>OY776111.1:513097674-514382674 GCA_963675035.1 Allygus modestus
CGAGGTGAAAGCTCAACCGATGTGCCCACATTAGAGCAAACTTTAATAAGAAAAGATGGTGTCTTTGTACAAGACAAAAATAATTATGAATTTTTGGAATCGGAGGGAAATGTTTGGAATGCCAAAAAGCGAAAAATAAGTAATTTGTTGGCTGGTAAAGAAAGCGATGATGTTGTAAACGTCTCTCAAGTACCAAAAATGGATCTAAACTTTTGGGATTTTAATAATAAAAGGCTAGTTCGTGTTAAACCCGCTGTTGATGAGAACGATTGTGTTACAAAACATCAGACTGTGACTTTAGACGGTCTTAAATTTGATGGTAAAAATAAGCAATTAACAAACATTTTACCTGGAACGTTGCCAAATGATGTGGCTGTTGTTAAGCAAATATTAACAAAAGGTGAGAAAAGCATAATAAAACAGGGGGATAAATATTATAGTGTGTTAACATTAGATAGAGATATGTGGGATGCAGAGGACAAATTAATAAAGAATATACCTGAAGGCAAAGATAGGAGTGATGTTTGTTTAATGTCGCAGGTTTTGAGGTATGACGATAATATTAAAACTTTTAGACAAGACAATATTAAATTTGATATTTGTTTAAAATCACACGCATTAAGGTTTAACAATAAAACTAATAAATTTATGCAAGACAATAATGAAATCGATTTGATGATGTACAATCCTAAATTGTTGGTTGCAGACCCTACATCTTTAAGCGGATTTAAGACTTTAGATGGAGGGGCATATTTGCCAAAAAACTATGTATATCAAAGAATGAGTGATGGTATGTTAGTTGGTAGCAATGGAGGTGTTTTTGAAACGACAGAGACTGGCAGATACGTTAACATTAAAAATAAAGAATAAAAAATGGAAAAAATTGCTTACGAATTGCATAAGCCCGCGAGAAAGAACTTTATTAGAAGGTCTTTTAAGGTGTTGGGTATAAACGAAACTGTTCAAATCGATTTAATAGATATGCGGAATTATGCTAGAGAGAATTCTGGGAATAAATATATTTTAACTTTAATAGACACATTTTCTAAAAAAGCTTATGCTGCTCCACTAAAGAATAAAACTGGATTAGTAGTCACAGAAGCTATAAAAACTATTCTCCCAAAGGGAGTTAAAAATATTCAATCTGATAACGGAAAAGAATTTTTTAATGAACATTTTACCAAACTAATGAAAATTCTAAATATTAATCACTACCACACATACTCTACAACTAAGGCAGCTATTGTGGAAAGGTTCCAGAGAACTTTAAAGAATTGGTTGTATAGAGAGTTTAGTGCACAAGGGAGTTACAAGTGGTTGGATTTACTTCCAAAGTTAATAAGGATATATAATAATAAAGTACATAGATCCATAGGCATGAAGCCTAACCAAGTAAGTGCTAAGAACTCTAAAGACGTACACGAAAGGTTAGCATCTAAAGTACAAGTTAAAAAGCCAAAATATAAGGTGGGGGATAGTGTAAGGATATCTAAATATAAACATGTATTTAGTAAAGGATATACCCCTAACTGGACGGGAGAGCTTTTTACAATAGCAGAAGTTAAGAAAACAAAGCCTGTGACTTATATTTTGAAAGATGAGAATGGCAATATAATCAAAGGAGGATTTTATACAGAAGAATTGTTAAAGACTAAATATAAAGACATGTATTTGGTAGAGAAGGTAATTAGGAGGAAGGGTGATTTATTATATGTCAAATGGCTCGGGTTCCCAAGTAGCCAGAACTCGTGGATTTCTGCAAAGGATGTATTAAAATGAATTTTAGGGTCAAAATATGGCAAGAGTCAAAACGGAAATTAGGGTGCAAAAGTCAGTAAATAGTTGGCAGTTTTAATTCAACCGTAATAGTGAATTTGGGAAATGTAAGTGAAATTTATTAAAACACTTGCCTAGGACAATAACATATCCAAATTGCAGACAAATCGGACAGTAAACACCAAAGATAGTTTTTTAGCCTGAATTTGAAAATTAATTTTTAAAAATATAGAGGAGGGATGGGGACAATATATTTAAGGCAGGGGTATATTTAATATAGGCCAGCGGGCGGGAGCTCTATAGGCGGGAGCTGGCGTCGGTCCAAAAACTGATCCCCATAAGAATAACATGGGGAAAAAGCGCCGATTGTGGGGCCTCTTTGTGGTTTCTCCACTACTACACAATAACTTCTAAGTTGTTTACATGTGTTGTTTATTTAGTCTGGAGTTATTTTTGAACTCGTAGATTTCTGCAAAGGATGTATTAAAATTAATGCAAATTTTAAATGGGGGAAAATAAGGCAAGGGCCAAAAAGAAAATTTGTGTAGGGTAGGATCGGGCGTCGGTGCAAAAACTGATCCCCATAAGAATAACATGGGAAAAAAGCGCCGATTGTGGGGTTAAACCGCTGTTTCTCCACTACTTACAATAGAACTTACAATCCTAAGATGTGTAAAGTTCAAAAGTTATTTATAAAGGAACACCAAAAGTAAGCTGCAATATTGTTATTTCTGTTAGACTATATCAAACAGTCGTAAACAGTTTCGTATTACACAGCTAGCCTATTGTGAACGCAGTGAGGCCAACAACATGACGATAAATTGTCAGAATCGCTCCCAGCGCTGTCCCTGTATCACGGAAACTTCCATTAGAAGATTTGACTCGTCACAAGTTAATAGGGTGGCTCTGATTATTGTCTTAGTCATTTAAATATATTTACAATTTACTCTTAAACTTGGACTTTGCTACTGGCTAGGATGTAATTAAATCATTGAATTATGCAAACAACAATGTTACAAGGCTTATAAGTTATGAATGAAATGGTTATACATGTGCTATTTTATTATTTGTTATGTTCTGTTCAGCCATTCTCTCAACACTGTCAAATAGAGGTTAACTCTTAAAAACTGCCATGAGTTGCACTTAAAAATCCCCGCTTGAAACGGTATTTGTACCCTGCTCAATTATTGTCCTATACATACCTTTTAGATTACCATTTCGCCTTTAAACTGTGTATACTTTAAAACAATTCCAGTTGCTTTCGGCTTTCGTTTTAAATTATTTTAAAACTTTATTTTTGTAAAATAAATTTACAAAACTATATATCTTAGTCATTGGAAACAGCCTGCAGGAACAGGATGAACCTTTACACTTTAATGAACTAAACAAGAGGTTTTTCCTCTATGCAAATGCCATGGATATCTCTTTTAGACAGGAGTTAGCGGTTATTGAAGCCCACCGAGCGACGCCCAGAGCTTCGCAAATGTTTACCTCCGATGTTTCGCCCGCAATATTCAGATTTCACTTACAAAATATTTCAATCCATATATCTCGACTTTAACTGCCCCATACAAACTAATGTTTCTACTTAATCTCTCAGCTGCTAAATATTAACATAGGTAGGATGAATATGGTATTATTAAAAACGCTTTTCTGTTTATGAGTTAAAATTTGAACGCAATTTAATAATCTAAAATTGTATCTATTTAAATCTATCTATATTTCTCTTGTAAAGTTTATTATCTCTGAGGTAAGCAAAGTATTATAAACTTAAACGTGATTTTGATATCCCAATTCTTGTTCCAACCATAAATATTTTATTTTCAATAAAATTGTCTTTCATTAATAATAATTGTTTTTCATAAAAAATAAACTTTCTGTATTTTGTTTTTTAATACCGCAGTTTGTTTGATTCCCGGTCTTACCCTTGTTATTGAAGAGAGATTTTACGTAGATGAATGATATAGAATATTTGGAGTGTTACTTTTTATGTTTGTTAGAAATCAATACATTCAGTTATTATGATGTTATTCAGTTATTATTTTTATTGATATATATGTAACACATGGGTCTAAATTCGTATTACTAATTTAAAGCATAGACTTAATATAGCATGACGATATTGTAATTTGTATAATGATTTAAAGTCCAACGTATTAAAATAAGTTCTTAATAGCATACAATTGCTTTTTCGTCACTTTAAAACTCGTATAAATATATCCTTTACCCATTAATGTGGTAATTTTTGTCTATTCACGATAACGTACAATAGGCTACGATGTAATTCTACACTATAGAAGAAATATTTGTAACTTATAACATCATGCAGCAACTGTTCTCTCCACTAGGGCAACATAATAACTATTGTCTTATCCAACTCTCTAGGCAACTGGTCGTAATATCTCTGTGGGCTAAATTTACAAATGTAGTTAACAAGTCTTTAAGTACGACAGGTTGGGAACAGATCTGTACTGTGAGTTAATGGCCAAATGGGCCAAATGGCCAATGGGTTAAAGATTGTTGATTATATGTTTATCATAAAAATAAACTAAAAATACATTTTCTTTGTTAAATACTAATTCATCAAGATTTTTCAATGAGTACCAAAAATTTAAAAAGTTAAATTTAAAGCTTTGACAACTAAACAGTACAGTATATCCGAATTAATTGAATTCATACCTAATACGTGTTTGTATAAAGTAACACAATCGAAAAATCCTTCACAAACAATAACGACATTAAGGGCTGGGTTTTAGTTACATCATAAAGATCAGTAGAAGCACTTTGGAAAAAGGGGTGAAGCTTTAGGGAAGTGCACTTAGATATATAACGAACAATGCTTGGATGGATGATTCGCCCTTTATGTATTGATCACTGGTATTTCAAATAGTATCGTATAACTACTAATGGCTAATTGCTTTAGATGCAGTAGATAATTTTAAGACGTTTGACTCTTTATGTATTAGTTTGATAACAGTATAATTAAAAATAATTGGTAGCTAGTTAAAGCAAATAATCGTAAAATCATTTGGTACTTTTATAAATATTTAGTTAAACCTTAACAATATATAAGGTGTTATACTATAAAACCTATGATATTTATATTAGAATATCATATCAGTCTTATTCTGTATTATTATTTTATTTCGGAAAAGAGATGCATCGTGCAAATGTTTGAGTTATAGAAGCTAATAGCAAGAATATAATTACAAACACAACTTTATTGGATACTAGTATATACAAGCTATAATTATAGTTACAACTAGATACAACAAAGTAAATATGAAGAAGTAAGCAATAACATTTTGTTAGGTATAAGAACGAATTGAACTTGATAATTACAAGGCATTTATAAAACTCAAAATCGTATAACTATTTAATATTAGTAAAATCTTAGCAAATACAACTAAAATCTTATAGAAAATACACCCAAATTGGTTGTGTTAGATCGGTCAATTTATAATTACAGTATTAGACGTAATATTTAAAAACATTGCGTTTATTTTTTAACTCTGATGGATGGAATCATTTTTATAAAACAATTTCTCAATTTAAGGACAATATATAAAGATTTGTCCACGGGACTCTTATGATTGTAGAATATCCTTCGACAGGCATCGTGTAGGATTTATACATACTAAGTAGTTTGGTAATATTTCAAAGTACGAGAGGAATAAATATCAAAAATATATTGTCAGTTGGTAAACTTCCGCTTTGATGTAAACACGTAGGATATTTAAACTACAATAAACAATATATATTTTTAACTATTAACTGTTTAAAGTTTATAGATAGAAATAAATATTTTATATTACTTAACTTGAATTATTAGATATTTTGTATCCTGTGAGAGTATTTATATTCTATGGTGGTTGGACATAAAACACAGATCTAGCTTCTAAAATCATCATAAAATGTTTTTTTTTTAAATAAAGCTTTTTGAATTAGCTAGTAAAGTTGATGATGGGTTATGTATTTTATGTTAAAAGCATTGTACATTATTTCAGAGTTATAATATTAAAACATAAAATAACCTGCATCAATAAAAAAATATATGCAATGATGCGTAGTATCTTTTAAACAAGTATTGATGTTTCTTTTATGTCAAATATTAACTCTAAAGGACTTTGGTTAGGTAAATTAGGTTACATAAAATACATTAGTTTTAACATATATGCAAAATTTAACGATTTAAATGCAATAAACGTTGTGTCTAGTTACAGTTCAAAGGTATGTATTTGTTTATAGTTTTGTTATGTAATAAAGTAATTACTTGAATCCTGCATGTTTAAACTAAATTCAAAGTATCATCAAGTGATATTTCATCTAGTATAACATATAAAAATATAGATAAAGCTGTTTGTCCTCAACTGAAAATCAGTGGAGTTAAGAAAATAAAAAAGGATGTTGGGGGACTGTTTCAAAGTACACTGCTTTTGTTTCATTATTAAAACTGATCTTTGACTCTGTACAATCGCAATCCCTCTGCCAATATATTACATGTAGCTATTGAAAATTCCTAACTGAATATGATTTATAATATAGTATTTTTACTCTTGTATACATCAGTTTTATTAAATTAGTTTTTTGAATAATGTTAAAACTTTAGTATTAAACACAGAAAAGTACAGTAAATATGAGTAGTGTTTTGAGAGTCTGTTTATTTGAAATCGTCACCTAGGCCATATTATAAGTCATTGTAAGCGATGTTACCTAAGTTTTTTTAATGTAGCTGTTAGTGAGTGGTGTATAATGGTCTATATTTTTTATGATTTTAAGTCAATTTATATGTGGATAAAGAACATTTATACCTTTGTTTTCATTACATTTGATATAGATTATATCAAGATTTCTTTATCAAATAATAATCAAAATATAGGTTTATGTTACCTGAGCTACTGTCAGTAACAGTAGAGTAGAGGTTGACAGTAGCTCAGGTAACATAAACCTATATTTTGCTTAATTTAATGATCCGGAGGCTATCCCACCGTAATGAAATAATAATCGCTAAAACCTATGACTCTACTTTTTTATATTGAACATTAACCTTACATTCCTAAGATATTTGAAAGTCAAAAGTATTGCATAAAAACACTAAAAGTGAGCTGCCGCATTGCTATTGCGGTTAGAGTATGTAAACAGTCGTAAAACAGTTTCGTATTACACAGCTAGTCTATTGGAGACGCAGTGAGTCCAACAGCACGACAATAAATTGTCAAAATCGATCCCAGCGCTGTCCCTGTATCACGGAAACTGCTATTAGAAGATTTGACTTGTCACGAATGGCTAGTGTAGTTATGGTGATGTAGTCTGAGCCAGTTGAATATATATTTACATTTTATTCTTTAACTTTGAATCTACAAGAATCATTAAATCATTGAATGATGTATACAACATTCTTACAACACGAATAAGCTATATGACTAAAATTGAACGCTAACGTTAATGCTAATTTGGTCGTTTTTACTAATCTTTACATTCGTTTGTTTTATACTACAAGAACCAAAAAATCTGTATAGTTTTCACTATAGTTGGGCAGCATCATAAAAGCATTTGGTTTTCTTTAAATATCTGCTTATCAACCCGTAAACTGTTTAACAAGTTTTAAAAATATAAGATAAATATTAACTACAGAATATAGATCAAATTACGGAAAATACTGTTGTTATTATTAATAAATTAAATAACCAAAACTGTAATTGGTCTTGTAAGTTAAAAACAAAACTATACGTTTTAATCCTTAATGTGCTTAGGCATTGAATAACCAAAACTGTAATTGGTCTTGTAAGTTAAAAACAAAACTATACGTTTTAATCCTTAATGTGCTTAGGCATTGAATGAATGCCTTAGCTTAGTGTTACGCATGTGAGTAGAGGAGAACTACCGTTTAAACATACTATTCGGCGCTTTTTTCCCATGTTATTCTTATGGGGATGAGTTTTTGGACCGACGACCGATCCTACCCTACACAAATTTTCTTGTTAGCCTGTACTAATGTCCAACCCTTGCCTATATTAAATATATTTTCCCAATCCCCATCCCTCCTCTATATTTTTTTTAATTAATTTTCAAATTCAGGCTAAAAAACTATCTTTAGTGTTTATGGTCCGATTTGTCTGGAATTTGGATATGTTACTGTCCTAGGTATGTGTTTTAATAAATTCTACTTACATATCCCAAATTCACCATTACGGTCAAATTAAAAAATATTTTTGAAAAATACTGACAATTGCCAACTTCTTTATTAACTGTCCTATTTGTCTGAAATTTGGATATGTTATTGTCCTAGGCAAGTGTTTTAATAAATTCCACTTACATATCCCAAATTCACTATTACGGTCAAATTAAAAATTATTTTTGAAAAATACTGCCAATTGCCAACTTCTTTATTTACTGTCCGATTTATTTAAAATTTGGATATGTTATTGTCCTAGGCAAGTGTTTTAAAAAACTCCACTTACACTTCCCAAATTCACTATTACGGTCAAATTAAAAAAAATATTTTTGAAAAATACTGCCAATTGCCAACTTCTTTATTTACTGTCCGATTTGTTTAAAACTTGGATATGTTATTGTCGTAGGCAAGTGTTTTAATAAATTACACTTACATTTCCCAAATTCACTATTACTGTCAAATTAAAAATTATTTTTGAAAAATACTGCCAATTGCCAACTTCTTTATTTACTGTCCGATTTGTTTAAAATTTGGATATGTTATTGTCGTAGGCAAGTGTTTTAATAAATTACACTTACATTTCCCAAATTCACTATTACAGTCAAATTAAAAATATTTTTGAAAAATACTGCCAATTGCCAACTGCTTTATTTACTGTCCGATTTGTTTAAAATTTGGATATGTTATTGTTGTAGGCTGGTGTATATGCACCATCCACATTTTACAAATTCAATATTGCGGTTAAATTTAAAAAAAATTTGGTAAAATACTGCCAATTGGCAACTTCTTTATTTATGGTCTGATTTGTTTAAAATTTATATATGTCATTATTCTAGGCTAGTGTATATGTACACACCATCCACATTTGACAAATTAGCTATAATGGTCAAATAAAAAAAATATTTTGAAAAATATACTAACAATTTCAAACTTCTTTATTAACTGTCTGATTTGATTTATTTTCGGATATGTTATAGCTCTTATATAGGTAACAATACCACACTAACACACGTTCCACTACCCCCTATAATACAATATTTTGTCTTTTTTGTTTGTTTATTTTTCTGTAATCCCAAAACTGACTTTGCTGTTTATTGTCCGATTTGCCTACACTTTCGATATTGTCCTAAGCTAATGCATTTATTGTCTGATTTATTTTTGGATATGTTACAGCCCCCAACTATTATATCTAAAATTACAATATTATTGCCATTAACCCTATAATACAGTTGATGTGTTGTTTGTTTTGCCGCAACCTAAAAACTAACATTGGTATTTGTGTTTTTACAAAACTATATTTTGTAAATTACTACCAATAACTCCTTTATTTACTTTTCGACTTGTTATATCCCCTTATATCTAAATTTACCGTATATTTTTTCTCTTTTAGTGCTGTTTTGTCGTAACCAAACTTTGGATATGACTGCAATATATTACTGGCCATTGCATAAGCCCATTTCCAAATTCAATATTACGGTTGGATTAAAAAAATAAATGCAAGCTTATTATATTTTCCACAAGCTTATTATATACATCCAGCTGTTATATTTGCCACATTTCCAATATTGTTGTGACCCTCTCAACTACCTCTCATTGTAATAATATAATAAGTAATATATATCTACAAAATATTTATGGTCAGAACTGCCTAAATTTTGGATATGTTTTAAGCCAATGCGATAACAAAAAATAAATTTTTAAAACCCAAAACAACTACACAGAAAACACTAACCTTTCTTTGTGCTTGTTTGGAGTAGTCTTTATTTTATCCAACTTAATTTTAATTTTGTAGTTAAAATCAAACTTCCCACATTCTAGCTCCCTTTCCAGCCAGTGGTTGGAGACATAAAGGTTACGAATATTTTCAAACTGTACAATATATCTTTTTCTACCCCTATGTTGGACTTGTTTAATAGCGCTTATTAATAAGTCTGCACCATCTTCCTAATCCTCCAGTCTACTACATTATTTAAATTTAATATTACCTTTAATATCTTGCATCTCTATGTCTTCTTGTCCAACATCATCCCACACATTGTTATGGAAACTTAGGTTTTCTATTTTTGGAAAGGACTTACCATAAAACGTTGCGGTACCGTTAGTGTAAAAGCTTGCAAGTGGCTCGTTGGTAGGTAGGTAAATAATGTCCAAATCACCACTATATGGCAACACGCTATAACCTTCCCTATTCTTATTTATCTCTATAAACACAGTTTTACAGAAACCTTTAACATAGTATACACCCCTCCGTCCATCCACAAACTTGTTGTTTACTCCAAACGCATACACTATATAATGTCCATAATGCTCTAGATCCTCCCAACGTCGCAGGAAGTAATCTTTTAATTTATCCTCTCTTTCCCTTATTTCTTGTTCTTTAGCCAACTGTGCTTTGTATTCCTCTGCAACAGTATTTTCCACATATTCCAATTTACGCTTATTACTGTCGATGTCTTCTAATTCTAATTTCCTTTTTTTGGAACACCTCTTTAAGAAAGGCTTGGAAAGTGGCTCTATTTCTTTAATAGTGTATGGGTACAGTTTATTCGTCCGGCTTCTTAAAACGTAGGGAGTAAGGTTAGGACTTTCCACTAAGCCTAATTCTTCTAAATTGATGTGTTTAGGTATAGTGGAGAAAGGTGTATTTGATTTTGTAAAACATGTGCCCCCAGATTTGATGTAACACTTATACTTTACACTTATGGCATCAGGAGACTCCTCTATTACCTCCACATAGTTAGTTGGTAAACAGTTAAAGCTAAATGCAGATCGAGCATACTTTATTAACTTTTCCCTTTGTGTACTATCTTTTGGCAGTTTTAGTTGTACTCCAGTTATCTTCTTCGTATTACTATTACCCCAATATGCGTATTGTAATAAATCGTTAAACACTAAACAACATCTGTTTTGTAATTGATTGGCAACCTTCACCCACATCTTATGCAGAGGTACAGCATAGAATGGAGCATTTTGGAAGTACCATTTGTTGTCTTCTATTAGACTTAAACAATCTCTTAAAGGTTCAAACCCTTTACCAAAACCTCTACAACAGTTATAGATTGTTGCCTCTAACCTTGTTATTCCATTCTCTCTAGGTAGTTTAGACGAGAAAGTTTCTTTTAGTCTCGCATCTGGACAGTTTACAAAGTTTATTATATGGTTTCCTATACTTTTAACTACTCCAGGGCTTGTAATCTGGCATATAAATTTATTATATATTTTTACCCTGCTATTTACATTAAACCAAGTTAAACAGTCTTTACTAACATGGAAATTATCTACAATAACATTATATCCATTCTTGTACTCCCCTTGGTAGCAAAAGTCAAAGTTTTCTGTAAGATATTGGCACATTTCCTCTTTATTAAATATTCCAGCCAAATCTAGTGTTATATCGAAATCCATAAGATAGTACATTTCTTTTTCCAGATCTTGCAGTATCTTTGGAAGGTCTTCCAATAAATCCTTAATTTTAACATTTGCAAGCTCTATTTTATAGGGAATTGCTATAGGATCATCGTACTTTTGTTTAATTTGGTCAATATCTTTCTTTATTATTTGTAACACCCTCGCTTTGGACCCCAGAGGACCTCTGCAAGGAGAATGGTAGTTTGGCCACAACACCATGTCGAGCTAAAGAGAACTTTTTAAATATTCCTCGTAAGTAGCTATTAAACGAGCCACATATTTCCTTCTTAACTTTAAATTTATTCCGAACGTCCCCATCACAATCCGTAACATTGGTTATCTTAACTAACATTATGTTATCACAAAACGCATCCGTTATAGATGTTAAGTTATTTAATTTTGTTTCGCCCTCGCAATAGTTTATATTACCTATGTCTGTAAGAAGGCTATTGTTATGGAGATTTTCTAATAAAAACCATATACCGAATCTTTCGTTAATAGGTTTAATACAATTTCCCAATAAATGGCTAACAGAGTACATTTCTTTTATACAAAAAAGTAGCGGAAACATGTAGACAGGACAGATATAATTACACTATAGGCATATAGAGGTTGTAAATATATGGATATTGTATATAAACATAGGCGAGCGGTAAGTGTAACATGTAAGTGGACACCTAGACCCATGTGCAAATATGGAATACCCACTATTAATATAATTCCAAATTCGACTAAATAAGTTTATGGTCTCAATATAATTAACATATTAACTAACGGTGCCATCCCGTATTAGTACCCAAATTGTCGAAATTCTATAATTTACTGACTATTCTTAGTCCTTGTATAATATTAGGTTTTGAACTATTAAACCCTACATTCTTATCCTGTGCAGTAGAGTAATTTATGCATGTTATTTAATACAGATACGCACGTTCTACAAGACCTGTAAATAGATCTGTTGTATAAGCAGCAGAATAGACGTCTCACCCATTGTGTTGTTGTAAAGTAAAACATAAATGTAAATTGTGCTAAGACTGGATACAACCGGCCAGATATTAGACAGGAAATGTGTTGGAAGTGTATTGCCAAATAGTAAGACAAACACCACATAGTGCAGCATGTAAGCAATCCAATACTATTAAGACAAATGTATAAGGTCAGTATTGGTACAACATCCGATATATTAGCCAAATCCAGTCCAAACATTGTGTCCTCAAAATGTTATGATTGTGTTAAATTTGTTTATATTACATATATTTCTTACACAATTTACAAAATATTTTTTTGTGTCAGTTGACAGAACCTGTAAAGTTGTGTTAAATGGCTGTAAACCAGTATCTGTGCCTGTGACCAAATGTGTTGTTATTGTGTCTCTGCATTTGTGTTGTTTTATAAACTTTAAATATTACTATGTCCTTATACTCTTACTATTTCTGTTACTATAATATTTATTTTTTACTGTTTGTTTTCCAAGTTTGATTGTGGGTTTGGCTAATATATCGGATGTTGTACCAATACTGACCTTATACATTTGTCTAAATAGTAATGGATTGCTTGCATGCTGCACTATGTGGTGTTTGTCTTACTATTTGGCAATACACTTCCAACACATTTCCAGTCTAATATCTGGCCGGTTGTATCCAGTCTTAGCACAATTTACATTTATGTTTTACTTTACAACAACACAATGGGTGAGACGTCTATTCTGCTGCTTATACAACAGATCTATTTACAGGTCTTGTAGAATGTGCGCATCTGTATTAAATAACATGCATAAATTACTCTACTGCACAGGATAAGAATGTAGGGTTTAATAGTTCAAAACCTAATATTATACAAGGACTAAGAATAGGCAGTAAATTATAGAATTTCGACAATTTGGGTACTAATACGGGATGGCACCGTTAGTTAATATGTTAATTATATTGAGACCATAGTAGGGTGCTATGGCCGGTTCTGTACCACTTTAGCAAACTGAGGAGCCGAGGAGCCCCCCCCCCACCCCACCCCCCCCGTGACGTCATCAGTAGTGGGGCATTGTAGGTTTTGGCTCACTTGATTGACAGCTTCCGGTCACGTGACCGGAAGCGCTGAGTCATTAAACACGTCATCTGAGGCTGAGCCAGTGACGTAGGCGGTTTTGTGACGTAATGAGGGAAAGTTCAAGGTCACGGGGAGGGTGTTTTAAAAAAGTACTACCTCGCACGCGTAAAAACCGATTGTGATTCGATAGTTTTCATTCGATAAAAAAATCGAATGAAAACAATTGAATGAAGCAATCGAATGATACGAGTGCGAGGTAGTACTATTTACATTTATTACTTTAATTTTTACATTTCTTTTTATTTACAATAAGTTATGTTTACAATAATTTATGTTTACAATAGTTCCCCGTTGTTCGTCGTCATCGATGTTGTTGATCCGGAGTCGCGGCCGTCAGACGCAGTTTTCAAGTGCTGCGCTTGTTTGTCCAATCGGCCCATCCCGACTGTGTGTTCCTTGCCTATTTATGTGACCGCAGGGAACACACAGTCGGGACGAGCAGCTCGATGTTCACCGGTCGAGAGCCGGAGGTGTACTGGCTATTCACAAGCTAGCGTTGTAATCGTACTAAATGGTGGGGGTAAAAGTGTGGTGGGGCGGAGCAGATGGCGGACGGCAGATGGCAGGCGGCAGGTGGTAAGTGCGCGGCAGATGGTTGCTACTCCATTCGCCGCCAAAGTAATGCAAGCCGTCGCCGTAATTCTTGTATTTTATCTTGTCGGTTCATTTGATATGTTTTACATCTACATATGCAATAGCTGAAACACCTGCACTTACGACAAGCTTTCCCGTCAACTTGATCGCCTGGTATTTTAAAACATTGTAACTCGCAACAATATGTCTTCAAATTGTTATCGAAAAATAAATTGTTCATCGGTGGCACCGACATGTTAGCTGCAGCGTGTGTTAGACAAGACTGAGACTAACTTCACTGCTCCCTCTCTTTTATACCTCTTCATAAGTTAACCCTGAATGAAAGTTCAAGGTCATCCGTTTAAATTTTTAAAAAAAAGCAACACAGCAGTATATAAAATAATATACTGCTATGTTGCTGTTTTTTTTTCTTTTCTTTTTTATTCTTTTTCTTTTTTTTCTCTTTATTAAACAAACATTTTACAATACAATAAGCTTAAGTCTAACATTGATGACTAGAAATACAAACAGAGAAATACAAATAGAGACATTATGTACAATGATGCATGATGTGCAGAGTGAGTTCCGTCGAGTTGTTGCCGCTTACACCGTGTGATACCAAATACAACGTCCCCGGTTGAATATCTCGCAAGTCTTCATTTTGTAGCAGTTGAACAAATCGTTTTGGAAGAAATACTTGAAACTTCGGTTCATCTCCTGGAGTCATAGGTCCTTCGCACAATGATACTAGAATTGCTTCTCCATGTGTGGTTTCCACTTTCTTGATGCTATGAATAATGTAATGCCTTTGTTCTTTTAGTTCTGAACATTTTTTAGTTAGCAGAAGGTTCGATTTTGAGTGAGTGTTGAATTGATCAACCAATGTTTGTAGATATTGTTGTGATGCCATCTTCGTCAGTGGTGGTGTCTTCTGTGATGTTGCCTCTTCGGAGTCTCGAATAATACTCGTGCTGGAGCGGTGTTGTCTCCTCGTATTTATAGGCCCCGCTACTCCCACCACATTTCTGTTCTCCGCTACCCCCACCACATTCCTGCGTTTGTTTCAAGTAAGCAACCAAACGATATGCGTTGTACAATGCACAGTTTGTTTGACCGTGTTTAAGATCTTTTGCAGCGACACAAATATTACCGAGATTAATGTTAAAGTCCTTACTGATAGTTATATCGAAAACATCACCGTGCGTGTACTTTTGTATCCAGTTCTTTTTTTCTAATCCTCTTGTGTATATATGTGAATATTGTTTGCAAAAGTTAAACATAATACTGTGCAGATTACTGTAGCTTATAAATCCTTCATACCAATGTATGTGATGAAAATAGTTTGTTATCCATTTGTTTGTACTTTATGCTTTGGTGTTAAGTTTGTTAAAAGAAAAAGGAGCTTCAAACGTGAATGGGTAGGCTACAAATGTAAGCAAGTCTAAAATTACTAATTCCTTGATAATAAACCTATCATCATTATTTCTAAATGCTTGAAATTCTATTACACAAGGCTTTACACTCACTTCTTCATCCCCTCCGCTCATCATGGCACCTAGCGATCAACTAAACTGTTTTCCACACCACGGTAGGTTAAATACCAGGCCGTACAGTTGCAGGCGCGTTGGTGTATATTTAACGTGGGCACCGTCCCCAATAGGCCTACCCCACGTGTGTTCTTCTTTACTTTAGTCTTTTTTAACTTCTTCTTGTGTTTCATTTTCTACTTCTTCTTCTTGTTTCTCCGTTTCTTCTTCCTGTGTTGTTTCTTCTGTAGCTTCTGTAGCGATTTCTACAAGTGGTTCAAAATCCTTTAACTTTCTCCACATGCAAACTTCATGAGGTATTCTATTAAAAATAGATGTATCCACAGGTCCATACACGATGGTGCTATCAGGTTGTTTTTCCAAAGTATCGACCAAATATTCTTTAATAATAGCGCTTGCAAATACCAACTGTCTCATGTACCTTGTAATAGGTTCTGTTGCGTAGTTTAAAACGTAGAATTCTTCACGTGACAGTAGAATCTTATTTTCATGTTGAGTCAAGTCTCTAATTCGCACTTGTAGTTGTCCGCGATGTTTAACAATATCGATTTCATTGTCACAATCCAAAAGTCGAATATGTGTTTTCCTTCCACACAAACTGTTAGTTAAATAACATTCTATTAAATGTACATGTTTCAAAAATGACTCCCAAGCATTTTGCGAAAATAAAACCTTTTTTGTTCCATGGTGTAGTATTACTGTAGGGGAATAATCCAATGATTTCATCAATCCAACTGATACACTTTTACTGATGCATGCTGAGATGGGGTAAAAGATTCGCAGAAAAACTTCAGTTAAAATGTGAGGAGGAATATTTTCTTCAACTTTCTTCTTCCTCTTTGGTACTACCTTTAATGGGTCTGCATTAATTTCCTCCTCTCTATCTCTTTTACCAAACTTTAAAAATGCAGTTATTTCCTTGATGATTTCTGCTTCACTAGTATTATCACGTTCCAATAACGGTGCTACCTCTGCATCACCTTGTACAACAGATGGAGAACTCATTTTGTAGAAGATGTTACCCATGCGACGATAGGCGATCAACTGAAGACCTGCATTGTTGCTCCGCTATTTATAGGTTAGTGACAGTGGCGGTGCCGGTGGTGGTACAACGTTTTACAATACTGTCTTTACAATACCGGTCAACGGTGTGTATGTAACAATTTTATCGTGCAAAATTAAACAATACGCAGATGTATTTGCAGGTACGTTTTCTTGAAATTCCATTTCTATTTTTATATCAACACTAGACGATTTTACAGATTCATTTTGTTTGGAACAATCAATTACAACAATCGGAGCTTTCGATTCAAACTGTACGGGAGATAGTAGAGGTGTATTTGTTTTGCCGTAATATGAATTTTGGAACCTAGCGTACATATCGTATAAAACACTGTATCTTTTTTTATCAAAAGAAACATTAAAGTTGTCGTAGGGAAAGAATTGTGAATTCAGGAACACTTTACAGTTTGTTAATTTACAATTGTCAAATTCACCAGCATTTTCAGTTATTATACTTTTCTTCTTCGTTTGTAATCCAAATATTACATATCTCGCTTTTTCTAAATGAGTAGAAGTTTTTACAGTCCATGTATGCCGTTGTGTTGTAGGTAAAACGGGGTATTCATGAAACTCCCAGCTTCTGAATGGCATTACAATGTCTCGATCTGATTTTAACTTTCTTAATAATGTAATCCTGTGTTCATCATTTAGTCGCACATGTGGTACTCTCCAAACAATCTTGTCTAATGTTAATTTCCAGTCTAAATTGGCATCAGTTGTTCCAGCAGCTGCTTTAATAATATCATTATCGTTTGATGATCTTAATAAAACTAGTTCTTGTTTTACATTTATTATTATTCTTCTGTAGTCTTCAGCAAATCCTAGGAGTAATCTTAAAGGTACGTAGAAATCAAAGTTTCCCGAAGAGTCAGGAGCGATTGTACTTTTGTCTGGTGCAACCCATCCTGCAACAGCTAACAGATTCTTCTCATTTGGAGTTAAAGACGCTAATCCTTTCAATGTACTGGAAATTCCAACCTTTTTTGTTGAATCGACTGTAACTCCTGAAATTTCATATCTAATCTCGTCAAACAAAAATGCCATAGGATTATTTATGAACGGAACAGTGGTTCCAGCAGTACCATCAGTTTTTGTTACTTTTCCTTCAATATATAAATAACTTTCGCATGGAAGAGTATAAATGTCTTGTTGTTGTATAGGAATCCTAATTTCATCGTTATTGTTTAATTTGGACGAAGCGTAAGGGTTGTGCGTGTGATATTCCTTTTCCCATAAGGTCTCGTCGAATGTTGGACCCTGCGCTATATCCAGTATATCCATTGTTAATGACCTTTAATCCAATTTCTTCTAGAAAACGAATGTTGTCACTTGTTAATCCTTCTACAGCTGATGAGCTACTAACCTCTTTGCTGGTTGGCTCTCTCTTTTTAAATGATAACCCCATTGTCTAAGCGGATGATTTTATATGTATTCTTACAGTAATAGCTTCTCCTCTAAAGTCAATAAGGTTTCCGTCTTGATCCACTATGTTCAGCACGATGTCTGAAATGAAACTGGTGTTTAACGGTAGGTACACAAGGTTTTGAGGCTTTTCTACTATCTTGAAACCTGGTGCAACCGATGGGTAGAATGTGTGTAATATATGTCGATTTTCTCCATCTCTGTAGGATCCTTGTATAATGTTACATGTAATGTCTATGCTATTAACTTTGATGATAGTCACAGTTTTATTCCCAGAATGAGTTTTATTAGGTTCTAATACTTTTGTTTCCTTAGAAAACCCCAATAAACTACCAATTGAATGTTCTTGACTAAAATCAATATAATACTTAGACGTAATTTCGGCTTTCATTGTATTGTTATTGCCTTTTATCGTTATATTTTCTTTTCCCATATGTTTTTGTATAACTTCATTTATATTATCAATTTCATAAGCTCCTGTTGGTAAACTGAATTCTTCCAAAGCTGAATACTTTCCTTTATCATCTTTTGTCTTGTAATAATGTATCTTGTTATTAATTCCTTCACTAACGTTTGGAATAGAGTTATATGTTGTTAAATCCAATAATGCGGCTTCCCATAGTCTTCCTTTTTGCAAACGTAGCGCTGGAAACAGAATACTGCGCAAAGTACATGAGTTACCGGTTAATGACACTGTATACGAAGACATCTTAAAGTTGACTAACACTTTTAGCTAAAAAGTCTAAACATAAATGACCGCAAATGGATGTATCATCAGGTTGTTTTCTTGTATGATTGTAAAAAACATTTTCTGCCACACGAAAGTATTGTTGAAGTTCTTTCGGTGGTGGAAGGTCTCCAAAACTGTCGAAATAATAAATGGTTTTACCAAGTTTCTTGTAACACACCCAATGAGTGCCTAATCCTTCACTATTATCCAAATTTACAATACCAGTCTCATTTTTCCACATTTTAACCGGTAATTCATCTTTCATAAATACTCCTCTAAAAAATGGGATTTTCAAACAAGAAGCATATGTAATCAGTTCTTCATTGGTTAATTCTTTGTTTTTAATTATTAATTGCTCTTTCTTATTTAATACACACGATACGGTCTTAGGTATAATCCTCCTCCCTTTTTTATCATTGACCATATTGTTGGTTTCTTTTTAGCTTTACCACTGGTAGATCGACGTTTTCTTCTGATATTACCTCCTTGTTTCTTAGCGGGTTTTTTCCCACGCCTTCTTCTCTTTCCTCCTCCAAACGTAGTTTTTGCTTTCATTGCTGCTGTTACTGCTAAAGACGCTGCTTTTTCACCAATACTCGCGTCACTAGATTTTACTCTTTGCCAGGCTTTCTCAGCAAGTGCTCTATCTGCTTTGATCTATTTTTAGTATCACCAAATTTGGAATACGCTATATCGTGCTGTTTACAAGCCTGATCGAGCTTATTTATTCCAGGATCTCCTCTAGCAAGACGTTTCTCTAATTTGGTTCCAGGACCACAATATTGATATCCTCCAGGTAAATGTAATTCCACAGGTAATAAATCAATCGCCTTGTTAACTATAGCTCCAACCGGTTTACTCAATAGAGAAAATGCTTTTGATGCTATTCCCCTTCCTCTCTGTAATCTCTCTCGATTATGACTGATGCGTTTAACCCTCGACATGCCTATTTATAGCAAAACTTACAATCAGTAGGTGCACTCTATAAATGTTTTACAATGAATGTAATATCAGTTTTGGTTTCTTGTATTATATACTGTTTAAAATCCATTTATTATATAGAAATGGATTTATTAATTAAATGTAGACATATTAAATAAAAGTAGTAAAAATAGAAATAAGGTGTAATTTAAGATGTTCCAGATGTTTCTCCGCTGGTGAAGGTATCGTTGTCTTCGGTAAAATGAATAAACTTTAAATAGTTGTCATGTTCCCTTAGAAACTTGCCACTTAATCGTTGGTAATTGAATAACACATCCCAGTCTAGTTTATCTTTAAAATTGTCAATGTAATTCTCAGAGAGATTTTGATATTTACTTATTACTTCCCAACAGTTATTAAAATTTGATGTCATCTCTACGAGGAAGTCTTCTGAAAACTGTTGTCTTTGTAAAATATGGATCCAGTTAACTCTGTGAAAATAAATTCTTAACATAGTCATTGTGAAGAGGTATTGTATGGAAAGTTGTTCCCAATCCATATATCTATCAAACCGTTGAACAAAACCATCTGTCAACACTCCTTGGGGAAATCTCGGCTCTTGAGATATTAAACTCCACGCAGTAATATTGGATTCCATCATCCTCTCTGTATCGTCTCTCGAATATGACTGATGCTTTATCCCTTATCATGGAGTATTTTAAATTCTTTTTTCTCTTATGTAATCTTCCTCGTTTTCTGTTGGTTCATTAATCACATTCACTTTATCCCCCTTTCCTAATGTCTTGACTTTAGAAGGCTCAGACGTTTTATCTCGTTGATTAGGTTTCTCTGGATTGTGTATATTTTTCCAGTCTAAATAATTGTGACTGTCAACATCTGAAGCTGCATCTCTTCCTGAAGCCCGATGGATATAATGGAATAGAGCTGCACCAAACCTTTCCAAATGTTTTTCATATTCCATAGTCCATTTCTTGTGTACAATATCGAACATTTTCTTATTTACAGCGTCTCCATCCTGCTCACAATCACCTACATTTGATAATTTTAATTTTTTTACATCATAGCTTGTGTCAGTTTCATTCCTTTTGTAAATCGTTAACAATTTTAGAGTAGCGAAATTTACTGCTTCACCATCATAAACGGGATGTTGTATATTGCTTAACCTTTTACCGGAAAACCCCCAATGATCTTCGTGGACAGTTGGGGTTCTTTTATCCATGTATTTTACCGTAACCGCATCAGAAGACAAAAGCGGATCACCAACATTTTGAATTACTTTTCCTTCAAAATTATAGTTGCCATCAGGTGTTAACGGAAACCCAGCTCTTTTTTCACTATATCCAGATTTTACTCCAAACTCGGAATACCGTCCAAACTTCTCCACACTCATGATGTAACTGAATCGCTATCGTTTAGGTTCTTATTATATATATATATATACGTCTACTGAACAATTATTCCTTGTTTTCGCAGTTCATCAACCAAAGCTACCCATTCGTTTTCTAAACCAGTGTGCCCGGCTTCCATAGCTTCATGTAATAACCTCATTCGATCAACTAACTTATTTATATCGTTGTAATATATTATATTAGTTTTATACAAATTTTTCAATAATCCCCTTCCTGATATGGTAGGATCAGTTGTTTTTCTCTTTTTATGCAAAACATTTAATTCAGCAGAAGATAAAGCTCTTCTTTTAATTTGAGCTTTTTTTGATTTTGAGGGGAAAAGACTAGATATAATACTTGTATATTTTATTGACCGATTTCTATGGATAGGTAGGTCTTTGGAATACTTTTTTCTATGTGCATTTGTATACTCTAATATATGTTTAAACAATTGTAAATCCCTTTTAGTATATTTACCAGGATTATTTTTAAAGATGAGTTCAAACAAACCTTTTGTACCTTTATATCTCTTATCTCCAATAACTATATCATCATTTTCGTTTATATCTAACTTGCTATCTCCAATCATTAATCCTTTATCCTCTATTCTAGCTCCATAGGTATGATAATTTCGATTAGCATGTGCGGCATGTAACATTTTTAACGTATATGTTCTTCCAAGTGTTCCTTTAAACATAATATCAGTGCCTAATGTGCTTAAGTTGGATGGGTTAATATCCTCTTCTTCTGCTCTTGTATCTTCTACACTTGTATCTTCTGTACTTGTATCTTCTGCAATGTCCTTTTCCTTTAAATCCTCTATATCTCCGCTTTCTTCATACTCGTCGCTTTCTTCAGATGTTTGTAACTGACCAAAACTTTCATCATTCTGAAATTCTTCTTCATATTTGGAAATTGGTAGCATTTTGTCTCCTTCGAAGCGAATTAAAGGTCTTTCCATATTTTGTGCTAATCGCTTTAAAGGTTCAGTAACAGGTTTGAATGTTGTTTCTAAAAATTGCTCTCTTTCATTTATACCTGATTTTAAAGCTCGGTTCTTTTGTCTAATAGAATCACTAAGTGATTTTATTTCCTTTAATAGCTTTTCCTGGTTAACCATCTTCACACCTTGACGACTTGTACAGTAATACCGCTAATCAGTGTATTAAAACGAATTTATCGAAACCTATTCTATAACGGCCATCTTTTATAGCTTGATCTTTCATAATAACCAAAAATCCATACTTTTCCGCCCATGCTTTTCCGCAAAGCTCTTTAAACTTTTCAAATGGCATATCCGCATTCACATGATCGTTATATATATGTTTTAGGTTAGTATCATCTTGTTTGAATACAATTAGAATATTTGCATTATCTCTGATAAGTTGTTTTGGGATTTTGCTATAAGTTTGTCCTATATATATGCTGTCGATGTTATTATGTCTTCCCATGGCAAAGTAGTTTCTAATAGTATCCTGATTTTCACAAGATACATCGTCAAATATAAATACAGAATACGGTTTCGCTTCGTTTGGTTGCATAATACTATCACTAGCGTTAAATTTGTAAAAATTAACATCAGACACATCAGATAGGATTTTATCCAGCAATTGATACTTTGGTTGATGTAGAGACTTTGAAAAAATATATAGGTTACTAAACCTTAATCCCTGCGGATTAGTGATCAAATTAAAGACAACATTGGTCTTTCCGCAGTTTGAGGGGCCACTTACTATACATCGAACAGTGTTTGGAAGTAAACTACCGTGTTTACCATTGTTGATTTTAACGTTATCCACAGTTAAATCATCTATGTTATTAATATTGAATCGATCTTTATGGTTAATTATCTCCATCCTGCTCAAAGGTTAACGATGAAATGAGTTGCTTGCATTAAACCAAGTCCTTTATAGGTATCCATGAATCCTCAGTTTTGTTAAACCCTAACCACCGCACTTTAACTGCGTCCTTTTTTCTTTGTAACACTTTTTCAACAAGATATACATCACCTACTGTTGACTTTAACATTTCATGTCCATAAAATGCACCTTGCAACAAATCTCCTTTGTTATCTTTTAAGATATACGTTTCAGGTACAGTCGGTTGCACTTTATACACTGTAAAAACTTCATTCGTCCAATTGGGAAGGTATTTCTTGGTAAACACTCCCTTATATTTACTAATCCGTACTTTATCACTTACATTAAATTTTCTTGGCTGCATTTTTTCTACTTTAGGCTTTGTATTTTTCTTAATGCGTTTTAATACATCTTTTGCATTTCTTCTATTTACTTTGTTAGGTTTCATACCGATAGTTCTATGAAACCTGTTGTTATAATCATTTATTAATTGTGGTAAAACATCATACCATACGTAAGAACCTCTTTTTGAAAATTGTTTATACAGTGCTCCTTTTAAGGTTCTATTGAATCTTTCTACAATAGCTGCTTTTTTCTCTGAATTTGTAGAATAATGATTTATTTTATATTTATTCATTAACTGTGCAAAGTTTGTATTAAAGTATTCTGTTCCATCATCAGTTTGTAAATGTTTAATTTTGTTTTTATCTCTTTTTATGGCTATTTCCATGGCTTCTGTTACGCTTTTACCAGTCTTGTCCTTTAGAGGCAAAGCGTCTGCAACTTTTGTAAAACAATTAATAATTGTGAGTATATATTTAAATCCTTTGTTTATTCTGCTATGCGGTCGCATTTCAATTAAATCCGCTTGATATAGATCATTTATCCCTTTTATAACAGTATTTCTTCTTGGAAACTTTATTCTTGCAGGTTTGTGTAGTTCATTAATAATCTTCTCCTTCAGGTCTGACATGATGGTTTCACGAAGACAGCTGATATGATATTAAATATTCTTTTGTATAAATCTGCTTATATAGGACAAGGTCATTCTAAACTAATGTATAAAAGGGGGAACACAGCGAAATACTGCTGTGTTCCCCCTTTTATACGGAAAGGGATGTTGGACGATGAAAGGGTTACTCGTCAATAGGGTTGAGGGAATAGTGGCCGAATGGTAGAGTGTGGATGTTGTCTGCAAGGATGTGTCGTTTATCATCATTTGAAGAGAGAGCTTTTTTTACTTCCGTCACGCTGTACAGCTGATGGTTGAAACTTCTGATTGTGTTGAATTTTGCTGTTATATCTTGATCTTCAAATAAACATTTCTTATAGTGATTAAAATGCACATTCTTCTTTAAATACAAACTTTTTACTCCTTTAGCTTTCTTAATGACTTGGTTTTCATTTAGTTGTAAAGAATATAATTTTGACATTAGTGCAACAGTTTCTTGAAGTATAACACCATTGGCTTCATCTTTAAATTTGCCAAGCACTTTTTTGTTTCTGTCATTGTCGTAGTTTGGATGATCTTTTGGATAGTCGGAAAAGTCAAAGTCGTTTTTGTAATCAAATGTCCGAAGGTCTTCATACATATCGTTAGTAATTATCCAATATATAAAAGCGGCTGTATCCATGTAGGAGATGCCGATGTTTTCTCGTCCATAAAAGGTGACCATCTTTTTGTAATGGAAATCGTACATATGAGTCTTGGAGATATCCAGGATTGTCATACCTATATACAAAGGACGATCCATCTTCACACTTGTTTTCTTCATAGATACAGCTACAAGATTTTCGTTAATAATTATAGATGATCCAAAGTTTGGCTGTTGTACGAGTTTTTGTAGTTTGTTCGGATCTGTAACAAGTTTAACATTTTTATGTCTTCTTTTGTTTTCCAATGTTTTACCGAATATCGCATTGTTCATCAATTTAAAAAAGTCTTTTTGAAAGGCTGATGTAGCGGCTGCTCTTCTAGTAGTATTCGAGTCTATGTATGGTTTCAACCAGCACGATTGGGAAAATTCTACAGCTCTATTAATTTTAGTAAGACGTAAACCTAATTCGATAGCTTGTTGAACAACCCAATAGTGAGCTACGTATCGTTGTTTATTGTTAAGGGTCATCATTAATTTGGGGTGTTTTCCAGTTGGTGAAATTTCTGTTCTTGCAAGGAGTGGAAGGTCATAATGAAGATCGTGTAAATGTTCTGGATATTCAAAGTCGCAATCCAAAATGTATCCGGTATCTCCATGTTTTGGAATTTGTGAAATATCGCCAATACAGTCGGGATCAATCCATTTAAAGTTGTCAAATGGAAGTGGGTTCGACATGGCCCATCCATACAGATTATTCGCGTCGAAATATCCCAAGTACGTTGAAGGTTTCTCTTGATCATGGTCAGGTAGATATTTGTTGTTGGCTTTAACATGTCTCGTTACGCTTTGAGTTAATCCACCTCTAACACCAGACTCAACCATTAAAACCATATCTATATCTGTTAACAGCTGAAGTTTACATTTTGTTTCCTTCAACATTGCTTGCCAAGCTAGTCCTGGAGATGTATACGAATGTAGAGGGTCCAAACCGTATGCTGCAAAACACGTTCTTCGGAATTCTTCCATAACATCGCAGAGCAGAGTTACGTCGAGTTTTACATAAAAGTCTGAATACTCTCCTAAAGTCTTCATATTTAACTCATTCCATACTAGACATGCGTGTTGATAGTCTTCAAGTGAAATTTCCGAATCATTAAGTTTGTTGTTAAATTGTTCTGGTGGAGGAAGTGTTGTTTCATTAAATCTATGAAGTCCATCGATGTAATCGTAGGGGAAGACTCCTTTTCGAAGAACCAGATCCATTTTACTACTGGCTACAATTTTGCTTGTTTCTATCAGATCTTCTCTTTTTAAATTATCAGTTAATTTCATTAGGCTAGAAGGCATAAATCGAAACGAATCAATAAATCTAAGTTTTATTTTGCCAACCTTTTTAGAGAAACTTATAAATTTTTCCATTGTTGTTGCCAAAACATCTATTGCTCCATCATCTCTTCCTAACTCCGGGATTATGAAATGAGAGTCATATCCGCTAAGGTTATGTAGAACAACGGGTATAAAAGATGGTACTTTGTAATTTAAGTTGCAAGCGTTACAGGCTGCACCTCTGTAGGCTCCTGTAAGATGGTCGTGATCACACACTTTAACGTTATCTGGTGTAAATAGGTTATTACACAGATAACATGTTGTTGTCAAATTGTGATGTTGAAGTTGGTGTTCATCCATAGGTTGCATCGGTATTTTAATTTTGTAGATTTCTTCCACCTTAGAGGCAATGTAATACAACTCATCTACAAAGTGTTTCGCTGCTTGTTCACCACGATAAATCTTCGGAGCAGATGATAGTCCAAATTCTTGAAGATGTTCTTCAGACAGCGTGGATTTTGTTAGTATACAATAACTGTTTGGTGCATGTTTTTGATATTTGCTTCTTTTTGTGATATCCTCTTCTTGTTGTTCAATTGGAAGTAAAGATGCTTCGAAATCCGCGTACACAACAAATGGAACAGGGTATTGTTGATTTACTTTGACAAATTTTATCTGCGCTCTGCTGGGATGTGGCAATTTAATTCTTACCTCATAGTTTCCACTACATAACCTTTGATGTTCTACTAACCATTCTGAACCTCCTCTTCTTAATTCTTTGTTTACATGACAAAAACATCTTTTACAAATTGTTTTCTTTTCTTCATGTTTAGATAATTGTTTAGAAACAAGAGCTTCAAACTTTTTAATGTAGACATAGTGGGATATGTCCCCCTTAGTGATCAATAGCAAATCCGTATGATCTCTGCGCTCATTTGATGTTATACGCAAGGGGTACACATTGTTTGATGAATCCAATCCAAATAGGTTGACAGAAGCTGAAGGATTTTGTTTTTCAAATTTTGAAATGTCTGTTATAGCAACAGGGTAAGTCATCCCTTGAAAATTATATCTATGTTGTACTTCTTCATATTTGTGACTTGGTCTTATTGGATTGTCTGTTACATATTTGACCAACATGGCATATTTAAAACATTCAGTATCTTGATTTTGTACGTTGATGCAGGATTTGGTATCACTAATCTTTTTTGGTAAAGGGATATAGCTACTGCCACGGATTCCATAACCGTGTTTGTGCACTCTTAAGTCTAGCCCTGTGATGCTCAACAAACTCCATCCAGATCCTCTTCCTTCGTGTTCTTGTATTTTTGTCAAAAGTTCTTCAAAACATTCTGTTACAATCTTTTCAATATCTGACGCGGTCATGATGGTTCGGTTTTTTGTCATGAATCCTCTTGGTGATGTTTCGTTTTGAATGTTAGTGAACACAGCATCTAGTAAAAATCCAAATTTAATAAAATTTAATCTTTTTTGTTCATTCTTTAGTGTTTTGATTGCTAATCCTTTGGCGTTATTTAAAAAGTTTTCAAGTTGTAATTTTACATTGTCAATTTTAAAATGTGTTACTACTTTACCAGGTAGTGCTTGAGCGTGTAGTTCCACATTTACTGCTGTTGATGATGAAGGACGGTGAAGTGTAGATTGAGCAGGCGTAGAGGTCGATGCAGCTGTTGTTGTTGAAGGACGGTGAAGTGTAGACAGAGCAGAGGTAGAAGTCGATTTTGATGGTGTTGATTGTGCATATTGAATAACACTTGGTCTGGAATGTTGGTGTTGAGCTAACATTTGATCTATTTCTTTCAATTCTTCTTCTTCACATTCTTCATCTTGGTTGTTGTTATGTTTTAGTTCTTTATGAATTATTAAAAGAAATTCGTCCTTAAATGAATTCTTACAAATATCGCAGCGATGCATAATTTAGGTGTGATCTCCACAAGGGTCAACGCAATAATGAAACATACTGCAATAACCTCTCAATTTATACCCAATTTAGTGGGTCAAGGTCGTTTGATCACATGGCCAGAACGGGGAATAGAGCAGTAAGTAATTCTCACTTTGAATACATACTGCTCTATTCCCCGCTCTGTATTTGAAACTAATCCACTCGAATACTGTTTATGATGTCGTGTAATAAAGGCACAGAATGTATCCTTCTCGTAACAAACGATGAATTACGTTTGCTAGAGGGATTGATTTTAAGTCTATTTTAACTTTTTCTGTTCCACGAAGAGCAATTCCATTTACGCGAACATGATGAAAATCCGTGAGAAGTTTATACACACGCTGGAGAAAAACATCGGCTTCAGCAGTGGAGGAGATGGAATGAAGGTAGACCATGGTGGATGCTCTATGTAAGCCGTTCACAACCAAAGTGATAATCGAAACCTCAACATTGCGCTTATATACCAGTCGTCTAAAACAAAAAGTGAAAGATTTTAAGTGGTGGGGAGCACATATTTGCATTGCCTTTTTATATTATACTTTTAAAGTCTTTCAAGTGGGTCAAGGTCGTCTGAACGTAATGTCAGAACGGGAAATAGAGCAGTAAGTGATTCTCACTATAACCACAAACTGATCTATTCCCCGCTCTGTATTAGTGAACTATTTGAAGAAAACAAAAACTTAATCAGACTCATCCGACGATGATGTTGATGATGATGATGATGAAGACATATCACTGAATAAGCGACGACGAACTGTAAAATCCCCTGTCACTAAATCTAATACAATAAACCCATCGGTATTACTGCTTGTAGGAGTTTCACTATCAACAAGGTCCATTTCCTCCGAACAAAGCAATTGTTGATGAAACTCTGAATCATCATCATCATCAGTCAAAAACTCGATTCGCTCCATCTCTCCAAAATATGGTACACTGCCTGAAATATCGCTCAGTAGTTCAAGATTGCTAAAAAGATCTTCTTCCATTTCCGAAACTTCTTCCATTTCCGAATCGTCTTCGTCCTCGTCTTCGATAATTTCGACTGGAATATTTTGTATCATTTCCAGTATAGTCTTCTTAGACGGGAATATGTTGTCTCTAGGCGACATGATTCCGAGTAACAGACTGATTTGAGTACCGTTGGGAACTTTCCTTTTATACTCGATTTAGATGGGGGGGGGTCCCCTTTTTTATTGCTTAACAAAGGTTTCGTTTGATATAAAATGAAATGTTTATGATCCATCCCTGCCTAAGTAATCTTGCTAATATATTCATCATTTTTCCTAACAATATATTATCCGGATAGTCTGTTTTCCACGCGTCCTCTTCACTATTATACACTGGACTTGTAGGCTTCCACATATACAAATCGCAACCAACCACATAATCGAGAAACTTTTGTAGTAATCTTTTCAAACAAATCAACTGATCAGCATTTTCAATTCTTCTGCTTACTACTAGTGTTGCAGCGGATGTATTCATTTTCAGCAGAATGATTTTACCACTGACGGGAAACCTTCTTTTATACCCGATTCAGTTGGTGGGGGGATAATATGGGGGGGGGGTTGTGATAGGGAAGGGTAGGTTATAAGAATCAAATATATCTAACAATTGTATACTATCTGCAAGGTTTCTAAGTCTCGTAAGTGTGTCAAGGACACCTGAAAATACCACCAGAACAGGGAATAGAGCAGTAAGTGATTCTTATTCAAACCGCAAACTGATCTATTCCCTGCTCTGTATTACCCCGCTCTTTATTTCACATGTCTTCGGTTTTCGTTAACCTAACGTTCAAGTGCAATTTCATCTAAAAGGATTTCTTGAAAAATTTTTTCAATCGCAAAATCTTCATTGAAAAGCATTTCTTTAATACTTGAGGTTGCAATTGGTTGTTCGGGCAGTTGAGGTGAAGCTAATGAGTTTTCCAATTCCATTTGTAGGGTTTCAATGTATTTTTTAGCCTGTGTAATAATTTCTAGTTTTGTCATTTTTTGATTAGCAAATGGCAATTTTGATTGTAGCAAACTGTATCCTTCACTTAATTTTAAAACCCTTTTCCGCTCTCGCCCATTTCTTGGTTCGTTGTTTACTTTGGACGATCCAGCTTGACTCTCCATAGCTGACTACTAACTAAACTCCGGAGCGGCCGCTTAAATACCCCAGCTTACCTGCCCGATTAAAGTGGGGGTAGGTGGTAGGGAAGGGGTGTTTTATTTAACATATCTATTCTACCCGCAAATTTGACCAAGTCTGTGAGTGGGTCAAGGTCACCTGAACTAACTACCAAAACGGGGAATAGAGCAGTAAGTAGTTCTCACTTTGACCACAAACTGATCTATTCCCCGCTCTGTATTTCAAAAGTCACTAATTAGTTACAACAACAATTACTCGTCCTGGTCCTCATCAAGAAGGAAAAGTTGTTTGTACACTGAAGGTTCTTCATCGAAGAAATGTTCAGCCGCTAAGTTATCTTCTTGAAGGAAAACAGATTCAAACGGTTGAGGGGTGAGCGGTTTATCAGATGATCGGGGTACAATTAGTTTTGCTTCAAGATGTTTTATATATTTGATGGCCATGTTAATTGTTTTAAATTTTGAGTCATCCGGATGCGCCGATGGCAAGCTGTTTTTTAATCTTTGAAAACCATCGTTCATTCTCGCTCTACATTTTCGCGAACTTTCATTGTTTCTCTCGGTTTTACGAGATCCGGAGTTGGATGTGCTGGCTGAAGTCTTCATAGCTGACTGATAAGTATATTTCGAAGCGCTCGCTTAAATACCCACTAACCCCCACCAATACCTATTAACCCCCCCCCTCTTTTCTCTTGAATCATATCTTTGACTTCGTACAATATTTTCTAAGTTGATATGTAAGTCAAGGTCGTTGTAACGTTAAAAAAAATGTGGACAACCTATTTACATTTTGTAGCACATACTGCAAAATGTAAATAGGTTGTCCACATTTTTTTTTTTTAATTTGGAAAAAAAAAATACTTTATTTAATTTGGAAAGAAATCTTTTTTCGTTGTTTATTTTTACAATTTTTTCCACTCAGTTGCTCCTTTAATGTTTCGGATTAAGTAGTGTTTTTTGTTGGGTTTTTCAGGATGATCCATGCCCTTAGGCAATCTTAAAATGTAGAGTTGATCTCCACATTTTAACATCACTTTTAAAAAACCAATTGTTTTGACAAAGAAGTATTGTTTGTTTTTGGAAAGCCTATTAATCCGAGTTTTAGTTGGTTTCACTGATGGAAATGTTGTAGAACGAGAAACGTTACCCTTATGTTTTTGTTTTAAATGAAGACTGCACAACTCTTCATTTAAAGCACTACATTTCGCGCAACGTTCACCTTTCTTTGAACCTTTTTTGAAATTATACTTGCATTGTTGTGCAGGAAGTATGCACATCCTTTTCATCGATTTTAATTGTTTGAGTTTTTCTGAAGGAGATTGATTTGTGCAAATTACAGACGGACGTGTAGGACAGACTGGTGTAGCTGGCTGCGGCCTCAGTGGTAGAATGCTTGCCAGCGCCTGCTGCAGAATGGAAGGAGCTGGTGAAGACGAAGATGGAGCAGGTGGTGTTGTTGAAGAACTGGCCGGAGAAGGTGGGCGAGAAGTAGCCGGAGAAGATGAAGACGATGAAGACGATGAAGAAGACGAAGACGATGAAGAAGATGAAGAAGATGAAGAAGATGAAGAAGATGAAGAAGAATCAGACGGGGGAGCAACGGAGTTATCCTGAAGTGCTGCCATCGAAAGTGGTGCAGCCTCCTCAGGAACAATGGTTGAAGAAGAAACAGACGGGGGAGCAACGGGGTTATCCTGAAGTGCTGGCATTGAAAGTGGTGCAGGCTCCTCAGGAACAATGGTTGACAGCATCAACGCCTGCCGAAGAATGGAAAAAGCTGGCGGAGCAGGTGCAGACTCCACAACCTTCCTCGGTAAAGTCTGTTTCCTACAGTCAGACATTTTAGAGACTGAACTGTGCTTGGGAAGTGTAAGCAGCAGAATGATTTTGCCAACGATAGGGAGCCTCTTTTATACCAAATGCAAGTGGTGGGGAGTGCGAGTGTTTGAGAGGGGATATTGTTGAGAGAGATAAATTTGACTTATAATATTTTACTAAAACAAGAATTTTCTTAAGTCCTCAAGGTCATTTAAACAATTACCAAAACGGGGAACAAAGCAGTAAGTAATTGACACTTGAATTATAAACTGCTCTGTTCCCCGCTCTGTATTAAAGGAAGACGATTTAATAAGTCCCGTAAGTGGGTCAAGGTCATCTAAACAATTACCAAAACGGGGAACAGAGCAGTACGTAATTCTCACTTGAATTATAAACTGCTCTGTTCCCCGCTCTGTATTAAAGGAAGACAATTTTAACAAGTCCCGTCAGAAGGTCAAAGGGAAAATACTCACAGTTATAGGCAATAATCCTGATAACCGGAACCTTTTATTAATTAACCTCCCAAAAATACAAGGGAAAAATACTCACATTTATAGGCAATAATCCTGATAACTGGAACCTTCTATTTATTAACACCCCAAAGCTGATCAAGGTCGGTGTTACAATGGTTAACATCATCCTGAAACCCAATGGTGCTTAGACACATACAAAGGGCGTCAGGCAGCTGAGAACCAAAGTTTTGACCAAGATATATTACAAAGACTGACTTAATATTCACAAAAGTTTCTCGTGCGGGAGAGGTAAGAAAGGTAATGCCAACCGGTTTGCATGGCCGTATTGACACAGGTCGGTTTTCAGGGCCGAACCTCTTTGTAAAGGAAGGGGGTTTATTTGAGAAACATATTAAATTACTTTGACAACATTTTGAGACTTTACCCCAGAGACAAAAGGAAAAAAAACATGAGGGACCCCCCAAGTACATATTTTATTAGTAAATAAGACACTTCAACCAACACCGAACACAAAAACAAACACAAACACTAACTACATATACTACTAGCAAACTACGAGGCAATAATCTAACAATCAAACTACCATGCTTAACTTACTAACATGCACATGCAAATGCGCATGGTATGTTAAGTGCACGTCGGGCCCAACGCACACTTAACATACCTACGCTGGCAGAGCGCAACCCGCTGGTGCTTAGACACAAACAGCGGGCGGCAAGCAACTGCGAAGAGACTGCGGACTGCTCCCACTTATAAAGGCGACGGCCAATGGTGGGGGAACCCCCCTGCTCCACCTGTCTGACCTCAAGCGGACAATGACATCGAAAGGAAGCCAATTTTAACAAGTCCCCGTCAGTAAGTCAAAGGGAAAATACTCACAGTTATAGACAATAATCCTGATAACCGGAACATATTATTAATTAACCTCCCAAAAATACAAGGGAAAAATACTCACAATTATAGACGAAGACCACAGGGGAAAAAACTGATAAGTCACATTTTACAAATTTTTCAGGAGAGCTGTTTTAATGTTTATATCTATTATAGGGTTAAAGTTATTGCACAAATTGTTTATAAATTTACATCAAACTGTGGCCTTGTTCATTATTAACCCTAGATTCATAAGCATTCGTCTCCCAGGCGACGTGACTTTTGAGGAATTACAGTTTTTAATAGTTGCCTACCCTGTCGGGCCTTACCGCTCTGTCTAATCCTTTGTCCAATCGTCCCTTTAGTACTGCCAGGGTGTCTGGTCCGTGAACATGAGTGGTATCGGTCCTAAAACGCATTAAGTTTGTTCCGTAGCCTGTGAAACGAAAGCTTATGAATAGTGCAAGTGTACGATTTTATCGCGTCGCCCGGTAGACGAAACCATATAAACCATATAGTCTAAAAAAAAAAAAACAAGTTTTTGTCAACATGTACAGTATTATTTTAACTTTATTAGCCTAAGTACATGGTTTACTGGGGAAGAACATGGTAAGTCCATTGGTCTTACATATTTTTCCCCCTGTTATTATGATGAGGTATTGTAAATAATCAGGAAATATTCAGAAAGAACTGAAATTTATTTACATACTGATGGTGATTAAGTTATTTATATGGTAAGTTTGTGTAAAACTCTTGAGCTTTATTTTAATCGTTTAATCGTTTTAATTTTAATCGTTCTTTCACCTTCACAATCACTATCAGCCACTGCCATGGTGAAAAATCACTAAAATCACTAAAACATTAGGCACTAATAACGCTCTAACCTCTAAACAATTAGCTGCACGCTTGTTTCGTACTGTAAACAACATCAGGTTAGCCAATAGAACAAAGACAGCAGCACTGTAAGTAACAAAATAAAATGGACTTGACAGGTTGTTCCCGTGATTTTGCTGGACTCATCAGGTTTTTCCCCTGTTTTCTATTATTTTAAAAAGCTGTACAATGTGACTTAACATGTTGTTCCCCTTAAAGGTGAAGCCAAAATATTATGCTCTTTGAGATTTACAAAATGATATAATATAATATAATATAATAATGATATGATATAATAAAAGGTTAATAAATAACCTTTTATTTATTAACACCCCAAGACCGTAGCCGTCGATACGGAGTGGATTATCTTCCCGCTGTCTCGTATCAGAGCGGAATATTCGCCGTTAATTGCACGACTGGTTTAGTACCTGTCTGACCTCAAGCGGTCATTGACAGTTAAGACAAGCGGCCCGACCACAGATGTATTCCCAAACGGCGACTGGTTTCCCCCTTCTCCATTTCGCTGTGTTACTCCGTACCCAGCTGCATTCCCAGACGGTGACTGGTTTCCCCTTCTCCATTTCGCTGTGTTACTCCGTCGGCAAGCTCATTCTGGCTTTGTCTCGAGCACTGGAAGCACGTTTTACCATGTCGTCTCCAGTTACCCCTGACAAGCTGCGTCGCCTGAAGGAGTCTTTGAGGAGAACAGTGGAGAAGAGGAGTGGTTTTAAGAAGCCAAGTTCGTTTCGATCAAAAATAAAAGCAAATTTCAAAAATCATCCGCTATATTTTGAGTCTAAACCTTCAACTTCGACAGCCGATCCTCTACCTTCGACTCCACCTCGACCATCGACTCCACCTCGACCATCGACTGCACCTCGACCATCGACTCCACCTCGACCATCGACTCCACCGCCTACCGTCGATGAGGTCTTGGAGCTGACCAAGGTGATACAAGAGGATGAGCTAGTCACGCCCTTGACTTTCGTATCAGCAAAATTCAAACAGCTAAAACTGAATGCGGAATATGAATTTGTGGCAAGGGTGACTGACGGAGCTTATTTATTTTTTCAAAATCAAGGTCACGTGAAGGTACATTTGCCGCGGACTCTTCCACCACCACCTCCTTTAATTCCACACGGCAAGTCATTGTACTTCATTAGAAAAGAAGGTAGAGGAAATCATTGGCTTTTGAAATAAACTCAGCTTCTCCACCTTTTCTCCTCCCAAGCATCTCTTCCAGGACGACCCAAACGGTTCTTTTCAGGACCACCCTAAGCATTTCAAGTTAGGGACCTCGCCTTTATATAGGCAGGAGACTTATGTTAGTCTCCAGTTGACCTTGAAGGTGTCACTACTCCACCGTCAAGGGTTCAGTGACATCGAAGGGTCATCGAACCCCCCCCCTATATATTGGGGGGGGGGGTAAACTTTATCCAAAGTATGTCATGTGGGTACTCTACTAACGCGGTCTAGCAAGACGAACAAGACGGTGCAATCAGAATTCAGATCCGACCAAGGGTATAGCAGCAACAGCAAAAATACACTATTTTGAAGGTTAAACCTAAATAACTTCTTTATTTTGGGCTGAAAGTATATCGAGTGGGTACTCCACTGACGTAGCGAAAAACAACTGTTTGAAGGACAAGGTAACGTTGTGGTGGGGATAGGTGTCTATCCTACTCGCTAGCGCTACATCATTATACTTCCAGCTCTTGTCGGATGAACATCTACCTATATAGTTTGTGTTAACGTCTGAGCATGTCCCAATTTTACAGGAATATGAGTAAGGTGTCCTTCAGTACCCCGCTTGCCACCACCTTCTACTTCTCTGACGATGAAGATAGAATGTCTACGCTTTTAGCGGACAGTGAGCGGTTCCATCGTAGAATAGCCAAGGTTGGAACAGTCTTAACCAGTTGTCTGCTGCATAAGAAGGAACACATGGAAACATGCACTAGTTTAGATCATAGTGTCTGTAATATTTATACACATACAGTGTTGGGACAAATTAATTGAAGTTTTTAGTTAAGGAGCTACGGTCTTGACAGTGTAAGAGTCAGACCCTAACTAATGCGTGTACGCTAGTTAGTGCGCGATGTGAAATATTGGTGGGGGAAGTGGTGTGGTGGGGGAAGGGTCGAGTACCTAACCTACGCTCAAACGCTGCACTTCTATACAGACATTGGAACAAGCGACACCATGAGCAGCGTCAACGACAATATTTGGGGAGATGCGGTTTGTGAGGAGGAGTTGATAGCAACTCTTGACGCTACCGAGGTTGAGCAAACTACATCCCAGCAGCCAATAAGCAACACCATTAGCAGCGGTAATAACATTATTTGGGGAGATGTGATTAGTGAGAAGGAGTTGGTAGCAACTCTTGAGGCTACCGAGGTTGAGCAAGGAGCGGCGATGCAAACTGCATCCCAGCAGCCTAGGACATATGAACATGTCCTGGAGGAATATAAGGACGCGTATGATTATGCCTGCAAAAGGTGGTGTGCGCAGCCTCAATGTCCAGAGCAGGAGGATGAAATGGAAGCGGATTTTCGGCTGGTTACCAAACTAGAGGAAGAACTTCGATGAGCAGTCCAACTTTTGCGCGGTGCACATGGATCCGCAAATACTTTGATGGGTTTTAACTAATGGATATTTTATTCAAAGTCTTCCTCCCCGCGCTATTTACCATCTGCCGCGCACTTTCCACCTGCCATCTGCCATCCGCCATCTGCTCCACCCCACCACACTTTTACCCCCACCATTTAGTACGACTACAACGCTAGCTTGTGAATAGCCAGTACACCTCCAGCTCTCGACCGGTGAACATCATCCTCTCTCCGCGCTCTTCACAAAATAATATTGTCATGTCACTCAAGATTCGATGTATTTATTATGACTCTATTTATATATCAACTTCTACGGACCTGGAGGTTTTTAAAGAAGAGTTAAGACTTCTCCTAGCGAATGGCTACAGTTTATCTTTAGAACTGATCGCAACAAACAACATAGACTCTGTGCAGGAATCAAAGTATCTACCGCCTTTCATCAGGAAACGAAGTGATGGCCGCGACTCAGGAACAACAACATCGATGACGACGAACAACGGGGAACTATTGTAAACATAAATTATTGTAAACATAACTTATTGTAAATAAAAAGAAATGTAAAAATTAAAGTAATAAATGTAAATAGTACTACCTCGCACTCGTATCATTCGATTGCTTCATTCAATTGTTTTCATTCGATTTTTTTATCGAATGAAAACTATCGAATCACAATCGGATTTTACGCGTGCGAGGTAGTACTTTTTTAAAACACCCTCCCCGTGACCTTGAACTTTCCCTCATTACGTCACAAAACCGCTTACGTCACTGGCTCAGCCTCAGATGACGTGTTTAATGACTCAGCGCTTCCGGTCACGTGACCGGAAGCTGTCAATCAAGTGAGCCAAAACCTACAATGTCCCCCCCCCCGTGACGTCATCCCCCCCCCCCGACCCAGACCCAGACCCCCCCCCGTGTTGTTTACTTTCCTTGTTTGTCACCGGTTTTTTCCCCATTACGGGATGTTTACTGCTCCTCCGCACGTTAACGCTCATTCCACAAGCAGAAGGCAATGTCGACTGTCACGTACACTTTGTGGAACCACCAGGTCATCCAGGACGTGATTGGCCTGGTGGAAGTTGCAGTCATGGACCAGTTGGTCATTTTGAGATGGGGGTGCCTGGGCCCGGACGGGCGCAATCATTTCATGAGGCGGCGATACGTCGCCAACCAACCCGGTCACCTGGAGGAGGTGCAGCAACGCCTCCACAACCTGATTGCGAATGAGGAGGTGGCCCTCCTCTGGGTTAAAATTATTCCTTTAGTTTAGGTTTATCATTATATTGTATTGTAAGTTTTTCATTCTTCATATATTGTATAACATTCATGAATCATCTTAGATTTAAGCATCACATTTATTGTATTGTAAGTTTTCATTCTTCATATATTGTATAACATTCATGAATCATCTTAGATTTAAGCATCACATTTATTGTATTGTATCAATGAAATAAAATTATAAAAAAAAACAAAAAAAAACAAAAAAAAAAAACAAAAAAAACAAACAAACAAAAACAAAGTGACAAGTTTAGCAAGCTGATGATTGAGAGGACCAGCCCTGTGTCGCCCCCCCCCCCGACCCCCCCCCGACCCCCCCCCCCCCGACCCCCATCATCCCGGTTTTATTATTTTGTTTATTGCATTTTATTTTTGTTTTATTTTTGTTTGTTTTTTGTTTTTTTTTTGTTTGTTTTTTTTTTTGGACAAAGGAATCATTTATTTATCAACAAAAACTTATAACTATTCCTTGTTATCGGCCGCCTCCTCTTGTTCCTCCAAGCGGTCCAATTCCTCATCTAGTTCACGCAGCCTGGCCATGTCGGCCATGTACCATCGCCAATGTGTTTCGTGCTGCGGCTCAACCACCCACACTCGGTCAACGTCGTCCTGAAGCGCCTGTCGCTCCAGGTACACTTGTCTCGCAGTCCTCGGTGGTGGTGGTGGGTCCTCAGACGAGTCGGACTGAGGCAATGGAGGCGGTGATGGAGACGGTGTGGGCTGAGGCGATGGAGGAGGAGGAGGCCGCTGCAGCCCGCTAGGCCCAGGCTGAGGCGATGGAGGAGGCCGCTCCAGATCCCGTATTTGCTGCGCAAACGTTTGTTCTAATAGAGCCTCTTGCTCCAACTCATCTACGAAATTTGCATTTTCAAGTGCAAACTCGTAGTCATAGTCTGTCATATCATCCTCCCACGGAGCAGCCATGCTTAACGACTGAGCGAGAGCCTGTTTGTGTAGGAGATAAATCGGACTTGTTATTGTTGGGGAACTTCCCTAGTAAACACATTTGGACACCCCCCCCCCCCGACCGGACCCCCCCCCCGACCGGGACCCCCCCCCCATATTTTCCAATACATGCCGTTTGCTTTCCTTGTTTATCGCCTACGTGATGTTTACCGCGCGCGCCTCCGCTTTCACCCGCCGGTTTCTCCAGGTCTTAATCATTCTTACTACAGCCGCGATGGAGTACACTTGTATGTATTGCGACAAGCGTTACTCGCGTAGCGACCATTTGCGCCGGCACATGCTGACGCATGTGGATTCGCCACTGTACCCTTGCCGAATTTGCGGAAAGCAATTCGGCAGAAAAGACAAGGTGGCCCGGCACCTTGCCACCCACCGATATGCCCCGGCAGCTGCTCCAGCTGCCCCCGCTGATGCCCCGGCCGCTGCTCCAGCTGCTCCAGCTGCTCCTGATGCTCCAGCTGCCACGAGGTGCGCCCTGGCTGCTTCTGGCCCGAGGCGTTGTGGTGACGCCGCCACCCAGACGCCCACCCAGATACCTACCCCCAGGACACAGGAGGGAAAACCAGTTGGTGAGTAGCAATCCTCAGTTTCTCATTGTTATAATATCAATAAATCTCATTATTATAATATCAATAAATCTCATAAAAAAAAAGAAAAAAAAAGAATATTAATGTTGGTTCGTTATTTACAGCTATCGTCAAGCCGTTAGCCGTACCGCAGGGATGGTGGACCTCAGAGTTCGCCGAGCAACAGCGGCGGCGAGAGGAGGCGGAGGCCAACAGGGTCCACCGCGAGATTCGCCGGGGGTTGATCCTCCAACAGTACCGGCCTCGCCCAAGACCCCAGCTCCTGCGCAGACCACAGCAGCAGCAGCAGCAGCAGCCGCAGCAGCAGCAGCCCGAACCAGAGGCGGGGCCGAGTGGAGAACCGAGGCCCGAGCCAGAGCCCGAGCCAGAGGCGGGGCCAAGTGGGGAACCGAGGCCCCACGTTGTATATATAAACTCCTCGGATTCAGATTAAATAAAAAAAAAAACCTATTTCCTTTTTCCTTATCTAAAATAAATAAAGAAAACAATTACACAACAAACAAAAACAAAGTGACAAAGTTTAGTTGAGGATTGAGAGGATCAGCCCTGTGCCGACCCCCCCCCCGTTCATGATTCCTCTATCCTAACCTAACCAACCAAGCCCCCCCCCCGTTCATGATTCCTCTATCCTTACCTAACCAACCAAGCCCCCCCCGCTCATTCCATTATTTATGTTATTTTATTATTTTTGTATGAATTATAATTTTATTTTCTTCATCTTTATTATAAATTAAAAACTTAAAATTACTTTTGTGAAGAAGTCTCAGCCCTCTCTTTCGCTTGAATCTCCTCCATTGCAATCTCAAGAGCACGAAGACTCTCCCAGTCTGCATTATATTGTTCCCATTCTTCATCACATGTAGGTTGGGAGCACCAACACGTAGTTATCCGTTCCCACATTGTTTCATATTCCCTTCGCAGTTGGAGAGCATATTCCTCTTCTATCACCTCAACGGTAGCGAGGAGTTCTTTATCAGGGATATTACCTTCCCATACGCTATTAGCATACTTTTCCTCAATTCCCTCAACGATCTTGATGAGGTCCTCATCAGGAATACTGCTCTCCCATACATTATCAGTGTTCATATTGATGGCAATAGTTTGACTCTCTGACTTAAACTGAAACTTAGAGAAACTCAATCTGTTTACTCATTAGTGGACTTGTTGTTCACGGAGGAAAATCCTTCATTAAATAATTTGTTTACTCATTAGTGGACTTGATGTTCACGGAGGAAAACCCCTCATTATATAACTTGTTTACTTACTAGACTCCTCAAGCTAAGTGCTTGACCAGTCTGAATCTTGAGTTAGTCATGGAAGCATACAACCCACTGTCACTAGCTCAGCAATCGTGTATTGTAATAAGAAAGAATAAATACATTCTGTGTCAGGGGATTGCACAATTGCCAGTGCCTATACAGCGATACGTTGCATCTTGCCTCAAGGGGTATGTTCGGGAACATGTGTTAGTGCTTAACAACCCCGAAACGGATCCTCAAGTGTTAGACTTGTATAATAGAAACAATGGCAAGAGAGTCTATCAATGCCGCTACTGCCAGTACACTGAGCATTATTGTAATAGAGTTCTGTATCCTGCAAGAATTGTTAAAGTGTATCGCTTTTCAGACTCTAATAATTTGCAGCACACTTGTTTTTGCTGTGGTAAGAGTGCTTGGGAAGCGGATTGGCCACAAAACAATGATTACCTATCTACTTTGGTGATTTTAAAGTCAATGACCATAAAAACAGTTTGGGAGGGCTCTAGTCACTCTAAATTCTTTTTCTTCTTTCAATAAAGAAAAAATAAAAGATAAAAAATAAAAGGAAAAAAAAAAACATAAATAAAATACTTCCTTCCCCATCATTTTCTAGTATTACATGTTTTGGTAAGGACTACGTGACTGCCTGAGGTTATCTCATTAGTGAGAGTTCTCCAGTTATTTATGTTAGAATCATTTGCTCACAAGCTCCTACACTGACTAGACCTAACAAAATGTTTAATGTTGGAATTGATGTGTCACTGGAAGGTGAATATTTTCATACAAAACCATTTACAGTTAGATCTACAATTGAAGACATTGAGTCAATCGATGCGGAGATATTCCTACAGACGGTGAAGTATTACACAACGGGTCACTTTGCCGAATTGTCCATCAGGATGTGGATTAAGAAGCGGTTGCCTGAACAAAAACGCCTACAAGTTCAAGCTGCTTTGGATGGCATCAATAAACCGCATGTTGCTTGTCAACGCGTGATTAATTTACTTCTTTTAGAATCCGACCAGGTCTTTGCAAAGGTTATTGTAAACGGGGGTTAGGTAAAGATTATAATAAAAAAGTTGTAAATAAAGAATAAATATAAATAAACAAAATTTCCTTTATAAAAAAAAACTATAAAAATAAACGATATTCCTTTATGAAAAACTATATGGCCCCCCCCCATTGGTAGATTCAAAACCAGCAAAGGCGCAGTGAGGATGCGAGGATGTAAGGTCCCCCCCCCATTGGTAGATTCAAAACCAGCAAAGGCGCAGTGAGGATGCGAGGATGTAAGGTCCCCCCCCCCCCATTGGTAGATTCAAAACCAGCAAAGGCGCAGTGAGGATGCGAGGATGTAAGGTCCCCCCCCCCCCGTTGGTCTACATGCGGCTTAAAAAGCCCCCGCCGACCGGGAGCGGTTGGCGGCGCGTGTCGGGGGACGGTCCTGAAGGAGTTGCCCAGGAAGGAATTACTCAGCGGTTTGCTGACGCTCAAGGTTGCACCCTTGAATTGCTCAGCGGCTTGCTGTCGTGACGCGCCCTCTTTGGCCGCCACCGCTCGGCGGGGACATACCCGGTTGCGCGCGCTGCCGGTATATAAACCTGAGGTCCGCTACCGCGGCCTCAGTTTTGCCTGAGACGCCATGAGCAGCAGCAACAGTGCAACCGAGGTGGATCGAACCATCCGCTCTCTGATGGAGGAGCTTGATGCCATGGATGAGAATGCTAGACCGCCTACCATAACTAAGAAGAGGAGCAAGAAGCCCGTTGTTGGATGGACAGTGGACAGGAATACACCTACCGATTCTCCATCATGCAGTTGGAGCGATGCTGAATGTCAATATACAGTAAAGAACCCTACCAACTTAGGAAACGTTTTATTGAAGATGTCGGTATTCAAAGGCGGACGCCCTACGCATAGTTGCGGCCTATACTTGGACGAGGATAGAGACGATGAAATTTGCATATGCCTCACGGACCTGTTAATGAGACTAGAAAATATGTGGATTAATAGCGATACCGGAGTGCCTAAAATTAACGGAGTTAGTAGGATCGTGACTCCACTACCCGCCTGGCGTAAGACCCGCGATTGTGCAACAGTTTGCGAGGGAAAACGTAAGGCTGGAGGCAATTGCGTCATCCCAAAGCGCAAGAAGTAAACACCACAACGACCCGGAAAACACACACAATGACGTAAACAACTTGTTGACGCAGTGAGCCTATATAATACGACTCGGTGGTGAGCCACAACCATTCCACATCAAGACACTCAACGAGCAGCATGGACCAAATAGGAGACCTCAAGTCAGCCCTCAACAGCTGCAAGGCGGGGGGTTATACCCGCATAGCCGATCTACGGGACAACATAATTTACCCCATCCGGTCATTTGAGCGGGTGGATACTCCTTATGGCGAGGCGATAATGGCCACTTTGGAGGGGCTAACTGGTGACGACCCGCTGAGGATCTACATGCCTCGTAGATACTTGGCCGTCTTGGGAGACCATGTCATCGGCCAGTACAACGTGGGTGTGGGGTCGAGGATGAGTTTGGTCAAGAGGAGCGGTCCCCCCGGCAGCAAAGGAGCTCTTCTGGAATTTGTTTGAATAAATAAATAAAAACCCTTATTCCTTTATCCTTATTAATGTAAAATAAAAAAAAATAAAAATAAATATAAAAATAAAAAAAATAAATATAAAAACTCAATTAATTATAAGAGTCGAGGCGGTGCGTGGCTGTGTTAGTAGCCACCATGGACTTGAGGTGGAAACACCCGTTCACCGCCATCGTAGCTGGACCTTCGGGCAGCGGCAAGTCGCACTTTGTGGCTCGCTTCATAGGGCATACCGACCGCATGTGCGATACGCGCTTCGCCCGTATCACCTGGCACTGCGGTAGCGGCGGTGGAGGAGGAGCCGATGACCCTACTGTGCGCTACGTAGCCGGCCTGCCCGACCTGGACGACTACGATGGTAGCGAGCCCTCCCTGGTTATCGTCGATGACATGATGCGTGAGGCTGGCCCCGGCGTGGCGGACCTGTTCACCAAGGGCTCCCATCACCGCAACATGAGCGTGTTCTTCATCACGCAAAACCTGTTTCATCAGGGTAGGGGCCAGCGCGACATATCGCTGAACGCTCATTACATAGTATGTTTCAAGAATCCCCGGGACCGCGCTCAGATCAAACACTTGGCTCGCCAAGTATACCCAGAGAACCCCAAATTTGTGGAGGAGGCTTATGCGGACGCCACGCGCGATCCTCACGCCTATCTGCTGATAGACTTGAAACAGTCTACACCCGAGGAGATGCGGGTACGTTCAGCCGTTTTCCCAGACGATCCAGTTAACTACGTGTACCTGCCCAAGAAAAAGTGATAAATAGGCTGAGCGCGCGCCAGTGTCAGTCATCATGTCACACCGCGTGAAGAAAGACACAGCCCTGCTGACTGCTCTGGTGCACGCTACACCCAAGGAACGCAAGGCCCTGTTAAAAGCGTGCGAGAATAGCCGTATCAGGTCAGTGTGTGAGTGTGCGTACAACGTGTTACGCGGGAACGTGCCGCTCACCACCTGTCATAAACGAAAGTTGAGAAAGCACAAACAGGCGCTCAGACGGCTGGTGAAACGCGGTGAGGGTTGGGTCAAGAAGCGACGCTACCTTGTACAACGGGGCGGTGGGATCCTCCTGCCCTTGCTGTTGAGTGCGGTGTTACCTGTGTTGATGCAGAAAGTAATTTGAAAAAATGGAGCACGCTAAGAAAATGGTAGTTGTACCGCAGGAGCTCATCGAGAGATTGCGAGAAGGACCAGGACCAGGAGGAGGAGGAGGAGCAGGCAGTACCAATAAGCCAGCCGGCCTGGACGCTGAGATGCATCGCATACTGAGCGACAAGCGGCTGGACGATACGGAAAAATGGAAACAATATCAACAGGTGTTACAGCGGTTCCTGCACTTTTCCGCGGCTAAACGTCAACCCATAGGCCTGTCAATCATCGAGGGGGAGGAGGAGGGAGAGGCAGGTCCGAGTCACGTGAAACGTGAGTCTAGCACCTCGGAGGAGGAGGGGGTGTTGGCATCATTCCCAAAAATCTACAAGTCGGTGGCGCGCAACTTGTTGCGGTTCATGACCCAGCAAGGCAGCCCCATCGCCTGGGACGCCAGTGGGGTGGTGTATGTGAACAACGAGAAGGTCCCCAATTCCAATATAGTGGACATCGCGCACAGCATAGTGAGAGCGCGAAGGGCGGACCGATTGCCTACCGGTTGGCAACAAGTGATGACCGCCTTGAAAAACATGAACGTGCCTAAAGAATACATGAGCAATCCCACGGCGTTGCGTTACCTAAACGGGGGGCTGGACACTGCATCGAGCCCCTGGGGAGACACGACGGCCTCCTCATCACCCCTGTCACCGAGGTTGACACCAATGCTAGACCGCCTGAGACCGCGACTTCCAGCAGCCAGGAGAAGGATAATAACCGAGGAACCTGACCAGGAATCGTCATTGGACAACTGGGAGCCGTTCTCACCGTAATGGAGAAGCTGTACTATGACCCGAGCCAGCCCGGTTCCCTCGGCGGGGTGGCTGCTCTGGCCAGAGCCGCGCGCCTCCCGAAACGCAGAGCGGTGGAATGGCTGCGTGCCCAGGACACCTACACGCTGCAAAAGCCTGCGCGCAAGCGGTTTCCCCGCAACCGCTACGCCGTTTTTGGGCCTCAGGAGCTGTGGCAGGCGGACCTGAACGACATGCGCGGTCTCAGCCAGCACAACGACGGGATCAACTACCTGCTGACTGTGATCGATGTATTCAGTAAGCGGTTGTTTGCGGTACCACTGAGGAGGAAAAGCGGGCAAGAGGTGGCGGCAGCGTTCGAGAGGATATTCTCCGAGGCGACTCCTCGCTGTCTACAGACTGACAAGGGGACGGAGTTCACCGGGGCCGCTACCAAGCGAGTGTTCAAGAGTCACGGTGTCACATACGTCACCACGCAGAACCCCGATGTGAAGGCGGCGGTGGTGGAGCGAGTCAACCGCACGCTCAAGAACCGCATGTGGCGCTACCTAACCTACAAAAACACGTATCGCTACATCGACGTGTTGGACAGGCTTGTGGATGCCTACAACCGCAGCCCGCACAAGAGCCTGGGTGGTGGTCTGCGACCTGTGGACGCGGACAGTGGCGATGGAAAAACGGTGTATAAGGTGTGGCGTCACATGTATGGAAAGGCGATCCCGTGACGCAAGCCCAGGTTCAAGCCTGGTGCCACGGTGCGCATAGCCAAGGAGAAGGGCACGTTCGCCAAAGGTTATGAGACCAACTGGAGTAAGGAGCTGTTTGTGGTGGATCACGTATACGGGTCGCATCCTTTACCATTGTACGTGCTGCGAGACCTGAACGGGGCGCCGCTGGAAGGGCGCTTCTACGAGCATGAGATGCAAAAGGTAACGGTTGCCCCGGACCGTATGTACCAAATAGATAAAATACTGAACACTAAAGGGCGAGGCCGCAGTAAGCGCTACTTGGTCAAGTGGGTCGGTTACGGAGAGGACTTCAACTCGTGGGTACCTGCATCTGAAGTGCAACAGCTGCTATGACGACAAAGCGCAGGCAGCTGTACCTGACGTTGCCCAGCAACAGCTCAATGGACTATTATCCAAACAACACCGTGGCTAACTACATCACCCATCTACCATCAGTCGTGCGATTGGGTGGCGATGGTGAATGGGAAGTCGCTTTAGTCGAGGTCCATTACCCATGCTCGTTTGTGACAGTGGGGGAGGACGCTCGCGTATATCTCTACACTAAGGATGACACCGGCAAGCCTGAACTGACCGCTGTAAAGGTGGAAGCTGGAAACTATAAAGACATCGATGAACTGGTCAACGCCATCAACGCCATTCCAAAATTGGACTTATACCAATGCCAGTTTGAGTACGACAAAGAGATTGGGAAGGTGGAATTGATCTCGATAGACCAGACTGTGGAGCAACTGGAATTTAGCCCCACTCTAGCGTTACAGTTGGGATACGACGTGCACAATGTGGATTTGATCAAACATAGAAAAGCTATAAGACCGCCCAACTTACTGGCCGGGATCCCTTCGCACATGTACGTGTATTGTGACCTGGTGGAACCTCAGCTAGTAGGTGACACTGTTGCGCCCTTGTTAAAGATTGTGAACATCGACGCAAAAAACTACATCTACGGTGCGAGTATCACTGTGCATTTCACCGACCCTCACTACGTGCCGCTGATGAAGAGCTCCTTCGATAGTGTGGAAATCGATTTAAGGGACAGCGTTGGACGCCATCTGCCATTCCACTTCGGGACTACGTGCATGAAGCTTCACCTGCGCAGAGAGTAGCAGCAGCAATGAACCTGAACGACCCCTATCTGGCGTACTACCGCCAACAGCAGTCTGGACATGGAGTGTCCACGGTATTCAGAGGAGCCGCTTTCCAACGCGGTCATGGCATCGGCAGTTTCCTAGGCGGGCTGATGCGTACAGTGGTCCCGTTGATCAGATCCGGTGCATCGACGCTGGGCAAGGAGGCGCTGAGGTCCGGTGTGGGCTTCTTGGGCGACGTGGCGGCGGGCACAGCCAACCCCCGAGTCGCAGCCAACGCCCGACTCAGGCAGTTTACCGGGTCGCTGAAACGTAAGGCTGATGAAAAACTGGATCGCGTGCTTAGCGGTGGTGGTGGCACCTATAAGAGGAGGCGTGTACAGCGAGTGACCCCTCAGTCTCTGGCTAAACTCCTCGGAGTTAGGAAGAAGAAGCGCGCTGCGCCCAAGAGAAAAAGGAAGCCTGCAAAACGTGTCGCTAAGAAGAGGAGGAGCAAGACCGTTGTGCGACGTAAGAAGAACAGGAGTACCGTGAGGGACATTTTTGGATAATGGCGTTTCTACATCAGAAGTCGTGCGAGTGTGTCAAGACCGAGTTGGACCTGTTCTCGCTACCGCCCACGCAGACCAGTATAGAGAGTGGTAAATGGGTGCAGTACAAGCCCATCTCCTCCCTGACAGACGACTCACCCGTTGAGTTCATAGTTCCGGGTCATGGGGACGAGTACACGGATCTGTCACAGACGCTACTGCATGTGAAGGCTACCATTAGAACGGCTAATGGAGGCGCTGTAACGGGTGATCAAGCGATAAAAGAGGTGGGTCCGATTAACAACTGGCTGCACTCGCTGTTCAGTCAAGTGGACCTGTACCTGAACAACAAACTGGTGTCTCCTCAGAACAACACGTACGCCTATCGCGCCTACCTGGAGAACCTGTTGTCCTATGGTGGTGATGCCAAGACATCGCATCTCACCGGGGAGATGTTCTTTGAGGACTATGCCGGGTACATGGACAATACTGAGGAGGATAATTATACCGGGCTCAAGAAAAGGAGAGAGTTTATCAAGGGAAGCCGGTACGTGGACATGGTCGGACATCTGCACGTTGACCTGTGCAACCAGGAGAAGTTCATGTTAAACGGTGTGGAGATGCGCTTTCGTCTGATCAGGTCAAAGAACTCATTCTCCATCATGTCTAAAACCGTGACAGACTACAAAGTGGACATCGCCGAAGTCAACCTGTTTATGCGCCGCTGTAAGATCAACCCGAGCGTGCTGTTGGCTCACAGCAGGACGCTGGAGTCGGGCACAGCCAAATATCCCATTACGCGCGTGGAAGTCAAATCCTTCACGCTACCCTCCGGTATCAGCAGCAAGACTCTGGACAGTGTGTTTCTGGGTCAACTGCCAAAACGCATTATAGTTGGCCTGGTCAGCAATCAGGCGTTCAACGGGGACTACAAGAAGAACCCGTTCAACTTCACCCACAGCCACGTGAACTTCTTCGCGCTGTACATAGATGGTGAGCAAGTACCATGTAAGCCGCTTCAACCGGATTACACGTTCGGTCATGAGTTGTGCGTGCTCGCCTACCACACGCTGTACACTGGCACCGGCATCAATTTCTCAGACTGTGGTAATGAAGTCAGTCGCAACGAATACCCCTATGGATACTGCCTGATGGCGTTTGATCTGACGCCCGATATGGCAGCCTCTCAATCCAGCCACTGGAACCTGGTGCGCAACGGTAACCTGCGCATAGAGATTGGGTTCTCCGAAGCCTTGGCGGAGGCGTTCAACTGCATAGTGTATGCCGAGTTGGACAACGTCGTGGAGGTGGACCGTCACCGCAACGTGACTGTGGACTTTGGAGGGTAAAACGGGTTATCTCCTCCGCCGCTGCCGCCGCCGCCCTCCCACCTACTTAAGGCCGAGGCAGCGCGCGCTCGCTCTCAGTTCAGCCGACCTCGCGAGATGGACGTGCCGCCACCAATCTACAACGAGCCTACCGCCACCGCCACCGGCCTAGTGCGCTGCCATCATGGAAGCGTGGTGATGGACATGCAGTGCTTCAAGGACAGCGACAACGACTATTTGCTGAAGGAGGTCTGCGTGGTGGACGTGACTACCGGCACGCTAATCATGCATCACATCGCTCGTCCGCCCTTCAATCGAGACCTCCTGACCAGCGAGAAACTGCGCGAGAGCGGCTGGCTCACGCGTCACTGCCATGGGCTCGAGTGGGACCAGGGCGATATCGCCTATGTCGCCCTGCTGGAAAAGCTGCGGGCCTGCTTCATCCACCGCCCCATCGTCTACGTCAAGGGGTCGCAGAAGAGGACTTTCGTTCAGCGGCACCTGATCGTCGAGCCTGCCGCCACCACCGTGCAGGACATGGACGACCTGGGTTGCGGGTCCCTCAACGGACCACCCTCCTGCCGGACCCTGCGCTGCAGCCACCATAAGAGCGCCTTCAACCGTTGCGCTCTGCACAACTGTATCGTCCTGCGTGATTGGCTGATGGCCAATGACAGGTCGGACTCGTCAGCCCTAGAGTGTTGCTGCTGCTTCCGCCCACGATGAACACCACACAGATCGAGAGGAGCCTGTCGCAAGTCGCCGGACTGAGGAGCGTTCTGGTCTGCGCCTCTGACCGTCTGCCTCACTCACCCGTTCAACCCCAGACCGCCATAGTGGCCAACACCATGTCACACACTGAGAGAGGAGACCACTGGGTGGCATTCTACTGCTCTGAGGACCGGCTGGAATACTTCGACAGCTACGGCAGGTCCCCATACCAGGCGGACTACCAGAGGTTCCTGAGGCGCAACTCGCGCCGCCGCTATGTCTACAACAGGTATCGACTCCAGGGCTATGGTACTTCCGTTTGCGGCCACTACTGCCTCATCTACCTGTACTGCCGGGCGGTCCTCGGTATGGCGCTTGGTGACTACGTGCAGCTCTTCGATCTGGCGTTCCCCACGGTCAACGACGCTCTGGTCCGCAGGCTCTTCCACTCCATCTTCTCACCACTACGTTACTGATACTTTATTTTATTCTTTTTAATTGTGTGTTTGTATATTCTTATTATGTTTTTGAAATAAATACGATATATTGCAATCACTTGTTGTTCATTTGTCCTTACTTCAATATTTAAGAAAAGTACATGTCCAATATCTCGATTTTTTTATTTAAAATTTTTTAAATTATTAAATTTTATAAATTACATTTTAAATTATTAAATTTTATAAATTACATTTTAAATTATTTTAATTTGAAAAAAGTTATAACTTGGACATGTTGATGATTTTGAAAATATAATGAGGAAATACGGGTGAGGTAATAACAACACAGATATCTGCTGTGAACTAAAACTTTTACAATATAATTGCTTACAAATACTATTTACAAATAAATTATAAACGCTATTTACAAATAAATTAAAAAATACTATTTACATATAAACATAAGCCTACACAGGAAACTCTTCATCAACGTCCTCCTCCTCCTCATCCACCTCCATTGGCTGCTGTTGCTGTTGGTTATTGAGGTGGTCTCGTCCTCCTCCAGCCAGTGGTGGGATGTCCTTGTGTCCCCAAGGCAAGGTGTGGATCCCATCCGCCAGGACATAGCGCTTGTCATCTTTCGGGCTCAGGGAAAGTTTCTCCACCTGGACTGTGAAGACGCGGTGCAGGTGGGACTGGAACCGGGTGTTGACGGTGGTCTTCAACACCTCGTTGAACAGGCATTCCCTGTAGTCGTCGGGGGTAAGGATGTTCTTGACGACCCCCTTGGCGACTCCCTTGGCGCGCTTGAGAGCCTTGGATCCCGTCTCCTCGCTCGGGTCCTCGATGTCCATGAAGTAAAGCTTGGAACGAAGCCCGAGGTACTCAAACAGGGATCTGCCAGCGCACTCATCCTTGAACTTGCCGATGACTTTAGCGTTGATGGGGCTGTAGCAGGGGTGGGACCTGGGGTAGGCGCTGGTGTCAAAGTCCTCCAGGTGTTCCATCATCTCCCTGTAGATGTCCTGAGAGATGATGTCAAACACGAAGCTGTCCGTGTCCATGTAGTCTACGGTCAGGCGGTCACCGTAGCGGTCCTTCATCTTGCGCAAGAACTCATACATGAGCCACTTGCTCAGCTCCAGGACAGACATGCCGATGTAGATGGGTTTGTCCAGAACGATATTCACCCTGGCTAGATGGATGAGGGCTATGTCCTCTGTGTAGTAAGTGCGGTCCAGGAAGTTTGGACTTGGCCACGTATTTGCTGAACCTCTCCGGAGTGCAGACCAGCTTGACGTTCAGGCGCTTGCGCACGTTCTCGATGGTCTTGCCGAAGACCGCATTGTTCATGAGCTTGAAAAAGTCCTGCTCAAACTTGGTCTTGGCCTTCTTCCTCAGCTCGATGTTCATCAGGATGTAGGGCTCGAGCCATCGAGACTGGTGGAACGAGACGGCCCTGTGCACAGCCACAAGCTCCAGTCCATTGTTCAGCGCCTGCTGCAGGATCCTGTAGTGGCAGATGTAGTGCTCCTTGTTGTCCAGGGTGGTCACCAGCTTGGGGAACTTGCCTATTGGAGGCCGCTTGGTCTCACAGCAGTAGGGGAGGTCCCTGTGCAGGTCGTGGAGACGGGCAGGGTAGTTGAGGTCCACCTCCAGTATGTAGCCCCGGTCGGCTTCCGCGTCCAACGAGGCGATGTCCAAGGCGTCAATCTCCTCACGGCTGAGCCACTGGAAGTCTCCGGTGGGCAGGTACTGGGACATGGCCCAGCCGTACAAGTTATTGGCATCCAGGTACAGGAGGTGGCGTGTCGGCTCGTCGAGGCGTCGGTCCTCAGGGCGGCATCGCTCGTGGTTGGCCTTGGCGTAGCGGGTGATGGCCTGGGAGATACCTCCTCTGATGCCTTGCTCCACGAAGAGGTACATGTCAAAGTCCCGTAGCGTGTCCAGCTCCACGCCGCAGGTCTTGAGCATGACGTCCCAGGCGTAAGAGGGCAGGGTGTAGTAGTGTGCAGGGTCCAGTCCATACTCAGCCAAAGAGGTGTCGCGGAACTGCTCGAACACATCGGTGAGGAGGGCGATGTCACAGCGCAGGTACTTGTCGGCATAGTCCTTGAGGTGGTTGCAGTCAAAGACTCGCCACACGTTGAGGGCGTGCTCGTACTCCTCCTCCTTGATATCCTCCAGGGTCATGCTGTTTTTGAACGCGGCCCGAGGAGGAAGCTGTCTGGTGGAGTACAACGTGTCGTACGACGTGACAAAGTCGTAGGGGAACACGCCCTTCCTGCGCACCAGGTCGAAGAGCCGGTTGTCGGGGAACCGCTTCCTGGTCTCACGCATCTTATCCGTGGGAAGCCCCGCCGCCAGGTTGGCCAGGCTCATGGACAAGAACCTGTAGGTGTCCAGGAACCGCACCGCGAAAGATGACTGTCGTTGGTTGTCCCCGGGCTGGCCAAAGTGGAACCGCTTGGTGAAAGCGATGTAGCGCTCCTCCGTGTGCGCCAGCACGTCCACATCGCCGGGGTCAATGGCCAACTCCCGCACTATGAAGTGAGCGTCATAGTTGGACAGGTTGTGGAAATAGCAGTTGATGACCCGCTGCTCCCTGTACCGTAGGTTGCACGAGCGGTGCGCCGCTCCTCGGAACTCGTAAGGTGGGGCGTGGTTGTGGTCCCGCACCTTGACGTCCTGCTCGGTGAACTCCTCACCGCAGAGGTAGCAGCGAGTCGCCGCCAGGTACTCTTCCATCTCCTGCCGGGTCAGAGAAGGGTGCAGAGCTCTCATGCTGAACAGGAACTCCCACAGCATCAACACGTCCATCTTGAGCCTCTCCATAAACACCTTGGACGCGTCGACCCCGAAGTAGACCCGGGGTTCAAACTCCTCCAGCCCCAACGAGTCCATGATCTGGTATGCAAAGGCGTATGGGACGTGCATGCGCATAGGTCTGGTCCCGGGTGGTGGTTCCGCAGGGTCGTCAGCGACGGGCTGAAGGGAGCACTCAAAGTCCGCGTAGATGCAGAACCTCTCTCGCCGGGTGTACTCGGGATGCGCGAACCGGATCTTCTCCTTTTTTGACATGTCCAAGCGGAGAGGAGCCTTAGCGTAACAGTAACGCCTGTGCTCCTCCAAGCGCTGAGCACCCGTCAACCCGAGCTTGTTGGGCCGGTTGTCAAAGTAGTCGAAACACCTCTTGCAGATGTAGATCCTGTGGTCATGGGTGGTGAGCTGAGGGCGGACCAGTCGGCTCAAGTTCCTGACGAACGCGTAATGGCTGTTACCCTCAGTTGTCACGTACAGCAGGTCGCGATGGTCTTGGAGCTCCCGCCTACATATCTTCAACGGGTATACCCTGTTCTTGAACTCAGGTGTTCCACCAGGCCGTCTCCCCACCATCGCGCGCTCTATCCCATACACGTTCACGCTGATGGCGTTCTTGCGCTCAAAAGCCTTGATGTCCTTCAGTGTGACGGGGAAGCGCAGGTCGGTCCAGTCGTACCGGGCGATGATGTCCAAGGTGTACCTTGCGGGTCTCTGCTGATGCTCCGGGACGAACGCGGCCAGGATCGCGTACATGAAGCACATGTCATCGTTGTTTTGGACATTGATGACTGCGTGCGTGGCGTCAATGTCCTTTGGCAGCGGAATAAACGCCCTGCCTCCGAGCGGTATGTACTCATTCACGCGGATCTCCAGGTCACGTATGCGCAGGTAGGTCCATCCACTGCCCACCAACTCGCACTGCTCCTTCTTATTCTTGATTGTGTCGAACGTCGCGGAGAGGAAATCCCCCAAGTCAGAGGCCTCGGTCAGCGGGACGTTCTTCGTGTTGAAGGAGCGCAGGCAGGTGGCCCCATGGATGTTGGTGACCTCACATTCCAGGACCATGTTTACCTTGATGCTGGGATGCCTGCTCCTCACGTCAGTCAAAAGATCAAAGACCTCCTGGAACAGGAAGACGAGCGCTTCCTCAACTGTCAGCAGGGCGTCCATCGGTTGGGACAGTCGAAAGGTGAGGAGGCGTCTGCGGAAGGCTCGATGCACGAGCTGGAACGCTGGGAGACCGGCACCCTCCATCGGCTCCTCCTCCTCACTAGACCCCGGTTGCGGCTCCCTGCTGGGCCCCGGTTGCGGCTCCCTGCTGGGCCCCGGTTGTGGCTCCCTGCTGGGCCCCGGTTGCGGCTCCCTGCTGGGCCCCGGTTGAGGCTCCCCGCTCGGTCCGGGTTGAGGCTCCCGTGGCTCCGCGATGGGTGATGGTGGTGGCCCGAAGTGGTCTCGGATGAGGTTCAACGCGATAGGGCAGCTGCGCGTCTGGTGGCGGTCCCGGTTATGACGGCGCATGAAGTCCCTGTCGCAGAAGGCGCAGCGGAACCTGGCTGCCCGAGCCTCCAACTCTGCTCCTCCGTCTACAACATATAACGAGAGTTACTACACTTATAAAACGACGGGGGGGGGGCTTGGTTGGTTTGGTTAGTTGGTTAGGTTAGGATAGAGGAATCATGAACGGGGGGGGCGGGGCTTGGTTGGTTTGGTTGGTTGGTTAGGTTAGGATAGAGGAATCATGAAGGGGGGGGGGGTTCACAGTTTATTATGTAAATTTTTAAATTCCAATTTAAAATTTAAAATTTAAATGTCTTTAAATATTAATTATGAGAAGCATTTTATAAAAAGGTAGTCATGATTATAGTTACTAACCTTGGAGCTCCTCCACAGGCTGTTGGTGGGCAGTAGTAATGTGCCGATTGAGGTTGTCCCTTCTTGTAAATCGTCTACCACAAACGTTACAGTCATGGCGTCTGTCGTTGTGGGTAGACTCTGCATGCCTCCTCAGGTTTTTGAAAAGGCTGAAGGTGTGACCACAGACCTCACACAAATGTTGGTTGTTCATCTACAACAACAAAGGATACTTAATAACGTTCTAGAGGAATGAAAAATAAAATATTAAAAAAAGAAACAACCATGATACGCTCAGAATAGCTTCACTGATTTATGTATGCCTCAAACATTGTAATGTCAGGTTCGAAATCAGTTAACTGGAAATTATCATTCGTTGGAAAGGCATAATACATTTAATAAAGAGCTGTTTTAAAACAGGGTTTAATTAAATTTCATTAGTAAGTAAAGTGTTGAGAGTACGTCCGAAATAAAATTTAAAATGGTTTAGTTAATAAAAATATTTCTACTTACGTTTAATTAATGAAGGTAATCGAAGCAGGAAGAATTCACTGGTTAGGAGCACACAAATGAGCACTCAAGTACATTCACAGATAAACTGAGGAGGATCATTAGGCACCGCTCATTAAATAACATAGGAAAACCACAAGTAAACAAGCGCTTGCCTCGAGGTATAACGGGGATGGCGACATCATGTGGAGGAGGGCTTTGTGTAACTATTTACTTCAATTAATATTCATTTTAGTTCTTATAAATTTTACAAAAAAGGATTTACTGCAAACTGTTCCCCGTATCTGTTCCAATCGTTCACCAATAGTAAATACTGCTGTTCATACCGGATCCATTCCCAGTACTCCTTCTCGAATGGATAGTCCTCCGCGAGGTACCTTCTGCCCTCCTCTACCACCCACATCTCATAATCATCACGCGGAAAGGTATGGATGTTCTTGTACCGCTCCGCTCTCCACAGCAGGTCGCTCTCATACTGTTCCAAGTCGTAATGGATCCTCGGAACGCACTCTGCCGTAAACTTCTTGTCAATACGTCGAACACGCTTCCTCCACTCGTACCGAGGTTCAAATGGTCTCCACGCAGACTGGTATCTCACTCGCCTAACTTTCACAGTCTTTCCCTCCTCACCAACACTCACTTCAACTCGCTCAGTATCGCTGCTGTCAGAGGACATGGTGCTGCGACTCTCGACCGTTAACTGAAGACAAGAGAGGAGTAAACAAGGTTAAAATAAAGGTGGGTGTGGTCGCCAGCCTATGTTAGGTTTCCACCAGGTCACGTGACGGGGGGGGGGTCCTCATTCCTCCTCACACTCCTGTGCTCGCCAGCCTATGTTAGGTTTCCACCAGGTCACGTGACGGGGGGGGATGACGTCACGGGGGGGGGATGACGTCACGGGGGGGATGACGTCACGGGGGGGGGATGACGTCACCGGGGGGGGGCTCCTCGGCTCCTCAGTTTGCTAAAGTGGTCCAGAACCGGCCATAGCACCCTACTGACCATAAACTTATTTAGTCGAATTTGGAATTATATTAATAGTGGGTATTCCATATTTGCACATGGGTCTAGGTGTCCACTTACATGTTACACTTACAGCTCGCCTATGTTTATATACAATATCCATATATTTACAACCTCTATAAGCCTATAGTGTAATTATATCTGTCCTGTTTACATGTTTCCGCTACTTTTTTGTATAAAAAAAATTTACTCTGTTAGCCATTTATTGGGAAATTGTATTAAACCTACTAACGAAAGATTCGGTATATGGTTTTTATTAGAAAATCTCCATAACAATAGCCTTCTTACAGACATAGGTAGTATAAACTATTGCGAGGGCGAAACAAAATTAAATAACTTAACATCTATAACGGATGCGTTTTGTGATAACATAATGTTAGTTAAGATAACCAATGTTACGGATTGTGATGGGGACGTTCGGAATAAATTTAAAGTTAAGAAGGAAATATGTGGCTCGTTTAATAGCTACTTACGAGGAATATTTAAAAAGTTCTCTTTAGCTCGACATGGTGTTGTGGCCAAACTACCATTCTCCTTGGAGAGGTCCTCTGGGGTCCAAAGCGAGGGTGTTACAAATAATAAAGAAAGATATTGACCAAACTAAACAAAAGTACGATGATCCTATAGCAATTCCCTATAAAATAGAGCTTGCAAATGTTAAAATTAAGGATTTATTGGAAGACCTTCCAAAGATACTGCAAGATCTGGAAAAAGAAATGTACTATCTTATGGATTTCGATATAACACTAGATTTGGCTGGAATATTTAATAAAGAGGAAATGTGCCAATATCTTACAGAAAACTTTGACTTTTGCTACCAAGGGGAGTACAAGAATGGATATAATGTTATTGTAGATAATTTCCATGTTAGTAAAGACTGTTTAACATGGTTTAATGTAAATAGCAGGGTAAAAATATATAATAAATTTATATGCCAGATTACAAGCCCTGGAGTAGTTAAAAGTATAGGAAACCGTATAATAAACTTTGTAAACTGTCCAGATGCGAGACTAAAAGAAACGTCCTCGTCTAAACTAGCTAGAGGGAATGGAATAACAAGGTTAGAGGCAACAATCTATAACTATTGTAGAGGTTTTGGTAAAGGGTTTGAACCTTTAAGAGATTGTTTAAGTCTAATAGAAGACAACAAATGGTACTTCCAAAATGCTCCATTCTATGCTGTACCTCTGCATAAGATGTGGGTGAAAGTTGCCAATCAATTACAAAACATTTGTTGTTTAGTGTTTAACGATTTATTACAATACGCATATTGGGGTAACAGTAATAAGAAGAAGATAACTGGAGTACAACTAAAACTACACAAAGGGAAAAGTTAATAAAGTATGCTCTATCTGCATTTAGCTTTAACTGTTTACCAACTAACTATGTGGAGGTAATAGAGGAGTTTCCTGATGCCATAAGTGTAAAGCATAAGTGTTACATCAAATCTGGGGGCACATGTTTTACAAAATCAAATACACCTTTCTCCACTATACCTAAAAACATCAATTTAGAAGAATTAGGCTTAGTGGAAAGTCCTAACCTTACTCCCTACGTTTTAAGAAGCCGGACGAATAAACTGTACCCATACACTATTAAAGAAATAGAGCCACTTTCCAAGCCTTTCTTAGAGAGGTGTTCCAAAAAGAGGAAATTGGAATTAGAAGACATCGACAGTAATAAGCGTAAATTGGAATATGTGGAAAATACTGTTGCAGAGGAATACAAAGCACAGTTGGCTAAAGAACAAGAAATAAGGGAAAGAGAGGATAAATTAAAAGATTACTTCCTGCGACGTTGGGAGGATCTAGAGCATTATGGACATTATATAGTGTATGCGTTTGTAGTAAACAACAAGTTTGTGGGAGTGTTGGCAGAAAAGGATGGACGGAGGGGTGTATACTATGTTAAAGGAGTCTGTAAAACTGTGTTTATAGAGATAAATAAGAATAGGGAAGGTTATAGCGTGTTGCCATACAGTGGTGATTTGGACATTATTTACCTACCTACCAACGAGCCACTTGCAAGCTTTTACACTAACGATACCGCAACGTTTTATGGTAATTCCTTTCCAAAAATAGAAAACCTAAGTTTCCATAACAATGTGTGGGATGATGTTGCACAAGAAGACATAGAGATGCAAGATATTAAAGGTAATATTAAATTTAAAGAATGTAGTAGACTGGAGGATTTGGAAGATGGTGCAGAATTATTAATAAGCGCTATTAAACAAGTCCAACATAGGGGTAGAAAAAGATATATTGTACAGTTTGAAAATATTCGTAACCTTTATGTCTCCAACCACTGGCTGGAAAGGGAGCTAGAATGTGGGAAGTTTGATTTTAACTACAAAATTAAAATTAAGTTGGATAAAATAAAGACTACTCCAAACAAGCACAAAGAAAGGTTAGTGTTTTCTGTGTAGTTGTTTTGGGTTTTAAAAATTTATTTTTTGCTATCGCATTGGCTTAAAACATATCCAAAATTTAGGCAGTTCTGACCATAAATATTTTGTAGATATATATTACTTATTATATTATTACAATGAGAGGTAGTTGAGAGGGTCACAACAATATTGGAAATGTGGCAAATATAACAGCTGGATGTATATAATAAGCTTGTGGAAAATATAATAAGCTTGCATTTATTTTTTTAATCCAACCGTAATATTGAATTTGGAAATGGGCTTATGCAATGGCCAGTAATATATTGCAGTCATATCCAAAGTTTGGTTACGACAAAAAAGCACTAAAAGAGAAAAAATATACGGTAAATTTAGATATAAGGGGATATAACAAGTCGAAAAGTAAATAAAGGAGTTATTGGTAGTAATTTACAAAATATAGTTTTGTAAAAACACAAATACCAATGTTAGTTTTTAGGTTGCGGCAAAACAAACAACACATAACTGTATTATAGGGTTAATGGCAATAATATTGTAATTTTAGTAGGGGGCATTAGAGGGTTCAAAACCAGCAAAGGCGTGCGAGGAGGAATGAGGAATCGCCCCCCCCCGTGACGTCAGCCCCCCCCCCCCCGTGACGTCAGCCCCCCCCCCGTCACGTGACCCGACATAAACCTAACATAGGCTTTGTCCACCAGTTGTATTATAAATTTGTTTTGTTTGTTTTTTGTTGTTGTTTTTTTGTTTTGTTTAGTTTAATAATTTAATATAATATTATAAAATACGAATATAAAAGTACAAATACGAATATAATAGATTATTGAAGTTGAACCCTTCGATAGCTTATGACAGCTGTGAAACCATTGGGGAGGAAGCCGTTAACCCTCTCTTTTACTAGGCTCAGCTCCACCGGCACATTGGCAGTGAACCGACGGGGGAAAAAGTGTACTCTTCCGTCTTCTTCTACCCAGCCGAGGTGGAGGATTATTAATCCATGAAACATTTCTTCTTCTATTTTTTGAAACGCAATGGCTACAGTGCAGGGGCAGCACAAGACGTACACGGTGTCCGACATGGTGTTCCGTTGATCGTCAACTGAAGAATGAGGGTTCGGCTAACAAACAAGCCATTACCACGTCGTAAACAAGTGGAACGTTCCAGAAGCCTTTTACCGCTCCGTTGGAAAACCCTTTTGAAGTAAACAAGCTATAACCGTATTGAGCGTTTCCTCCAATATCCTTTATTTTATTCAGAAAAAGCAATACCCTAACCTACCCTCCGTTTACTACAACTCTCACATATATCGGAGGATTAATCTCCCGAAGGAGCCAAAGTATGGCGTTGCGGCATAAGACGTGTGTCGGTATCACATTAAAGTCTCCCAGGTCAGCCCTGAGTTGCCGACATTTGTGTGGGGTCAACGGTCTTTCTAGCCAAAATTCAACATGTAATTTTCCGAGGAAGCATCTCGTATAGTAGTACACCGTTTGTAGAAATACCTCCACGTCTATTGAATCCACCTCTGATATCGTGGAATGTATATGGAAAGGCATTGTCGCTGGATAGGTCCCTACCGGCTCTGAAACCATTGAGAATAAATGAAACATGGTGCACCGCTTGTCAATACTGTTAGAAGGAGACTAACGAGTAAGACCGAAGGTGTAAACAACTCGGAGGACAACTCGGAGGAAACTGCCATGACGTCATCTTCCACCTACGTGACCGCCACAGTCGGTTTACCCATTAGTGGTTCCAGTGGAAAGTCCCACGACCGATTTCTCCGAAACTGCCATGACGTCATCCTCCGCCTACGTGACCGCCACAGTCGGTTTACCCATTAGCGGTTCCAGTGGAAAGTTCCTCCTCCCGACCGGAGTGCTATTTATGAGCACGTCTTCAGAGGTTTCACCAGTTTGTCTTTGGAGCTCTTACTGTGCGGACGAAGTAGTGCTGTCTCTGCGGTATACCTACACAACTTGCTGTTCATTGCCTTTGGATTCCCGTAACAGTTAATGTAAGTAACATGTAATTTACTTTTTCATCAGAAAGTTTACCAATGCTCTAAAATCTTATTAGCTAAAATTAATGTTTAATGTTTTGAATATCTCGGTACACTGAGTCTTGTCCTTGTCTCTTTTCAGATGGAGATGAGTGAAACTGTAATGACCTTGGAACAGTTGTGTTTTCTAACGATTAAAGTTAACGAATCAAATTTAAAAAGTAAAATAGACTCGCTTCCACTCCTTTTTAAAAACGTTTTGAGTGAAATAAAATTTGGTTTCGCTTTTAAATCGAACTTTCAAGTGCCTAGTGGAATTATAGACGAGGGCGAAATCGCTATGTGTGAGCGTAACAAAGACAAAGACGTGTACCAGTGTTGGGAATGTCATACGAGCGATTCATGCCATCTATTTCTATCTAACATTATTAAAAGGGTTAGACTCGCCTCGTTCCCAGGGGTATCGCTACCAAAGTGTTTTTGCTGCGACAATTGTGCCTTTGTAGCGGACGGGGAATACAGATACCCGATGTTTTTGTAGATGGCTGGTCCCTGCATGTGTGTGGTCTGCGGCCGCGTGTTCGCAAACGCCGGAAACCTGACTCGCCACACGAGAGCCGCTCACAGCGACCGCCATCTCAACTGCGACGTCTGCGGTAGACGCTTCGGGCGAAGCGATAACCTGCGACGCCATCTCGCCACAGTTCATCTTCTCACTCCTCACGACCAAGCGCCAGGTACGGTTTTTATGTTAAACAAGAATAGGTGGATTGCTAGCCTCTGTGTAATTCCTCACCCTTGTATTTACTGGACCTAGGTAAACTGGCGATTGTGATGAGGAAGAGGTCGTTAGTTCTCTATACAGTTCCTCACTCATCCTCACGATCAAGCGTCAGGCATGGTTTTTATGTTAAACAAGAAACCGCCAGTACTAATGACTTGTTTTCGAGAGAGAGTAAACGGCTTTAGTCGAGTAAACAGATTCAAGTAGTAAACAAGGGGCTGCCAGCCTCTGTGCGATTCCTCACTCTTGTATTACTGGGCCCGGGTAAACTGGCGCTCGAGATGAGGAAGAGGTCGCCAGGCCTCTGTACAATTCCTCACCCTTGTATTTACTGGGCTCAAACTGGTGATTGAGATGAGAAAGAGGTTGCCAGTTCCTCACCCTCGTGTTTATCGGGGTCACTAATAGGACTTGTTTTCCTGTTCGCAGGCCATCCGTGTCCGTTGTGCTCCGCCGCCCTGGCGGGTCCCGAGGATCTTCGCCACCATATGGAAGCGGTCCACGGTGCGAGCCCGTCTGCTTCAACTTCCTCCTCCTCCTCCGCAACGCCACCCTTCAGAGACCCACGGCCCGAGTGCGACGCGTGCGGGCGGCGATTCTCCCGCGGGGACCTGCTCCGGCGTCACGTGCAGCTGGTGCACGCCAACGAGGTCCGCTGTCCCGATTGCGGCGCCCTTTTCCACAGGGCCGCTTTTCTCCAGCGGCACATGGAGAGCGCTCACCGCGGTATGAGGTTCGCGTGCGCCTACTGCGACCGAGGCTTCACCCGACGCTACAACCGGGACCGACACGAGGCCCACAACTGCCCCGTCGTGAGGAACCTCGTTGTGGACGAGATGCCGCGCCTGCCCGTTCTGTCACCCGAGCCCCGGCCCAGCCGCGAGCCCCAGCCCGGACCCAGCCGCGAGCCCCAGCCCGGATCCAGCCGCGAGCCCCAGCCCGGACCAAGCACGGCACCCGACGGGATGGTGGGTGGCGGCGGACTACCCACGTTTCGCCCCATCCAACGGGCGTTCCGCGGACGGCTTCTGAACTTCGGCCTGTCCCGGCCCATGGAGGACTTCTTGGCCGTGGAGGACGCGCTGGTGCTGCTGTTCGACAGCGTCCTGGAACTGCTGGCCGACGTCAGGACCCGACACCCGACCATCAAGGTGAACATGTTCCTAGAGTGCGAATTCGCCAACGTTCACGGAGCCACCTGTCTGCGGGCCTTCAAGACAAAGAACGTGCCTCTCACCGCCTTGTCCAACTTGGAGGACTTCCTATCGGCTTCCTTCCACAAGCTGGAGGAAGAGAAGGAGCAGTGCCTGCTAGTGGGCAGCGGGTGGAGCTATCTCCGAATACGCGACCTGGAGATCCGCGTCAACCTCTACACCCCGTTGGGAGAACGCGGAGCCAGGTTCGTCCAGCTTCCTAGGACCATCTGCGAGACGCGTGCCGTTATCAACGTGCAAAACGTCGATGACATGTGCTTCGCGTACGCCATCCTGGCCAAGTTCGTCGCACAACACCCGGAGAGGCCCACATCGTACACACCGGACGTCATGGCACGCTACGACTGGGTCGGCCTACGCTTCCCCGTGGCTGTGAAGGACATTAAGGTCTTCGAGAGGAGGAACGCCATCAGCGTTAATGTGTACGGGATCGAGCGTGCTATGGTGGGGAGACGCCCTGACGGATCGCCAAAGTTCCAGGACCACGTGTTCCCGCTGAAGATCTGCAAGCGGGAGTTGGAGGATCACCGGGACCTGCTGTACGTGACTACTGGCGGGGACAGTCACTACGCCTACATCACAAACATGAGTAGGCTAGTGCGAGCCCAGCTGACGTCCCGCGAAAGCGCTATCTACGTGTGTAAGCGATGCTTCGCTTACTTCGACAACCAGCCCAACAAGCTGCAACTGTCCGGTGCCGAGCGTCTGGAGGAGCACATGCGATACTGCACCGCCAAGGCTCCCCTCCGCTTGGACTTACCGAAGAAGCAGCAGATCCGCTTCGCCCACCCCGAGTACACTCGGCGCGAGCGCTTTTGCGTTTATGCCGACTTTGAGTGTGCTCTGCAGCCCGTCGCCGCTGACCCTGCGGAAGCGCCGCCTGGAAAGAGGGCCCCTGCAACTGCACGTCCCGTACGCCTTCGCTTACCAGATCGTGGACTCGCTCGGCCTGGAGGAGTTCGAGCCCCGCGTCTACTTCGGGGCTGACGCGTCCAAGGTCTTCATGGAGAGGCTCAAGATGGACGTGCTGGCGCTGTGGGAGTTCCTGTTCAGCATGAGAGCTCTGCACCCTTCTCTGACCCGGCAGGAGATGGACGAGTACCTGGCAGCGACTCACTGCTACCTCTGCGGGAAGGAGTTCACGGACCAGGACGTCAAGGTGCGGGACCACAATCACGCCCCGCCCTACGAGTTCCGAGGAGCCGCCCACCGCTCGTGCAACCTCAGGTACCGGGAGCAGCGACACATCAACTGCTACTTCCACAACCTGTCCAACTATGACGCCCACTTCGTAGTGCGCGAGCTGGCCATCGACCCCGGCGACGTGGACGTGTTGGCCCACACGGAGGAGCGGTACATCGCTTTTACCAAGCGATTCCACTTTGGTCAGCCCGGGGACAACCAACGACAGAGCAGTTTCGCGGTGCGCTTCCTAGACACCTACAGGTTCCTGTCCATGAGCCTGGCCAACCTGGCGGCGGGACTCCCCACGGACAGGATGCGTGAGACGAGGAAGCGCTTCCCCGACGACCGGCTGTTCGACCTGGTGCGCAGGAAGGGCGTGTTCCCCTACGACTTCGTTACGGCCTACGACACGTTGTACAGGACCAGGGAGTTGCCGCCCAAGGAGGCGTTCAGGAACTCCATGACCCTGGAGGACGTCAAGGACGAGGAGTACGAGCACGCCCTCAACGTGTGGCGAGCCTTCGAGTGTCACAACCTCAAGGACTATGCGGACAAGTATCTGCGATGTGACATCGCCCTGCTCACCGATGTCTTTGAGCAGTTCCGCGACACCTCGTTGGCAGAGTACGGGCTGGACCCTGCCCACTATTACACCTTGCCGTCCTACGCCTGGGACGTAATGCTCAAGACCTGCGACGTGGAGCTGGACACGCTGCAGGACTTTGACATGTACCTGTTCGTGGAGCAGGGGATCCGGGGAGGCATCTCTCAGGCCATCACCCGCTACGCCAAGGCCAACCACGACAGGTGCCCGGACTACCGCCCGGACGAGCCCACGCGCTTCCTCCTGTATCTGGACGCCAACAACCTCTACGGCTGGGCCATGTCCCAGCGCCTGCCGACCGGAGACTTCCAGTGGCTCAGCCGTGAGGAAATACAGGCGTTGGACATTGCGGCGCTGGACGCAGAGGCTGATCGAGGCTACATCTTGGAGGTGGACCTCCACTACCCCGCGCGCCTACACGACCTGCACAAGGACCTTCCCTACTGCTGCGAGACGAAGCGCCCGCCAACAGGGAAGTTCCCCAAACTGTTGACGACCCTGGACGACAAGACGCACTACATCTGTCACTACAGGGTCTTGCAGCAGGCACTGCAAAACGGATTGGAGCTGGTCGCGGTGCATCGGGCGATCTCCTTTCGCCAGTCGCGGTGGTTGGAACCGTACATCCTGATGAACACGGAGCTGCGGAAGAGGGCCAGGACGAAGTTCGAACAGGACTTCTTCAAGCTCATGAACAACGCGGTCTTCGGCAAGACCATCGAGAATGTACGGAAGCGCCTCAACGTGAAGCTGGTGTGCACCCCGGAGAAGTTTTCCAAGTACGTCGCCAGATCCAACTTCCTGGACCGGACGTACTACACGGAGGACGTGGCCCTGGTGCATCTGTCCAAGGTCAACATCGTGTTGGACAAGCCCGTCTACGTAGGCATGACAGTCCTGGAGCTGAGCAAGTGGCTCATGTACGAGTTCCTGCGCAAGATGAAGGAGCGCTACGGTGACCGCCTCACCGTGGACTACATGGACACGGACAGCTTCGTCTTTGACATCGTGTCCCAGGACGTCTACGCCGAGATGAAGGAACACCTGGACGACTTCGACACCAGCGGCTATCCGAGGTCCCACCCATGCTACAGCCCCGTCAACGCCAAGGTCATTGGAAAGTTTAAGGACGAGTGCAACGGCCTGTCCTTATTTGAGTACCTCGGCCTGCGGTCCAAGCTGTACTTTATGGACATCGAGGACACGGCGACAGGCGGCAGCAAGGCTCTCAAGCGGGCCAAGGGGGTGGGAAAGGGCGTTGTCAAGAACGTCCTCACCCCCGACGACTACAGAGAGTGCCTGTTTGACGGGGTCCGGAAGCACACCACCAACGTCCGGTTCCAGTCCCACTTGCACCGGGTCTACACCGTGGAAGTGGACAAGCTGAGCCTCAGCCCGACCGACGACAAGCGGTGCGTCCTCCCCGACGGCATCCACACTCTGCCGTGGGGACACAAGGACGTCCCGCCGCTACCGCCAGCCAGGAGAGGAGATCGACGGATGGAGGTGGATGGTGAGGAGGAGGAGGAGCGCCAGGACGAAGACGAGGAAGAGGAATTCCCTGTTTAGTTTTAATATTAATTTTAAGACAAATTTGTAAATAGTATTTGTAAGAAAATATAATAGCTTTATGTACAGCACAAACCTGAGTTGTTTATTTCCTCCCCTTTGCTCACTCAAAAGCCGTTAGGCTTAAAGTGTGTGAGAAAGGCGTTATGGGCCGTTTGGCCCGAGCCGTGCAGCTTAAAAGCCCCCGCCAACCGGGAGCGGTTGGCGGCGCGTGTCGGGGGACGGCCCTGAAGGAGTTGCCCAGGAAGGAATTACTCAGCGGTCTGCTGACGCGCGAGGTTGCACCCTTGAATTGATCAGCGGCTTGCTGACGCTCGAGGTTGCACCCTTGAGTTGCTAAGTGGTTTGCTGATGCCCGAGGGGTCTTGTGGCGCGCCCTCTTTGGCGGCCTTCACTGCCGCTTGGCGGGGGCTCAGCCAGTGACACACGCCGCTGGTATATAAACCTGAGGTCCAGCCTCGCTGCCTCAGTTTTGCTAATTTATTTTTAAAATTTAGTAAGGAGAAAGGAGAAATGAAAACACAAGCTTTATCATTATGAGGCATGTATTGTACAGTAATAAGGTTACATACTACAAAAACCTTACAAACTAGTTTTAAGCGAATATGGAGTGGAAGAGCCTGCGGACCAGAGCGTCGTTGACAGCGGGAGCGGTGAAGTCGAAGAGCTGGACGTAGTCGCTGAGTGACGTGCGGAGAACAGCCCGGCAGTACAGGTAAGTGAGGCAGTAGTAGCCGCAAACAGAAGTATCGTAGCCCTGGAGTCGATACCTGTTGTAGACGTAGTGGCGGTGATGAGGATTGCGCCTCAGGAACCTTTGAAAGTCGGCCTGGTATGGCGGCCTCCCGTAGCTGTCCAGGTACTCGAGTCTGTCCTCTTCCGAGCAGTAAAACGCCACCCAGTGTTCACCGCTCTCGGTGTGCGCCACTGTGTTGGATATGATGGCGGTCAGAGGCTTGACTGGCGCGTCCGGTAGTTGGTCAGAGGCGTAGACCGCGACGTTCCTCAGTCCGGGGATCCTCGCCAGGCATTCTCTGATCTGGACGGTATTCATCGTGGGCGGAAGCAGCACAGGCAGCTCGAGGTGGACGAGTCCAGTGTGTCGTTAGCCACGAGCCAGTCCCGCAATACTATGCAGTTATGAAGGGCGCAACGGTTGTGGGAGCTCTTATGGTGGCGACAGCGCAGGGTCCGGTAGGTGGGCGGACCGTTGAGCGACCCGCAGCCCAGATCCTCCATGTCCTGAGCGGTGGTGGCGGCGGGCTCGGTTATGAGGTGGCGTTGTACAAAGTCCCTCTTCTGCGATCCTTTGACGTAGACCAGGGGGCGGTGGATGAGGCAGGAGCGCAGCTTGTCCAGCAGGGCGACGTACGCGATGTCCCCCTGGTCCCACTCCAAGCCGTGGCAGTGGCGAGTGACCCAGACGCTCTCGCGCTGTTTCTCGGAAGTCAGGAGGTCCTTGCTGAAGGGCGGGCGGGCGATGTGATGTAGGAGCAGCGTGCCGGTAGTCACGTCCACCACGCAAACCTCTTTCAGTAGAAAGTCATTATCACTGTCTTTAAAACACTGCATATCCATCACCACGCTTCCGTGATGACAGCGCGCTGGCGGCGGCTCGTTGTAGATCGGAGGCGGCACGTCCATCCCGTACGGCTGACTGAACTCGACTGAGCGCTGGCGGGAGCGCGCCTAGCGGGATAACCTTGGGTGCGCGCACCGCCATCACCTAACGGTCCGCGGTGACCTTGAGCGCGCGGCAACTCGTTTACCCGCCAAAGTCGACTGTGACGTTGCGATGACGATCCACCTCCACGACGTTGTCCAACTCGGCGTACACTATGCAGTTGAACGCCTCCGCCAAGGCTTCGGAGAACCCAATCTCTATGCGCAGGTTACCGTTGCGCACCAGGTTCCAGTGGCTGGATTGAGAGGCTGCCATATCGGGCGTCAGATCAAACGCCATCAGGCAGTATCCGTAGGGGTATTCGTTGCGACTGACTTCGTTACCGCAGTCTGAGAAATTGATGCCGGTGCCGGTGTACAGCGTGTGGTAGGCGAGCACGCACAACTCCTGACCGAACGTGTAATCCGGTTGAAGCGGCTTACATGGCACTTGCTCACCGTCTATGTACAGCGCGAAGAAGTTCACGTGGCTGTGGGTGAAGTTGAACGGGTTCTTCTTGTAATCCCCGTTGAACGCCTGATTGCTGACCAGGCCAACTATAACGCGTTTCGGCAGTTGTCCCAGAAACACACTGTCCAGAGTCTTGCTGCTGATACCGGAGGGTAGCGTGAAGGATTTGACTTCCACGCGCGTAATGGGATATTTGGCTGTACCCGACTCCAGCGTCCTGCTGTGAGCCAACAGCACGCTCGGGTTGATCTTACAGCGGCGCATGAACAGGTTGACTTCGGCGATGTCCACTTTGTAGTCTGTCACGGTTTTGGACATGATGGAGAATGAGTTCTTTGACCTGATCAGGCGAAAGCGCATCTCCACGCCGTTTAACATGAACTTCTCCTGGTTGCACAGGTCGACGTGCAGATGTCCGACCATGTCCGCGTACCGGCTGCCCTTGACAAACTCCCTCCGGTTCTTGAGCCCGGCATTATCCTCCTCAGTATTGTCCATGTACCCGGCATAGTCCTCGTAGAACAACTCCGCGGTGAGGTGCGATGTCTTGGCATCACCGCCATAGGACAACAGGTTCTCCAGGTAGGCGCGATAGGCGTACGTGTTGTTCTGAGGAGACACCAGTTTGTTGTTCAGGTACAGGTCCACTTGACTGAACAGCGAGTGCAGCCAGTTGTTAATCGGACCCACCTCTTTTATCGCTTGATCACCCGTTACAGCGCTTCCGTTAGCCGTTCTAATGGTAGCCTTCACATGCAGTAGCGTCTGTGACAGATCCGTGTACTCGTCCCCGTGACCCGGAACTATGAACTCAACGGGTGAGTCGTCTGTCAGGGAGGAGATGGGCTTGTACTGCACCCATTTACCGCTCTCTATACTGGTCTGCGTGGGCGGTAGCGAGAACAGGTCCAACTCGGTCTTGACACACTCGCACGACTTCTGATGTAGAAACGCCATTATCCAAAAATGTCCTTCACGGTCCTCTCGCTCTTCTTGCTTCTCCTCTTCTTAGCGACACGTTTTGCGGGCTTCCTCTTGGGCGCAGCGCTCTTCTTCCTCGCTCCGAGGAGTTTCGCCAGAGACTGAGGAGTAACCTGCTGTACACGCCTCCTCTTATAGGCGCCACCACCGCTCAGCATGCGATCCAGTTTTTCATCGGCCTTACGTTTCAGCGACCCGGTAAACTGTCTGAGTCGGGCGTTGGCTGCGACTCGGGGGTTGGCTGTGCCCGCCGCCACGTCGCCCAAGAAGCCCACACCGGACCTCAGCGCCTCCTTGCCCAGCGCCGATGCGCCGGATCTGATCAAAGGGACCACTGTACGCATCAGCCCGCCTAGGAAACTGCCGATGCCGTGTCCGCGTTGGAAAGCGGCTCCTCTGAATACGGAGGATACGCCATGGCCCGCCTGCTGGTGGCGGTAATACGCCAGATAGGGATCGCTCGGATTCATTGCCGCTGCCTCTCTTTCCTGAAATGAAGCTTCATGCACGTAGTCCCGAAGTGGAATGGCAAGTGTCGCCCTTGGTTGTCCCTTAAATCGATTTCCACGCTCTCGAATGAGGTTTTAATCACTGGCACGTAGTGCGGGTCTATTATATACACTGTCGTGTTGGCACCGTACGTGTAATTCCTGATGTCGATGTTGAGGATCTTCAGTAGCGGCGCCACAGCGTCGCCCACCAGTTGGGGTTCCACCAGGTCGCAATACACGTACATGTGTGATGGCAGACCGGCGAAGAGGTTAGCCGGCCTCACGGACCTGTGACGCTTGACGATATCCGTATCCACCTCGTAGCCAAACTGTAGCGCCAAACTGGGGCTCAGTTTGAGGCTCTGAACGGCTGAAGACGTCGACATCAATTCCACCCTGGAGGACCTCTCGTCATACGAGAAGGCGCACAGGTTACTCTTCATTTGAGGGTGGTTGTTGATTGCGTGCACGAGTTCCTCGGTACTACTGTAATTGCCCGGCTCCACTTTGATTAACAACTTGTCCACCACGGCCAACCCGCCTTTCGAGTCCCTCATTCCCAGCACTAGTTTGATGTAGGTTCCCTCACCGACGGTCAGAAAAGAGAAGGGGTAGTGCGCCCCGCCAGAGCGACCTCCCACTCGCCGTCTGACAGATCAACGGTCGAGGGTAGATGGGTCGTGTAGTTTGTCACCATGTTGTTGGGATAGTAATTCATTGAACTGTTACTGGGCAACGTCAGGTAAAACTGGTCGTGCCTCGTCATCGCAGCTGTTGCACGTCCGCTGCGGGTACCCACGAGTTGAAGTCCTCTCCGTAACCAGCCCACTTGACTAGGTAGCGCTTACTGGAGCCTCGCCCTTTAGTGTCCAGTATTTTATCTATTTGATACAGGCGGTCCGGGGCGATCGTCACCTTTTGCATCTCGTGCTCGTAGAAGCGCCCTTCCAGCGGCGTCCCGTTCAGGTCGCGCAACACGTACAATGGCAGAGGATGCGACCCGTATACGTGGTCCACCACGAACAGCTCCTTACTCCAATTAGTCTCGTAACCTTTGGCGAACGTACCCTTCTCCTTGGCTATGCGCACCGTGTCGCCGGGTCGAACCTGGGCTTGTGTCGCCGGATCGCCTTTCCATACATGTGACGCCACACCTTGTACACCGTTTGACCATCGCCGCTGTCCGCGTCCACGGGTCGTAGGCCACCCAGGCTCCTGTGTGGACTGCGGTTGTAGGCGTCCACAAGCCTGTCCAACACGTCCACGTAGCGATACGTGTTCTTGTAGGTCAGGTAGCGCCACATGCGGGTCTTGAGCGTGCGGTTGACTCGCTCCACCACCGCCGCCTTCACGTCGGGGTTCTGCGTGGTGAAGTAGTTGACACCGTGACTCTTGAACACTCGCTTGGTCGCGGCCCCGGTGAACTCCGTCCCCTTGTCGGTCTGTAGGCAGCGAGGAGTCGCCTCAGCGAATATCCTCTCGAACGCAGCAGCCACCTCAGGCCCGCTTTTCCTCCTCAGTGGTACCGCAAACAACCGCTTACTGAATACATCGATCACAGTCAGCAGGTAGTTGATCCCGTCGTTGTCATGAATCCCTTGCCGGGTCATGAATCGCAACAAGTTGCGCGCCACCGACCTGTAGATTTTTGAGAACGATTCCACAATGTCCTCCTCCGCCGAGGCGCTAGACTCGCGCTTCATCTGACTCGGACCTCCCGCCGCTTCCTCCTCCTCCCTCTGCTCACCCTCGATGATTGACAGACCTATGGGTTGACGTTTAGCCGCGGAAAAGTGCAGGAACCGCTGTAACACCTGCTGATATTGTTTCCATTTCTCCGTATCGTCCAGCCGTTTGTCGCTCAATATGCGATGCATCTCAGCGTCCAGGCTGGCTGGCTTATTGGCGCTACCTGCTCCTCCTCTTGGTTCTGGTCCCGACCCTGGTCCCGGTCCTTCTCGCAATCTCTCGATGAGCTCCTGCGGTACAACCACCATTTTCCTAGCGTACTCCATGTCCGATTAGCTTCTGCGCTAAAACGGGCAGAACAGCGTTCAACAGCAGAGGTAGGAAGATCCCTCCGCCCCGTTGGACGAGGTAGTGTCGCTTCTTGGCCCAACCCTCGCCGCGTTTCACCAGCCGTCTGAGCGCCTGTTTGTGTTTGCTCAATTTGCGTTTGAGACAGGGGGAAAGCGGTACGTTTCCGCGTAGCACGTTATACGCGCACTCGCACAATGACTTGATGCGACTCTTGTCGCACGCTTTTAACAGGGCCTTGCGTTCTTTGGGCGTAGCGTGTATTAGGGCCCTCAGCAGCGCCGCGTCCTTCTTCACGCGGTGTGACATGATGACTGACGCTGGCGCGCGCTCGGCCTATTTATCACTTCTTCTTGGGCAGGTACACGTAGTTCACCGGATCGTCTGGGAAAATGGCCGAACGTATGCGCATCTCTTCTGGCGTAGACTGTTTCAAGTCTATGAGCAGGTAGGCGTGCGGATCACGCGTGGCGTCCGCGTAAGCCTCCTCCACGAATTTGGGGTTTTCCGGGTATACTTGACGGGCCAGGTGTTTGATCTGAGCGCGATCCCTGGGATTCTTGAAGCACACTATGCAGTGAGCGTTCAGCGATATGTCGCGCTGGCCCCTGCCCTGGTGAAACAGGTTTTGCGTGATGAAGAACACGCTCATGTTGCGGTGGTGCGAGCCCTTGGTGAACAGGTCCGCCACGCCGGAGCCAGCCTCGCGCATCATGTCATCGACGATAACCAAGGCGGGCTCGCTACCGTCGTAGTCGTCCAAGTCTGGCAAGCCGGCTACGTAGCGCACGGCAGAGTCCGCACGGCTCTTTCCGCCACCGCTGCCATAGTGCCAAGTGATGCGGGCGAACCGCGTATCGCACATGCGGTCGGCGTGCTCTATGAAGCGAGCCACGAAGTGCGACTTGCCGCTGCCCGAAGGCCCGGCCACGATGGCGGTGAACGGGTGTTTCCACCTCAAGTCCATGGCGTCTACTGACCGCCGTGCACCGCCACCTCGGCTCTTGTAACTAAAGGTTCTTTTCTTGCTCTTTTTTATTTGATTTTATTTTTTCAATTTTGGAAGGAAATAAGGGAATAGGAAATACCGTTTATTTTATACAAATTCCAGGAAAGGAGATTTGCTGCCAGGAGGGCCGCTCCTCTTTACAAGGCTCGTCCTCGGCCCCACGCCAACGTTGTACTGGGAGATGGCGTTGTCGTCCAGGACCGTGAGGAACCGTCGAGGCATGTAGATCCGGATCGGGTCGTCGCCGACGAGACCCTCCAAGGTGGCCATCACCGCCTCGCCGTACGGTGTATCTACCCGCTCGAATGAGCGAATCGGGTACACCGCGTTGTCCCGCAGATCCGCGATGCGAGTGTAACCCGCGGCCTTGCAGCTATTGAGGGCTGTCCTGAGGTCCATCTTCTGGTCCGTGTTGAGCATGGCGCAGCGGCTGGATGCAGAATGACCGGCTCTCGCCACCGAGTCGCCTTTTATTGGCGGTGTCTTCGTGCCGACTCACGCGTATCAACAACATGATGACATAGTTACTCGCTCAATTCCAGGAAGGGTGATGTAATGGAAAGCTTTACTGCGTAAACAAGTGGATTGTTCTAGAAGCGTCTCGGTTATCAACTGCTTAGTGGAAGTTTCCACGCTCAATTCCAGGAAGGCTGACGTAATGGAAAGCTTTACTGCGTAAACAAGTGGATTGTTCTAGAAGCATCTCGGTTATTAACTACTTAGTGGAATTTTCCACGCTCTCTCGTTTACTGGGTAGCGCGCTTGGAGTGCGCACTCCTCTTGGTTTTCCCTGAGATGATGCAATCGGTCTTTCGCCAAGCGGGTAGAGGAGTAGCGGTCCTAGTGATCCCGTCGTATCTTGACTCTCCCGTCTCGCTATTTGCCAGCCATAGGTTTTGCAATCTGGATAGCAGGTCCTCTAGACATATGCAGATTTCATCGTTTCGCTCCTCGTCCAAGTACAAGCCGCAGCTGAACGTGGGGCGACCTCCTTTGAACACATTCATCTTCAACAGTACGTTACCGCTGTTAGTAGGGTTCTTCACAGTGTACTGATATCCGCCAGCGGACCAGCACAGTGCCGGGGAATCGATAGGCACTTCCTTCCTCTTTACAGTCCACCCATCGAGCTTTTTCTTCTTTGACGCACATCCCTGCTGAACTGGCGGTGCGTTGGCGTTCTCATCGTTCATTGCGTTCAGCTCCTCTAGGAAGGAGCGGATCGTTTGGTCCACTTCGGCTGCGCTGACTCCGCTTCCGTTCATGGTGACGTCTCGAACAACACTGAGGTCGCGCGCGCGCGGCTCTGCCTCGGTTTTATAGCAGAGTCGTGCGCTCCAGCGAACCTTCTAGAAGCTTCTTTATAGCCGAGTCGTGCGCTCCAGCGAACCTTCTAGAAGCTTCCAGAAACGTGACGCTCCTCACCTGCATGATGTTCCGGTGGGTCCTCACTCCACCGTTGCTAATTTTATTAGGGTGGGATGGGAATAGGATTATGGGTTGGGATAGGACAGAGGGTCTTGGGTTGGGGTAGGACAGAGGGTCTTAGGTTGGGGTAAAAGTAACCGGTTTAGGGTTTAACCGATTACTGTCCAGGCCTTCTATAATTTTCCTGGACGTCCAACACCGCCATGCTGCCTTGGTTCAAGGTTAACTGCAACACTTGCAGAACCTCGTTCCACTGCGCTGGGTCTCCCGGGTCGTAACGACGAGAGGACATCACGGGACTGGCCGGACTCCACCGCCCTGGCCTGAGGAAGACGTGACCGCCTCTCCTCATCGCCTCCTCAACCCGAGTCCTTGTAGGGGTGAGGTACTCCGGTCCGAGCAAGAGGTAGCGGCTGATGTTGGGAACGTTGATAAAAATTTCTACAGTAAGGACGTCCATTATGAAAGCGGCTCTGATCAAGACTGACTCGAACACCGCTTTCACTCATAGGAGCTTCACAGTGGAATGTAAGCAGTAAACTGTTCCCGGAACCGCTGATGAGAAAACAGCCCCGGGCAGTCACGTAGCCCTTAACACGGGGGGGGGCTGACGTCGGGGGGGGGGGCGATTCCTCATTCCTCCTCGCACGCCTTTGCTGGTTTTGAACCCTCTAATGCCCCCTACTAATTTTAGATATAATAGTTGGGGGCTATAACATATCCAAAAATAAATCAGACAATAAATGCATTAGCTTAGGACAATATCGAAAGGGTAGGCAAATCGGACAATAAACAGCAAAGTCAGTTTTGGGATTACAGCAAAATAAACAAACAAAAAAAGACAAAATATTGTATTATAGGGGGTAGTGAAACGTGTGTTAGTGTGGTCTTGTTACCTATATAAGAGCTATAACATATCCGAAAATAAATCGAATCAGACAGTAAATAAAGAAGTTTGAAATTGTTAGATATATTTTTAAAAATATTTTTTTATTTGACCATTATAGTTAATTTGTCAAATGTGGATGGTGTGTACATATACACTAGCCTAGAATAATGACATATATAAATTTTAAACAAATCAGACCATAAATAAAGAAGTTGGCAATTGGCAGTATTTTTCAAAAATAATTTTTAATTTGTCTGTAATAGTGAATTTGGGAAATGTAAGTGTAATTTATTAAAACACTTGCCTACGACAATAACATATCCAAATTTTAAACAAATCAGACGGTAAATAAAGAAGTTGACAATTGGCAGTATTTTTTAAAAGTATTTTTTTTATTTGACCGTAATAGTGAATTTGGGAAATGTAAGTGGAATTTATTAAAACACTTGCCTAGGACAATAACATATCCAAATTTTAAATAAATCGGACGGTAAATAAAGAAGTTGGCAATTGGCAGTATTTTTCAAAAATATTTTTTTATTTGACCGTAATAGTGAATTTGGGATATGTAAGTGGAATTTATTAAAACGCTTGCCTAGGACAATAACATATCCAAATTGCAGACAAATCGGACAGTTAATAAAGAAGTTGGCAATTGGCAGTATTTTTCAAAAATATTTTTTAATTTGACCGTAATGGTGAATTTGGGATATGTAAGTGGAATTTATTAAAACACATGCCTAGGACAGTAACATATCCAAATTCCAGACAAATCGGACCATAAACACTAAAGATAGTTTTTTAGCCTGAATTTGAAAATTAATTTTAAAAAATATAGAGGAGGGATGGGGATTGGGAAAATATATTTAATATAGGCAAGGGTTGGACATTAGTACAGGCTAACAAGAAAATTTGTGTAGGGTAGGATCGGGCGTCGGTCCAAAAACTGATCCCCATAAGAATAACATGGGAAAAAAGCGCCGAATAGTATGTTAAAACGGTAGTTCTCCTCTACTTATGTGTTATTTTATTATTAGTTTTATTCTGTTCTGCCGTTATCTTAACACTCACATATAGGTTAGCTCTTAAAGTTTGCTATGATTTGCACTTAAACACCACCGATTGAGACGGGATTTTTACTCTGCTCGAGTATTATCCTATTCATACCTTTAAGATTACCATTCTGATTTTAAACATTGTATACTACAACAAAATTCTAGTTATGTTTGGGTTTCATAAATAAAAACGTTGTAAATAACATAAAACCTGTTTTCCTTCAAGCAAATATTGTATCGCAGTTTTATTCTCCATGGAAATCTAAAATAATTGACAGGAGTTAGCGGTTATTGAAACCACGCGCGACGACCAGAGCATTTCAAATATTTACCTCCTATGTTTCGCCCGCAATATTCATATTTCACGTTCAACAAACGTCAATCCATATATCTTGAGGTAAATTGCCGCAGGCAAGCTAGGGTTTCTGCTTCATCTCCCATCCGCTGAATATTAACATGGTTAGGATGTATATGGTAATCTTCGAAAAGCTTTTCTGATTATTAGATGAACTAAAGGTTATATTTAATAATGGTTTTTATTAGATGTGTATGTTATACATTTACAAATACACGTTTTAATTTTATGTAATTACGTTTTAACTTTGAAATGTGCACCATTGATGTACAAAAAAATTTAAATTACACTGTTATATCAGAATCACAAAGTATGTATGTTTTTTTTAATAATTATAACATAAATACGTTAAGCATCTAAAATGAATAATAATATATATTTCACAGAAAATAATTCTTAAACTAGAAAATCTGAGTACAAATAAATATTATGTAGTAAAATAAACGTTCTAAATATTTTATCAATTTACAAATATAAATCAGTAACCATGTATGATTTTGTTTTACATTTAAAATGGATTTATTTGTTGATGGTGACTTATATTTATTTAAATTAACACAAACTTCACAAACATTAAAAATCGCCTAACAACTAAAATAATAGACTAGGTTATAATTAGTTTTGTCATGCATTATAGCAAAATCTATAAAAATTCAAATAAATGTAACTAAATATAACAGTAATCCATCGCAAAATTGTATACAATGGAATATTCACAGAAACAAATCCAAAAGTGACCTCCAGTTTGAAAATATAATATGAAACACAGTTTAACAATTAAACCACTGACTCGTTATGGTCAGCTTTTATCAATCTCAAAAACTGCCTAGAGCAGAACAATCATTCTTACTAGTGTTGCACAGTAATATTAGTGCCCTATCTCTAAACGTAAACTAAATAAAAGACAATAGCACAGACAGAAAAATCAGAACAGTCAATAATGAAATGTGTTCAAATTTCCATAAATTGGAAGAAGTCTATGTTTTAACTCTGTTTTATTTTTTATTTTATGTGGGAATTCACTTCCTTCATTTTAGCATGCTGCGTGCGAATTCGTTTTAATTCAGTCAATATTTAGACAAAAAACAGTACATAATACGACTACAGAGTTAGTTGCTGAATGACACACCATTAAAAAAAATCAATCTGTTCCATAGATACCATGTCACTTGTTTTTGTGAATCTTAAACGGACAGCTCAAACATTTGAATTTTGTCCAATCAGTTTTATTTTTTGGGTACTAGCTATGGGTAAGGTTGGTTTAAGTAGGAGTTTGTTGGTCGGGCTGGGGCTGAGTGGGCTGGCTTTGGCTCTTTTCTGGAGGGGTTGACCGGGTGGGAGTTCTGTTGGATCCTCTGGGTCCAGCAGAACTTCTGGCTTGGCTGACGAACAGTTCGTCCGGTGAGCATGATCCACCGCATTTATTGTTTAGGACCTTTGCAGAACAGAGCCTGGTCGTTGTACTCTCCCCCGTCCTACTGCACTCGACTGCTTAGATCAATGTTCTCCCAGCTTAACTCATGTCAATGTTAAGTCAGCCACTGACCGTTAATATCCCAGCGATCCCTTGACATCACACATCTAGAAGATGTGGCCCTAGAAGATGTGACTTGCCAAGACACTTCATACGTCAGACATCTGAAGACGCTGCCTATCACGGTCGTTTGCATGAATACCGTCTTGGAAAGATGATAATGAAGACACGATCATTAAAGGAAACCTGAAAATCGGTTCCTGACATTGAGAAATGAGAATATCAACGACATCACAACGAATACATCTAAGACTGATAAACAAAATTGATATATTTTTAAAACAACATATATTGTTCTTTTCTTTTTTTAAGTCTATATCTAAATATATAAACACTCTCAGAATTACCTTAACAATATTTTTTATGTTTTAGAACGGTTTGGTGAGAAATGTTTCTAATTTGCATGGTAAAACTTAAACAACTTTCTTAAACTTTAAAAAAATATAAAATTGTTCCGATAGATACATTAGGTCACAAAAGGGATTTCAAACTAATAATACTGAAGTCGTTATTCGGACCTACAGTTTAAAATGTTCGTGGATATAAAGCTATTTTGATGAAAGACTCTGCATTTATTTTGCAGTAATTTAACTCGACAAAGATATGCTGAGTATGTCATTGGACTACCATTAAAATGGTATACAACAGTTTTGAGGCTGACATTGGGTCATGACATTGGCACATTGAGGCATGACATTGGCTGACATTTGTTAACTGACGTTATGACAAATTTTCCTTTTACCCCTCCATTTGCAGCGGCTAGGGTTAGAATATCTGGTCACGAATTATGAGAACGCATGTTCCCTGGCTGTTGTACAGGATTCCCAGTCAGTTGAGTTGACCAGTTGGAGGTCAGATTGCGGATCCCTTGATTGAGAGCCTCGTCAGAGCCGCCACTGGGGCACGGGATTTGGCTCTCTGAAGGGTAGATTTTGCTACCGTCCCATCCCGCCCCTTCCTTTCCTGCTATATCCTATCCTTCCGGTAACCTGTGCAATATTCCTGCTTGGGGAAGACGTGCCTAGCACCAATGCTGGGGTTTCCTCATCCGCAACAATGATAATGTTGATGCTGAGTATTTCTTGTTAAAAAATGTTTCATAGAAACAAATTAATTTAAAAAAATCAAAGCCATAACATCGATCGATAAAATAGTATGATAAAGAATTTATCTCTATGTAAAAATCAATGTTTGTCTGTTTATCATTAAGGCGCTCTTATACTTCTAGTCCGATTGCAATGAAACTTTGCATGGCCATTCAGGTAAACCTTAGGAATGTTTCTAGCTACTAATAAAGGTCATAGAAACTAAGGGGTTCGCTCCGCTGGACTTTTAAACTAATAATGTTAACCTTATAGAGTAATGATTTATTTAAGTTTACATGTTAACAATATTTTTGCCGATGGCAAGAGATATAGGAATTGATGGAAGGCAGGAAAAAAACGGGAAAGAAGTGGTGCCAAATGCTAGTTTTCGATTAAACAAACAATGGTAATATTATAATATTGCAAATATTTATAATCCCCAATGTATAAAGGAGTATAATAATTGTCATAATTCAAATGTGTATTGAGACTCTGACTAAACGAATGGCATACAAATGCTATAACTTGGATTTTTATTACATAAACCTTCACTGGCTAGACAATATTAACGTAAATGAAAGTGTTGTTTTTGGTTAAAATTTTTATTTTATCACAACAGTTTTTATTAAGTATGAACAAGTCAAGAGGCAACGACAGAGTGTGAATATTGTGTAAACACTGGAACCTACAGCGAGAATGTTTACACAGAAGATGAACTTGACACTTGAACTGTTGCGAGAAACAGCAAAACAATACACTACGATTTATCTTATTTAAAATAGACTTCAACGTTGTTTGTATTTATACGTATTTGGCCCTTACGATTACTATTGTTTTAGATTAAAAAATGTGAACGATTATTTATTACTATATCAAATAAAATAATACATTTAGACCTTCAACAATTATAAAGTAGTATTATGTTTAATGTGCGTTAGTATTCCTTTTTACCTTTTTACATACATAAAGTGTAAATAAAGTTATCATGTATAATATAGTAATTTTGATGTATTAAATTATCATTTATTTAGAAATACACCTTATGGTAGTTTTGTTGTTGTTATTTTATATTTAAATAGTGATTAATAGAAGGCAGGTAACGCCCTCCTCCTTACCTGCTTTATTCTTAAATGTTACTCATATTTATCCCCTCCACAGCACAACCTCCTCAAGAACTTGATCATCTGTTGAGGTTCTAACAGGGGCATGCACTTGATTCCTACTTGGTACACCCCTTGGTCTTGTCCGTCTTACCACAAGCTTCAACTAGTAAGTGCCAAGATGATTCTTCCCCCTCCTGGCAGAACTTCATCTCAGAGTACACTCCCTCAGAGTCATTCATTTGCACCATATTCATTTATCTTTGCCAGGTTTGGTTCTTCCTGATTATAGTTTCAGATATCTTACGACAGTATTGATTCCTTTACCCTACATCCAGAAAGAGTAGTTCATGAGCTCGCTATAGTTTACTCTAAGTCTCATTTTGAAAAATAAAACATTCTTTGGTCTAAAAAAAATAAGAAAAAAAACTGTGGCTGCCCCTTTTCTTTCAAGACTGCTTAGTTTAACGTATCATAAAGTAATATGCATCCAGGATGATAAACCAATATTGTTTAAGTGGTAAAAATGTATCTAAATACAGCCAAAAATTTGCAAACGTATTTACTCACAATCCCTTATTTATTGAGTATAACTTTTGTTTCATAATGTGGTAAGTTAAGTCCTTACTCTAACAAATTATAGGGTGTAGTAAGCTTCAGCAAGGCCTTCAAAGTTTCTAACTGGTTTGTGATATGCTCAACTTCAGACACTCCAACTGTATCTGCAATGAACTTAGCTCACATGTTGTCTTATGTGAAATAAGTTCGGAGAGACACATAAAGTAGGAAATAATCACAAATATGTTTCTCAAGCTGTAAAAGTTTATCGGTAAATTACATTAATTTATACATGTTTCGTACTCTTTAATAACATAAAAGAGACAGTAATAAAAAATAAATAGAATACAAATATAACACTGCAAACTAAAAGTCGGAAATGTACAATACAGTAATAACACTGAAAGAATATTTGTCATTATTCAATAACCTGTGACGCTGTGTAAATCACCATGATAATTATCTAGAAAGAGATATGCCAATTTTTCCTGCCTTGATATGGCTTGATTACTATCTTAAAACATTTGATATTCCTTCACTTTATTTTATAAAGCCATGTAACCTATTGAATTTTTGTTTTCTAAACAAATAAGTAATATGTTTCTTATTATTAATTAAATGATGCAATTATAAATAGTATCACATCCTATATCCACATAAATCATGGAGTATAGGATTATTTTTCAAATTTACATTTCCCTCACAGCTTCATACGGTAATGCAGAAGTGTCTCTGCCCACTCCATCCGCTAGGGTGCTCTACGTCACCGGAAATCCCCGGCTACTTAGTTATTTACCACTTCCGGTTCTCTAGGGGTGGACAAGCGTTCTGTAGTATCATTCTTGATATTCCCTAAACCAAGCCACTCTTAATTTAATATATAATCAAAGACACGACATTTATATAAATTCACTTTCTTTTATTTGCTATACAAAGAGTGTTTTATTTGTGAGGTTGGTGCTAAATAAAACATGTTGCATTTGATTTTGATTTGTTTATAACTATAGCTATTGTATCTTTTAAGTTGGAATAATTACTACTACTCTTACTGTTATAAGTGCATACCTGATGAAGTATCAGTTTTGAATCTTTCTCTATGTTAAGTATTCTTTATAATAATTAAAAACGTAAATTTTGTATAAGTTATAAATTCTGTTTTGTTCTGGATACCAATGTAAATCCAACAATGTATGTATTGTATTTAATACAATAAAGTTGAATAGGATCGTACTCAGTTACTGCACCCTTATCACCTCGTTGCAAGCTCTGCAGGAATGGTGTTGTTGGATTCACATCCCGATCCACCCTTTGTCACATTAATCTCCTTTAAAATCACTTTTCATGCTATAAAATTGTTACTATATATTTTTATTGTCATAGCGGTTTTAAAAAAAGTAATTTTAAAAAGTTTTGGAAAAGAAAACAAATTTACAGTTTGTTATCAGATTAATTATTGAAAAACACAACTAGGAAACCCAGCTGCTCAATTTGTGACAAAAATTGTATACATTGAATATTAAATTGAGAATCCATTTCAGAAGTTTTCTTAAAACAGCAAATTTTGCTTTTGTACTGTTTTTATTTTTGTATCAACAGCTGCTGATAGATATATAATTGCATTTATTTATATATATTTCTTATACATCTTATAGTGAAAAAACATCATAATTGTTTCAGAAGTTTCTCAGGTAAGAAGACTTACATTTCTACGGTTTATTTTTGCACTAACATTTGCATTTAACCGTCGTGAAATGCAAATCATTTCAAATAGTTTTTCAGGAATCTATCAAACAGAAGGATTAGACATGAAGGATGGAAAGACATGTTTCACAAGCCGATTCAAATTTTAAAAAAATATAAAGATTTTTTCTAAATTATTAATCTAATCTTAATATGTGTTTTACAGTAGTAATATTATTAATATAAAATTATGCATATTATATAGAAATTAAAACAAAATTTTAATTACCTTTGCTTCTAAATGTACCTATTTATAATATAAATTTAAAATTAAATTTAAAAGTTTAACATTTTACTGTTTAACGATAATGTTTGTAAGTTTATATACCAATTTAGTGGCTTTAAGAATCGAGTTTCACAAAAAACATTAAAAACAAATCTTTGGATAGTATTTCTACATAGTTTATTAATTAAGAAGCGATCAAATGTTAATTCGAACTTACAATTTGAAACATTTGTTAATGCAACTTTGCTTCCTAATCTTTTGGATACAAGGTATTTCTGTCAACAAGATTTTCAACTTTGTTGAGAAGGACGTATTTCACACACAGTCTCATGTTAGCTAAGTTAATCTCAGGTACAGTTTCAGTGTCTCAGTTAACCCTAACACGACTCCAACCAGTTACACACTTTGAAGCTATTCCTAGTACTGCCTGAACTGTATAACACACTGCGTTTGAGTACCTTTGAAAATCTGCGTGATTCGTATAAAAATATGTTGTACTCATGAACCGAGGATTAAAAGAATTATTTCGAAAATTTAAAACTGCCGATAAATTTGTATTACGTTAACAAACCATAGGTAGTTTATTTAAGAAAAGCATAAATCATAATGTGAACAAGCGTTATGCTATAAATTTATAAAATTTGGAATTAATAGTAAAAACCGAAACAAAAGTTTAATAATAAATCGGTGACTACAAAAAAATTCCCACACCACAGTTCAAGTGGGAGTTTGATTTCAACTGAGACTTTATGCTGTAGGTACCGATATTTGCTAAGAGTTAATACAGAGTAGACTTCTTATAATATACCCGACCATTTCACAAGTTGCTATTGACATTATTATTGTTATGTTAAGCTAATAGTTAAAAAAGACTTAATAACCTATACTCTAATATGAGTAAACTGTTATTGATTAGCTGTATGGTGGCTCTTTTACAATTCTGATATTGAAAGAGTTCCCGAAAATGCTAGAAATAACTTATTTTGGTGTTAAAATGTCTCATCCCCATGAAAAATCTAATTTAAAAAAATATATTAAAAAAGGCCTTGGGAGTTAAAAGTTAAAACAAAAATATATTAAAAGATGTTCGAAAACAACCAGTAATATCTCAAAATAATACTAACACGTATTGTTTACAGAAACCAGTGGTTACTAAAACCATTGAATGAAGATTGCTTATAAAGTGGTCATTTGTATAATGAGATAAATGTGTATATGGATAATAAATAACACTTTGAAGCTTAAAGAGACTTTGACTTATAATAGCAACTGAAATTAAATTAAACATGGAGAACAGAGGTAAAATCTGCTTTGCATTAGGGGATCGTGGTGAAACATTACTGACTAGGTGTTATAACCAGACTGTCTGGCCTCCGAGCCAAGCTCGGTCCCCCAGTTACTTCACTCTTGCATATTTTTATAAATGTTATTATTTCGCTTACACTATTTGGTTCGATAAAGAAATTCATTCTTCAAACATGGAAATCTCTGGAAGTAAAAACAAGATAGACTAAAACAATAATTGTTAAAAACTTAATAAGTTTTCTTTCATCGTGGAGGGCCAATGTGGTAAATAAATAATTGGTCTGGGGATTTCTGGTTAAGGATTTGCGAATTAGAATTGACGAGCCGTCTTGATGTCTCTCGGGAAAGCTTACGGCATTTACGTAAGCTTTACATTATTGGAAATACTCAAGGACTCTAAAAAAAACATAAATCACGCAAGATTGGCTTTTAGCACATTGTGAAATGGAATATAATTCTTAATTAAACAACTGTTAATATGTAATCTTTGTAACCGGTAAAAAACCTAAAGGAAAAGTGGCTGGCCGCCTTTTTGTTTTTGATGCAATGGAATGTCACAAAACTACAGCACCGAATTATCGAATGTTATTAACAAAGGAGGCTTCGATATATGTGTATGTTAAAATTTGTATTATATATAAATTGTCATGTTATTCCTATAAATTAGCATACACTTATAGTGGCTGTGCTTTTACCTATAGTTAATATATTTTTTATTATTTAAACATGTCAAGCTGCATTCTTATTTTTGATATATTAAACATACTATAGAAACAAGAAATATTTTTGATTTTCAAATTAATAGAAAAAACATTTAAAATTGAATCTGTGGCATATCAATTTATAGATTACATAATACAAATTTATTTCTGTTTAACATATTTACAATCTTTTTAGTTAAAACAGTGAGCACAATTACCTGCTAAAAAAACTGGTGACTTTTGACAATAGCTTTCAATATTTATTTCCGACAAAGCTTCAGTTTTTTTGTCCGATCTCAGTCGAGTATTACCTAAATATTACAAATGTTTATGGTAAATATTTAAAACTATTTAAACTTTGTAACACAAAGTATAAAGCAGCATGTTAATAAGTCTTTATTTCATATTTAAAAAACTACATAAGAATGACAAATAAATGCCTAATCTTATGCGCATATTCTCATAAATATCTTTTAAACGACTACTCATAGTATAATTGTATTTCATTAAATGTTTACGTGATGGATAGATTCTCAAGAATTAAGCCTTAAATATTTTTTAAATTACATATTTAGTAAATAAAAGCGGGAAAATATAAAAATAGAAAAATTGTTAACACATTTTTCCGTCGTTCTGTAAGACATTAAGTGGTTGTATTCTAAAAAAATCAAAACATTTTTGTAGCTTCAAATACAAACTAGCTTCTATCCTCTAAAAACATTTAGTGATTTAAAGGGATAAAATGCGTTTGAATAAATTACGGTTGCCAAATTAATTATACACGCAAAGTGAATATAATTGAAGAGGATAATTGCATTAATGGCAATCAAAAATATATCAGATTTGTTTCAATTCAATATAGGTTTACCTGCTAATTGGCTTTCAAAAATATGCAAACTCATCAACGTTTTATCATAAAATTGTAATAATTGATCTATTGGAAAATAATATTTTACGATTTTCCGTTAACAAATACATTACACAAGATACCAGCAGGTGAATTGACTCGATTAGTAAACTTATACCAAATCAATTTTGTTTTTTAGTAATAACTAGCGGAGACATTGAAGTTTAATAGATTAAACTAGAAGACATGTGTAAACACATAAGAAATATAATTAATTTTGTATTACATTTTATTTGTATTTAATGAATATATAGAAATAGAAAATGCATTTGCAATATAATGACAAATAAAAGTACAGTTATATATTTGTAAGGTTAGCTTAACTCTCAAGTGCAAACTTTTAGTTCAGTACTTTACTTCCGATAGCTGTCGTATGGTCTGAAAATATATAAATTCAATCATTAAAGAAGTCGATGATGATTTAAAAATCAGATAAAGACCTAGAAATTGAAATTTGAATACATTGTCACACCATTAAAGTGTATAAACTGCAATAGCACGGGGATTTACAGTTCCCCTACCTAGTAAACAGTATCAGGTCGTTCTCTTTCATTCTTGTTTATCCTGTCTTTGGCTTTCTTATAAGATAATATTATTTTATATATTTTAAAAGTTATTATAAACTCGATGAATATTATTGATATTGGAAGCTTGGAAGTTCCGGTGTTATCCAATATCTATGTCAAAAAAGTAAAGATTCAATGTATAATTTAACAAACCAACAAATGCGGTAAATGCGGTTGTCTTTTTAGCATCTGCATCGATGAAGTGACAAGAATGGTTCTCTTACAATGGGTCTTAAAATAGGATAAAATGGGTCTCTTGCATTTGCTTTTATTTTATACAGTAATATGATGTCGGTTGCATACATAGTCCAGTTATAAGCCCACAATGAATAGCGAAGCCAAATGAATGCCATACCCTTGTTATCCAATCTAATAGTCTGCATTGTTGAATCAGATTATCTAAAGCCTCTTCATGCAGTAGTGGATTTGTAATTATAGCAGGTACTTGAGTATAACTGCATATTATTGTATTAGTCCAAATATTGCATTAAGCTGTGTGGTAAATTATATATTTCGTTTCAAATCTTGTTTTCCTGTAGTAAACAAGCGTATTCTTAAAAACAATGAATAAGTATAAACTACATATATATATATTTTTAGTCACTATGTAATGATATTACTACATGTACAATTTAACCAAACATCGCGCCATCCTAAGAACTAGCGTCTTAAACCTGGGGTCAAATAGTGTCATTCGGTAAAGAAGTGTTCAGGACGGAACGTTTGGAGCGACTTTCCAGAAAAATACTCTGTATTTTTTAATCTCAATTGCAAAAATCCTTCGTGGACTTACTAAAACATATCTTTATTTTCAATACAAGTGAATGATAAATATCGTATCGGTTAAAATTAAAATTTATAACATTAAACATGACATGATAAAGTCTTATTTAGAAACAAAGCCTTCTAAGTACCACTGAGTATTGTGAGAAAGTATTTGAGTCGTTAAGAGGGGAATTCATGTTGTAACAGTGGGGGAGAAGGTTGCATCGCTAAGATTGGTTTTATATACAAGGTTAAAAGCTTTTAACGTACCTAATTCAACAATGCAAAATTTTTTTACAATTTGATTTTATTTTATTTTATTTAAAACTAAGGTATTATTAAGATAAAATGTTATCGTCCGTTACGTATTTCTACATAAACAAGGTGTTTATTTGGTAAAACACAGATATTTATTTAACAAATGGAATATTAGTTGTGTTACTCAGGTTAAAAGCTATTTCGTTAAAAATGAAGTACTTTTTAAATTAATTTTATTACATAAATAGAGAGTTTTCTTTTTTTTATTTGATCATTCCACACATTGCTACCCCTAAAACCATTTAATGGTAATGAAAAATAGTTTTAAATAAATATGGATGGATTATTTTTTTCCTTTATTACGTTATATACTCGTAATAACCTCAACTGTCTGTCGCCATAGGCCAATAGGCCTGTGTCCTGATCATTGGCCAAGTAACGTAATGGAAACTAGTTACATGGACGAGCCAGTGGTACCGCTCGTAAAATAGTACCAAAGCAGTCAACCGGAACTGAACCGACGCTTGACCTCAGCTGACCTGTGATGCAAGCGATAACTCTAAGAGATCTCATAACTACCAAGTATTGTAAATTACTAACAGCAATATTCAATATATGAGGTTTTTTATATGCACTTCGAGAAATAAATATAATGTAATGCTATCATTGTAGATAATGATTAATATAATATGCATTTTGATAGTATTGATTATTGCATTGTGGGTTACAGTACGTTTTATAAGTTTGGGAAAAGAAAAATCCTTTCTTAAAAAATCTATAATTAAAATCTATGAAATAAATACTTAATTTCACCGTTAGAGTATGCACTGTCATAGTTTGCATTGAGCGTTCCTGTAGCACTTACTTGCAGTACTTTACTAGTTTTAAAATTTAATTTTAAAATGACTGGGAACTATTTGGAAGAGTATCCGCTTAACGGTTTTCATCAGGTTTATTGGACAAGAGTCCCTGGAGTGTTTTGTTACTTTATTGGTATTGTTATCTAGCAAATTCTTTACCCCTTTGACTGTGACAACCATTAGACATGGTGTACCATAACTCTATGGGCAATGGTGTATAAAAATGATCACCATATACAAATGTATATCTATACGTTGTATAGATACGAGTGTTAAGTGACATTCTGTATACCATTGAAATTTATTAACATATTGAGAGCGTTCTTTAACAAATTTGAACCAAACTGATTATCCAATCTAATACTTTCATTTACAGACGAATTCAAATAAAAACGTTTATACCTAAAATAAGTTTCGACATTGAATATTTCATACATTTAGCATATTTAAAATAAATTTTATTTATTAAAACGCGTTCAAATCGATAAGTGTATGACAAAACACCATCAATATCTGATAACGTTCTGGCTTAATAATTGTTTATTGTTACGCGTTGTTGCACTATCGTCAACAACCAGGACATTCTTAGTTCTATGTCTGCATTGTATTGCAGACACAATAAATAAAATAAGAACGAAACTGTCTCTTTAGTCCTATGGTCCTCTAATAAAGCTAACGCTGATACAAGACATTTAAGGGATTATAAATTTTATTACTGTTTTTTTGGCTGCACTGATATAAATAACACTAAAATAGATTTCGATTATTTACGGTATTATTTATACAAAATAAACTAAATTGTCTATAAATTGTAAATATATTGGTATTTTAATTTACTCTTAATAATATTTCATTTCGTGTATAACAATGAAGAGTAACAAAATAATATCGAAAAACAATATTTTGTAGCTTTCAACAATTTATAAATTCATGACTAGCAAGGCTAGGGAACATCAAAGGACGCTTTTGTTGTTGTTTGCTGGTATTCAGAACTATTTCGATAAATACCTTGAATCGCTCTCTGCCAATTGCTGAACCGGTTTAGTAAAATATAAATTTCCACAATAAATGCACTGACGTGGCAAAGTTCTTATTTATTAAACTAATTGAAACATTTATTGTACAATCTTTCACGTTCTATAAACCAATAAATACTCCTTACGCCATTGTTACACTATTTATCATAAAATCTATTTAAGCTCTCTCATATCCCCTATTTAATATAATTTAGCTATATATAAGTAAAAAAAAAACATAATTAGTCATGATTAATTCGTTTAAGTAAATGTATTTATCAAATATGGTTTCTAAGAAGCCTATTTAAAAATGAAATATTTGTTTAAATATATGATTGTGTGAAGTATTTGAGATTTTTACACATATTGGTTTGTGTATCAAAAGCAGGGCATTCGGTTTATTATATATTATCATCATGCCTTAAATAATCTATCCTATATTAACATACCGACTTCTATAATATCATAACATCTAAAACCCACAGTTAACTAAACCTAGTTCTGTAATCTGACTCGTAGTTTCAGGTTTGCTTACAGATGCAATGTTGTTGACTGACACGTGACTGAATGTGCTGGACGAACATTTAGTAAACAAAATAATTATATATAAGACTGTATTTAAAAAAAACTAGTGATTCAGTTTGGTTAGTATAGGTTATCCTGAAAAATTGGTACCTCCAAAATCAAATATACCTTGAAACTTAACGTTTTGGAAACCTAACAAACTAAGCAATCAATTAGGTCACCAACAACTTTGTAATATTTCCGCCCTAGGCAAAGTTTTGATAACACCAATAATCATTGTTTTAGCTCCACTTCAGTCAGTTTATTGGATAATCTGCCCCGCAGCTGCATGCTGTATGAATTGCCTTAACGATGTGCTATCTACGATAAAAAGTTAGTTACCTGATATTCATCTAAATGTGGGGAAAAATTTGGTGAGTATAAATAATACCAGAATTAATCAAAGTAGCCTATATAATCAATTTAAATCCTCAATGTGGTTAAATTTACGTAATTAAAAAAATTTCTTTGTGGCCAACGTGAAAAAGTCACTAGTTATTGTATAGTCAACAACTCTTTAATTTAAATGTGATAGGCCTATATTTACCATTCAAGTAGTAAACAAAAATAAATCATAACAAATAAAACATGTAGTTAGGTAATTGTACGATTCCAATGGAATAAAGTAGTTACAGCTGGATAACACGCTAGCATAACAGTTAGAGTGTTTAACTTTAGTTCAAAGGGTCACAGGGTCAAATCCCAGGGTGTCCACTTAGTTGTTAGGGGTTTGTACCGCTTTCCCGTACGGTATTTTTGTACTCTCTTAACATAAACTCTGTTGGCGTTGAAATGGGAAAGCCCCAAAATAGTATATTTCGTCACTAGGATCAAAAGTGGATCTTTTTAATACGAGCTCCAGTTTAACTGCCGAGGCGAAGCCGAGGCTGGGAAATGAGCGAGTATTAAAAACACACTTTTGATCCGAGTGACGAACTATATTTTTCGTCATACTGCCAAAAAACTTAAGGTTTAAACAAAAACAAAAGTAAAATTTACGTACTGTGTCTTCATAACCTCAAATGTTTCTTTCAGCTTGTCTCTTGAAACAATCAGCTGTTGCACATGCATAACTTCGGTTCATTCATATCTATCGGTTGTTGAGTCGATCATTCAAACCAATCATTGTGGTTCGAATCAATCGGTTGTTCTTCAAATAACAATACAACAATGAATGTTTCGATAAAAACAATGAATGTTTCGATTATTTATAATCGAATGAATTTTAATCGATTTATGACGACCTCGAATCAAAAGTATCATCAACAATGATCTTTTTAGTCCTAGTACGATAATGATCATCAAAACATATGTTATAATCCAAAGACTAAAAAGAAGAACTTTTGAATCTCAACGCAACTGTCAAAAACAGATGTTTTTGAAGCAGTATGACGAAAAATTATAAATACATTTGTTTAAGATTTAAGGTTATTGCAATAATAAAACTAAGTAATAATGATAAATTGGAGACAACTACATAAACACATTAGTAACAGTTTAAACTGCAAGGTCGTGAAAGAAAAAACAACAGTCAGGAAGGCGTCAGCTGTTACAATGACGCCATGTAAACTTCGCTCTCTGCGCGACTCTAGCTCACCCCCTAGATGCAAAGACGGAGCTTCGAATGGGTTTTATTTCTGCTTTAAACATTCCAAATTAAATTATATTCTGTATTAGTATTTCCAACCACATTTCCAAATCAGTGACATTTGGCAAAGGACAATCCTAACAAATCATCGCAACTAAAAGTTCTGTTAGTTTTGATTGAGGAAAACAAACTTTTTTTGTTTCACTGCAATGAAACAACTGTTTGGTGAGCATAGAATTAAAAACTTCATATTAATAAAAAAGCAATTAAATTAAGTTGTTGATAAAATTTTTTGATCTACAATTCAATAGATAAAATCTATTGGATATTCTCTTAATTATATTATGTGGATGGTAGAAAAATAATGCAATTTAACGTTGTAAACGCTGTTAATAGTTGAATTATGTACTAATAATTCTGTGCGTTGAACTCAGGGCTGCTTAATTTATTAATACAATTCAAATAATTAAATAAATAAATGCTTTATACAGTTTTCTGTTTTTAGTGATGCTAAATACTAACAATATCGAAACAAATTTGAATGAACTATTGGGAGTGTTTTTAGAAATATATAAAATCCCTTTTCCATTTATAATAAATCGTGAATTATTTAAATGAATATACAGTCAATTCATATTAGGAATACAAAGTATTTCACGTAAAGTAGGTGCCACGTATCAAAAGACCTCATAACTGATTTATCCTGTATAGAGGAGACTGTGTTATATATTAGTGCACGCCGCCATATAGTCAGGTCCGGGGACATAAATGGTCATTCTTTATTTACACCGCTGTTTACAAGTGGGCCTGTCTTCGGTACTGGGCAATGTGTAGTCATGGTTTAGTCCTACCAGATTGTTTAACTCTGACTGGCTGTTTATCAAACCGAAGTAATTTACATGTAGGGATCGAATATATTCTTGACAATTTCCTCCAGGAATGATTCTATGTCTTAAAATATATGGTTACATACCTTGTTGTCGTCAGTCCAAGTTTATACGATTACCAGTTATGGAACTAGTAATGTCCCTTTACCAAATCTATACCAAAGAAGCTACAATACTGTCATCACCTTGAGGTTTCAAACATTTTTAAAACCAAGTATATGTTTATTTTCACTGTTGAAAATGCTTTAAACCTCAAGAAGATGACAGTATTTTAACAATAACAATACTGTTGAGAAACTTGTATTCATTTGTTCATCATGTGTAGTAAACGTTTTAATAATTATATAGTGAAACCGTTTACTTTTAATTGATTTTACTGTAAACTTGTAAAAAAATTACGAATTAAAAGCAACCAGGGGTTAGTCTTAGTAAATTAAAAGGTGTAGAAATAATTGAATAAAAAAAATATAAATACTAGACTTAAAAAATCTTCTTTACTAATTATTACATGTCTTAAATCAAAATACAATTAAAAACAACACAGGGTAAATCAACTACGTCTTACAATACTACAAATTATATTTATACTTATACTGTACTCACATACAATTCGGTAAAATATACAAAAAATATGTTACAAGGCGATCGATTTCAGTCAGTCACAACGGTCATCATCAACCCCAATCAGTGAATGTAGTTTAGTGTGTAGTATATACAACTGGTAATTTGGTGGTTAAAATATCATTAATATAACTATTGAATTTCTTGGAAGTAATTTATCGCTGTTACGAAAAAATAAATACTAAATATAAACACTAATGAATTAAATTATATATCTTTTTATCCGTAAATAAGATTATATTATTTTTTAATATTTAAAAATACAATTTTGGGAAATTAAATCGAAAGGATAAAATTAAATCTTTTGTGAAATAAGACCAAAGGATTGAGAGAATGGCAGCTGCAAATTTCAAGCTACACAAACTTTGCTCTCAAATCGGCTCTGAATAACCTCACAATCTAGAGAGACAGTGGACGACTTTAATTGAATACGTTACTGCGTTAACTGGTTGTGTTTGAATAAATATTAGTTTAAGGAATATAACCGAATATCACACTATATTTTTTAATTAAATACATTAAATGCAGAGGTTGAGAGGTATTAAGAACAAACTGTTTTACAATTCAGTTTACTTACTAATGGGTCCATTAGTAAATAAATAGTAATAAAATATTAAATAAAACTGTACTATCTGCTTCAAGGAAATATTTCTGAAGAATATTGGTAGAAAGTTTTGTTGTAAAGTTTTAAAACCATTACGTTAACAAGTTGTTGATAACTAATAATAATAGAATAATAGCAGTTGAAAACTAACCGAGAATGCAAAATGTCCATGGAAGATGGGATTCCAATTTGTACTATTCTGCAAAGTTAGACATTCAACCGAATCTGAAACAGGTGTGTGGTCAAGGGACTAGGTTCATTGTTTAATCCAACTTGCAGTTTATATGCGGGTCAGTCTTTGGTGTTGGCAACTTGTAGCAGTCGTTTGACCTTACATTCTGTATTTATTTAAAATAAGTCAGTAGTCAAGCATTAAATATAAACGGGAGTTAAATATTTTCTTATATTATATTATTTAAATGTATTATAAGAACTATTATAATGACTTACTTCTAAATGCAGAACAGTATAACAACATGACTAAATCCCTCTATGACTAACATACAAGTTATTTTAACTTTAATACGATTTGTTATTTCGTTAAATCCAAATCCTCCAAACCCTCTATCGTATCAAACAATTAATGGTCTTTTCTAAATAATTGTCTGTTATTAATAGTTTTTGAAACTAAAGAAAAATCATCCCAGGTTAATTATTTGTATTGTAATATTGTTTAGGGCCTATATAAAATAAGTATTAGTATTAAGTAAGTGGGATTAAAAGTAGAAAAGTGGCAATGAATAAGACATTTGAATTGACAAACTGAAAATAGTAGTAAATATATATAACAGTCAAGAACAAATAAAAATGAATAGAGAGTAAAAAATTATAGTATTATATGTATTTAGGTAGGATATTATGTGTAAAAGCTATACAACCACTTAATCCGTAAAATAGGGACACATTTTCCTAATGAACATCCGGTTTCTATGCTATTCCACTGTAACGTTTGTATATTAACCACTGTATCCACAACACCCGCAGGGTTTGTTATATTGTATTTCCTTGTTACTCCTCTTCATTTTAATGTGTATTACTTCAAGATGTGCACAACACAATTAATATATCTAAATTACCCTTATTTTTGTGCACAGATTTTACAATGTATCACCTGACTAATTAGGCTAGTATTTTTACAAATACAAACACTTTCAATACTATCAAATACAAGAACCATTGAGATTAATAATGTTGTTACTTTAATATGCAAAACGGATTAAGGTAAAACTCATATTCAAAAATAACTGGTAAATAAAATGGAGTGTTTATGTAGCTATAAAGGAATAACAGGCGGTATGGCGTATGTTTATAACGTACTCGGGTATAAGAATACAAGGTGAGAACATTCTTTAAGTGTAAAGGATATATTAATACAGAAAACCTTTATCAAATCATGAAAGACCCAATTCAATTTTAGGTTTAACAAATAACCCACATAATTTCACTTCTCACCATCAATGTTACGATTCAATCAAACCCTGTCTTTTACGATTATTAAAATTTTCTTTTTCTGTTTTACTAATAGGAATCATAATTAATTATTTTAACTTATACCAAATCATGGCTATCAATTTGATTTTACCTTTCAACTTCTTGGAGCCACTTCAAAAATAATCTCTTTTGAACACAATTGCCTTTGTTTTGATTAGGGATTTGGTCTGCAACAGTTGGTGGGGAGATAAAATGGTGAGCTTTTAACAATTAAAAGAGATGCTGCGTTTGTTGGAGTTCATACGAACTGAATAGAACAGAAACGTTCACTAAACATTATTTCATATTAAAAATTATTTAACTTTTTCCAATAAAATAATTGTGAAACAAACCAACTGAAACATATTCCCTACATACTGTAAAAACTTGGATTTTGACAGACCAGGCTGTAAACAGGGTTACAATATTTAGTATTGTTTTAATTTTACATTAAATAATTCAATCTTACCTAGGGGCTTAGTAAATAAGGAAAGACGTGTTTTCGTTACAAATATGAAAAGCTTTCCTTAGCACTTTGTATCAAAGGTCACTTTTTAAAATAAAATATTTAATTGATTGAGTAATTCCGTAATATGTTCAAAGGGTTAGCTTACAAATTACATTCCTAGCATTTAAACTTCAAAGGAATTTCCAATATCGTAATTGGTAGCACGTCAAAGTTTGTAAATGAATAAATTTTGTTTTGTTGAACCGTCTAATCCAAAGCAGAATTTTTTATTAAATGAATCAAAAACAACGTAATACTTGAATTTATTTTTACAATTTTTTGTCACAAATCATTAATATTTTACAACATTGATGTATTCAGTCTTTTAGATTAATCTATCCTCGCTTAAAATGCGTGATAATAAATACTGACTCGACCTCTTTATATTTTTAAGTATTTCATTTATGAAATAAAACTACTTTATATATATATATATATATATATATATATATATATATCTAATATGTTAAAACAAACCTTCATATAATAGGTGAGTAATATAAATTTATGATAATAATGTTTTAACCAGTTAATTTAGAGGTAAACCACCTTTAGAGATCAACAGAGATGGTTCCTTATATTATAACAATGTTTATGTTATTTTTCTGACTGATTGTAATAATATTAAGGTGATCGCAGGAGCCTTTAAGGACTAATAAATCCCAAAGTTGTATGCATAACAGATACCATACAACCTCACCATACAATACCTTTGGTAAGCTGTTATGGAGAGAAAGGTGTTTTTAATAAATCAAATATGAAACAAATAAAATATAATTAATTTTTATTTACTTTTACTTATATTTTGGATTCAGTTAGGAAACTATAACCTTCTTACACAATGAAAAACTTATAACAATAACCAGTAAAGAAAACTGACAAATTTGCTAAATTATCTCTGAATTATGCAGCTGATGAAGCTAATATCAATTATTTCATATTTTATAACAGCTTCAAGTTTGATCCAGAATGTAAAAATGTATTATTTGAGATAAAAGGAATCATGTTAAAGTGAAAAGGATGTCGGTATTTATGGCGTGGTACTTGTAGACTATTATTAGTTAAGTAAAAAGCAAAGAAATGAGTTCACGATTTATTATGTTAATTAAAATGTTTAGGCAAAAAAATTATTGATTTGTGAGTTATCTTAAATTTTTGATTTAGCAAATTTGATTTTAGAAAAGAAGGAAAAATCCGGATTCCACAGAATAATAAAACTTTGTGATTGATTGGAATGATAAGGTAAGCTAGACGAGTGAGTGGAAAACGAAAGGTTTAATATATGATTTGAACGCAAGGCGTATGAATTAGCTATAGGAAACACTAAACAGTCGCACTTGACACATGTGTTAACACTTTTAAAACTATCAGACCACAAAAAACATTAGAAAAACAAAGGAAACACCACTACACAAACGCACACGACCACACAGAAAACCCAAGAAAAAATAAGAACAAAATGATTAGATTCTGAGCGAAATTTAAGATAAGAAATCACTTAGACCAACGTAGGCAGTAAAATGTTTGATTGTGAACCACATGCGTGTGATTATAACGGATCATTAAATTATATTTAGCATAAGCGTGTCACCAAAAGGAAGTGTCAATTTAATTTACAATTTATAGTTAGTTATAGTAACCACATTAGTGCTCATATGATGAATATGAAATCCGCGTTGTATTTGAACGTAATGCTTGCAGACTGAAAAGATGAACATTTGTATGAGTCTTTTTATATTTGGGATCGTGTACTCAGCTTAAGAGAATGTTACTTAAATTAATGTATTAAGCAACGTATATTACAGTACGTCAGAATAAAATGGTACATGATTTAAGGGTTTATAAATATTGTACTGATTTTAGAATATAAATTTCATTATTTTAGAAGAAACATTTATTTAAGTTAGAGCACTTCAAATAAAATTCAAATGTATATCATGTTCACAGTTCTGCTTTGCATTGATTAATTAATTATAAGTATTTTTTTTACCTGTTGGCAGCACTGATGAACAAGCTGTTTTCAATGTAATTTAGTTCAATTAGACTTAGTTAGCTTATTAAGTGGTTGATTCCCTACAAGAAAACAATCTCGTTGACTTAGTATGTGTAAAATCTGTTTTTTATATTAAAATGAATTTGTATGTAATTGTATGTAAATAATTTCACTGCCAGATATATTATTGTTGTTTTGTAAAATTAATGTTTGCTAATTTCAGATTAATACTGATGTAAATGTGTATTAACCAATTGTAAATTATCATGATAGTTTCATGTATTATTTAGCACAGAAAGTAAATTGTCAAAAAGATTTATAACCTCCAATTTCTTTGAATAGATTATTTTAAATGTAACTAAATATGTTTTTTTATGTAAAAAATTAGATTATTAAATATTATTTAGCTTGGTTTTGTTCCGGACTAGTTATTGTATTACCCGATATTCTAATACCGGGACTTCAGAGAGTCAGACCAGTAATCAACAACCAAAGTAAGATCTATACAATACTGAAATAATATTAGTATATTGTATTATTTGGAACAGAACATTTATTTCTCAAATTTATAAAATTGGATACACAACTGCAATGAGTTTTTCACTGGACTTCCTAATTACCACTGTCTATATAATTTTGCATAACATCCAATGGACCATTTGTATAGGCTATTGAAATAGTACAATTATCTATATTAAAAGTATGGTGCACCACTCCTAAAATTAGAAACCTTTTTGGAGGTTTTTGTACAATATTCCTTTATGAACTTAAATATTCCTGCCTTCCTAAGTTGCATTTGTAACGGGCAAATCAATTTTAAAATTATTTTAACATGATTTTTTATGGTTTAAAAATAATTATAAAAGGAATTTTTTTAACAAATTTCCTATCTAACAATACTATAAAAATAACCTTCTTTAACGAAGGTGTAAAGTCATAACTATCATAAAAATAAAACACTACATAGCGTATTAAATACACTATGAGTTAAACCGCATAACTTTAAGACCCTGATCGTGTTGTTTTTCTATTTTGTAGTAGCTGGTATTTTTTGTATTATTTTATGGTATGGTTTGATATGATTTTTTTACTCTATTAATTGTTTTTTTATGATCATGTTTATCATATTTTCAAATCATTTTAAAATATATTCAACGATAATTTTGAAATAACTTATAAATTAGTTTTAAATTAATTTCAAATGTTTTAAAAATATTTAAAAAATATTTAAAAATATTTTAAAAATATTTTATATTTGTAAATATTGTAAAAATATTTACAAAATTAATATTTACTGAACAAATTCTGTTTATACTTATTTTCATAATCTCACTAATGCAATACGCATGAAAATGAGTGAACAAAATTGTGAAATATATTTTAGGTTTCATAAATATTAGGGCCAAAACGGGTATATAACCCACAACCTGTGATCACTAGACACACGCCTTAACCCTCTTGACCACTTCGCCCTTTGATAAATAACCGTCGGTCTGGCAACATCTAATAACCTATTTACTACACTCTCCGGGGACATGGTGAAACTATAGCATTCCTTGTTTGCTTTTGCTGTTACTGGTAAACACTGTAATTTGTATACATATTGTAAGGTTGTAGAAATAAAATTTGTAATATTCCTATAAGATATAATAAAATTGTTCAGCAATATGGTACCCAAAACCAATTTTACAGAAATCCTTTACATTCAACAAATATAAACTGCCCACGAAATTTTTTTTTCGTTTACATAGACTTTTGTGGGAAGGGAAATGAAATGTATATTTATATAAATTTTTTGAGGATGCAAACGAATTACTACATCAACTCATTTTGGCTAAAGATAAACACTTTTGAAACTAATACAGAACTTCTTTGCTAAGCAATCCATGTTTCTCATTAAATTTTAATCTGTGAAAAGAATTTATAATTTTAAACATATCATATTCATAAAATTTATTTTATAAGAAAATTTTAAAAGCTTTAGTTAGGATTTTCAATTGAGTAAGTGAAAAGTTATTTAACATAATTTTAAAGCAATAAAATATTTAAAGCAATAAATAACATAGCATTTAAAGAAATGCTAAAACAGTTTCAGCATTAGTTAAAATTATTTTGAAAGTTATTATCACTATTGATTCCTCATAATATTTTATCGACATAACAATGATTTTAAATGATTTAATACAATTTTAAAAAAGCATACAATTTTATTATTTAAAATAAATTAAAAATATATAAATAAAACTTAAAAATTATTTTAAAATATTTTTTTGACTATTTTGCACTAGATTTGCTACATTTATTTATAATAATATTAAAACTGATATAGAAAAAGCTTTAATATATATTTTATAAATTATTTTTTATTAATTGTAAACCCATATCATAATTGTGTTAAAATAATTTTAACTCGTTTTAAACTAAAACTTATTTCAAAACCATCTGAAATTATATTGAAAATATTACTAATTATTTCTATACTACTATTATTTCAAGCTTTATTTGAAAAAGAATACCTATCGTTAAACCATATTAACTAATCTTTTTACTAATAAATTTAAGATAGTGATGAAATAAAACTGTCTTTAATAAATAAAAAACTCTTTAAATAACTTATTTAATTTTGATGAGTTGTTATTATATTCATTATTAAGTAGTGTGTTAAACAATTAATAAAATAAATATAAAAGAAACAAATAAATATCAATAAAAACATTTTTAGTGTAATTAACTTACAAGATATGTTTTGTTATTTTGTGTTATATATCTTTATATTTTCAAGACCCATAAAATTTTTTAAATACTAAAGATGAATAAAATCAAATATTGTAAGATAAAGTTATCTATCTATCTTGAATATCATAGACTTTTACAATGGATTAGCATCAAGTATACATGGAAAAACAATGAATTAAATAACTATTGGTTTTATTAATTAATAATACAGTATCATTGGATAAATACGATTTGTATAACATAATAAAAGTACAAACTCGTGATAATTTAAAATCTAAAAAGTTAATTCAAATATTGGAAAACATTTTTGCTCCATAAATGTAGATAGGCGGGGGAGAAATATTTACACTACTTGTACCCCACACACTCCATAAATTCACCGGATTCTTAGAAATATTTGGATTGTTTTCCATCAAATCTCAATATCCGTCAAATATATCTTGTATAACAACTGATTCGAAGAACACCTTAAACCCTATATTAGCCTCTTGTAATTATTTATTGTCATGTATATGTTCTGCATATTTAGTTTTGCTTTCCATTTATATTAATATTTAGTAGCTGTTGTAATTCTGTCTGATTATTGTATTAAGATATACCTTGCATTTTAAACAGTCCTACTCCTTCCAGTGGTAAAATTGGTCCTTATGGGTACTAAACAGCTGTTTTAATATAAGGAACTTTATGAAAATGTATATTTACCAATAAATGAAAATGGTAAACATAATGTATTTTAGGTTTGTAGTTGATTTGTAACAATATTTTATAAAATGTTTTAATTATGTATTATTTGGGACGAAGTTTTTATGACACCTTGCCTGAAGACCTGCAGAGCATCACTAGTATAAATAAATTCAAATTCAAGCTCAAGAAGTATTTAGTGGACAAATGCTATTCCAGCCTACCCACATAGATTTAAGTCTCAAGAAATCTCAATGACGAGAGATGTCTCACCACTTGCTCCAAGGTAGGGTCAAAGTGGTCCAAGAGGATTAGTAAATAAGTAAGTCAGTTTATTTGTAAACTAAACATAACTTTTCTGACGTATACAAACAAAACTATTTGCAGTTCGTTACTTTGAATAAAATATATGGCATTATGCATATGCTGTCTTTAAATCTTATGAAAGATTAAAGACATTGTATTATAATTAACTGCAGGTCCATGTAACTATAATAATGTTAATAGGTCTAAATATGTATAATATGTCATTAAGATCGTGGTGTAGTTAATATAACCTACATTTTAGGGAATACAAAGTCCCAGGACTACCTTAAAAATGGTCTTTACCAGTTTTGAGGCTGACATTGGGTACAGCAAATAAAGTTGCCATTACATATGGTAAGTCTTTTGGCTGTCCATTATGACAAACTTCCCTTTCACCTTTGGTCCCTCCATTAGCAGCAGCTAGGGACAGAATTTCCGGGTTTGGTCCCCACCTGCCAAGCTGAGAATGAAAGGTCCCTGGCTGTTGTACATGGTTACCCTGTCAGTTGAGTTGACCAGTTGGAGGGCAAAATGAGGGGCCCCTGTTTGAGAGCCTCATTCCAGCTGTCACAGGGGCACGGGAGTTGGCCCTCTGAAGGGTCGATTTGGCTGCCGTCCCATCCCACCCTTTCCTTTCCTGCTATATCCTATCTTTCCGCTAACCTGCGCAATATTACCGCTTGTGGAAGATGTGACTAGCAGCTATGCTGGGGTTTTCTATTCCGCAACAATGATGATGAGGGAATACAAACTACTATAATTAAGTAAACACTTTACCGCATAATCAACAATCCATTATTTATTTTTATTTTAGGATTACTGACTGTTGGCTTTAGTTGCTGATGATTGTTGTTGTTGATGTTATTTTTTTGTACAAAAGTGACTGTAATATGTAAAAAAAACCAATGTAGCAAATTAAGTTCATTATTTCAAATTTGTAAGACAATTAATAGATAATATATGATGCATAGGCAATTATATTACGTAAATAAACTAAATATAAATGCAGAATAAATGGAACGCAATTTCCTTCAGCTAAGAGCAGGTCCACGTGTAGACCGTTTATTTAAATAAACAATCAGCACCGAACTTTCAGCTACACATTTGGAGCAGCTAAGAATTAATTCTTGAAGGTCCATAACTATGGGCGAAAAAAAAAATATTCCTCAAAGACAAAGTTTTACAATATGTAATAATAGTATATTTATAAATATTTAAAGGAGCTGTTTTATTGTAAACGTGCTTTGTTGGACAGCTGGATTAAATGTATCTCATTTAAACAATTAATAATTCGTTTATTTATTTATTAGTGTTTTGGTATGTTCAACAAATAAATTAAATATTTTCAAAATAATCCGTTTGTTTTTAAAGCAATTAATAAAATATTACAGTTATACTATGGTAAATGATAATATTTAATAATGTACTTCATAATAAGGTTAATAAGGTATTTTATAATGCACCTTTTAAATGGTTATTGATAAATGTTGAATCAAAACATTTAACTAAAATGATTTACTATTATAAGTAGCTTATAAAGTATAAGAATATAACAAAGAAGATTAATGTTATTATTATTATTAATATAATGGAGTTTAAGGGATTTAAAAATTCAAATTCCGTGTCTTAACCACACTTATTAACTTGTTATTTTCATTTAAATAACTAAGTAGGTTAGTCAAATTATTTACCCAATCTGAAGACAACTAATTTACTATCAACATGCTTTGGTAGATTAGAAACTTGGAAATAACATTTCTGTAACTAAAAATACTACAGTATTTAAAACATTTAATCAAAAAAAGACGACACAACCATACGTTAATTATTAATCTAATAATTTTTATTATTACTGTTTATACTTATGTAAAACATTACACAAAAGAATATTTTTGTATAACGTTATATATTCTTCAGTGTAGTAATGTTTTAGGTAAACTCCTACATTCACATTTAAATAAAAAGTAACAACAAAAAATAATTATTGTTACTTTAATCATTATAATATAATTATAGAGAATGTAATTTTTGAAATTTATGTTTCTTGTTTGTGTACTCATAAATTGACAGAGAAGCAAAGTTAAGCTGAAACCACTTGTTGCCCACCCAGTCAGACCCGCACATAAACTACAAGAATGAATAAACAATTACCTGAGTGTCTCGACCACACTGCGTACTCCAACCACATGGTGAATATTCTGTTGCTCTCTTCCGAGGGAGTAGTTGGTCAAATGATAAACATATGTATCACTACCAGCAATATATTCAACATATGTTTTATCTAAACAACAATTACTATACCTATTACTGGAACACTTTCAAAAAGGTGAATTCAGTACAAAACATGCAGAATAAGTACAACATCAAAAATCATTATAACAAAAAATCATAGGAAATATATCATGCGTTCTGAATACTTTGAAGATTGAAGATCGTTAATAGTCAGTCTACATAAAAAATATTATACGTTTTATACAATAATTTTATTCATTTATAACTTTCAGAAGTTTAATTTTACATCATCCTAACCAAATTTCCAGACTCGGCCAGAACACTTGAACACAACTACACTCTTTAATTGTCCAGTCTAGTTAGCAAAGCGAAAAACCACAAACGAAACTCAATTAGACAAATTAGCCAGTCGGTCCGTTCAATGTTCCACGAATTGCCTTTGACAGGCTGCCAATTACGAAATGCAATACTCCTTTGAAGTACAACTGTTGGAATGCTACAGGGCAAAACACATCAAATAAATTGTATACAATTAAATCAATGCGCTTTTGAATCTTTTAGGGTAATATGATTTCAGTTGTTTGACCAAATTATTTAATGTTTTTTTTCAATATTACCTTTCAACAATTTTACTGCGGAAACTTCCTGCAACTAACTGCAAACTACCCCTTTTGTGTATTTAATTAACTTTACTTTCTCCATTTCGATTAAGCTTTTATAGCTCCTTATTAAAAACTTATACAGTCCTACCGAGGGTATATACTAATTCTACTGATTTCCCTTAGTTAATATTATTTTTTAATGATAGTGAGTTAATGTTATTTAATACAAAAATGCAGTAATTTTCCGATATCTATCGATTTTTTTCATCATGGAATATAAATAAAAATATAATGGTATAGACCTTCTTGACTTTTTAGATTGCTTTTATTGTTAAGGAATACAAGTATTTCAAGGCCAAGCCAATAATCCAAACAAATTTACCCTGTAAGTGAACTGATAGACCGCCCATAGTACTTTAAATTAAGAATATAAACGATCCAAGGGTATTATTAATCGAACATTTTGGCTTTCCCTTTATTTTGAAGGGGTAGTAGTTGTTACTAGCCTACACATTTATAACTATTGACTATTGAAATAGTCAGCAGATTAAACAAATTTCAAACATTTAAACAATCAAAATATATCCATAAATTTAAAATCTTTATAATTTGACTGTTGTTATTGTTGTAAAAATAATATGTTTATATAATAATAGTCAGAGTACGTTCTGTTTTGATAATGCAAGGATAGCAAATAATTTACTTAAAATACAATAGTGGATATGTGTTCCCAGCATCGTTTTTTTTTACTATTTGAATTATGTAAATCTGCGTTTGCAATCAAATATCAATTAATACATTTCTTAAACAGGGCGTAGGTAATTACATTTTAAAATTTATAAAATACTTTGTTAAAATACATTACATTAAACTTTAATACATAATAAAATTCAAAGCAAAGAAATATGATTGCATCATAAATTGAGATTGTAATGTGTTATAGAGGGATGATGTGCTATGATAAACATTAAGTTTAAATCATAGTATAGTGCAATTTACTCATAGCATTTTAAATAAGTTAACCATTTTAAATCAAATATGTATTCATGGATGTGCTTTATATATTTTGATTTACTTGTGCGCGTGTTTTTGTTTGCAGTCCAAATTGTTTTCCCATAAAACCATTCATGTGGATAAAAAACTTATTATTTTCATGACTACAATCATAACTGTAATAAATTATATTACTATATAATAATATGCTATATTTAATTGCGTGGTATTGATTTCAATGTATTTTAAGTTAAGAATTTAAAACATCATTGTCAGCAATAAAACCGGCCTATTACATTATCGGCATTACTAAATTATTATTATTATTATTATTATTTTGTGGTTCAAAATTAATTAATGCTTAGCTCGTTGTCACGTAAGCATGCAAGGGTGACGATGATAAGGGAGGGTGTAATCAAGCCATGCAAATGGAAGGGGAGACAAGGACTTCAAACTATTCCTGAGGGAGTAGAACTGAGAGCATTTACAGCTTCTAGCCAATCTCAAGTTTTCTCAATTTAAATCCATCTTTATCTCTCTTAATTCGATTTTTTTATCCGAGATAAGAAACATTCTATCAATAAGAACGTGATTTGGATAATCGTATTCCCTTTTTAATTATAAATATGTTTTTGTATTTCTTTAAAATAGTAAACTACTATTTGATTTACTCATTTATATTGTGTAAATTTCAGAAAAGCGCATTAAAAAACGTTGATATAAATGAGGAAAGTTATAAACATTCAAGTAATGTTCGAAAATGTTGAATTCGCTTATAGATTCACGTGGTAATTAACCCCTGAGAACAATTATATATATTTATAATTACTGTACATATTCAAATTTAGGTCTATCAATTTTAAGCAAACCAGTTTTCGCAACGTTGGAAAGTGATAATATGTCCTATATTGTTAAATTTAGGGTTCCAATCCAACGTTTTTCATTTCAAGTTCTCTCTCTTTTTCTTTTTTATACAGTATTTTAAGGGAATATATGCTTTGCGCCTCACAGCACCTCCTTTAAAAATTATATCAAACATAAAACCCGTACGACTACGATGCGCAAAGAATGACTTATAGATTTGGAGTAATAATTCAGATTTTACTTATAATCACTATTGTTAAGGCACGCGTGTAAAAAAATTTAAAACCTAAACGTGAACGACTATCTTACATCTAAACAATGGTGTACGATGGTTCTACTCACTTGTTTAAGATATAAAATGTAACATTTGCTAATTATACCTTGATTTATAAAAGATAAAGCTATAAGTCAGGATAAAATTGCCTCAATTCAGTTCACGTATTTTTTTACTTATATGTTTATTGAATAAAGCAACAACACACTGAGTGTCATATATAACACCAATAAAGCCCCTACCAGTGCTGCTGTACAGATAACGCTTGTACAGGCACCGCAAACTGATATTTCCGCTCGGCCAGCTTCCGGTCTGCAGCGAACATCCGATTTAAGTCTATAAAAAATTAAACTTTAAATTTGTGTACTATTGAATACCGCAGTTTATTTGATTCCGTGTCTTAACTTTGTTATAGAAGAAAGAGTTTATGTAGATTTACGATACCGATTAGTTTGGGTGTTACTTTTTATGTTTCTAAGAAATCAATACATTCAGTTATTATGATGTTATTCAGTTTTCATGTATTATTAATATATAATATTAAATATAATATATATCATATTATAATATATATAATATTGAATTAATTTAAGGCACAGACTAAATATAGCATGACAAGATAGTAATTTTCATAATGATTTAAATTTTAACGTATTAAAATAAGTTCTTAATAGCATACGATTGCTTATTTGTCACTTTAAAACTCGTAAAAATATTTCCTTTACCCATTAATGTTGTATTTTTGTCTATTCCCGATAACTTTCAATGGGCTCTTGTGTAATTCTACACTATAGAAGTAAAATTTGTAACTTATGGCATCGGGCAGCAACTGTTCTCTCCACTAGTGGCACAGAATGACTATTCTCTCTAGGCTTCTGGTCGTAATATCTCTCTGGGATAAATTTCCAAATGTAGTTAACAACGCTTTAAATACGACAGGTTAGGAACATATCAATACCGTGATTATACTCCAACGGGTTAAAGATTGTTAATTATATGTTTATCATACAAATAAACTATACACGTACATTTTCTTGGTTAAATACTAATTCATAAAGATTTTTCAATCAGTACTAACAAATTAAAAAGTAATAGTTAAACTTCCGACAACTAATCAGTATAGTATATTTGAAACGAGTTCGCACGCAGCACGCTGACGTGAGGGAAGTGAATTTCCACATAAAAAACAACAAAAACTCAAAATCAGTTTAAAACATACATTTATTCCAACTTTTATTCAAATTTGAAAACTTTGATTTGTTGGCTGTTCTGATGCTCCTGGTTCTATTTACCTGCAATGCTGGGAATGCAATTTTGCGCATTATAAGGTTAGGAGAAGGTCCAGTCAGGCTTTAAGTAGGCGTGAAGTTGTTGGGGATGATAAAAGTACACAAAAAAATGAATAACAGGCTTTTCTAATGTAAAATCCCCATAAGACAACGTACTGTGTTTGGTCGATATAACATTTTATTTAATAACTCGGTGAATATTTACACTAGAATAACGAGAGAGGGCTTAAAACTTTCGCCTCCCCAATTCCCATCTTTTTACATGCATGTATTTTACATACGGAGCTTTTCTGACTCTTTTTGGGCCCAAAAACTAAAAGTTTGAAAGATTAATCTCAAAAAAAGGGGTTTAGAGTTTTCCGATTGTTTTTCCCAACGAAATTGTCCAACCAATTACAGAAAGGAACGTCCCTACCAAATTTGAAGTAAATCGGACAAAAAATGCGACCGCTAGAGTGCAAACACACATATATATATATATATATAAATACAATTTTGAACGACCCCCCAAAACGTGTTCAGGGGGTCACGTTAGGAACTTCTATGGTGGTCCCGGGCTTAAGTTTCACCGTGCGGGTCATGCTAATAGTTCACTTTCCAAAGGAAATTCACTAATAATAGAATTGAATTGAATTGAATTGATACGTATTTGTATAAAGTAATACAATCGAAAAATCCTTCACAAACTACAACGACATTAAGGGCTGAGTTTTAGTTACATCATAAAGATCAGTAGAAGCACTTTGGAGAAAGGGGTGAAGCTTTGGGGAAGTGCTCTTACATACAAAACGGACAGGACTTGGATGGGTGGCTTGCCCTTTTATATATATTTATCACTGTTATTTCTTAGGGTATCGTACAACTACTAATAGCTAATGTCTTTGGGTACAGTATGTATGTAGTTGTATGACGTTTGATTATTTATGTATTATTTTGATTACTGTGTAGTGCAAAATAATTAGTAGATAGTTAAATGAGGTTATATAGGGTATTCCGGAACTCTCCAACAACTTTTTCAGGTATTATTCCTCGACCATAGACAAATAAAAATATTATATTACAAATTTTCAATCTCAAAAGTTACTCGTATAGCCTCAATTTTTTTAAAAATAATGTTTAATTTAAGAACGGCTTATTGGAACAAAATTAAATCTTATTATAACTTTAAACAATTTGAGTTGCCCCCAAAAACCTAATTTTGGGGGAGGGGGTTAAAATTTTCCACACATCAAAACTTTCATTTTTTGGTACCTAAGACTTCCTAAAAAAATAATCTCATTATATTGAGCCATTTAAAGAATAGCTAGGGGGTTGGGACTTTTGGGACACGCGGTATAAACCTCCCGTGTAGTCGATAATGTGATCACCATGAGGTTTATATAAATCAGCTGTTTCAAACAAGATGAGCATATTATCGCCTACACGGGAGGTTCAAAATCACCAATATTGTTTGTTACAGTTTCGGAAAATGTCATTAATCGACTGTTGAAAATCTTCTAAAAATACTAAAACTTTTAAACTGTAGTAACGAACCTAAATTAATAGTTCATGTCATTCATTAACCTTAATATTGTAAAACTTATTTTGTATTGGATATATGCAAATAAAACTAAAATCTTAACCAATTGCATCTAATTTGTTCATGGCATATTAGTTGATTTATAATTAGTATACAGAACAGTTAACAATATTACCTATACTAACTCTAAAGAAGAAAATAATTTTTATAAAACAAATACTCCTTTTGAGGACAATGTATGACAGATTGTCCTGATGGCTCAGTGATTGTAGAATATCATTTGACAGGCATAGTTTAGTTATACATAACAAGTATTTTAGTGTTATACACAATATATCCAATAGTACGAATAAAATGAAAAGGTTTTCTCTAAACATGTCATTTGTAGTTTATCAACTTCCGCATTAAATTGGAAACCTGATATATCTAAATGAGTCGGATCGTCTAAGAGTTTTGAATAATTAAATACATCTAAAACCTAAAACAATCATAAAATTCATTTAAAAACATTCCTTTCTCAAGTAGGTAGCAAATAAAATGTATTAAGCGATTATTCTGTAGGAAATATTTAATAAATAATATAAACAAAATATAACCTGCCTCAATTAGGTCATATAGAAGAATACATGTTTAATTTTAGTTACTGGTTATGATTTGGGAAAATAAAATACATCTCAACTGCTTATTAATATGTTTTGGTGTCATTCACGTTTAAATTAATTTGTATAAACTACTTGGAAATGTATGCGTTTTCCCTCATATAAAATTAAGACAAATATATTAAGCATGTTCTTCTAATCAGGGAATCAATGGAATTAGGTCATACAAATGGAGATAAGAGGATTTTTTCAGAGTCCCTTTCTTTCTTTATGGCATTATTAAAACCAATTTTTGACTACGTCAAACATAATCCCGCTCTATCATCTTATTACAGAAAGGTTCATAAATTATTCCAGCGAATTTTCATTCGTAATAAAGATCTTTTACAGTGTTAAACTTCCATTTTATAAAATTCATTTCACAAAATTCGTTTCATATAGAAACACTAAAGGTGAGCTGCCGCAATGTTATTTTGGTTAGACTATATAAAACAGTCGTATAAAGTTTCGTATTACACAGCTAGTCTATTGTGGACGCAGTAAGGCCAACAGTACGATAATAAATTGTCAGAATCGCTCCCAGCGCTGTCCCTGTATCACGGAAACTACCATTAGAAGATTTGACTTGTCACGAATGACTAGTGGATTTATCCCGATAGTCTGAGCCAAATGTGTATTTGTTAATGGTTTAAACTTTTAAATTTGATGTAGTTTGGATAAAAGTGGTATATCGTGAGATAATAAACAAAATAAACTTGAGTTAAATGATTAAAAGTGGGGTTAGTATAGAAGTTACGATTCCCTACACTATTAATATAGATTAAATATCAGTTACAGGACAAACATACAGTTTATCGTTGTAGTAGGAGAGTGGTACAATATCAGTATACATATTACTAAAGGTTTTTTTTATATGAAAACTATCAATAATATCTGTAGTTAGTACGTTACGAAAACAATTATCTGAATATTATTATTAATACCGTACATTTAAAAAGCTAAAATTAAAGATTATCTTATGATTTTGAAATAAACTATTCCTTTTAACACTTTACGTGCTAAAGTATTGAATGAAATGTTCAGATTGATGTGTTTTTTTTTTTCATTATTATTCCCTTTAGTTTTGCCCTCTTTTTCAAACCTCACATATAGTTTAATTATCTTTAGCTGCATATAAAAACCACCGTAATCGACTGAATACGCTTGTAAATTTCTAACCCGTCTTAAACAATTTGATATTGCAAATTTAATTCCAATTATTTTAATTCTTTATCAAATAAATTGTTTAAATGATTTAAAAATATTTTCTTTTGCTGAAAAAAGTTAAAATAATGTTGTTTTAGAGATTATATATAAATAATGAGTAGCCATCCAAGGTTAAGCAGGAAAAAATTATTCACTTTTATATATATTTAAGTCAGAGCTTTATACTCTATGAAATACCCTACTTGAGTTTCATTCTCCATGGAAATCCGTAATAGACCGTAATAGACAGTTGTTAGTGGTTGTTGTAGCCACGTGCGACTCTCAGAGCTTCTCAAATATTCACCTCCAATATTTCGCCCGCAATATTTCACGCAATATTCACGCAATATTTCACGTTCAAAATACGTCAATCCATATACTCGAGGTAAACCACTGCATCTCTCAGTTACTGAATATTAACCATAGGTATGACGAATATGGTAATCTTCAAAAAGCTTTTCTGTGTATGAGATGAATTTAGAGTGCAATTCAATATTATTTTTGTTTTGATGTAAATTTTATATATTGATAAATATAAATAATTAGTTTATGCAATTTCACTTTAACTTTGTCGTCCACCATATAGACTGAACGTATAAGAAAATCAAAATACACTGTTATATCAGAATAACTAAGTACGTATGTTTATAATTATATTAAATATTTCAACCATTTGAAATAAATACTAATACATAAATAACATAAAATAATTTGTATACTATATGATCAGAGAAACAAAATTTTATACGTAAAACTAAGCGTAGGATATATTTGATAATTTACAAATATAAATCAGTGACCAATAATGTTTATTTTTGTATTTATATTTACATAAGTTATAACTGTACAAACATTCACGAATCTCTTCACGTAAAATAATAGCCTATAATTTAATTAGTTTTGTCATGCATTAAATCAAAATCTAAAAACAATTAAAGTAAATGTAATTAAATATAGCAGTTACCCTTTGCAAAACTTGATGCAAATCTTAATGTGTTTTCCAGTTTAAAAAGTTAAGGTGAAAAACAAAATGATAATTAAAGCACTGACTTCGTATGATCAGCCTTTATCAATCTCCAAAACTACCTAGAACATAACTACTATTCTACTATTCTTACTAGCGTTGCAAAGTGACCTCGGTGGCATGGTTCTATCTCTAAACGGAAGCTAAACAATAGGCAATAGCACAGACATATCTCGATCATAAAGATCAAATTCAGTTATGCATCAATACAAATTCATAATTTAGTTCTAACTAATTCATACTTCATGATATCCATACAATATAAATACCCGTTAAAATATAGTGAACTACAAATCCAACGTTCTGAAAACAGAGTTTAAACAAGCGATGACTGTTTAAAACATTATCTAGCCTTTTTTACATTTATAATACGAAAGTAATGTTGTTTTGAAGTTGAGGCCTTTGCAGGTTGTCAACAAACGGTTCAACAATATTGACACGAATGGTTATACAGGCCTACCCTGGGATCCGGGCCACGCACTAAAGCTTGCACCTCTATTATTGCGTTTGTTATTTATTTTTAACTCTGTTTTTAAATTTATTTCGACTTATGTCTAGAGAAATTTTAAGATTTTTAATTGTAATTCAATGTTTGTAGTGTGTAATCCCATTTCGTTTCCTTTAAATAGACTTGCAAAATATTGTAAGGCAACTTAAAAGTATGTTATTATTTCATAAAATGAGTTTTATAAAAATGATAGATGAAAGTGCCCAAAACCGGAAACCTATTTTGTTTTTTATAAAAAATATTTAAATTAGTAAGAAAATCTGTATAAAAATCATTTTTATGATTTACTTTACATGTTACTTGTAATTTAAATTTAACTCTCAGAATATACCATACAAATTCAATAAAAATAAATAGTTTTTCAAAACCTTACACATTGGTGGTTTGAAAAATAGTTGCCTAAGCCGGACCCTTCATAATAATGATAATAATAAAACACTAAACAACTTTTGAATGGGTGGTAAATAAGAGATTAGTTTAAAAATATTAATGTAATAAAACAATTGTAGTTTTTTAACAAATTAAAAAATATATAACTAAATTAGAATACAGTCTACAAAATTACATATAGTCAGAAAGTACATAAAAAGGAAAAATTTATAGATAACCAAAATCGCAAATGTACTCGTTTTTCGATCCCAGTACAGTCCGAATGGGCCCAAAGTGAACACATTCAAATCAATGGGAATAAGAGTTTGTACGGCTATAGGCAAGCTGAAGCATGAACAACAATGGGGTCCAGTTTTGGAAACTAGTCTATAGCCTATATTTTTTTAGCCCAGTAGTTTTATAAAATAAAGTGTAAATGAAACAGTTAAGCAATAAATATAAGCCTATCACCTTCCCATTTAATAATTTATATATGTCGGAAGGCTTACTTACCAGTATCCAGGAGTAACACAAATATGTATTACGATGTAAAAACTAATTTTACTGTTAAATCACGTAATGAACAAATGTCAGTCAACAAGTGAAGCGGGTGAAGCGAGCGCTCTACTACACAGTGTAGAAGCCTACTACTTACACTTAATCCCTCTAAAATTGAGGAATATGCAGAGGCAGGGAAGCTGGGGTCCACTTTAGGGGGAGGGGTCCGGGTTTAGGCACTTTCATCTATATATCCTTCTCTCTGGTACTTTTTTCAATTAGTAAGATAATATTATTATTGGAATTATTTGAAAATTTGTTTACGTAAAGCTTAATAATCAGTCTACATAAATTGCCACCGAGTTATATTTTAAAATTATATGAGGATGTAATTTTTCTCAGTTGGAGAAAAACATTCTAGACGATCCAGTGAACTGAACCTTATAAAAAAATATGTCAAAATTGTTGAGAGAGTAAACTTATGTTGAGATTGATAAGTTTTTTTAACACTTTCAGGTAACTCAAAATAAGTGGGAACCATACAAATTACTGTATAAATGTATAAACCTAATTTAAAATTAAAGATTATCGAGCATAACATATCGTTGAGTTTATATATGTCCAAATCTTATAAATAATTACGTTGATAAAAGTAAAGTAAAGACCTGGAATTATTCGAGATGATAAAATATGTTCATAGTATAAATACCTAACCTTAATTCTGCTTTAATAATTTGTTTTATACTATATATTCTCTGAAAATTGTATTATGTCCATCCCTTGATTAAAATAATATTCAATTCATATGGATCCACACACTTGTGTTCACTTAGGCTATTTTTTTATAAATAATTTCTTGCCTGTTGAAATTTAATTTTTAATTATAAAAGTTTATAGTTTAAAGAAAATTAAATAAAAGGTTAAAAGGTAAGCATTTAGTTTAATTGATTTACTGAGCAAAATCGAATTCTATAAAGCGAAAATTAAAGTCCTTTTTAAGAGCTTTTCAGTCAAACAATCAGATTATAAAAATCACTTTTGAAGTTGAAATATCTCATTGGATGAAAGGATTTAAATAAAAATTTATAAAACATGCCTTTTACCCATTGACTCTTTTGAGTTGAAGTTTTTTTTATTGGATCGGTAAAACCTGCGAATTATACATTCTACTTGGAAAGGTTTGCTTTGAATAAACACTTCTGTGTAACCTTTAACCGATTCATCAGAACAAACTTAATAAGTAAACTTTTGACAATTAATTGCTAGTAAGAACTTGTAATTTACTAGTCCATTTATCCCTTGACTTTGCAATTCTTATTTGTTCCTTATATTTATATTGGACAGTTTTATAAATATCTTTTTGAAAAGATTTTAAATACTTGAAACTAATTTTAATATTACAGCACAACTGTTTATTATGTGTAAATTATTTATCTTTACTTGCTTTACTATTAATACAGATAATAAATTAGGTATAAGTTGGCAAATTAATGTATTACCAACTTGAAATTTATAGCTAATAATAAGTTTTTCTAAATAATTTTAAATACTCAGTTTATAATATACTACTTGCATCCATGTAACATACTTATTTTTACGTTTAAAATATATGTGAAAATATAATGGTCTGAAAATAAATACATTGACGTTAGCAATAATACGTATAAAACATTAGTTAAACCTTAGAAAAAATAATAAATTCGTATATATTTAGTAAAACTACATATGTGGATAAGTAAGTAAAATAATAACAATAGCTTTTTAGATAATTGATGACCATTAGTCAATGAATAGATTTTTAATTTATTTATTCATTAAATATAATAAAATTTGAAAGGAATTGAGCGCATTAAGTAATAACATAAAAATAATATTTACACCATAATAGATAAGTTTGTAACAATTAATGACTATTTTATAGATATCAAAATACTTTTTACACTTTCTTTGATTTCGTATCAATATATACTTTAAATGACAATACATTTAGTTGTGAACACGCATTATTTAGTATGAATGACAGCTTGTGATGTGACACAATTGTACTGGATACGTGAACATATTATAACAGAAATTGTTTTTAATTATGTTGCTTATTTTTCTATTACAGAATTCCTTTCTATAATTAATGTGGCCCGAGAGCTACATTTTATATAGAATATATACTAAAGACAATTCCTTTTTGGATTCTATATTGTTCAAGCTAAAACCCAAATTTTCAAAAAAACTTCAAAAACGTCTGAAGCAATTTTTCCCGAAAAAATATATTTTTACCAAACTTATGATTATACAATCACAATCAATATTTGTAAGATCATAGTAGAATGCCGGTTCAATATTGCAGTAATTTATTTCCCAGATATCCATTTTTCTTAAAAAAGCTGGTTTGGGTCTTTTATTACAGTTTGTTTAGCTATTGTATCTACCTTTAAGCCAGGAACAACTCCAACTGTTACAGCAAAATAAACAAATTCTCTTGCCAGTCCCTATATATTGTTGCAAGATAGCAACAATATAGCAGGCAATCACTTTTAATCGTCCTAATCTAACCGTTAACAATGTAGTCTAAAATAACTAACCGTCAGCTGGTTAGTAATTGTGAAGGGATAACTATATACAAAACTAAAATCCAAAAGAAGTATTGAACTTTTAAGAAGTTATTTAGAATAATATATGCATACAACGAGCTGGCAATGATAAACTACAAAATACACTTTTCAAAATAGAGAACGACTTGTTAGTATTCCGTTTCTTGTGTTTTTATTGGGCTATTCCGGTCGCTGCTACAACAGTGCGATAGCCTTCTCTGTTCCCGAAAGCCTTTAAGCGTGATACTAACCGAACATTTTGAGAATGGGCTTGCTTTAATAAACGACAGTTAACCGTTTACAATTTATTTACGAGTTAAAATTATTTTCTCAGTAATGGATCACAAGTTAACCTAAAGCCCAGCAAAATGAATATATATCGATTACATGTACGGAAAATTTTCTTAAAAAGGGACTTAATTTATAAGAATAAAATGAAAAATTAACATAATATTTATTGTCAACGGGAAATTTTATTGTAAAGAGTAATCAATCCCTCTAGTCTACTCAATAGTTTTATGATATTCAGTTCTATTAGTGGATAAAACTTACCCATGAGTATTGTAAAAATGCAAATAGTTTAAATACATAACCTGTGGGAGAAGGAAAGGACGATTTCACGTACGTAAGCTCAGAAACACTTTGAAACTAAACATTTAATTTATACAAGGGGTTCCATTAACCACTGATCTTCCTTCAAGCACTTAAACTGTGTCATAGAGAGTTTCCTGTATTTACGTTACAGTTTATTAACAAAATAAAACAACCTTCACGAACTGACATTTTTACGTAGCTTTTTCTTACCCACTGATAACACATTATAGGGCTGCAAAACCTGTGACCTAATTTTAAAAATACAATTAGATTGCTTTGTTGACGACAAGCCTGAGTTTTAATTATATTAGCAACAAATGGTTTATATCAACAATATAAACACTTTTTTAACCAAAAGTAATACTGATTTAAAATATTTTTGTTCAATATAAAAAAATATTAAAAATACACCTATGTGGCCGAACAGTCTGAATACACAAGCAGTTAAATATATAAAATGGTCTAGTGAGTCAGACTAACCCCTCCCCTCAAACTGGGAATCAATAAAGGACGAGGGGCTGGTAACAAAGTCTCCAGTCCCAGGACAACTTTAAAACTTTAAAACTTCACCAGTTTTGAGGCTGACAATGGGTACAACAAAAGTTGTCATTATATATGGTAAGTCAAGCTTGCCTTTCAACTTTGGTCCCTCCATTTTCAGTGGCTGGGGAGAAATTCCAGGTTTTGTCCCCAACCTGAGAATATGGTCCCTGGCTGTTGTACATGGAAATCCTGTCAGTTGAGTTGGCCAGTTGAAGGGCAGAGCGAGATCTGCCTGTTAGTGCCTGATCACAACTGTCACAGGAACACGGGAGTTGGTCTACTGAAAGGTCAATTTGGTTGCCTGTCCCAACCCACCCGTTCCTTTCCTGCTTTATCCTTTCCTTCCGGGAACCTGCGCAAAATTCCCCTCTTGTGGAAGACATGCCTAGCAGCGAATTTTGGGGTTTCCTAATCCAGCAATAAAAACAACAACAAAAAGGTCTCTATTTATTTGTACCTGATATTTTAGGAGAAAATATTTTATTGAAGTATAATCAGTATATTTACAAAATTATTATATGTAAACTATATTTACGTAGAAACAATAATCTGTTGGTGTCTATACACCATTAGGATTAGGATGAAAAATATAATATTTAAAAGATTTTGATGTATCAGTTTTAAAATGACTTTCTAACGTGGGGTTGTAACTTGAGCAATTTGAATTACCCGGAAAATAAGTGAAATGGATATTAACTCAGCAATGTAAAGATTGAATAATAATGTTAGAAATCCAGGGGTGTTACTTTTCATCCATTTGTGCGTGTTTTTATAGATTCAGTAAATTCAACATAACACAACTGGTGGACTTGATTAAATAAATATATACTTGTAATTGGCTTAGTAAACAAACTAGGTAACTTTCTTTGTATATAGTTTGCTAGGATTACTGTTTATATAGATGTATATGAAATAATTTTAAATTCAGTGTTAAAATTTATAACTTATTACATAAGAGAGTATAACTATTTTAATTAGAAATTAATTAAAATAAAAAAGGACTCACGTTGAAACCACACTGTTAGTCGCGGGTGGCCCTTAACCAGTACCCTCAAGTGGGATCTTATTGAATTCTTGTAGTCAGATCCTACACTGTCCAATGGTTTGCTGTGTATGGTATATACGTAATTAAGGAGGAAATTTTGTAATAATTTTAAGAATAACGCTAATTTAATAAACCAAATGTGTGTTACTTATACTTTAACGGGTCACAACGATAATCAAATGGAACAAGTTTGAAAAGTCATAAAGTAAGTTGTTTTAATTAGTTTTATCACATTATATAATTGTAGTTTATCTACACGTTTCTTTCAGCATAATGATGACAATACATCGAAAAATTATACTGGTTAAACTTTTTTTAACTAAGGAAATCATTGTTAAGTTTATTACCAAACTTTTAATGTAATTATTTCGTAACATTAGATAAATTTGTTTTCGACTTTTATTAGCTGGTGAAGAAAGCACTTCCAGAATCTCTCAAATTGAGGCAAACTTTATAAAAGAACGTCCTATCTCTTGGATGCAGCTTTGTGTCTTTATAAACTTCTTTCTCACTGAATGAGGTAGTAAATATTAACAAAAATTTTTCTTTATACATATACGGGAACTGTAGTATAAACTAATTAGTACAAACCCATATTTATTACTAATGTATTTTCAAGTTTTACATTTTAAAATAATAATTAGCTTGTATCAACACATAGTAATCAAATAATTTTTCATTTGCTATATTTCGTCCTCAACTTTAAAGGACGATGAATTTTGCAAATTGCAATACTTAGCAAAATGTTTTTCCTAGATTGGAGCCTTGGTAATTGGTGCTTGTAATGGTATAAAACCTAGTTTTTCTCAATTAAAATTAATAAATATTAACAAATACCATTGCCAATTAAATTTTTTATATTCATTTATTTAGTTAAATAGGGTGGGTTTTATTCCAACTATAGTAATATTACTAAAATACGCTTACTAGTCGTCCACTTTAAATAGTACATTTTAAGAAAAAAAATATATAACATATTTATCATATTATATTTTTATTTATGATTCAGTTTGTGTGTGTACGTGTGTCGGATGACATATGGGTAAACTATGAGAAGATGTAGCATGAAATATTTAGCGTTTATTCCTGATTGTATTAGTTGTGAACCTGATACTAAGTTTTGTTTCGCTATTACCTAAGCCACCGCCCTACAGCCTTTCATAGCTGCAGTCGTAGTCTTATGTGAACATAGTTGTTAAACAGTTTTTGCTAATTAAACGACTTAAACAAACAAGTGCTGAAATAACTATTTTCACTCTAGTCCTGTTATGAGTTTAATATTTTTTACATACCACATGCAAGTGTAATTTTCTCTAGTAAAACAGGGGTCACTAGGTAGTTGATAAATAAAAACATAAGTCAGCATTTAATATATTAGAAAGAAGTGAGAAGGGAGAAGAGAAAGGCTTGAGTATTGCTATGTGTTGGATGTCCCGTGAGGGCAATCCTGAGATACTGTTACCCTCCCACACACTACGAAGGCCCTTTAATTGGACAACTCCTAGGCCTAACTAGCCTCTTCACGGTTGAAGAACAGAACAAATAAAAAATAGTTTGTTTGCATAACAACTACATGTTAACGAATTATAGAATTATGTTTATCAGCGCTTACACATAGGTAAAACTTTATAGAAATAAAAATGTTTCCTAATGTTAGAAATTTTACGGAGTATTAATGTTTCACATTAACTCATACGGTTGCGTTTTGATCACAAATAACAAGTAAATATTTTTACCACTGTTATATTAACCATTTAAATTATATAATAAGTCTTCACTTAGGAATGTAAAATGCTATCATTTACAATTTATGTACGTTGTTTTAGTACTCATATATGGTCATAGACATAAGGTAAAGCTGCACCACTTGTTGTCCACACCATACAGAACCACTTATATACTACACGTATGAATAACCAATTACCTCAGATTATTAACCGCACTACGTACTCTAATTAATAATATGTTACTATGTTCGAAGGGGGGGGGGGGGGTTGGTAGGTGATTAACTTATGTACCTCCATCTACAATAAGTTCACTTTATGGATTTATTGACGAACAATTTTTTCCATTTATGGTCCTGTAAGTAAAATATTTGTTTAAAGAAACTTTTTAATACACAACATGCATTTTATTTTGAATAAGTGTCATAATGACGTTTCAATTCGTTGTGTCTCAATTCTAACATTTTATAATAGTAAGGAAGAATCTTGGTACAAAGATGCAGCACAAAGATATTCGTATTAAATTAATTAATATCAGTTTAGCTTGTTTTCTCAGAATTAACTAATGTAATGTATTTGTTGGTAAAAGTGTAACGTTGAGGAAGTTTTGTTACTATATTTATGTTGGTAGGAAATATAAATAAGAACAATTAATGGTGAGGCTTCTCTACAGGCTACAGCTGGAGATTGAAGAAAGGGTCGTAGCGTGTCTTCGAGGACCCTTGGAAGATAGATCAGTAACCGATACGATTTATTGAATATCATATAACCGGAATGAATATTTATCGGGTGATGTCCGTCTGTCTATCTGTCGCAGCATACTCAAGTTTCATACTCAGTAAAATAAACATCTTAAAACTTTATAGTATTTCTATAATCATACTACAGAAAGTTAAGGGGGTAAACTACTTGAATTAGCATAGGGAGAAGACATTTTATATTTATTATCAATTGACTCCAAACATAAATACTTTATAAATTATATCGGAATTTAGAGCGTAACGAATCATAACATATTATATGTTTACTAAATCAAACAAGAAATACAAAAAAATCATATTATACTAATTTTCTGTTAATATTTTCACTCGTGATGCATTTTATACGCAATAATAGTTTTATATGCCAAAACATAATATTCAGGACATTTTAAACGTTCTAAACATGTTAAGCAAAACTTATGATCCATATTTTTGTGTATATAATGTTTTATTTATGTAAATGCCTATTACGTACAATTGAAATTTAATATTTGATGATCAATGTGTTTAGAAATCAGCACTAGGTAGCCTTTTATGGAAACCGTTATAGAGTTATTATTAGAAATGAAAAGTGATAACAGGAACATTGAGTGAAAATAAAGAGCGTTAAAACCAGTCTACTAGAAAATCATATACAATGTTATTTTTATTGGATACCTATACCCAAATATGAATTGTATAAAACTGTAATGTCATTAAAAAAAAACTTATACCTGGACTGAATACTTGAAACAAATCACTTTTGATTGCCAGTCGAGTTAGCAGAGCCCACAACCACAAACAAAATCCAATTAAACAAATTAGCCAGTCGGTCTGTTCAATGTTCCACGAACTGCCTTTGACAGGCCGCCAATTGCGAAATGCAATATTCCTTTGAAGTTCAACTGTTGGAATTCAACAGGACAAAACTTATCAAATAAATTATTTACATTTAAATCAATACGCTTTTGACTTTGTTAGGTTAATATGATTTTCAGTTGTTTAACCGAAGTATTTGAAGAATGAGGCAACTTGACCTTCCGCATAGTTTTTTGTGGAAACTACCTGCAACTAACTGCAAACTACCCCGTTTTGTGTATTGATTTAGTTTTCTCCATCTTAGTTGACTTGTTATGGATCTTCATTTAAAATAATTGAGTTTCAACCAGCGTGCATACTAATTCTACTGATATGCTTTGGTTAAAATTCATTGTTGGTGATGGTGACCTTATGTTATTTAAGACATTAATGCGGAAATTTTCGGCTGTGTAATGTTTTCTGTTATTCATGGAATATAGTAAATATGATACCTGATTTAATTTTTTGGATATCATTTATTGTTAAGAAGTACAATTATTTCAAAGCCAAACCAATAATCCAAACAAATTAACCCTGTCCGTGAACTTCTAGTCCGCCCATAGCACTTCAAATTAAGAATTTAAACAATCTAAGACTATTATTAATAGAAAATGTTGGCTTTCCCTTTATTTCAAAAGGCTTCACATTTATAAACACTATTGAAATAGCCAGTAGATAAAAAATCCAACACATTTAAAACATCAAAATATATCTTAAAATTTAAAATCCTTAAAAGGTAACTTTATTAATTTTGATAAATATAATATATTTATCTAATAATAGTAAGAGTATATTCTGTTTAGAGAATGACAGAATAAAAAATAATTAACTTCAAAAACAGCAATATAGCTGCATATTAATTATGTCTATCTGCTTTTGCAATCAAATATCAGTTAATCAATCAAATTTATAACGCAAGAAAATTTTACTTTAAACGCTTGAAAATAAGTAATTATTTTTATTTTGTTGTAATACATCACATTACACTTTTATACATTATTACTATACCAAGCGAAGAAATGTGCTTAGAGCATAAATTTACATTGGCATGTCTGATGTAGAGGGATGATGTTCGAGGAGAAACGTTAAGTTTAAATCAAGGTATAATGCATTTTCGCTATAGAATTTTAAATCATTAAACTATTTTAAATACAATGTGCATCTAAGGAAATTGCATGATTTAATTATTTCGTATAACTTGTGCGTGCGTGTTTGTGTGCAGAACAAATTTATTTCCGATAAAAACGAAGATGTAATGAATAAATGTATTATTTTTATTGTTATAATTATAAATTTTATCAATTAGGTGTCTATGTTTATTTAATGTTTAATCACTTGGCCGTTATTTCAATTTATTTTTAGTTCAGATTTGGAACATCATTATTATCAGTAAAAACAGGTATATTACATTATCGATACCTAATAATTAAGAAATACAGTGATATTTGTCACTTAAGCATGCAAGGGTGAATGTTGTAGGGGAGGGGGTAATTAATCAGTACCCCCATACACCAAAAAACAAATATCCTGAGGGGGTGGAGCTGAGAGAATTCCAAACCTTTAGCCACTCCAACGTTTGCTTACGTTATTATGATACGTATATATATTGTTAATTTTAATGTATTTGAAATATTCGTGAAATATTTACTTATTCATATAAACTTTATACGCCCAAAAAATAAAGAAACCCGAGATAATAAAAAAAAAAAACTCCCAAAACACACAACCAGGAATACACAAGCCGACAAAAAACAAACTAACAAAATATATCACCATAGTACCCAGAAACATGGTGTTTTTGTATTCTGTGAATAGCTTATGGAATTTTTATGTATATTGTGGTTTTTGTTATTTTTATTTTATCCTGATGGGGAATAGTGTGCGTTTGTCCATATCCCTTTGACTAATATTTGTTTGTAGTTCTTTCAATTGTTAATTAATTGTTGAGTTACTCGTTTATATTTTCGAGTTGCAGATAATCACTCAAATATCTTGAGAGAACAGAGAAAGAGTTCAAATTTTAGTTACGTTTCAATTTGGTTGACTCCGATGGACACTTACTCAGTAATTAGCCCCAGGTTTAGAGGAACATATGGTATAAATATAATTATATGTCATAATTTCAAACTGGAAATTATAAGCAAACCAGTTGCTGTTGAAAAATTCACGAACCTATCCTACTTTCCTTACTTAAAGTTATATCTTCAATTTGTTTACTATACAGTATTAGTAATGTAGATTATCAGCAGCTACTTCAATAATTATATCTAACAATAAACCCTTGCGACTGCGAACAACAAATTGTACTTAGTCTATTTTTACTTATATTTCTGCTTTTTCTTATCAACACAATATTTAAGACGTAACAGAAGTGTAATCCGAACACTGCACGAATATATTAAAGCTAAATAATTGTGTAAGGTGGTACCGTATTTTTGTTTATGGTCATATGTATTTTACAAATACAATTTTACGTTGACTTATATAACTATAAAATGGAAAATATCCATGAGGTAGGTTACAAATGCATTGATGTAGTTCATGTTTGTCACTGCATGTATTTTATTTCCATTGCACAAACCAACAACACTCTGAGTATAATATAGAACACCAATACAGTCTCTACTAACACTGCAATAGGGATATCGTTTGTACAGGCACCCCAAACAGATATTTCCGCTCGGTCAGCTTCCGGTCTGCAGCGGACATCCGGTTTGTATCTATAAAATATTAACTTTCTGTATTTTGTTATTTAATATCGATGTATGTTTGATTTTCGGTCTTACATTTTTTATTGGTTAAGGGTTAGTTTATGTTTACGTAATCTAAGAGTTAAGGCGGTATTTTTATAATTGTAACAAATCAATACATTTAATTAAAATGTGTTTTTATTTGCATATTGTTATATGTTGGTGCGTCTACGTATTACTTATTAACAAAACTAAATATAGAATGACAACTTATACAATTTAAAAATAAATTATAAGTTTAGCATATTACCTGGTGTTTACATAAATTAAAATAGTTTATTCTTCTCTCTAAAACGTGTTCAAATATTTTCTTAAAGTTTTTTATATATAAGTATATAGTACCGATTAACTATATAAACTATATTTCTATTTTTAAAGGAACTTACTTAGTTTAATACTATTTAAATACGTTTTTCAGTCAGTATTTACAGTTCTTACAAAAATAAATACGCCCGTCACAGCAAACCTGCGTACTCAGCGAATTTCCAATGCATAATATATGTCTTAATACCACATAAAGCCGCAAACCAAGTTTCATAAAAATATATTCACATATAAGCGATTTTAATTATCCTCCATAAGAATAACATTGGTAATGAGTACGTAGGTTTGCTGAAACAAGGAACAGAAACAATTGGTTTTTATGCAAAAATAAATAGAATTTAACTAGGCGAAGTCACATACTAAGTTTCATCAATATTCAATCATAAATAAGCGCTATATAACATTCTAGTTATTCTCCTTAAGAATAACATGGGGGCTGAGTACGCAGGCTTGCTGCTACGGGAATAATCAACAAAAAATCAATGTTTTGTGCAAATATCAATATACCAGAACTACGTGAAGCCACACACCAAGTTTCATCAACATACATTCATAAATAATCGAGATATAAAATTTTATTTATTCTCCCTAAGGATAACATTGGACAACGTACTGTGTTTAGCACTTTGAATATCTCTTCAAAGGTTGGGCATAGAATCACAATTTAAACACCAAAATGATTGTTTTGTGGAATTGAACAGATTGGTAAAAGCAAACGTGAAGTTTACATTAAAATAAACTGAGGAAAAGCCAAAAACCTTTTTCCCTTAAGATTAACATAGGAGATTTTATGAGCAGGTTTTTTTGGATTTTCTCCGCAACCACTTAACCTAGGTTAATAGTTCAAGATACTAAATTATTTGTTTGTTTAAGCTCTATAACATGGTCAAAACCAAAATTAAGTTTTTTTAAAAATTGTAGGGTAAAAAATGCAAAAAACTGATTTTTGTAAAATTTAAAACCCCCATAAACCCCCCTTCCCATGGTCCGATTATTCGGGTTTTCGAACTTAAAGTCATGAATGTCATTCTACACATTTGAGCCAAATTTCATCAAAATCGGACGTTTTTTACTCAAGTTATCGTATTAACGAACACATATATATATATATATATATATATATATATATATATACATATATATAAATTTAAACGAATAGTGTTTTTGGAATCTAGGGACCTCAAAACAAAAAGTTATCATGGTCTCCGGCTTAAGTCTTACCATGAGACCTACGGTAATAGCTTCTTCCCTATAGGGGAAATTCGCTAAAACATAAACCTTTTACAGCTACCCAGTATAGTTTTACTTTTAAAATACGTAAATTGATACCTAGTACGTCCCTAATAAAGTTACTCAATGAAAGTATAATTTACAAACTACAATGACATTAAGAGCTGAGTTTGAGTTAAATCATAAAGATCAGTAGGAGCAATTTGGAGGAAGGGATGAAGCTTTTAGGAAGTGCACTTAGGAATAAATTTGACAAGGCTTAGAAGGGTAACTCGCCCCTTAATATACATTAATAACTGTTATTTCTTAGAATATCAAACAACTGATAATGACTATAGCTACAGAAGATATATAATTTGATAACTTTTGACTATTTATTTTTTAATTTGCTTACTGTCTAATACCAAAATGGTTGATAGCTAGTTAAAGTTATAATACAAAAATTGATACTTTATAAGTCATTTTCAGACAAACTTTATTATATACAAGGTAGATTAAAACATAAGAACATACATCAAAACATAACAACATACATTAGAAATATAACGGTATAACTTAAATTAAAAACGAAATAGGTTACGAATAAATTAAACAAATGTTTAAATTGTTTATGTTTTTAATGGCATGTATACAAGTTAATAATGTACAATTTGTCTTGTATAGGAAAACTATAAGCAAATAAAACCAAAAAAATAACAAAATTACAGCCAAATTTTCTATGGCAGATTAGTCGAGGTTTCATTGTTTCATTGTAGTTAGTAAAATTACATTTTCAAACATTGAAGAAGCTAATCATTGTAATATATTTTTTGGTATTTATACTTTTAGGGCACTATTTGTTTAAAAGAACTTCTTTATAAAGACAATATATGACATTTGACAAGCGATACGAGTTATTTTAGAATATCCTTTAACAGGCATTGTTTCATTATACATAGCATGTATTTTTGTATTATTAACAACATATACAATAGTGCTAGTGGACTGAAAAGATTTTTGGTCTAATCATCAAGTTCATATCCTGTACGTATTAACTAGTCTATATAAATCAAAAAATTTACGAGTTTTCATCTCACATAAAGTGGAGAAATATTTATAGAGCATTTTGTTCTAATCTTCAGGGCATATAAATTAGGATTTTTTTCAGAGCCGCTTCCTATATTGCATTATTAAAACTAATCTTTGAGTGTGTACAATTTAATCCCTCTCAGTCATCATATTGCAAGTACATTATTAAATGTTCCTCTAAATTTGATTTATAAAAAATACTTTTATGGTTTTCAGCCTAAACAAATAATAATTATCAATTTGTCATTGTAGTGTGTTGAAAAATATGTTTAATATTTATTTCGAAACAGTTGTAATTTACCAACGAATAAAATATTTGGTTATCAGAATCAATTTTAATATACAATTAGATAGGTTACTATATTTAATCTTACACTACTATTGAGTAAAGATAGAACATATGTATGGAGTATTTTATGCGTCTAACAATTTTATACTGTCTTCCAAGCCATATTCCAGGTCATTTGCAGCGATACCACTTGTTAGTGAATTTCCTTTGGAAAGTGAACTATTAGCATGACCCGCACGGTGAAACTTAAGCCCGGGACCACCATAGAAGTTCCTAACGTGACCCCCTGAACACGTTTTGGGGGGTCGTTCAAAATTATATATATATGTATATAGACATATATATATATATATATATATATATATATATAGGTATAATTGCGGGCCGATTTTTGATATTTGTATTGAAACTTACCTACTCGTGCTGATATTTGTTTAGATGTTGATATATCAACAAAACAGCCCTAGGTATCATCTTAACAGTTGCATACTCCCTTGGAAATCTACATAAACTACAGTGTTAGTGTTGATATATAACCAACAACTAATATGGCGGCTTTATTGATTAAATACGGTCCATCATATTAGAGATGGGAAATACCGTTACTTTGCAATAATATTCAGGAACGTTCCTTAGCTTTGTGGTAATACACTCGTTACACCCGTGATAACTTTATTTAGTTATTTCTCGCCGTAATAGTAAGCGCAGACAGACTAGTACTATTATTCCGTGATGATCGCTGTTAATAGGAAGACACCAAGACACTCATCTCAACTTCTCAGCTGGATAGTTATTTCACTCGCTCGTTCAAGCAGTTCAGAAGACGTTAAACAAATAATAGGGTATTTTCAGTAACCTATTACCAAGGTAATAGGTGACACTTCAGTAATAGTGTTATTTATCCTATTACGTTAAATAACGCCCATCTCTGCATCATATATTGCAATTCAAACACTGTAAGAACATAGAAGGACCGATTTTTAATTATTCATATTCATATATATGAATTGGTTTTTGTAATACTGTCAATTCTCCCAGAACATATCTCAAAAAAATCTGTGCTACTTTTATCTGCCTGTGCCTTAGTTAACTTGGAAGTTTTACCGCTTTGAGAAAGTGCGAAGTCTTTGTCATTAAAGGCGGCTATTGTGTTGTCCAATGGCAGTGGCTACGTACACGTCCGACGTGAGCCGCTACTGTTCACGTCCGTTCCAAATTATGCACCGTACGTTACTTTTCCTGTGATTTTTAAAACAAATTGAGAGCCAGAAAACCTCCTAACCTAACCTAACGTAATCTAACCTATCCTAACCTAACGAAACATAACGTAACGTAACCTAACCCAACATAACCTAAGCGGTAGCGAAGTGAATTTGCCCTTATATTGGACGTGTACGCAGTCACTTCGTTGTCCAATGTCCAGTTGTGCTGTTGTGCAACCAAAACTGTGCAATATTATGGTAAGTAGCAAATAACACTTATTAAACGTTGTAACTAATTACAGTAACCTTAGAAATGTCTTTAAGATTATCGGCAGGAGGCTTGGGTCTCCTTTAGGTACCTTAATTATTGTAGTTTATCATTTGTTAATCTCACTTTCTCTGGAGGTTTGATTTAGTTTAGTGTTTTAGAGAAAACATAACCAAGAAAACAATAATAATAATAAATTTTGCTTCAGGTTTCTTCTATTGTATACTATGACCGTAGCCAAATAAGCTAGACTTTTAAGACTTTTGATAATGCATGTATAATGGCAATGGCAAATACGATTTTTGATTCTTTTAACTTACCACCTTTTGTTAATTCTTAGCCAAACAAAAGTTTGAAGTTCTTCTAGTTCAACATTGATACCTATTGATGTGTTAAGGTCTACAAACGACATACCGGTACTAGGTGTATATTTTTGAATATCTCATTTTACACAAGAGCAAGTAAGCTTGCCATTTAATAAATCAAGTAGATAGCAATATCCAAGTCTTAACCTTAACCTTAGCGGCAGAAGTAAATATAACCTCTGAGAGCACATATTCATTTCAGTTTTCATTCGTTGCAGAAGCATTTCTGGATTTTAAAGTTCCTTCTGAACTTCCCGAAGGTTTAATTAATGTTTCCATTCTCATTTAGAGCCCTTGGGCCATAAAACAAAGTCGTTTCAAATGTTTAAAGATTTGGCTATCAAGGCATCTTTGCCGGCAAACAACTTTGGTTTATGACCCCGCAGCTAATTTATTTTGTTATACGGGTATTACAGTTGTATGCATTCCTAATTACATTTCCCTACCTTAGGAGACCGCTAAACATTTAATTAAGTTTTCTGCAATACTCTGAAAGTTATCATTCATTCAGTGTTCTCAATTATGTTTTGTACGGTTTTGTAGGCTAAGTTCAAATAGGGTGGGTTTGAAGCTGGGGTTTTGGTAAATTATGTTTCCTGTCAATGTCCCTCAACTATGGGTAAACTGCCTTACCCCACTTTTAACTTATATTTTCTTGGCGTAGAATGTGTTTTAGGCTAGTTTTTGCTTTCTTGCATAGGGGATTCTTGGGCTTAGTCCCAAAGGAGATGATTTAAATGAACTGTGGCTTATTATTTAGTTGCAGGGGCCTAAGCTCCTGCTTTTCAGAAAGTTTGGACCAATTTTGTCAATAAACTGAGCCCACATATCATTTTTCACAAAACTTTGGCCAATTTTGGTTTCCGGTTTAGGTGTAGTTGGCCTATATTTTGGTGAATAATTTTCCTTATGCATATTACAATTTAAATGTTCTGGTATCTACTTTTAGCTCAGATGTGCCCCCTTGTTTTAAAATGCTTCTTATTAATTTTGGATAACAAATGTTGTAGTAAAATGACTAGGAACCTTGTGAATTTAGATAACTGAAAGATTCATCCAGAAATACATCTTAATTATTTTATAATTTGTTGATTAGATGTTTTCCTACCAAGCTGTTTATTTTATCTAGTCTACTTAATTAGTTCACAACCATTTTCATTAAGCTTCAGTCTTAAAAATATAAATATAAATTTTTTCCTGTTATAAATATTTTTTAATTATTTTCAGTATTTTAAATTTATGTTAAGCACTGGGCAAATGAACTCTGGATGGGTATATCTGCAAATTAAAGTGAACTTGGGCATAATTAAAGCTATTCCAAAACAACACATGAACTTGAAACTTTTGAGCTACTGTGAATAAATCATTACATAGAAATTAGGAATTGGTGTTACATTACAGGGTCCAGGAATGTGACGCCTTCTTCTTCGTCTTCCGCCTACCCATGCAATCCAGGCCAGCCCTCTACACCGTGCCGCGGCGGATTACAACTCCTGTTGATGATGAACTGTGATATTAGCGTAAGTCTTGTGATTCAGCTGCCCAATATTTGTTGCTCATAGACTGTTTAGAGTTTATTTTTGTTATTTATTTTTAAGTTTAAAGAAGGACTAAACGATTACTTTCCAGTACCGATTATATCCGATACTAGTACAGACTAGTACCGAGTACCGACTACTTTGTATTCGCGATTACTTTTGTTCTCACAATTCCTACATGTTGTGCCGTGTAACGTCACCCTCATACATATTCCTCTTTTGCCAACCCGGTAACTGGCTCGCTTCAGCAGATGGCTGGTCCGGAAGTGGGGTGACGTCACCTTTGTTGCCTCCTTCCACCAGCAAGAGGGTAAGCGTCGGGCTTAGACGTCGCTCTCCGGCACGAGACACACCCCCTTTTGGTCAACAGAGCAGATCGCTACAATTTCGTCCGGAAGCATCGCCTTGACGATGTCTAGATAAGTAGTAGCATTAAGGGAAGGAAAGCTAGGTTGAGTCAGGCAATGTAGAATTAATATAAGTAGGAAATAATAGTTTCAGTAATTTCGCGGCAGTCTATTAAATTGATTAAAATTAAAAATTTGTGATTCTTGCATTAAACAACCGCGACTTATTTCACAATCCGCAAATTTCCGTCACATATAAACCTACATTCCTACATTAAAAGTGAGCTTGTGAGGGGGTACAGTTTCATAAGCGGCCACCAACTAATCGGATGCAATATATCGATCTTAAACATTCGTTATATCGAATCAGAACACTCGATATTTTGAATCACATTTTAACAGTACATATAGAAAATTATTTACTCGATATTTATATTAATGCTATAATCTAAAATCAACAAATTGTATATCGTCAATAATAATATGCAATGCCAGTTACAAATATATTTTAATGAAACATTTATCAAATAACAAACAAACGAATACTACAATTAAACAATTAAATAAATTCTAAAGAAACGTACAACTCAGCTAAAACTTAAGTTATCTTTGCCTGGGTAAACTTTATGGGCTGCTTTCTTGGATTGAATAAACTAAGTTAATATAAGTTAGGCCTAAGCAAATATACCTAAGTTTTTGCTTGGTTATGCGTTTCTTAATTATTTGTTGTATTTTTAAATTTTAGTTTTCATTTGTTACTTGTTAAATGTTTCATTAAAAAACTAAACCTAATTAAATGCCTTCTGAAACCACTGAAACTGTTGCAAGACACTGGACATTCCTAAGCGACTACTTAAGGGGATGGAAGCTAGGGCGAGTCAGTCAATGTAAAATTAATATAAGTAAGAAATAATAGTTTCAGTAATTTCGCGGCAGTCTATTAAATTGATTAAAATTAAAAATTTGATATTCTTGCACTAAAAAACCGTGACTTATTTCACAATCTGCAAATTTCCGTCACTTATAAACCTACATTCCCACATTAAAAGTGAGCTTGTGAGGGGGTACAGTTTCATAAGCGGCCACCAACTAATCGGATGCAATATATCGATCTTAAACATTCATTATATCGAATCGGAACACTCGATATTTTGAATCACATTTTAACAGTACCTACATATAGAAAATTATTTACTCGATATTTATATTAATGCTATAATCTAAAATCAACAAATTGTATATCGTCAATAATAATATGCAATGCCAGTTACAAATATATTTTAATGAAACATTTATCAAATAACAAACAAACGAAAACTACACTTAAACAAATAAATAAATTCTAAAGAAACGTACAACTCAGCTAAAACTTAAGTTATCTTTGCCTGGGTAAACTTTATGGGCTGCTTTCTTGGATTGAATAAACTAAGTTAATATAAGTTAGGCCTAAGCAAATATACCTAAGTTTTTGCTTGGTTATGCGTTTCTTTATTATTTGTTGTATTTTTAAATTTTAGTTTTCATTTGTTTGTTACTTGTTAAATGTTTCATTAAAAAACTAAACCTAATTAAATGCCTTCTGAAACCACTGAAACTGTTGCAAGACACTGGACATTCCTAAGCGACTACTTAAGGGGAGGGAAGCTAGGGCGAGTCAGGCAATGTAGAATTAATATAAGTAAGAAATAAATAGTTTCAGTAATTTCGCGGCAGTCTATTAAATTGATTAAAATTAAAAATTTGTGATTCTTGCATTAAACAACCGTGACTTATTTCACAATCTGCAAATTTCCGTCACATAAATGAATTTAATTTCAGTTTGAGATGCTGTATTTCATACTCTAAGCTTTTAGTTCTTTGGGATTGAATTATTGTTGGTACAATATTCTCGATTTTAGTACGCTATGTAGAGTCAGTGTCGTGGTGTCAACTCTGTCAGTGTCGTGGTGTCAACTCTGTCAGTGGCGCGGCGTTATTGTTAAAAAAATTCTGATGTTTTCGTCTTGATTACGATCTACGATGACTCTTGGTTGAGTTTACTGTTTATTTTTACATGGATTCTATATTTTATTAACTTGATTAGCTTGGTTAACTTGATTGGCACAGTTTCATATTACCTTCCCAAGTAAAATCAATAACTTTTGCCTAGCTGAAGTGTTGGTAGTAGTGATGTGCGATACGTATCGTATCGTATTGGCTTTTACTGTAGTAGTACCTTCTGGCTATTACTGTAGTAGAGCTCTAAATATCTCCATAATACATAATTTTAAACTTCCAAACTAATAAAATAAAAATAAAATAATGAATGCACATATTGAAGCGAATTACAAAGTGCCAACACGTTTTTAATACGATAACGTCGATGATAGTGCGTTCGCATTGGTCCTAAATAGGTATACTTGTGTGAGGTGGTAATTTGAGGTAACAGGTACTAATTATTTCAGGTCAAGGTGGGAATTTAGAAGATTTTGATTGGCAATACTGTCCAGCTGTCAGTCACAGCAATAAATGTCAGTGGAAGCTTAACCTCAAACAAGTTCCTAATCAAAATGTTTATTCTGCAGCAATTTCTGCTAAAAGCTAAAGTAATGTGTTGCCAGAATACAGTCTAGTGTATGTAAAAGTTATTTTCTGTTTGTATGCTGTTTTAGTTAGCAAATCATCTTTTTAGCATCTGTGATTCAACTTTTTCAGTAAGTTAGCAGTTTAATCAGTTTCAACATATTTAGCCCCTATGGCACAGTTTCATATTACCTTCCCAAGTAAAATCAATAACTTTTGCCTAGCTGAAGTGTTGGTATTAGTGATGTGCGATACGTATCGTATCGGAATATTGAAAGTGTTCTGGCTTTCGGCCAGAAATAGGCTATGTGTTCAGCCAAAATGAATTTTGTCCACGGTTTGTGTAATATTAGGCCTAAGGCCTCCGAATAACTTTATTTTATGTTCTTGGGTTGACCTACACCTTGGTGAGGTCAGCCATTCATTTTGGTTCAGTGTAAATGTGTTTTTTAGACTTGTTAAGTTAGGCATAGTGACTCAATTGATTATCTTGAATAAGTTGGCTTCTGGGACTTTTCCAGTGCCACGTTTGGTCACTTTTAGTTGTAATTAAGCTCATACATGTTCCCTGCAAGTTTTATTTAATTTATTTCATAGATAAGAAAATAATAAGCATTTTAAATTTTGCTATTTCTGTAATTTAAGTTACCCCAGGGAACATTACGTCATAGATTAAGCATACTCCTTAGGAGATCACCCATCGTAATGGGACAAGCGTACACGGTCTGCTTGTACGTCCAAGGCGACGGCGGAGCTAGTTCGGAACGTCTACGCTGCCGCGCTGCTGTCGCTGCCCTTCCCCTCTCCCCCTTCGGCCGCGCGCCCATCCTAACAGCCCCTCCGCTAACCCCTCTTATTTTATATCTCCCATCTCCCAACCCCCAACACACACACTCCGCTGAGTGCACCGACCGAAGCCTGTTACCACGTCCCGCCACCGCCAACGGCCGAGGCGCCTCGCCGAGGTGGTGTACTGCCTGAAACTGCCGCAAGCGTCTTTCGATTTTCATAGGAATGTCATGACCCATTCACATTACAATGTTATATTATTATACGCTAGTTATTAACAGGTGAAGACTGAAAAAGAATATGTTCGACCTTGCCTTATAAATCTGATTAATGATTATATTAATTGTTTTTGAGTTTTCCCAATAAATTTAATTTATTTTTTATATTTTTTATATTTTGCGAACCATAAATTTGAACTTTGGTAGTTGCAACATATTTTAATAATGGATGCTGTTTTTTGTTTCAAAGCAAGTACCGAGTCCAAAGTGGTTGTGAAATCACTGTGATTTATGAAAGTCAAAAATTTATGAAATCTTAATAATCTCAGATAATAAATCTCAGATCTAAATTCACTGTTCCTTAATTATGTCCGCATTGTTGTTCACTGTTTCCTGCTTCATTCCTCATAAGCAATAAGCATAAATTAGTTGTGGTTCAGAAATGTCAAGAAGTCTTTACCATTTATCAGGGGCGGATCCAGGGAGTCACGTTGGGGGGGGATGCCGGGGATTTTGGGGGGTATGGAATACTCTTCAGGCTCAGGGGTGGGGGTCCGGGATTCCATCCCCGGAAATTTGTTAAAAATTCCATATCAATAATTTTATTGGCCGTAAAAAATCGCCGAACGCGTTTTATTGACCAAATTGTGCGTTATCGGCCTAAAAAGACGACTGTATAGAATTCATGGACCAAAATTTAGAAATTGTACCTGTTATTTCGGATAAAAATGACAATTTGACCGCATTTCATGGTCGCCGTAACTTTTAGACCAAAAACGACCAATGAACGTAGTTTATCGGGCAAAAATACCGCAATAGTTTATACTCAAACCGCAATTCAAAGGCCAACCGCCAGCGGAAGTATCAAAGTATGTTATCGTCGAAAACAAAGATTTTACCGAGACTAACATCGAAACAAATTTTATCAGCCGAGATACGGCAATTTTAAAAGACACCCGAGATACATATTATTGGCCTAAAATAGCAATATATTCTAATTTAGCCGTCTAAAACGTCAATCGGACCACATTTTTTAGCATGAAAACGGTCAAACTGTGTTATTAGAAAAATTTACCGATCGGGTGTGTGTTATCAACCAAAATCGATAATGTTATCGGCAATTTTACAACAAAATTGCTAGCCAAAATACGACCGCAAAGTTTGTTATCGGCTGAAAATTGAGTACCAACCTTATTTAATGCCGGAAATGTACTTAATCGCTAAAAAACGGCAATCGGACCGCATTTTCTCGGTAAAAAACAAAGCCGGGTCGTGTTTTATATACAAAAGCGAAGTCTGAAACGCATTTTACCGGGCAAAATCAGATATTTGGCCGTGTTTTATCGGTAAAACATAAATTTTGCCACAACTTGGTGGTCAAAAACACCAAAATGAGTGAATTTTTTAAGTATAATGGGATGGACCACGTTTTATTGGCCTCAAGTGGCAAGCGAGCCGCATATTATCCACGGAAATAGCAATATAGCCTTGTTTTAGCGCCCGAAAAAAGCAATTGACCGACAAACCCCTTTTGCGATTTGTAGGGCAAAAACATTGACCTCAAAAAATTTAAGGGCCGCATTTTATCGGCCGAAAAAGTCTGTGTTTTACAGAAAAAAATTGTTTAAACAAAATAGGCAATTCCACTTCATTCTATTTGCCGAAAACAACCGTTTTCCTAGCATTTTAAAGTCCGAAATCGACGGTCGCAACTTGTTTATTGACCGAAAATGACGACCGAGCTTCAATATATGCCAAAAATCACAATCTAACCGTGATTTATCATAAAAATTGACAATCGGACCACATTTCCCCAACGTAAAATAAAGCCGGATTCCGTTTTATAGGCCCGAACGACAACCGGAACGTATTTTTTACGAATACAGTCGGCGATTCGACCCCGATCTATCACCAAAGAACGCCTATTTTTCCGCATCGGATGGATCAAAAACAGAAATTTACTTGCATTTAATGGCCCGAAATGACGATCGGCAACGTTTTTTATTGTCTGAAAATGACAACCAAAACTTTTCTTATTGACTGGGAACGACAGCGAGGTAGAAAACATGTCGGGATAGACCATGCTCGCGCCCATAGTCGGGATAGACCAAAATTCGGTACGGCTGGGCTCAAGGTCACATCTCAAAGTGTAGTATTCGGCGGTCGCAGCCGCAGCGCTCAGTACAGCGTCTTATGGGTTATTGGCGACGCGTCCTCAGTTAGATGAGGTTTACGGCGCAAGGGATTTTTTATAGTAAAATGTTTTTTGGAATCGAATTACTGAATAAATTCTTTATCTTTTGGTACTAAATTAAAATGTATTTAACCTCTAATTATGACGTAAAAACACGTGTAAGTTTCAATATTAGCATACAAATCTCGATTTTCACGTACTCAACCTGGATTTTCATCGAAATTAATTAATTAACGACTCAATGACTCCCATATTTTATTTACTCGATACATGAGTCAACTCTTTTCGTGAAAATAACTATATAATAACAATTGTACGGCTTTTAAAGAGGCTTAGTTTTGAATTTTGACACAACAAATTTGATTCCATACCATCGCCTTTATAGCTTTGGTAGAAAAGTTTATTCAAAATTAAGTATCTTTCGTATTCGAGTTCCTTGACATGTTCCTCAACTTTTAACGCCAATATGATTTTTAAAGGATTGGTTATTACAGTATTGGCTGATGTAGAGACTTAGTTCTGAGTTTCGACGTAAAACCATAAGTTCATTCATAATTTCGATTAAATATTTAGCTACACATATTTACTTACGACTTTGTATTTCATTTCTCCGATCTATTCCTTATTTATTCACACAAAATCAAATTATAAGTCTATTTGAATAGTTGTTAGGGAGGTATAACTTAAGTTTCTGTAAACAGATGTTGATTCTCTTCTATTTCAATGTTCACAATTAAAATCATAAAATGTGACCATAAAATTAAGGATGATAAACCTGAAAACATTTAAAATTTAAATACAATCTAATTTAACGATGTAATAAATAACTGCTAGAACTAAAAGGAACAATTTTTAAGTGATACAAATTTTAAAGAGAGAAGGGTTTAAATAAAAGGCAAAATTATGTTTAGATAAAATCCAATACATATCGAGGTTATGACTCCTGTATTTTAACTTAGAAAATGGACAAATGAAGTATTTATTAAGGAATTTTTGCTTCACAACCACGTTATAACAAAACAAATATGTTTATTCTTGCATAACATTTTACTATGTACAACAAATAAGTCTCATATTATTTTTCATTTAATTTAATTACATATTCATTTATAATATTTAATATGTAATTTTTAATCATGATTCAGATTAGATCTCGATAAATGTTTTTTTTATCATAATTGAAAGCTGTGTTAAGTAACAATATCCCCGTAGCAGCAAACCTGCGTACTCAGCGAATTTCCAATGCATATATATGAATCTTAATACCACATAAAGCCACATACCAAGTTTCATCAATATACATTCATAAATAAAAGATTTATGACATTTGAATTATTCTCCATAAGAATAACATGGCGGCTGAGTATGTAGGTTTGCTGAAGGAAGGAACACAAAAAATGGGGTTTTAAGTAGCCATTCAAATAGTATTTTCTTAAATGAATTAAATGGAATGTCAAGAGCAGATTGTGGTAATTTGTTATACAGTTTAATTCCTATAATGATATGGCTAGACTGAGTTTTGGACATTCTTCGATAAGGTACATCAATTTTTGACTGATTTTGTTCGTAGTAGGAGTGAGTATTATTTCTTGAATTAAAACTACTCAGATTTTTAAAGATTTATAAAATTAAATAAAAAGTGTATAAGTTGTAGACAGACAGAATCTTCAGATCTTTAAAGAGAGGTTTCCAGTGAGCTTTCCATGATGATTTTGTGAGCATTCTAACAACTTTTTTCTGAATCAAAAGGATATTGTGCGTTTTAGATGAATTTCCACAAAAATAAGCCCGTATCTGATAATTGATTGAAAAAATGCGTAGTATGAAGTGATGACATATTTTAATGGAACCACATTTAATAATCTCTTCAACAAAAAAGCAACCCGGGAGATTCTTCTTGTTACGAGATAAACGTGAGGGCCCCAGTTGAGAGTCGAATCAAGAGTTATCCCCAAGTACTTCACAATTACTGTTTTTTTATGAATACCAGGAGGCAGTTTTTTAAAAGTAAAAATGACTGGTTGTGTTTTTGTATCTATTAAAAATAAATTATTTGCATGGAACTAATTGGCTGCTTCTTCCAGAGTGGATTCAGCTACCTTTTTGAGCTCAAAAACATCTGAATTCCAAGAAAACTGTCATCTGCGTACATATATAAAAAGCGTATATATGTAAAGGCATTTAGGTTTGCAGGTAAATCGTTAATAGAAATAAGAAAAAGTAAGGGACCAAGAATCGACCCCTGAGGGATGCCACACGTAATCTCTGTACAGTAGAAATCCAATTATCCGAACCCCAATTATCCGAATATCCAATTATCCGAATCAATTTGAGTGAAATAATAGAAATATAAAAATCAAGAAAATAACAGCGGGAGCGCGTGTAGCGATAATGCGCCGTGAGCGCTAAAATAAAAGCCTGCGCTGTTACCTTCCGGACGATATTTTCGCCGGGAACAATGAGTCATACCCCCTTCCCGCCCTGCTCATCATCAGTCGCTGTTCTTTCACTGTTTCTTTCACTGTTCTTTCACCGAGATTATCGTTCGAAATGAGTACAAAACGTAAACGTGTTGTCCTTTCGCTAAGTGATAAACTCACTTTGCTCGAGATGTTCAAGTGAAATAACCAACATTGAACAGTGAAATACGTACAGTATGTAGGCCTATTGATAAGAGCAACTGTATATACTGTATTCAATTTAACTCGTGTAATTTAATTTTTATGACGTATATTCTTGATACAGTTCGCTCACTTTCTGTTCACTACATTTATAATAACTTTGTCGATAAAATTCTGATTTTTTATGTATGGTGATGTTTTTTGCTTAATTCCCGAGGTATACCTGATTATCCGAATTTCTGCATATCCGAATTGGCCCGATCCCCAATTAATTTGGATAATTGGAGTTCTACTGTAGTTCTGGACCATTCACCATTAACATAAACAGACTGACTTCGGTTTTGAAGATAGCTCACAAACAAATTCAGCTCACTCCCGCCAATCCCGTAAAACTTTAATTTTTAAACGTTATTAAAACGTTATTTAAACGTAATTTAAACGTTAATCCAGGGTCCCGGAGGAGAAGGATTATCTTTCAATACTGGTTTTGGGCGATTCATTTGCCGTCCGATTCAACAATTTTTTCTACTGCAACCCAGGATTATCTGGGAGTTTAAGTAATTAAATATTTCTGACTTGCAGCAGCACATCCCACTATGCAAGCCATACGATACGGCAGTACGTATTTAATCGATACGATATTTAAAGAGAATCGGGATATTCATAGTTCAACTACTATGCAATGCATCGCTCGGATATATCATATGATCGTGCGGCTCCAATCAGTGACGTTACATTGTCTGTTTTTGATTCTACCAACCAACCAATTGAGCCGTCTTTTGCTTGGTTTGTTTAGAAATATTATATACAAAAATTAAAAACCCTATTACGCGATGCATCACCAGGCATTGTCTGTTAAATGCAAGTCTGCTACGAGCAAAATTATCGGAATTGTATATTTCGTTACTAGTCCGGAAAAGCGCTCTTTGCCAGTGCGAGATCGTGTCAACGTGCGAGACGAAGTCGAGCACGGAATTTAGATCAAGCACTGGCAAAGAGCTTTTTGGACGACTATTGAACGATACTTTTCGTCATACTACAAAAAAGTCATTTAATTACAAACCAAGAAATAATTTTACTCTAGAATCAAGGTTTATTTTACTCAAAAAAAACACATAGGCCTGATTATTATTTTACTACAGGCTATTTACATATTTTATGAAACAAAAACCATAAGCCTAGGCTACTTAGCTTTAAAAAGATTTCTTCTAAGCTATTTTTTATCAAAATCCAAATTGATATTTATGGTGCAATTTTCATTGTTACATTATTTTATAAATGACAAAAATACAATGCCATAATGTGCTTCACACGTGTAACATCAATGAGAGGTTTAACTGTGGCCAATGATTTGACAACAATGAAAGTCAGCTGTTGCGTCGCGTTTGTAACTTCTAAAACTGATCGGAAAAGAACTGTACGGCAAAAATAGGCTTTCACCATAAGATTAACATGTAGCTAATTTTAGTGATCGGAAAATAAGTGATTGGAAGAGACATCAAAGGAACATATGTTATTTTAAATGAAAACAGCAAGTTTCCAGCCGCATTTTAGTATCGAAGTCATATGTTCCCGCATAGTATGACGAAAAATTATTTCCAATGCAGGGTCCTTGACGAAAATACCTAAAATAGATGAAAGTACTTAATTACTAAATAAATATTAATTATTTGGTTGTAAGGGACTCCAATTTAGTTGACTAACTGTGTTTCCAAATATGTTATTAAAAAAAATGTTTGTTTTAATACAACAAATTATGCCTACAGACCTTGAATCTCAGTCTATAAATTAATTTAGAAGTAAGTGCTTATTTTTGACATTGGTTGATTATACTGTACTACCTGATTAATATTATTGTTATTATTATAGATATTAGTTTAATATGTTCAAGCTAATCAGGCTATTGTTGTAATTTTTGCTATTAAATTACTTTTCTTTTGGATTGCCAAAATCTGGAGTTTTCCAATGAGATGATTTATTTAAATAATTTTCGTACTTATTAGTTTTTTTCAAGGGGCTTTATAATATGATTCCAATGGTTGCGGTAGGCGCATGAAAAATCGCTTTAGGCTTGCAGAAAGTTTTGGGATTTTACATATTCCGTTACAGAAAGAATGAGAACATTCTGTCTTGGGGCCTGGGGGTCCGCAGACCACCTTTCGGGAAGCACTGCTATTTTAGGCTGGTAATATGTGTCTCGGGTGTCCCTTAAAATCGTTTAAAATCGCCGTATCTCGGCCGATCAAATTTGTTTCGATCTTAGTTTAGGTAAAATCTTTGTTTTCAACGATAACATACTTTGATACTTCCGCTGGCGTGTTTGGCCTTTAAATTGCAGTTTGGATATAAACTGTTGAGGTTTTTTTGGCCGATAAACTATGTTCACTTGTCGTTTACGGTTTAAAAGTTACAGCAAACTTGAAATGTGGTAAAATTGCCATTTTTAATCCAAAAAAACAGGTCAAATAGCTGATTTCGGTCCATGAATTCAATAGTCGTCTTTTTAGGCCGATAACTCACATTTTGGTCTATAAAACGCGTTCGGCTATTTTTTACAGCCGATAAAATTATTGATATGGAGTTTTTAACAAATTTCCTGGGGAGGACTCCCAGACCCCCTACCCCGGGGGGATTCCATACCCCCCCAAACCCCTGGCATTCCCCCCCCGTGTGACTCCCTGGATCCGCCCCTGGTTCTGACGAGTCAGTGGGAACTACGCATGGGAATATTGATCTGTCGTGCTATAAAGTTTCCTTTAGCTCGATCACACCCCAATGGCAAATGTACTTGCATGAAAATAATATAGGTAACCAATTGAGTTATTCTTAATGAAATTATAGATAAGTTACTTAGTTATCTGGAATACGACTTCTGAGTTTTTAAGAGGTTTCGGAAGCTTTGGTCATGCCCGGAATGCAGTGATGCATGAAAATATTTAACTATATATAGATTAATTTAAATAGAGGCTAATTCCCATTTCATCCATGCGTGTAGCACGGTTTACCGAATGTACAGTGTGATAGTTATTAACTTGTAAAGAAATAATTGAATTTGAATACTTGCTTACAGATTTGTTAATATGAAGAATTGTTTGCGATGGTGCCTCGTACTAGAGACATATATACCTGTGCCTGCAGCAAGTGTATTAATTTTGCTTGTTATGTTGCATTAAATTTATTTAACATAAGTTTTAACATCTGTTTTGGTTTTTGATTTTAGTGGCAGTGCAGAAGAAGTTTCCTGGATGAACTGGAGGGCGCTTTGAAAATAATAAAGTTAGCAATTTATGACATAAAATTAAATCAATTAAAAACAACAGTAGAATACAGTGTTTTTTTGATATTACTTTTCTATTCATATAAGGTATTCAATAAAATTTGTAATTTTATCAATAATTTGAGTTTTATTTAAGCTACTTCCTTTGCTAGTAAGTAAAGTAATACAATTTCATTAATTTGCTATACAAAATCCCGTGAAAATGTTATAAAGTAGGCCTGATCACTTTAGTATTAATTTTTTATCAGGAAAATGAATTTAAAATTTATTACCTCCAAGAGACTGAATATTTCAATAGTAATTTATATTTCTAAAACAAGTGGGATGATCAGCGTTGGAGGGGAAGTTAGCAATACTATCTGTCATAATAATATCCCTGCGGAAAACATTTGGCTACTCAGTATATTAAATATTTTTACTGGGTGAACGTATGGTAATAAGTTTTTATGGTAGTCTTTATAAACACGAGGATGGTATTCTAACCAAAATTGACAATATATCATTTATGTTTTTGAGTATTGTATTTTAAATTATGTCTTAACAAATAGGTACTAAATTATTACAATAGGTTTCTTGGTTTTTTTTCAAATGGAATGGTCAACACAAGCCATTGAACTGTGTCACTGTTGTAAGCAGTATATTTGGAACATTTGTTCTTGTAGGATTAGCTATTTTTTACTCTTAAAAAAGTTTATTTTCTTTTGCTGATTTAAAATTTATTTGCTGTTATTTAAATATTTGTTTGCCTATAAAACTTAATGTTTAAACATATGGGTGCAGCAAACTCGTTAGGTTGAAGGTAAATTAAAATAATTTGTGTTAGGCCTAATCAATAAAGGCTGTCCCACACTTCTCGCGAATACGCCTGATCATTTGGCCTAACTACAATTTTTCGGTAGTCGCGAGAAGTGTGGGAGCTGCACGAAATATTTTGTATCAGTACACTATCGCCGAATGATTCTCTCGATGTTTGGAACGAGTCTTGAACCAAATCAACCAAATGTGTACAACAAACTAATCAAGTACACGCTCGCCCAATACCAATGCAATACCATGCTCGCCCATTCACTTCCGCTCGTCTCCTTTGATTTGTGCCAAAACCCGACAAAAACAGCACAGGTGAACACGAATTATGGTGAGGCGAACTATCCCGAACATTTGAGAACATTTAATCATTTGAGATGATTTAAGTTTTATTTAAGAAACAACAAATTAATGAGTGCTAAACTCTGTTAATTTTTGTTTGACCAATCTATATTTGAAATTAACCTTCGCACTGTAAAAAATAATCGTGTTAATTCGACCCAAATTTAATACCAAGATGTCCCAGTAAGACCTCACACACTCTTGTGTCGAAATAACACTCAGCTGCTTGTGTTGAAGTTCACCCACTTACCTGAGTTGGAAACCATCACAATTCCTTGTGTCACTCGGTAACACATATTTCTTCCGTGTTAAATGTTTAACACATTTTTGTGTGTGAAAAAAATTACTATATGATTAAGCAACACAGAAATACTGTGTTAAAATACTTACCCAAATTTGTATTAATATAACCATTTTATTGTAAATAACACGCAGCATAATAAGTCAACACATAACATTTGTGTTATATTTGTTACACAAATTTGAGTGGAATATTAACCAAAATACCTGTCAGGTAAGTTTGTATTTTTTCTGTGTAAAGAAAAACAGTGAACAGCTTATTTCTTGTGCAAAATTAAATGTCTGTAATGGTATACATCACTTGAGAAAGGTTAAATCACCGGGAAATATTGCACAGACAAATTCAACTCGACATCACCTGTCCACCAACAATTTTATACACCAAGTTTCAGTAAAAATTTATATATCACATTAAGATGGGTCCAAATTTAAAACTTTATACTAATAAAGGTAACCCACCGTAAAGTTGCTTTTGAAACACTTATACTCTATATAGTTTAAAATTACACCAGGTATTCGTCTTCACATTACAGGTTTGATCTTGAGTGAGCAAAACAGTAAAAAAATATTTTTAAACTGTTTAAAAAAAAACATAATCTTTAAACTGGACAAATTTTGAGGGGTTATTCAAATTTTATAGTTTGTTCATATATTTAATATATAATATTGCAAAAAATATTTCATCTGTAAATAAATTAAGCATTCCTATTAAGTTACGTTAAAAACGGTTAATTGAAAAAATTAACCTGGATTAAAATTTATCACTTTTCACAACCGTACCAAAAGATACAATGACATTTTCAAGATTCTAAATCACTGGATCTTCCAACTTTATATGTAAATAGGTATATTCAAAAATACTAAACATTTAAAGATAAAACACTTTATTGCACACATTGTTTAATGCAATGATTTTATTGTGAAGGCTTCAACGGCCCTTTAAATCTAACTCTAACAGGTACGGGGAGACACTTCTTCTGTTGCACAGGTCAAAAGATTTGGCTGGAGATCACTTGAACTCTTTCTTTTGTTGGTCCACGGCTGAAAGATATGGCTGAATATCACTTGAACTGCTTACTAGCTCTTCCAGAATGGCCATTCTGAAACATATTTTTCAATACTATATATCTGGTCAGCAATGATATACCAATACTTATTTGGGTACTTCATCAAGAGAAGCCCATAAAACTTTTGAGGGCAGTACATATACAAAGCAAGGACAACTAAAGGCATCCAGTGGCTGTGTCTCTTTTGGTTCAAGAGCCAGTGGCGTAACTGCTGGGCCCGCGAGCCGAGGTAAAAGCTCTGGCAGGCCCGCATTTTGGGATGAAATAGTTCAACTTAATTTTGATAAATGTTAATAACTTTAGCCATTCTGAATTAGTTATGCTGCTTTTCACTGTATAAGTCGTCTAAAAAAAAAAAAACAGCAATGTTCATTTTGCCGCCCACACTTAAAACTTTTTTTTAGGTTACCGGTATACTTTTTCAAATATTCCAAAAAACATAATTGTTTTGGTGTAGTTCTTTTAGTCAAAGTATTACAAGGTATGACGTTTTAAGTTAAAATACTTACACTTAAAAATAAAAAAAAAGTTGCCCAACACGCTGGTCATCTCGAATTGATTCTTTGAAACTGTGCGATTATGCTACATGGGGGCTAAAAATAAGTTTGCGGGGGGGGGGCCCAAAAAATCAGTTTCGCCACTGTCAAGAGCCAATGAAACTTTATTGCACACCATTAAAATAGCTAACAATTTAGCATTTTGAATAATTGCTATATGTCAATCGGTAACTGACATATTGAAAGTTCTAAATACAGTATGTGAATCTTATGGAGAACTAGCTGATGTACCCGTTCTTCGCACAGGTGTTTTCTTTACCCAATCTATAGTCAATGCAATCTGCAATTAAGTTAGCATGAAACAGCTGTTCTTGCTTCTGCTCTTTAACCCATTGAGGTAGTAATTTTATTCTATTTGTAGTAGCCTATAACGGGAATTGATTGGTGCTGCACTCTAGTAGCAAAATATGTAACTAATGACCGCGGGCGTCTACGGTTCTATCCGCTAGGGGCGCGGACTGACTGAAAACACTTAATATCGCCGCCAGGCCTTTGCTCGTGTTAGCTGAGTTGGCTACGTCGTGGAAACACCTTGGCCAGGTGGTGATACGATGTTCGTGGGTTCGATTCCCGCACACGACCAAAACTGACCAGTTGTGCAACTCTCAATGAGTTAACCAGTCTGTGGCAACGTTGGTGGGAGGGCCCAAGTAAAATAAACGGTGGCAGGCTTGCTTGGAAGTTGACGGGATAGGTTAATTCTTTGAGACTTGCACATGGTCAACACTGATTTTGCTAATTTTTACTTATGTCTACTGTGTGTGTGCCAATGCGACTCTCTAAACTGAAAGAAAACAATATTTTAATTAAAATATGCCATTAATTCATTTAAAAACACCAATTTTATACTCCAATTCACACGTTAATAAAATTACAAGTAAGGAACGAGACCTGCTCGTATGTCTACGCCAATGGGTTAAAGCTGTCAAATGGAAGTATCCACAGCTGTTCGCATTACAGTTTCTGAATGTTTACTTTATTCTGAAATGTAAACATTGAAACTTAGGACGTTCACGGGGCTTAGCCCCGAGGGGATTTTAAGGAAGTGAATAGGCCTATATGTTGCATGGGTTCAAGATCTACCTTTATGTAAAATTTCAGCCCAGTCAGTTCAGTAGTTTTTGTGTTCACCCATAACATCAGACAGACAGACAAAAACCATCTCTTCTTTATAATATTATAACAAACTAGCAAATCCAGCTGCTCACAAATTCAAGCAAATACGGTTGTGACTTTAAATTGTGTTGCCATTCCAAAAGTTAGCCTGAAGCAGCTGATCTTTCTTCTGTACTGTGTTTTGTTACCTTCAACAGCTATCAAATTCTCAATTTCAATGATTACTGTTCTTCCATAAGATCAGTGTCTCCAGTTGTACGATTATTATCGTTTTGTACGATAATTCAGCCCGTTGTACCATGTACGATAGGTCACGTACGATACGGTAAATTGTATAATAATTTGGGATCAGCCTAAAATATACATGATTATGACCTACTAATTAATTGAATGATTACTAATGATGAACTAATTACTGACTACTTAATGAATTAAATTTTGAAAATACATAAATAGGCTCTCAGAACATATTTGAAAAGTACTAAATACAATTTTTTGTTGGATTCTTTGCCATTTATTTTTATAAATACCCTACATAGGCTTTGTAAAATATCGTGAGTTTTGTTAAGCATTTGTTTATTTATTCGAACCTTTATTTCGTTTGGAAATTTATAGCTGTTCTACTTAAAAAAATTGAATGTTTGTCTATTTTAACGTTTGAGTGTAAGTTTTAGGTGTCTTTGCAAACGTGCAATAATTTTACCTACAATACAATAATATTTAACTACTTGTATGGTATTTGTCCCTGGCCGAACTGGAGACACTGCATAAGATTAACATTGCAACTTTGAAGGCCTTTGGGGCCTGAGGGCCGATGTAGATTTTAATGATTTTTTGCAGACCTACGCATTGAGACATTTCCGCATAGATACTTCAATCATAACAATCGGTACAGTGGATCCTGATATCTCAGCGTGACACAAAATCTGCTTGTGTATTAAATATTAGGTTTGCTGCAGCAAGGGTATTTTTGTTTGGCTACTTAGCTTGCCGGCAAACTAAATATCCCCTGACACTGTAATAGGCCTGGAAAAAGGGTTTATAATTTAATCTTAAGATAGGAGGGAGGCACCTCACTGTCGGTAGCGTATGTTAGATGGGGTTAGATGGGGACTGTAACTTTCTTTTTTTTATTCGGATTGTTATATTGGATTTTACCTTGTAGAACTGCCACTCCCACTCTCACTCTGTCCAGTTTTCTTTCTACTTGCTGTTGGAGGTAAGTAGGTGAACCGTTGAAATCATTGAATTTCTCGTCTGGTTCCATTCTATAAATAAAAGTTACAAATTACCTTTTCTGAACTAAAATACCTAAACGTTTAAACGGGTGCAGTTCCGGATCTTGGCTACCATACTATCGAATGAAAATATCAAAAGTTTTAACAGTTGATATATCGATTACTCTTATTCTTCAAATTTTCTGTCGATGTAGCTCTCTACAAAACGACATCCAATCAGCGATAGTTTTCCTGCTGGTTTTAGATGTTGATGTGCTTGTTTTTCTTATTAAAAAATCATAATTTACAACATTTATACAAAAAATTAAACTAAAGTTAGAATGTTAATCAATCCAAACTTGGCATTTTCGTAAAAAGTGTTTTCTAAAGCGTTCTTTCTTACATCGTGTTCGTCATTGACCTTTTTTTTGGATCAAAATTTGACCGAATTTTCACCACGTATTAGTGTTTTTTGTTTTGCCTCCACACACATCACAATTTGGATTATTAGGTACCTATTAGTTCTTTGTCTTGAAGAAAAATAACACATTTTTCTATTGGATTAAACACATGTTTACAGAAACATGTAAAATTCACAAACTCACAATCACTTTCTACTTCTATTTTTATTTACTTTATTTTAAAATGTAAATAAACAATTTTAATTAAAAATGTTTAAAAACATCTGATTATTAATAATAGAATACAGTTTAATTATTCGATATATATATCGATTGTTAAAACTTCGATATTTTCATGCGATATTTGAATGTCACAAAATTAATGTTCTCCTGTAAGTTAATTTGAAAGTTTCCACCACCCTACGTATGTAAAAGAATTCTCCCACCTTTATGCTGTGTGTATTCCGTAATGGGTAATGTTAACAGTTTGACTAACATCAATATTTTCTCTATCTTATGTTAAGCAAATATTCGTTTGCTAGCGATATTGCAATATGGCGATAAGTCTCGCCATCAACAATTTTACTCACTGTCATTGTGTATTGCGAGTTGCAAGTTGCGTATCAGCAAGTATACTTTCTGGCATGGTTGGTTGGTCAGGTTGACAAGGGGCTTAATAGGTTAAGGAGCTACGGAGGTACGGTAGGCCTACTCAGAACAGTACAGTCGGCACGACTCTTATTCGATAAATTGAGGTTAGGTGAGATGTAAACTACTCTCAAAGCGAGGTGTTAGTATGACAGAAGTTTAGTTATGTTATGTTATTGTTGATAATAAAAAGTTGGCATCACTCACGTCTTCATATATGTGGAGGCGGACCGGAAACTACTTTATTTAAGCCCTGAATTGTTTACTTGAGCTAACAATAAAATTAAGTAGGTATTTGATTACAGGGTTCTTATGGAGTATACATGACCCCAACTATATTGAGTTAAATTTGCATTTTTCTTAAAGATTTTTACCTCTAAAATCCAGAAATAACATTTATTTTGCACGGGAACCATTATTAATTATAGAAAATATTACTTAAAATTATTATTTTCGATGCAAGCAGACAATACTTACAAACCACAGATTAGAACACAACTTTCAATGTTTCTAGTTTCTACAGACTATCAGGAAAACGTCCATAGAGTATACAATATATATAAATGAAATGTCGTAGATAATATGTATCTAATAAAAAGTTATGTTTTGTGCTTTATTTACCCCTTACCCATTATAAGTGACTAAGTGTTGAGAAGTGAGTGAGCAAAGTGAACAAGCTCATTCTGAAAGTAAATGAGCGTAGCGAACTAAGTCACCATGGAGGCAAGTGAGCGCGATAGTTAGTAAAAAACACTACATCTTCGTAGGGTACGTGACAGCAAACGAGGTCACCATGGAGGCAAGTGAGCGCGGAGCGCGTAAGCTCATCCTGTAGGAAGTGAGCTGGCGAAGAAGCTTGATCCGAAAATGAATGGTTAATAAAAAACGCTACATCTTCGTACGGTATGTGACATTAAAGCGTACACTTAGTACTGGCATGGTTTGTTGGTGGGCTTGCCACGGGTGCTTATTAGGTTAACTAGCTTGGGTTAGGTTAAGTGACACCGTACCTGGATGGCAAAACGAACAAAAACAAACCACACTTAACCTAACAATCCTAACCTAACCCAACGCTAGTTAACCTAATAAGTACCCGTGGCAAGCCCACCAACCAACAATCCGAATATAAGTATACTTTGGTACCTATTATACTCCTAATTAGGTTAGGTTAGGTAATACAGGTGCAGTCGAGCAATATTCAAGGGTTCGAGTTGGCAAACCTGCTCCAAGTAGAAAAATCAGCTCCGAAGCAGAAAAAATAACAAAATGGACGTTAACACCGTTTATTTAATTTCGTACTGTTAATTTTCATCTTAAAAGTTGTTATTTACTGACGTATAGTTATTTTAAGAACATATTATGATAATCTCTAGTGGATGATGATTGATCAAACGGTATTTATGTGTTTTCTTTATTAACAAGTTCTTAGATTGGAAATCTCTTGCAGACAGTTCCATGTTGCAATTTGAACGTTCCTCCCTCAAACCACTAGTCGGCAGAAGAAATTGGAACCGTCCAAGTTTTTTTTACTATTTTCACCATTAAAACGGTCTTTCCGCGGAAAAAAAATACTTTTAACGTGTTTTTCAGGTCAAAATCTATAAGAAAAGTGTAAATTTACCTCGATTTTGTTGGGGTCATGTATACTCCATAATTACCTACAGGTTCTTATCCTCTAATCAATAGATTGCCAAGCATACATAGTGTAATCCATCTTACGTTCAAGAAAGGTTATCTGAATTTCAAAGTAGGTACGCCTAGCTCACAAACTTAACTTGTCTATAGTAGACTCACTAAAGCTGGAGCAGTCAAAATACTAGAGGAGTTATAACATGTTTGTATAAAATTATCAAATTAAGTTCTCAGACCCCTTCAAAGTTTTAATGTAAGGAGTACAAAAGTGAGATTTAACCTCGAGTCGTACAGGCTTTGGAGAGTAGGCTAGGCCTGTAATCAGTAATTATGGAGTATACATGACCCCAACAAAATCGAGCCAAGTTAAGTTTGTGAGTTAGGCATACCTACTTTGAAATTCAGATAACCTTACTTGAACGTAAGATGGATTACACTATGTATGCATGGCAATCTATTGAGTAGAGGATAAGTAGGCAAAATTGACAAGGCCTAAGTTATTTTGTCAAACAAAATTGTTTTTCCTAGGATGTCCTTCTAACATCAATCATCCTAATAACTCAAGCACGCCGCTTCCTTCACGGAGTTGTAGGGGTTACTTAAAGCCTACAATAACACTGATCACTAACTTTACAGCTAAATCTTTACTTACCTTATCACCCATCTTGACGACATGTAGTAACAGTAGTATTTGGCTACTGTATTGCAGTTCCACATTCGCAATTTAAAACTCAAAGAACGTAAACTGACAAACTAACAAAAAGAATGCTGCCGGGTGTCGTCTGTCGCTGTCAAGGAGTTCTATTGGTATTACTGGAGGTAACACTGATGAACAAAACTACGAGCCGTTCTTTCCAAATTTTGGTGAGGCAAAGAACTACTCGCTGAAATCGAACTAGTTGGCAAAGTAACTCAAACAAATACCTACTAATGATTTTAACATTAATAAACTTGTATTCGTTTGTTTGCTCATGATTTATCATATTTCACGGCAAGATTAGATGCATAAATAGAGTGAAAAATGAATTTGCTCCAACTTGTATTACTTTTACTCCAGTGATTTTCACGAGTAGAATCACTTATAGGAGTAAACAACGAATCATGATAGTTCAAAGAACGAAAAATTTGCCTCACCAGTGTACCAACAGTAGGATTTATTCATAATTATTCTCAGTAATAAGTTGATAATTTCATTCATCTGCAACTGCAACTACATTAAAAAATGTACTTCTACTTCTACTTTTTAGGTGGAAATATTTGTTCATGGATCCTTTTTGAAAGAGTTTTTCTGCCAATTTAAATACATATCATAGTGTTAAAAACCTAATCTTGAGTTGCTTTATTAGTTTATTACATACCCGAAGCCCTACCCAAACTTAGACTAAATGTAATAGTACTAATAGTGTAATACAGATTTTTATCTTTCACCGTTGATCATTTGTGCTATTTAAATAATTGTTTTGTATTTTTAATAAACAAAATTGTATTCATTTACTATAACTACCGTCAACATATACAAAATTACACTTAATCGCATATTTTTCCTGGCTTTTTGTGAATTACGGCCAATCCCGGGTGCAACGCACATTAATTACCCACAATTCCACACAAAATTACCGTGTTTAAAATATATTTTAGAAGACCAACACGCTTTCGTGTCACAAATGCCAATTTGACACAGCATAGTTTTACCACGAATGCGAATTGGTTACTCAAGCCTCTAGTAAACCAATTTCAGTGTCTATTTTCACACAATCAGTTTAACCAACATCTTTGTGTTTAAAATACCCCAGCATTTTTTTACAGAGCAATATGTTTTGCAAATGACAATGTTTAAAGCAAACAATGAAATTAGTTGTCCATACACAAATTAGATTGTTTAGTTTATTATATTTTTGGTAGTTTCAACAATTATTCATTTTTCTCTGTGAACCGTACGTGTCACCTTGACACTGCTCACTGCTCTCTAAATGTTTTAAGCCAAGTACGCAGTTAATATTTGGGTAGTATCAACCCAATGCTGGTTTAAAACTGTATAACTGTGATATACACTGCTGTATCAAGAAAATTTAAGTTTTATAAAGATGGCGGTTTGACAGTTTCCCCAGTATCTACTTGAAGAGAGACATTTAGAAGTATCATCTAAATATGGGATTTCTTAAATGTATTATACGATTAAACATGGCGGATCTCTGGGGTTTTCTATATCAGCTTGATGTGGTAACCTGTAAGAGTATCAGCTTTTCTTTAAAATCTGTTATAAGTGAAAAAATACTAGTGTATACAACTATATATCAATCTGAAATTTTATAAAACACATTAATAAATCATTTTCAATGACTTAGTCTTTGAACTGAACGAATATATACAGTAACAAGTTGGACCACAAGGGATGGACTACTCATAAAATCAACTGTAAGAGTGATTTTATGTATATATATATATATATATATATATATATGTGTGTGTATGCACTCTAGTGGTCGCATTTTTTTCTGATTTACTTCAAATTTGGTAGGGACGTTCCTTTCTATAACCTGTTGGACAAGTTTGTTGGGCAAAACAATCGGAAAACTCTAAACCCATTTTTTGGTGATTAATCATTCAAATTTTGGGTTTTTGGGCCCAAAAAGGGTCAGAAAAGCCCCAGATGTAAAATTAATGCATGTTAATAGATGGGAATTAGAAAGGCGAAAGTTTTAAGCCCTCTCTCGTCATTCTAGCATAAATATTTACCGAGTTATTAAAGAAAATGTGTATCGGGTAAACACAGTACGTTGTCTTATGGGGGTTTTACACTAGAAAAGCCTGTTATTCCTTTGTTAGGGTTCTTTTATTATCCCCAGCAACCTCACACCTACTTTCAAGCCTGTCTGGACCTTCTCCTAACCTTATAATGCGTAAAATTGTATTCCAAGCTTTGCAAGTAAATGAAACGAGGAGTATCAGAACAGCCAAAAAAACAATGTTTTCAGATTTCAATAAAAATTGGACAAATGGATGTTTTTACACTGATTTTGAGTTTTACAAGTTTTTATTTGGAAATTCACTTCCCTCTCGTCAGCGTTCTGCGTGCGAACTCGTTTTTCATGTACCTGTTAGTTACATCTTTATCATGATGTATATCTTGTATTTTTAAGTAAATGTATATGTAGATAAAGAGAATTAGTTCATTGTTATCATTATATCAACTATGTATAATATTAACAATATAATTTAGAAAAAAAAATATATATTTCTTTATTATAAAATAATCGCTAAAATACATAGCTCTACTACTCTTAAAGTCATACATAAGACTCAAAATCCAAAGATGTATACAATTGAAAAGTTATGCATTAAGCAAACACTAAAAGTGAGCTGTCTCTTTTTTAGTGGTGTTTAACCGTATAAAACAATTGTAAACAGTTTTGTATTACACAGCTAGTCTATTGTGGACGCAGTGAGGCCAATAGCACGACAATAAATTGTCAGAATCGCTCCCAGTGCTGTCCCTGTATCACGGAAACTGCTATTAGAAGCTTTGACTTGTCACGAATGACTAGTGTAATTCTGATGATAGTCTGAGCCATCTGTGTATTTTTTATGGTTAAATCTTGGACTTTTTTATGCGGTTGGGATAGAAAATTATATTGTAAAAAAGTATAAAACACTTAATTTAAATTACGAAATGTTGAATTTTTTTAGAGTTTTGACTCCTTACTATATTAATTTAGATTCAACCACATTAACAGGAAGAAAAACATAATTAAATTATTATCTTTAAAAGCCTTGACACCTTATATTTAAAACCCTCACCTACTTCCTCAGCCTATGGTGACACAATTGGTTTCTTTAGTGGAACCGGCTTCAACTCAATTACGAGTCATCATCAACCACTTCTTGATATTAAATACTGAGGTCACATATCCGTGATTGTCAAACTAGAATTTGGTGTTTACAGGAAGCCCACTCAATCTGATCTGGTTATTCCAGTTGATTCTAATCATCTGATTTCATACAAAATGGCTTCTTTTAGATCAATGGTACATAGGCTACTTAATTATAAGTTATCTCCAACAAAATTTAGCAAAGAAAAATAAATAATTAAGCTAAATTCCTTTAGCAATGGTTACGATACAGGTATAATTGATCAGTTAATAAGGAAAGCTAAATTTGGAGTGTTAAATCCCATTGAAAACAAAACAAAAATAAATATGTGCCTATATGCTATGTAAATTGATACACTATGAAGATTGGCAATGTTATTACCAAAGCATCGTTTTAACCAGGTTATAAAATAAATAAAAGCTTGCAAATCAGGAGGCCTGAAAATAACCAGGATAATGGGGATATGAACGGTTGAATGTGTCAAAGTAGTAGGATGTAAAAAGACTTATGTAGGATTTACAAATACATCTTTGAAAGAACGTTTTAAAGAACATACAGCCCGAAAACAAAGCAATCCCGCATCTAAAATGGCCCAAAACCTTAAACAACACCCTCACAACAATTTGGATTTTAACACATCAATAACGGTGTTAAAACGACGCAATAACAAATCAAAACCAAAGGTTTGGGAGGAGTATTTTAATTATAAACACTTAACTGACGGAGAAAAAAAACCATGCTAAATTAAAAGCCAAATTTTGGATAAAATAACATTTAAATTATTCAGTGGCCTGGGTTGGGACGAACAGCTGATAGGCAAATAACCTTTGACCACCCACTGGATGAAAAAGCAAGCAGAAAAATCTATGCAAGATCAGAATGCAAGCAGTAGATCTATGAATGTTGCCGTGCGCGGATCGAGTAATAAAAAAGTAGAGACCCGGTCGGAATTTTAAATGTGCAATTGTACAATGTGTTATGTGGCTCGTAAACGGTGATTTGTATGTTTTTTAAATCAGTTTGTTTTGACTTTGACGAAAATCACGGATATGTGACCTTCGTATTTAATGTCAAGAAGTGGCTGCTGATGACTCATAATTGAGTTGAAACCGGTTCCACTAAAGGAACAAATTGTGACACCATAGGCTGAAGAGGTAGGGTAGTTTAAAATTTAATTGTTTTACTAAGACAGTGGTACAATATAATATTATATTCTGTTTAAATTAGTGAAAATTAGGACTAATCAATTATACGGGATTTAAAGGACAACAAACATATTAACTACAAAATTTAGGCCAAACTATGAAAATAAAATATATAAAAATATAAATAATTTAACCCCAAACTTTAATTTATCTTATGACTTTCTGATAAATTATTCGTTTAAATTGGCTGTAAATTATATTAAAATATTTTCTTTCGTGTAAAAAATTGTACAACATTGAATCTACTTCAATGGAATTATCCTGATAAAACTTCATACAAAAAATAATACCACACTTTTAAATACTAAAACATGCAAAGTAAATTAAAGTTTTTACTGTGTGCAAATAGTGTATCGGAGTTGTATTCACCATAGAAATCCCCAATAGGCAGGAGTCAGCGGTTATTGAAGCCCACGCGTGACGCCCATCAGTTCTCAAATATATTACTACGATGTGTCACCCGCAATATTCACATTCCACGTTCAAAATACGTCAATCAATATATCTCAAATACAACCTCTGTGGGCTAACTCTGTGCTTTCTGCTTCAACTCTTAGCCGATGAGTATTATTATAGTTAAGATGAATATGTTATCTACAAAAGATTATTATTTATAGGAGATGAATTGTGAGCGCAATTCGATAATATTTTTTACTCGATGTAAATGTTATATATATATATATATATATATATATATATATATATATATATATATATATATATATATATATATATATATATATATATATATATATAAAACCTTTATTTTAATGTGATATATTTTTAAAATCAAAATGAACACTATTGAGATTATAATACTAATAAAACATGATGACACTGGTATGCCAGGATCACTAAATGAATTATTAAATATGATAAACATTTAAAAGTAAATTATAACTAACCGTAAATAATTTGATACTAGAATAACAAAGTCAAATTATAACATACATAAATTTAATCAAGCACATCTACATGCTAATGTGAAAAAGGATGAATAAGCTTATAATAAATATAACATAAGTGTGCGTTAACTTTTATAAACGTGAACAAAAATCATAATTTAAAGTAATAATTATGCTATGATTAGTTTTATTATGCATTACAGCATAATCTTGCAATATTGCATAAATGTAAGTAAAAAAAACAATAATTTATTGCATGACTATATAAAGGGGGAATTTTTCAAGGATAAAAAAACTAAATTTGATATCTGTCTAAAATAATTTAAGTTGAAACAACATTCGATAATTGGAGAACTGTATGATCAGTGTAAACCTCTAAGGCTGTCGGAAACAAAACTGTCAACTGTTAAGCAAATCTGTCTAACTGTCCTTGCACAGTGATCCCCGCGGAATTGTCCTATCTAAACACACACAGAACACACTAAACAGAAATAACAAAGCTATACATATAGCTAGCCTGAGAAATAAACTATGAAATGTCTAAATTATGTGATGTATTCAGTACTTTTTATCCTGAATAACTGGGATTTCCAGATATTCATAAAAACAAACACTCTTTTATAGTGTAAAACCGATCCAACATTTTAAAACGGGAGTTAAAATAAGCGATGAGAGTTTAAACAAAAAACTAGTCGTGTTCACATTTACAATACGAATAAAATCGAGTCCCGAAGAGGTCTTTGTGAATTGTCAACAAACGGTTCAACAATATTGACACGAATGGTACACTGGGACCCTGGCCACACTCTACAGCTTGTAACCCCATTGATAGAGTTTATCATTTATTTGCAATTTTGTTTGTAGTATTATTTTAAATTATTGATAAGTAGTTTGCAATGTTATCGTTTTCAATTCTCGTGTTTTAGACAGGATTTTTCTTATGGAGAATAATTTTTCTTATAGATACCATAAGAAAAAATTACTCCCTATATATGGTAGGTATTTCAACCATACGAAATGTGTAATAACATTTCGAAAATCCTAAATATTTAATTATATCAAGTTGTAACAAACTTTGAAACTGGTTTTGTATGTTTTCTAAAATTGTTTTTTTTTTATAAATAACAGATTCCCTTTGACTAGTTGCTTTTACAAATACGTCTCGTGTTATCAGCAACATTTTATAATTTAATTAAAAACTAAAACTTTCCCAGTATTTTGAAAATGTTTATATTTTGTGAGCTTGTGAAAGGCCTAACAAAAGATATATTATTTTAATAATTGTGAACGTTTTAATCTTAAATAAATGTACAGCTAATATTACGGCTCCTTATTGAAGATTGTATAGTTTATCGTAAAGAGTTGCTCAATAACGGCTCTTATCAAATATTACCTCTGAATAGTTTCTTATACATATTTGAACATGTAACTATTGTAATTTGTTTAAGTCGAACTAAAGTATCAAATATAAGTATAAAGTATTTCGGAAAGGGATGCATCGTGCAAATGTTTGGGTTCTACAACATAATACTACGTATATCATTACAAACGAAACTTTATTTGATCACAGTATATTACATTATAATTATAGTTACAACGATATTAAAGAAATTGAATATAAAGTAATGATTGCAAAAGTTATTGTTTTTAAAATATAAGAGTGAGCCTAACCTGACAACAGCATAGCATTTATAACCATTATTTTTGTAATACTATTAGATATTAGCAAACTGAAAATACAACTTAAATCTAAACAACAAATTTCTCAAAATTTTTCTTATGGTTGAACAGTCGCTCTATAATGGTTATTAGACAAAATATTTAACATTACGTTTGCTAACTCTAAAGAAGGAGTAGGGGGCATTGGAGCGTTCAAAACCAGCACAGGCGAAGTGAGGATGCGAGGATGCTCCCCCCCCCCCCCCGATGACCTTGACCTTGACCCCAAGGTCACCCCCGAGGGCACCCCCGAGGGCACCCCCGAGGGCACCCTTCCCCCCCCGGATGACCTTGACCTTGACCCCAAGGTCACCCCCGAGGGCACTCCCGAGGGCAACCCCCCCCCCCGTGACCTGACGGAAACCTAACATAGGCTGGCGAGCACAGGCGAAGTGAGGATGCGAGGATGCCCCCCCCCGTGACCTGACGGAAACCTAACATAGGCTGGCGAGCACAGGCGAAGTGAGGATGCGAGGATGCCCCCCCCCCCGTCACGTGACCTGGCGGAAACCTAACATAGGCTGGCGAGCACAGGCGTGTGAGGAGGAATGAGGACCTCCCCCCCCGTCACGTGACCTGGCGGAAACCTAACATAGGCTGGTGAGCACAGGCGAAGTGAGGATGCGAGGATGCCCCCCCCCCGGTCGTCCGCAGCACTTTTCGTGATGAGGAAAAAACTTCCGAAAATGAATAACTAGCCTATTTACCCACCGATTCCCACGGGACTTTTTCCAGAGTGTAGACCTATCCTAGAGGAAGCGAATGACGTAAGAACCCCATAGATCCGCCATTAAACAAGGCCGCTATTAATTTTTAAACGCGTTTTCCTTATGGGATCTCAGCTGTTTACCGACCGATTTTGATGAAACTTCACCACATGTCGGGCGACGGCCTAAGTAAACCATCCCTTAAAGAAAATTGAAAATCAACCGTTAAACGGGCCCGCTATTAATTTTTAAACGCGTTTTCCTTATGGTATCTCAGCTGTTTACCGACCAATTTTGAAGAAATTTCACCACATGTCAGGCGGCAGCCTAAGTAAACCATCCCTTAAAGAAAATTGAGAATCCACCGTTAAACAGGCCCACCATTAATTTTTAAACGCGTTTTCCTCATGGGATCTTGGCTGTTTTCCAGACACCTCACGATGGTTCAACACTAGCAAAGGCGCGGTGAGGATGTAAGTCCCCACCCCGTCACGTGACCTGGCGGAAACCTAACATAGGCTGGTGAGCACAGGCGTGTGAGGAGGAATGAGAAATCCCCCCCCCGTCAGCGATAGACTACCTCTCACGTTTCTGGAAGCTTCTAGAAGGTTCGCTGAAGCGTGCAACCTGGGTATAAAACCGAGGCAGAGCCGCGCGCGACCTCAGTGTTGTTTGAGACGTCACCATGAATGGAAACGGAGTCAGTGCAGCTGAAGTGGACCAAACGATCCGCTCCTTCCTAGAGGAGCTGAACGCAATGAATGATGAGAACGCCAACGCACCGCCAGTACAGCAGGGATGTGTGTCAAAGAAGAAAAAGCTCGATGGGTGGACTGTAAAGAGTAAGGAAGTGCCTATCGATTCCCCAACACTGTGCTGGTCCGCTGGCGGATATCAGTACACTGTGAAGAACCCTACCAACAGCGGTAATGTACTGTTAAAGATGAACGTGTTCAAAGGAGGTCGCCCCACGTTCAGTTGCGGCTTGTACTTGGACGAGGAGCGAAACGATGAAATCTGCATATGTCTAGAGGACCTGCTATCCAGATTGCAAAACCTATGGCTGGCAAATAGCGAGACGGGAGAGTCAAGATACGACGGGATCACTAGAACCGCTACTCCTCTACCTACCTGGCGAAAGACCGATTGCGTCATCTCAGGGAAAACCAAGAGGAGCGTACACTCCAAGCGCGCTACCCAGTAAACGAGAGAGAGCGTGGAAACTTCCACTAAGCAGTTGATAACCGAGTCCCTTCAATATTAAAAAAATAAAAAAATAAAAAAAAGCGAGAAAAGAATTTAGTTTTAAGAGCCGAGGTGGCGGTGCATGGCAGTCAGTAGACGCCATGGACTTGAGGTGGAAACACCCATTCACCGCCATCGTGGCCGGGCCTTCGGGCAGCGGCAAGTCGCACTTCGTGGCTCGCTTCATAGAGCACGCCGACCGCATGTGCGATACGCGGTTCGCCCGTATCACTTGGCACTATGGCAGTGGTGGCGGCGGTGGCAAGAGCCGTGCGGACTCTGCCGTGCGCTACGTAGCCGGCCTGCCAGACTTGGACGACTACGACGGTAGCGAGCCCGCCCTGGTCATCGTCGATGACATGATGCGCGAGGCCGGCCCCGGCGTGGCGGACCTGTTCACCAAGGGCTCGCACCACCGCAACATGAGCGTGTTCTTCATCACGCAAAACCTGTTTCACCAGGGCAGGGGGCAGCGCGACATATCGCTGAACGCTCACTACATAGTGTGCTTCAAGAATCCCAGGGACCGCGCTCAGATCAAACACCTGGCCCGTCAAGTATACCCGGAGAACCCCAAATTCGTGGAGGAGGCTTACGCGGACGCCACGCGTGATCCGCACGCCTACCTGCTCGTAGACTTGAAACAGTCCACGCCCGAAGAGATGCGCGTACGTTCGAACATTTTCCCAGACGACCCGGTGAACTACGTGTACCTGCCCAAGAAGAAGTGATAAATAGGCCGAGCGCGTGCCAGCGTCAGTCATCATGTCACACCGCGTGAAGAAGGACGCGGCGCTGCTGAGGGCCCTAATACACGCTACGCCCAAAGAACGCAAGGCCCTGTTAAAAGCGTGCGACAAGAGTCGCATCAAGTCATTGTGCGAGTGCGCGTATAACGTGCTACGCGGAAACGTACCGCTTTCCCCCTGTCTCAAACGCAAATTGAGCAAACACAAACAGGCGCTCAGACGGCTAGTGAAACGCGGCGAGGGTTGGGCCAAGAAGCGACACTACCTCGTCCAACGGGGCGGAGGGATCCTCCTACCTCTGCTGTTGAACGCTGTTCTGCCCGTTCTAGCGCAGAAGCTATTCGGACATGGAGTACGCTAGGAAAATGGTGGTTGTACCGCAGGAGCTCATCGAGAGATTGCGAGAAGGACCGGGACCAGGGCCGGGGCCAAGAGGAGGAGCAGGTAGCGCCAATAAGCCAGCCAGCCTGGACGCTGAGATGCATCGCATATTGAGCGACAAGCGGCTGGACGATACGGAGAAATGGAAACAATATCAGCAGGTGTTACAGCGGTTCCTGCACTTTTCCGCGGCTAAACGTCAACCCATAGGTCTGTCAATCATCGAGGGCGAGGAGAGGGAGGAGGAAGCGGCAGGGGGTCCGAGTCAGATGAAGCGCGAGTCTAGCACCTCGGCAGAGGAGGACATTGTGGAATCGTTCTCAAAAATCTACAGGTCGGTGGCGCGCAACTTGTTGCGATTCATGACCCGGCAAGGCATCCCCATCGCCTGGGACGCCAGTGGGGCGGTGTACGTGAACAAGGTGAAGATCCCCGATTCCAATATAGTGGACATCGCGCACTGCATAGTGAGAGCGCGAAGGGCGGACCGATTGCCTACCGGCTGGCATCAAGTGATGGCCGCCTTGAAGGACATGAACGTGCCCAAAGAATACGTGAGCAATCCCACGGCGTTGCGTTACTTAGGCGTGGGGCTGGACTCGGCATCGAGCCCCTGGGGAGACACGACAGCCTCGTCGACACCCCTCTCACCGAGGTTGACACCGATACTGGGCCGTCTGAGACCGCGACCTCCAGCGGCCAGGAGAAGGATAATAACCGAGGAACCTGACCGGGAATCGTCATTGGACAACTGGGAGCCGTTCACACCGTAATGGAGAAGCTGTACTACGACCCGAGCCAGCCCGGTTCCCTCGGTGGGGTGGCCGCCCTGGCCAGAGCCGCGCGCCTCCCGAAACGCAGAGTGGTGGAATGGCTGCGCGCCCAGGACACCTACACGCTGCACAAGCCAGCGCGCAAGCGGTTTCCTCGCAACCGCTACGCCGTGTTCGGGCCCCGGGAGCTGTGGCAGGCGGACCTGAACGACATGCGCGGCCTAAGCCGGTACAACGACGGAGTCAACTACCTGCTGACTGTGATAGACGTATTCAGTAAGCGGCTGTTCGCGGTACCACTGAAGAGGAAAAGCGGGCCTGAGGTGGCTGCAGCGTTCGAGAGGATATTCTCCGAGGCGACTCCTCGCTGCCTACAGACCGACAAGGGGACGGAGTTCACCGGGGCCGCGACCAAGAGAGTGTTCAAGAGTCACGGTGTCAACTACTTCACCACGCAGAACCCCGACGTGAAGGCGGCGGTGGTGGAGCGAGTCAACCGCACGCTCAAGACCCGCATGTGGCGCTACCTGACCTACAAAAACACGTATCGCTACGTGGACGTGTTGGACAGGCTTGTGGACGCCTACAACCACAGCCCGCACAAGAGCCTGGGTGGCCTACGACCCGTGGACGCGGACAGCGGCGATGGCCAAACGGTGTACAAGGTGTGGCGTCACATGTATGGAAAGGCGATCCGGCGACACAAGCCCAGGTTCGAGCCGGGCGACACGGTGCGCATAGCCAGGGAGAAGGGCACGTTCGCCAAAGGTTACGAGACCAACTGGAGTAAGGAGCTGTTTGTGGTAGACCACGTATACGGGTCGCATCCTCTGCCATTGTACGTGCTGCGCGACCTGAACGGGACGCCGCTGGAAGGGCGCTTCTACGAGCACGAGATGCAAAAGGTGACGATCGCCCCGGACCGCCTGTATCAAATAGATAAAATACTGGACACCGAGGGGCGAGGCTCCAGTAAGCGCTACCTAGTCAAGTGGGCCGGTTACGGAGAGGACTTCAACTCGTGGGTACCCGCAGCGGACGTGCAACAGCTGCGATGACGAGGCACGACCAGTTTTACCTGACGTTGCCCAGTAACAGTTCAATGAAGTACTATCCCAACAACATTGTGACAAACTACACGACCCATCTACCCTCGACCGTTGATCTGTCAGACGGCGAGTGGGAGGTCGCTCTGGCGGAGGCGCACTACCCCTTCTCTTTTCTGACCGTCGGTGAGGGAACCTACATCAAACTAGTGCTGGGAATGAGGGACTCGAAAGGCGGGTTGGCCATGGTGGACAAGTTGTTAATCAAAGTGGAGCCGGGCAATTACAGTAGTACCGAGGAACTCGTGCACGCAATCAACAACCACCCTCAAATGAAGAGTAACCTGTGCGCCTTCTCGTATGACGAGAGGTCCTCCAGGGTGGAATTGATGTCGACGTCTTCAGCCGTTCAGAGCCTCAAACTGAGCCCCAGTTTGGCGCTACAGTTTGGCTACGAGGTGGATACGGATATCGTCAAGCGTCACAGGTCCGTGAGGCCGGCTAACCTCTTCGCCGGTCTGCCATCACACATGTACGTGTATTGCGACCTGGTGGAACCCCAACTGGTGGGTGACGCTGTGGCGCCACTACTGAAGATCCTCAACATCGACATCAGGAATTACACGTACGGTGCCAACACGACAGTGTATATAATAGACCCGCACTACGTGCCGGTGATTAAAACCTCATTCGAGAGCGTGGAAATCGATTTAAGGAACAACCAAGGGCGACACTTGCCATTCCACTTCAGGACCACGTGCATGAAGCTTCATTTCAGGAAAGAGAGGCAGCGGCAATGAATCCGAGCGATCCCTATCTGGCGTATTACCGCCACCAGCAGGCGGGCCATGGCGTATCCTCCGTATTCAGAGGAGCCGCTTTCCAACGCGGACACGGTATCGGCAGTTTCCTAGGTGGGCTGATGCGTACAGTGGTCCCTTTGATCAGATCCGGCGCATCGGCGCTGGGCAAGGAGGTGCTGAGGTCCGGTGTGGGTTTATTGGGCGACGTGGCGGCGGGCACAGCCGACCCCCGAGTCGCGGCCAACACCCGGCTCAGACAGTTTACTGGGTCGCTGAAACGCAGGGCTGATGAAAAACTGGATCGCGTGCTGAGCGGTGGTGGTGCCTATAAGAGGAGGCGTGTACAGCAGGTTACTCCTCAGTCTCTAGCGAAACTCCTCGGAGCGAGGAAGAAGACCGCTGCGCCCAAGAGGAAGCCCGCAAAACGTGTCGCTAAGAAGAGGAGAAGCAAGAAGAGCGAGAGTACCGTGAAGGACATTTTTGGATAATGGCGTTTCTACATCAGAAGTCGTGCGAGTGTGTCAAGACCGAGTTGGACCTGTTCTCGCTTCCGCCCACGCAGACCAGTATAGAGAGTGGTAAATGGGTGCAGTACAAGCCCATCTCCTCCCTGACAGACGACTCACCCGTTGAGTTCATAGTTCCGGGTCATGGGGACGAGTACACGGATCTGTCACAGACGCTACTGCATGTGAAGGCTACCATTAGAACGGCTAATGGAGGCGCTGTAACGGGTGATCAAGCGATAAAAGAGGTGGGTCCAAATAACAACTGGCTGCACTCGCTGTTCAGTCAAGTGGACCTGTATCTGAACAACAAACTGGTGTCTCCTCAGAACAACACGTACGCCTATCGCGCCTACCTGGAGAACCTGTTGTCCTATGGTGGTGATGCCAAGACATCGCACCTCACCGCGGAGTTGTTCTACGAGGACTATGCCGGGTACATGGACAATACTGAGGAGGATAATGCCGGGCTCAAGAACCGGAGGGAGTTTGTCAAGGGCAGCCGGTACGCGGACATGGTCGGACATCTGCACGTCGACCTGTGCAACCAGGAGAAGTTCATGTTAAACGGCGTGGAGATGCGCTTTCGCCTGATCAGGTCAAAGAACTCATTCTCCATCATGTCCAAAACCGTGACAGACTATAAAGTGGACATTGCCGAAGTCAACCTGTTTATGCGCCGCTGTAAGATCAACCCGAGCGTGCTGTTGGCTCACAGCAGGACGCTGGAGTCGGGCACAGCCAAATATCCCATTACGCGCGTGGAAGTCAAATCCTTCACACTACCCTCCGGTATCAGCAGCAAGACTCTGGACAGTGTGTTTCTGGGTCAACTGCCGAAACGCATTATAGTTGGCCTGGTCAGCAATCAGGCGTTCAACGGGGACTACAAGAAGAATCCGTTCAACTTCACCCACAGCCACGTGAACTTCTTCGCGCTGTACATAGATGGTGAGCAAGTGCCATGTAAGCCGCTTCAACCGGATTACACGTTCGGTCAGGAGTTGTGCGTGCTCGCCTACCACACGCTGTACACCGGCACCGGCATCAATTTCTCAGACTGCGGTAACGAAGTCAGTCGCAACGAATACCCCTACGGATACTGCCTGATGGCGTTTGATCTGACGCCCGATATGGCAGCCTCTCAATCCAGCCACTGGAACCTGGTGCGCAACGGTAACCTGCGCATAGAGATTGGGTTCTCCGAAGCCTTGGCGGAGGCGTTCAACTGCATAGTGTACGCCGAGTTGGACAACGTCGTGGAGGTGGACCGTCATCGCAACGTCACAGTCGACTTTGGCGGGTAAACGAGTTGCCGCGCGCTCAAGGTCACCGCGCGCGGACCGTTAGGTGATGGCGGCGCGCGCAGTCAAGGTTATCCCGCTAGGCGCGCTCCCGTCAGCGCTCAGTCGAGTTCAGTCAGCCGTACGGGATGGACGTGCCGCCACCGATCTATAACGAGCCGCCACCAGCGCGCTGTCATCACGGAAGCGTGGTGATGGATATGCAGTGTTTTAAAGACAGTGATAATGACTTTCTACTGAAAGAGGTTTGCGTGGTGGACGTGACTACCGGCACGCTGCTCCTACATCACATCGCCCGCCCACCCTTCAGTAAGGACCTCCTGACTCCCGAGAAACAGCGCGAGAGCGTCTGGATCACTCGCCACTGCCACGGCTTGGAGTGGGACCAGGGGGACATCGCGTACATCGCCCTGCTGGACAAGCTGCGCTCCTGCCTCATCCACCGCCCCTTGGTCTACGTCAAAGGATCGCAGAAGAGGGACTTTGTACAACGCCACCTCATAACCGAGCCCGCCGCCACCACCGCTCAGGACATGGAGGATCTGGTCTGCGGGTCGCTCAACGGTCCGCCCACCTACCGGACCCTGCGCTGTCGCCACCATAAGAGCTCCCACAAACGTTGCGCCCTTCATAACTGCATAGTATTGCGGGACTGGCTCGTGGCTAACGACAGTCCAGACCCATCCGTCTCAAGTTGCCTGTGCTGCTTCCGCCCACGATGAATACCGTCCAGATCAGAGAATGCCTGGTGAGGATCCCCGGACTGAGGAACGTTGCGGTCTACGCCTCTGACCAACTACCGGACGTGCCGGTCAAGCCTCTCACCGCCATCGTGTCCAACACAGTGGCACACACCGAGAGCGGTGAACACTGGGTGGCGTTTTACTGCTCGGAACAGGACAGACTCGAGTACCTGGACAGCTACGGAAGGCCGCCATACCAGGCCGACTTTCAAAGGTTCCTGAGGCGCAATCCTCATCACCGCCACTACGTCTACAACAGGTATCGACTCCAGGGCTACGATACCTCTGTTTGCGGTTACTACTGCCTCACTTACCTGTACTGCCGGGCTGTTCTCCGCACGTCACTCAGCGACTACGTCCAGCTCTTCGACCCTGCCGCTCCCGCCGCCAACGACGCTCTGGTCCGCAGGCTCTTCCACTCCATATTCGCTTAAAACTAATTTGTAAGGTTTTTGTAGTATGTGTATGTAACCTTATTACTGTACAATACATGTCTCATAATGATAAAGCTTGTGTTTTCATTTCTCCTTTCTCCTTACTAAATTTAAAAAAATTAGCAAAACTGAGGCAGCGGGGCTGGACCTCAGGTTTATATACCAGCGGCGCGTGTCACTGGCTGAGCCCCCGCCAAGCGGCAGTGAAGGCCGCCAAAGAGGGCGCGTCACGAGACCCCTCGGACATCAGCAAACCGCTGAGTAATTCGAGGGTGCAACCTTGAGCGTCAGCAAACCACTTAGCAACTCCTTCCTGGGCAACTCCTTCAGGGCCGTCCCCGACACGCGCCGCCAATCGCTCCCGGTTGGCGGGGGCTTTTTAAGCTGCACGGCTCGGGCCAAACGGCCCATAACGCCTTTCCGAGCCTAACGGCTTGTGACTTTTGAGTGAGCAAAGGGAGGAAATAAACAACTCGGGTTCATGCTGTACATAAAGCTATTATATTTTCTTACAAATACTATTTACAATTTTTTTCTCTTATAACTAATATATACAACTAGACGGGGAATTCCTCTTCTTCCTCGTCTTCGTCCTGGCGCTGACCCTCCTCCTCCTCGCCGTCCACTTCCATCCGCTGCGGATCTTCTCCTCTCCTCCTGGCTGGCGGTAGCGGCGGGACGTCCTTGTGTCCCCATGGCAAAGTGTGGATGCCGTCGGGGAGGACGCACCGCTTGTCGTCAGCTGGACTGAGGCTCAGCTTGTTCACTTCCACGGTGTAGACCCGGTGCAAGTGGGACTGGAACCGGACGTTGGTGGTGTGTTTATGGACCCCGTCAAACAGACACTCTCTGTAGTCGTCGGGGGTGAGGACGTTCTTGACAACGCCCTTCGCCACCCCCTTAGCTCGCTTGAGAGCCTTGCTGCCGCCTGTCGCCGCGTCCTCGATGTCCATGAAGTACAGCTTGGACCGCAGGCCGAGGTACTCGTATAAGGACAGGCCGTTGCACTCGTCCTTAAACTTTCCGATGACCTTGGCGTTGACGGGGCTGTAGCAGGGGTGAGACCTTGGATAGCCGCTGGTGTCAAAGTCGTCCAGGTGTTCCTTCATCTCAGCATAGACGTCCTGGGACACGATGTCAAAGACGAAGCTGTCCGTGTCCATGTAGTCCACGGTGAGGCGGTCACCGTAGCGCTCCTTCATCTTGCGCAGGAACTCGTACATGAGCCACTTGCTCAGCTCCAGGACTGACATGCCTACGTAGACGGGCTTGTCTAACACAATGTTAACCTTGGACAGATGCACCAGGGCCACGTCCTCCGTGTAGTACGTCCGGTCTAGGAAGTTGGATCTGGCGACGTACTTGGAAAACCTCTCCGGGGTGCACACCAGCTTCACGTTGAGGCGCTTCCGTACATTCTCGATGGTCTTGCCGAAGACCGCGTTGTTCATGAGCTTGAAGAAGTCCTGTTCAAACTTCGTTTTGGCCTTCTTCCGCAGCTCGGTGTTCATCAGGATGTACGGTTCCAACCACCGCGACTGGCGAAAGGAGATCGCCCGATGCACCGCGACCAGCTCCAACCCGTTTTGCAGCGCCTGCTGCAAGACCCTGTAGTGACAGATGTAGTGCGTCTTGTCATCCAGGGTCGTCAACAGTTTGGGGAACTTCCCTGTTGGCGGACGCTTCGTCTCGCAGCAGTAGGGAAGGTCTTTGTGCAGGTCGTGTAGGCGCGCGGGGTAGTGGAGGTCCACCTCCAAGATGTAGCCTCGATCAGCCTCTGCGTCCAGCGCCGCGACGTCCAACGCCTGGATTTCCTCACGGCTGAGCCACTCGAAGTCTCCGGTCGGCAGGCACTGGGACATGGCCCAGCCGTACAAGTTGTTTGCGTCTAGGTACAGGAGGAAGCGCGTGGGCTCGTTCGGGCGGTAGTCCGGGCACCTGTCGTGGTTGGCCTTGGCGTAGCGGGTGATGGCCTGAGAGATGCCTCCCCGGATCCCCTGCTCCACGAACAGGTACATGTCAAAGTCCTGCAGCGTGTCCAGCTCCACACCGCAGGTCTTGAGCATCACGTCCCAGGCGTAGGACGGCAGGGTGTAGTAGTGGGCAGGATCCAGCCCGTACTCTGCTAGCGACGTATCACGGAACTGCTCAAAGACATCGGTGAGCAGGGCGATGTCACATCGCAGGTACTTGTCCGCGTAGTCTTTGAGGTGGTTGCAGTCAAAGGCTCGCCACACGTTGAGGGCGTGCTCGTACTCCTCCTCCTTGATATCCTCCAGGGTCATGGAGTTCCTGAACGCCTCCTTGGGAGGCAGCTCCCTGGTGGAGTACAACGTGTCGTACGACGTGACAAAGTCGTAGGGGAACACGCCCTTCCTGCGCACCAGGTCGAACAGCCGGTCGTCGGGGAAGCGCTTCCTCGTCTCGCGCATCTTGTCAGTGGGCAGTCCCGCTGCCAGGCTGGCCAGGCTCATGGACAAGAACCTGTAGGTGTCGAGGAACCGCACCGCGAAACTGCTCTGTCGTTGGTTGTCCCCGGGCTGACCAAAGTGAAACCGCTTGGTGAAGGCGATGTAGCGCTCTTCGGTGTGTGCCAGCACGTCCACATCGCCGGGGTCGATGGCCAGCTCCCGCACTATGAAGTGGGCGTCGTAGTTGGACAGGTTGTGGAAGTAGCAGTTGATGTGCCGCTGCTCCCGGTACCTGAGGTTGCACGAGCGGTGGGCGGCTCCTCGGAACTCGTAGGGCGGGGCGTGGTTGTGGTCCCGCACCTTGACGTCCTGGTCCGTGAACTCCTTCCCGCAGAGGTAGCAGTGAGTCGCCACAAGGTACTCATCCATCTCCTGCCGGGTCAGAGAAGGGTGCAGAGCTCTCGTGCTGAACAGGAACTCCCACAGCGCCAGCACGTCCATCTTGAGCCTCTCCATGAAGACCTTGGACGCGTCAGCCCCGAAGTAGACGCGGGGCACAAACTCCTCCAGGCCGAGCGAGTCCACGATCTGGTAGGCGAAGGCGTACGGGACGTGCAGTTGCAGGGGCCTCGTGCCGGGCGGCGCTTCCACCGGGTCAACAGCGACGGGCTGCAGAGCACACTCAAAGTCCGCGTAGATGCAGAACCTCTCCCGCCTAGTGTACTCGGGGTGGGTGAAGCGGATCTGCTGCTTCTTCGACATGTCCAAGCGGAGGGGGGCCTTGGCGGTGCAGTATCGCATGTGCTCCTCCAGACGCTCGGCACCGGACAGCTGCAGCTTGTTGGGCCGGTTGTCAAAGTAAGCGAAGCATCGCTTACACACGTGGATAGCGCCGTTGCGGGACGTCAGTTGAGGTCGCACTAGCCTACTCATATTTGCGATGTAGGCGTAGTGACTGTTCCCGCCGGTGGTCACGTACAGCAGGTCCCGGTGATCCTCCAACTCCCGCTTGCATATCTTCAGCGGGAACACGTGGTCCTGGAACTTTGGTGATCCGTCGGAGCGTCTCCCCACCATGGCGCGCTCGATCCCGTACACGTTGACGCTGATGGCGTTCTTCCTCTCAAAGACCTTGATGTCCTTCACAGCCACGGGGAAGCGTAGGCCGGTCCAATCGTAGCGTGCCATGACGTCCGGTGTGTACGATGCAGGCCTCTCCGGGTGTCGCGCGACGAACTTGGCCAGGACGGCATACGCGAAGCACATATCATCGAGGTTGTGCACGTTGATAACGGCGCGCGTGTCGCAGATGGTCCTGGGAAGCTGGACAAACCGAGCTCCGCGTTCTCCCAACGGGGTGTAGAGGTTGACGCGGATCTCCAAGTCGCGTATCCGGAGATAGCTCCACCCGCTGCCCACTAGCAGACACTGCTCCTTCTCTTCCTCCAGCTTGTGGAAGGACGCCGACAGGAAGTCCTCCAAGTTGGACGCGGCGGTGAGAGGCACGTTCTTTGTCTTGAAGGCTCGCAGACAGGTGGCTCCGTGAACGTTGGCAAATTCGCATTCCAGGAACATGTTGACCTTGATGTTCGGGTGTCGGGTCCTGACGTCAGTCAACAGGTTCAGGGCGCTGTCGAACAGCAGCACCAGCGCGTCCTCCACGGTCAAGAAGTCCTCCATGGGCCGGGACAGGCCGAAGGTCAGGAGCCGTCCGCGGAAACCCCGTTGGATGGCGCGGAACGTGGGCAATCTGCCGTTGCCGCCACCACCCACCATCCCGTCGGGTGCCGTGCTGGGACCGGGCTGGGGCTCGCGGCTGGGTCCGGGCTGGGGCTCGCGGCTGGGTCCGGGCTGGGGCTCGTGGCTGGGTCCGGGCTGGGGCTCGCGGCCGGGTCGGGGCTCGGGTGACAGGACGGGCAGGTGCGGCATCTCGTCCACAACGAGGTTCCTCACGACAGGGCAGTTGTGGGCCTCGTGCTGGTCTCGGTTGTAGCGCCGGGTGAAGCCTTGGTCGCAGTAGGCGCACGCGAACCTCATGCCGCGGTGGGCGCTCGCCACGTGCTGCTGGAGATAAGCGGCCCTGCGGAAAAGGGCGCCGCACTCGGGACAGCGGACCCCGTTGGCGTGCACCAGCTGCACGTGGCGCCGGAGCATATCCTCGCGGGCGAATCGCCGCCCGCACGCGTCGCACTCGGGCCGTGGGTCTCTGACGGGTGGCGTTGCGGAGGAAGAGGAGGAGGTCGAAGCTGACGGGCTCGCACCGTGGACCGCTTCCATGTGATGGCGCAGATCCTCAGGACTCGCCAGGACAACGGAGCACAATGGACACGGACAGCCTGTGAACAGGAAAACAAGTCCTATTAGTTACCCTATAAACACGAGGATGAGGAACTATACAGAAGACTGACAACCTCTTGTTTTTCCCCTAAAGTCTGTTTCCTCATCTCGATCGCCAGTTACCCAAGCCTGTTAAATAGAAGGGTGAGGAGGTGGCGGCGAGGAACTATACAGAGGGCTGACAACCTCTTGTTTACCTCTCGAGTCTGTTTTCTCGTCTTAATTGCCGATTTACCCAGTCAAGGCCGTTTACTCTCTCTCTCATAAAAACAAGTCATTAGTTATCAACCTCTTGTTTTCCCCTAGAGTCTGTTTCCTCATCACGATCGCCAGTTACCCAAGCCTATTATACAAGGGTGAGGAGGTGGCGGTGAGGAACTATACAGAGGGCTGACAACCTCTTGTTTACCTCTCGAGTCTGTTTTCTTGTCTTAATTGTCAGTTTACCCAATCAGGACCGTTTACTCTCTCATAAAAACAATTCATTAGTTATCAAAGTTCGCGGGCGCGCAGTGACGTCGTGGGTGAGGATACTGGAGAAGAAAGCATACTTAATAAATCTACTGGCGGTTTCTTATTTAACCTAAAACTGTACCTGGCGCTTGGTCGTGAGGAGTAGGAGGATGAACTGTGGTGAGGTGGCGTTGCAGGTTGTCACTTCGTCCGAAGTGTCTACCGCAGACATGGCAGTCGTAATGGCGGTCGTTGTGGGCGGATGCAGCGTGACGAGCCAGGTTTCCAGCGTTCGCGAAGACGCGACCGCAGACCTCACACATACGAGGAACAGCCATCTGATTGAAAAGCAAAACCTAATTTCATTTCGCTTAAACATTTTTTTTTAAAAGAGTGGTACTGAATCTATTTTGCTTTTTAAGTTTGATTCATTAATTTTAATCGTTATAAAACACAACTGTTTCAAGGTCATTACAATTCCACTCATCTTCATCGGAAAAAGAAACAACGACAAGGCTCAGTGTACTGGGATATGTAAAAGATTAATTATTAATGTTAGCTAATAAGATTTTAGAGCATTGGTAAACTTGCTGATGAAAAAGTAAATTATATGTTACTTACATTTTAAGATATTCAAAGAGAAAGTCGTAACAGTTGCATAAGTAATCACCGCGATAGTAACGAAAATTAAAAATAACGAATAATTAAAATAGAAACGCTAATTAATAAATATGTTGTTACTTACGTTGAATTTTACGGGAATCCAAAGGCAATGAACAGCAGGTTGTGTAGGTGTATCGCAGAGACAGCAATACTTCGTCCGCACAGTAAGAGCTCCAAACACAAACTGACGAAACCCTTGAGGACGTGCTCATAAATAGCAGGAGTGAGAGGTCTGGAAGGCCGCTGATGAGTAAACAACCCCGGGCGGTCACGTAGGCCCTAGCACGCGCCTCGACACGTGACTCCGCGGAGCCGCTCACGGGGGGGGGGGACTCATTCCTCCTCACACGCCTGTGCTCACCGCGCCTTTGCTAGTTTTGAACCATCGTGAGGGGTCTGGAAAACAGCCAAGATCCCATGAGGAAAACGCGTTTAAAAATTAATAGCGGGCCTGTTTAACGGTGGATTCTCAATTTTCTTTAAGGGATGGTTTACTTAGGCTGCCGCCTGACATGTGGTGAAATTTCATCAAAATCGGTCGGTAAACAGCTGAGATCCGATAAGGAAAACGCGTTTAAAAATTAATATCGGGCCCGTTTAACGGTTGATTTTCAATTTTCTTTAAGGGTTGGTTTACTTAGGCCGTCGCCCGACATGTGGTGAAGTTTCATCAAAATCGGCCGGTAAACAGCTGAGATCCCATAAGGAAAACGCGTTTAAAAATTAATAGCGGCCTTGTTTAATGGCGGATCTATGGGGTTCTTACGTCATTCGCTTCCTCTAGGATAGGCCTACACTCTGGTAAAAGTCCCGTGGGAATCGGTGGGTAAATAGGCTAGTTATTAATTTTCGAAAGTTTTTTCCTCATCACGAAAAGTGCTGCGGACGACCGGGGGGGGGGGGTCCTCATTCCTCCTCACACGCCTGTGCTCGCCAGCCTATGTTAGGTTTCCGCCAGGTCACGTGACGGGGGGGGGGCTTCCTCGCATCCTCACGCCAGGTGCCAGGTTTAAGTTAGGTTAATGGGTCACGTGACGGGGGGGGGGCATCCTCGCATCCTCACTTCGCCTGTGCTCGCCAGCCTATGTTAGGTTTCCGTCAGGTCACGGGGGGGGGGCCTCCTCGCATCCTCACGCCAGGTGCCAGGTTTAAGTTAGGTTAATCTGTCACGTGACGGGGGGGGGGAGCATCCTCGCATCCTCACTTCGCCTGTGCTCGCCAGCCTATGTTAGGTCTTCGCCAGGTCACGTGACGGGGGGGGGGGTGCCCTCGGGAGTGCCCTCGGGGGTGACCTTGGGGTCAAGGTCAAGGTCATCCGAGGGGGGGGGTGCCCTCGGGGGTGACCTTGGGGTCAAGGTCAAGGTCATCCGGGGGGGGGGGGAGCATCCTCGCATCCTCACTTCGCCTGTGCTGGTTTTGAACGCTCCAATGCCCCCTACTAGAAGGGAATCATAAAAAATCCTTTTAAGGACAGTAAATTACAGGTTGTCCGGTGATTCAAGTTATTCAAGAATATGTTTTAACATGAATTGTTTGATTATATATAACATTTATATTGGTATTATACATAAACTATTTACACTAGTACGAGTGAAATAAAAAGGTTGTTTCTAGAAATTGTATTTCCTGCTGATCAACTTCCGCTTTTATGTGGTCACATTGTGCATCCAAACCACAATGAACAAAAATATATATTTATCGTTTCTATATCAAAATAAAAATTTGTTTTCCTACAAATAATAAGTAGATTTGTTGTATCCTGTGAGAGTAATTATACTCTAAAATTTTAGTAATTTAAATCCAGATTCACGATCTCAAAATAGCAATCCTGTTGAAAAATCAGAGCTTTTTAAACTTGTAAATAAAGTTTATGATGGATATTTGTTTTAAGACATTTTTAGATCATATAACTGTAAACAATTATATAAGTAGTAAAAACACAATAAAACCTGCTTTAATAAAGGAAATATAAGCAATGATGCATAGCACACTAACAAGTAAGTAGTTTATTTAACAAGTATTGATGTTTCTCTTTTATCAAATACCACATCACAAGGACTTTGGTTATGTCAGTAATTTACATTTTAAAAAGCTTTAGTTTTAACAGGTGTACACCATTTAACACGTTCAATGCTGACAAACATGTTTAAACATGAAAATGACATAAGTTTAAATGTTAATTAGAGGGCGGGAATTATTGTCCTCCGCATCCAACGTGCTCAGTAATCTTTATGACTAGTGACAGTTAAAACATTATCATTTTATCACATTTTTGATCTGGTTATCATTTTAATCTGTATTAGAGACAGATATTTAATTACTTATGTTTTATCTAATATTAAAGTATTATTAAGTATGGTTCCATCTAGTATAAAATATTAGATTATTGATAAAGCTATTTGCCCTCAAATAGGAATCAGTGGAATAGCACGAATATGGAAATAAAAATGAATGTTGGTTGTTTTTTCAATGAGTCCCCTACTTCCATTGAATTATTAAAACTAATCTTTGACTGTGTAAAAATTACTTCCTCCCAGTAATGATGTTTCATGTAGCTTTTTTTAAATTCCTTAGTGATTTTTATTTGGAATATTGTATTTATACTGTTTTATATATCCTTTTTATTAAAATAATTTTGCGAATAATGTATCCACTGTAGTAATAAGCAGTAAAGTGTAGTTAATAATAGTGTAATAATGCACAAAATTAAACATTTATGGTTCGCCAAGGAACAAAGCTTTCCAGTTAGCAAAATACTGTTTCATATCTATCTATATCAAATATAAATTGTAGTTTTGAATTATCACATGCTATATTTACACTTGCATTTTAATCGCAGAAATATTAAAAATATTGTAAAAGTCTATCGAATAGAAAACGCCACACAGGCCATATGTAAGGTTGTTTTCAGGGTTTTTAACTATATGTTTTAGTGTGAATGATTCGTGTGTTAGTTTCAACATTTTTTATAGTTTTAAGACCAGTTTATACATGGATAAAGTTTATTTGTTCCTTGGGTTTTGTTATATTTAATACATATAATTTTATTCCTAAATGTATACCGCAATTTAAATAATGTCTACAATTATTTATTATAAAATCAACAAAACAATTTATGACTATACTATTTTAAAAGTCATTCATAAACCTTACAATCCTAAGACATAGCAAGTTCAAAGTATAGCATATAGAATCACTAAAGGTGAGCTGCCGCATTGTTATTGCAGTTAGACTATATGAAACAGTCGTAAAAAGTTTCGTATTACACAGCTAGTCTATTGTGGACGCAGTGAGGCCAATAGCACGACGATAAATTGTCAGAATCGCTCCCAGTGCTGTCCCTGTATCACGGAAACTGCTAGTAGAAGATTTGACTTGTAAAGAGTGACTATTGTAGTTCTCCCGATGGTCTGAGCTATCAGTGTATTTGTTTGGTGTTTAAACTTAGAATTTTGATTGGGTTGGGATAAATACTGTAAATATTGAGCAAAATAAATTAAAACTTAAGTTAAATGTGAAAAAGTAGGGTGAGTATATAAGTTAGGACTCCTTACACTATTAATATTAAAATAGATTCAATTTCAGGGACAGGAATAAACATACTGTGTATAGTTGTAGTAAGGCAATTGTACAATATCCGTGTAAGGATTTTTTGTATTTTTGAAAATTAACTTATAAACTATTAAACGCGTTTTGAAATGCGAACATAAATATCTTAAAGGTTTTATAATGCGTTACAAGAACAAGTCATTTTGTTTATGTTATTAATACTGAACATTAAATAAGCCGATATTATAGAATTTATTTTGCAAATAAAAAATAACTGTTTATTTTAACACTTGAAGTCCTTAGGTGTTAAATGAAGTGGTTAACTTAAACAAATATGGCTATATGTTAAACTCTCCATGCACATACACAATGAGTTGGAACTGTGAAATATTGTAAAAAATGTGATATAAATTTTTGTTTTACTAAACAAATTAAAATTATTTCAATATTTTTTGTGTAAAAAACCTAGTTCAACTGTACCGAACTTTTGATTATGAAACGGAACCATCCAATAAAGAATTTACAAGTAACAATTATTCCACATTTTTATATACTGAGCTAGGGATTTCTACTCTATGCAAATATTGTATCGGAGTTTCATTCTCCCTGGAAATCTCTAATAGACAGGAGTTAGTGGTTATTAAAGCACACACACGTGACGCCCAGAGCTTCTCAAATTTCACCACCAATGTTGCGCCCGCAATATTCATATTTCACGTTAAAAATACGTCAATATATCTTGACGTGAACCACCGCAGGCAAGCTAGGGTTTATGCGTTATATCTCAGCTGGATCCTGAATATTAATATGGGTAGGATGAATGTGGTAATCCATAAAAACTTTTAGGTAGCCTATATGAGATGAATTTTGAGTGAAATAAAATATGATTGTCTTGATGTAAATTTGTTGTATAAACAAATGTACATTTATATTTAAATTGGTTTTATCGTTAAATATAAATTATTCAAATCATATTATCACAAAACATGCAATCTTGTCTCAGAATCCCTAATACGTATGTTTATAAAAATATAAAATATGATACAAATTAAAAAATAAATTATGTCATTATTAGAATTTCTTGGTTTTTTCGTCGATTTTCGAACCTAAAAACTAATATTTGTAATTACATATTTGGTATCATTTAAAAGCTCTTACCACCTAGGTGTGCCTTCTTAAGGATTTCAAAGGCAACCACTTTCAGGACTTTAACCCTCAGACCTTCAAATTTCCTATATTAATAAAATGATTTTGTAATTTATTTAGGTAGTCAGCTGAGCAATCCAAACATTTCAAAACATTTGTCTCTACGTCTGCTATATTTCCGAACGTAGATCGAGATATCAGCTAGAATCAGTTAAAAACCAACTACTTCTTTTGAAGTCAATAAAAGGAGTCTGGGTGCCGATGTCACATGATTGAAATGATATACGGTCCGTTGGGCTGACCTTGTATAGAGGTTTCTGCAGGAGTGCCTCGGCGTCTCGGTATTCTCAACTGCTATTTCTGTCATTGGGTGTAGATAAAAAAAAAAAAAAAACTATTGAGATATATTTTATTTTTTAATTTACATTTGATTAACAAGCCGGATTTAAATCTATAAAATGCAGCTGAATTTTAAGTGTATTAAGCATATTAATAAATTGTGTTTCTTCCATGCACTCTCAAAACAGATGACCTTTACTAATATTGCCTAGACATCTCGTACAACAAATTTATAAATAAATACAAAAAGATAAAACGTCTGCTGATAATTTAAAAAGCTGTGTATTTTGGTACGCAAGTAACACATCAAATGAAATATATTAATTTTATAAAACTATTTTCATACAACAGCATCAGATTTGCAAGATTAGTTACAACATTTTGTAATTATGGTTATTAGTATTACACATTTAGTTCAGTAAAAAAATATCCTACAGTAGTAGAATGGATAATGAGTTCTAATTATATAATTTACATGATGTGTCCCATAGTCAGTTTATTTCAGTCTCTACAGGGATAACAGCGTAATATTAATGAGGTTTTGAATCGATGTTTCAAAAGCCTGTGATTTCAAAGTTTAAACAACATTTTGTGCTGGATCCCTAGAAAAACTTTGCAAACTAACATACATTGATTCTATAGAGTATATAATATTTTTATATTAAATTATAATAAATGACTAAAATAATTATACCCTAATCTATTACTTTAAGTTCAGCTGGTTTTAATACGTGTTAAGTTAAAGGTTAATTATATAATTATAAGTACTTATTAGTATTTAGAAATGGTTAAATATTTATAATTAAAAACAACATTCATAAACACTAATTTTAGTTTGTAAATTTATTCAATATTTATTTTAATTCACGTATTTGTACTCCGATTATATGTATAAAAAGCTTTTTTAATTATTATTAATTTAATCTTAGTAAATTTGTCCAATATCAAAAGCAGACTATAGGCCTACAATGGAAATAACACATTCGTACAAATAGCTAGCAAAAACAATCTATATCCTTAATATCAGACTATGAAATACATCAATATAAATATTGCATACACGCCAATTCAATAATATGTAATACAATATTAACATCCATTTCAACAAAGTGTATAGCCGATCCAACGTTCTATAAAGGGAGAATAAATAAACGATGACAGTTTAAACAAATAGCTAGCCGTGTTTACGCTTAGAATACGAATAAACATCGAGTCCCGAAGCTCAAACCTTTACAGGTCGTCAAAAAACGGTTTTAAAATATTGACATAAATTGGTCACAACGGTCCACCCTGGGACCTGGGCCACACATATAAGCCTGTATAAATATTAATAGAATGTTTAATTTGTTGAGATTTGTTAGGGATTTTTTTAGGTTTTGATGGTTACAAAGATTACAGAATAGTTAACATTACGTTTACTAAATCTGAAGGAGGTAATCATAAAATATCCTTTTAAGGACAATAAATTTCAGTTTGTCCGGCGATTCAAGTTATTCAAGAATATGTTTTAACATGAATTGTTTGATTATATATAGCATGTACATTGGTATTATACATAAACTATATACACTAGTACGAGTGAAATGAAAAGGTTGTTTCTAAAAATTGTATTTCCTACTGATCAACTTCCACTTTGATGTGGTCACTTGGTGCATCCAAACCACAATGAAAACAATTTATATATTTAACGTTTCTATATCAAAATAAATATTTTATTTTTCCTACAAATAATTAATAGATTTCTTATATCTTGTGAGATTAATTATACTCTAAAGTTTTTATTAATTTAAATACGGGTTCATCTTGTATCTTGTGAGAGTAATTATACTCTAAAGTTTTTAGTAATTTAAATACAGATTCATCTTGTATCTTGTGAGAGTAATTATACTCTAAAGTTTTTAGTAATTTAAATACAGATTCACGATCTAAAAATAGCATGCAATCTTGATGTAAAATCAGAGCTTTTTTAAATAGTACATAAAGTTTATGATGGTATATTTGTTTGTTTTAATACATTTTTAAATCATTTAACTATAACAATTGTATGAGTAGCAAAAACACAATAAAACCTGATATAATAACGGACATATAGGCAATGATGCATAGCACATTTTTAACAAGTATCGATGGTTCTCTTTTGTAAAATACCACATCACAAAGACTTTGGTTAGGTAATTATTTACATTTTAAAAAGCTTTAGTTTTAACAGGTTTACACCATTTAAAATTTTACACTCAATAATCTTTATGACTAGTGACAGTTAAAACATTATCATTTTATCACATTTTTGATCTGGTTATCATTTTAATCTGTATTAGAGACAGATATTTAATTACGTATGTTTTATCTAATATCAAAGTATTATTAAATAAGGTTCCATCTAGTTTAAATATAAGATTATTGATAAAGCTGTTTGTCTTCAACTGGGAATCAGTGAAATAGTGGAATAAGGAAATAAATACCCCCGTCACAGCAAACCTGCATACTCAGCGAATTTCCAATAGATATAAATGCCTTAATACTGCATAAAGCCACTTACCAAGTTTCATAAAAATATATTCACAAATAAGCAATATAGACAATTTTAATTATTCTCCATAAGAATAACATTGGGACTGAGTACGCAGGTTTGCTGCAACAAGGAACAAAAAAGTGGGTTATTATCAATATAACTCAACTAGGAGAAGTCGTATCCCAGATTGTATTCATTTATGTTCATAATTAAGTGAGACCTAGCACTTAATTATTCTCCATAAGAATAACATGGGGGCTGATTACGCAGGTTTGCTGCTACGGGAGCCTTTGGCAACAAATTTTTTTTGAGCAAATAACATCAGAACACAACCTTATGAAGTTACCAAGTTTACCAAGTTTCGTCAGTATACGTTCATAAATAAGCGAAATATCAAATGTTTCTTTTCCTCCATAAGAATAACATTAGACAACGTACTATGTTTAGCACTTTCAATATCTCGGTAACCAATTGACGTAGAGGAATGATCAAAATACCAAGTTGTGTGTTTTTGTAAGCTGAATCCAATGGTAAAAACTAATATTTGATTTTTCCCAAAATTAAATGTACAAAATTCAAAAAACCCATTTTTGGGGTACAACCCCCCCCCCCCCAAATTCCCCTTTGGATGGAGCGATCTGGCTGGTTTTCGAACTTAAAGTCATAAATATTTCTTTACATGGTTATACAAAATTTTATCAAAATCGGATAATTTTTAATAGAGTTATCGTGCTCACGGGCACACATATATATACAGTTTCGAACGAATGGTGTTTTTGGGGTCTGGGGACCTCAAAACGAAAAGTTATCATGGTCCCGGCCCTAGGTCTTACAATGCTGATTACGTTAATAGGTAGTACGGTAATAGGTACGGTTCTCCCTATAGGGGAAATTCGCTAAAATAAATGTTGGATTTTTTTTTTCAATGAGTCCCCTGCTTTCATTGAATTATTAAAACTAATCTTTGACTGTGTAAAAATTACTCCCTCCCAGTAATAATGTTTTATGTAGCTTTTTGAATAACCTTAGTGAATTTTATTTATAATATAATATTTTTACTGTTTTATACATACATTTTATTAAAATCATTTTGCGAATAATGAATCCACTGTAGTAATAAGCAGTGCAGTGTTGTTATTAATTGTGTAATAATGCGTAAAATTAAACAATTATGGTTCGCAAAGGAACAAAGCATTCCAGTTTACAAAATACTGTTTCATATGTAATTATATAAAATATATAATGTAGTTTTGAAATATCGCATGCTATATTTACACTTAAATTTTAATCGCGGAAATATAAAAAATATTTATAAAATACTGTAAACGTCTATCGATTAGAAAACACTACCCAGGCCATATGTAAGGTTGTTTTCAGGGATATTAACTATATGTTTTAGTGTGAATGATTCGTGTGTAGGTTTCAACATTTTGTATGGTTTTAAGACCAGTATATACATGGATAAAGTTGATTTGTTCCTCGGTTTTTGTTATATTTAATATATACATTTTTATTCCTAAATGTATACCGTAATTTAAATAATATCTACAATTATTTATTATAAAATCAACAATACAATTCATGACTCTACTACTTTAAAAGTCAATCATAAACCTTACAATCCTAAGACATAGAAAGTTCAAAGTTTTTCATATATAAACACTAAAGGTGAGCCGCCGCATTATTATTGCGGTTAGACTATATGAAACAGTCGTAAAAAGTTTCGTATTACACAGCTAGTCTACTGTGGACGAAGTAAGGCCAACAGAACGACAATAAATTTTCAGAATCGCTCCCAGCGCTGTCCCTGTATTACGGAAACTGCTATTAGAAGATTTGACTTGTCACGAATGACTAGTGGAGTTCTCCCGATAGTCTGAGCCATCTGTGTATTTGTTTTTGATGTTTAAACTTAGAATTTTGATGCGGTTGGAATAAATATGGTACATCTTGAGCAAAATAAAAATAAAACTTAAGTGAAATATGAAAAAGTAGGGTTAGTATAGATTTCTAGTATAGAAGTAAAGAATAGTACTCCTTACACTATTAATATTAATATATATTAAATTTTAAGGCCAGAAAAAACATACAGTGTATTGTTTTAGTAAGACAATTGTACAATATCTGTGTAGGAATTTTTTGTATTTTTGCAACTTATCTTATAAACTGTTAAACGCGTTTTGAAATTCGTATATAACTATCCTAAAGGTTTTATAACAGGTTACAATAACAATGTATCTTGTTTATATTATTAATACTGAACATTAAATAAGCCGGTATTATATAATTTATTTAGAGAACAACAAATAACTGTTAATTTCAACACTTGAAGTCCTCAGATATTAAATAAAGTGGTTAACCATGCTTTTTTATTATTTGTTTTCTTCAGTTCTGAGCTCTTATTTTTATATGGCTATAGGATAAACTCTCCATGAGTTATATATATATAAAAAAAACTGAGACATAATTCAAACTCTCTAAATAATAAAGGCTTTTAGATTTGTACCTGAAATAAAACAACTTATATAGTAAAAACTGTAAAATCAATTTTTGTTTTTTTAAACAAAAATTAAATTATTTCAATATATTTTGTGTAATAAAAAAATGTAGTTCAATTGTACCGATCTTTTGCTTATGAAATGGAACCATCCAACAAAGAATTTACAATATCAAATAACTCCTTTTATATACTGAGCTAGGGCTTTTTACTTTATGTGAATATTGTATCGGAGTTTATTCTCCCTTGAAATCCCTAATATACAGGAGTTAGCGCTAATTGAAGCCCACGCGTGACGCCCAGAGCTTCTCAAATTTCACCGCCAATGTTGCGCCCGCAATATTCATATTTCACGTTAAAAATACGTCAATCCATATATCTTGACGTGAACCACCACAGGCAAGCTAAGATTTATGCGTTATATCTCAGCTGGATCCTGAATATTAATGCGGGTAGGATGAATGTGGTAATCTATAAAAACTTTTAGGTAGCCTATATGAGATGAATTTTGAGTGAAATAAAATATGTTTGTCTTGATGTAAATTTCTTGTATAAACAAATGTACATTTATATTTAAATTGTTTTTATCGTTAAATGTAAATTATTCAAATTATATTATCACAAAAACATGCAATCTTGTCTCAGAATCCCTAATACGTATGTTTATAAAAATATAAAATATGATACAACTTTAAAAACAAATTTATGTCATTATTAGAATTTCTTGGTTTTTCGTCCGTTTTCGAACCTAAAAACTAATATTTGTAATTACATATTTGGTATCATTTAAAAGCTCTTACCACCTAGGTGTGCCTTCTTAAGGATTTCAAATGCAACCACTTTCAGGACTTTACCCCTTAGACCTTCAAATTTCCTATATTAATACAATGATGTTGTAATTTATTTAGGTAGTCAGCTGAGCAATCCAAACATTTCAAAACATATGTCTCTACGTCTGCTATATTTCCGAGCGTAGATCGAGATATCAGCTAGAATCAGTTAAACACCAACTACTTCTTTTGAAGTCAATAAAAGGAGTATGTGTGCCGATATAACATGATTGAAATGGTCCGTTGGGCTGACCTTGTATAGAGGTTTTCTGTAGGAGTGCCTTCGGCGTCTCGGCACTCTCAACTGCTAGTTCTGTCATTGGGTGTAGATAAAAAAAACTATTGAGATATATTTTATTTTTTAATTTACATTTGATTATAAAGTCGGATTTCAATCCATAAAATGCAGCTGAATTTTAAGTGTATTAAGCATATTAATAAATTGTGTATCTTCCATGCACTCTCAAAACATATGGCCATTATTAATATTGCCTAGACATCTCGTACAACAAATTTATAAATAAATACAAAATAAAGAACGTCTGCTGATAATTTAAAAAGCCGTGTATTTTGGTACGCAAGTAACACATCAAATGAAATATATTAATTGTATAAAACTAATTTCATACAACAACAACAGATTTGCAAGATTAGTTACAACATTTTGTAATTATGGTTGTTGGACATTTAGTTCAGTAAAAAAATGTCCTACAGTAGTAGAATGGATAATGAGTTCTAATTATATAATTTACATGATTTGTCTTATAGTCAGTTTATTTCAGTCTCTACAGGGATAACAGCGTAATATTAATGAGGTTTTGAATCGATGTTCCAAAAGCCTCTGATTTCAAAGTTTAAACAACATGTTGTGCTGGATCCCTAGAAAAACTTTGCAAACTAACATACATTGATCCTATAGAGTATACGATATTTTTATATTAAATTATAATAAATAACTAAACTAATTATACCCTAATCTATTACTTTAAGTTCAGCTGGATTTTAATACGTGTTAAGTTAAAGGTTAATTATATAATTATAAGTACTTATTAGTATTTAGAAATGGTTAAATATTTCTAATTAAAAACGACATTCATAAACACTAATTTTAGTTTGTAAATTTATTAAATATTTATTTTAATTAACGTATTTGTACTCCGTTCATAAGTATAAAAAGCTTTTTTAATTATTATTGATTTAATCTCAGTGAATTTGTCCTATATCAAAAGCAGACTATAGGCCTACAATGGAAATAACACATTCATACAAATAGCTAGCAAAAACAATATATATCCTTAATATCAGACTATGAAATACATCAATATAAATATTTTATACACGATAATTCAATAATATGTAATATAATATTAACATCCATTTCAACAAAGAGTATAACCGATCCAACGTTCTATAAAGGGAGATTAAATAAACGATGATAGTTTAAACAAATAGCTAGCCGTGTTTACGTTTAGAATACGAATAAACATCGAGTCCCGAAGCTCAAACCTTTGCAGGTCGTCAAAAAACGGTTTGAAAATATTGACATAAATTGGTGACAACGGTCCACCCTGGGACCTGGGCCACACATATAAACATGTATAAATATTTATAGAATGTTTAATTTGTTGAGATTTGTTAGGGATTTTTTTAGGTTTTGATGGTTACAAAGATTACAGAATAGTTAACATTACGTTTACTAAATCTGAAGGAGGTAATCATAAAATATCCTTTTAAGGACAATAAATTTCAGTTTGTCCGGCGATTCAAGTTATTCAAGAATATGTTTTAACATGAATTGTTTGATTATATATAGCATGTACATTGGTATTATACATGAACTATATACACTAGTACGAGTGAAATGAAAATGTTGTTTCTAAAAATTGTATTTCCTACTGATCAACTTCCACTTTGATGTGGTCACTTGGTGCATCCAATCCACAATTAAAATAATTTATATATTTAACGTTTCTATATCAAATTAAACATTTTATTTTTCCTACAAATAATTAATAGATTTCTTGTATCTTGTGAGATTAATTATACTCTAAAGTTTTTAGTAATTTAAATACGGATTCATCTTGTATCTTGTGAGAGTAATTATACTCTAAAGTTTTTAGTAATTTAAATACAGAATCACGATCTAAAAATAGCATGCAATCTTGATGTAAAATCAGAGCTTTTTAAATAGTACATAAAGTTTATGATGGTATATTTGTTTGTTTTAAGACATTTTTAAATCATTTAACTATAACAATTGTATGAGTAGCAAAAACACAATAAAACCTGATATAATGACGGACATATAGGTAATGATGCATAGCACATTTTTAACAAGTATCGATGGTTCTCTTTTGTAAAATACCACATCACAAAGACTTTGGTTAGGTAATTATTTACATTTTAAAAAGCTTTAGTTTTAACAGGTTTACACCATTTAAAATTTTACACTCAATAATCTTTATGACTAGTGACAGTTAAAACATTATCATTTTATCACATTTTCGATCTGGTTATCATTTTAATCTGTATTAGAGACAGATATTTAATTACGTATGTTTTATCTAATATCAAAGTATTATTAAATAAGGTTCCATCTAGTTTAAATATAAGATTATTGATAAAGCTGTTTGTCTTCAACTGGGAATCAGTGAAATAGTGGAATAAGGAAATAAATACCCCCGTCACAGCAAACCTGCATACTCAGCGAATTTCCAATAGATATAAATGCCTTAATACTGCATAAAGCCACTTACCAAGTTTCATAAAAATATATTCACAAATAAGCAATATATACAATTTTAATTATTCTCCATAAGAATAACATTGGGACTGAGTACGCAAGTTTGCTGCAACAAGGAACAAAAAAGTGGGTTATTATCAATATAACTCAACTAGGAGAAGTCGTATCCCAGATTGTATTCATTTATTTTCATAATTAAGTGAGACCTAGCACTTAATTATTCTCCATAAGAATAACATGGGGGCTGATTACGCAGGTTTGCTGCTACGGGAGCCTTTGGCAACAATTTTTTTTGAGCAAATAACAATAGAACACAACCTTATGAAGCCGTATACCAAGTTTCGTCAGTATACGTTCATAAATAAGCGAAATATCAAATGTTTCTTTTCCTCCATAAGAATAACATTAGACAACGTACTATGTTTAGCACTTTCAATATCTCGGTAAACCAATTGACGTAGAGGAATGATCAAAATACCAAGTTGTGTGTTTTTGTAAGCTGAATCCGATGGTAAAAACTAATTTCTTGATTTTTCCCAAAATTAAATGTACAAAATTCAAAAAACCCATTTTTGGGGTACAACCCCCCCCCCAAATTCCCCTTTGGATGGAGCGATCTGGCTGGTTTTCGAACTTAAAGTCATAAATATTTCTTTACATGGTTATACAAAATTTTATCAAAATCGGATAATTTTTAATAGAGTTATCGTGCTCACGGGCACACATATATATACAGTTTCGAACGAATGGTTTTTTTGGGGTCTGGGGACCTCAAAACGAAAAGTTATCATGGTCCCGGTCCTAGGTCTTACAATGCTGATTACGGTAATAGATAGTACGGTAATAGGTACGGTTCTCCCTATAGGGGAAATTCGCTAAAATGAATGTTGGATGTTTTTTTTTCAATGAGTCCCCTGCTTTCATTGAATTATTAAAACTAATCTTTGACTGTGTAAGAATTACTCCCTCCCAGTAATGATGTTTCATGTAGCTTTTTGAATAACCTTAGTGAATTTTATTTATAATATAATATTTTTACTGTTTTATACATACATTTTATTAAAATCATTTTGCGAATAATGAATCCACTGTAGTAATAAGCAGTGCAGTGTTGTTATTAATTGTGTAATAATGCGTAAAATTAAACAATTATGGTTCGCAAAGGAACGAAGCATTCCAGTTTACAAAATACTGTTTCATATGTAACTATATAAAATATATAATGTAGTTTTGAAATATCGCATGCTATATTTACACTTAAATTTTAATCGCGGAAATATAAAAAATATTTATAAAATACTGTAAACGTCTATCCATTAGAAAACGCTACCGAGGCCATATGTAAGGTTGTTTTCAGGGATATTAACTATATGTTTTAGTGTGAATGATTCGTGTGTAGGTTTCAACATTTTGTATGGTTTTAAGACCAGTTTATACATGGATAAAGTTGATTTGTTCCTTGGTTTTTGTTATATTTAATATATACATTTTTATTCCTAAATGTATACCGTAATTTAAATAATATCTACAATTATTTATTATAAAATCAACAATACAATTCATGACTCTACTACTTTAAAAGTCAATCATAAACCTTACAATCCTAAGACATAGAAAGTTCAACGTTTTTCATAAATAAACACTAAAGGTGAGCCGCCGCATTATTATTGCGGTTAGACTATATGAAACAGTCGTAAAAAGTTTCGTATTACACAGCTAGTCTACTGTGGACGAAGTAAGGCCAACAGAACGACAATAAATTTTCAGAATCGCTCCCAGCGCTGTCCCTGTATCACGGAAACTGCTATTAGAAGATTTGACTTGTCACGAATGACTAGTGGAGTTCCCCCGATAGTCTGAGCCATCTGTGTATTTGTTTTTGATGTTTAAACTTAGAATTTTGATGCGGTTGGAATAAATATGGTACATCTTGAGCAAAATAAAAATAAAACTTAAGTGAAATATGAAAAAGTAGGGTTAGTATAGAATTCTAGTATAGAAGTAAAGAATAGTACTCCTTACACTATTAATATTAATATATATTAAATTTAAAGGCCAGAAAAAACATACAGTGTATTGTTTTAGTAAGACAATTGTACAATATCTGTGTAGGAATTTTTTGTATTTTTGCAACTTATCTTATAAACTGTTAAACGCCTTTTGAAATTCGTATATAACTATCCTAAAGGTTTTATAACAGGTTACAATAACAATTTATCTTGTTTATATTATTAATACTGAACATTAAATAAGCCGGTATTATAGAATTTATTTAGAGAACAACAAATAACTGTTAATTTGAACACTTGAAGTCCTCAGATATTAAATGAAGTGGTTAACCATGCTTTTTTATTATTTGTTTTCTTCAGTTCTGACCTCTTATTTTTATATGGCTATAGGATAAACTCTCCATGAGTTATATATATATATATATATAAAAAACTGAGACATAATTCAAACTCTCTAAATAATAAAGGCTTTTAGATTTGTACCTGAAATAAAACAACTTATATTGTAAAAACTGTAAAATCAATTTTTGTTTTTCTAAAAAAAAATTAAATTATTTCAATATATTTTGTGTAATAAAAAAAAATGTAGTTCAATTGTACCCATCTTTTGCTTATGAAATGGAACCATCCAACAAAGAATTTACAATATCAAATAACTCCTTTTATATACTGAGCTAGGGCTTTTTACTTTATGTGAATATTGTATCGGAGTTTATTCTCCCTTGAAATCCCTAATATACAGGAGTTAGCGCTAATTGAAGCCCACGCGTGACGCCCAGAGCTTCTCAAATTTCACCGCCAATGTTGCACCCGCAATATTCATATTTCACGTTAAAAATACGTCAATCCATATATCTTGACGTGAACCACCACATGCAAGCTAAGATTTATGCGTTATATCTCAGCTAGATCCTGAATATTAATGCGGGTAGGATGAATGTGGCAATCTATAAAAACTTTTAGGTAGCCTATATGAGATGAATTTTGAGTGAAATAAAATATGTTTGTCTTGATGTAAATTTCTTGTATAAACAAATGTACATTTATATTTAAATTGTTTTTGTCGTTAAATGTAAATTATTCAAATTATATTATCACAAAAACATGCAATCTTGTCTCAGAATCCCTAATACGTATGTTTATAAAAATATAAAATATGATACAACTTTAAAAACAAATTTATGTCATTATTGGAATTTCTTGGTTTTTTCGTCCGTTTTCGAACCTAAAAACTAATATTTGTAATTACATATTTGGTATCATTTAAAAGCTCTTATCACCTAGGTGTGCCTTCTTTGGGATTTCAAATGCAACCACTTTCAGGAATTTACCCCTCAGACCTTCAAATTTCCTATATTAATAAAATGATGTAGTAATTTATTTATGTAGTCAGCTGAGCAATCCGAACATTTCATAACATATGTCTCTACGTCTGCTATATTTCCGAGCGTAGATCGATATATCAGCTAGAATCAGTTAAAAACCAACTACTTCTTTTGAAGTCAATAAAAGGAGTCTGTGTGCCGATGTCACATGATTGAAATGATATACGGTCCGTTGGGCTGACCTTGTATAGAGGTTTCTGCAGGAGTGCCTCGGCGTCTCGGTATTCTCAACTGCTAGTTCTGTCATTGTGTGTAGATAAAAAAAAACTAATGAGACATATTTTTTTTTAAATTTATATATGATTAACAAGTCGGATTTAAATCCATAAAATGCGTCTGAATTTTAAGTGTACTAAGCATATTAATAAGTTGTGTTTCTTCCATGCACTCTCAAAACATATGGCCTTTACTAATATTGCCTAGACATCTCGTACAACAAATTTATAAATAAATACAAAAATATACAACTTCTGCTGATAATTTTAAAAGATGTGTATTTTGGTACGCAAGTAACACTTAAAATGAAATATATCAATTGTATAAAACTAAATTCATACAACAACAACAGATTTGCAAGATTAGTTACAACATTTTGTAATTATGGTTATTGTTATTACACATTTAGTTCAGTAAAAAAATTTCCTACAGTAGTAGAATGGATAATGAGTTCTAATTATATAACTTACATGATGTGTCCCATAGTCAGTTTATTTCAGTCTCTACAGGGATAACAGCGTAATATTAATGAGGTTTTGAATCGATGTTCCAAAAGCCTCTGATTTCAAAGTTTAAAAAATATTTTGCGCTGGATCCCTAGAAAAACTTTGCAAACTAACATACATTGATCCTATAGAGTATACGATATTTTTATATTAAATTATAATAAATAACTAAACTAATTATACCCTAATCTATTACTTTAAGTTCAGCTGGTTTTTAATACGTGTTAAGTTAAAGGTTAATTATATAATTATAAGTACTTATTAGTATTTAGAAATGCTTAAATATTTCTAATTAAAAACGACATTCATAAACACTAATTTTAATTTGTAAATTTATTAAATATTTATTTTAATTCACGTATTTGTACTCCGATCTTAAGTATAAAAAGCTTTTTTAATTATTATTGATTTAATCTCAGTGAACTTGTCCTATATCAAAAGCAGACTATAGGCCTACAATGGAAATAACACATTCATACAAATAGCTAGCAAAAACAATATATATCAATACAATAAAAAAAAATATATATCACAAAAAAATAATACATCAATATAAATATTTTATACACAATAATTCAATAATATTTAATACAATATTAACATCCATTTCAACAAAGTGTATAACCTATCCAACGTTCTATAAAGGGAGATTAAATAAACGATGACAGTTTAAACAAATAGCTAGCCGTGTTTACGTTTAGAATACGAATAAACATCGAGTCCCGAAGCTCAAACCTTTGCAGGTCGTCAAAAACGGTTTGAAAATATTGACATAAATTGGTCACAACGGTCCACCCTGGGAACCGGGCCACACATATAAGCCTGTATAAATATTAATAGAATGTTTAATTTGTTGAGATTTGTTAGGGATTTTTTTAGGTTTTGATGGTTACAAAGATTACAGAATAGTTAACATTACGTTTACTAAATCTGAAGGAGGTAATCATAAAATATCCTTTTAAGGACAATAAATTTCAGTTTGTCCGGCGATTCAAGTTATTCAAGAATATGTTTTAACATGAATTGTTTGATTATATATAGCATGTACATTGGTATTATTCATAAACTATATACACTAGTACGAGTGAAATGAAAAGGCTGTTTCTAAAAATTGTATTTCCTACTGATCAACTTCCACTTTGATGTGGTCACTTGGTGCATCCAAACCACAATGAAAACAATTTATATATTTAACGTTTCTATATCAAAATGAACATTTTATTTTTCCTACAAATAATTAATAGATTTCTTGTATCTTGTGAGATTAATTATACTCTAAAGTTTTTAGTAATTTAAATACAGATTCATCTTGTATCTTGTGAGAGTAATTATACTCTAAAGTTTTTAGTAATTTAAATACAGATTCATCTTGTATCTTGTGAGAGTAATTATACTCTAAAGTTTTTAGTAATTTAAATACAGAATCACGATCTAAAAATAGCATGCAATCTTGATGTAAAATCAGAGCTTATTAAATAGTACATAAAGTTTATGATGGTATATTTGTTTGTTTTAAGACATTTTTAAATCATTTAACTATAACAATTGTATGAGTAGCAAAAACACAATAAAACCTGATATAATAACGGACATATAGGCGATGATGCATAGCACATTTTTAACAAGTATCGATGGTTCTCTTTTGTAAAATACCACATCACAAAGACTTTGGTTAGGTAATTATTTACATTTTAAAAAGCTTTAGTTTTAACAGGTTTACACCATTTAAAATTTTACACTCAATAATCTTTATGACTAGTGACAGTTAAAACATTATCATTTTATCACATTTTTGATCTGGTTATCATTTTAATCTGTATTAGAGACAGATATTTAATTACGTATGTTTTATCTAATATCAAAGTATTATTAAATAAGGTTCCATCTAGTTTAAATATAAGATTATTGATAAAGCTGTTTGTCTTCAACTGGGAATCAGTGAAATAGTGGAATAAGGAAATAAATACCCCCGTCACAGCAAACCTGCATACTCAGCGAATTTCCAATAGATATAAATGCCTTAATACTGCATAAAGCCACTTACCAAGTTTCATAAAAATATATTCACAAATAAGCAATACATACAATTTTAATTATTCTCCATAAGAATAACATTGGTACTGAGTACGCAGGTTTGCTGCAACAAGGAACAAAAAAGTGGGTTATTATCAATATAACTCAACTAGGAGAAGTCGTATCGCAGATTGTATTCATTTATTTTCATAATTAAGTGAGACCTAGCACTTAATTATTCTCCATAAGAATAACATGGGGGCTGATTACGCAGGTTTGCTGCTACGGGAGCCTTTGGCAACAAATTTTTTTTGAGCAAATAACAATAGAACACAACCTTATGAAGCCGTAAACCAAGTTTCGTCAGTATACGTTCATAAATAAGCGAAATATCAAATGTTTCTTTTCCTCCATAAGAATAACATTAGACAACGTACTATGTTTAGCACTTTCAATATCTCGGTAACCAATTGACGTAGAGGAATGATCAAAATACCAAGTTGTGTGTTTTTGTAAGCTGAATCCAATGGTAAAAACTAATATTTGATTTTTCCCAAAATTAAATGTACAAAATTCAAAAAACCCATTTTTGGGGTACAACCCCCCCCCCCCCAAATTCCCCTTTGGATGGAGCGATCTGGCTGGTTTTCGAACTTAAAGTCATAAATATTTCTTTACATGGTTATACAAAATTTTATCAAAATCGGATAATTTTTAATAGAGTTATTGTGCTCACGGGCACACAAATATATACAGTTTCGAACGAATGGTGTTTTTGGGGTCTGGGGACCTCAAAACGAAAAGTTATCATGGTCCCGGCCCTAGGTCTTACAATTCTGATTACGGTAATAGGTAGTACGGTAATTGGTACGGTTCTCCCTATAGGGGAAATTCGCTAAAATGAATGTTGGATGTTTTTTTTTCAATGAGTCCCCTGCTTTCATTGAATTATTAAAACTAATCTTTGACTGTGTAAAAATTACTCCCTCCCAGTAATAATGTTTTATGTACCTTTTTGAATAACCTCAGTGAATTTTATTTATAATATAATATTTTTACTGTTTTATACATACATTTTATTAAAATCATTTTGCGAATAATGAATCCACTGTAGTAATAAGCAGTGCAGTGTTGTTATTAATTGTGTAATAATGCGTAAAATTAAACAATTATGGTTCGCAAAGGAACAAAGCATAACAGTTTACAAAATACTGTTTCATATGTAACTATATAAAATATATAATGTAGTTTTGAAATATCGCATGCTATATTTACACTTAAATTTTAATCGCGGAAATATAAAAAATATTTATAAAAAACTGTAAACGTCTATCGATTACAAAACGCTACCCAGGCCATATGTAAGGTTGTTTTCAGGGATATTAACTATATGTTTTAGTGTGAATGATTCGTGTGTAGGTTTCAACATTTTGTATGGTTTTAAGACCAGTTTATACATGGATAAAGTTGATTTGTTCCTTGGTTTTTGTTATATTTAATATATACATTTTTATTCCTAAATGTATACCGTAATTTAAATAATATCTACAATTATTTATTATAAAATCAACAATACAATTCATGACTCTACTACTTTAAAAGTCAATCATAAACCTTACAATCCTAAGACATAGAAAGTTCAAAGTTTTTCATATATAAACACTAAAGGTGAGCCGCCGCATTATTATTGCGGTTAGACTATATGAAACAGTCGTAAAAAGTTTCGTATTACACAGCTAGTCTACTGTGGACGAAGTAAGGCCAACAGAACGACAATAAATTTTCAGAATCGCTCCCAGCGCTGTCCCTGTATCACGGAAACTGCTATTAGAAGATTTGACTTGTCACGAATGACTAGTGGAGTTCTCCCGATAGTCTGAGCCATCTGTGTATTTGTTTTTGATGTTTAAACTTAGAATTTTGATGCGGTTGGAATAAATATGGTACATCTTGAGCAAAATAAAAATAAAACTTAAGTGAAATATGAAAAAGTAGGGTTAATATAGAATTCTAGTATAGAAGTAAAGAATAGTACTCCTTACACTATTAATATTAATATATATTAAATTTAAAGGCCAGAAAAAACATACAGTGTATTGTTTTAGTAAGACAATTGTACAATATCTGTGTAGGAATTTTTTGTATTTTTGCAACTTATCTTATAAACTGTTAAACGCGTTTTGAAATTCGTATATAACTATCCTAAAGGTTTTATAACAGGTTACAATAACAATTTATCTTGTTTATATTATTAATACTGAACATTAGTAGATGTGAAATGGCGGGGAGGCATACTATTCGGCGTTTTTTTCCCATGTTATTCTTATGGGGATCAGTTTTTGGACCGACGCCCGATCCCGCCTTACACAAGTTTCCTTGTTAGCCTATACTAACGTCCAACCCTTGCCTATATTAAATATATTTTCCCAATCCCCATCCCTCCCCTATATTTTTTAAAATTAATTTTCAAATTCAGGCTAAAAAACTATCTTTAGTGTTTATAGTCCGATTTGTCTGCAATTTGGATATGTTACTGTCCTAGGCAAGTGTTTTAATAAATTCCACTTACATTTCCCAAATTCACTATAACAGTCAAATTAAAAAATATTTTTGAAAAATACTGCCAATTGCCACCTTCTTTATTAACTGTCCGATTTGTCTTCAATTTGGATATGTTATTGTCGTAGGCAAGTGTTTTAATAAATTACACTTACATATCCCAAATTCACTATTACGGTCAAATTAAAAAATATTTTTGAAAAATACTACCAATTGCCAACTTCTTTATTTACTATCCGATTTGTCTTCAATTTGGATATGTTATTGTCCTAGGCAAGTGTTTTAATAAATTCCACTTACATTTCCCAAATTCACTATAACGGTCAAATTAAAAAATATTTTTGAAAAATACTGCCAATTGCCACCTTCTTTATTAACTGACCGATTTGTCTTCAATTTGGATATGTTATTGTCGTAGGCAAATGTTTTAATAAATTACACTTACATTTCCCGAATTCGCTATTACAGTCAAATTAAAAATTATTTTTGAAAAATACTGCCAATTGCCAACTTCTTTATTAAATGTCCGATTTATTTAAAATTTGGATATGTTATTGACCTAGGCAAGTGTTTTAATAAATTTCACTTACATATCCCAAATTCACTATTACGGTCAAATTAAAAAATATTTTTGAAAAATACTGCCAATTGCCAACTTCTTTATTTACTGTCTGATTTATTTAAAATTTGGATATGTTATTGTCCTAGGCAAGTGTTTTAATAAATTAGCCTTACATTTCCCAAATGCACTATTACAGTCAAATTAAAAAATATTTTTGAAAAATACTGCCAATTGCCAACTTCTTTATTTACTGTACCATTTGTTTAAAACTTGGATATGTTATTGTTGTAGGCTAGTGTATATGCACCATCCACATTTTACGGTTTAAATCCACATTATTGCGGTTAAATTTTAAAAAATTTGGAAAAATACTGCCAATTGGCAACTTCTTTATTTATGGTCTGATTTGTTTAAAATTTATATATGTCATTATTCTAGGCTAGTGTATATGTACCATCCACATTTGACAAATTAACTATAATGGTCAAATTAAAAAAATATTTTGAAAAATATACAATTTCAAACTTCTTTATTTACTGTCTGATTTATTTTCGGATATGTTATAGCTCTTATATAGGTAACAAGACCACACTACCACACGTTCCATTACCCATTTGTCTTTTTGTTTGTTTATTTTGCTGTAATCCCAAAACTGACTTTGCTGTTTATTGTCCGATTTGCCTACACTTTGGATATTGTCCTAAGCATTTATTGTCTGATTTATTTTTGGATATGTTATAGCCCCCAACTATTATATCTAAAATTACAATATTATTTCCACCAATAATACAGTTGTTTGTTTTGCCGCAACCTAAAAACTAACATTGGTATTTGTGTTTTTACAAAACTATATTTTGTAAATTACTACCAATAACTCCTTTATTTACTTTTCGACTTGTTATATCCCCTTATATCTAAATTTACCGTATATTTTTCCCCTTTTAGTGCTGTTTTGTCGTAACCAAACTTTGGATATGACTGCAATATATTACTGGCCATTGCATAAGTAAATACCCCATTTCCAAATTCACTATTACGGTTGGATTAAAAAAAATAAATACAAGCTTATTATATACATCCAGCTGATAAGTAATATATATCCACAATTATGGTCAGAACAAATTTTGGATATGTTTTAAGCCAATGCAAAAATAAATTTTTAAAACCCAAAACAACTAAACACAAAACACTAATCTTTCTTTGTGCTTGTTTGGAGTAGTCTTTATTTTATCCAACTTAATTTTAATTTTGTAGTTAAAATCAAACTTCCCACATTCTAGCTCCCTTTCCAGCCAGTGGTTGGAGACATAAAGGTTACGAATATTTTCAAACTGTACAATATATCTTTTTCTATGTTGGACTTGTTTAATAGCGCACCATATTCCAAATCCTCCAGTCTACTACATTCTTTAAATTTAACATTGCCTTTAATATCTTGCATCTCTATGTCTTCTTGTCCATTGTTACGGAAACTATTCTATTTTTGGAAAGGAATTGCCATAAAATGTTGCGGTTCCGTTAGTGTTAAAGCTTGCAAGTGGCTCGTAGGTAGATAAATAATGTCCAAATCACCACCGTATGGCAACACGCTATAACCTTGCCTATTCTTATTTATCTCTCTATAAATACAGTTTTACAGACACCTTTAACATAGTATACACCCCTCCATCCTTTTCTGCCAACACTCCCACAAACTTGTTTACTACAAACGCATAAACCATATAATGTCCATAATGCTCGCAGGAAGTAATCTTTTAATTTATCCTCTCTTTCCCTTCTTTCTTTAGCCAACTGTGCTTTGTATTCCTCTGCAACAGTATTTTCCACACATTCCAATGTCTTCTAATTCCAGTTTCCTCTTTTTGGAACAACTCTCTAAGAAAGGCTTGGAAAGTGGCTCTATTTCTTTAGTGTATGGGTACAGTTTATTGGTCCGGCTTCTTAAAACGTAGGGAGTAAGGTTAGGACTTTCCACTAAGCCCAATTCTTCTAAATTGATGTGTTTAGGTATAGTGGAGAAAGGTGTATTTGATGTGCCCCCAGATTTGATGTAACACTTATGCTTTACACTTATGGCATCCTCCTCTATTACCTCCACATAGTTGGTAAACAGTTAAAGCTAAATGCAGATAGAGCATACTTTATTAACTTTTCCCTTTGTGTACTATATTTTGGCAGTTTTAGTTGTACTCCAGTTATCTTCCCCCAATATGCATCGTTAAACACTAAACAACAACTGTTTTGTAATTGATTGGCAACTTTCACCCACATCTTATGCAGAGGTACAGCATAGAATGGAGCATTTTGAAAGTACCGTTTGTTGTCTTCTATTAGACTTAAATAATCTCTTAAAGGTTCAAACCCTTTACCAAAACCTCCACAATAGATTGTTGCCTCTAACCTTGTTATTCCATTCTCTCTAGCTAGTTTAGACGAGAACGTTTCTTTTAGTCTCGCATCTGGACAGTTTACAAAGTTTATTATATGGTTTCCTATACTTTTAATTACTCCAGGGCTTGTAATCTGGCATATAAATTTATTATATATTTTTACCCTGCTATTTACATTAAACCATGTTAAACAGTCTTTACTAACATTATCTACAATAACATTATATCCATTCGCCCCTGGTAGCAAAAGTTTTCTGTAAGATATTGGCACATTTCCTCTTTATTAAATATTCCAGCCAAATCTAGTGTTATATCGAAATCCATAAGATAGTACATTTCTTTTTCCAGATCTTGCAGCATCTTTGGAAGATCTTCCAACAAATCCTTAATTTTAACATTTGCAAGCTCTATTTTATAGGGAATTGCTATAGGATCATCATACTTTTGTTTAATTTGGTCAATATCTTTCTTTATTATTTGTAACACACCCTCGCTTTGGGAGAATGGTAGTTTGGCCACAACACCATGTCGAGCTAAAGAGAACTTTTTAAATATTCCTCGTAAGTAGCTATTAAACGAGCCACATATTTCCTTCTTAACTTTAAATTTATTCCGAACGTCCCCATCACAATCCGTAACATTGGTTATCTTAACTAACATTATGTTATCACAAAACGCATCCGTTATAGATGTTATTTAATTTTGGTTCGCCCCGCAATAGTTTATATTACCTATGTCTGTAAGAAGGTTATTATTACGTAGATTTTCTAATAAAAACCATATACCGAATCTTTCGTTAGTAGGTTTAATAAATGGCTAACAGAGTACATTTCTTTTATACAAAAAAGTAGCGGAAACATGTAAACAGGACAGATTACACTATATGCATATATGTGTTGTAAATATATGGATATTGTATATAAACATAGGCGAGCGGTAAGTGTAACATGTAAGTGGACACCCACATGCAAATATGGAATACCCACAAATTCGACTAAATAAGTTTATAGTCTCAATATAATTAACATAACGGTGCCATCCCGCATTAGTACCCAAACTGTCGAAATTCTATAATTCTATTCTTAGTCCTTGTATTAGGTTTTGTACTATTAAACCCTACATCCTGTGCAGTAGAGTAATATATGCATGTTATTTAATACAGACACGCACATTCTACAAGACCTGTACATCTGTTGTATAAGCAGCAGAATAGACGTCTCATTGTGTTGTTGTAAAGTAAAACATAAATGTGCTGGATACAACCGGCCAGATATTAGACAGGAAATGTATTGGAAGTGTATTGCCAAAGACAAACACCACATAGTGCAGCATGTACGCAATCCATTACTATTTAGTCAGTATTGGTACAACACCCGATATATTAGCCAAACCCACAATCAAACTTGGAAAACAAACAGTAAAAAATTAATATTATAGTAACAGAAATAGTAAGAGTATAAGGACATAGTAATATTTAAAGTTTATAAAACAACACAAATGCAGAGACACAATAAATAACACACTCCAACACATTTGGACACAGGCACAGATACTGGTTTACATCCATTTAACACAACTTTACGCGTTCTGTCAACCCACACAAAAAATAGTTTGTAAATTGTGTAAGAAATACATGTAATATAAACAAATTTAACACAATCATAACATTGTCCACAATGTTATGATTGTGTTAAATTTGTTTATATTACATGTATTTCTTACACAATTTACAAACTATTTTTTGTGTCGGTTGACAGAACGCGTAAAGTTGTGTTAAATGGATGTAAACCAGTATCTGTGCCTGTGTCCAAATGTGTTGGAGTGTGTTATTTATTGTGTCTCTGCATTTGTGTTGTTTTATAAACTTTAAATATTACTATGTCCTTATACTCTTACTATTTCTGTTACTATAATATTAATTTTTTACTGTTTGTTTTCCAAGTTTGATTGTGGGTTTGGCTAATATATCGGGTGTTGTACCAATACTGACTAAATAGTAATGGATTGCGTACATGCTGCACTATGTGGTGTTTGTCTTTGGCAATACACTTCCAACACATTTCCTGTCTAATATCTGGCCGGTTGTATCCAGCACATTTATGTTTTACTTTACAACAACACAATGAGACGTCTATTCTGCTGCTTATACAACAGATGTACAGGTCTTGTAGAATGTGCGTGTCTGTATTAAATAACATGCATATATTACTCTACTGCACAGGATGTAGGGTTTAATAGTACTAAACCTAATACAAGGACTAAGAATAGAATTATAGAATTTCGACAGTTTGGGTACTAATGCGGGATGGCACCGTTATGTTAATTATATTGAGACTATAAACTTATTTAGTCGAATTTGTGGGTATTCCATATTTGCATGTGGGTGTCCACTTACATGTTACACTTACCGCTCGCCTATGTTTATATACAATATCCATAAATTTACAACACATATATGCCTATTGTGTAATCTGTCCTGTTTACATGTTTCCGCTACTTTTTTGTATAAAAGAAATGTACTCTGTTAGCCATTTATTAAACCTACTAACGAAAGATTCGGTATATGGTTTTTATTAGAAAATCTACGTAATAATAACCTTCTTACAGACATAGGTAATATAAACTATTGCGGGGCGAACCAAAATTAAATAACATCTATAACGGATGCGTTTTGTGATAACATAATGTTAGTTAAGATAACCAATGTTACGGATTGTGATGGGGACGTTCGGAATAAATTTAAAGTTAAGAAGGAAATATGTGGCTCGTTTAATAGCTACTTACGAGGAATATTTAAAAAGTTCTCTTTAGCTCGACATGGTGTTGTGGCCAAACTACCATTCTCCCAAAGCGAGGGTGTGTTACAAATAATAAAGAAAGATATTGACCAAATTAAACAAAAGTATGATGATCCTATAGCAATTCCCTATAAAATAGAGCTTGCAAATGTTAAAATTAAGGATTTGTTGGAAGATCTTCCAAAGATGCTGCAAGATCTGGAAAAAGAAATGTACTATCTTATGGATTTCGATATAACACTAGATTTGGCTGGAATATTTAATAAAGAGGAAATGTGCCAATATCTTACAGAAAACTTTTGCTACCAGGGGCGAATGGATATAATGTTATTGTAGATAATGTTAGTAAAGACTGTTTAACATGGTTTAATGTAAATAGCAGGGTAAAAATATATAATAAATTTATATGCCAGATTACAAGCCCTGGAGTAATTAAAAGTATAGGAAACCATATAATAAACTTTGTAAACTGTCCAGATGCGAGACTAAAAGAAACGTTCTCGTCTAAACTAGCTAGAGAGAATGGAATAACAAGGTTAGAGGCAACAATCTATTGTGGAGGTTTTGGTAAAGGGTTTGAACCTTTAAGAGATTGTTTAAGTCTAATAGAAGACAACAAACGGTACTTTCAAAATGCTCCATTCTATGCTGTACCTCTGCATAAGATGTGGGTGAAAGTTGCCAATCAATTACAAAACAGTTGTTGTTTAGTGTTTAACGATGCATATTGGGGGAAGATAACTGGAGTACAACTAAAACTGCCAAAAGATAGTACACAAAGGGAAAAGTTAATAAAGTATGCTCTATCTGCATTTAGCTTTAACTGTTTACCAACTATGTGGAGGTAATAGAGGAGGATGCCATAAGTGTAAAGCATAAGTGTTACATCAAATCTGGGGGCACATCAAATACACCTTTCTCCACTATACCTAAACACATCAATTTAGAAGAATTGGGCTTAGTGGAAAGTCCTAACCTTACTCCCTACGTTTTAAGAAGCCGGACCAATAAACTGTACCCATACACTAAAGAAATAGAGCCACTTTCCAAGCCTTTCTTAGAGAGTTGTTCCAAAAAGAGGAAACTGGAATTAGAAGACATTGGAATATGTGGAAAATACTGTTGCAGAGGAATACAAAGCACAGTTGGCTAAAGAAAGAAGGGAAAGAGAGGATAAATTAAAAGATTACTTCCTGCGAGCATTATGGACATTATATGGTGTATGCGTTTGTAGTAAACAAGTTTGTGGGAGTGTTGGCAGAAAAGGATGGAGGGGTGTATACTATGTTAAAGGTGTCTGTAAAACTGTATTTATAGAGATAAATAAGAATAGGCAAGGTTATAGCGTGTTGCCATACGGTGGTGATTTGGACATTATTTATCTACCTACGAGCCACTTGCAAGCTTTAACACTAACGGAACCGCAACATTTTATGGCAATTCCTTTCCAAAAATAGAATAGTTTCCGTAACAATGGACAAGAAGACATAGAGATGCAAGATATTAAAGGCAATGTTAAATTTAAAGAATGTAGTAGACTGGAGGATTTGGAATATGGTGCGCTATTAAACAAGTCCAACATAGAAAAAGATATATTGTACAGTTTGAAAATATTCGTAACCTTTATGTCTCCAACCACTGGCTGGAAAGGGAGCTAGAATGTGGGAAGTTTGATTTTAACTACAAAATTAAAATTAAGTTGGATAAAATAAAGACTACTCCAAACAAGCACAAAGAAAGATTAGTGTTTTGTGTTTAGTTGTTTTGGGTTTTAAAAATTTATTTTTGCATTGGCTTAAAACATATCCAAAATTTGTTCTGACCATAATTGTGGATATATATTACTTATCAGCTGGATGTATATAATAAGCTTGTATTTATTTTTTTTGATCCAACCGTAATAGTGAATTTGGAAATGGGGTATTTACTTATGCAATGGCCAGTAATATATTGCAGTCATATCCAAAGTTTGGTTACGACAAAACAGCACTAAAAGGGGAAAAATATACGGTAAATTTAGATATAAGGGGATATAACAAGTCGAAAAGTAAATAAAGGAGTTATTGGTAGTAATTTACAAAATATAGTTTTGTAAAAACACAAATACCAATGTTAGTTTTTAGGTTGCGGCAAAACAAACAACTGTATTATTGGTGGAAATAATATTGTAATTTTAGATATAATAGTTGGGGGCTATAACATATCCAAAAATAAATCAGACAATAAATGCTTAGGACAATATCCAAAGTGTAGGCAAATCGGACAATAAACAGCAAAGTCAGTTTTGGGATTACAGCAAAATAAACAAACAAAAAGACAAATGGGTAATGGAACGTGTGGTAGTGTGGTCTTGTTACCTATATAAGAGCTATAACATATCCGAAAATAAATCAGACAGTAAATAAAGAAGTTTGAAATTGTATATTTTTCAAAATATTTTTTTAATTTGACCATTATAGTTAATTTGTCAAATGTGGATGGTACATATACACTAGCCTAGAATAATGACATATATAAATTTTAAACACATCAGACCATAAATAAAGAAGTTGCCAATTGGCAGTATTTTTCCAAATTTTTTAAAATTTAACCGCAATAATGTGGATTTAAACCGTAAAATGTGGATGGTGCATATACACTAGCCTACAACAATAACATATCCAAGTTTTAAACAAATGGTACAGTAAATAAAGAAGTTGGCAATTGGCAGTATTTTTCAAAAATATTTTTTAATTTGACTGTAATAGTGCATTTGGGAAATGTAAGGCTAATTTATTAAAACACTTGCCTAGGACAATAACATATCCAAATTTTAAATAAATCAGACAGTAAATAAAGAAGTTGGCAATTGGCAGTATTTTTCAAAAATATTTTTTAATTTGACCGTAATAGTGAATTTGGGATATGTAAGTGAAATTTATTAAAACACTTGCCTAGGTCAATAACATATCCAAATTTTAAATAAATCGGACATTTAATAAAGAAGTTGGCAATTGGCAGTATTTTTCAAAAATAATTTTTAATTTGACTGTAATAGCGAATTCGGGAAATGTAAGTGTAATTTATTAAAACATTTGCCTACGACAATAACATATCCAAATTGAAGACAAATCGGTCAGTTAATAAAGAAGGTGGCAATTGGCAGTATTTTTCAAAAATATTTTTTAATTTGACCGTTATAGTGAATTTGGGAAATGTAAGTGGAATTTATTAAAACACTTGCCTAGGACAATAACATATCCAAATTGAAGACAAATCGGATAGTAAATAAAGAAGTTGGCAATTGGTAGTATTTTTCAAAAATATTTTTTAATTTGACCGTAATAGTGAATTTGGGATATGTAAGTGTAATTTATTAAAACACTTGCCTACGACAATAACATATCCAAATTGAAGACAAATCGGACAGTTAATAAAGAAGGTGGCAATTGGCAGTATTTTTCAAAAATATTTTTTAATTTGACTGTTATAGTGAATTTGGGAAATGTAAGTGGAATTTATTAAAACACTTGCCTAGGACAGTAACATATCCAAATTGCAGACAAATCGGACTATAAACACTAAAGATAGTTTTTTAGCCTGAATTTGAAAATTAATTTTAAAAAATATAGGGGAGGGATGGGGATTGGGAAAATATATTTAATATAGGCAAGGGTTGGACGTTAGTATAGGCTAACAAGGAAACTTGTGTAAGGCGGGATCGGGCGTCGGTCCAAAAACTGATCCCCATAAGAATAACATGGGAAAAAAACGCCGAATAGTATGCCTCCCCGCCATTTCACATCTACTAACATTAAATAAGCCGGTATTATAGAATTTATTTAGAGAACAACAAATAACTGTTAATTTCAACACTTGAAGTCCACAGATATTAAATAAAGTGGTTAACCATGTTTTTTATTATTTGTTTTCTTCAGTTCTGAGCTCTTATTTTTATATGGCTATAGGATAAACTCTCCATGAGTTATATATATATAAAAAAAACTGAGACATAATTCAAACTCTCTAAATAATAAAGGCATTTAGATTTGTACCTGAAATAAAACAACTTATATTGTAAAAACTGTAAAATCAATTTTTGTTTTTCTAAAAGAAAATTAAATTATTTCAATATATTTTGTGTAATAAAAAAAAATGTAGTTCAATTGTACCGATCTTTTGCTTATGAAATGGAACCATCCAACAAAGAATTTACAATATCAAATAACTCCTTTTATATACTGAGCTAGGGCTTTTTACTTTATGTGAATATTGTATCGGAGTTTATTCTCCCTTGAAATCCCTAATATACAGGAGTTAGCGCTAATTGAAGCCCACGCGTGACGCCCAGAGCTTCTCAAATTTCACCGCCAATGTTGCGCCCGCAATATTCATATTTCACGATAAAAATACGTCAATCCATATATCTTGACGTGAACCACCACAGGCAAGCTAAGATTTATGCGTTATATCTCAGCTGGATCCTGAATATTAATGCGGGTAGGATGAATGTGGTAATCTATAAAAACTTTTAGGTAGCCTATATGAGATGAATTTTGAGTTAAATAAAATATGTTTGTCTTGATGTAAATTTCTTGTATAAACAAATGTACATTTATATTTAAATTGTTTTTGTCGTTAAATGTAAATTATTCAAATTATATTATCACAAAAACATGCAATCTTGTCTCAGAATCCCTAATACGTATGTTTATAAAAATATAAAATATGATACAACTTTAAAAACAAATTTATGTCATTATTGGAATTTCTTGGTTTTTTCGTCCGTTTTCGAACCTAAAAACTAATATTTGTAATTACATATTTGGTATCATTTAAAAGCTCTTATCACCTAGGTGTGCCTTCTTTGGGATTTCAAATGCAACCACTTTCAGGAATTTACCCCTCAGACCTTCAAACTTCCTATATTAATAAAATGATGTAGTAATTTATTTATGTAGTCAGCTGAGCAATCCGAACATTTCAAAACATATGTCTCTACGTCTGCTATATTTTCGAGCGTAGATCGATATATCAGCTAGAATCAGTTAAAAACCAACTACTTCTGTTGAAGTCAATAAAAGGAGTCTGTGTGCCGATGTCACATGTTTGAAATGATATACGGTCCGTTGGGCTGACCTTGTATAGAGGTTTCTGCAGGAGTGCCTCGGCGTCTCGGTATTCTCAACTGCTAGTTCTGTCATTGGGTGTAGATAAAAAAAACTATTGAGATATATTTTATTTTTTAATTTATATATGATTAAAAAGTCGGATTTAAATCCATAAAATGCGTCTGAATTTTAAGTGTACTAAGCATATTAATAAGTTGTGTTTCTTCCATGCACTCTCAAAACATATGGCCTTTACTAATATTGCCTAGACATCTCGTACAACAAATTTATAAATAAATACAAAAATATACAACTTCTGCTGATAATTTTAAAAGATGTGTATTTTGGTATGCAAGTAACACTTCAAATGAAATATATTAATTGTATAAAACTAAATTCATACAACAACAACAGATTTGCAAGATTAGTTACATTTTGTAATTATGGTTATTGGTATTACACATTTAGTTCAGTAAAAAAAAATCCTACAGTAGTAGAATGGATAATGAGTTCTAATTATATAATTTACATGATGTGTCCCATAGTCAGTTTATTTCAGTCTCTACAGGGATAACAGCGTAATATTAATGAGGTTTTGAATCGATGTTCCAAAAGCCTCTGATTTCAAAGTTTAAAAAATATTTCGCGCTGGATCCCTAGAAAAACTTTGCAAACTAACATACATTGATCCTATAGAGTATACGATATTTTTATATTAAATTATAATAAATAACTAAACTAATTATACCCTAATCTATTACTTTAAGTTCAGCTGGTTTTTAATACGTGTCAAGTTAAAGGTTAATTATATAATTATAAGTACTTATTAGTATTTAGAAATGCTTAAATATTTCTAATTAAAAACGACATTCATAAACACTAATTTTAGTTTGTAAATTTATTAAATATTTATTTTAATTAACGTATTTGTACTCCGTTCATAAGTATAAAAAGCTTTTTTAATTATTATTGATTTAATCTCAGTGAACTTGTCCTATATCAAAAGCAGACTATAGGCCTACAATGGAAATAACACATTCATACAAATAGCTAGCAAAAACAATATATATCAATACAATAAAAAAAATAAATATATCACAAAAAAAATACATCAATATAAATATTTTATACACGATAATTCAATAATATTTAATACAATATTAACATCAATTTCAACAAAGTGTATAACCTATCCAACGTTCTATAAAGGGAGATTAAATAAACGATGACAGTTTAAACAAATAGCTAGCCGTGTTTACGTTTAGAATACGAATAAACATCGAGTCCCGAAGCTCAAACCTTTACAGGTCGTCAACAAACGGTTTGACAATATTGACATAAATTGGTCACAACGGTCCACCCTGGGACCCGGGCCACACATATAAGCCTGTATGACTAATAATAGAATGTTTAATTTGTTGAAATTTGTTTGGGATTTTTTAAAGTTTTGATGGTTACAAAGATTGCAGTTAAATTTAGTTTCAATGCAAATTTTTATTTACATTACAACTTCCCTGAAACTCCTCTCAAGTTTGTATCTCTCCCAGTTAATTGATAAAACACAGAAACAATTTTGTTGCAAAAACAAAAACCAAATATTGCAACAAAAACAATTGTGGTTGAAATACGGAAAACAACAATATTTGTTGAAATAACAAATTTATTTGGTTGCAATTTCTTTGGTTATGGCAACAACATTTTTATTCATCCTACCACAAAAATATATTGTTGAATGAAATATATGTTTGGTTGGTACTAGTCTGTATGTATATTCACCAACCTAATATTTTGTGGAATAAAAACTTCAAGTTTAGTAATGCCAACAATATATACTTTGTTCATAGCAACAAAACTAATAATATTTTTGCTCCTAGAACAATAACATTTATTGAGGTAAATTAAATATTTCTTGAGGTAAATTATAAATAGTTGTTTTACCACTCTCTGAACAAATATGAGTATATTTGTTAATAAATAATTTTGTAATAATATTTTGATTATTTAAATTTTATTAAAGTGTGGTTTAATAAAATTGGAAATTATATATTTCTTTCGTATTTTAAATTTTGCAAATACAAAAATACTATTGTGTTATCATCATCATGTTTAAATAATGCAATGCTAGTTAACCAGTATCTTTATTAAAAACTAACCCTTAATAGTTACATCGCGGAATACATCTTTAAAGATGTAATTATTCTATTTATTTTTAGTACGTCAAACTAAATTGTCTCGTTTATTACCAGTTGGGGAAAAACAGTCTACAAGATCCATTAAACTGAACCTTTTTAACCTTATCAGGTTTAAAAAGTTAACTTTAAGAATTACTAAACAAATTGGAATTGCAAGGTTTTATATCGTGATAATTCAACGCAAATGTTTATATAATCGTAGGAATTGTATCAATCATAGTCTAAACCAAATTAAAAAATAGTGTCTTAAGTGGATAACATATCTCCAAATATATAAAACTCTCTATATGTCAGATCTTATTAGTGAATTTCCTTTGGAAAGTGAACTATTAGCATGACCCGCACGGTGAAACTTAAGCCCGGGACCACCATAGAAGTCTTAACGTGACCCCCTGAACACGTTTTGGGGGGTCGTTCAAAATAGTGTGTGTGTGTGTGTGCAGGCAATCTAGCGGTCACATTTTCTGTCCGATTTACTTCAAATTTGGTAGGGACGTTCCTTTCTAAAATCAGTTGTACAATTGGGGATTTTGGGAAATTTTGGGGATTAATCTTTCAAATTTCGAGTTTTTGGGCCCAAAAAGGGTCAGAAAAGCCCCTGATGTGAAATTAACGAATGTAAAAAGATGGGAATTAGTGTGGCGAAACTTTTAAGCCCTCTCTCGTCTTTTCTAGCATATATATTTTCCGAGTTATTAAAGGAAATAAGTATTGACCAAACACAGTACGTTGTCTTATTGGGGTTTTACATTAGAAAAGCCTGTTAATCATTTTTTTGGTGTAATTTTATCATCCCCAACAACCTCACGCCTACTTTAAAGCCTGACTGGACCTTCTCCTAACATTATAATGGGCAAAATTATATTCCCATCATTGCAGGTAAATAGAACCAGGAGTATCAGAACAGCCAAAAAATCAATATTTTCAGATTTGAATAACAATTGGAATAATTGTATTTTTTAATTGATATTGAGTTTTACAGTTTTTTATTTGGAAATTTACTTCCCTCACGTCAGCGTGCTGCATGCGAACTCGTTTATAATTTACGTTAGTACAATTAAAGTCAAGATATAGAATTATTCGAGAACATTTAATATGTTTATAGTTCGTATACTAAACTTGTTATGCTAACATCCTGGTTTGTATCACTGTTTCAATAAAAATTGTTATTTACACTATATCTTCCCTAAAACTCCTCTCAAGTTTGTCTCTATCATCAAATAATTGTAAATATATAAAAATTTATCTAAAATCTTAAGTTAACGTGAGTTGTTTTAATTTCAAAATTCATTAAATTGCAAGGTTAATTTGAACCTATATTCTTCATAATAAGCATTTATATTTATACAAATTCAATATAAATGAAAAGTTTAAGGAACTATTGCAAATAAATTATATGCTCAGTATAAAGCGAAAATATAATCCGTTTCAAGAAATGTTGAATTACCAATTACAATTTCAAAGTTCTCTTTTAAAGCTGAAAGCTATTGAAAATCCGCATTATGATCGTGATTAAAATATTTCCGCCTGTTTACTCTTTTTAGTTGACATTTATATTTATTCAGTCGGTAAAACACCGCGTATTATACATTCCACTTTGAGAGGTTTCCTTTGAATGAATACAGTTTTGTATATTTTAACCAATTCATTCGGATAAATTTAATTAGTGAACATAAGATGATGAATAGCCCGTGAGAACTTTTCATTTACTTTTCCATTTATCTCTTGATTTTTCTGTTTGTATTTATTCCTTATATTTACATTAGATAACTTTCTATACAGCTTTATGAAAACACTTATCATTCTTTAATTCACTTTTAACTTTTCGGCAAAACCGTTCATTATGAGTATATTATTTCGCTTCGAAATACACATGTAATATAATAATTTCTAAATATTAACTTTTCTAGACCTAGATGTAATTTTATGGAAATATAACCATCAACATTAATAGTTATAAATTGAAAACATTTGTAAACCATATTCGTGAACAAGTGAGTAACATTGTATGTATATATATTTTTACAGATGTTGGTGGCCCTAAGAATTATTTATGATAGTTTTTAACCGTTGTTTAAAACAAATAAGTGTAAAATTGACTAGAATGGATGAAAAAATTGTATCCCGTTAGTCAAATAATACTACCTACAAAAGGGTAGTGAGCATTCTAACTAATACAAAAAATGTATCTAAAAACGATTTCTATAACATTTACGAAAAACATTAACATTTATACAGTCATAATGAAATGCCAGTTCAATCTCGCAGAAATTCAGTTATCAGGGATCACGTTATGTTATAAAAGCTAATTGGTTGAGCAACTGATTTTGCCTTTCAGGCCAGCAATAATTCTAAATAATTAGTAATAGTATTATGCAACATGTATGTTACCAGTCCTACTGCATTGCATCATTATTTTTATTTTTATAATCTCACCGTTATCAACGTAATATATTCTTACTGAAGTAATCATTGCCAGTCAATAACTGTGAAACAATAAAAATAAACTAAACTAAAATTAAGGAAATACCATAGTCTTAAGTAATGAAACTAAATTAATTGTTTCATCTTCAGGCACTACTGTAAAAAGTAGAGGAAGGAGAGGAGGTCGATTTGAACTATAGTGAGACTCAGACAACTCTTTGAAACTAAATATTTACATTCTAGAAGCAGTTCCACAACCACTGATCCTCTTTCAAACACTTAAACCACGTCCTGGAAGCAGAGTTTTCGGTGTATTTACGTTACAGCTTGCTCTCAAACGTGAAACAAGCTTCGTGGAACAGTTATTTTGAAGCATTAACTTAAATAACTTATGACACAGGGTAGGGCTGCGAAACTTGTGTCTGAGTTTGAAAAATACTATTAGATTGCTATATTGACGGGAGCCTAGATTAATTAAATTAGCATATCTTAGTTATCTTAATTAAACATTAAATACTTTAACCCAAAGTAATGGTTAAAACAGTTTTTGGTTAGTATCTTTCTATCGTTATGTTTGTGAAAAATGACAAAGAAAATATAAGTGAATAGAAATATATCTATGGTTCATTAGCTCAATATGAACATTGGCGTTCAATGGTGGTTCAATATGTCACATGGTGCAGTGAGTCAGACAACCCTACCCCTCAATCTGGAAAACGTTGTCACCTTCAACTTGTTTTTTTCGGAGGGTGGCAAAATATCTCTTTATTATTAGTCCCATTATTGGGACAAAATATGCTATTGAAGTATGATCCATCTATTTAATAAAACATACGTAGAACAATTGTACGTTGCAATAATAATCTTAGCCGCTAAATTTATGTGAATAAACAAGCATGAAAAACATCTTGAGAAGATGTCCTAGTTTTACAATTACCATGCAACGTGGGGTTTGTAAGTTTAGTATTTAAAAATAACCGGCTCATTATTAATATGGCTGTTAATATTATAGAATAATGTTTTTAAAACATATGGCATACATTATGAACACTTATACTTGTCACCGGTTTAGTACACCAATTAAGTAATTTTCTTTGAATACATTCAGCTAGTCATTTTTTGTTTATCAAGATATATGTGAAATATGATTTGATATTAAAAGATGAAAGTTACAACTTTAATGAAATGATGTAATTTGCAATGAGTTAAAGCGTAGAAAAAATCACTTCAAAAACCTCACAGTTAGTCGCGGACTTCACTTAACCAGTGTCCTCAAGCGGATCCTATTCAAGCACAACTGTCAGATCGTTCGCAATCATAATATTTGGGATGGGAAAAATAATATCTACGAATAAAGGAGGAAATCGTATAGTGCATTTGAAGAATAACGCATAGTTGAATAACATAAATTACATACGCTTTAACGGGTCACAATAACAATAAAATGGAAATAGTAGAAAATTCATGAAGTATGTAGTTTTACATTATAACATTGGCGATTAATTTAAAGTATGTTTTTAAAAATATATTGAGGACAACGGATGCAGGGATTACACAGGTAAAATAGTTTTGAAAAAAGTCAATGGCTATAGGTATCTTACCAAATTGTAATATAAATATTTCGTAACATTTGATGAATCAGTTTTGACTTTTATTGGCTGGTAAGAAAGCACTTCCAGAATTTCCCAGTTTGAAGAAAACCTTACAGAAGAATCTCGTTTCTGTTGGTTTGAGCTTTGTGTCTTTATAAACTTGCCTCTCTCCAAAGAAGGCAGTCAATATCAACAAAAGCTTTTCTTTATATATACGGGAACCGTTGTATAAACTAATTAGCTAATACCTGAGGCTCCGCACTACAGCCTTTTACAGCTGCAATTGTTATCTTATGTGATTATATTTTTTCAACTTTCAATGGTGCTTATTTAATTTTAAACATACGACTGCTAGGAGACATATTATTTTCTTTAAGGAATTTAATGATTTGTAAATACTACAAGCAAGTGTAAATTTCCCTAGTAAACCGGGGGTCACTAGCTAGTTACACATTGGTTTTATATGATATATGACAAACAGTCGACATTTGAGATATTTGAGAGGGAACATAAAGGCTTGAGTATTGTTCAGCATTGGATGTCCCGTGGGGGAAGTTCTGATATTTTTCCACCCTCCACTTCCCCCAGCCCTTTAATTGGGCATCCCTTAGGTCTTATTAGTCTCTTCACGTTTGAATTGAAGAAAGGAAAACATAAAAATATGTTTGTTAGCATAAACAAGTTTATAATTAATGTAAGGTTCAATAATATTTACTCTTTTCAAAAGCAATAATAAACTATATATATAATTTAATAAATTACTACTAAATATAAATATTATAACAATTTAATATAAAATGTTTTATTAAGTTAGCCTTAATGTACAGTAATATTTTTGCTTTCTATTTGTATTCTGTATTCACATAAAAGACACAAGAAGTGTAAATATTACTAAAGTCAATAGTTTAATATTTGCTGGGATTGTATTCAACAATATTTGTAAAATTTGCAATTGCGTGACTTATAATGGATATTTAATGTAATATGCAACTTAAATAGCAAAAATGTGGATAAAACTATGCAAAATATGATGTAATTGAATCAAAAGGCATTACTTCGTATTTTAAATTGTAATAATCGTCAAAAGAAATTAATAATAATTAATTAAATAAATGCATATTTAGGTTATTATGTTAATAAATTGATGTAGCTTGTGTTTGGAAACTGATGAAGTTTAATTAAGTTGCTTATTTATAGTTTAAAATATTGCTATACAAACTTCTCCTAATACAAAAAAAACCTAAAATAATCTCAATACATTTACTTTGAATATAACAATTGTAGAAAGCTAGTTTAAATGCTTAAAGCTTTTTTATAAATGCATAAAAATGTTTTTATGGTATACAATATGTAAAACTATTAAATGTAACAAATGTAATTATTAAATCTATCTGTACCCCAAAGGCTTTGGTTTTTAACCTTTTCAATTTGACAATCACATGAAATCACACAGCTGATCAAATTCCAATATTTAAAATTGTTTTTTGACTTTAAAATGTAACTAGCCTTAAGATAATTTGTTTCAAGAAACTCATTTTCCTCAGACTTTCTTATTGAGAGAGTTTTTGAAGTATATTTGTGTCTTTATGGATGTTAGACTTGTGATCTTCTTAAATATATCTGGGATAGTTAATAAATAAGGGTACACGAATATATAAAATAACAAAATAATTTTTTCAGACATTGACCTAATTTATTTGGTTATGTGTTTGCAGCAAAATCTGGCAAAATTCGAATACCTAGGAACTATGAACGTATCATTAATTGACGAGCAAAAATATATTTCTGGTTTCTTAATATCCGTTCCCTACCGGACTTCCGGAGTCTGCTAAACGTAATACGTGTTTTTCTAAGGTAACATCCTGTAAATATATGTCCTGCAGAAGGTATGTTTTGATATATATTTTGAAATTGGTGTTAAATCTGAGTTAATAACTTCCATGAAGACGTGAGTACAAGATTTGCTTTACTTAAACGTTAAAGCACAATAATGTCAATGTTGAAAACACTATGACTGTTTTTAACCATTCCAAATATTTGGATAATTAGTTTATTAACTTTCATAAACAGAAACTGTCTTTAAAATACTGTATACTATATTTCATTAGATAATGTTCAATTCAATTTATATATTAAAGAGTTTAAAAAGAAAACGTATGTTCCGGATTAGTTAATACATTTATGAATAGTAATTTAATAATAACAATAAATGTGGTGCTGACAGCTTAGCGGCGTCATTGCACGTTTGGTGAACGCAGGACAACGTCCCAATAAAGCGTGGCTAACCAATATTGCGGAGTTTGCAAGAATTCAAATTCAATATGGGAATGAATGGATTTGATTACAAACATACCCTGCATGTTGGGTATTTACTGAGTTAATAGTTACACGCAGAATTTGATGTACTTCAGGATTGTTTTTCATAGTATTATTTCATAAATCAATAACAGAATGATAACTAATCATAATTCGAGTTTTACAGTAGTAACTTTCGTGATATCTGCAGTAACATTACGTGTCATATTATGATTAATATGAAGAAAATGTACACTTTATTTCAAAGTTGTGATTTTTGAAAAATTTATGTTTTATAATAAGCACTAAAATATCTTTTCTTTTGACTGGGAAACGTCATATTTTCAATGTGTCCAAGCAATTGAATAAACAAAATGAATATTTTTCATATTTTTGACTTAAAGCTGGGTGTTAACTTTTTTATTACTGCTTTATTGATTATCACAGGGAAATTATTGTTGAGTAGAAACTCCACCCCTAACTCCTCCATTATTAATTTGTATATACCCTATACTATTTAAGGTATGTCTGTAATGAAATAACTTTTATATGACAACTTTTTTTGTTGATGATTAAAGCACGCAACATATTAACTAGTTTTAGTAAATTGAATACAGTATTTATAATCTTATTTGTAACAATTATACACTTGAATTAGGGTACTGTACCTTTAATTCAGAAAATGTTACCCCATTATATTGGTAAATAGGTAAGCTCTAATGAAGATGTAATAACGAAAATTGCATATCAAAGATAAAGGGAATGTCTCGACTTGTGTCTTGATATTTCCCCTATTGACTTTCTACAGAGGGTGCATCATTATATTGGGTGCTTTTGAAGTGGCTAACTCCCCTACCTAAAACTCCCCTTCATAACCTTCCCTCCTTAGGAATATTCACCATGTCGAATTAACTTTTACAGTATATTATAAAATTAAATTTTCTATATATACATAAAAGTACTAACGTTAACAACTCCTTAATATTTAAATTACAAAGTTAAAAACTATTTCTGTTGATCTGGGATCAAATAATATCAAAGCCTAAGCAACAACGAATACTGTGATAAATAAGTAAACTTAAAGTATAAATAAATATCAATAAAAGGACCTATCTAAACGAATTATTTCTATGCTTGTGTAAAAGTCACTACAGATAAGTTTTAGTATATTTAAACTAATTCTTTCCTTGATATGTGCTGGTCCGATAAATGTATACATGAACGTCATACGATGACGTGTAATATTAAAAAAGTTATGTATAAGAAACAATTTCCGAAAAAAATGTTTTTCTTGCTCAAAGGTATTCAGCTGGTTTAAAAAACAACTGCTTTCGCGTAGTCCTACAATTTTTTTGTTTCTATAATTGGGTTAATTAATTTAAGCTTTATGATTGCAATATTTTCAGTGAAATTTATGGACGTAATATTTATTTATAATTTAAAAATGATTTACCCAAATCATAATTTAATTATTTATTGACCCATATGACCCACATTTTAAGTTGTAAAACTCCAGCCAAGTAGTAATACTCCATTTACAGTCTAAGTTTTATTTGATATAACTATATAGGTTTTAACAACTATAATTATTTCGTTAGATATTGTTCAGAACAAATATTATCTTATAACATATTTTCCACTAGCATCTAACAGTAGCTTGTTCTCAAAATATGTAAATTCGCTAAAATAAACACACTAGATTGGTGTAACAATTTATTCCAAAGTAAATCCTTGTAGCAAACATCGAAAATTAGTTTTGGATAACAAACGAGCCAATTTCATCACACAGGGAATCACAGGTGATTAGTGTGAGAATCACAGCTGATGATAGATGATAAAATAACAGCTGCTGAATGAGAGAACCGCACCTGCTTGATGACGTAATCAAGACCCTTAAGTATTCTAGATGATAGAATCACAGCTACTAGGAAGGGAATATTAGCTGCTAATGAGAGATTATTAGATGCTATATTAAAGTATAGCAGCTGCTAGATGAGGGAATCCTCGCAGCTAGCTGTAGAAATAAAAGTATGATATTTAAGGTAGTCAAAACTGCTTCATAAAAGGATCAAACCATTAGATGAGAGAATAACAGGTGCTAGGTAAGGTATCACAGGTGCTAGGTAAGGTATCACAGGTGCTAGGTAAGGTATCACAGGTGCTAGGTAAGGTATCAAAGGTGCTAGGTAAGGCATCACAGGTGCTAGGTAAGGTCTTACAGGTGCTAGGTAAGGTATCACAGGTGCTAGGTAAGGTATCACAGGTGCTAGGTAAGGTATCACAGGTGCTAGGTAAGGTATCACAGGTGCTAGGTAAGGTATCACAGGTGCTAGGTAAGGTATCACAGGTGCTAGGTAAGGTATCACAGGTACTAGGTAAGGTATCACAGGTGCTAGGTAAGGTATCACAGATGCTAAGTAAGATATCACAGGTGCTGGGTAAGGTATCACAGGTGCTAGGTAAGGTATCACAGGTGCTAGGTAAGGTATCACAGGTGCTAGGTAAGGTATCACAGGTGCAAGGTAAGGTATCACAGGTGCTAGGTAATGTATCACAGGTGCTAAGTAAGATATCACAGGTGCTAGGTAAAGTATCACAGGTGCTAGGTAAGGTATCACAGGTGCTAGGTAAGGTATCACAGGTGCTAGGTAAGGTATCACAGGTGCTAGGTAAGGTATCACAGGTGCTAGGTAACGTATCACAGTTGCAAGGTAAGGTATCACTGGTGCTAGGTAAGGTATCACAGGTGCTAAGTAAGATATCACAGGTGCTAGGTAAGGTATCACAGGTGCTAGGTAAGGTATCACAGGTGCTAGGTAAGGCATCACATATGCTAGGTAAGGTCTCACAGGTGCTAGGTAAGGTATCACAGGTGCTAGGTAAGGTATCACAGGTGCTAGGTAAGGTATCACAGGTGCTAGGAAAGGTATCACAGGTGCTAGGTAAGGTATCACAGGTGCTAGGTAAGGTATCACAGGTGCTAGGTAAGGTATCACAGGTGCTAGGTAAGGTATCACAGGTGCTAGGTAAGGTATCACAGGTGCTAGGTAAGGTATCACAGGTGCTAGGTAAGGTATCACAGGTGCAAGGTAAGGTATCACAGGTGCTAGGTAAGGTATCACAGGTGCTAAGTAAGATATCACAGGTGCTAGGTAAGGTATCACAGGTGCTAGGTAAGGTATCACAGGTGCTAGGTAAGGTATCACAGGTGCTAGGTAAGGTATCAAAGGTGCTAGGTAAGGCATCAAAGGTGCTAGGTAAGGCATCACAGGTGCTAGGTAAGGTCTTACAGGTGCTAGGTAAGGTATCACAGGTGCTAGGTAAGGTATCACAGGTGCTAGGTAAGGTATCACAGGTGCTAGGTAAGGTATCACAGGTGCTAGGTAAGGTATCACAGGTGCTAGGTAAGGTATCACAGGTGCTAGGTAAGGTATCACAGGTACTAGGTAAGGTATCACAGGTGCTAGGTAAGGTATCACAGATGCTAAGTAAGATATCACAGGTGCTGGGTAAGGTATCACAGGTGCTAGGTAAGGTATCACAGGTGCTAGGTAAGGTATCACAGGTGCTAGGTAAGGTATCACAGGTGCAAGGTAAGGTATCACAGGTGCTAGGTAATGTATCACAGGTGCTAAGTAAGATATCACAGGTGCTAGGTAAAGTATCACAGGTGCTAGGTAAGGTATCACAGGTGCTAGGTAAGGTATCACAGGTGCTAGGTAAGGTATCACAGGTGCTAGGTAAGGTATCACAGGTGCTAGGTAACGTATCACAGTTGCAAGGTAAGGTATCACTGGTGCTAGGTAAGGTATCACAGGTGCTAAGTAAGATATCACAGGTGCTAGGTAAGGTATCACAGGTGCTAGGTAAGGTATCACAGGTGCTAGGTAAGGCATCACATATGCTAGGTAAGGTCTCACAGGTGCTAGGTAAGGTATCACAGGTGCTAGGTAAGGTATCACAGGTGCTAGGTAAGGTATCACAGGTGCTAGGAAAGGTATCACAGGTGCTAGGTAAGGTATCACAGGTGCTAGGTAAGGTATCACAGGTGCTAGGTAAGGTATCACAGGTGCTAGGTAAGGTATCACAGGTGCTAGGTAAGGTATCACAGGTGCTAGGTAAGGTATCACAGGTGCTAGGTAAGGTATCACAGGTGCAAGGTAAGGTATCACAGGTGCTAGGTAAGGTATCACAGGTGCTAAGTAAGATATCACAGGTGCTAGGTAAGGTATCACAGGTGCTAGGTAAGGTATCACAGGTGCTAGGTAAGGCATCACAGGTGCTAGGTAAGGTCTCACAGGTGCTAGGTAAGGTATCACAGGTGCTAGGTAAGGTATCACAGGTGCTAGGTAAGGTATCACAGGTGCTAGGTAAGGTATCACAGGTGCTAGGTTAGGTATCACAGGTGCTAGGTAAGGTATCACAGGTGCTAGGTAAGGTATCACAGGTGCAAGGTAAGGTATCACAGGTGCTAGGTAAGGTATCACAGGTGCTAAGTAAGATATGACAGGTGCTAGGTATCACAGGTGCTAGGTAAGGTATCACAGGTGCTAGGTAAGGTATCACAGGTACAAGGTAAGGTATCACAGGTGCTAGGTAAGGTATCACAGGTGCTAAGTAAGATATAACAGGTGCTAGGTAAGGTATCACAGGTGCTAGGTAAGGTATCACAGGTGCTAGGTAAGGCATCACAGGTGCCAGGTAAGGTCTTACAGGTGCTAGGTAAGGTATCACAGGTGCTAGGTAAGGTATAACAGGTGCTAGGTAAGGTATCACAGGTGCAAGGTAAGGTATCACAGGTGCTAGGTAAGGTATCACAGGTGCTAGGTAAGGTATCACAGGTGCTAGGTAAGGTATCACAGGTGCTTGGTAAGGTATCACAGGTGCTAGGTAAGGTATCACAGGTGCTAGGTAAGGTATCACAGGTGCTAGGTAAGGTATCACAGGTGCTAGGTAAGGTATCACAGGTGCAAGGTAAGGTATCACAGGTGCTAGGTAAGGTATCACAGGTGCTAAGTAAGATATCACAGGTGCTAGGTAAGGTATCACAGGTGCTAGGTAAGGTATCACAGGTGCTAGGTAAGGCATCACAGGTGCTAGGTAAGGTATGACAGGTGCTAGGTAAGGTATCACAGGTGCTAGGTAAGGTATCACAGGTGCTAGGTAAGGTATCACAGGTGCTAGGTAAGGTATCACAGGTGCTAAGTAAGACATGACAGGTGCTAGGTATCACAGGTGCTAGGTAAGGTATCACAGGTGCTAGGTAAGGTATCACAGGTACAAGGTAAGGTATCACAGGTGCTAGGTAAGGTATCACAGGTGCTAAGTAAGATATAACAGGTGCTAGGTAAGGTATCACAGGTGCTAGGTAAGGTATCACAGGTGCTAGGTAAGGCATCACAGGTGCTAGGTAAGGTCTCACAGGTGCTAGGTAAGGTATCACAGGTGCTAGGTAAGGTATCACAGGTGCTAGGTAAGGTATCACAGGTGCTAGGTAAGGTATCACAGGTGCTAGGTAAGGTATCACAGGTGCTAGGTAAGGTATCACAGGTGCTAGGTAAGGTATCACAGGTGCAAGGTAAGGTATCACAGGTGCTAGGTAAGGTATCACAGGTGCTAAGTAAGATATGACAGGTGCTAGGTATCACAGGTGCTAGGTAAGGTATCACAGGTGCTAGGTAAGGTATCACAGGTGCAAGGTAAGGTATCACAGGTGCTAGGTAAGGTATCACAGGTGCTAAGTAAGATATAACAGGTGCTAGGTAAGGTATCACAGGTTCTAGGTAAGGCATCAAAGCTGCAAGAAGAGGAAATATCAGCTGTTATATGACAGAATCACTGAATGTATTTGAATTTGAATTTTAAATATTTTAGAATAGGCTATTCCTATGTTTGAGGGATGTTTTTGAATAGTTGAAAAATATTAGATTTATTTCTGACAATTTTGTTCAGTTTGATTTTCATCCGGAATAGCGGATTCATAATGACTAGATATAATCAAAGAACAATGTAGTTTAGACTTTTTTAATAGTAAATATTAAGTTTAGTCATGTTTATTTGTGTGGTGAAAGTTGCTGAACACTACAATACAATGGTTATTATCAAAGTATAATAACAAAACACAATATCCCTAAGACAAGCATAATACTATCTTTTGTAACGAACTCATTAACTGCGCCCATAACGCCACCGGTGCAGTCGGCCTCAGTTACAGCTTGTCAGACGGGTTTATTGATTACCAGTCACAAAGCCTACTGCAGCGCCTGACTGGAAAATCCTAACTTCTATTTGTCTCAATGTCTTTGTTCTTTTCATTATTGGTTAAAACGTCAGCTAAAAGTAGAAACGTTTCTTTAGAACGTATAATTAAAGCAGTTCTTTAGTATTTGGATGAGTATTACGTGCACGTTTATAAATTTCTTTCCTTATTACTTTTATTTATTTATTTTTTATCGTTTTCAATTATAACTTCTAATATGAGGTTTTCTGGGACGAATGAAAATTTCGTTTAAATATAATGAATTACTAAAAATCAGTCAATGATTTTATAGTGAGTACTTTTAAGCTTTTGAATCCTTGTGATAGATGATTTAAACTTTAATTACGTTATATTCCCAAACAACATAATTTGATTCAACTCTAGGTAAATGATCAGTTACACCAATAGACAGTTGCATGTAATTTAAGACAAATTAGCAAACTTATAATGTTCAGGATTGTTTTATATTAAAGATACTTTAAAATCAAAGTAAAATATATCCGGTATTTTGTGTGTACGTAAAACAGTCTTTTGAATTTATCTCTAACAATTGGTAAAATAAAGTATATACTTTGCAACACACGTAGTTTGATAACACAAAGTTTCACACAAACATTTGCTTAAAAAGTCAATATAAATCTTTGTTTTCTATAATAGTGGTAAGCAGTGTTTCATTTGTGTAAACAGATATTAAATACTATTTGACAGTTGGTAATGTAGAATGTTGAACATATCGTAAGGCCATATGACTAAAACCCTGAAATCCGGTGCTTGGCACCACAACAATGACATGGGAATCAGAGGCAGTCCTGATTTCTATCTTAATGTGTTAAGGCGTATAATGTTGCAAATCCTAGCAGCCTTAAGCTGCTATACACGTTCTGCTAATCATAGCTGTATTATTGTTGTGTGTTATATCGCCTAATCATAGAAGATGATCAATGTTGGAATATAAATCTTCAATATTTATCCATGAACCCCTTACAAACTTAGTTTTATTTGATCTACATCATTAAATAGAAACTACAAACAAAACACTAAGACCAAATAGTAAACAAAATATTAAGTAGTAAATTAATAGGACAGTACATAATTATTTTACTATTTATTGCTCAGATAAAATCTATTGTTTTGAACCGATTAAATGTTGTTTTTTTAACCTTCACTAAAACAATAAATTGGCAAGCAGCTGATGCAGTAGTCAAGGAGACGGTCTTAGAAATAATTGCAGCCCATCTTATCTGTCACTGGACAAAAGATACCACCGACCTTTTAAAAACGAAATAATATAATTTCACTGTTTACAGTAGGAATAACAATAAAATACGAGATACATAATGATGTAAGTAGTAATGCCGCGCGCTTTGGCCCCAACATTGGTCTTATGGAGAATAGAATAACATGGGGTCTTATGGAGAATATATTAACATGGACTCTTATGGGGGAATAGAATAACATGGACTCTTACGGAGAATAGAATAACATGGGCTCTTATGAGGAATGGAATTAGGGTGTAATTGCCTCCCTCTGTGGCTCTTTTGCTACCCTCTGTGGTTGATTTTCTGACCCTCTATGATTAATTATCTACAGTCTTTGGTAATTATTTAACCCACGTGTCCTTCTGTTGTTAATCATCTAGCCTTCTGTGGTAATAATTTGACCCTCGTGTCATTCTGTTGTTAATCATCTAGCCCCCTGTACATCTAACCTCCACATCCTTCACCCCCTTCTGCGTATCTAACTACAACTCCTGTTCTCTTAGCGTACAGTAGCTGGCGGGTGTAACGTGAAAATTTTAAGTAACCTGATTGGCTGGTATGTTGATTCGCGTCCTTCTGTTGTTAATCATCTAGCCTTCAGTGGTAATTATTTGACCCTTGTGTCCTTCCGTTGTTAATCATTTAGCCTTCTGTGGTAATTATTTAACCCACGTGTCCTTCTGTTGTTAATCATCTAGCCTTCTGTGGTAATTATCTGACCCACGTGTCCTTCTGCTGTTAATCATCTAGCCTTCTGTACATCTAACCACAACATCCTCAACATAGTCTCTATCAGCAAACTCGTTGTAACTAGTTGTTACCTGTGGGCTCTGTGATTGAAAGAGACGTGGCCCCCACCACAATACCTGCTATCTTGCCGCGCGCTTTCTCTCTCTCTTTGCTCCCTGCTCCCGTTGCGATCGGACGTGTCTCTCCGTTCGTTGCGTTTTGCAAAGATTAAACTTGAGCGTTTGCTTCCCATAGCGGCTTCACTTTTCCTAACCTCACTTTTTGCTTTGTATTTTACATAACCTCACTTTTAATTTGTTTTATTCTGTGTAACATAACCTCACTTTTATTATAGTAATCTTGCGTGTCGTGTGATTTTAGCGTTATCTGACTTGCTAGTGTACAATAACATCAGTTTCTTGTTTGTTCTGGCTAAAGTAGTGTTGTGTTGACTAACATAACCTCACACCCAGTAACCTCAGTTTCTTGTGTCAAGAGTTGTGTCGTACTTGTATTTGTTGACTGACATAACCTTACATCTGTAACCTTTGAGAGTTACCATAACCTCACCTCCTTGTTCTTTTATACAGTAACTTCACCATTTTGTTTTACTTGGTAGTGCTGTGTTTGTATGTGTTGACTAACATAACAGTAACCTTTGAGAGTCACAAAAGCCTTATTTTCTTGTAAGAGTAGTTTTGTGTGTTGTATTTAATTGTTTGATTTGGCTAGATTAGTGTTTGTATGTGCTGACTAACATGCCGGTAACAGTAATCCCACTTCCTTGTGTCAAGAGTTGTGTCGTACTTGTATGTGTTGACTGACAGTAATATCACTTTCTGTCCTTGTTCTTTATTAAGTAACTTCACCATTTTGTTTTACTTGGTAGTGACGTACTTGTATATGCTGACTAACATAACCTCAATCTCAACCATTTTCTTACCATAACCTAATATAACATAACCTCACTTTTAATTTGTATTTTACATAACCTCACATTGTATTATAGTAATCTTGCGTGTCCTGTGATTTTTAGCATTATCTGACTTGCTAAAGTAACCTACTTTTTCTAACCTCGCCCATTACACTCCAACCTTACTGTATTATATTAATTTTACGTGCATGTTGTACTTCATTTTATTTTTGTGTTGTATGCGTGTTTATTGTCTTGGCTAGAGTAATGTTGTGTTTATATTTAATTGTTTGATTTGGTAGTTTACAGTAAAGAAAGTAACATAACCTCACTTCCTCGTGGCTAAAGTAGTGTTGTGTTGACTAACATAACCTCCAGTAACCTGATTTTTTGCCCTGGTTCTTTTGTACAGTAAATTCACCTCAACAACCTCACACTCTATTATTGTTCTTTAATTTAGTTTTGGTTAGAGTAGTGTTTGATACCTTCATTAGAGTTAACTTTCGGTAACCTGTAGTTCTGGTTTGACTTTCGTAGTTTGTGTGTTAGTGTTTTTCTGACATGCGTAGTAATGCAGAGGTACTGTGCTCTTTTGTAGATCCTCTGTACCTGTTCTTTTAGAGAACCTGATCGGTGACTTTAAAGTATCAGTTCCAAGTGTTACAGTTACATCATCTATATTGTTCATTTAATATCGATGAAGACTGCCACAAAGTAACAGTTCCAAAAGTAACCGTTCCAATAAAGTAACAGGTCTTACACTACCCATTCCCATTCCCACAGTTTTCAAGGTAACAGTTCCAAAAGTATCAGTTTCATTAGATCAAACAGTGAAAAAGTAACAGGTCCACTCTCTATATATATATATCTTACAACAAGCTCTAGTTCTTCAGTCTGATTCCAGTCGTGACGCTGATCAGACGTGTTTTGTGCTGCTCTTGCGTAAGTGTTCTCTTGCACAGATTATTATTGATTCTGCGTAATTCAGTTGTATCCGTGTGAGTTTGACTCTGTTCGGGGTACTTGCTCTTTTAAGCGTTAGCACAGTTTAGCTTGTGTTCAGTATTTAATTCTCTGTTGAATGATGGACGTTTCTAAAAAGGACCCTCAAAACCCCGTAGATTTAATTAGTAAAGATGAAACCTATGTTAGACACTTTAGGCTTTACGGGACTAACACTGTTTTCAAATTCACTAAACCTCCCAAGGGTATCTCTGAGTTTGATTGGATTCGTAAAGGTTTTAATCAAATTGTAGAGACATCCAAAGCCAACGTTGCACCTACCGACTATCTCGGGTTTAAATTACAGTCTATAAATTTAAAGAGTGCTGAACCGGGCTACATATCTTTGAGACCGGTCTCTGAAGTTAGCGGTGATGTTCTCTGGGATATTTTCGGGGGCATAATTCAAAGTAACTCTGAATCAATTACTAGCAGTGACACGTTTAGAGTTGATGTTACGAGGATTAACGTCCCCGTAGGTAAAGGAAGGGCAAGACCCGACTTTGACAATACCTTTGATGAAGAATCTAAAGCTAGGAAGGGTAATATAGTAATTAATAACAAAGACAATTTATGTTTGGCTAGAGCGTTGGTAGTAGGCAAAGCACTTGCAAAAAATGATCCTCAGTACAAAGCAATACGTCAGGACAAGGGGAAAAGACAAACTTTCAGAGCTAATAAGCTCATAGCAAAGGCTCGCGTAGAAATGCCGGAGGAGGGTGCAGGAATCCCTGAGCTTGAAAAATTTCAGTCCCATCTTAAAAAATACAAAATTACCGTCTACAACTATGACAAAAAAGGCCGGGATGTTTACTTTGAGGGAGGTAATGAGAACGCTAAGTTAAAAATTAACCTTCTCTTTCACAACGGTCATTACAATGTAATTAGAAACTTAACTGCCGCATTTGTTTGTAATTTCTTTTGTGAAGCCTGTCATATTCCCTATAGCAACAGACATGAGCATCGATGCTCTAACAGATGCACCTCATGCCATACCATCTCCCCGCCCTGTAAACTAGAACACGGTGGCATCACATGCCGTTTTTGCAACCGTTTCTTCAAAAATGAGCGGTGTTTAGTAGCCCATCAAGGGCAAATTTGTAAAACTGTAAAACTCTGCCGTGACTGTAAGAAAATGATTTATCCAAAAAGACGTAAGACAGCTCATGTATGCGGAGAAGTTTTCTGTAAACCCTGCGAAGCGTTCAAAGACCCGGCACATCAGTGTTTCATGAGGGTAGATAGGAGAACACCGAAAGACCGTGACTTTTTGTTTATTTTCTTTGACTTGGAAACAAGGCAAGACGAGTCTCTCCCTTCTGACCCTGATAAAAAAGTACATCAAGTAAACTTGTGTGTATCACAACAGTACTGCTTTAAATGTATTAATGGGGGTGAGTGTGAAACTTGCTCGGAACGGCAAAGAGTATTTGAAAAAGAACCGGTAAAACACTTCATGGACTATATCATGGGAATTCGAAAAAAATTTAAAGATGTCTGTGTAATTGCTCACAACGGGCAGGGTTTTGACTTCCAATTCATACTACAGTATATTATGGAAGAAACTAAATTTACACCAAAAATAACTCCTCGGGGAACTAAAGCTATATTGATTGAAGTAGCCAACGTAAGGTTTGTGGACTCTCTTAGCTATTTCCCCATGGCTCTCGCTGCACTCCCTAAAGCTTTTGATCTACCTCCCGAGAAAAAGAAGGGCTACTTTCCCCACCTCTTCAACACCTTGGCGAACCAAAATTATCTAGGCCCTATGCCCGACAAAAAGTATTATTGTCCGGAATCAATGTTTGAGAAACCACACAAAGCCTTTGAAGAATGGTATGACGAACGAGTCGCTGAAGACTACGTGTTTGATTTTAAGAAGGAAATCTTGGAGTACTGTATTTCAGACGTGGAGATTTTAGCTCAGGCATGTATTAAATTTAGAGCCTTACTTCTTCAAGAGTGTAACGTAGATCCTTTTCTCGAGGCTATAACAATCGCCAGTGCATGTAACTTGGCCTTCCGCCGTAACTTCTTAAAAGAAAATACTATTGGACTAATACCAAAATCAGGGTACCGACTTGCAGACAATCAGTCAGCCGTTGCTTTACAATGGTTAACGTGGGAAGAGGAGAAACGTGGAGTAAAGATTCAACATGCGGGTTGGGGCAGAGAAGTTAAAATTAATGGACTAAAAGTTGACGGGTTTGACGGGGAACGAATTTATGAGTTTCACGGGTGTTACTGGCACGGTTGCCCAAAATGTTATCAATACAGCAGAGAAGAACCTCTGCCGGATGATCCCTCAGACAGTTTGCATCTCCGTTACGAGAGAACCAAATCCAAAATGGCAAAATTTAATAGCTATGAAGTTGTAGAGATGTGGGAGTGTGAGTTTAGAGCTTTGAAAAAGGGCAAAAAACTAAATCACTTGAACAAACTGTCCATTCTAAACACACTTCCGCTTAATCCTAGGGATTCCTTCTTTGGAGGCAGAACGGGTAATACTAAAACGTATTGTAAATGTGAAGAGGGAGAAACAATCCAATACGTTGATGTCTGTTCCCTTTATCCGTTTGTGAATAAATATTGTAAGTATCCCGTTGGTCATCCTACTGTTTACGTTGGAAATGACTGCCGAGAGAGGGGCCTTGAAGTAGAGGGCTTGTTGAAATGTAAGATTCTACCTCCTTACAACCTGTATCATCCCGTACTCCCCGCTAAAATGAATAATAAATTGATGTTTGTTTTGTGTAGAACTTGCGGTGAGACTTTAAACCAAGGGGAATGTTTTCATGATAGTGAGGAAAGGGCAATGGTAGGAACATGGACTATGGATGAAATTAGAAAAGCTGTAGAAAAAGGCTATGTGATCTTGGACATGTACGAGTTGTGGGAGTATGAAGTCGCCACATACGAGAAAGATGGACTTTTTACAGACTTTATTAATAAATTCTTGAAAGTAAAGCAGGAAGCCTCAGGGTATCCCGCATGGTGTAAAACAGACGAAGATAAAGACAAGTATGTTTCTGATTTCTTTGAGCGTGAGGGTATTCAAATGGAGAAAGACAAAATTGCTAAAAATGGAGGACTCAGGTCAGTAGCTAAATTAATGTTAAATTCATTCTGGGGCAAGTTTGGTCAACGAGAAAACATGACAAAAACTGAAATCGTGAGGGACTCTAAAGAATTATTCAATTCGTTAACTCAACCAGGAAAGGAAGTAAAGTTTGTTGAAGTAATTAACCAAGAGGTTTTATTAGTTAATTGGCAGAATGTTGATGATGCCGGTGAGGCTCTAAAGACTGTAAATGTTGTTATTGCGGCCTACACCACTGCTCATGCCAGACTTAAACTGTATGAACACTTAGATGCCCTTGGAGGACAGGTATTGTATTATGACACGGACTCGTGTATTTATTTATACCGGGAAGGATTGTACAGGGTCCCTACGGGAGATTACCTCGGGGAAATGACGGACGAATTGGCAAGTGAGTACGGGCCCGGCTCTTATATCTTAGAGTTTGTTTCTGGGGGACCAAAGACCTACGCATACCTTGTCTGGTCAACCAAAAAGCAAAAGCTAGAAACTGTATGTAAAATCAAGGGCCTCACCCTCAATATGAAGACTTCCGAAACATTAAATTTCGAACAGTTAAAAAAGATGGTCCTTAGTGAAACAGCTGAAATACTAGAAATTGAAGAGAGTAGAATCAGGAGAACAAAGAGACGAGAAGTCGTTACAGTAAGTGAAATTAAAAAGTTTAAAATCACAGGACCCAAGAGAAAATTTAATGATGATCACGACACCTTGCCTTTCGGCTTTAAAAAACAAAGAGTTGCTTAAAAGAGCTGTCACTCACACGGGTACTGAGTGCATATACCTCTAAACGTCAGTTCTATTACTTCATTCTGGTCTGAGACGCGGTACTGAACAGACGTGCCTGTGCTGTTACTGTTTGTCTTTCCTTGTAGAATGTCTGTTGAATATATTACACCCGCTATTCAAGCGGTGTTTTTAAAGTTGATATCTAAAAGAAAGTTAAATGAAAATTCCAAATTTTGCATTACATCCTCAGAGTATGAGTTCTTTCTTACTGGGCCAATAGACGTATTAGAATGGCCTTTGATGTTCTCGGAGTACATAGTAGATAAAATAACGGAGAACTACTCATCAAACACCTACATCGGAGTATCAATAAAGCATGGCGATGTTTCGGGAAATATACCATTCTTTCCTATAGGGAATTTAACACCGTCAGTTTTTGATGATCACTTTGAACAAATATTTTGTAACGTTGAGAAACTATCTGGTGTTTTACGTCTTGAAGTAACACTTGTCTCAATTCCATGTTGCTACCTTCGATAAAGGGAGTACCTTTCCCTACGGAGCAGCGTTACTCTTGTATATACCACTTGTCACTAGTACAGTTACATCATTCTGCTCCAAGTCGTGGTACTGATCAGACGTTCTTTTGCGCTCCTTTTGCCTGTACTATTGAGTAAATTGTGACATGGCTGCTAAATACTATACATTCAATAACAAGCCGGTATTGGTTCTGTTTGATAGTGAAGGAAAGCCATGGTTTAAAGCTAAAGATGTAGCGTCTGCTCTAAAGCATGTTAATGGCTGGAGTGCAGTTCGGAAACATGTAGATGACAGTGATAAATTAACTGTTAGTAGTTTTACTGACACCCAAAAACAGGGCGTTGGACCGATTGAGAAAACAACAGTTTTCATAAACGAAGCCGGATTATGTTCTTTGATGTTAAAATCAAATACTCCTGAAGCAAGACTGTTAGTAAGAAGTCTGTTGCCGGAGAAGTTTTACCTTACTTACACAAATATGAAATATGAAAGTTCACTTTAAATGTTAGTTTTAAAATCACAAGTTCCCACTGTATGTATGTGTGTGTGTGTGTGTGTGAATGAAGGTCCCTGGCGCGGGTGACGAAAAGCCCCGTAAACCTGTATGAAGGTCACTGGCGTGGGTGACGAAAAGCCCCGTAAACCTGAATGAAGGGCTTAGTAGATTGAGGCGCCGGGCTAACACCCCGGCTACTCTTTCGAACAACCCGGTGTGAATGAAGGACTTTGTACATCGAGTAGTCTAGACTACTCCTTGGAACAGTCCGTACGGTGGGACTTGTAAAAAAATAAAATAAAAATAAAAAAAAAATAAATACAAAAGTAAAAAATATAAAAAGGAGGTAGCATTTTGTTATGGAGTGGCTACCACAGTGAGAGGCGATGGTTGGGGCCTCTCACTCCCAGAGGTTTAGGGCTCCTGGCGATGCTCTGGGTAACCAAAAAGAACGCGCCGACGCTCCTACGGCCTAGCCTAACGGCTTACCGTGGTGTGGAAACGTGAGCGTTCAAAATTATTTCACCGGGGTTAGAAGTGTTTGGCCGGGAAATTTAAGAAGTTTTGGTCAAGTTAAATATAGTTCCTGACCAAGTACTTTCACCGGAGGCAGGAGTAAATGACCGAGAAAGTTAAAACACAACGGTCAAGTAAAATGCAACCCCCGGTAAAGTATTTTCAGCGGACGTGGAGACGTTTGGCCGAGATATTTAAGACGTTACGGTCAAGTTAAATGTAACCCCCGATAAAGTATTTTCAGCGGACGTGGAGACGTTTGGCCGAGAAAGTTAAAACACAACGGTCAAGTAAAATGCATCCCCGGTAAACAGTTTTCACCGGTCTGTAAAATAAATGACGGAACAATTTGAAAGATCTCCGTTAAAGTAAAATGTAACACATTATAAAGTACGTTCATCGGAGGCAGGAGTAAATGACCGAGAAAGTTAAAACACAACGGTCAAGTAAAATGCAACCCCCGGTAAAGTATTTTCAGCGGACGTGGAGACGTTTGACCGATATATTTAAGACATTACGGTCAAGTAAAATGCAACCCCCGGTAAAGTATTTTCAGCGGACGTGGAGACGTTTGACCGATATATTTAAGACATTACGGTCAAGTAAAATGCAACCCCCGGTAAAGTATTTTCAGCGGACGTGGAGACGTTTGGCCGATATATTTAAGACATTACGGTCAAGTTATATGTAACCCCCAATGAAGTGACTTCAACGGACTCGGAAACGTTCAACTAAGAAATCACACCATTAAACTGTAGAACAACCGTCGTTTTACAAAACTTGGACGCATATGACTAAGGAATTACATCGTCAAAGGTAAATGTTGCCCCTGGTTTCATGGGAATCATAAATAAATTACCGAGGAGAAAATACCATATAATTTACCATACTAAAGATCGTATTTCACTGTTCGTCGTCTTCTGATATGTACCCATGGTGTGTAATTTATGGCCAACTCTCCGATATTGGTGTTGGTTACAATCCTTTTACTAGTAAATTCAGTAAAATGATATATTCTTTTTTGTTGGTGTTTTGTAATAGCGTTTTCAGTAACTGATTTAATAAATACAACTACAACAAAAAGACAACTCTGCATTTTTCAACTTTACAAAATACCCTACTGTCACCTGCCTCTTCTGCATTAGTTTTAATTCTTAAACAGTGGGTCCTGAGGGTCCAACACTTAGAATCATGATAATTGAGTTGGGACCCATTTTGGGTCCCAACTACTTCCGGTGGAGTGGGGGTATAGTTTTCTTGTCTGTCCATTTCTGCTAGTTTTTACAAGCCTCTTCTCTCTTTTCAGTTAATATTACCTTGAGACTTCTAAACAGTTCAATACATGTAAAGTTGCCCAAAGTAATCCTGCTATCATAAGTATAAAGTTCTAAATATTCCTTTAATTTACATACACTACCCCATGCACAACAACTAAAGCCCAGCTATTGGTTTATTTATCTAATAAACAAGGCAGATACATATCCCATTAGAACAGCTAAAAAGTCAACATATTTTAACAATAATTACCTTAATTGTAACAGTTAAAAAATAGCCATAGAGCCATTTTAGCGAAGGGAGGTGTTTTGGCCCCTTTATTTTCAGTAACTTCTCGTTAAACAGTCAGTCAAAGTATAATTTATTTTGTGTTGGTTTGTAACCAGTTTTCTTGTATGTTAAATATTTTTCAATCACAAGTATTTGACAACTGTAACTGAACTAAAGAGACTGCTCAAATCTTGGGCTACTCTAACCGACGAAAAGCAATCCGTACCCATGTAAGAGAAAAACACCGCAAAACTTTACCGGAAGTACAGAGGGGGCGAAACGCCCCCCCTAACCCATAATGAGAAACATACAATCTTTCTTAACGAGCCAGGTCTTTATTCGCTAATTTTAACACAGAGCTAGTTTTCTTGTATGTGAGTGTTTGTATAAACTGTTCAACCATGTCAGTGGCATGATTTAAGAGTAGCTGAGGTATTGGATGATGTAGAGAAAACAATACCGGAAGTACGGGGGAACGAAACTCTCCCCCTAACCCATATTGAATAAACCAAGCCTTTACTCACTTAATTTTACACAACAAATAGAAGCAAACACCCTGGAGACTATCAAATTAACTCAGAATTTAAAACTTTCAAATACCCTAAAAATCTAGTACAACAGAGCTTGAGATATGGTCCTGTCCAGTTTTGTGATGTTTCTTCTTTACAGAGTTTAAATTGTAGCGTGGGTTAATAAGTAGAAAATTGCATTTCAATTACCCCAAAAACTCTCAAGATATTTAATTTTAAAGTATAGCTCCTTCAGTTTTTTGATACTTATCCACAGTACAGAGTTTAGATTTTGGTAAGATGTAGAGGAGGAGGAGATGTACATACATTCTAAGTTTCATGTAAGTCGGTCCTGCCGTTCTAAATAAATTACATTTCAAAGTAGAGCTCCTGCAATTGTTTCATGCTTACCTGCAGTAGAGGGTTTAGGTTTTTAATGTAGAGGAGTTTAACAGGTACCTAGATAACGAGTTTCGTAAAAATCTGCTTAGCCGTTCTTAAGATATTCAATTTTAAATTACTGTCCCTTCATTTATTTTGATACTTTCCCGCAGTACAGAGTTTAAGTTTTTTAAATCGTAGCGGAGGTTAACAGAGACATACATACCAAATTTCATTAAAATCGGCCCAGCTGTTCTTAAGATATTGATTTTTAAAGTATAGCTCCTTCAATTTTTGGATACTTTCCCGCAGTACAGAGTTTAAGTTTTTTTAAATCGTAGCGGAGGTTAACAGAGACATACATACCAAATTTCATGAAAATCGGCCAAGCCGTTCTTGAGATATTGATTTTTAAAATTTTCACCCTCCATCATCCCCTAAACAACCCCTTTTCCACCCTCCAACAAAATTGAAGGTTAGAGGATGTTAACAAGTACCTACATACCAAGTTTCGTAAAAATCGGCTCAGCCGTTCTCGAGATATTAAAGTTTCTAGTTTTGGCGGCCATCTTGGATCCGCCATTTTGGTTAATATTTTAGTCATGTGGGCGGATGTCCCTCGCGCGCGCCTACACTACGTAGTAGGCGGATTCTGTTATCAGAATTGCTCTAGGACTTACCGTTTTCGAGATATTAGCGATTTTAGGAATATTTTTACTAAAAAGAGAAGAAGAAGAAAATTCGGAGATGGAAGGGTAAGGCGGAGGAAGGAAGGTGAGAAGGAGTCAACATAACATAAGAAGAAGAAACCCAGAACACATAAAAGTCAGAAGGAGGAGTGAGGGAGGGGAAGGAAGGTTAGAACAACAGAGATCACAAGTGATAACAAGTGGAGTAGGGGTGGCAATGATTGAGCCGTGGCCAATCAGAGGGCAGCATTTTGGTCACGTGACATTAGGCCCCGCCCCCAAGATGGCGGCGCCCATGTTTCCCGCCAAATTTTCCCGCCAGATTTTCCCGCCAAATTCCCTAACCTCACTTTTCTCCCTCCAGATTTTCGTAACGTCATGGACGATTAAACTTGAAAACCAAAGAGCGTGACCAAATAAAGTCATTGATTTATGAATAATGGAGCCTTTACGTCACGCTCATGGACAGTTAATGAAGAAAGTCATGGACATTCAAAAAGTCACAGACATTTAAAATACAAAGGACTGAAAAAAAAGATTGGCCAGCTATATCACCGTCACCCCTACTCCACTTGTTATCACTTGTGATCTCTGTTGTTCTAACCTTCCTTCCCCTCCCTCACTCCTCCTTCTGACTTTTATGTGTTCTGGGTTTCTTCTTCTTATGTTATGTTGACTCCTTCTCACCTTCCTTCCTCCGCCTTACCCTTCCATCTCCGAATTTTCTTCTTCTTCTCTTTTTAGTAAAAATATTCCTAAAATCGCTAATATCTCGAAAACGGTAAGTCCTAGAGCAATTCTGATAACAGAATCCGCCTACTACGTAGTGTAGGCGCGCGCGAGGGACATCCGCCCACATGACTAAAATATTAACCAAAATGGTGGATCCAAGATGGCCGCCAAAACTAGAAACTTTAATATCTCGAGAACGGCTGAGCCGATTTTTACGAAACTTGGTATGTAGGTACTTGTTAACATCCTCTAACCTTCAATTTTGTTGGAGGGTGGAAAAGGGGTTGTTTAGGGGATGATGGAGGGTGAAAATTTTAAAAATCAATATCTCAAGAACGGCTTGGCCGATTTTCATGAAATTTGGTATGTATGTCTCTGTTAACCTCCGCTACGATTTAAAAAAACTTAAACTCTGTACTGCGGGAAAGTATCCAAAAATTGAAGGAGCTATACTTTAAAAATCAATATCTTAAGAACAGCTGGGCCGATTTTAATGAAATTTGGTATGTATGTCTCTGTTAACCTCCGCTACGATTTAAAAAACTTAAACTCTGTACTGCGGGAAAGTATCAAAATAAATGAAGGGACAGTAATTTAAAATTGAATATCTTAAGAACGGCTAAGCAGATTTTTACGAAACTCGTTATCTAGGTACCTGTTAAACTCCTCTACATTAAAAACCTAAACCCTCTACTGCAGGTAAGCATGAAACAATTGCAGGAGCTCTACTTTGAAATGTAATTTATTTAGAACGGCAGGACCGACTTACATGAAACTTAGAATGTATGTACATCTCCTCCTCCTCTACATCTTACCAAAATCTAAACTCTGTACTGTGGATAAGTATCAAAAAACTGAAGGAGCTATACTTTAAAATTAAATATCTTGAGAGTTTTTGGGGTAATTGAAATGCAATTTTCTACTTATTAACCCACGCTACAATTTAAACTCTGTAAAGAAGAAACATCACAAAACTGGACAGGACCATATCTCAAGCTCTGTTGTACTAGATTTTTAGGGTATTTGAAAGTTTTAAATTCTGAGTTAATTTGATAGTCTCCAGGGTGTTTGCTTCTATTTGTTGTGTAAAATTAAGTGAGTAAAGGCTTGGTTTATTCAATATGGGTTAGGGGGAGAGTTTCGTTCCCCCGTACTTCCGGTATTGTTTTCTCTACATCATCCAATACCTCAGCTACTCTTAAATCATGCCACTGACATGGTTGAACAGTTTATACAAACACTCACATACAAGAAAACTAGCTCTGTGTTAAAATTAGCGAATAAAGACCTGGCTCGTTAAGAAAGATTGTATGTTTCTCATTATGGGTTAGGGGGGGCGTTTCGCCTCCTCTGTACTTCCGGTAAAGTTTTGCGGTGTTTTTCTCTTACATGGGTACGGATTGCTTTTCGTCGGTTAGAGTAGCCCAAGATTTGAGCAGTCTCTTTAGTTCAGTTACAGTTGTCAAATACTTGTGATTGAAAAATATTTAACATACAAGAAAACTGGTTACAAACCAACACAAAATAAATTATACTTTGACTGACTGTTTAACGAGAAGTTACTGAAAATAAAGGGGCCAAAACACCTCCCTTCGCTAAAATGGCTCTATGGCTATTTTTTAACTGTTACAATTAAGGTAATTATTGTTAAAATATGTTGACTTTTTAGCTGTTCTAATGGGATATGTATCTGCCTTGTTTATTAGATAAATAAACCAATAGCTGGGCTTTAGTTGTTGTGCATGGGGTAGTGTATGTAAATTAAAGGAATATTTAGAACTTTATACTTATGATAGCAGGATTACTTTGGGCAACTTTACATGTATTGAACTGTTTAGAAGTCTCAAGGTAATATTAACTGAAAAGAGAGAAGAGGCTTGTAAAAACTAGCAGAAATGGACAGACAAGAAAACTATACCCCCACTCCACCGGAAGTAGTTGGGACCCAAAATGGGTCCCAACTCAATTATCATGATTCTAAGTGTTGGACCCTCAGGACCCACTGTTTAAGAATTAAAACTAATGCAGAAGAGGCAGGTGACAGTAGGGTATTTTGTAAAGTTGAAAAATGCAGAGTTGTCTTTTTGTTGTAGTTGTATTTATTAAATCAGTTACTGAAAACGCTATTACAAAACACCAACAAAAAAGAATATATCATTTTACTGAATTTACTAGTAAAAGGATTGTAACCAACACCAATATCGGAGAGTTGGCCATAAATTACACACCATGGGTACATATCAGAAGACGACGAACAGTGAAATACGATCTTTAGTATGGTAAATTATATGGTATTTTCTCCTCGGTAATTTATTTATGATTCCCATGAAACCAGGGGCAACATTTACCTTTGACGATGTAATTCCTTAGTCATATGCGTCCAAGTTTTGTAAAACGACGGTTGTTCTACAGTTTAATGGTGTGATTTCTTAGTTGAACGTTTCCGAGTCCGTTGAAGTCACTTCATTGGGGGTTACATATAACTTGACCGTAATGTCTTAAATATATCGGCCAAACGTCTCCACGTCCGCTGAAAATACTTTACCGGGGGTTGCATTTTACTTGACCGTAATGTCTTAAATATATCGGTCAAACGTCTCCACGTCCGCTGAAAATACTTTACCGGGGGTTGCATTTTACTTGACCGTAATGTCTTAAATATATCGGTCAAACGTCTCCACGTCCGCTGAAAATACTTTACCGGGGGTTGCATTTTACTTGACCGTTGTGTTTTAACTTTCTCGGTCATTTACTCCTGCCTCCGATGAACGTACTTTATAATGTGTTACATTTTACTTTAACGGAGATCTTTCAAATTGTTCCGTCATTTATTTTACAGACCGGTGAAAACTGTTTACCGGGGATGCATTTTACTTGACCGTTGTGTTTTAACTTTCTCGGCCAAACGTCTCCACGTCCGCTGAAAATACTTTATCGGGGGTTACATTTAACTTGACCGTAACGTCTTAAATATCTCGGCCAAACGTCTCCACGTCCGCTGAAAATACTTTACCGGGGGTTGCATTTTACTTGACCGTTGTGTTTTAACTTTCTCGGTCATTTACTCCTGCCTCCGGTGAAAGTACTTGGTCAGGAACTATATTTAACTTGACCAAAACTTCTTAAATTTCCCGGCCAAACACTTCTAACCCCGGTGAAATAATTTTGAACGCTCACGTTTCCACACCACGGTAAGCCGTTAGGCTAGGCCGTAGGAGCGTCGGCGCGTTCTTTTTGGTTACCCAGAGCATCGCCAGGAGCCCTAAACCTCTGGGAGTGAGAGGCCCCAACCATCGCCTCTCACTGTGGTAGCCACTCCATAACAAAATGCTACCTCCTTTTTATATTTTTTACTTTTGTATTTATTTTTTTTTTATTTTTATTTTATTTTTTTACAAGTCCCACCGTACGGACTGTTCCAAGGAGTAGTCTAGACTACTCGATGTACAAAGTCCTTCATTCACACCGGGTTGTTCGAAAGAGTAGCCGGGGTGTTAGCCCGGCGCCTCAATCTACTAAGCCCTTCATTCAGGTTTACGGGGCTTTTCGTCACCCACGCCAGTGACCTTCATACAGGTTTACGGGGCTTTTCGTCACCCGCGCCAGGGACCTTCATTCACACACACACACACACACATACATACAGTGGGAACTTGTGATTTTAAAACTAACATTTAAAGTGAACTTTCATATTTCATATTTGTGTAAGTAAGGTAAAACTTCTCCGGCAACAGACTTCTTACTAACAGTCTTGCTTCAGGAGTATTTGATTTTAACATCAAAGAACATAATCCGGCTTCGTTTATGAAAACTGTTGTTTTCTCAATCGGTCCAACGCCCTGTTTTTGGGTGTCAGTAAAACTACTAACAGTTAATTTATCACTGTCATCTACATGTTTCCGAACTGCACTCCAGCCATTAACATGCTTTAGAGCAGACGCTACATCTTTAGCTTTAAACCATGGCTTTCCTTCACTATCAAACAGAACCAATACCGGCTTGTTATTGAATGTATAGTATTTAGCAGCCATGTCACAATTTACTCAATAGTACAGGCAAAAGGAGCGCAAAAGAACGTCTGATCAGTACCACGACTTGGAGCAGAATGATGTAACTGTACTAGTGACAAGTGGTATATACAAGAGTAACGCTGCTCCGTAGGGAAAGGTACTCCCTTTATCGAAGGTAGCAACATGGAATTGAGACAAGTGTTACTTCAAGACGTAAAACACCAGATAGTTTCTCAACGTTACAAAATATTTGTTCAAAGTGATCATCAAAAACTGACGGTGTTAAATTCCCTATAGGAAAGAATGGTATATTTCCCGAAACATCGCCATGCTTTATTGATACTCCGATGTAGGTGTTTGATGAGTAGTTCTCCGTTATTTTATCTACTATGTACTCCGAGAACATCAAAGGCCATTCTAATACGTCTATTGGCCCAGTAAGAAAGAACTCATACTCTGAGGATGTAATGCAAAATTTGGAATTTTCATTTAACTTTCTTTTAGATATCAACTTTAAAAACACCGCTTGAATAGCGGGTGTAATATATTCAACAGACATTCTACAAGGAAAGACAAACAGTAACAGCACAGGCACGTCTGTTCAGTACCGCGTCTCAGACCAGAATGAAGTAATAGAACTGACGTTTAGAGGTATATGCACTCAGTACCCGTGTGAGTGACAGCTCTTTTAAGCAACTCTTTGTTTTTTAAAGCCGAAAGGCAAGGTGTCGTGATCATCATTAAATTTTCTCTTGGGTCCTGTGATTTTAAACTTTTTAATTTCACTTACTGTAACGACTTCTCGTCTCTTTGTTCTCCTGATTCTACTCTCTTCAATTTCTAGTATTTCAGCTGTTTCACTAAGGACCATCTTTTTTAACTGTTCGAAATTTAATGTTTCGGAAGTCTTCATATTGAGGGTGAGGCCCTTGATTTTACATACAGTTTCTAGCTTTTGCTTTTTGGTTGACCAGACAAGGTATGCGTAGGTCTTTGGTCCCCCAGAAACAAACTCTAAGATATAAGAGCCGGGCCCGTACTCACTTGCCAATTCGTCCGTCATTTCCCCGAGGTAATCTCCCGTAGGGACCCTGTACAATCCTTCCCGGTATAAATAAATACACGAGTCCGTGTCATAATACAATACCTGTCCTCCAAGGGCATCTAAGTGTTCATACAGTTTAAGTCTGGCATGAGCAGTGGTGTAGGCCGCAATAACAACATTTACAGTCTTTAGAGCCTCACCGGCATCATCAACATTCTGCCAATTAACTAATAAAACCTCTTGGTTAATTACTTCAACAAACTTTACTTCCTTTCCTGGTTGAGTTAACGAATTGAATAATTCTTTAGAGTCCCTCACGATTTCAGTTTTTGTCATGTTTTCTCGTTGACCAAACTTGCCCCAGAATGAATTTAACATTAATTTAGCTACTGACCTGAGTCCTCCATTTTTAGCAATTTTGTCTTTCTCCATTTGAATACCCTCACGCTCAAAGAAATCAGAAACATACTTGTCTTTATCTTCGTCTGTTTTACACCATGCGGGATACCCTGAGGCTTCCTGCTTTACTTTCAAGAATTTATTAATAAAGTCTGTAAAAAGTCCATCTTTCTCGTATGTGGCGACTTCATACTCCCACAACTCGTACATGTCCAAGATCACATAGCCTTTTTCTACAGCTTTTCTAATTTCATCCATAGTCCATGTTCCTACCATTGCCCTTTCCTCACTATCATGAAAACATTCCCCTTGGTTTAAAGTCTCACCGCAAGTTCTACACAAAACAAACATCAATTTATTATTCATTTTAGCGGGGAGTACGGGATGATACAGGTTGTAAGGAGGTAGAATCTTACATTTCAACAAGCCCTCTACTTCAAGGCCCCTCTCTCGGCAGTCATTTCCAACGTAAACAGTAGGATGACCAACGGGATACTTACAATATTTATTCACAAACGGATAAAGGGAACAGACATCAACGTATTGGATTGTTTCTCCCTCTTCACATTTACAATACGTTTTAGTATTACCCGTTCTGCCTCCAAAGAAGGAATCCCTAGGATTAAGCGGAAGTGTGTTTAGAATGGACAGTTTGTTCAAGTGATTTAGTTTTTTGCCCTTTTTCAAAGCTCTAAACTCACACTCCCACATCTCTACAACTTCATAGCTATTAAATTTTGCCATTTTGGATTTGGTTCTCTCGTAACGGAGATGCAAACTGTCTGAGGGATCATCCGGCAGAGGTTCTTCTCTGCTGTATTGATAACATTTTGGGCAACCGTGCCAGTAACACCCGTGAAACTCATAAATTCGTTCCCCGTCAAACCCGTCAACTTTTAGTCCATTAATTTTAACTTCTCTGCCCCGACCCGCATGTTGAATCTTTACTCCACGTTTCTCCTCTTCCCACGTTAACCATTGTAAAGCAACGGCTGACTGATTGTCTGCAAGTCGGTACCCTGATTTTGGTATTAGTCCAATAGTATTTTCTTTTAAGAAGTTACGGCGGAAGGCCAAGTTACATGCACTGGCGATTGTTATAGCCTCGAGAAAAGGATCTACGTTACACTCTTGAAGAAGTAAGGCTCTAAATTTAATACATGCCTGAGCTAAAATCTTCACGTCTGAAATACAGTACTCCAAGATTTCCTTCTTAAAATCAAACACGTAGTCTTCAGCGACTCGTTCGTCATACCATTCTTCAAAGGCTTTGTGTGGTTTCTCAAACATTGATTCCGGACAATAATACTTTTTGTCGGGCATAGGGCCTAGATAATTTTGGTTCGCCAAGGTGTTGAAGAGGTGGGGAAAGTAGCCCTTCTTTTTCTCGGGAGGTAGATCAAAAGCTTTAGGGAGTGCAGCGAGAGCCATGGGGAAATAGCTAAGAGAGTCCACAAACCTTACGTTGGCTACTTCAATCAATATAGCTTTAGTTCCCCGAGGAGTTATTTTTGGTGTAAATTTAGTTTCTTCCATAATATACTGTAGTATGAATTGGAAGTCAAAACCCTGCCCGTTGTGAGCAATTACACAGACATCTTTAAATTTTTTTCGAATTCCCATGATATAGTCCATGAAGTGTTTTACCGGTTCTTTTTCAAATACTCTTTGCCGTTCCGAGCAAGTTTCACACTCACCCCCATTAATACATTTAAAGCAGTACTGTTGTGATACACACAAGTTTACTTGATGTACTTTTTTATCAGGGTCAGAAGGGAGAGACTCGTCTTGCCTTGTTTCCAAGTCAAAGAAAATAAACAAAAAGTCACGGTCTTTCGGTGTTCTCCTATCTACCCTCATGAAACACTGATGTGCCGGGTCTTTGAACGCTTCGCAGGGTTTACAGAAAACTTCTCCGCATACATGAGCTGTCTTACGTCTTTTTGGATAAATCATTTTCTTACAGTCACGGCAGAGTTTTACAGTTTTACAAATTTGCCCTTGATGGGCTACTAAACACCGCTCATTTTTGAAGAAACGGTTGCAAAAACGGCATGTGATGCCACCGTGTTCTAGTTTACAGGGCGGGGAGATGGTATGGCATGAGGTGCATCTGTTAGAGCATCGATGCTCATGTCTGTTGCTATAGGGAATATGACAGGCTTCACAAAAGAAATTACAAACAAATGCGGCAGTTAAGTTTCTAATTACATTGTAATGACCGTTGTGAAAGAGAAGGTTAATTTTTAACTTAGCGTTCTCATTACCTCCCTCAAAGTAAACATCCCGGCCTTTTTTGTCATAGTTGTAGACGGTAATTTTGTATTTTTTAAGATGGGACTGAAATTTTTCAAGCTCAGGGATTCCTGCACCCTCCTCCGGCATTTCTACGCGAGCCTTTGCTATGAGCTTATTAGCTCTGAAAGTTTGTCTTTTCCCCTTGTCCTGACGTATTGCTTTGTACTGAGGATCATTTTTTGCAAGTGCTTTGCCTACTACCAACGCTCTAGCCAAACATAAATTGTCTTTGTTATTAATTACTATAATACCCTTCCTAGCTTTAGATTCTTCATCAAAGGTATTGTAAAAGTCGGGTCTTGCCCTTCCTTTACCTACGGGGACGTTAATCCTCGTAACATCAACTCTAAACGTGTCACTGCTAGTAATTGATTCAGAGTTACTTTGAATTATGCCCCCGAAAATATCCCAGAGAACATCACCGCTAACTTCAGAGACCGGTCTCAAAGATATGTAGCCCGGTTCAGCACTCTTTAAATTTATAGACTGTAATTTAAACCCGAGATAGTCGGTAGGTGCAACGTTGGCTTTGGATGTCTCTACAATTTGATTAAAACCTTTACGAATCCAATCAAACTCAGAGATACCCTTGGGAGGTTTAGTGAATTTGAAAACAGTGTTAGTCCCGTAAAGCCTAAAGTGTCTAACATAGGTTTCATCTTTACTAATTAAATCTACGGGGTTTTGAGGGTCCTTTTTAGAAACGTCCATCATTCAACAGAGAATTAAATACTGAACACAAGCTAAACTGTGCTAACGCTTAAAAGAGCAAGTACCCCGAACAGAGTCAAACTCACACGGATACAACTGAATTACGCAGAATCAATAATAATCTGTGCAAGAGAACACTTACGCAAGAGCAGCACAAAACACGTCTGATCAGCGTCACGACTGGAATCAGACTGAAGAACTAGAGCTTGTTGTAAGATATATATATATAGAGAGTGGACCTGTTACTTTTTCACTGTTTGATCTAATGAAACTGATACTTTTGGAACTGTTACCTTGAAAACTGTGGGAATGGGAATGGGTAGTGTAAGACCTGTTACTTTATTGGAACGGTTACTTTTGGAACTGTTACTTTGTGGCAGTCTTCATCGATATTAAATGAACAATATAGATGATGTAACTGTAACACTTGGAACTGATACTTTAAAGTCACCGATCAGGTTCTCTAAAAGAACAGGTACAGAGGATCTACAAAAGAGCACAGTACCTCTGCATTACTACGCATGTCAGAAAAACACTAACACACAAACTACGAAAGTCAAACCAGAACTACAGGTTACCGAAAGTTAACTCTAATGAAGGTATCAAACACTACTCTAACCAAAACTAAATTAAAGAACAAGAATAGAGTGTGAGGTTGTTGAGGTGAATTTACTGTACAAAAGAACCAGGGCAAAAAATCAGGTTACTGGAGGTTATGTTAGTCAACACAACACTACTTTAGCCACGAGGAAGTGAGGTTATGTTACTTTCTTTACTGTAAACTACCAAATCAAACAATTAAATATAAACACAACATTACTCTAGCCAAGACAATAAACACGCATACAACACAAAAATAAAATGAAGTACAACATGCACGTAAAATTAATATAATACAGTAAGGTTGGAGTGTAATGGGCGAGGTTAGAAAAAGTAGGTTACTTTAGCAAGTCAGATAATGCTAAAAATCACAGGACACGCAAGATTACTATAATACAATGTGAGGTTATGTAAAATACAAATTAAAAGTGAGGTTATGTTATATTAGGTTATGGTAAGAAAATGGTTGAGATTGAGGTTATGTTAGTCAGCATATACAAGTACGTCACTACCAAGTAAAACAAAATGGTGAAGTTACTTAATAAAGAACAAGGACAGAAAGTGATATTACTGTCAGTCAACACATACAAGTACGACACAACTCTTGACACAAGGAAGTGGGATTACTGTTACCGGCATGTTAGTCAGCACATACAAACACTAATCTAGCCAAATCAAACAATTAAATACAACACACAAAACTACTCTTACAAGAAAATAAGGCTTTTGTGACTCTCAAAGGTTACTGTTATGTTAGTCAACACATACAAACACAGCACTACCAAGTAAAACAAAATGGTGAAGTTACTGTATAAAAGAACAAGGAGGTGAGGTTATGGTAACTCTCAAAGGTTACAGATGTAAGGTTATGTCAGTCAACAAATACAAGTACGACACAACTCTTGACACAAGAAACTGAGGTTACTGGGTGTGAGGTTATGTTAGTCAACACAACACTACTTTAGCCAGAACAAACAAGAAACTGATGTTATTGTACACTAGCAAGTCAGATAACGCTAAAATCACACGACACGCAAGATTACTATAATAAAAGTGAGGTTATGTTACACAGAATAAAACAAATTAAAAGTGAGGTTATGTAAAATACAAAGCAAAAAGTGAGGTTAGGAAAAGTGAAGCCGCTATGGGAAGCAAACGCTCAAGTTTAATCTTTGCAAAACGCAACGAACGGAGAGACACGTCCGATCGCAACGGGAGCAGGGAGCAAAGAGAGAGAGAAAGCGCGCGGCAAGATAGCAGGTATTGTGGTGGGGGCCACGTCTCTTTCAATCACAGAGCCCACAGGTAACAACTAGTTACAACGAGTTTGCTGATAGAGACTATGTTGAGGATGTTGTGGTTAGATGTACAGAAGGCTAGATGATTAACAGCAGAAGGACACGTGGGTCAGATAATTACCACAGAAGGCTAGATGATTAACAACAGAAGGACACGTGGGTTAAATAATTACCACAGAAGGCTAAATGATTAACAACGGAAGGACACAAGGGTCAAATAATTACCACTGAAGGCTAGATGATTAACAACAGAAGGACGCGAATCAACATACCAGCCAATCAGGTTACTTAAAATTTTCACGTTACACCCGCCAGCTACTGTACGCTAAGAGAACAGGAGTTGTAGTTAGATACGCAGAAGGGGGTGAAGGATGTGGAGGTTAGATGTACAGGGGGCTAGATGATTAACAACAGAATGACACGAGGGTCAAATTATTACCACAGAAGGCTAGATGATTAACAACAGAAGGACACGTGGGTTAAATAATTACCAAAGACTGTAGATAATTAATCATAGAGGGTCAGAAAATCAACCACAGAGGGTAGCAAAAGAGCCACAGAGGGAGGCAATTACACCCTAATTCCATTCCTCATAAGAGCCCATGTTATTCTATTCTCCGTAAGAGTCCATGTTATTCTATTCCCCCATAAGAGTCCATGTTAATCTATTCTCCATAAGACCCCATGTTATTCTATTCTCCATAAGACCAATGTTGGGGCCAAAGCGCGCGGCATTACTACTGATGTACGAAGACTTACATGTCTGTTGCTTTCAATATTAGTGCTAAAGCCTTACCGTATCATTCTTGCATTGTATGTATTTCATGTCATAGGTTTTACAATCATGGAGCCAGTTTAAATATGAAACTATAAATTAATATTAATAAAAAGCCTTAATATTGACTCACTAATATTTGAAAACTTATTTTAATACTATAGGGAATAAAGTATAATTCCATAACCTAACTGGCATTAGCAAATATACTCTATTAAATACTTACTCTGCAATTTAAAAAAAGACTACGGTCATTACAAATTAAAAATATAATTACTGCAACATAGTATAGCATGTCTTGTGAAACTTCGTTTATAAATAAAACATTTAAATGAATTTCGATTAAAGAGCATTTTATAAATACAGTATATTTGGTAAATTAAAATTTATTAGTTTTAATACACATAATTATATTTATTCTAAGTCATAGTAAAACAGAAATATGTTTACAGAGAAAACATGTGAGTCATATTGTTTATGTTTACAGAGAATCGGTATTAATCTTTAAAGTAGATTGTGTAGTAGGATACAAGAATGAAACAAAGAGTAATAAAACGTGTGGGTTAGTGAACACCCAAGCCCCAGAATATTGTTCTTTATACACTTCCGTGCTGTGGAAATGGAGTGAACTTTCCCGCCGAATAAACTTTCTACATAGACATCGTGTAGTTCTCAGTGAATAGCTTCAAAAATAAATCAGAATGACATACAAACTGTAAATTGGACTAATTGCATAGAGGCTTTTCCTTTTAAAAACAATAGTTGTCCTAATAATTTTGTGGAAACAAAATTGTGGCACATTTTTGAGCACAACAAAACCATTTTCCTTAAAGTTTTTCTGTTAATTAAGAGTTTTTATGAGATCAAATTTGGGTTAAAGTCAATCTAATATACTGCTATATTTTTAAATGCAGTTTTGATTATGGTTAAAGATGCTAATATCATTCAATGCCATTCACATTTATTTGAGTTTTACGTTTCTGTAAGTGTTAAAATACATTAGACTCTATTTGAAACCCAAAGGGACAGATTATTGAACCATAACTACCATTTCATTTTAACAAATCTGTTCTTAACTGATAATTTTGTGTCATGTCACCGGCAACAATTTTGAAAATCAAAATTACGTTAGGTAATGTTTTACAGTTACTATATATATCTTGTTAAACATTTTAGTAACCTTTTTACATCGCTTCACCAATACCACAAACGCATCACTTGCGAATGGCATGGTACATCACAAAATACATACATAACAGTTTGGAGGTCCGATTATACCCTATGAGGTGGGGAAACAGACCGCAGCTTTTGCTTAATCCCGACACTGACTAATAAGATTAAACTGTTTGGCTCTGCGGTTTGGTTCATTGTGGTCGTATTGGAATCTTTCAAACGATATTAAAGTCCAATACTTTGTTTTATATAAAGAAAAATAATCTATTGCAGGGAACAACCTAATTTCGTATAAGCATGAATGAAACAATTAATTTAAATAGTGGTTGGTTTAGGTGAAAAGTTGCTACTAAAGTAAATGATGAACTATTGCTAATTTAGCATTTTTTAAGTTCAAATAATACAAAAGTAATTTGCTTTAAAAGCCCACATTACTTAAAAATGTCTGTATCGTATGGTATGTTAAGTAAGTGTTTTATACAAAATACCAATATTATATTTTCTACTCAATTACTTATACAACTTGGACTATATAATTAACTCCTGAAAACATTGATAGCGTGATCTATGTTCTTACAATTTTAGAGATGATTATCTGGCCTGATACAGAACTTTAGGATCAGGTAATGCCCAATAGACTAGTCATTATCATTTAACTAAAATAATAAAATTGGTTAATAATAGTTTAAAAATAGCAACTTATTGTCAAGAATCAAGAATCAAGAATACTTTATTGTCACACGACTGTATAAATACAACATTGACAATCGTCACAAATACAAACTTAAATAGCTAAAATAACAGACTGCTAAAAATTCATAGAACATTTCCAACTAAACATCCCTTCTTTCGGAAATATAATCTTTAACACTGGTTAAATACTCTTTTTAAATCAAGTATTTTTTTAGTCTACATATAAATTTTCCAACATCCACCTGAGTTTTCAGAATTAGGGGAGAACATTAAAAAGCTTAATGGCAGAACAGTAATTTTGGTTTTGAAAGGAAGTTGTGTTGTGACGGGGAATTTGGATTAGGTTAGTGTTGCGGAAATTATATCTATTGGCAATGCGTTAAGGAAAAACGTGTTTGTTTTTAACCAGAAATGAAAGGCACTCTAAAATGTAAGTCGATGGAAATGTTAGCAAGTTGTTTGCCGAAAACACACCTCTGTATGATGCGTATCGGTCCATGCCATTAATCCGTCTTATGGCTTTTTTCTTCAGTGAAAATATTTTCTTAGTTCTAGAAGACTCTGCTCCCCATATTGAGACCCCGTATGAAATATGAGGAAATAGGCAAACAAAAAAGCCGTGAGGGGAATTTATCTGTTGGAGAATCGGGAGAGTCTTCGAATAAGAAAATTATTATAAATTGTATAACATAATTGTGAAATTAATTTCTGATATGTGCAAAGTTACCCTTTATTTTTATAAAAAGTAGGTGAAGCAAAATAATTTAAAATCTAAATCATACGATTAAATGCAAAAAATCACAACCCCTTAACCAAATACTCTCTTTCAAAGACAAGTAAATAAATATACCTGACAAAATTACGAACGAATTCGTAATACTATTTAATAAATATTACCACTAGAGCCCGCTACCTATTTATATTTCTTTAACAGACTTTCTAAACGAAATAGTGGCAAATATTATAGCTACAAACACAATGATTCCCTATTTTATACATATACCTACAGTAATACAAATTAGCTACCTGTATTCAGAAGTTTCCTTAAGTTTTGCTTCACAGTTATTGAAAAAATAGCTCACAACCAAAATTGTGAATAGTTTATGTATTTATTATAGTTATAGCAGAGTTTTTAAGGTATTGTTTTACTTTTGTAAAAATATGTAGATACAGAAAAAAACCTTTCAGGAATTTTAGGAATGATTCCTCATGAAAAAATAAATTAAATGTTTTCATGAAGGTTGTTTCTCCTAAAATTACTAGTATTCCGTCAACCTGTCTTTATCTGTATTTAACTTAATATTTTATATCTGAACAATATATAGAGATAATGGATTAACAATTTGATATGGAATAACAATTTTCTAATTTGTATCATTTCAAAACAGTGGCCATGTTTTATCTTATAAAAAAGACAACAACACAGTTATTTACCATCCGATAGTTAATAACTTCATATGACTACTTTAAGGACAAAATGACAAAACCTTTTTGATTTTTACAGCTCTTTCATAAATTTTACGGTTTTTAATATTTTTAGCTTTAGAAAAATAAATTCCGCCATTTTAAAATGGTACATCTTAGAAACATTCCATACCAGAATGGGTCTTATGAGGTGTAGTACTAAGTTTGAATTCAATATCACCAGTTTTTCTTAATATATATCATATTTTAATTAAGAAACACATAGAGACAAGATGGAAACCTAAGCGTTTAGGACATAACTTCATATGCATTTTTTTCTTCCTTTTGTATGAAGGTTCATATCCCAAAGTCCTGAAACCTTTTTACACCTTGTATAAAGTAGAGATGTAGATATTTTGGTAGTATCGGTGACCATTGTTGATGGAATAGAAGCTGAGGGTAAACAGGAACTATAAACGATGCCTTGGTCACCTTGGGGCAGCCTTGCTGGGTATGCTTCCTTCAGGGTCAATTTTGGGGTTTGGTTTATAAACGTTTTGGTGTTAGGAAAGAGGGTCAGTCAGTCTATCTTTGAGATGGGGAGCTAGAGTGGAGTGTCCGTCCGGAGGAACCACAGGGTTCAGGGTCTGTTAGGCCTGGGGTCTAAGTCCTTTTTATAGTTCTTCTAAATTAATATTTATAATTTCCAGGCAATTTTCCCTAACTAAGTAATAGTCCTTTCATAATAACCAATTTTACATTTTATTATTCTAATCTCCGTTAGTAAACGTAGAGTTTTTGTCAATTAAAGTTATATTATCACAGTACATATATTTAATTAATTGAGCTCAACCTCGCGATGTGAGGTCGTACTGTTTGACGAGAAAAAAATCTGTTGCTCGTCCTTCACAATGTGAGCAAGTATAACAGAGTTAAAAGTATAAAAGTCCCCCTATCCTTGCTCCAATACTCTGCCTCAACCGGTTTCCAACCACACCAGTGTGTTTCTAGCCGGTCAACTCTTAACGTGTTGAGGAAAGTAAGACAATATTAGTAGGAGCACAGGTCAGTTCGTAAACAAAGTAGACTCTTAATCACATGTTTTAATGTAAAAAAGCAGTCGTTTTTAAATCCTTATGCTTTTGTTTGGGGGATGTTTTACGTGATTGCTCGTTTACTGGTTACATTTTGGAAATATTGCTATTGTTCCCGAGTCCCTGGGATAAACACTTTTAATGTGAGCCCTCCCCCATTATATTGCGATTGGCTTCAAAAATTCGATTACAGAATTTTATATAAATGTAATGAAAATAAGGTAGTTAAAAATCATACAAACTAATATTTAATTTTGAAATGAATAACATATACCTAAACTATTTATCAACAGTATTATACGCGTTATTAAAATATCATTATAGGCAGTATTATAACAATATGGGTGCAGTTTGTGTGACAAATCAACACGTCTCATTGTAATTGTCTGCATTCAGCTGGACATGAATCACGTTGCTGCAGCATTCTAATTAATTACCTAAAGTGTTAATTTATCAGGATCTAGTTTACTTAATGAACAAAACACAACATGCCAGTGCATATTATTTAGTCCATATTAAACGCACCTTTTGATGACTAATGGAAAACAACATTATCACTAAGTTCATTTGTTTAATTAGGTACTTTTTTTTGTAATTTATGTAAAGAGTTTGAATTAAAGTTGGTTCTAGTTAAAGAAATTATAACAGTTAATTATTTGTTTAATTACTTTCGTCCTCTATTTTGGCTAGATATTAATTTCACAAAGGTACCGGACTACCAAAATGACTTGGTTTACACTGCTGGAAATTTATTTAACCAATGTAATATTTTACATGTTATAAAGCAATATTGTACCAAGCGTTAGCTAAGTTTTTAACATTACTCATATATTGTTAAAGTGTATTAAACACATGTGTTTTCTGTTATTTTTTTTCTTTTATTTGCAAAGTTATAATTATATATTAAAATAATTGGAATTATTTAAGGTATTAAAACAATAGATTTAGGGCCTGACTAATATAAGAGCGATAGTATAAACTCTCTCAGTATAAATATGAAAGTGTTCATCATATATTTTGTCTGTACTATGATATAAAAATTAATTACATCCAACTATTTAAGGTTATCTCAGAACAATTTTCAAATAGTTTGCAATACCCTTAACTAGTTATCCTTGGCAACTATTCCCAGTTGACCACAACAACCGAACCACAGAGCTAAACTGTGGTCTCGTTTTTTGGTGACGAGTTAAGCTCTGTATGCCTTGCTGCCTGTGTGGACAGTCAGGCTTGCCACTGATAAATGTGTGTTGGTTATGGTGGAATTAAAAAGTTTTATAAAAATAAGGTCATATCAATATGCTTATAAGTTGTAACCTTTCGTGTAACCATTGATTATACATCCTACGGAATAATCAATTATACATCCTACGGAATTCCGTAGGATGTATAATCAATGGTGTAACTGAGTAACAGTTTTAAGACAGGTTTTAGTAGCTTATACTAGTAAATTTCTAGTTAATTTCCCATTATTTTCCTAACTATTCAGTCTAGTTAAGACCGTGCCTACTCATTTAATCTCTTTTAAGAAGGTGTTCTTACTTTTTTATTTTGAAACTGTAAGTATAATAATAAGAGTAACAATTTGTATTGTATGATCTATAACAACGACACTAGATTTCATAGTGTATGGCTCATTATTTTGTGTCCTTAAATAAATGTGTGGGCGTCATTGGATTTAAACAGTAAAAAATATTACTTCCAAGCCAATCAAATTATCCATTGGGTATGAAATTTAAACTAAAAGTTAAATTAGAAAAGAACTCTATAAGTAGTCATTGTGTGCATTTTCCATTCAGCAAATATAATTGTATAATGAACTTTCACCTGTACTATAATTTATATGTAGTAATAAATTCAGCTCCAAAGACAACTCAGGCAGGTTTGATAGTTATAATCCTCCTAGTAGCTGTAAGGTGATAAGGCGAGTAGCAGCTGTTGGTAAACCCTATAATGGTTACAAAGCCGATTATGAACACTTGTTACCGGGGGCTTAAACGATGGTATTGCTGTTGGGCTTAGTGTTGAGAATAACGATGAACACTGCTAACAAGAACCCTTACAATTATATTGGATGACTTTCTTGTTTATGGCAAGAGAGTACACTATGAGGGTACTATTGCATACTTAAGGGTATAATAAATATATAAATAAAAAATGGCTGCTGTACTTAGTGGTTGGTTAGAGCCTGATTAAAGTGTCACTTTATATGTTAGTGTAAAATATGTATATACAGTTTCTTATCACAAACTTATTTAGGAAAAATACAGTTGTCCAAGTCTAACACCTTTACTAATACTTCTGCAATTGTTTATGTGTAAATTCTTATAGTTGAATCATGCATTAATATTTAACTTATTGATTTTAATAGATACGAATATAGTTTTTAACTAATCAAATATTAAATGCATCGGAATAATACATGCTTTAATACCAAAATATATATAATTTTACAAACACGCCGGCCTATTTTATTTAATGTTATTACTTTTTGTATTTACGAGTTATACGTGGTTCAGTAAAATAAAGTAATTAAGTATTGATCACCACTACGACATAATCGTAAGAATCTTAAACGATATAAAACTATGCTAATATTTGACAATAATTGCTATAGATTAAATTCTATACAATATAAAACTGTTGAATTACTTGATGTGTTTTACGTATACATTATTTTATTTCAATTGGTGAAACTCGTTACCATGAGCGAATCACTTATTAATATGCATTTTTTAAATAGCAGTTATTATTTGAACGAACGAAATTCTGTTAAAACTCTTTGTTTTGCACAACCAAAGCTCAATCTAATAAATTAAAGGGAACAGTGCGGTATTAATTATTAAAGTGCACCAAGCCGCTTATCCTAAGTAAAACCCTGGCAAGTACTGTATCAAACGTTCCTCTTGATGGTCTTTAGCTTTGTATTTTTCATCCGAAATTAACCCTAATTTATTAACAATTGATATGTTTATAACATTTAAAGGGGATCCTTCACAGTACATTAAAACAATGAACAACCGTAGATTTTTTGCGTTACAGTAAATATGCAGTGAGATTTTAAACATTTTTAGAACTAACATAGCCTACTACAGCTTTCCTAAGGTATGCAGATTTTTAGAAGTAACAATTGGTTAGCATAACAGATTGAAGGACATAACTACTATGATACAAGCCTTGGAATACAGTTTTTAACTTAAAACTGATGAAACTTGATGAAATGGTAGCAAAGATATTGAAGATGAAGAACCAAGAACAACTCCGAAGCATAGCAGTTCTGAGCAACGAACAAAAGAAAGAGAGTTTGAGATATGCAAAATTAACTTTACTGGTGAGTAAGACACAGAAAATGCAAATCAATTTAGGAAGTATGGAGTATCCGAGGCCTTCAAGACGCAAAACACACCATGAGTAAAATATTTTATCCCAAGATTTAGTGAGGATCGTGATAAGTTTGATAAGCTCGGTGTATATAAGATCAGTTTTGATGATTGTGATACTTTTTAAGTTGGTCGGATTGTTCATTTTGTAAAAAGACATAAGCATCATGTTTCAGCATGGAAAACACTCAACTGGAAAAATATCAAATGTTGCAAAACACGTCTTGTATATAAATTTTGAAACAATCGAAGACAATTTAGGTATTCTCCACATTTGTAAGAAAGGAAATGTAATTTCCGCATGGGAAACATTGTTTATTTTTAAGGAAAATGTAAGGATAGCAATAAATTGATTAATACAAATGTCAACTTTGTCTTTACACTAGACATCTTGTTTCCGGAACATGAGTATATTAGATATAAGTAGGGTCTATATAAGATGTACGCCATTTTGTATCTGTGATTCTGTAATTGGGGCTGATAATGACCGTATTTTGTATGTATTGTGTGTTTATTTTCCAGGTTGAATATTAATGTATAAGTTTAACTTTAGTTTGTTGTGAGACATATTTTATTTTTTATAATAAACAAATTAATATAGAATTTATTTTATTAGACATCATATAATATTATACTTTAGATATTTTATTATTAAATAAACTTGTAATATAAAACAGTAATAAACGCTTATAAATATTACTTTTATAAGCTGTTTTTCGATAAATATATAACCATTACAGTGTGTAAATTAATCAACTTGACCAAATTCTTAAAAGGTAAAAATACTCAAATACTTTCAATTGATGATATTTTTAACTCATTACATTACTGGTGATGGATGTAAATAAAATATCAAAAATGAGTTTACAATTATTTTAATGTAGTTTTCTGAATTAGGAAACCCCCTTCGTAAATACCTAGTACATAAATCTGACTACTTCACTTAAAACTTTAGAAATTTATTCCTACAACATAATCATTTAGTTGGTCGTATAAAATGGTTTAAATTTTAAAACCCTATAGCATTTATTGGAGGATTACCTAGTATTTCTTCATCGTTATAGTTAACAGTGACAGTAAACCAGATACAGTGTGTACGATATCTTTATATATATATGCACATTTTTTAATCTCATCAGAATTTTCTAGTCAGAAAAATGTATTATTTAAACCTTAGACTGCTTATTGATGGTCAGATAAAATGTATATAACCATTAATTACTCATCGTGCTTAATCAATGATATCATTTAAATAGTTTTGTTCCAATAAAGGCATTAAGATGCACCGACACAGTGTTCATCGTTATTCTCAACATTAAGCCGTCCAACAGCAATAGCGTTGTTTAAGCCCCCAGTAACCATTGTTCATAATCGGCTTTGTAACTATTGTAGAGCTTGACAACAGCTGTTCCTCGCCTTATCGTCTTACAGTCACTGCGAGATTATAACTAATAAGCCTGCTTTACATGTGTTTGGATACTAAATATTAAATTACAGCATTTGGGAGTGTTCGTTATGAGTTTATATGTGCTAGTTGAAAAAATAGCTATTAATGTCCACATATTGTTTTCCATTTTATATGGCATATGAAGCGGGGCATTAGATCGGTCTGGATGAATTTATTTTAATTACAAATCTAACGAAGTGTGCTCTTTTTAAGGATACAAAGGTATAAAAGTGATTTCACCTCGAAATCTAATTTTGTTATTATTTTAACTAAATTGCAAAATCCTACTTTAATTACTATACATTCAATACTTCAAATAAAACAATACTCACTACCTAAGAAAAGAGATTATAACGTAGCTGAAAAAATACATTAGTACAGTCTAAAGTGAATGGAATAAGGAATTTAGTTAAACAAAAAATTTGTGTAAAATGATGCTGCAGCAAAAGGGAGCCTTAAGAATTATAATGAACTTAAGGAGGAATTATTCTGTAAAAATGTTTTTAAATAAGTTAAAAGGTTCACTGTATTTAGTTTACATATTTTAAAAACAGTTATTTATGTAAAAGAGCTTAGTACCTCTATATCTAAGAATACTCGACATTAAAATACTCGTTATAGCAGAACAGTAGACCATCATGTCTTGGAATTTTATACAAAAATACATCTTATATTGGCATACAGTTTTACAACTAATTACAAAAATATTTATCAACTTCAAAATTTTTTTAAAAGTTTAAAAGTGTTCTGAAAGAATATTTGCTTAATAAACCACTTTTATCATTGCAAGAGTTCACATCAGGCATTAATGAATAATTGTTATTTTCTTACTTTGATTTAATTATATAGATTTATAAGGTGCTATTTCACACTTCACAACATAATTATTTATTAAATCCATTCTATGTATCCTGTACATTTTAGTGAACAAAGAATGATTTGATTTGATCAGTCCAAATTTACTAGCTTAATTTACCAAACCCAATTGCTTTAAGATAATAATATAAATTGCATTACCTATTAAGCACATTTATACGATTTTACTTTAATTGTAAAGGACTACTTTAATTGCCAACATAACTAACGCACATTTAGCAGTGGCAAGCCTGATTGTCCAGAGGCATGAAGCAAGACAAAGAAAGTTTAATCAATCACCGACAAACGTGACCGCAGTTTAGCTTTGCCGTTCGATTTCGGTCAACTGGGAATAGCAGTTATGGATAATTTGTTAAGGGGAGTCACAAACTATACGGAAAAGGGTTCTGAGGTAAGTTAAATAGTTGCATATAATTAGAATTGCAATTGGCAAAATATATGTTAAATGACTTGATATTCATGCAAAATAATACTGATTAAAACATAGGTCTTATATCGGCAGTAACCGATAATCTATTAATTAAATTCATAAATTAATATTTTTGAAATATAATTTCAATTTTATCAAACAAACGAAACCATGGTATCACAGAAAATACAAATCTTTAATATATCTATACAATATCGCTTTAAAATATGTAATATATTACATTGGTTAAATTGATTTATATCAGTGTAAACCAAGTTATATCGGTAGTCCAATCTTTATTAAATTATTAACTACCTAATAAAATAGGAAGAGATTAATTAAAAATATTTATTGCTATAATTTGTGTCAATTAAATTAGCTTCAATTTTATATTAAACCTTTAAGCAAAACTAAGAACGTTGACTACACCAAACAATTTTTAAATTATGTTATTAAACAAGATGAACTTCGTATCACGGTTGTTTGCCTTCAGTTCATCACCAAATTAGTTTAATGTTTATCCAAATAACATGAACTGCCGTGTTTTGTGTTTAGTTTTAAGTAAACTACATCCTGATATATTACCACTCCAGGTAATGAACTACAATGCTTCAACAACTTGATTTACGTCGGGCTGAATGCAGGCAACTACAGTTAGATTATTGATTTAGCACACAAAGTGTACACAATATTTTTATAGTAATGTGTCTAATGCTAATCGAATACTGTTGTAATATTATTATACTTTTGTTTCAGGTAACTTGATTTATATTTCAAATTTTAGCTATTTTTATTAATTGTACTATTCTTATAGGAAGCATCAAAAATACATTTACCCGCACATATATTCACGAACATTCTAAAATATATTTACCTGTCAGGTTTATAAATTAAATATTACCTCATTTGGAAACTTTAACTACTTAAACTTTAAATAATAAAACTTGAACTTTATTAATTTATTTAAAATTTATATAATACTTCTAACGTCAAATATTTATCAATAGCTATATTTTTGATTAAAATACTTTAAACTCCAGTACTGTATTTTTTATTTTTTACTCTCATCTCTCTGATACTTTTTTCATATTTGTTAGGGATTATTGTTTAAACAGGTGGGAAGCGAAAATAATGAAAACTATTAAAAACAAGCTGTAAATTAATAAACTAAATTGGATTGTAACATGTGTAACATGTGGGGTAGAATAAAATTTGTTTCGTCTATAGTAAAATGTACATACAGTTTTTGAGGTAGTGCAATATGTATTGCGATGTTTTGTTGTTTATGTATAGATTTTTCGAACTGTACTTTTTATTTTTTTTTAACCAAATTTTTTTTAACCTGACAACAAATTAAAACCTATAAAACACATGTTACTAATGTTCAAGTAAAACAATGGTATAAAAAGAGTGATAAATTCAGTATGAATTACATACAATTTATATTTGGATACGCAAACACATAATAGCAGTAATATTGTATTAAAAAATAAAGTTTTATAATTTAATACTCTCTTTCAGTTATTCATAACGTAATAATTTTTTCAATATTTCGATAAAAACGTTTTTCAACAACTTAATTTCACTAATATTATAAATGTGAAAGTGTTGATGTTTGGACCGATTAAGCCAAAATTGAGCATGAACATAGCTTACATATCAAATTAACATATATACTTGATAATGACCCCATCCAACCTAAGTTCTAATGCAAATCTTACGCAAGGGCATCATTTATAAAATTACCAGCTGTAGTTGTTTGTCAGTTAGGGCAATGGAAGTCATATGGTAAAACAAAGATTTGATAGTGCTGGTCAGGTTATTATTTTTGTAATGTGTTTTAACTTGTCGCGAGCGAAGCTGCGGTTAACAGCTAGTAATTGATATATTTAATTACTAAATTGTGTTGTAGTTCGACTAAATGTCAGGATCGTTATTTTAATTTATTACATTACTTTCCATTATTTAATTCAAAGGGAATATAACTAAGTTAAAACATAATTTTTAGTGTATGTAGGGTATATAAATTAAAATCATTTCAGAGGTTATTTAATACAGATTTGTTAAATCTAAATAATATATTCAACTATAATATAATAAAGATGTATATTTATTCTCATTTGAGAGAGAGGTGGAGTAAGTTTCCCTAGGAGAGAGTTTCCCACCACAGTTGCCAATAGAATGTTGTCCAAGCCTTCAGTAAACCACATCTTCACCACAATCTAACTTTGCTCCGAATGATGAAACTAGTTTTATATTAATAATCGTCCTTAGAATATGTTATGAAATTGTAAAAACTATAGTATATAGATTTTATTTCATTCCACTATATGTTACTACAGGAAACCTTTACCACAGACTAATTTAGTGTTTGCCACAAATTTGTGTAAACTTCAAAATCAGTGTGGTTAAGTTTATTCTTGAATGGACGTTACAAATAGGGTAATAATGAAGGGGGATGTCCTAACAATTCGCTCATGCTAAGGTTACCTCGCTCCTACGATGAAAAAATTATTACATGAAATGATCATGTTATTATATTTAGTAAAAGGGTTATAAAATTAATTAAAAGGGATGAAAACATATTTCAAAAGTAATATTAATGGTAATTATATGCCTAAAAAATAATGAAATATAAACTAGAGTGAAGTGTGTACACCTAATGGTCAAATTAGTAGATGAAGAATAAAGCGCGCTTCCAATTAGATGGTAGGGGGCGAAACAAGTCTTAATTTTGTATAAATGAACTATTCACTAATAGAGGTTCTAAAATAATAACTAAATAATTATCAAGAGTTAGTATAGCACGTTATTACTTGCGGCTGGTAGTAAAATGCATCTTACAACAGCTAATACTATGTTTACAATTACACTGAAAATACATTAAATACTATAAATACTGTACAATTTAAGTGTTGCAATGTATTTTTATAAAATTGTGTGTATAATTATAGAAAACATTCATGCAAAATACACTGTATGATAATGTATACACCCTTATTGAAAGAGTTTGGCACATTTAAGCTTAAATTGCCTAAATATTAAGCAAGTTTCCACATATTTTAAAATATGATAGTTTGCCGTTTCAAGTGTACCCTCCTCAACTGAAGTGACGTTTATGCTTGTGAGTATAGATTCTAAGAAACTACAGTGCTATCTGTGCATAAGACTCATTACTCTAACGAAACCTCCTAATCTAAAAAGGACGTGAGATTCTGTTAAAACACCCTGAAAACAAACAAGAAGTAGTTGAGAATCCCATGATTGATAAATATTCTACACCTTGTGTCAAATATATTTTACATTTAATTGGATATTTTGGACCACAAGTAACTAATTAAAATTATATTTGTGCTCGGACAGGCTTATATATTTCATTATTTTGCTATGTTAATTTTCACTTCGTAGTTATTTATGCATCATTAAAGTCATTGAAGTATATGTCAATAGGAGTTTGTCTTGGAAACTTTTTTTGTCAATAACGTATTTTTTTGATATATTTACATATTTAAACTTCTGTGATATATCTTCTTAATACATCGGCTTTGTAACTATTTTAGGGTTGATCACCAGCTGCTCTGCGCCTTACTGTCTTATATTGACTGCAAGGGTTATGAATATTGAACTTGCCGAAACTGTTTGAAGCTGACGGTTTCAAGCTTAAATGAGCGAACCTAATCAAAATAATCTTTAAATTGTTGTACAGTAGAAATGACTGTCATTATTTCACAATAAAATGCTCTCTGAAAAATCACCACCAAAATACATACATTCAGACAAATCTCTCAGGTTGCGAAGGTTGTTACAGTCATTAAAGGTAGCATCTGATAAACAACACCAATTAATATTATCACAACAGCTGATCTGAAATAATCACTTGCACATTCACTCGGCAGTAATCGGTAAAACTAGTTTACAGATTGCGATAGTCAAATTTTATCAGCGATTGAATTTTGCTTAACCGCAATCAAATCAAGCTACACGAGTTGTATATATTTACTTCCAACCTTAAAATTAACATTGTAAACTCCATTATTTATTTTCGGTAGTATTTAGTTCTTCATTCCAGTAATTTACCACGATTTCAATAACTGTTACTGTAATCTTTCATGAGGTTATTTATAACAGATAAGGTATAATTTAATTATGTACTGGTTAATACAACTAAATTAATGTTCTTTAGTAATCACAATAAATAAGTATGAAACAATATGTTTAAGTTAGAGCCTTTTTTGCTCCATATTTTATCTTTCTAAGTTAAAAATAAACATCTATTGTTTAATTCAAGCTTGTTTATTTCTCGTCAGATCAATTTCTTAGTATTCTTCGCATTATTATATCAATCTATTCCAGTGTAGATGCTTTGACACAGTGTTCTTCATTATTCTCAGCATAAAGAAGTCCAACAGCAATAGCATTGTTTAAGCTCCCAGTAACACGTGATCATAATCGGCTTTGTAACTATTTTAGGTTTTATCACCAGCTGCTCCTCGCCTTACTGTCTTATATTGACTGCAAGGGTTATTAATATTGAACCTGCCTATGTTGTGTTTGGAGCTGTAATTAGTAGCAAAATGTAATTTAAAATATTGGTTTAAGAGCGATATATATTGGGTTATTTTGGTTGCATAAAATCATTAAAAACTGCTAATTGCCTTATTTTTCTTATTGAGTTTCAAAATTGTATTTGCAAAGAAGCCCCTTTTTCATTTTGATATTTTCCCCTTACTTTGTATAATTCGATTAATATAAACTAAGCTCTTCGTCTTCCTTACATATAAATCTAGTATTTTTATAAATATTTAGTCAAACAGCTACATTACATAATATCATATGCAGACCATTGCACCAATCTTGCTTAGGTCATTGTGCTTTGTAAGGCATCCTACATGTTCTGAATTTCAATAATTATATTTCGCAGGATTTCTCACTGTTTTTCAAATTCTCTGGCGCAGCATTTTTAAAGGTCAAGCTAAGCCTGCATTGTCATTACAATGTGTCTAAAGACCTAGGTACTTTATGTACTTGAATGCGGGCTGATATTTAGTACCCCAAGATGTATCATTTACAAAAGATGGCATGCGCTTAAAAGTGAATAGTACAACAGAAACCGGTAATTTAGAATATATGGCTATCATTATAAGAATAAAACACCTGATAGAGTTGAGGGTAAACAGTGTGATTTAAAAAGTTTAACAAGTGATTTTATAACTTGTTGATATTTTTTCTGTTTATGTGTAGTCTATGAAAATACGGATTGCGTGTAACTGGAAGATATTGACAGTAAAGTCCTTCTATTATCAATTCATTGCCATAGTTATTCTACACCTACAAAATACAGCTCCCTGAAAAATCACCACTAAAATACAGGCATTCAAACAAATATCTCAGTTTGTGTAGGTTGTAACAGTCATTAAATGTAGCATCTGATAAACAACACCAATTAATATTACCAGCACATTCACTCCGCAGTAATCGGTGAAACTAGATTATAGATTGCGATAGTCGAACTTTATCAGTGATTAATTATTGCTTAACCTCAATCATATCAAGCTACAAGAGTTGCGAGTAGCTCAAGCTTCACCTGAATAATTCGAGTCAGCGAATTACAATATAATTGTATTGTTCATGTAAATAACTTACTACTTAAGTTGTTATAAGTTATTGTGTATTAGTTGTGTATCTTCATATAAATCCTTGATAAGAAATTCAATCTTCTGATTTAAGATTGCGTTTGCACGTGGTTGAAATCTTAGGTATGGGTAAGACGAATTGTGCGATTTGATGTTTTACGGGTTTATATTAGGGAAAAAAATATTGAATGAAGTAATTGATCAAAAATGACTTACTTAAAATTGATGTTAGTAACGGTTACTTTATTTAAGCAATGTAAAAATAAAAACTATAAAGTAAAATAACATTGTTAGGGTTGTATTATAATGGGTTTATTAAAAATTATTTTTATCTTCTTTTTATTTTTTTTAAAGTAAACTAAGCTTTTAAGTCATGCAGTGTGCGTCAAACTTAGATATATTTATTAATTTTCAAACATGGTTTAAATTCACGTCGTTTGTAAATAAATAGTAACAGTTTTACAACATTTATAATTTAATATACATATATTGTATACCAGCTACAAAAACACACAAAACGTTAATTAAATAAAACATATTTAGGTTTGAGAAGTATGTTGGCTTACAATTGATATTCATATTTTATTAATATTCATATCATATTAATGTCTACCCTGCTACGTTTCGCATTATCTATACTCTATTCTGTGATACAAAGTAATAATATGTATATTTGTTTTGACCTATAACATTTATATAACATCAAATATGTTTTTTATTACGATAAAACACACACTGGCAATACAAAAATGTAAAACTCACAATGGCAAAAGTTGTGCTGATGATATAATACGTCATAAAACCTAACACCTCAAATGTACATGTTATAAAATAAATTCCTTTTTATACAAAATGTAAATAAATATTTGCAGGATTTCTACTTTTTGACAGCCCATGTTGAAACTACTAACTAAAGTATTTTCAAATACTGTATTATGTTGCAAATAATATATTTACAAGATGAATATACAATTTCATTATTAAAATGTTGACACTTTTACGGAACATAATATTGTGGAATTTTTGTAATATTCATAACTTAATCAGATGTAAGGAGAGCATCAGTGGAGAGGGATTTTGGGGGAGGGGTTTTAAATATTAACGACGTCGTGTAAAGGACATTTACTTTACCTAACGGGAAGTTATCTTGCGTCTAATGAAGACCTTCAGACATGCATCTGTCTCTTAATTAACAATTTGACTATAATTATAATTCCTTTACTACACAAAACGTTTCTTATATTGTAAAATTTCTATTTAAAATTGATGTTTCTACATATTGTTCTTATAAATTACTTTCATAAAGACTTGCAATGATATAATATCAATTTTAAGTTTAAATAATCGTAGGCACAGAACCAATATTGAAGTTGCACAGTAAAATATTAAAATGACTATAAAATTTTGACTTTTTAAGAAAATCAGTCTAGCTTGATTCTTTAATATGCGTCATTGTTTTATTAAACTCAGTTTTACTTTGGACTAAAGCTGCTATTAAGTAACAAGTTGTTTTGTAAGTATTTAGGGTTAGGCAAATGTGCGGATACCCTTCTTAAATTTTCAATGGGTTACACCAGGAAAACTAATCTCAGCACACCTTTATATCACATAAAATTACACTTTTTGGTCGGTAACACAATTTTGCGTGGGACCCCTAAATGGGGTATTTTGGGGCAGCTCAAATATTTTAAATGAAAACCCCATTGAGTGACCTCATTTTAAAGGTATTTATTAATGAAGAAAAATAGTGCAAACCAGATTTTTCCACCTAATTCCAGAGATATTACAGTTTATTGGAATAATTTTATTTACAAACCTACTATACACTGAGGAAAAACAGCCGCATTATTCTGCAGGACATTACAAAACTACAACGTTATCATTTATGGTTGGACTGGCATTTGAGTGCAAACTATAGCTCCTTGATTAAATCTTTTACCACTAACTATTATTTATGCTAGCCATTTTAATGACTGTTGTCTAGTGTTAATGTAAAATGGAGCTAAGTGAACGAGAGCTGATCCCATACTAATTATGCGAGGATGTGGTGGTAGAATTAGAAGTTATGAACAGGTAAAGAACTTATTTAATGATTATTTTCATAATCGCAACCCTATTTCAAAATCAGATGTACAAAAAACTATTCAATGTTTTGAGGAGACAGGCAGTGTCAAGGACCGCCCAAAATCAGGAAAACAAAAAAACTGCAACAGACAAAGAAAAATAATTGGTTGTTTTGTTATCTGTTGCAGAAAATCCCCATGTATCAACAAATTTTGTTTCCCAAAGTGTAGAAATCTCTCAAAGACCAGTGGGTAGAGTTTTACACACAAATGGTTTCAAAGCATACAACATTCATTTGGTTCAAGAACTGTCTGAGGATGATTTAGATTGTCGTGTAGAATTTGGCAAGCTTATGATGGCAAATATTGATAACAATACTATTACATTGAATATCGTAGTTTTCTCGGTTGAAGCAACTTTTATGAACAACGGAAATGTCAACAGGCATAATTGTCGCTTTGTTCTGATAAAAATGCTCGCTGGATGATAGAACAACACACACAACATCCTGAAAAAGTTAACGTTTGGCTTGGTATTGTAGGAGATAAATTTGTCAGACCCTTGTTCATTGGAGGAAATGTTAATTCCGAAGTGTACCTGGCACTGCTCCGACAGCAGGTTATTCCCGCTGTACAGTTAGCAACTAATAACTGTGATCAAATTTGGTCCAGCAAGATGGAGCTCCTTCACACTATGGTGGGATGTCCGCGCGTATTTTAACAACGTGTTTCCAAATCGCTGGACTGGGAGACGAGGTGCTATCGAGTGGCCTGTAAGGTCACCTGATTTGTCACAATAGATTACTTTGCGTGGGGCCATATTAAATAAAATGTGTATAAAACCAAACCACAGAGCATAAATGATCTGAGAAACAGAACAGTTGAGGAAATTGAAAAAGTCCCACGAGAATTTATTCTACGTGCTGTTTCACATTTTTACAACAGGTTAGGACTTGTCCAGACAGTAAAAAGAGGAGCAATTCGAGCATTTATTATAAGGAAATTAGGTGAGTAGGACCAATTGGATTTTTACGATAAATAATGTAATGTGAAGAAATTGTTTCATACGCCATATGAAATTTTTTTTATTAGTTGGAATTTGTTTAAATGTAAATTTTTTATGAAATGTTTAGGTTTTTAATAAAACATTAGTTTACACTGTTCATAATCGTTTCATCAAGAAACTTATAATAAGGTTATTAAATTGTGCGATGCATTTTCAAATGACCGCCATGTCGTACTGGGTTAGAATAGAGGTACATGGATTACGCTGATATTCTTCTTTAATAAAGACCTTTAAAATGAGGTGTCACTCGATAGGGCTTTACACTTAAAATTTTTGAGCTGCCCCCAAAATACCCCATTTCAGGGTCCCGGGAAAAATTGCATTACCGACCAAAAATGCACTTTTATTCCATATAAAGGTGTGCTGAGTTAAGTTTTCCTGGTGTAACCCATTGAAAATTTAAGAGGTGGTATTCACACATTTGCCTAACAATGTATATACTATGTTTTGCCGAAATTCTTTAAACAAGATTGGGATAAAATTAACGCTTTGGTAGAGATTCTAGCAACTGTTTTCTCCCAGAGTTTATATTTCAAAAAAAATTGTACGTACAATCGTTTACTACTTACATTTGTGACATTTTTATATTATTTAAAAAAATAAACTTGATATCAAATAATTATATTAATTTAATAATGAAATTAAACATTTTGAGGACTTTAAAATATAACTTAGTGTAGTAATACAAAATCAATATCTCCATTGTTAAAGCACTTAAGCAACTTTCAATGAAGTAAATGCAATTTATACCAATAAGTGAATATTCGCGTGGTTTTGAAAATGTAAAAGCACTTAAAACTTATTTCTAATGGAGATTAGGACTGTAATTTAGTAGTTAGTGTAGATAATAATTTCAAAATCATGCTTCTTAATTCACGTCTGCTTTCTATTATATATTTCAGGAAGCTTAAATTTATATTATAAAAACTGTAAAACTATGTCAACAGTTACAAAACTATTTCAAAAGCCGCTAATGGTAAATACCTAAAATAAATGTTTTTCCAGAATGTACTAGGTCTACAGCGTGCACCCCGCACACACAGTTTGGTTCATTTGCAAATATGGATGGTCTCATCATAAATATAATTTTAATCAGACAACAACTGTAACTGAACTTAATTTAACTTAAACTCACGTAGATTGTTATTTCATAGAGTTTTAAAGCATTTGTTTAAATTTTTTATTTTTATTTTATGTTAATAAATTGTCAGTCAAGTTAGTAAACACAATGGATAATATTTAAATTATTTATTCGTGTAACAATGCAAACTTAAATTTTATATTTTTTTTTAATTACGGTAAATTTGTGCAAGGGATTAAGCTGTGAAATTAGTATCCATGTATGTAAAATTATTACATATTAGGTATGTGTAAAGATGTACATATAATAACCAAACATTTCTAATCCCACACGCAAAAGATATTGAACTTCTGTTTCCGATTGGGCTTAAGTTTATTCATTTTATAACGATGCATCTTCATTTATGTAAGTAAAGCTAAAACGAAATTTAAATTTTGAGTAAGCTGTGTACCTCAAAATATGTAAATTTTTTTGAGGTCTTCGAGTGTAAATACTTAATAAAATATTTGATAGACTGGTGTGAAAAAATTCCCGAGTTTTTTTTATAAAAAAAAATATATCAACAGTTATAATAGATTAGCGTCACCTTTTAAATAATATTACCTTCGTATAGGTTAAGAGGTCATTGACGTACGGACATTATTTCAATTAAGGATAAATATGTGATTATAAAGGTGGCGGTTGAAAGAGAAGGAGATGTATAGTTGTGAGAGAGGTTATAGTGATAAAAATGGACTTAGCATGAGAGAGATAGCGAAGGTGAGTGGAAAAGGAACGGGGAGGTTAGTAAGGGATGAATATTGGCAATGCAAACATAATAATGCTGAATTCGTGTGTTGGTGGAACTACGCCTTACAATAATTCATATAAACATTTGTTATTCTTTGTACCTGAACATTATTATAACTCCCTATAATTTTTTGGTTCATTTCCGTTTTTTTTCGATCTATACTAAACGTAATGAACCATTGTTTTTAGTGATATAATTAGTACATAAACTAAATTTGTATATAAAACCTTGTTTAGCTAGATGGAAATTAATGAAACGTATGTATGTTTTTTACACAATATTTCAAGTATATATTATGCAACTTTAAATATAAGGTAATAAAGTGCTTAGTGTTTCTCCAAAACGTAGGATTAGAATGTACCTCAAAAGATAGAAATGTAAATATAGGAGGGGTACTATAGGCGTGACTCTTAAGTTGTATAGTTTCCTTAACGAATTATTAAATTTAAAGTACATCGCTATACAATTTTGATTTAAAAATATTATTTTGTTGGGATGATTTGAGCAACAAATGAATAACATACTTTCTAATGTAAAAACCTCATAACATAACGTACTGTGTTTGGCCGATATACGTTTTCTTTAGTAACTCGGTATATAATTATGCTAGAATTACAAGAGAGGGCTAAAACTTTCGCTTCACTAATTCCCATCTTAATACATGCATTACTTATACGTCCGAAGCTTGTCTGACCCTTTTTTGGGCCCAAAAACTCAAAATTTGAAAGAATAATCCCCCAAAAAGGGGTTTAGAGTTTTTCGATTGTTTTGCCCAACGAACCAGTCCAACTGATTATAGAAAGGAACGTCCCCACCAAATTTGAAGTAAATCGGGTAAAACATGCGACCACTAGAGTGCATACACAAAGACACACACACACACACACACACACACACACACACACACATATATATATATATATATATACAAAATCATATAAAATCAAAATTATCTACAAAAACAGTTTATATTTCGGTATACTCAATCTTCAGAACTTGATACAAAATTAGATACCCTACATATATAATTTTGAACACCTCCCAAAACGTGTATAGTATATACATACAGTTTTGAACGAATGGGGTTTTTGGCATATGCGGACCTCAAAACAAAAAGTTATTATGGTCCCGGGCCTAGGTCTTACCATGCCAACTACGGTAATAGCTTCGTCCCTATAGGGGAAATTCCCTAAAAGTTATAAATATGTGATCTAAATATATAGCGTGACATCTTCTGCTAATGATTAAGCCTAGTTGCTGTAATACAAGCATAGAATAGATTTAATCTGTCCACAGGATCTTTCTAATACTGTACGATAAGACACATATTTACATTATATAAGTAATTCCTTGGTTTACGATTAAGGATTTAATTAAATAAGTGCCCTTTTAAATAAGTGCCCTTTTAAATAAAGCCCTTTTCCAAAATTAAAATACATCAAACCTCTTAAAGTAAACCAACTTTAAATTTGCATTTGACTCTAAACATTTTATTTTGCAAATTTCACCAAGGAAAATATATTTTATGAAAGAGAGGAACGTGTAACAAAAGTCAAAATACGACTAACTATTTTCTTTCTTTTCGACAACCGAGGCCTCCGCAAATTGGATTATCTTTGGTTTCTTTTAATAAGGTAATTGGCATTCGTTTTGTTTTTCTAGTTAAATTTAGTTTTTCTTGCATTTGTAGTTGCATGAGTTAATTTCCTGCTTACAGATTAAAAAAGATTATATTAATCGATATACTCATTTATTTGTGTAACCCCATCGACTTAAATATAAATTTATACTATATTTTCAAAAGTGTTTGAGTGTTTTGAATGACAATGAAAAAATCTAAACGATACTTTATATTATTGTAAACAAAAACTAATAATCTGCTTATATACAAATATAATACAACTAATGTAAATATAAACTTAACAAAATAAATTGCTCGTAAATATAATATTGAGTGGTAATTAAGATCGCAATGCACAGCTATAAAATGTAAAAACCAATTAAATAAAACAAAATTGTAAACAAATAACCATTTTACAATTTATTGGATTTTTTGCACGACGATAAATATTATTTAGGACAGCTTTTTCACGTTATTGGACAGTTTTATACATTTCATTCCTTTTCTATGTTTGTGTTCACGACGGAAGTGTTTATGTATTTTTTTAATTGTTAAAGTACATGTCAATAGGTTTAGACGATTTCCTTGTAAAATTGTTGTGGTTGAGTCAGTAAAATGTTTTATTGGCTACAGCCCAAAGTAGGGATAAATGGAGTGTTCTGGGGCAGGAGGAGCCAGGAGGAGCGCCCCCCCCCCGAGGAGCCCCCCCCTAATTAGTATGCAAATTTTGTTGTTAATTACCCTAATTAATATGCAAATTTTTAATTACCCTAATTAATATGCAATTTTTTTTAATTACCCTAATTAATATGCAATTTTTTTTTCATTTCAGGAGGAGCCCCCCCCCCGGTACATCAATCAGGAGGAGCCCCCCCCCGCGGTACATCAATCAGGAGGAGCCCCCCCCCGAGGTCTCGTCTGTGACACTTTACCCCCCCCCCCGAGATCAGGAGGAGCCCCCCCCTCCCCCGAGGCCTCGTCTGTGACACTTTTGTCTAGAGGCCCGCACCAACACTTAGAAGAAAATCTCCTCTAAGATTTCCTTCTAATCCCTAACATGAAAAGCTTTTGTGGCCTTGAAAAAGGCCGATTATGATGGTGGGATCAGGTGGAGGCTAAGGTGTTGGGAAACATTTATTTTTTAATGTTGAAAAACTTTGTTATTTCATCTGGGTGGAGTTCATCCGTTCGACTATTCCACCACATTTCGACAAGCATCATGTACTTCTGCTCATGTTCAATGGCGTAGATGTGCTCCTCTTCAATAGGGTAGAAATTCATCTTGTAGTCCATGTCCCGCTGCCAATATTCCCATTCCAATTCGTCCAGCGGGCAATGGTTCCACATGCTGTTGATTCCCCGTTGTTTGGAGTACAGAGCGTCGTCAAGATCTTGGGTAGTTGAATACATTTTTGGCTCATGAACGTGCTTGAACTTTTTGTCATTGCGCCATAGCCTCTTCTTATGGAAATGCTTCAAGGTGCAATCATCGTCGTCTTTTCGGTTGTAGAATTCATCACCTTCAAAGTAATCATCTTCATCGTCAAACGGCCTCTTCTTATTATTGCTATTCATCGACGTTTCCGCCGCAACATATACATCCTCCAACTCGACGTCTGTGATGTCACATTCCCACTCGATGTTGGCCATGATCTCTTCGTAGCTGTTGACGCTTCGAAACTCAAGACTAAACTAAACTTTGCTGCTAGGGCCGCGCCGTGCGTGGTGGGCTGTTGATCGCAGGTGTTCAAACAAAAAACCCGGCGAGTCGAGACCGGTCTGGGATGCAGCTGTGCCCGACCCTTCCAGGAACCCATTATAGTCCGCCCGTATCGAATTAAATTAGAGGAGGGTTGCTTTTACCCCTGACAGTGGATGTGATTTATTGCCGAGGCGGCAAACGTCGACAAAGGACCCAGCACCCTGAAAGCTTTTAACGAGCGGAAATTCCCCGAGGCCTGTCTGGGAAGCAGCTGCACCCGACCCTTCTAGGAACCCATAATTATAGACCACCCGCGTCGAACTCCGAGCAATAAATCACCAGTTGGTAAACACCCCTGCTCTCATTCTTGTTCTAGTCTTCAACAATTCCTGAAGTATGGGGGAGCGAAAATCTCCCCCCTAGTAATTAATTAAACAGAACACCAGGCGGACGAGAAATTGGAGCGCGTATTGAGCGGTGGTGGTTATAAGAAGCGGGTCGCGACACGCCACAGTCTCTCGATAGACTTCTTCGAAGACGGACGTCTACCGGACGTATGCAAAGACAAAGAAGAACTATAAAGAGGGCAAGTAGGTGGAAAGTTTAAACGAAGAGCCATTACAAAGAGGATAAGGACCAACAGAAGGATAACATAGTTAGACAAACGTCGTAGAACTGTAACGAAACGACGAAGGAGAACAAGGGATATTTTAAATTAATTCGATAACAATGTCGTTTATTCATCAGAAATCGTGTGAATGTGTGAAGACTGAACTGGACTTGTTTTCGTTACCGCCTACGCAGACCAGTATCGAGAGCGGTAAATGGGTTCAATACAAACCGGTCTCATCGCTGATGGACGATTCGCCAATAGAGTTTGTAATACCCGGTCACGGTGACGAGTACACGGACCTGACACAAACGTTATTACACGTGAAAGCCGCTATTGTGAAACAGGACGACACTAAAGCGGACGGTGGGCAACCTGCTAAAGAGGTGGGCCCAGTGAACAATTGGCTCCACTCGATATTCAGTCAAGTGGATCTTTATCTCAATCATAAACTGGTGTCCCCACAAACTAACACGTACGCTTACCGTGCATACTTGGAAAACCTATTGAACTACGGATGTAGTGCGAAGAATTCGCACCTGACTAGCGAGCTGTTTTTTGAAGATTCGGCCGGACTTATGGACGATTGTGACGAATTGAATGAGGGATTGAAAAAGTGTCGCGATCACACGAAAGAAAGCGATGTTTGCGATATGGTCGGTCGATTGCACATCGATCTGTGCAATCAGAAAAAATTCATGTTGAACGGTGTCGAGATGCGATTGCAACTTAACAGATCCAGAAACTCGTTTTGTATAATGTCCAAAACGCTAACTACCTACAAGGTGACAATTAAAGAGATTAGTCTTTTCGTACGTCGATGTAAGATCAATCCGAGCGTATTGTTGGCGCACAGTAAAACTCTCGAGACCGGCACGGCCAAGTATCCGATCACGCGTGTAGAAGTGAAATCGTTCACACTACCCTCCGGCATAATGAGTAAGGCTTTAGACAGTGAATTTCTCGGCCAGTTACCGAAACGTGTGATAATTGGACTGGTCAGTAATCTTGCGTTCAACGGAGATTTCAAGAAGAATCCTTACAACTTTCAACACTACGATATGAATTATCTCGCATTGTACGTGGACGGTGAACAAGTACCGGCCAAACCGTTACAGCCCGTTTACACATTGAATAGTGAGACATATATACTCTCTTATTACACATTGGTCACCGGCACCGGAATCCAGTTCTTCGACGCAGGTAATGAGATCAAGAGAGGTGACTATCCGTACGGTAATTGTCTTATGGCGTTCGACTTGACACCGGACATGTCCGCGACTGAGTCGGGTCACTGGAATCTCCTGCGCAACGGTAATCTACGTATCGAAATTGGATTCTCCAAAGCGTTGCCCGAGACCGTCAACTGTATAGTGTACGCCGAACTGGACAACGTCATCGAGATCGATCGTCACCGTAACGTAACAGTTGACTTAAGCGGGTGAATAAAAGCGATCGCCAAACAGAAATATTGTCTGACAGCGAGTGCGTACAGTTTACTTCAAGGGTGAGCAGACGCACCGCCAGTCAGTAGTACGGTTGAAGTCATACGGTAAGGACGTGAACATGGACGCTTACGCTTCTGCGGACGACTATATCAAATCGTTTATTCAGGAGATTGAGGTTATGAACAATAATGCTAGTGATCAGACATTGGCATCACCTGATACGTCATTTGTAAAACCGACCACTGCCTGCAAGAGACGAAGGAGGGCAACTCCCATCGAAGTGGAAACCAAGAAACCAGGATGGGTGCCGAAACCAACAGATGATTGTCCCATAGTGTCATGGATGGACGATGGGAATAGTTTTGCTGTTCAAAACCCGGGAAACAAAGGACAAATGTTATTGAAAATGGAAATGTATGATGGTACAGATATGGTGTTCATGTGTGGTTTATTTTTGGACAAAGATGGTGAAATGCACCAAAGTGTTAAACAAGTAGTTGATGAAGTGGAAAACATGTGGATCGATAAATCAACAGGAGTACCGAAAATTACAGGCTTAACTCAAACTGTTACACAACGCAGTGCAGTTTCGCAGCCAACGTCGAAGAAGCGAGCTGTGAGGAAGAAACAACGAGTGGCGCAAGCAGTCAATTCAATTAGAGCAGCTGCATCCCAGACCGGTCTCGACGCGTCGGTTTTTTTGTGTGAACACCTGCGCCCGACCCTTCGGACCCCCCACTTAGAAGAAAATGGCGGCGAGGGTTTATAAGGCGGAGCCCCGCCCGATTGAGCATCATTCGCCACCAGACCGCCACCTCACATAGACCTACTCCAACTACTACTTGAGATGTCGAACAGCAGCAGCACTTTCAAGCCAGAGTTTTCGATTTTGAACGGCTATGCAACAACCGCGGACCTGAGAGCTACCCTCAACAACTGCAAGTCCGACTCTCCGCTCTACACTAGGATAGCCGATCTCCGAGAGGAATGCGGCTATCTCATCACTGCGATGGAGCGAGCCACCACACCCTTTGGCGAGACGATCATCGTGATCCTGGAGGGGCAGGTCGGGGACGACTTCTTTCTGCGAGTCTACCTGCCTAGGCGCTTCAACGAGGCCCTGAGCAACACCGACATCGAGCGCTACAACGGCGGATTTGGAGAACGCCTTCGCTTGGTGAAGCGCAGTCCGAGGGGTTCCAATAGCAGATTCACACCGTTGGAGTTTATGTAAAGCAAGACTTGAAGATTACGTTAATACCTTTGTAAATTAGTTTTCGTAGTCAATACTTATAGTCACGTTCAGAACATAACCACTGTGTTATTTATTTCACTTAACCCCAAAAATGTCCTTTAGTAGTAAGTTTAAGAGTGTGAGTATGGTAACTGTGAGGTGTTTAGCTCAAAGGTAATCATGGGCTTGATGTGGAAACATCCGTTCTCAGCCATTGTGGCGGGACCTTCGGGTTGTGACAAGTCACAGTTTGTGTCAAAGTTTATAAAGCACATTACAGAAATGTGTGACACACCATTAACCAGTATAAACTGGCATTATGGTAGTGGTGGTGGCGGCGGTGGTAACTCGAAAAATGTCACCATTAACCACATAGAAGGTCTACCAAACTTGGAGGATTTTTCTGGTAAAGAGCCGATACTTGTGATTATAGACGATATGATGCGTGAGGCCGACAACCGTGTGGTGGATCTTTTCACAAAAGGTTGCCATCATCGCAACATTAGTGTGTTTTTCATTACACAAAATTTGTTTCATCAAGGACGCGGGCAGAGGGACATCTCATTGAATGCGCATTACATTGTGTGTTTTAAGAATCCTAGAGATAGAGTTCAGATTAGGTACTTGGCCAGACAAATATATCCAGACAGCCCGAAATTCATCGAGGAGGCGTACGCTGACGCTACGAGGAATCCACACGGCTACCTACTGATAGACTTGAAACAATCAACTGACGAGAATATGCGAATACGAAGTTGCATATTTCCAGACGATTCTACCAACTATGTGTACTTGCCAAAGAAAAGGTAATTTCGCCATCAGTAGTAATCATGTCGTGCTTGCGGAAGGACGCAGCTCTGCTTACGGCTTTCATACACGCAACACCCAAGGAGCGGAAGGCACTGTTAAAGGTGTGTGACAAGAACCGCATTCGCTCAGTGTGTGAGTGCGCATACAACGTGTTGCGCGGTAACGTTCCTCTGGCGAAGAAGAGTAAAAGTCAGTTAAGCAAACACAAGGCGACGCTACGTCGATTGGTGAAACGCGGCGAAGGCTGGTCAAAGAAACGAAAGTATCTCATGCAAAAAGGCGGTGGAATCTTTATACCATTACTTTTGAGCGCAGTACTACAAGCAGCATTGAGTAGATAAAAATGACTGGCATCAACAATCAGTTCTATTTGACGCTGCCCAGCAACAGTTCGATGCAGTATTATCCGAAAAATACAGTTGCAAATTACATAACACATTTGCCGAGAGCTATTCAACTGGACGTTGGCGACTGGGAAATTGCACTTGTGGAAGTGCACTATCCAATGACATTTCTATCAGTCGGTAATGACGAAACAATTGACATTTGCATACAACCGCAAGAGGAAGCAAAAGTGAACATAGAAGCGTTGGCGCGGGTTATGGACAGCACTGCCGATGTAACGCCAGTAGTGTCGGCTACTCCAAAACAAAACCACAGAATTAAATTGAAGACTGGTGATTACGCAAATATTCAAGAATTGTGTGATCATATCAATTCGCAAGAACTAGCGATTACTTTTGGTGTAAAGTTCACCGTTGAAAACTCATACAACAAATTCATTGAAGTATCGATGGGAACTGATGTTGTAAAAATTACATTAAGTCCAACGTTAGCGCTTCAATTGGGGTTCGATCCGAATGAATTGACGCTGGAAGGTGATGCAGTTAACAAAAGCATCCGTTCGCCCAACATTCGTCTTGGCTTACCGTCACACATGTACGTGTATTGTGATTTAGTCGAGCCGCAGATGGTCGGCGATACAGTCGCACCGTTATTGAAAATTGTCAATATATCCACGTCTACTTATGTATACGGTTTGCATAAATCAACATCATTCATCGATCCGCACTATGTGTCTGTTATGAATAGATCTTTTGACAGTGTGGAAATTGACTTAAGAGATAACATTGGTAAACATTTGCCATTCCACTTTGGAACGTCGTGCGTGAAGTTACACTTTAGAAAAGTAGCTAGTCATTAGTGCAAAACTGGAACATGCAAAGAAGATGGTAGTTGTGCCACAAGAGTTGATTGATCGACTGCAATCAAATGCTACGGATAACAGACCGACTAATCTATCCAGTGAAAACAGCATCGACGCGGAGATGCAACAAATATTGAATAACAAACGCATGGACGATAGTGAAAAGTGGAAATTGTACAAACAAGCGTTACATCGCTTCTTGCATATTGCAGAGAATAGACTCAACCGATTAGCATACCAATCGTGGAGTCGGGTGGGAATGAACATAGTCGACGATCGCACCCCGCTGAGAAGGCGGTCCAGTGGAAGAGATTGTGGAAACGTTTTCCAAAACTTACAGATCTGATGCCCGCAATCTTTTACGTTTCATGAAACGTGATGGCAGCTTAATCAGTTGGTACAGTGGCTATTCAGTGTACATCAACGGTGTAAAAATCCCAGACTCAAATCTAGTGGATATCTTAAATTGCATAGTAAAGGTGCGAATGCGTGATTACACACCACCAGGATGGCGGGAAGTGCTCAACGCATTGAAAGCGATGAACGTGCCAAAGGACTATATGAATAATCTAAGAGCGCTTAAGGAAATAAATGCCGAATATCGATCATCATTCACAGGAGGAGAAGGATCAGACGATGAAGTGGACACATCAACTGAATCAATACTGAGAACACCGCTAATAAATCGGCTTCGATCGGCAAGAGGAAAACGTGTAACATCTACACCGGCGCGAGCGACAGAGCAGTTTGATTTTTCAAATAGAAACAAGCCGTCGTCAAATTTGGACAATTGGGAACCGTACACAGGATAGGTTTTCAGTATTATGGAGCGTTTGTATTACAATCCCATCGAACCTTCGTCGTATGGTGGTGTAGCTCCTTTAACGCGAGCTGCAAAACCAGTTTCAAAACGCAAAGTGATTGAATGGTTACAAACACAGGACACTTACACATTGCACAAACCGGCACGCAAGCGTTTCCCGCGCAATCCTTACATAGTGTTTGGTCCATTTGAATTGTGGCAAGCGGACTTGAACGATATGCGTGGTCTTAGTAAACACAACGACGGCGTCAACTACCTACTGACTGTAATAGACGTGTTTAGCAAACACCTGTATGTGCGAACGTTGAGGCGGAAAGAAGGGGCTGAAGTGGCCAACGCTTTCGAGGAGATATTTGCCGAAGCGACCGACACACCTCGCTGTTTACAAACCGACAAAGGTACTGAATTCACCGGTGCCAAGACGAAAAAATTATTCAAACAATACGGAATCATCTATGTCACTACACAAAACCCAGATGTTAAAGCGGCCGTAGTGGAACACGTGAATCGCACTTTGAAAACACGCATGTGGCGATATTTGACTTACAAAAACACATATCGTTATGTAGATGCGTTGGACAAACTGGTTAGTGCATACAACAACAGCGCTCACAGGAGTCTAGGCAATAGAATACGACCAGTCGATGTGACTGTCGACAATAAGCGAATAATGCATCAAGTATGGCGTCGCATGTTCGGTAAGATACCGCGTCGTGTTAAGGCAAAACTGAAAGTTGGCACCACAGTGCGCATATCTAAGGAGAAGGGCACATTCGCAAAAGGTTACGAGACTAATTGGAGTAAAGAAGTTTTTGTGGTGCGTCGTGTAAACACATTGATGCCTCTACCAATGTACACTTTGTCGGATCTCAACGGTGAACAAGTGACTGGACAGTTTTACGAATACGAATTACAAAAAGTGACAATATACAACGACCATCTGTTCAAGATTGCTGAAATACTAGACGCTAAGGGTCGCGGTCGCAGTAAGCGTTATTTCGTCAAGTGGGAAGGTTACGGAGACGAGTTCAATTCTTGGGTAAGAGCGCAAGATTTGCAAAATGCCTAATAGCAACCAGTTCTATTTGACATTGCCCAGCAACAGCTCAAAGGATTATTTTCCAAAAAACACAGTGTCCAAGTACACTACACATCTGCCGAGACAAATTCGATTAGAAGGCGATGGCGAGTGGGAGATGGCTTTGGTCGAAGCGCATTATCCATGTTCCTTTATGACTGTGGACGAGGAATCGTGTATTTGGCTCGACTATAAACTCGTTCTGCCGAGTATTCCCGTCAAACTCAGTGTCGAGCACATTATGCTAAAGATGAAACCCGGTTATTACAAGAACATAACCGATTTATTGAAAATGATCAATAAAGCGAAGGATGTCACCCAGTACTTGTACTTTGAGTATGACAAAGAGCAGGACAGAGTCAAGATCACGAAAATGGTGGACGGTATAAGCAAAGTACATTTCACCGAAGCGCTGTCTCTCCAGTTGGGTTTCGATCCGTACGAGAACGTTTTGTCAAATGACCTCACAGCGATATGGCCGCCTAATCTGACTATGGGACTGCCGACACACTTGTACGTGTATTGTGATCTGATTGAACCGCAGCTGATTGGTGACACTACAGCGCCGCTTTTGAAAATTGTCAACATTGACAGAGAGAACTACACACACGGCGCGCATAAGACTGTGCATTTCATCAGTCCTCATTATGCGCCAGTTATGAAAGGAACATTTGAAACGATCGATATTGACCTAAGGGATCACGCTAGTAAAAAAGCGTCATTCCTCTTTGGGACGTCGTACGTGAAGCTTCATTTCAAAAGAGGAGCTCAGCAATGATGAATACAAACGATCCCTACTTAGCGTACTATCGCCGCCAAAAATTGCAGCAGACCGGCGGCAGTATCGAGAGGGTATTTCGCGGTGCACCCTACCAGCGAGGACATGGAATTGGCAGTTTCCTAGGCGGTATGTTCCGCACCATCACACCACTACTCAAGTCGGGAGCCTCTGCTGTGGCCAAAGAGGAGTTGAAATCCGGTGTTGGATTCTTGGGCGACATGGCCATGCACCAGGGGGACCCCAAAGAAGCCGCTAGAGATCATTTCAGCCAGTTTACAGACTCGCTAAAACGCAGGGCGGACGGCAAACTTCAACGTGTGCTAAGTGGTGGCGGCGGCGGCGGCTCTCGCGCGAAACACCGTCGCATAACGCGAAAGAATACCGCGAAACACCGGCGCGCTACTCCTGCGCGAAAGACGAACGCGATACTCTCGCGTAAGAGATACGCGAAGCGCGCCATGTCCGGCGGCCGTCGTGTCACACCGCAGTCTTTGGCGAAACTCCTTCGAGGAAGGTCGTCGTCGTCATCCAAGAAGGGCAAGAGCAGCAGCAAGGAGGGAAGGACAGTTAGGAAGAAGAAGACGAGGAAAGCAGTGAGGAGAACGTCCGTACGTGATATATTCAATTAACACACACACACACACACACACACACACACACGCTAGCAATGTCGTTTCTACATCAAAAGTCGTGTGAATGCGTCAAGACGGAATTGGACTTATTCTCCCTACCGCCGACGCAGACCAGTATCGAGAGCGGCAAATGGATTCAGTACAAACCAATCTCCACACTGACTGATGATTCGCCCATCGAGTTTGTTGTGCCCGGCAACGGCGAAGAATACACCGATCTTTCGCAAACAATGTTGGAAGTTACAGCGTCTATTGTCAAGTCGACGGGAGCGGCAATCGCAGATGTCGAAGAATCGAATAAAATTGGTCCAGTCAACAATTGGCTGCACACGTTATTCAGTCAAGTCGATATGAGTATGAATCAGAAACTGGTCACACCACAAAACAACACTTATGCATATCGAGCGTATATTGAAACATTGATGAATTACGGCTATGATGCTAGGAAATCACATTTAACATGTGGACTGTGGAACGCAGACGACGCCGGCTATATGGACAATACTCTGGACGATAACGATGGACTAAAGGCGAGACGAAAAATGACAAATAAAAGTCGTGAAATCGATATACTCGGTCGCCTACATGTGGACATGTGTAATCAGAACAAGTTCCTGTTGAACGGTGTGGAACTGCGTTTTAAACTGATCCGATCAAAAGATTCCTTCTCCATTATGGCGGATGATGGTGACTACAAGGTGCACATTGTTGATGCGAATCTCTGGATACGAAGGTGTAAAGTTAGCCCCACGATACTGTTGGCGCACAGCAAGACGCTTCAGACCGGCACAGCTAAATACCCAATCACCAGAGTGGAATTGAAAACATTCACACTGCCGTTTGGAGTGAGGAGCAAAACTTTGGACAATGTCTTTCTAGGTCAAGTGCCGAAAAGAATTATTGTCGGACTGGTCACGAACGCCGCTTATAATGGTGATTTAAAAAAGAATCCATTTAACTTTCAAAATTTCAAAACCAACTACTTCTCGCTGTACGTTGACGGTGAACAAGTGCCGTCCAAACTGCTACAACCACACTACGAAACCGGCAAGGGAAAATACGTGATGGCGTATCACAGTCTGTTTTCAGGCTCCGGCATACACTTTAGCGATGCTGGTAATCTCATAAATAGAGACGATTACGACGATGGATACTGTCTGATGGCATTCGATCTAACACCTGATATGTCAGCAAGCGACACAACTCATTGGAACCTAGTGCGCAACGGCAGTGTGCGTATGGAGATTGCTTTCGACACTGGGCTCACAGAGACTGTCAACTGTCTGGTATACGCAGAGTTTGACAACGTCATAGAAATCGATCGTCATCGCAACGTGTCTGCGGACTTTGGCGGTTAGATCGTCGGCGGCGGCGTCATCGTCCTCCTCAGTCATCAACCAACACTCGCACAAGATGGATCGTTTATGCAGAGCACAGCGTACAAATTTAGCATCTCCAATTATTGTGGATTTTCAATGTTTCAAGGACAACTCAAATGACTACGTTCTGAAGGAAGTGTGCGTCTTGGAATTGGCCAGTGGATCACTGCTAATGCATTATATCGCCAAATCACCATTCAGCCGAGATTTCCTATCACAAGAGAAACTGCGTGAAAGCTATTGGCTCACAAAACACTGTCACGGATTGGAATGGGACCAAGGTGATATCTGGTATCATGTGCTAGAGGAAAAGTTACGTGCATGTATCGCCAAATGACCGATTGTCTATGTCAAAGGTGCTGAGAAAAAAGAGTTTGTACGATACAATTTCATCACGGATCACTGTACTACTAATGTCATCGATATCAACGATATTGGCTGCGGATCATTATCGTCAATCAACAGTCTACTATCAACAAACGCAGTGCGATGTCGCCACCACAGAACAGCTCACATACGATGCGCTCTAACCAATTGTATCACATTGCGCGGTTGGCTACATCTAAGTACAAATATCGATGACGCTGATGATAACGCTGACGATGGTGAGAGTGATACCAGTTCCTGCTTTTGTTTTGCTACTAGTACTACTCCTACTACTGACTGTGGCGTCGACACAGTAGAATGAATACCTTAGAGATACAAAAGTGTATGGCTAAACTGCCCGTACAGAATGTTGGTGTCTACGCTGCGGATCAATTGCCCCATTATATTTCACCATCTACTGCTATGATTGTGAACACTGATTTACACAATGAAGACGGCACTCACTGGGTCGCTTTCTACCTTAACAAAGGAGGAGGAATAATTGAATTCTTTGACAGCTACGGCCAACCGCCACATCTTCAATTCTACCAAGGATTCCTGAGACGCAACGCTCGTCGCTACCTGTAAAACGAGCATCGCATTCAAAGTGACAACACTCTGGTCTGCGGTCAATACTGCCTTGTGTTCCTGTACTGCCGCGCCCACTACGGTATGAAGATGACGGACTTTGTGCAGCTCTTTGAACACTCATCTACTGGCCACAACGACGCACTGATCAGAAGACTCTTTGCACAAATGTATACCAATTGAATTTTGAAATTTTGCATTTTTTTCTCAATAAACTAGTTGTGTACTCAGAATAAAAAGAAATATTCTTATTATTTCCCATCCTCTCCTCCTTTACCCCAAAGTGGGGCAGATCTATCATACAATAGCATTAGCAGGTGCATTCTAGTCCTCAACAATTCCTGTAGTATGGGGGAGCGAAAATCTCCCCCTAACCCATTGTGTGTTAGGGGGAGCGAAAATCTCCCCCCTGGTAATTAAACCAATTGAACAACAGTTGTCAACCACCTGAGGTCTCATAGGTCTATCCCACTTTTGGGGTAGACCTAACGTACAATTATAGGTCTGCTCCAAATTGGGACAGACCTATCATACAATGATTGTAAAGTAACATTCATATCTGAACCTGGTTTATATGAATTAACATATTCCTGAATTTTTTTTTTTTTTGTATCTTAAGACTATGTGAGGGGAGAAAAAAAAGACGAATGTATATACAAACAATTTGGCTATTTATTTACACACTTTAAATATATTTTACATCGAGTATGTACTCCTGAACATTTGAGATTGACTAGCAAAAACGAGACTCGGCACAAACTAATGACTAGAAAAAAAAGGAGCACATTTCTAAGTTTTACGAGACTCGATACAAACTAATGCCTAGATTTTTCAAAATAATATACAAGTCAGGGTCTTTGGTAATATGTCACAACCACTCAACGCTACTCATCCGCCACCTCTTCATCGTCTTGAGGGATGTCTTCGGGCTGAGGTGGTACGTCAATATGTCCCCAAGGCAGTGTATTTACACCGTCCGGAAGGATGTAACGCTTGTCATCATTATAGCTCAAGGTAGCTTGTCGACTTGAACTGTGAAGACGCGGTGATTTCGGGACTGGAACCTGGTGTTGATGGTTCTCTTCAACACGCCGTTGAAAAGGCATTCCCGATAGTCGTCAGAGGTTAGATTGTGTTTTACAACACCTCTAGCGACTCCCTTGGTGCGCTTCACTGTCATGACCTGCAACTCGTCATCTTTGGTCCTCTCCTCGAACTCGACAATATCTATGAAATAAAGTTTCGAGCGAAGACCGAGGTACTCGAGCAGCGGAAGTCCGTTCGCTTCATCCTTAAACTTTCCGATGACTTTTGCGTTGATGGGGCTGTAGCAGGGATGGTTTCGGGGGTACGCACTGGTGTCAAAATCATCCAGATGCTCCAACATGTCCTCATAAACATCTTCAGTCTGGACGTCGAACACGAAGCTGTCAGTGTCCATGTAGTCAACCTTCAGACGGTCACCGTAGCGGTTCTTCATCTTCCGAAGGAAGTCGTACATGAGCCACTTGCTCAGATCGAGGACACACATTCCGACGTACAACGGTTTGTCCAGGACGATATTGACTTTCGACATGTGGACAATGGCGACATCATCGTTGAAGTAGGTTCGGTCCAGGAAGTTTGACTTGGCCACGTAATTCCTGAACATCTCCGGCGTACACACCAGCTTAGAGTTCATTCGCTTGCGAACATTCTCGATCGTCTTGCCGAAGACCGCATTGTTCATAAGCTTGAAAAAGTTTTGTTCAAACTTGGTCTTGGCCTTCTTCCTCAGTTCGGTGTTCATTAGGATGTAGCTCTCTAACCACCGAGACTGTCGGAACGAGATGACGCCATGCACGTTCGCAAGCTCCAGCCCGTTTTCCAGTGCCTGTTGCAAGATTCTGTAATGACAGATGTAGTTCTTCTTGTCATCCAGAGTCGTAACGAGCTTCTTGAATTTCCCTCCTGGCGGACGTTTGGTCTCACAGCAGTAAGGGAGATCTTTGTGAAGGTCGTGCAGGTGGCCGGGGTAGCGAAGGTCAACTTCCAAGACGTAGCCCGTGGGTCCTTCGGGGTCCAACGCTGCAATATCCAGGGACGCGATCTCCTCGCGGCTGAGCCATTGGAAGTGTCCCTGTGGAAGACACTGGGACATGGCCCAACCGTAAAGGTTGTTGGCGTCCAAGTATAGCAGGTGATGCGTTGGCTCTTCAGGTCGTCGATCTTCAGGGCGACATCCATCATGGTTGGCCTTGGCGTGTCTGGTGATCGTCTGGGAAATACCTCCTCTGATGCCTTGCTCGAAGAAGAGGTACATGTCAAAGTCCTGTATCGTATCAAGCTCCACTCCACAGGTCCTTAACATGACATCCCAGGCGTATGACGGTAGGGTGTAGTAGTGCGAAGGGTCTAGTTCGTATTCAGCCATCGACGTGTCCCTGAAGCGTTCAAAGACGTCAGTCAACAGCGCAATGTCACAGCGCAGGTACTTCTCGGCGTTGTCCTTGAGGTTCCTACAACCGAAGGTTTCCCACACGTTGCGAGCATGCTCGTAGTCTGCATCCGTGATGTCCTCCAGGGTCAGGTCGTTGTGGAAATCTCGCTGCAGAGGCAGTTCCGTAGTATCTTCCAAAACGGCGTTCGACGTTACAAAGTTGTACGGGAACACGCCTTTCCTACGGACTAGATCGAAGAGGTGGTCTTCGGGGAATCTCTTCCTCGTCTCCAAGAGTTGAGCTGGTGGAAGTGCGGCTGCGAGGCTGGTGAGGCTCAAAGCCAGGAACCTGTAGGTGTCGAGGAACCTGACTCTGAATCCTGGCTGTCTTTTTCCACGCCCTGGCATCCCAACCGGTGCCGCTGCTCGGTCGAACAGGAACCGCTTCGTGAAAGCGATGTACCACTCTTCCGTGTGAGCCAACACCTCAACATCACCAGGGTCGACTGCCAACTCCTGCACTATGAAGTGAGCGTCGTAGTTGGAGAGGTTGTGGAAGTAGCAGTTGACTACTCGCTGCTCCCTGTAGCGTAGGTTACATGATCTGTGCGCAGCGCCACGGAACTCGTAGGGCGGCGCGTGGTTGTGATCACGAACCGTTGGGTCTTCTCTTGAAAATGGCGATCCACAGAGGTAGCAATTCGCTGTCGAGTTGTACTGCATTGTTTCCGCTGGGGTCAGGACAGGGCGCAGATTTCTTGCTTCGTACAGGAAGTTCCACAATCGTTCAACATCAGTTTTCAACATCTCCATAAATGTCTTTGACGCATCATCCCCGAAGTAGACTCGAGGCTCAAACTCTTCAAGTCCGTACGAGTCGATGATCTGGTACGCAAAGGCATATGGGATGTGGATGTGGGTGGCTACTCCTCCGTGCGGCTCGTCGACTTGTTCATCCATCTCCGCGGTCGGCAGTAGAGCACACTCAAAGTCCGCGTAGATGGTGAAACGCTCGCGTCGGGTGAACTCTGGATGGCTGAATTTGATTTCAGTCTTTCTCGGCGTATCCATGCGAATAGGGGATGAAGCGGAGCAGTATCGCCTGTGCTCCTCCAGACGCTGAGCACCCGTCAGACCGAGCTTGTTCGGACGGTTGTCAAAGTGCGCGAAGCACCGCTTACAGATGAATATCCTGTCTACACGCGCTGTGAGTTGGGGACGGATCAGTCGGCCAAGGTCTTTGATGTAGGCGTAGTGACTATCACCGTCCGCTGTCACGTACAAAAGGTCGCAATGGTCTTCGCGCTCCTGCCTACAGATCTTCAAGGGAAAGACGGTGTCCTGATACTTTGGTTGTCCGTTAGGTTTCTGACCCACGCGCGTGTGATCAATAGCATAGACGTTGATGCTGATGTTGTTTGTCCGCTCAAACGTCTTGATACTTTTCAGAGCAACGGGGAATTGAAGGCCGGTCCAATCGTATCGGGCGATGATGTCATCGGTGTACGATGCCGGTCTTTTAGGGTCCTCTCGAACAAACTTGCCCAGGACAGCATACATAAAACACCGCTCATCGGTGTTCGATACGTTGACGACTGCTTTGGTGTTCTCCAGAGACGTAGGCAGTGGGAGCCAAGCTCGACCATCTTCACCTAGAGGAGTGTACTCGTTGATACCGACCTCCAAATCACGAACGCGAAGGTATGTCCACCCGGAGCCGATATGATCACACTCAGCCTTCTCTCTGATAAGCTTCGCAAAAGCTGTTGTGATGTACTGGTTCAGGTTCGAGGTCGCCGTCAGCGGAGTCATCTTCGTCTTGAAGTTGCGCAGGCAGGTGTTGTTGTGAATATTTTGGAATTCACACTCCAGCTTCAAGTTGACCTTAATGCTGCGGTGTTTCGCCAAGGTGTTCTCAAGCAACTCCGTAAGGCTCACAATCAACAACGCCATCACTTCTCCGATTGTGACGAGATTCTCCATCGGCCTCTGCAGACGGTACGTTAGGAGGCGGTTGCGGAAACCCCGTTGAATGAGTGAGAACACGGGGTTTGGCTGTCCTGCTCCAGTCATCTCAACATCATCGGGTTGTTGGTGTGTGCTCGTACCGGGTTGTGGCTCCGTGCTTGGACCTGGCTGGGGTTCATCCTGTTCCATGGCTGCTCGGTTCCGGATCAGGTCCTTCATGATCGGGCAAGAGAACCGCTCATGATGGTCCTTGTTGATCAGCTTGTTGAACTCCTGACCGCAGTATGCGCAAGGGAATCTCCGTTCTTGGCCATCACCGTGAAATTGATTGGTGTGGCGACGAAGGTTGTCTTCCCTCTTAAACTCGGCGCCGCATGTGACGCAAAGGAACCTGCGGACTCTGCTGTGGGTTGATTCCACATGTCGACGCAGGTTTCTTTCACGACGGAAACGACGACCGCATTCATGGCAGGTGTGGTGGCCAGGACCCGGACCTTCATCTGAAAATAAAAATAAAAACAAATTAGGATAAATGAAGATACAAATTCCCCTCTCTCTCGAGAATCACATTTCAAAGTTAAGTTTGTTAAATCAAAATAGCAATCATTAAACAGGGAGGAAGTAATCTTCTGTACTGTTTGTCTACATTGATGATCCTGGGTTTAAAGCAAAGGATGTAGCTGCAATAATGAGCTACGCCAACCCTAAAGAAGCCTTATGTGTTAGGGGGAGCGAAAATCTCCCCCTAGTAATTAAATCAATAGTACATCAGTTGGCAAACACCCGAGGTCTCATTCTTGTTCTAGTCTTCAACAATTCCTTACGTATGGGGGAGCAAAAATCTCCCCCTAAGCCATTTTGTGTTAGGGGGAGCGAAAACCTCCCCCCTAACAATTAAATCAGTTGAACACCAGTTGTCACGGTCTCATTCTTCTTCAGGAACCTAGTTAAATAGTTAAAAAAGAAGGTAAATAGTCACTAGGGGAAAAAAGTTATTTTAATGTAGATTCTCACCTTCAACGGAGTGTTGATTGACACCGACAGTCGTCTGTGGTGCAACAATCGCCTCCCGGGGTGGAACGACGCGGTTATTCGCTCCCATGTGCCGCTCTAAGGCCCCCTGGTCTGCGAATGTGGCTCGACAAAGCCGACATGCAGCTTCTCCATCTGCAAACGCACAAAACGATTAGATTGAGAAATGATTAACACCTGTCTTAGTTTAGTGTACTTGATGGGGGGTGTATCGATACACCCCCCTTCAAGTGCTCCAACCCAAAGCATTCACTGGTAGTTAACTTGTCCGCAGGCGCTGATGGGCTAGCTCTGTTGGTTGTAGCGTTACCCTGCTCAACTCTTGTATTAATTATCAAAAGTACGTCATGTGGGTACTCAAAATACTCGGCTTGAAGAGGGGATTCCGAAAATGCATTAAAAAAAGAGGGTCAGGTTCAAGGTCATCATCAGGTAAGCCCAAAGTGGTCGATGTGGGTACTCAAAATACTCGGTTTGAAGAGGGGATTCCAAAAATGCATTAAAAAAAGAGGGTCAGGTTCAAGGTCATCATCAGGTTTGCCCAAAGTGGTCGATGTGGGTACTCAAATGACTCGTCTTGACTAGACGAGCAAGAATCTGCAATCAGAATTCAGATCCGACCCATGGTAGCCCAGACCCATTACCCCCCCCCCCCCCCGAGGTCTCGTCTGTGACACTTTACCCCCCCCCCGAGGTTAGGGTCATACTCGGGGGGGGGGGGGGGTATGAAGTATGTCATATGGGTACTCTGATGACTTGACTTGATGGTTCGAACAATAGCATAAGTTATTAACATTATATAAATATAGTCATGTAATTTTTAATTTTTTTTTACACAGCTCTATATTCGCACAGAATAACTAAAGCTGTTAAATAAAAAGAAGACTTTTATCACACTCCGGTTATACTGCATAACATATTCCTATATTACTAACATTTAAGTCTGATTAAAACAATAATGCAACACACAATGACGTACCTTGCTGGGGTGGGACGAATCCACCGTGGAATTCTGCGTAGTGCTTCATACTGTGTCTGCGCGGGAACGTGCTGCCGCAAATGACGCATTGGTGTGAGTCGTTCATCTTGAATATGGATTATAACGTTTCGATAATCGCAAACAATACGGCACAACACAACCGTTTTAAATAGTTCAAAGATGCTGGACGAATATCACAAATGAAATCAGCAACTAACAAAAATCGCGTAGAACGGAGCAGGATCGGACTAACACGTCTACACGCACTGAACTCTCGAACTGAACTGACGGAGGGCTGGCGATGTGGGGTGACGCTCTCCACTAATGGATTTCGGAGAAGGCCGGGGCAATAAATCTCAACCGCTGTCAGGGGTAAAAGCAACCCTCCTCTAATTGAATTCGATACGGGGGGACTATAATGGGTTCCTAGAAGGGTCGGGTGCAGCTGCTTCCCAGACCGGTCTCGACTCACCGGTCTTTTGTGCGAACATCTGCTGCGTCGACGTTTGTCGCCTAGACAACAAATCACGACAGCTGTCAGGGGTAAAGGCAACCCTCCTCTAATGTAATTCGATACAGGCTGACTATAATGGGTTCCTGGAACGCAGATGCTTCCGAGGTTAGGTTAGGTTAGGTTAGGTTAGGTAAGGTTAGGTTTGGGGGGGGCAAAAGTGTCACAGACGAGACCTCGGGGGGGGGGGGTAAAGTGTCACAGACGAGACCTCGGGGGGGGCTCCTCCTGATTGATGTACCTCGGGGGGGGGGCTCCTCCTGATTGATGTACCGGGGGGGGCTCCTCCTGATTGATGTACCGGGGGGGAGGGCTCCTCCTGAAATGAAAAAAAATTTGCATATTAATTAGGGTAATTAAATAATTTGCATATTAATTAGGGTAATTAAAATTTGCATATTAATTAGGGTAATTAAAAAAAAAAATCATACTAATTAGGGGGAGGGCTCCTCGGGGGGGGGCGCTCCTCCTGGCTCCTCCTGCCCCAGAACACTCCATTTATCCCTACTGCCCAACTGTCAATTTATTTTTTCCGCTATTATACAAACTAAATTTTGAGCATTTGTGAAAGTCCGTTATAAGTTTATATATGCTGTTTGCTATACGCAGTTTACTTATAATTCTGCGTTCTTTTCTAATTATTTAATTTTCAAGTTTATATAGAATATGCATCGGAGCATTTGGTTGGTCTTCAATTAATTTATTTCACTCTTTTATATTAACAAAATCTTGTATTTAAGGATTCAACGTTTTAAATGCCCATTTTACTTTGAAATCTAGTTTTGATATTATTTATTATACAATATAAATCGTTAAACTTATACGTATAATAGGTTTTAAAATTAAAAACAATCAGTTCCTCTCGAACGATAGTAAAATGTAGTAAACAAAAGGTTGGCATGGTTTTGACTAGAAGGAAAGGGAAGTTTCGTCTAAATTTACTAGCATAAGTTACTTAACCCCTTCATAAACTGCTGCAAAGTACTCATATAAAATACATGATGAGTTAAGCTCATTCATATAATTTGTCTTTCACTAAACAAGTTGGTTGTCATTGCCAATATAAACAACGAACATATATCAGTGGCAAGCCTGACTGTCCACATGTATGCAGAGAGGCAAAGACAGTTTAATCCGTCACTGTCCTACAGTAACACAGTTCAGCACTGTCGTTTGGTTGTGGTTGACTGAGAATAGCAGTTAAGAATAAATTGTTGAGGGCCATCACAAACTATTCGAAAAATAGTTCTGAGATAATCTTATATACTTGGAAGTAATTAGTAGCCATATAGAGTATTTATCCTAATAAAGAATAAAATAATGATATGAGTCGGAAAACTCAATCAAAAGTTGAGAGAATTTAGTGTGAAACGATCCTGTAGTTTTCTTATAAAAAAAAAACTATGGATTAATAGTTATAATCGATTTGTATCAATCAATATTATTATTTATATTAATCATATTTCCTTTACATTGGTTAAAAGGTCATTGACGTACGGACATTATTTAAATTAAGGAAACACATGCGATTATATAGGTGGCGGTTGGAAAAGAAGGAGATATGTAGCTGTGATAACTCCCTGGTCCCTGGTGACTCATAAACTTTGTATATATTAATTCTATAATTATTAATATTTTTTAATCTATAAAACCGGTATAGGTTTTAGGAGATATTAATCTCAAACGTCTATTATGAGCCCACATTATTTTAAAGAATTCCGAAACTACATGGTGCCTACAGTTACAAATCGACTATGTCACCGAATAGAAGCTATAGTCTAAAGTAAAACTGATTTTAATAAGTACAATAATTCATATTAACAAATCAAAGTAAAATTTTTTCCAAAATAAGTAATATTTAAATGACCATTAAAATATTTGATAGCGTAATTTCAGACCTTATTTATAAGACATAAATTTATTTGAAGGTTATGAGTGAATCTTAAAACTTGTTGTGCTCTTAATATTCAACCATTACAAGAATTATGAAATTAATGTTCATGAATAAAATAACGAGGTAAAAGCTATTTTGTATACACTTTTTAGAATATAAGAAACGGTTTGTGTAGTAAAGGAGTTCAAAATGAATGATACAATTGTTAACTAAGAGACAAATTCATGTCTTAAGGTCTTTATTAGAGGCAAGGTAACGTCTCATTAAGTAAGGTAAACGTCCTTTACACGAAGTCGTTAATATTTTAAACCCCCCCCCCAAAAAAAAAAAAAATCCCTCTCCGCTGATGCAGTCATCAGACTGTGGTAGTTGTAGCGCGGGTTGTAAAAAGGTGGAAAGATAACAATATTTATGTTCAGTATTGATATAAAGTGACTTATTGATTGTATTTAAATTTGAGGTATAGATAAAAAATGCATAGTAGAATAGAGATCACTGATTTATTTCGGATAGTATAATCGTCGTTCGTAAATATATGTGCAGGTAAAGGTAACGTTAATGGCATTTTGGATGTCTTATTTTCTGCACGAAAAGTGCATTTAAACAAGATAGCAACAATTTCAATTTGTAATTAATACAAAATTATTTGAAATAAATAAGATATAGCTGAAAAACGGAATGGAATTATTAGACTAAGTATAACAATAGTGGTGTATATATGCTAAATCGTCACGACTCACTGTAATTGCCAGCATTCAGCCCGACGTAAATCAAGTTGAACGATTTGAAATTTATGCGAAATAGTACTCATTACAACATAAGTCTTATATCGGCAGTAACCGTTAGTATATTGTTTCAATACATAAATTAATGTTTTAAAATAAACTAATTCAAATGTTAACCAAGAAACGAAACCGTGGTATAACATGAAATTCAAATGTTTACTATATCTATACAATAATGCTTTACAATTTTTAGTACATTACATTGGTTAAACTTCTTTATTGCAAAGTACACCAAGTTATAATGGTAGTACGATCTTTATTTAATTATTAAATACCAAATGTAAGAGGAAGAGATTAATTAAACACATAATTAAATGCTATAACTTGCGTTAATTCAATTGGCTTTAGTTTTTTATTTAACTAATTACAAGCAAAACTATTATGTTAATTACAGCAACAACAAATAAAATAAAGTAACTATACAAACGACGATTGTAAAAATATTGTTTAACTACAATTCATCAACAGATGTAATTTAACTAATGTATTTAACTAAATAATATGTACATGTTGTGTAAGTAATATGTGTTTGTGTGCGTTAAGTAAACTACATCCTGATATATTGCCACTCCAGGTAATGAACTACAATGCTGCAACAACTTGATTTACGACGGGCTGAATGCTGGCAATTACAGTGAGTCGTGACGATTTAGCATATATACACCACTATTGTTATACTTAGTCTAATAATTCTATTCCGTTTTTCAGCTATATCTTATTTATTTCAAATAATTTTGTATTAATTACAAATTGAAATTGTTGCTATCTTGTTTAAATGCACATTTCGTGCAGAAAATAAGACATCCAAAATGCCATTAACGTTACCTTTACCTGCACATATATTTACGAACGACGATTATACTATCCGAAATAATTCAGTGATTTCTATTCTACTATGCATTTTTTATCTATACCTCAAATTTAAATACAATCAATAAGTCACTTTATATCAATACTGAACATAAATATTGTTATCTTTCTACCTTTTTACAACCCGCGCTACAACTACCACAGTCTGATGACTGCATCAGCGGAGAGGGATTTTTTTTTTTTTGGGGGGGGGGGTTTAAAATATTAACGACTTTGTGTAAAGGACGTTTACCTTACTTAATGAGACTTACCTTGCCTCTAATAAAGACCTTAAGACATGAATTTGTCTCTTAGTTAACAATTTTATCATTCATTTTGAACTCCTTTACTACACAAACCGTTTCTTATATTCTAAAAAGTGTATACAAAATAGCTTTTACCTCATTATTTTATTCATGAACATTAATTTCATAATCCTTGTAATGGTTGAATATTAAGAGCACAACAAGTTTTAAGATTCACTCATAACCTTCAAATAAATTGATGTCTTATAAATAAGGTCTGAAATTACGCTATCAAATATTTTAATGGTCATTTAAATATTACTTATTTTGGAAATAATTTTACTTTGACTTGTTAATATGAATAGTTGCATTTATTAAAATCAGTTTTACTTTAGACTATAGCTGCTATTCGTTGACATAGTTGTTTTGTAAGTGTAGGCACTATGTAGTTTTGGAATTCTTTAAAATAATGGTTGCTTATAATAGACGTTTTAGAATAATATCTCCTAAAACCTATACCAGTTTTATAGATTAAAATAGATTAATAATTATAGAATTAATATATACAAAGTTTATGAGTCACCAGGGACTAGGGAGTTATCACAGCTACATATCTCCTTCTTTTACAACCGCCACCTCTATAATCGCATGTGTTTCCTTAATTGAAAATTTCAATTAAGGACATTATTTAATAATGTCCGTACGTCAATGACCTTTTAACCTATGTAAAGGAAATGTGATTTTAAAATTGATACAAATCGATTATAACTATTAATCCATAGTGTTTTTTTTATAAGAAAACTAAAGGATCGTTTCACATTAAATTCTCTCAACTTTTGATTGAGTTTTCCGACTCATATCATTATTTTATTTTTTGAGAAACACATATTTAACATACAATTTAAATTTATTTTTAGCTTTAGGTAAATAACTGAAGACGTATCGTTATAAAATTAAAAAAACTTAATCCCAATCGGAAAAAGAAGCTCTATATATTTTGCGGGTGGTGTCAAAAGTGTTCGTTTATCATATATACAGGGTGTCACAAAAATGCTTACTGCGTTATGCAGAATCGGATTCTACATACAAAAACAAGTCGAAAATGTATAGTAACATTTTTGTGATTTCGGATTAGTTTAGGCGTAATCCGCCATTTTGTATTTTTTTGAAAATAATTAATAATTCAATAACACATGGAGATATTTTATGAAACTTGGTATAATCTTTAAGTTTATGGTTTTTAACATTTTCCAAAAATAATTGTTATTAAACCTATCAAATTTAAAAATGGTGGCCATTTAAATATTCCAAAGTCAAATTCCATGAAAACTACTAACTAAACCAAAGTTTTACAAGGCATACAATTTAAAGCACTTTGTAATCCAATTCCAATGACATTTTTCCTATAAAGATTCGTTAATAAATAAAAAAAAACTATAATAATTTTTTATAATAAATTTCAAAATGGCGGCCATATAACACTTTCAAAGTAAAATTCCCTAGTGCATTTTACCATATAATTACAAGTCCTTTAAATTTAATGTATTTTAAAATTTTGTTCTAGTTGCTAGTTATAAAGGAATTTGAATTTGAAATTTTTATATGGCCGCAATTTTGAAATTTATTATAACAAATTACAATAACTTTTTTATTTATAAACCGATTTGTACAGTACAAATATGATTGGATTTGGATTACAAAGTGCTTCAAATTATACGTCATGTAAAATTTAGTTTTAGTTGCTAGTTATCATGTAATTTGACTTTGAAATATTTATATGGCCGCCATTTTAAAAATTGTATAAGTTTAATAACAATTGTTTTTGGAAAATGTTAAACACCAGAAACTTAAAGTTTATACCAAGATTCATACAAATACCTCCAAGGGTTTTTGAATTATTAATTATTTTCAAAAAATACAAAATGGCGGATTACGCCTAAACTAATCCGAAATCGCAAAAATATTACAATTCATTTTCGACTTGTTTTTGTATGTAGAATCCGATTCTACTTAGCGCGCTTCGCATTTTTGTGGCACCCTGTATATATAGTTGGACACACAAAATAAGTATTAATTTTACATACATGGAAACTATTTTTACAAGAGTTGCTTAATAACTTGCACATATTTACCTTAATCTTTAAAACTATGTGTTTTAAATTACGTATGTATGGTTACACAGATAAATCGTTTAAATTTGTTTCAATTACTCGTTGTATTTACTTACTTGACGGCTGATTTATTACCACATTATCCCATTATATTGAAACAGATGCCTTTATATTATATGCAATTAAATTCTATGGGAGTTACAGAAGTATTGGGTTAAGTGATAGCTGTTGCCTGGATAAAATTATTTATAATTGGACTATTTTTGCAAATAACCCAGACTTTATATATGCGGGGTGCTCGTATGAAGATTTAGTACTATAGCAGTTTGCAACATAAATGTGTAGCTGTAAACATAGTTTTACTGTTTTTATAATATACATGTAAGCAACCTGGAATGTATAATTGAAAAACAACCTAAATTATTAAAACTTGATATTGAAATTATCCGTTTCACAACTTCTTAATTACAATTCTAATCTTCATTAGAAATAAGTTTTAAGTGCTTTTACGTGTTGGAAACCACGCGGAAATTCACTTATTGGAACTCATTGCATTTCATTAAAGGTTACGTAAGTACTTGAAAAATGGAGATATTGATTTCGTATTACCAAATTCCGTTATATTTAGATACTTTAAAACAATGATTTTATTACCAAGCTAATATACTTAATTATTTATAAAGTTTATTTTTAAAATACGATAAAACTGCTATAAATATTGGGAGGTTCTAATTATGTACATACAATGTTCTTTGTAATATGCAATCTGGGAGAGTATAGTTTATAGAGATTCTTCTAGTCTCTATTACGAGCCCACAACATTTTAAAAATTGCTGACAACATAGTATCTAAGCTTACAAAATAACTTTATGAATGAAAAGCAGTTATATTTTACAGTAAAACTAATAAACACAAGACACATATTCACGAAGCAACTTAGCCTCATTTTATTAAAAAGTTATAACTTAATGACCATTCTAATATTTGATAGAGTAATATACACATATTTTTTTTAGACCTACATTTATTTAAACTGCAAATTTATATTCTATCATTAACAGTCTTCATGGAAGTACTTTTAGGAACAATATGATGCTGAAACAACAATTTTATAAATATTTAAGAATATACATTTCTTGAATATTAAATGATTTTTAATAAATGGTAAAACTATTAATTTAGAGAAAAGTCCATGTCTTAAGGTGTTTATTAAGTAAATAAACGTCTTTCCACAACGTCATTCGTATTTTAAACCCCTCCCCCTAAATACCTCATCACTTATGTTCTACCCTGGCACCTGACCAAGGTATGTTACGCAAATCCTGCAAGATTATGAGCTGTTAAAGTATTTATATTAAAATAGGAAGAGTGTATGTTAGTTTTACCAGAAAGTATTATTTATTCGCATAATGTAATCGTAAAAACTACTTTAGTTAGTATTTCAGTATGGGTTGTAAAAAAGTAGAAACCTAGCAATATTTATTTTCAGTTTTTATACAAATTTACTTATTTTATAACATTTACATTTGAGGAATAGATAAAAGACTTATTAGAATAAAAAGCGCTGATTTATTTCTAAAACTATAATCGGCTCAAATATCACCATTGTGTTTTGTATTGTAATAAACAACATATTTTACCTAATAGATAAGGTTACATACCTTGTATGCGTCAATCATCTATTTGACTAGATTACTAGTTTCGGGACTAGTATCGCATCATTATGATATTGATTATAACCAAAGCTAAAATACTCTCATCGATTTGAGGTTTAACACATTTTCAACGCTAAACATATACTTTTACGTGACACAAAGAAACATTAAAGATCTAATGACTAACAAAGAGTGGACACATTTACTCCCCACGTGTGGCCGGCCAAGAACTCTAATAAATGTATGTATTGGTGGTGCTTACTGCATGACTCTAAATCTTAGGTGATTTAAATAAATAAAACACTATACAGATTTGACATGCAATGCACTCTTTATCAGACCACCCTAGCATATCTATTCTTGTTTATGATTTTAATGAGTGCAGATACATGAATCGTTACTTACATAAATTTTATTGAACTAATTTTTATTAAATTTTAATAAAAAAATACTTCTAGGTTTTCGATGTAAAAGCCATGAAAACACCAAAAGACAAATTTAAATTTACCTATACAACAAATTAAAACCACGCACAAACACAGACCAAAATCAGGAGATTGAATTTCTTGGTAAGGACGTTTATCCTTTGGGACCTGTAATCTGTAGGTGTAGAATCACTAAGGCAATGAATCGAGAACCAAGGACTTAACTGTCCATATCTACCAATTGCACACAATTCGTCTTTTCATACACTACACAAAAACAGAACTTACATCAAATAGATAAAAATTACTTTTAAATCAGCATAAAAATACTGTCAACCCCCAAGTCTATCAAGTGAGCTAATCTTTTAATGATTTAATGAATAAAATTAATCTTTTTATTTTCTGAAGTTTTATACGTGTTTCAGTTTATGCTACCATTCACGAACAATACATTTTGGGATACTAAATATCAGCTCGTGGGAATTCAGGAAATTATAAATATTTAAATGTAAATTACATAGGAAGCCTTCATTACAGACACAAAAAAACTAAGTGAGACGGACACTATGGTGTGTTAGATATAAAGTAAAGTGGCTGTTTGACCAAATATAGCATTATATCAATCGAAGGTTGTTGTTTGACCTTTACAGTTGGATAGTAATACAGATTTGCTAGAGTTGTATATTTAAAAAAAAATTTGGTAAGTTTTGGTATGATAAAAAAAGTAAAATATGTTGCCCTTATTAATTATGACAGAAAAAAACACGTAGAAATAAAGCGGTTTTACAAGTATTGGTATTTTAATATAGTAGCATATCATTGTAATTACATATTTAGTAATAAGATAAAATAAATTCATTAGATATTTTGTTAGTATAGTAATAATTTATTTATTAGATTATTATTGATATCCATGCTTATTGGCTGTGAAATACAATTTGGTTTGCAGTATAATGTAAAACAAACGATTGTGTCCCTTTAAATTTATTTAACCGAAGGGATCATTCAAACAAATTAGTTTTGGGATCAATTGTCTTTTGTACGCAACAATCGACAGAAAATCTCTTGAAATTCATTTAATACATGTAAAGTTGTAAACAGTAAAGGGATTTCATTTCTATTTTATTGGAAGGATTCCGAAGGCAATCGCAAACGCAATAAAAGGATAGACCCTACGAGGCATCGCGTCGTACAATTGACCTTCTGTTATACACGTATTATAGATATTTATTAATTTTGTGAAATGTATTATTTTATACTAAACATTTTTTAATTAAAATTGAAAAATTGAAGTTTTTTTTTTATTTTAGGATGTATGTCCTTTTCCAGATATATAGGTAGATATGCTCAACTTTATTGATTAGTTCTAAATCTGTTTTCTATCAACCAATAAAACTCATTCTTAGTGGTGGAAGTACATCTATTAAATTTGCATTTTACTTTACGTTCACCACATTTATGTCTAAAGTTTTATCAAGTTTGGGATGTTTCGGATGTTTGGAAACTGTTTATACACCATGGTTTATTCAAGAAGCAAAATTACATTTATTTCCCAAATTGTTACTAGTAACACATTTATCCCATAAAAGTAAAGCCTGGATAAGGAACCAACCTTTTACAAACACTCTCACCAATTGGCAATTTATCAGTTTTACAAACTCAAAAATTGTGTAGGATTGACAAATATTTATATTATATTTATATTTATATTTATATTTATATTTATATTTATATTTAAGTTTATTTATGATTAGTTACTACTATGATGATCCCTAAGGATTCGATAATGTCGAGTCATATTATCTAGTTAAATACAGTGGTTAAGACCATTGATACAAATGAGGTAAATAAATGACAATGTCAACTTGCTACCTACACAAATATATTAAAATAACAGTAGTAACTAACTATACAATCACTGTTGAAGTGTCTAGTTGCATTATAGAAGTTGATCACAGACTAGCAAATAACTTTTTATAGTATTTATAATCGAATACAGTAAAATGATGAAACTAGATAGCGATAGTTTCTAGACAATTTATTTTCCAATTATTTCATGATATTATAATTGTATTAATATTTATTGCTATTAGTTATTAAAATTATTATTATTGAATTTAGTATTGAGTGTGTGGATATTATATACATACTGTAACTACCATACTGGTTTGTTAAACTATACGTATAGAATTCCCGATCATATTATATATTATTAAATTTGAGTTTAAATGTAACATTTTAGATACTATATAAGTACAGTGGAATTTATTTTGCACGTATTATTTGTATTATATTGCGAATAGAGCAAATATTAAAGGAGTAAAATAAATATTACGTTTGTTTGTAACAAATTAAAGAACATTCTAACATAAATATATAAGAGGGAAATGTTGAGTGAATGAAGTTTAAAAGGATGAAATCGGATAACTTTGCTTTTAACAGTTTAGCAATTATAATCATGAACCGACTCGACTGAGGTAAATAAGTTAGTCCCTTACTCACCGCCTACCGTTATATAATGTTATATTGTATATTTTAAGAAATAACTAACACAAACATAAAATGGATACATTAAATGTGTAACGTTTTATAAGTATGGAAATACTAGCTTTCCCACTATCATTTTTGTTCATTGTATAAAAATGATGGGGTTTAATATGGTATCCATAATATTCGGTACATTATAATCTTTATAAAAGTTGATTTTAAAGGGAATCAAAAAATCTTTAGAAATATAAGTAGAATATATAGTTATGCATGCGATTGTGAATTATGATACCGTATGTTTTTAGTGGATAACACTAATGACTGCCTTTTTCTTTTAAGTAGTATTACTATATTTAAATAATTGTCATTGACTTTACCAAATTTTTTAAGTGTTCTTCCAAACTATTTCGTAAGTTATAGGTTATTCGTTAAATAAAACAATCGGCAGGCCTTAATTGTGTGAAGAAAAATTTCCATTACAAATAATACAAATTTAAAATTAGTTTATTTTTGTGTAGTTATTAACAATTATTATATATTTTTTAACTTACAGATTTAGATAATGTAATAAAACTTAAATATAATTAAATCACCAATTTTTAATGAATAAGCTGAAAGACATATTTTTAAAACATAATGAATCGTTGGAACATATTTGAAAAATATTTAACCCAGGAAATATTTCTTGAACACAAGATCTTATAAAAGTAAAGATTGTTTTATTTACGACCATTCCCTATCTTTAAAGGTTATATTTTATAAAGGCAATATTCCACTATATATTTTCTAAAGCAGATGTATCTTATTTAAAACAAATATTTTAATCTCTGGAACAGAACTAAAACTAATTAATTAGTATTTTTAATACAATGTAAAGTTATTTAAGATTAACAACGGGTTAAATTATTCAAACATATTTTCAGTTTATAAGGAATATGTGGATTATGTTTCTTTCCAATTAAAGAGTAATAGTGATTGCCTGCTTGGCATATATATAATTAAATTATTCAAGTCGAGAAATGTTCATTCGTCATAAATTAAATTAGTAATAATAGTTCCTCTCACGCACCCCAAATTACAACTCCATTCACAGGTTTATAACTTGTTTTATAACAATGTTGGTACAATTTATCAGCTTGGATTCATTCAAAGTTGTTCCTATCGGTTACTCGTTGGAACGAAATCTGAGAACAATATGGAGATAGCAAAGTACACACTGGTGTACCCCAGATGGTAGTGGTCTGTAATGGAAATTGCTAAGCCTTTGATAACAAAATAAATCTGTTGTTATCCTTTTGAACCTTGCTAAAATTTTTTCACTTTGAGTTTCATCATAAAATCGTAGTTATGTTTGTTTAATTTGTAGCTTAACATAAGTATATTTTTTTAACTTTACATATATATTTATAAGTGTTTGCAAGAAAAACAATGATAATTTGTGTTATAAATCTATAAAAATACGAAAAACCTAAACTATATAATGCATATTCTGTTTTGCCTCAGAAAAAGAAAGATTGTTCTTTATCCTGACCCGTTAATGCTTTTAAAAAGAACAGGATAAACAAAACAAGTTATTTATGAATTTGTCCGGTCCTATCCGATATTTATGTGGTTGTGACTCATATCTGATATAAAATAAAAAATCACAAATAAGTTTATTATAATATTTTTTAGTTTTTGTGATTCAATTCACAATATACCATCGACAACTTCTCTAAATAGTTTTGTGTTGACTGTGTCAGCATAACGGCCGATAAGAAGTAAATCATATTGCAACTACATTATTGTTAAGCCCTTTGCACCCTGTGATATCACGAGCTTTCATTTGACATTATCCCCTTGTTTCTTTTAATGCATTCATGCCTAAGATCACTTAGACCATAGCTGGATATCTAGCAAGTCTGTGCTCTAAGAAAAAAATATAGAGGTTTTATTTCCGTCATGTGCCTCATAAGAACTGTGTTTTGGGGAGAACAAGACAAATTTTTAAAAGGTATAAAATGTGATTATAAAAAGGTCTAAAATTCTCAAAGGCGAGTTGCCCTTGAATAACCAAGAGACTAGGATTTGGCTTTAACAACTCACAAAAGCTAAAGATGTGCTGGAAGTTTTCCAAATGATCTCTGCAGTCGTCCACTTTTGCTAAGGATTTGGATTCGTCTCCTCCCTTTTAGTCCTTTACATTTATTTAGTTCTTGATGGATTTTTCCTATCCCTTCTCTCGGAGGCTTTGGCCCTGAAATTACATTAAAGACATAACCTTATGACTATTATTAATGCTCATAACTTTTTATACTCAACAAAACGTCTGTATTTTACATTTAATTTGATGTCATACTTTAGTATTAAACAATGTATTGTGTATTTAGACATAGAATGTACAGTTTGAATACCAGACAATAAATGAGTTATATATTTTTAAGGATATTTTTCTGCAAAAAGCCTAGACTTACATATCTTGAAAGCAAGACGGAAAACAATTTTTTAACTAACCAAAATAAAATAAAACTTATAACTATTTACTGAAAACTCATTTAATATACTTACACTTTTTACCGCTCTAAAATGATAAAACATCTCTTATTTACTCTGGCAAAGAACATTTATACATGTCTCTGGTCCTCGTTTTTGTGAACTGTTTAATTTGATAATGGCAGCGGAGAGGAAAACAACAATTTTAATATAATTCCTTTAAATCTATTATCTATATAAAAAATCGGTTTATTTTTAGAGATATTACTGTAAAATGAAATTTTTTAGGTAGATTTTCAAGTATTAAATGCCTTTATAACATTAATGTTGAATATAATGATAACCCCATTAGTGGTTTTAATATGATATGATAAAAGCATATTTCAATAGAATATCTGCGAAACATTAAATGTTATATAAATGTAAATTTGTATCTGACTATCTGATTAAGCGCTTATTTTGATTATAAGTAAACCAGTCTTAATAACCGCCAGAATTTGATTGTTTTATTTTAGGAAACAATGATATACATTATTTGATAACATCCTAATAAAAACTAATTTATTTTTCTACATATGATGTGAAATGCGTTCGTAATAACAGTATAAAACAGTATTAAAATTATAATTTATTTTGAACACCACACATTATTAAAGTGTACATAAGAATGCGAAAAACAATCATATTTGTACAATAATATTTGCAGATCATGATGTATGCTGTATAAATAGTTAATATTATTATAATAATATTAACTATAATATTAACTAATTAACAATTAACTATTAACTAATTAACTAATTAACTAATTAACTATTAATTATATTAACTAATAATATTAGTTAATATTTTAATAATATTATATACATATATAAACAAAACCATTCAGCTAGTTTATTACTTTACTGACTACATAGACCTATTATGAGAGTAGGGAATCTAAATAAATAATCCGTAAACGGTTTGTGTAAAAAAATCTAAAATTAGTTACAATTAATATTATGATTGGTTGAATAAAATCCAATAATTTACCATCAGATATATAATATTGTGTTTTCTAATTTTAATTTATCAGTGGTTTGGGTGTAACTGTTACACACCTAAGATAAATTTGTTTATAAAAATGTATAATTTTTTGTTTTTTGTAATTTGTTGTTTCTTATTTCATTATTATTATAACACCTAATAAATATTATACTTATAAAAATATGTAAATACAATTATATATTATGATAGGTTAAATTAATATAACGTTAATACTACTTAAAAAACTAATAGGGATTCAAAATATGTTTATAACGTACACTGAAGCAGTGTTTTAATAAAAACCAATCTTCAACAATATTGTTTGGCTGTGAGGGAATCTTCATCACTCTTTCACCCCTTATCACATATGGGCTCACGAAATCCTATTTGTTACAACAGACTGTCAGTCGAACCGGAAAATGTTTTGTTCGCTATATTTCCTTAGAAAATCCATACACTTTTATTTCCTAACAACATAATGCATTAAATAATTCCCCTATTTTAATGCATACTACATTTTAATATTTAACATCATTTGGTGCGGCATGACGATAATTTTCGTCATCGGTTTCCTGCCACAGTGCCTGGTGCCGAAATATTTTGTCGAATGTGCCGCGTTACTAAAATTGAATTGCTCAGAGCTTGGCCGAATGATGTTGTAGGTTGGGTCCCTGACATATAGCGTTTAACATTGTTTTACCACTATCGTGTTTTATAGTGTATTTTATATAGTTCAATACTTTTATTTGTGTTAGTATCTGCGTATTTTGTGTAATATCAACACAAACAACCGGTTTTTTTTTACTATTTGGTTGCTAATGACAAGTGGACGTGATAAGAAGACAATGAAAAATGCATAGAAAAAAACATATAAAAAATTATTCAGAATATTTTATCCTTATAAAATTTGTTGTTTTACGGAACAAGAACTTGTAAAATATATTAGGCTTATTTTAGTACCGAAATTTTATTATTTATTATTATTTTTTTATTACAACACATAACCACTTGTACCAGCTTGATGACGAATTTTTTCGTCATCCCAAATGACGTCATTCCTGACGTCACTTCAACATCTGGAGACCTAGATGACGTTTCCTTAATTCTTAAACGCAAATATAGGATTTTATAAATGTTGATATCTTAGGCCCTCTTTATGGTTTTATGATTTCTGGTTCAGCACCGAACGTGTTAATGCCTTCGCACTACGGGGTTTGATAGAATTATGTTTTCCTGATTTCTCAAGTAGCAAAAAAAGTGGTATTATAACTAAACTGAATAAATACACCAAGTCTCACAACAATAAAATATGTATACAATTATACTGTTCTTATATACAAGACGGTAAATATACAAAACAGATGGTACATGGCGATCTATTATAACCAGTAACACCACCTATCATTAGGGCAATCACATAATAGTGTAAGTGTAAATACATTTTTAGTGTTATTAATTGTAGTTTTTTATCTTGTTTCATATTTTCTTCCAACCATAAATCATTAATTAACTAAACATATTTATAAGGCCCTTAGCAGTGTACTTTTCATTTTATAAATCTAAAGTGAAATTTTGCAGTTGGATTAGAGAACTTTTTTAATATAGTAGCAACATTCCTTAATCGGACCGTTGTAATTTCACTAAATACCGTTAAAAAATATAACACCCTAAATATTATTTTTATTACTATCTTAAGCAGTGGTAAATAATGTGTAGTACATACATACAGTCCTTAATTTAAATAATTTTATGATACAAACTGAAAAAATGCTATATACAAAGAATACAATACACAATACACATTATACAATACAAAACATATTAAACAAAATACAAAACCTGAGTTATTGTTCATTATGGAGCCGTTTTTGAGTTCTTCTAACACTGCCAGTGTTGCTCACAAAGCGATAAGACACGATAAGCCTCACTAAATATAAAATTGTTTAAAAATACTGGTGAGTTTTTATTTTAAATGAGTTATTATGTCTAAAACTGTATCATAATACAACAATTATTTTATAACAGTGATGTAACCTAATGATTGACGTAGGCATACTAATTAACAATCATCAATTTTGTTTAGTTAAAGCAGATTTTATGTTTTAATCTAAGAAAAAAGCAAATTAACATGCCGAAATAAACATGGTTAATAGAATTTACGGATGTTGCCAGTTAAATATGGTTAGTTAAATTCTACTTTATTTTATACTTGTAGTTAAAATTCAGAATATTGTTTATAAACTTAACATTTATTGCAATTCTTAAGATTAAATAGTGGTCATCAAATAATAATATTTAATATTAACATTAAATTAAGATATTACTTTTACACCAAGGAAAATCATGTTCTTGGTTTGTTTACTGTAATTATTTAAAGTATTGTTAGTTAAAATTTTAATACTATAACTACAATATTACAAACGAAAAACAAATAGTATATATTAATTTATTTTTTAAACAGATTTAACACGAAGTAGATCCTTTTGCGGGAGTTAGATTTGATTTAATATTTAGTCTATGGTATAATTAAAAATCTGAACTTAATACACAAAGATTTATTTTTATAAAATGTTCTTACCCAGTTGGAAACACTAATTTTATCATGAAACCTGTCCTGAATATTTAATTTAAAGCAGATTGAAAACCAATTACATTAATTACATTAATTTGGACGAAAATGTAATTGTCTGCTCAAGCTGTCAAAGTGAAATACCCCCGTCGCAGCAAACCTGCGGACTCAGCGAATTTCCAATGCATAATATTTGTCTGAATTCCACATAAAGCCGCAAACCAAGTTTCATAAAAATATATTCACATATAAGCGATTTTAATTATTTTCCATAAGAATAACATTGGTAATGAGTATGTAGGTTTGCTGAAACAAGGAACAGAAACAATTGTTTTTTATGCAAATATAAATAGAATTTATCTAGGCGAAGCCACATACTAAGTTTCATCGATCTTCAATCATAAATAAGCGATATATGACATTCTAGTTATTCTCCATAAGAATAACATGGGGGCTGAGGAAGCAGGTTTGCTGCAACAAGGAACTAAAAAAATGGGTTTTTATGCAAATATCAATATAACTCAACAAGGTGAAGCCACATACCAAGTTTTATTAATTTATGTTCATTATTAAGGGAGTCAGTACATTTTACTTATTCTCCATAAGAATAACATGGGGGCTGAGTACGCAGGTTTGCTGCTACGGGAATAATCAACAAAAAATCAATTTTTTGTGCAAATATCAATATACCAGTACTACTTGAAGCCATATACCAAGTTTCATCAACATACATTAATAAATAATCGCGATATTAAATTTTATTTATTCTCCATAAGGATAACATTGGACAACGTACTGTGTTTAGCACTTCGAATATCTCTGCAACGGTTGGGCGTAGAATCACAATTTAAACACCAAAATGATTGTTTTGTGGAACTGAACAGATTGGTAAAAGCAAATGTGAAGTTTACATTAAAATAAACTGAGGAAAAGCCAAAAACCTTTTTCCCATAAGATTAACATGGGAGATTTTATGAGCAGGTTTTTTTGGATTTTCTCCGCAACCTAGGTTAAGTCTAGGTTAATAATTAAAAATACTAAATTATTTGTTTTTTTAAGCTCTATAACTTGGTCAAAACCAAAAGTATTTTTTTTTTTTTATTTTAGGGTAAAAAATGCAAAAAACTGATTTTTGGAAAATTTAAAACCCCCATAAACCCCCCTTCCCATGGTCCGATTTTTCTGGTTTTCGAACTTAAAGTCATGAATGTCATTTTACACATTTGAGCCAAATTTCATCAAAATCGGACGTTTTTTACTCAAGTTATCGTGTTAACGGACACACACACACATATATATATATATATATATATATATATATATATATACATATATAAAAATTTTAACGAATGGTGTTTTTGGCATCTGGGGACCTCAAAACAAAAAGTTATCATGGTCTCGGGCTTAAGTCTTATCATGAGACCTACGGTAATAGCTTCTTCCCTATAGGGGAAATTCGCTAAAAAATATAATTTTAAGTGTCAATGTGTCATTATAAAAACAAAAAAAACTCTGATTTAAATATTATATTTATTTTAGTTTAAAAAATGAAATTGATTTAAATGTATTGTTTTATTACTGCATCCGTATAATTAATAATATTCTTATATTGGAAGTAATTTGATATTGTTCTTTTTATACTGTATAAGTGTAATAAAATAAATCGAACATTATAAACCATTTTGTCTAAAGGGACTTACTATCCACTCTGTTGTCCTGAGTAAACATTTAAAGGGTTGTTGGAGGAGGTGGTTGAGTGTTGCCTATGCTGGCAGGAAACACATTTTTTTTTTTTTTTTTTTTTTGGAGATCGGTAAAATTTCCAACTCATTCTTTATTGCAGCGATCAAAAACGGTTTCTAAATAATCTAATTATTTCAGAAAAGGTTTACACTGAGATATATTTTAACCAGTATGAAAGCTATATATATCACCAAACAAGATGCATTGGGCATCTTGCTAGCCTATTGGTTAGCATCTTAACCTTCAGTTAAAGGGGTCAAGGGTTCCATTCCCGTGGTTCAAAAATATGTATGTTGTGGTAAAACATCCGGTGACAAAATATTTTAAATAATACATTACTTAATACTTAACCTAAATGTAATTTAGTTTTACATAAATACGAATATTCATCATACACTTTGAGAAATACTAATTACTATTATACATTTTTAAGTTTTGGTTTACTCCTATCTTTTTAATGAATTTTTTTTTACTGACATTATATACATTATATAATAGTTTTCTATAAAACACTCTCAATTTTTAAGAAAACTATTCTTTAAAGTTTTACAAAGTATATCAAAATTAATCTGGTTTTACGAAATTAATTGAATGCCATTATATTATTTGCAGTTAGTCATGTAAGTGATAAGGAAACAGGGAATTAAATTTAAAAGAAAGATTTATTTAGCTAGATCTACTAATTATATTGAGGATTTTTCTTTTTACAACTGCAAAGGAAAATTGTCATGAATATTTTTATGTACCAATGTGAGGAGTTTGTAAGTTATGGTTTGATCAATAATAGCTCTTCGTGAGATGGAGTTACGTAACCATATAACCTGAGATTACAAATTAATTATAATAATTTTAAGCCCTCTGTATTTGATGTGCTAGTTAACTGTCAAATAGCTGTGGAGAAGTTATTAAAATAGGAAAAAACAAGTACCACAACTAGTTCAGCTTTAATTAGAAAGATATAAATATATAGAGAGAAATGCATTCTGCATTGAAAGAATTCCGAATGTTAATAATGTTCAATAATGTCGTAATATTCCACCAATATTGTATGTATATTATTCAAATCATAAAAAACTATAATAAACGAAAATTGTTGTGAACATGGTAATAAGCATAGAACATGTTGTGGGTATTACCACAATTCACTTACAACACTACTGTTGTAACAAGAAACTTACATTAAATATTTAGCCAAATAAGAATGGGCGTCAAACGTGAAACTATGGTACGAATCAATCGGTATTCTCATTATCATAAATGTAAAAGATTAATGTTAATAATATCCGCATTTTTTGTGTGGAAGTTGTAAAGGTTTAGTCGACCAAGATATTGTTGCTGGCCAATTGAATCTGCAAAACAATATTAATACATTGACAACACATTAAAAGAGCTTTTATAATGGCTAGCGCCTTGGATTTCGATGCTATAAGTCTCCGGTTCAATGTCTGTGTTACCAACAGCACTTTGAAAGTCCTAGATAAATTACTTCTAACGACAATAAAGACAAATTTCAATTTAAATAAATAAGTCAAAACTGTTTTTCATTAGGTCAAGAATGAATGAAAGAGTTAAGAAAGCTATCAATTAGCAAAACATATTATGGTGCAAGAGAGAAGGATAATAACCTGATTTTAATGTATCTAAATTTTTAAGTACAATGATATTTCCATCAGATTTTACTAGAGAGAGGGATAGAGAGAGGAAAGAGTCAACTAGAAGAGGATTGTTCTCTACACTCTCAAGTCATGAATAAACCACATCTCCTTACCACACCGACCCGGGGTCTGGACATTTGGAACTGACTATACGTTTATAATAAATTATAGACAAATAAAATACTAACTGCAAAATTTGTTATGATCGTATTATACGTTTTAATAAAATATGCTTATTATATAATTGAACACTATAGATATAGAGCGTTTTATTCCTAATGATTTAATAGCATTAAGAATATTTCGTGTATAATTGAGCCTCTACCTATTATGTGAAAAATAAGTTGAATTATACTTTATTGCAAATTAATCTAACATAATAGGAAGGACAAAGCCTTATTTATAACGCGGATGTACGAAACACTCATCTAGGATCAATATGTGAACAAAACAGGTATCGTAAAAGAATAATCATTACAGATTAAATAAATCCGAGAAGAAAACTAGGTCAAATCGAGTCGTGATTACTCCAAAATTCCGTATACAAAACTTTTGAAACACAACTTTGGCCATGTTAGAGCTTTTGTTACTTCAAAATCCTATTTGTGTAGTGTGCAAATCAATATGAAGTATGCGTAAACCAAAACGAGCTGTACAATTATTACAACAGCTTATTAGAAGTAAACTAAACACAGCACTCACTGCTGCAGTAATCGTTGAAATCAGATTATCGATTCCGGTCGTCGAATCTTCATCAGCGTTTAACCGACGTAAAATCTAGTCACACGAGTTATATCTCGACTTTCAAAACAGAAGTAACAGTTTTATTTTACATTTTGGAGTATTTTGTACTTTATGGGTATTAACTAAAGCATTCAGAGCAATGTTTTTTTTTATTATTCTATCAATTGTTGAATATGTGCTCTTCATTGTAGTTATTGCCTGTAGCTTAGGAATATTTTTAAATCTTTTTCTCTACGTTTTAACATTATTGTGAAATCTAGTAGGTTTTTGAAATAAAAGTTAAGATCTGGCTTTTAAAATTAATTCAAATTAAATAATATTTTGTTGAGTATCGAAAAGGTAAACCTAAAACCTTCATAGTCCTTCTGGTACAATTGCATGTCCGAGTAACGATCTTCAAATACAGACATTGAGATTCATGTATGCAGTGTTTCTCGTAAATCTCAACATTAAGCTATCCAACAGCAATAGCGTTGTTTAAGTTAAGCCCCCAGTAACAAGTATGCCCAAGTGTTCATAATCGGCTTTGTATCTATTGTGGGGTTTGACAACAGCTGCTCCTCACCTTATCATCTTACAGCCACTACGAAAACTATAACTATTAAGCCTGCCTGAGTTGTGTTCGGAGCTGTAATTATTAGTATGGTTAAGGGGGTTAGTTAGAAATTAAGGTTTGTAAAGGTATAGCTTGGAAGTCGAAGTGTTTATTCAAGTCGCTAGTAATAAATTTAAAATGTTTTCACACCCACTTGACCGAATTAAATCTTTCTGCAACACAATTACACTAATATATTAAAGCCTAAAAGGGTGTTGACCTGAAGGATCTTACGTCAATTTCAGAATTTTCTATGTAGAGGAATTTTGGCACGAGAAGTCCTTAAATTTGGTTATGGATGATTTTCCATGTAATTACATGTACTACGCAATTAGGGTTGTACAAATACATACCCTATTTTTAAACAATAGATAAGAAACCCTTGTTATATACATTTGTATTTTTATATTATACATTTGTTAGAGGTAAAGTTTAGGAATATTTGTGTCTTGAGGATAATGTACAATGGTAGTTAGTTGGAGGACTAAGTAACCTCAAAACATAACTCTTTGAATCCAATCTCTCGTACTATGAACTTTAACTTCTTGCCACTGGTTGGATTGATATTTCAAATCATTAAAGTTCTTTAAACATATGTAGGTTAGTGAAACAAATGATATTTTACCTTGTAATAAAAGAATAATTCGAAATATATTTAATTACGTACTGCGCAATATGAACAACAAAGTGTATAATTATATTGATGATAGTACACTTATATATAAATATTAAAGATATTCTTTAGTTTGTTTCTACTTACTGACATATTTCTTAATACTTTTAATCTACAATTTTACAAATAATGTTGGTATTGAAATATTTATGTAGCCGGCTGGGTCTTTAGCCCAGATAAGAGTTACGGGACATTATTTCACTTATTTTTGAGACTTTCAAAGTCAGGTCCAACAAACATTACGATTTTCAAACAATATTTATATTATATAAATACATCTTGAAACTTTTACAGGTGAAAAGTTTAACCAACAAGTAAAATCAATAGTTTTGAGAAAATGGTTTTCAAACATTAATTTCCCGGTGAAAATCCGTTTACTTTGCTTACAAAGTTATTATGGGGGCCAAATAAATACCTAAAAGTAACATATTCCTTGTCTTGTATATTTTACTTCTAATAAGACTAATATTTTTGTTCCCACATTTTTCATGATAAAAAGTTTTATTTTATATTTTATTCTTCTTCGATTGTAGATCAGTTCTTTATCAATATAAATTTAAATATATTAAAAACAAATACATGTGGTTTTATTAACGACTAATATGTGTGAATCTGTTTAACGAACAATAGTGTTATATGTGGTTATTCTGTTTCTATGCACCTAAGGTTTTAGATATAATTATAACGCTTTATTGCTTTTATTCACCCTGTTATCCTGTAACTTGGTATTATTTGTTACTAATTTTGAAATTCGTTTCAACTTGAAGACATACTTTTTTATTGATTTGGTTTATTAAGCTTAACAAGAAGGAAATATACTATGTTATATATCGATAATAATTCCATTAATTTATGATTTTTAAAATCTATTTATTTAAACAAAATTCCTGCTTTTTGTTCCCTTCACTTCCTGAAGTTATACTAAATCGATTTTGATGATTTTTTTTTATTTAAAAGATAACTTCATGTTCTATGTCACTGTGAAGGAAGAATTTCGATTTATTCCCCAGAACTTTGCCCCACGGGACTTCTAATTTCTCATGTTATTCACGTGAAGAAGAGTTTTATTTGATTTATGTCACATATGTTTTTTTCTTAAACCAATAAACAGCTGTTATAAGGATTATAACCGCAAAATATTGCGGGGGAGCAGTTCATTTTGATTAATACAATTCAAAACAAACGTAATTCGTAACGTGTTATGTTTAGACTTTGCAACTATTCATAAACAAATCAATATTAAGTATATTTGTATTTAATACTAACGAATTACTAATGAATGTTAATGTCTGATTTTGTTTTATTGAAAGTCACATGAGTTTATTGCGTGTAAAGTACATATTTTAAAAATCCATAATATTTCTTTATAATTCTGTAAGAGACATTTGTTAAGTAAAATTTATGGGAGTTTAGAAAATCGCAGAAAGATGGAAAATTTAAGGTCTTAATCTTAAGGACTTGAGAAATTTAGCAGTATTTCCAAAAACGATACCAGCTAACGAGAAACAACGTAAAACATTTTCCATAAGGAAAGCATGGAAATATAAAAACGTCAGGTTTGTTTAAATAAAAAAAGTGATTAAATGTCTACTTCGTTTAGGAACCGACACGTGTTCCTACTTATATTGTTCTAATTCACTCAGCATGAAAAGAGTAAAAAAATCCCATGAGGCAGATTATTGGAGCAAGGTTAGGGCTTTGGCCCTTTCAAGTCACTAGTTGTTTTTATTTCTTTATGATTATACATTGATAATAACTTATTTTCATTTACTTCTGCAAAAGAAAACTACTTCTACAAAATATGCTTGGTTCACTTAAGTATTTAAAATACATATATTTGTTCTACTATGCATGCACTTAAGAAACATTACCAACCAATCCCAACAAAATTTACTCCAATAACAGGAGGTTCCCTGTTTGAGTAAAATCCTTAAAACAAAGTTTGTATTACGAGGATAATTACGAAGTGATTGAGACAGGAATTTATATATTTATGGCTGTTTTAAATTATATTAAAATCGCTATTGATTGAAATTAAAACTCAAAGCTGCACAATTAATTGTATAAATTAATATTGATTTTGTTTTAAGGTACAAACTAACCTAAACTACACATACACTAAATGTTTTGCATGTATTTATTAATTGTAATAACGAAGTAATAAGTTAACTAGTTAAATTAGTTTTTATTTACTAGCACTATCCAAAATGTTATATTTAATACTTCTGATGAACAATATTGCATGCTAATCTGTTGTAAAATGTAAGTAGCTAAATTGAAGACTAAACAAGAGAATAAACCAATATTGATTTAATAAATGTAATAACAGAAACTTCAGTTACATAAAAAATCTCCTCATTGACCTTCCTAAAGCCAAACTAATGCTGCGTTAGTCTAATAGAACTTAATTATAAATAAAACATAATCAAATACTTTACAAGTGACTAAAATATGTAAAATCCATGTAATTTATCTCGCTATTTACAATATAATATTATTAATTAAATAGTAAAATTATTTATTCCATTGCATCAATTAAACCTAGTAATAAACATTGTATTAGTTTAGTGTATTTAGAAATGTAAGCGAAATTAACTCTGAAAATGAATGTTTATTTGGCTTTTTAAGTTAGATGAAGAAATAAATTGAACATCTAGAGTTCATCTCACATCGGATACTTTGGATTATCCAGTTCCGATGATGCCGATACAGGAAATGAAGAAGAATGAGTTAAATTGTTGCAGATAATGTAAAAACAAGCCCTGTTCTCAGTTTACATTTCCTGTTTGAAATAGGATTATACTTTTGTGACTGCAGTTTATTTTTTTTTATTTCCATGGAATAATACTGTGTATTCGACCTCTTTCAGTTAATATATCTATTAAAATGATAGTTGGTTTAGTTTCAACTTATTCATAAGATAAGTTAATGACAAACCAAAAATTTAGGTATTGAAATAATAAGTAATTTAAAAATAAGGTTTGTCCAAATAAATATGATACGTTAGTAAAAAATATAAAAGAAATTAATTATTCGTATATTAAATATACAAACTAATAAAACGAGTATATTTTGTGTTCTATTATATTTATACCATTCCCTTGATAAATGAAACCATTACAGCTTGGAAGTAGTAGCGCACAATATTCTCAGACATAAAGGTAATAACAATATGTTTTACCGTCGAATATATACACATAACAAGGGTCTACATACAAAATCTCCTCATTGACCTTCGTAAAGCCAAACTAATGCTGCGTTAGTCTTATAGAACTTAATGAGAAATAAATTATAATCAAGTACATACCAAGTGACTAAAATATATAAAACCCATGTAATTTAACTTGCTATTTACAATGTAATATTATTAATTAAATAGTAAAATTATTTATTTCATTGCATCAATTAAACCTAGTAGTAAACATTGTATTAGTTCAGAGTATTTAGAAATGTAAGCTAAAATAAATCTGAAAGTGGGTTGTGTATTTGGCTTTTTAAGTTGGATAAAGAAATAAGTTAAACAACTAGAGTTAATATCTCATATCGGATATTTGGGATTATCCAGTTCCGATGCTGCCGATACAGGAAATGAAGAAGAATGCGTTAAATTGTTGCAGAGAATGTAAAAACAAGGGCTGTTCTCATTTCTCATTTCCTGTTTGAAATAGGATTATACTTTTATGACTGCAGTTTATTTTTGATTTCCATGGAATAATACTCTTTATTTAGCCTCTTTAAGTCAACCTGTCTATTTAAATGACAGTTGGTTTAGTTTCAATGCATTTATAAGATAAGTTAATGACAAACCAAAATTTTAGGTATTGAAATACTATGTAATTTTAAAGATAAGGTTTGTCCTAATAAATATGATACGTTACTAAATCACATAAAACAAATTAATTATTTGTATATTAATAAACAAATTAATAAAACGAGTATATTTTGTGTTATATTATATTTGGACCATTCCCTTGGTAGATAAAACTATTACAGCTTAGAAGCAGTAGCGCAGAATATTCCCATACATAAATCTAATAACAATATGTTTTAAAGTCGAATATATAGAACATCACAAGGGTCTACGGGCTTTTATGTGATTGGATATCGGCTATCCATTTCCGTGTGGGCTTGAGCCCTATCAGTGCTTTGCCGAGTTGAACTGCGTTGTAGCTAAGAGCATTAGTAGTTGTGTAAAGATAAAAAAAGTTCTCTCACAGAGTATTGTCGATTTATTTCACTATTCTCAGTACAATACTAACGTTTAGTTAGTATTGTACTAACGTTTTCTTCGTACAATTCTATTTTCGTTTTAAGGTAAACCATAATAATAGCGCGTTTAATAAAGGATTTAGTATCTTTGTTCGATTAAATTTGGGAAAATAATTACAAAGCCTCATTAATAATTACAAATTATATTAGTCATATTGAAAAAAGTAACAAAGTTGGTAGTTTTAACTGTAAAACATTAAAATGAAAACGGTTTGCAATGTTTCAATGTTTTCAACACGATTTTAAACCAATAAACAAAATTTAAAATAGTTTCCCTAAACTCTCTACTGAATTATTATGTAAATATTTTGATCCTGTGAGTATCTCTAACTATTTCTCTTTAGTTTAAACTATTATTCCAATTCAACCACAATGAAACAAACCACAGAGCCAAACTGTTTAATCTTATTAGTCATTGTTGCAGGATTATGCTGAAGCTGTGGTCTGCCTTGCCACCTCACAATCAGCTTTTCAACTGTTATGAATTAAATGTTAGGTTTAATATATATAATTACAACCTTGTTCATTTTAAATAAATCCAATAACAATAACTTAATTTTTTGTAGAGTTAAAGTTGTGTTTAGATTTAACTTCCATTTTAGACGTTTTTATTTAGCCGTGCATTATAACTAGAATTTTATTCTTAAAGTTAATATAATATTTATTTATTTTAACGGCTGGGCCAAGATAAAATTTATTGCGAAGTGATTATTTAATATATTCGGAAATGATAGTATAACTAGTAATAACAATGGCAGCACAACAGTGATATGCAGAAGTAACAATAATAAGTACATCAACAACAATGATGAATCAATACAATAGTTGTTGTTGTTTCATGAGGTTCCAGTGAGCAGGAAAGTCTCAGGCCCACTGAGGCTGCTTTAGGGCGCTTGGGCCCTCTTCAGCCATCAGATAGGGTTGGTTGGTGAGGGGGATATTGACACACTGCAACATGACCTTTTTTATCGATTAGGGTTGTTAAATAATGACAATTCAATGGTCTAGATTGAGAGCTGTACACTTTATAGAAAACAACCATGTACTATGGAATCATAAAATTTTCGATTTGATAAAATGTTAAGCATAAAGTATATATATATATGCATTGTTTTCGTTAGTAAGTGATGAACTGTGATGGGCTCATCAATAAAAATAATAAGCTAAGAAAATATACAACAAAACTGTATTATTACTATAATTGGATAAAGGAACTGACAAAAGGGGGAGTGAATATTTAAAGATGGGTTTCGTTTGCACGCCTGAAATTCGGTTACAAGCAACGTAATGGTCAGGAGTTTTTGTTACCTTTTAAAGGCACCATACAAGAGTACACTCTGCAATTAATAAAAAACGTCTGCAACGAATATGTGGTTATTATGTTTATTTCCTGTTTTGTCAAATAGGGAGAGTTGAGTTATTACTTTATACCGAAACAAGTAACATCATTTAAGTGTTTTTTGAGTGTTATTAAGTGTTTTTTTTTATATAAAACTAATCAAAATGCAAACCTGTTAGAGTTTTCAGTCTATTCTTCTAAGTATAATCTATTCAATTTATTGAATTTATTATTAAGTCCAAACCAAAGCTTCCAGAATAGCTTGGTCAACGGTGTTAACCCTTTCTTCTAATCAATATTTACATAAAATTTTACTCATCATCACGTCGCCAACCACTTTTATCTACTTTAGTTGTGATTTATGAAACCTCGGCCTCTAGGCTCGTCCTTCAAATGGAAATACTTTATTGGAAGGAAACAGGATGAATAAAATAGTCTTACAACTCAATAAAGAATATTTAAACCTATACTGTACTTACATACAAGACGGTAAAATATACGCAAAAGATGGTACAAGGCGAAAGCAACTAGCAGAGATTGCAACATTGGATGAGATTAGGTATCTATGTTCAACTAAGGACTATAATGTTCAGAAAGGCGTCCCATACCGTGCTACCTACACACATTGAGGGCCAAGGTTAAAAGAGGCTTTTAATAATGGTTAGCCAAAGAAATACCCACATGTTATTTTCTACAAATAAATTCGACCTCAAAACTGGGATAGACCAGTCTGAAATTCGTTATAGGGCATTGCTTTTCTCTACCTTATTCCAATTTTATGTATAAGTTTTAACACGTTTCCTCTGATTAACCTTGACTCTTAAAATAGTGTTACAATTAATAATAATGTTTAAGATTTTATACAACAAAAATCAATGAATTTGCATGACGTTTTTTATCAGCCGAAAAACCATAGATAAATAATAGCAGAATAATTAGCCAATAATATCACACTGAGATATGAACTAAATTTAATTACAATTTTAATATATAAAATTTACAACGTGCGAAGTGTATTTTTCAAGGAAAATCATTACGAGTTTTAGGTTTAAAAATACTTGGCATAACCTTGTTTATATGTTACAAAGTAACCGTCGATTTACACTTTTTAAGACTGAACCTGTGAAGATACTTCTGGTCAAGTGAATGATCATTATTAATATATAATTGTATCCTAAATCACATGCAAAACTTAATTTAGTTTAAGATAAAAAGCACAAAAAAACTAGAAAAACATGAAAATTTATGCAGTTCAAATTTAAATATATTCATTTTGTGAAAAAGTAATCTAAAATTATGGATCCTAATACATTGGCCAAATCTAAAAGTAGGCCTAATCGTTGATAAATTAAAATTGGAATTCTAAAGTAAGAAGTACAAACATAAGTGCATATTATTATATAAAACACTGTGATGTTTAACTGTTTATGGAGATCCATAAGTCATACATGCAGATTACCTTAATATGTGAGAGGAACATATGTTTTAAGTTGTAAACGTAGCTTCAACTCTAACTAAAAGCAATGTTAAACATTGAAACGCGTTTAAAATATTATTGACTTTGGTTAAAAGCACTTACATCTGCCTTTTATCTGTAATTTAATTATGTTATTGATGTTACAGGAGGTAATTATACTTGAATCGGAATGGTTGAACTGATTCAATGGCAAAATAATATATATTATTGGCGATAATCTTAAATTATAGTATACAAATATATAGATTACATATTATGAACATGGCTCTTAATTTACTCTATAGGTGATATAGGTTATTGTATTGAATTTTATTTATATTAAAACTAGTTTAACGAGTGATATATCCTTACTATTCTTAGGGTGAAACTCTTTGTTGTCGATGGAGATTTTACGTTATTTAATGAGTTCTTGCAGTCATTTTCCTTCAGTGACAGTGGAACAAAGTTAAACGAGTTCGCACGCAGCACGCTGACGTGAGGGAAGTGAATTTCCACATAAAAACTTTTAAAACTCGAAATCAGTGTAAAAACATACATTTGTCCAATTTTTATTGAAATCTGAAAACATTGATTTTTTGGCTGTTCTGATACTCCTGGTTTCATTTACTTGCAAAGCTGGGAATACAATTTTGCGCATTTTAAGGTTAGGAGAAGGTCCAGACAGGCTTAAAAGTAGGCGTGAGGTTGCTGGGGATAATACAAGTACTTTAACAAAGGAATAACAGGCTTTTCTAGTGTAAAACCCCCATAAGACAACGTACTGTGTTTAGCCGATACACATTTTCTTTAATAACTCGGTAAATATTTACGCTAGAATGACGAGATAGTGCTTAGAACTTTCGCCTCTCTAATCCCCATCTTTTTAAATGCATTAAGTTTACATATGGGGCTTTTATGACCCTTTTTGGGCCCAAAAACTTGAAATTTGAAAGATTAATCCCCAAAAAACGGGTTTAGAGTTTTCCGATTGTTTTTCCCAACGAACTTGTCCAACAGATTATACAAAGGAATGTCCCTACCAAATTTGAAGTAAATCGGACAAAAAATGCGACCGCTAGAGTGCATACATATATATATATATATATATATATATATATATATATATATATATATATATATATATATATATATATATATATATATGTCTATATATATATATATATCTATATATACAATTTTGAACGATCCCCCAAAACGTGTTCAGGGGGTCACGTTAGGAACTTCTATGGTGGTCCTGGGCTTAAGTTTTACCGTGCGGGTCATGCTAATAGTTCACTTTCCAAAGGAAATTCACTAACAACGTTTCGGTGATAACCATGTGCTGGGTTTTTCCACTGGGCATTTGATATGTTTCAGGTTGCCACCGCTGCGCCTTCAAGCGCTAGTGTGCACTGGGCACAGCCCAGTCACGTGGCCTGGACCCCCACCATCACGTCTTTTCTCTTCATCCATCCTGATCACTGTGCAGAAGTGGTGTTTTGAATTTGTGTTTGACTATTGTGTTCCTTTTAGTTTTTTACAGTTTTTTTAGTTATCAGTTTCACCTTTTCTGTGATTATTATATAGCTTCACCTGGTTTGTGCTACTAATCTTGTTATCTTTAAGTACTTCTTCACCTTAAGACTGAACAAATTCCAAGTCCCAAAACGACATGAAACTCTAATTTACTACTCAATTATAGACAAAACTCTCAGTCACTTCACAATCAATATGAATATAATTCTTTCTAGCAATAAAACACACAATTTTATAATATTTAGTATAAGGACTTGTTTAAAACCCAACATAAACTAACAAACTTAAACCTACCTTAGGTGTATAACCTTACCTAACCTTACGTAACGTAACGTTGAGTATTAACGTTTCGGCTGTAGTAAATGTAAAATAATTAATAATTTGAAAACTAAAATATATTTTAAACCCCTGTTAAAATAAACCAGTACAAACTTAGTAAATTAATAACTTATTCATTTTCTGGTTCTAAGAAGACCACGAAGAATGTTTGAACGAGCTGTTAAGTTCACTTTATTTGCCTATCACGAAAGTGTATGAAGAACAATATTGAGCAGTTTCGGAGTTCGCCAACCCAAGTTTTATTATCATCTGAGATACACTCCTGTTTGCTGGAAACCTTTTTGTTTTTTACTTTCATTATTATTTTCCTATCTTTATTAGAAATTTCAAAGGGACATTTTTATTTCATCTTTGAAATAAAGTAGTTATTTCTGGTTTTGTTACATTTACTTCACGAGACATTTGAATATTTGTTATGACAAATTTATGCAGTAAATATTGTTTTGCAATAATAATTGAATATGAAAATTTTACATTAGGAATCAATTAGATATTAAATGATTGTATGAAATATCATCGAGTTTATTTGTGTTAAAGAAAACAAATTCCAAGGTAATTCATCATCTTAGCATTACATGTCTCAAAATAATGTGTTTTTACCTCTCTAGCGTATGCAATTTGTTTATATACAATTTTTTAAATTTTTTTAATATGCAGGTAGACCTAAGAAATTCATCTACCTACTGCAATAATAAAACATATTTTATGGTAATTATTTTGTACCTCCCTCCAGAATTTGAATTTTTTCAGGTATATATAGGAGTATAAACATTGTATAAAACAACTCATCAAACATGGTAGAAATGTATTATTTAAGTGTCATACAGTTTGCTTAAATTAATGATCTTAATCGAATATTAATTGTGCTGTCGAGTAAGTGTCAGTGAAACATAATATAAAATATTACACGGTTGGATTGCGAAAATAGCTCTCATATTTTTTATCAGAGTTAATGCACATGTAATGTCAAATATTAAACTAACAAAATATAAATTACTATAACTAAATTACAAATATTATGTTTCATATGTTAATTATTTTTTACAATCTCACGGTTGTAATAATATCTTTCACTGAAATTAAATGTTGTCGCTGTAAACTTCCTCAAACCTAATACATGTATTTAATAAAACACGTATATAAGTTATACATTACAACATTTTAATTTTATTTAATCTTTTATATTATTTATTCTTTTATTTCTTATAATTTTTTAAGTCACAGTGAGGATTAAAATCATATAGTATAACCACTTACAGTATCAAATACTTACAATCAATGACTACTGTGTAATCATATTATTCGGAGAAGATAAGTTTAGATACAATCATGAACATGAGTTGTAGCCATTAAATAAATACCACAAGTGTTTTCCAAATATCACGTTTAACATCCAATAACGGTTGCCACTGTTTGCTTCATCCTAGTTGTGATGTCCACGATTAAAAGTAGAACGATTTAATTTATATTAAATCATCTGTAAATGTAATATAAAATTCTATGCTTTAATTTTTTGTTTAAAAATACTGTATGATTTAATACATTCACCAACCATAGGATGAAAACTAGTTTATTTGGTAGCAATACAGTTTGTTATAATTACGACGTTTGTAGAATACAAATTATTGTAAATCAAACAAATAAAGAAATTAAAAAGTTTATTAACATGTAGCAATGATGCTTTCAAAACTCCGTATTAGTGTGTGTGGTAAGGTCGTATACCTTTGGTTGTTAATATTATGGTAAATTGTTAACGAATAGGTAGCACATCTAAATAAACATTAACATAGTATACGAAATTGTTTCCTGTTATTTTATGAAGTGTAGAGTTATAAGATCAGTACATAATCAAGTAAAATTAAATTGCATAAAACTAAAGGATTGAATATTAAAAGCTTGCCTTTTTTACTAGTCTTAACAATTTGTTTAACCCCTAAACAGTATAGGGTCCTCCCACTTGAGCAAACCAATCAGAGGTTAGCATTTTTTTACGCGACTTTTGACGTCATTAGGTCCCGCCCCTAATGGAGTATAGATGGAGGTCCTTAGTAGAGTGTAGAGGGAACCACCATAACAGTCAAGTGGCCCTCATACTCCCTTTTGATTTGTCTACGATTTGCAGGGAAAAATGGCGTGAGAAAAGTGAGGTTAGAAAAGTTGCAAGAACCACCATCTTGGGGGTGAAGGAAAATAATGTCTGAAGTTGCGTGGCTAATATGCTGGCCTATGATTGGCATGCTCAAGTGGAAGGACCTCTACTTTAAACACTTAAAATTACATGTTTAATGCCTGAAAAGGAAATAATATTGCTTAAAATATTTAAGAAAAAGAAAAGTTTGTTTAAGAGAAGTTTAAGAACTTAAATATGTATTTGATTTATATCATAAGAATGATTCTTTAAAAAAACCTATATATTACTAACTACAAACATACCCAAGGTATTTTATAACCAGCTTTAGGAACAATAAGAACATATTCTAATATATATCAATACAAAACCATGTACGCTTTTTGAACCGTTTTAGATCACAACAAAGTTTATCCTCGTATTTCTGTTGCAACTTCCATGTAATGTGATGTATTACTCTTCTTATTGATAATAAAATATATACGAGTGAAAATCTAACTTTATTTGTTTAAATTGTATCTCTATAGAAATGATGTGTTTTGAGTTTAAACAATCTAAAGTTAAATTAATCGTTTATCAAACCGCTAAAAATTAATTATTAACTAATTCGTAACTAATTGTAATTTTGAGAAGGTTCGAAACTGGACCTAGCTGCCATATGTCATTGGGCTATTAATTAATGATACTTTCTAAGAACGGGTAGACCTTAGATAGTAACAAGACCAGGGTTTGCACCTTTTAAAACGTTAAAAAATGCAACTGGCGTGGATACACAAAACATTCTTGATTATCATTTTTTAGTTTCAGTCATATCATATGTACGTCCATCAACACAAAAAATCACGTATTTTTTACTTTTAAACTATTTCTATACAATTTCTAGAATTGAAATTAGAAATTTATCGATGTTTAAATATAAAATATTATTAAGTTAACAATTGTTCATATTAACTTATTTATTTAACAAGTAGTGAATAAAGTTAAAAGAGACTCGTACCATAGTGAAAACTCTCACGATACGTTTACCCCTATGTCATACCCTAGCAGTTAAGCGCTTTAGCCTTGAAAACAATCCTGATTTTCAAATACAATAATCTTACAAATGCCATAACTTTTGATCCTTTTTAACAATTCCATAATACTAAATTTTTGGTTTGAACAATGATGTTTAAAATATGTAAAAATTAACTTCCATATCACCGTTTACCCCATACATAAATACATACATACATACATACTTTTTATTTTGCACATACATAAATTTTGCACATAAATACAAATTATAAATAGCTTAGTTTAATATTAAACGAAAAATAAAAAAAGGATCGAGGCAGCTAAAGTTAGGATTTTCCAGTCTGGCGCTGCAGCAGGCTTTGTGACTGGACAATCAATAAACGCGTCTGACACGGCGTAGCTGAGGCCGACTGGAACGGTGACGTTCTGGGCGTAATATTATGTGCTCGTTGAAAAAAATATTAAAATATAAACCGTAATGATGTACGTTTTAAAAAGTTGTTATTTGGTTCTTTAAATTGTATGTCTTGTAAAATTTTGTTTCAGTTGCTGGTTTTCATGAAATTTGACTTTGAAATATTTAAATGGCCGCCATTTTGAAATTTGATAAGTTTAATAAAAATTATTTTTGGAAAATGTTAAAAACCAGAAACTCAATGTTTATACCAAGTTTCAAAAAAATATCTCGAAGGGTTTTTGAATTATTAATTATAAAAAAAAATGCAAAATGGCGGATTATGCCAAAACTAAGCCGAAATCGAACAAATTTTACTCTATATTTTCAACTTGTTTTAGTATGTAGAATATGGTTCTGCATAGCGTGCTACGCATTTTTGTGACACCCTGTATATATATATATATGTGTGTCCGTGAGCAAGATAACTTTCGTAAAAATTATCCGATTTTGATGAAATTCGTTATAAACGTGTAAAGCAACATTTATGACTTTAAGTTCGAAAACCAGTCAGATCCCTTTACCCGAAAGGGTATTTTTGGGGGGTTTTGTACCCCAAAAATGAGTTTTTTGAATTTTTCACATATAATTTTTGAAATATTCAAATTTTAGTTTTCACCATTGGATTCAGCTTAAAAAAACACACAATTTGGTATTTTGATCATTTCTCTACGTTAATTGGTTACCGAGATATTGTAAGTGCTAAACACAGTACGTTGTCTAATGTTATTCTTAGGGAGGAAAAGAAAAATTGTATATCTCGCTTATTTATAAACTGACAAAACTTGGTATATGGCTTCATCTGGTTATGGTCTATTGATATTTGCTCAAAAAAATAATTTGTTGTCAAAGGATCCCGTAGCATCAAACCTGCGTACTCATCCCCATGTTATTCTTATGGATAATAATTAAATGCTATGTCTCCCTTAATTATGAAGATAAATTAATAAAAACTGGTATATGAATTCACCAACTTCAGTTATATTGATATTAGCATAAAAACCCATTTGTTGTGTTCCTTGTTGCATTAAACCTGCTTACTCAGCCCCAATGTTATTCTTATAGAGAATAATTAAAATTGTACGTATCGCTTATTTGTGAATATATTTTTATGAAACTTGATAAGTGGCTTTATGTAGTATTAAGACATTTATATCTCCATTGGAAATTCGCTGAGTACGCAGGTTTGCTGCTACGGGGGTATTTAATTTTATCAGGGTGGTAGAGTAAGTTTCGTGTAAAGAAACACAAAGAATACTCTGTCCATAACAATTCTGGAGGGGAATCGTTGTGAAGGTGAGTCTGGCTCAATAACCCCACAATCCAATGATCCACACGACAAAGCCAACTGGGGGAATAACGAGGCACGCGTCGCGTCACCCTCTATGGCAACCGCTTTGAGAACATCCTCATTATAGCCTAGTAACTTGATAGAGGTGTACATATAATGAGGGCATGAAAGACGAACGTAGGCTGATGTGTTAGAGTTATCAGGGCTAAAATATATATAGCTCCTTCGTTGATGTTTAAGAACAAACACATTGACGTTAAATTAGTACTAATCATCCAAAATCTTTTTTACTTTATGTAAGAATAATATTTTGGTTGTTTTAAGAGTACGTTATTTATCCCTTCCCAATATTAATGATGGTGGGGTTAGGTTAAATGATCATTCTTGAGGTACCAATAATTATATATTAAAAGCTAAAGGAATTTAAATTGACTTAAACTCAACAAATAAAATCCTTTAATCCACCTGTCACAACAAATATACACCTTTTACTTAAATACGTAACCCCATCCTACTACTTGACACCAAAAGTTTTTAACAGTTATTTAAATAAACCACAACTATATAGTATACACCAAAATAAGCAGGCTTTGAACATTACAATGGAATAATTTAACTACAAAACATTGCTTGTACTACTGAATAAAGTTTGCATTCCATTGATTGTAAATCCCTGACAATACATCTTCATGTTCGTTTTGAATCGAAGCCATCCAAACAATAGAATATGAAATGGCAACATAACACTTGTGGTTTTATCGTTTTCATGTGGCGCACAATATTACCACCACTGTGCTGAAGGCAAAACGTTTCTTTCATTTTGAATTGATCTTATTTATAAATATTTCATTTAATTTATTATGTTTATCCTCTCTGAAATAAATCATTGTATTGCTCATAAATATATCACGTAATAATCATTAGCTTTTGTTACAATAAAAATAGCTACTGATTTTATGAATTTCGAAACAAAGTTCTATTTGTACTAAAGTATTTATTATTTTGTTTCAGGGGCAGTATGCTTTCACCGGTAAGAATTATTAGTATAGAGATGCTTATTTTGTATATTTATTTAATTATAAAGTAATTCAATCGATGTATGTAAGTTATTAGAAAAACTAGACAACGTTAGTTACACAATGAAGCTTGATAAACGGAAGACATAATTATTTATACTTATATAATATTTAGCAAATTTTTAGCAAAAAGAGTGTAGCAGTTAAAATGTTGCCTCGAAACAAAACAAAACATAGTGAATCATTTGATAAATTAACATCGTCGTTAATATCCTGAATATGTAATGGACAGTAAGTAATTAAATATATTGTTTTTAATGAATAGTTATGGATTCATAATTTGTCAAACCTTTCATGTTTAAAATACTGCTGACTAAAAAATAGGAAAATATATGCCAAAAACACAAAAATTTTCAATAGCTCTAAAACAATAATTTTTTAAATATAAATTTTTCTAAAATATTTTTTCAATATTTCACAAAACTATTAATACTACCCCAAGCTCTTAATAGGTTTCACTTGTAGCAGAAAAAGGCTTCATATATCTGTTTGATTTATTTTAAATATTAAAATAAGTAATAATGCATGTTTTACCCTCCATTTTTTTCTATTTGTATTAAATATATATTTAAATGTAATATTGTGTTTATACTGATAAAATTTAGGATTTATATTGTGTTTTCTCGAACAAAAATAATATGTTTCTATTTAAAGATTATTTACATTATTATTTTTGTTAATGTATTGGATAACTCTGTTACTTAAGAAATTAAACTAGTATAAAGCAATACATGATCAGCTGACAAAAATCAAAAACTGTTATAAATAAAACTACCCTTAAACCACGTATAGCGGTTTTCAGACTCCGGAAGTCCGGTGGGAGCGGAAATTTGAGACCGGAAGTAGCCTTTTCTCGCTCCTTAGCTTATAAGGTTTCCACGTAACAGTGTTGTAAGACGTTCTTTTAATTATTACTATTAGATCTGTATTAAGGTAAATTCACTAATAGAAAAATAATAATTTGTAAAACAATCGTATTTATAAAATATCTAAATGATCCATGTGGCAATGTTTTTACGCCATGATTTAATATGTAACAGATATGAAAGTTATACTTTACTCTGAATTGCTCTATCACAAATATTTATCCAAGTTGTATAGCTCACTATGCTAAAAGTTACTTATATGAGAAGGCTATATTAAAATTAATATTTATGTTTAGATAATTAAAAAGCTTAAAGCCTTTATTGAGAAGAGAAATTTTTTGCACATTTTTAACTGTTTTTCGTTATATAACATACATATTTACGCTTGATAAAAGGCTAGACATAACTTATCAACTGCTGTTGACAGCTTAACTTGTTTAACTGCTTTCAATTTTAAAAGCAAATTAAATTACAACCCACTCAAATTACAATATTTTAATATATTTTTTAACCTGACGCTTTTATAGACTCAATATTTTGTTTAAATACTAATATTTATTATAAAGTTCCTTGTTCAATTGCAATTTATACATAGAAAATTAAATCTAAAACAGTTTTAAAACACTCAAAGGTTTTATGATTTACTTAAGGTCATACATCTTACATGTGGATGTTATTACAGTAACTCATAATTGGTGATTCAATATGAAGTGTCTAACTAATGTCAAAATACCCCCGTCACAGCAAACCTGCGTACTCAGCGAATTTCCACTGCATATATATGTGACTCACTACTATATAGAGCTATTTACCAAGTTTAACAAAAATACATCCATAAATAAGTGATATATAGCATTTTATTTATTATCCATAAGAATAACATTAGGGTTGAGGACGCAGGTTTGCTGAAACGAGGTAGATAAGTAATATTATTTTTTTGCAATTATAAATACAACTGAACCAGGTGAAGGTACATACCAAGTTCTCTTAATGTAAGTTCATAATTAAGGGAGATATACAACTTTACTTATTCTCCATATGAATAACATGGGGGCCGAGTATGCAGGTTTGCTGCTATGGGGCAATCAACAAAAAACTAGTTTGTTGTGCTAATATCAATATACCAAAACTAGTTGAAGCCACATACCAAGTCATAAATATTACTCTCCACATTTGTGCAAAATTTCATAAAAATCGGGCGCTTCTTTCAAAAGTTATCGCTCTAACGGACACACACACACACACACACACACACACACACACACACACACACACACACACATATATATAATATATATATAAATATAAATATAAATATAAATTTGAACGAATGGTTTTTTTGGCATCTGGGGACCTCCAAACAAAAAGTTACCATGGTCTCGGGCTTAAGTCTTACCATGAGACCTACGGTATTAGCTTCTTCCCTATAGGGGAAATTCGCTATCGCGGTGTCAGATAAAAAAAAACTAGTAATTCTTTTTATTAAAAAACCTATTGGAGATTGTGTGCCCCTCAATTCAACTGTAAAGGAACTAATAAGCCCCAAGAGCTGCAGTTGGGGGAGGGGTTGAAAAATCTGAAAATCACCCCCACGAGACACCCAACTCAGAACAATACTTAAGCTTTCCTCTCACCCTTCTTACTCCTTACCACCTCTTTTACCCCTCATCCTTTCCCCACCCCCTACTAAACCTCTTACTCCTCAGCCACTCCACTACAGCACATTACTACATTACTACAGCCACTCCACAAACACTAAGCTTTTGACTTTTTTACTGTGTTTAAATTTTATATTGAAATTTTGTTTTCGTTCTCAATGTTGCTGATTGTAGAATAATAACGTTGTAACATTGAGAAACAATTCGCAAAAAATATATGCTCTTATGAAACGTGTTAGCGCTTTACAGTGATGTAAATTGTTGCTATGAAGTGGTTATAATTTGTATTATATTTTCTATATGTTTAATGTTAATTGAATAATCTCATAATGCACAATATAAAATGAATTCTACATCAATCTCTTGATAATTCTTTTTTACATTCCGTTTACGTAGATAATAAAAAAGGATTTACGTAGATAAATAATTAAAAGCAACATTATAGCCGAGCATAAATACAAACACTGTAGTGATGTGCAGACTGTGGATGTGGCAATTTATTTACATATAAAATTCAAAAAATTTTAAAACTAGAGTGATTTTTATTACCAGAATTAGTATAAATCATTAAATATATGTTTTTTAAGACTTGAAAATATATGAAACTAAAATAACAAATAAGTAGAAGGTATGGTTAAAAAATATCCGATCAGCAAACAAACACCAAAAAAAGAACAGTGACCAAAAAAAGCTTGAAACGCACATCAAAAAACATCACCTAAACATAAAATATAAAAATATAAAAACACAAAACAATACACAACGGGGTACTATAGTAATTTGGTTATAGTTATTTGTTTAGGGTTTTCTTCTGTTGCGAAATATACAGGAATTAAAGGTCGTTGAAACAACTATTATACGGTAAGTGCAATTACTATTGTCTACTTGCAATTTATTTGTAATGAAAGCTCATCAACATTCATCAGAGTCTAAACCAATCATAAAATACTTTGATCTATTCGTGAAGAAAACTTCTAGGCATTTTCTCCTCACTGATGCAGAAATCTGAGTTCCAAAAACTTTTACATAATTATTTTTTATGTCGTTTTTTATACATTTTCTAAAGGTCAAAATGCCTTAATATTATTTGTACGAGCAATAATTAGAACACTGATTACAATTTGAATGTATTAACAACTTAACCAAAGTATTATGTTAGTCAAATGTTTACAAGTTTATTTTTTCCATTTAATTACATTAGATTAATAAAGTAATAGTTGCCAATTAGAAGCTTAAGTAGGAATTACAGGTAATGCCATAAATAGTTGCATACCTATTATTATAGATTTAAAAATTAGATATCCAAATTATTAGCGAAACTAATTTAATCATTTTGATCACTAATATTTGCTGATGTTTGCTATCAAAAGATGGGAGAAATATACCTCAAATCAAGTTTTAATTATGAAATAAACTTCATTGCTACCTGATTGAATGTCAGGTTTTATAGTTAGACATCTAAGATCTTTGTTGTTTTCTTTGGTTCTAAAATAAAATTTACATCGTCTTCATTAAAATGTATGTTTTGTTATTAAAATTATGTCGAATATGTCTGAAGGTACAACTTCAGTGAATTTATTGTTAATTTTCCAATTTTTTTATTCACCTCGATAATAATACGTTTTACTTAGCTTGGAAAACCATTGGATCAAGGTTTATAAATATTTTGTTTTGGAATACTTGAAAATAGTTTCTCCTATGGAATAAATCAATTTAATTTAAATTATACTAAATATCTTGTAAATTTTATTTAATTAGTATTCAATAGTTTTTGTTTTGTTTTGATTCGTATTTTATTTTAATTATTTACTGAGTTGAAGACCTAATACCAAATTAACGTCTAGAAAACATCGCGTTTATTTGATTTATTATAATTTGAAATTATCCGTCAATGTTATTAAAAATATTTCAAAAACCTGTCTAATCCAGGATTTGATAAAATATCTAGAACTTGGCACCTCTATAAATACAATTACACTTAATAAATACCAATAGGCTAAGAGTATTTTTTAAACATAGAAAATTAATTTATTTTACAAATTATTCCGTTAAAGTCATTTTTTCATTGTAAAACGTTGAAGTATCTCCGACAATTGATGTTGACGTAGAAGTGCTAATTAAAAGGCAAACGGAAGGCGAGAGGCGAGTCCTGGCAATAGTCCCTGAGGAAACTAACTACCAACTCCGGCCCTAAGTAACTTCACACTTTAGTTACAACTCCAGCTTAATCTAATCATCGGAGAAATGTTAAAAGTCAAAATAATAATAATGGTAATTTCCATTTTGTTTAGTTTTGTAATTGATATTATTTTCACCTGAAGACTGGGTTAAATCCTAAGTCCCAATATGTCATGAAAACATTTTTTTTTTTTTAGCATATATATAATAACTGTTTTAATAACATTACTTGACGATTGTAATATCTTGATGAAACCATACAATTATATATTCTCTCACTATAAAATTATATTAGTAAAAAATATTTTACAGGAGCTTTTTATTTGCTTGTAGGATTATTAGCTTGAAAACTGCCTTTATTGAATCTATTGTTAAAAATAAATTAAAATATTACTTTTTAAACTCAAATGCGTACTGTACTTCTAGATTCAAAAAGTCTTATAAATTAAGCGCTTGTCAGATTCTCAGTTTTTGTATCATATCATGGTATTTTAAATCATAGTTATCAGAATTAAGGATATCACAGAACTGTATGTTAACAGTCAATGGGTACTTTTTTTAATTTAAAACTTTCCAAATATGTAAAAAATATTTTGGTAGAATTTTAGATGTATTGATAAATAACAAAAATTAAAAAATTAAAACAAAAATATATATAACATTTAAAGACGTGTTATTAAAAAAGTCAATTAAACATTTGTTTGTCAATATTACAAATAAAAATCCAATAGAAATGTATAGATAAACATATAATATAACTATCTTTTTTTACTGATAACAGGAACGCAGCTTCTTTTGATTTGTAGTAGTTTTTAATTTACTCTGAATTATACTCGTAAAATAAAAATATTGTAAAAAGCTCTACTCTCTTATTTATTTTGTATAATTTCTAACATTCTTTTTATCATTTCATTACATTAGACTAATAAATTAAAAGTTGCCTCTTACAAGCGTAAGTAGGTATTACAGGTGATGTCATAAATAGTTGCTGACATCTTATTATAAATGTAAAAATTATATTTCCAAATTATTAGCGAAACTAATTTAATCATGTCCATCAATAATATTTGCGGATGATTGCTATCATATTATGGTAGAAATATAACTCAAAACAAGTTTTTTAATAATATTTACATGGTAGACTGTAGTCACTGTCTGCAGTAAAAATATAAGTTTTAATATCTTAAAAAGGTAAATAAACAAGAACAAGTTGATTACTTTTTTAAATTTAAACAATTTATATTGTTTCTTTGTACCAAACAGTTTATTACAATACATTGTATGCTGGTTATATTTGCCCCCTAACAACTTTTAGTACACTTTAAATAATAAATATAAATCTAGATACAACCGAAACACAAAGGTTACAACGGAGTGTTTTCCAATGCAAAGTCGTTATACGAAACTGTTTATAAGAGTCTTACTATAATTATGCTGGTAATAAAGGTTTTCAACACATGTATATCATTTGTTACAGTAAACGTAAAAACAGATACTTAAATAAATTCATAAAAATACAATATTTTTAACTTATTTGGTCAGGCAAAGCTCTAAAGGTAATCCGAAGAGCGTATGGGCTTTGTTGTTTTCAACCCCTCCCCCTTTTATCGATTACCGGGGTAAGGGGAAGGTTAGTCCGACTCACTGGACCATTTGACATATTGAACTGCCAGTGAATTCCGTCTCAATGCTATATTGAATGTCCTATACGTCTATTTTGAGTAAATTAATAAATTAATTTTATTGGTCTTTAAACATGATTACATTCAATGGATCTCGTCATTTAATTTAAACAGTGGTCCCTTATAGCCTATTTAGACATGAACAAACGTGCATTATAAAAAAATTATATAAAGAATTGAATTAAGTTTTGTTCGTTTTCACTAGCTCATTAATAAAGAAACAACAATCTAATTAAATTTAATAATGTATTGTGAGTAATATGTTTAAGGTTACAAATTATTTCAACTATAGTAAACACTCAATTATGAATATTAAACAAGAAATATAACTTATTCAATTGAAATAATCTTGTTTAAGTTGAAATGCAGACAACCGATTACTTTCAGTGTTTTATACATACATAATGATTATATCTACTCCATTCAATCAAGCTAGCACAATTTTAATTGTTTTTTGTTTTTGGCTAGCAAAATTGTAATGAAACAAATGTATATGTAATATTTGAATTATGTTGTTCTAAAATTGGCCACTAACATTAGTTTATTTTGTATAAGTAATGTTTGTGTATAAAGGAATAGGAGCTAAGGTCTAAAACAACTGGTGACATATTTACGATAAAAAAACATTAATTTTACGACAACAGACACATAAACGGCATTTAACCAAAAACATATATTTGCCAGTATTTTCTTGTATTTTTATGGACGGCCGGTATCACATGTGATATGGAAATTAGTACTACAAAAACAGACCTTTTTGACCCAATCCAATTTGAAAGTCTTTAATTCAATATTTAAGATTGATATAATGCCTACCTACTTTCTATAAATCATTTGCTTTCTGATATTGTTCACTGTTGAAGGATTGTTCCACTTATTTATGTTTATTTTAGTTAATATTACAATAATTAAAAGTAAATTTTTATTTGCTGAATTCAGAGGCCTATTACGTAAATATATAAGTTGGTATGTAAGAGCTTATCGTCCATAGATTTTTTTGGATATAAAGATTTAAGAGTGTGAAATTTAATCTAACATGTGTTGGAAATGCTAAATGTTTGTAATTTTTTACATTTATATTCTTGGTTGCATAAAAAAACTACATTTAAACCTTTTACTTCTATTTACAACATATTTTAAAAGTATTTATGATGATTTGCCAGTTAGTAAAAACATTATAGTAAAGAATTTACAATATGATCATTGATTTGGTATATTTTAAATGTGTCAAGCGTTTGTTTTGTTAGTTTTGAGTGTTTTTATGTTAAAGCTCAACCTCAGCCGCTCCTAACATTTTAACAAGAAGAGGAGCGGCTGGGGATGAACTGTAGTTAGCTCAAAACTAGTCTCGCTAAAAACAATATGCCATCGTAAATCATTTTACGTTAGCGTTTTACTCATAAATTAAAGAAAGTATTTTATTTGCAAAGCTCACAAGATAATATTACATCTCGATATTTTTTTCGAATGGAGTGCGTGAGATGACTTTACATTTTTTGTCGAGGAGGCGGTGTTGTCTTCGTGACCTACAAACCGTGAGGAGGGTGTGAAAGGAAGAAGATCCAAGATGGCGACTGAAATGATAGTGTTTGTTATCTTCCATATCGCTGTCATCTGCGTCTCCCCCCACCCTTCAGCTACCAGGAAAGGTAAATTTTGGTTAATAAAGTATTATCGGGACCTTGCAAGTGTCAAAGATTTCATATGAGTGCCACTGCCCCTTACCTTAATATGTGTAGTAGTTTTTAAATAGTCAACGTATATCTCAGAAAGTATTTGACACAATCTATCCACAAATTAGGTCAACAACGAAGTAAGAGGTAATTCAGGTTAAAAAAGAGAATACGAACTGTTTTAAGTTTTGTAAATGTTTCGTTTAATAGGAGGGAAAGATAAAACTGCAAAGCCAAATTACTATAAAAACTCTTTACTTGTGGTTTGTCATGAAATGTCCATAAATAAATTAGTTTTTTTAAAGATGCATTTCATCAAAGTAAATCATTCAATGTTAAAGTTTAATTGGAGACCTTCCACCGAACAAAGTTGAAAAGGACGTTTCAAAAGAGTCAATTAGTGAAAAGCCACATTACAGGGAATTTAGGTTTTTGAATTCTGCCAACCAAAAGGTTATTTAAAATTGTAATTATTTGTTTTGAACATAATGAATAAATACATATACGTTTTTTCAATAATCTGTATATTTAATTGTACATTTGTATGGTGTATAATTCATACATAATCTAATTATTTTTTTACCACTGAATAAATAATGTCCTACATGATAATAAATATATTTTTTTTAGTTTAACATAGTGGTTAATATACTGTATAGTTGAGATACACAACTCTAATTAAAATTGTAGAAGTTGTATCTTATTATTTCAGTGTTATTAGGATATCTTAAAATGGAGTAATTTATTAAGTTACTATGGTATTTGCTACGAGTTCTCTAGTATTCTTATTCTCTTGTAACGACTTCTCTCATTCGCTGTATATACACTTTAGACCTTCCAAGGTAACGAGTTATAGTTTTAACTGTTAGCAAAACCAATGTTGTTACAATTTCAGTTATTAGATAAACCTTTTTAAATGGGATTAAACTAAATGTGTATTATAATTTAGTTTGTATTTGTACCAAGGCTCGGACTAGACTGGGGAAGAGCCCATGGTGCGTATTTACGATATCGATGAAAACTATTAGAAAGCCTTTTATTCGTATGTTTCATTTGATACTTCTAAAATTCTTACACAGATACTCTATTAGGATTAATAGTAACAAATGTTATTACTATTATATATGTAAAGAAATAAATATTTAAGATCGTGAAGAAGAAGAAATCAATATAAAAGTAATCTATCTTTATAAGTTTTGGAAAATAAAAATATATACTGACTATACTATAATATATATGTGTATACTATTAATAGAATATAAATTTAATTTAAAGCATCCCTAATTGTTATATGTTAGCTTGTTTACAAACTTGTAATATAATATATCACACACAACATATTGTAATAAATTCCGTAAAATTAAAATAGAAAAGCATTAATAAGAATAGTTTACAATTATTACTAAAATTGTGATTATTTATAATACGTTTTTTAATTATTAATGTAGTATTGCAAAGATATTTTTATAAAAAATTATATTTTAATATATACGTTGAACCTTAACTTCTTCTAAATATAAATGGGGATTAACGTTAGAGGTGAGGTCAATGCATCAGGGAACTGTTGATTGTCAATATTACTGACATGTTTGTTGATATACTCGCCAAACTTTCCGTGCCCAGGTTTTACGGTGTTTATTCGTATTCCCAATATAAATATTACATTCTTTATTTAAACTAAAATTCGTTCTTGATTCTAAACTTAGTTTTCGTATTGTATTCATAACCTTTAATAAATATAATAAATAACCTTTAATAAATAAATAGTGGATTACATCATTAAATTTTTATTTATTTCGGAGGTGATTTGAAAACTGTGTAAAATCATTTAGCATCATAAATTACTTTTTAATTTTAATAACAAAGTTTAAGGGTCTCTTGCAATTTTACATGAAATGAGTATTTAGTAGGTCCAAGTGATAGCTAAGTGTACGATGGGAAGTGCTTGATTAACCTAGTATCTGTTTGTACTATAACAGGTTAGGTTCGCTTTGGTCAGGTTTCTAACTCTGACGCTAAGTATATACATTTTCAACTCTCTATAGTTCTATTGCCCTCTGTTTTGCACCGTAAAATTAATGTTAGTTTATGTTAGGTTAGATTAAGTTTATTTTAATTAGTTTAAGTTAGGTCAGGTTTCTAACGCTAAAGCGCGTCCATATCCTTCTAGCTCTCTGCAGTTCGCTATAAATTAAGCTGTATTTAACAGTGCAAACTGTTTACTCCATGGTTCAAGAGGTGAGAAAGGACCATTTCAACAAGATGGTGGACATCTACGAGGATGTCTTCTCACCGGAAGCAACTCCAGAGACCCTCGGGAAGCCGATGACTTGCTGGTATCGCTTCCGGAGTTTCCGGGGCACTCCGAAGGACTGGATATTGAGAATCAGGTTCAAGAAGTTCAAGGTGAAGACGTTGGTGAACGCTACACACTGTCACAACGGGTACCTTCAGGTAAGTGGAAATCATTATTTTAGTTTTATTAACTATATTTAATTACTAAATTAGAATTCAATTATACTAACAGTTAAAGGTTTAGTAATGATTGTAGAAACAATCCCTTGTAATATAATACACTTTTATAAATTAAAAAATTAAATTATATTACTATTGTTCTATTGTTTTGATTCGGGTTCACGCCTGCAAAACTTATGCAAAGTAAATCGTCAGTATGTTTGGAGTATATTATGTGGAATCTTGTTTTTCTTAATGTATTTAATTTTGTTGTCATAAAAAATACGTATTTTGTTAAATTTTAAATTATTAGGCATTCTCATCTTATTTTAAACTATATCAACGAAGAACAAAATCACCATCTTCAACAACATCAGAAGGATTTAAAAGAAAAAATTATATAAAAAAAATATTTAGTAAACAGGTGCACATTAAATTGAGTGTATATATGATAAAATAATGCCTTTTATATTAAAGAAATATACATTTAATCTCTTTGTCATTTTGTGACGGATAATTGTTGTTGTAAATCCCAGTATACAATGCAACCTTGTAATCTATATATTTTTACAACAATTGGACGTCTTTCGATTCCTTATATTGTGAGATAATAAAATATTGTAAGTTCCAAACTTAAGTTTTAAAACACTAAGCTACAGTTAATATAGCAATAGGACCATCATAATTTTAGCCATATTCACGTAATTTGTATAATACATGGTAACAAGTTAATTACGATTAAATATTTATGCCAGTGGAAACATACAAAATAGAATACCAACATCCTGTCACGGATCGTAGACGGCAACGCCTAGACTGAACTCAGCAACCGCAAAGACACCGGTCTGAGCTGCGGGGAGACCGAGCAAGCTCAGACCTTCATATCGGAGACGAGCTTCGTCAAGTTGCTTTTTTACGTGGAAAACTTCACGGACCAGACGCACTCCAGCTTCAACAGCCACGCTGAACAGCAGTTTAACGTGTCCCTGCGGTACGGGCAACATTCAGAGCTGTACCCGAGTAGAAGAGGAGAGGTGGTCGTGGGGTAAGTGTGATGTGGGGATTGGGGTTGGTAAATTGCTATATGAGGATAATTTTACAACCTATTATTTATTATAACTTTCATAGGGGTTTAACAATATATCATACTATCAGTTGTCAGAATCAGAAACATGTTTATTTTGAATCATTAAGCTTTCAAAATAGTGTCAAGAGATTATATAGTCATACATCATTGCAAATATAATTTGTCATATAAAGCTATGTTCTAGAAGGTTCTTTGAGGATATATTGAACTTAACCTCTCTTTATGACCCAAAAAATGTGTATGTTAAGGTGAATATGAATTAATGATGAGTGTTGTTTGAGCTAGACGCCTTGCGTATCCTTGTTACTAACTAAGACCGACTGATTATTTATCCAGGATTATTACTTAATAACCTAATGAACAAAGGAAGCTGTGGCAGTTTCAAACCTTACAACATTTTCTCAGGATATTTATCAGGATCGTCCTGGCGAACTTCAGATTACGAAGGGAGCACACTAACCACTGTTCCATCATACCAATTTATAAAGTGATATCATGATGCCCTTCCTTCAGTAATAATTTTAATGAGTTAACTTTCTTGTGATGAACATTTTGTGTCTGTGAGTTGTGGGTGTTTCTACTGATGAAGGTTATTTTAGTTCTCTATTGATTCAGGTACTGTACTGGTTTTGAATTTGATGTAAATATAATTTAACTAATTTTATAAACTATTTTTTTGGTATGTTTGCTATAACATTTTATTCATAACTTAACATTGGTTTTAAGAGAGTCTCTCTTAAGTATTAAGAAAATTCAGAATTCAAAATCTTGACACTACTGAGAGACTATGTCCAGTCTCCAACTTATTCTTGTGTATCCTTGCCATCTCCACTGCTTCTCCCATCCTCAACACGAGGATCCTATCATCTCTGCCCTTTATTGAGTCGTAAATTAAAGTAACACATCTTCTAGGTCCTACTGTGAGAATGTGTTCAAAGACTTCAGACTACAGACGTGCTATGTCTAGTCCCCAGCCTATCCTGGTGTGAATCCCCGTAATCTCCACCGCTGCTACCCTTTCAACACAAGCCTGCTCTTCATCAAGTTCTACAATACACTAACATATCTTTTCTCCTAGGTCCTGCTGTGAGAGAGTGTCCAAAGACTGCAGACTTCAGACGTGCTATGTCTATTCACCAGGCTATCCTGGGGTGTATCCCCGTAATCTCCACTGCTGCTACCCTCTCAAAACGAGCTGCCCTTCATCAAGTTCTACATTACACTAACATATCTTCTCTCCTAGGTCCTGCTGTGAGAGAGTGTCCAAAGACTGCAGAATTCAGACGTGCTATGTCTATTCCCCAGCCTATCCTGGTGTGTATCCCCGTAATCTCCACTGCTGCTACCCTTTCAACACAAGCCTGCTCTTCATCAAGTTCTACAATACACTAACATATCTTTTCTCCTAGGTCCTGCTGTGAGAGAGTGTCCAAAGACTACAGACTTCAGACGTGCTATGTCTATTCCCCAGCCTATCCTGGTATGTATCCCCGTAATCTCCACTGCTGCTACCCTCTCAACACTAGGCTGCCCTTCATCAAGTTCTACATTACACTAACATATCTTCTCTCCTAGGTCCTGCTGTGAGAGAGTGTCCAAAGACTGCAGACTACAGACGTGCTATGTCTATTCCCCAGCCTATCCTGGTTTGTATCCCCGTAATCTCCACTGCTGCTACCCTCTCAACACGAGCTGTCCTTCATCAAGTTCTACATTACACTAACATATCTTCTCTCCTAGGTCCTGCTGTGAGAGAGTGTCCAAAGACTGCAGACTTCAGACGTGCTATGTCTATTCCCCAGCCTGTCCTGGTGTGTATCCCCGTAATCTCCACTGCTGCTACCCTCTCAACACGAGCCTGCCCTTCATCAAGTCCTACATTACACTAACATATCTTCTCTCCCAGGTCCTACTGCGAGAGAGTTTTCAAAGACCGCAGACTACAGACGTGCTATGTCCAGTCCCCCGCCTACCCTGTTGTGTATCCTCGTCATCTTCACTGCTCCTACCATCTCAACACTAGGCTGCCCTTCATCAAGTCCTACATCACACTAACATATCTTCTCTCCCAGGTCCTACTGCGAGAGAGTTTTCAAAGACCGCAGACTACAGACGTGCTATGTCCAGTCCCACGCCTACCCTGGTGTGTATCCTCGTCATCTTCACTGCTCCTACCATCTCAACACTAGGCTGCCCTTCATCAAGTTATACATTGAGAACGAAGAGTTCAACATAGACGGACAAAGGTGTGAGAACATCATGACCTGTCCAATGAGGCCCATTTCTTCAGGTACATCTATAATTTGGGCTTCTGCAGCTAAACCTTTACTTTGCTCAGAAGGGTTTGATATAGCCATGGATGTAATGATAATTACGTAATATAAAAACATATGTTCAGAATATATATTCTTTTTTATTTGGAAGTTCTGTTGTTTACAATTCAGAACAATATTTGAAAGAGTAAAGTTTTATTATTCAATAAGAATGATATGTAAAATATCTTGGTCATTCTTCCAGTAAAGGTATCATTGGCATTTGTTAAGTAAAATTAATTGTAATATATTACTGTTGGTAAACATTACAATTTACATTTCTCCCATAAAACGTGGGTAAATTATAGTTGTACAAATAACACAAACAATATGTCGTAACGACACTGTCGTCACCATTGCTCAATCACTACCTTAACACGAGGCTACCCTTAAACAAGCTTTATGTTGAGGTCAAAACCTCATTGTTAGCCTAGAAATTGATTTCAAATATTATTTTTATTGAGTAATGGGTAGTGTTTTATTTTTAGAGATTAAAGTCAAGTAAAATATAGATCAGATGGAATTAAAATAATACAAAAATTAAGGTGAATAGGGAATATTTAAGTTTGTGTTTAAAAAACAATTTGCCGAGTTTTAATTGAATCTGCGAAACCTTATCGTCATTTCTTATACTAAGTTTAGCAGTTTTTGTTGGATGAAATGTTAAATTAAAGAAAACTGTTTACATCAAATGCGACAAGTTTTTAGTTATTTCAGTAGTCATATTGTATGGAGCATACCCAAAAATATAAAGAGTTAAAACCCCCACTTGTTTGTAATATATCAGAGTTTTTATTCCGTGCAATTATTGTTTCGGAATTCATTCTTCGTGGAATTCCCCAATAGACAGGAGTTAGCGCTTATTGAAGCCACGCGCGACGCCCAGAGCTTCTCAAATATTTACCTCCGATGTTTCGCCCGCAATATTAATATTTCACGTTCAAAATACGTCTATCCATATATCTCGACGAAAACCGCCGCAGGTAAGCGAGGTTTTTCTGCTTCCTCTCTCAACCATTGAATATTAAACATGGGTAGGTGAATATGGTAATCTTCAAAATGCTTTTAGGCATATGAGATATATTCAAAAAGCTTTTAGGTGTGTATGTAATATATTTCAATACATAACTTAATCAATGCACGATTAAAAATAAAATAATGTTAAATTTTTATAAACAACTTTAATTAATTACTTTAAGAAATACGTCATACTATGTTCAATGTAAATGTGACATCTTCCGTTAATGCCACATAACAAATAAACCACCAGTCAAGTTCCCTAATTAATTTTAAAAGTGGTTTTAAGGAATAAATATCAGGGTGTTAATATATTACGTACGTGTATTATACATCTGTTTAGAGTTTAATATTTACAATTAATTTTAAAAGTGGTTTTAAGGAATAAATATAAGGTTGTAATATATTACGTACGTGCATTATACATCTCTTTAGAGTTTAATATTTACAATTAATTTTAAAAGTGGTTTTAAGGAATAAATATAAGGTTGTAATATATTACGTACGTGTATTATACATCTCTTTAGAGTTTAATATTTACAATTAATTTTAAAAGTGGTTTTAAGGAATAAATATCAGGGTTTTAGGGTTTCTAACTCTGACGCTAAGTATATACATTTTCAACTCTCTATAGTTCTATTGCCCTCTGTTTTGCACCGTAAAATTAATGTTAGTTTATGTTAGGTTAGATTAAGTTTAGTTTAATTAGTTTAAGTTAGGTCAGGTTTCTAACGCTAAAGCGCGTCCATATCCTTCTAGCTCTCTGCAGTTCGCTATAAATTAAGCTGTATTTAACAGTGCAAAATGTTTACTCCATGGTTCCAGAGGTGAGAAAGGACCATTTCAACAAGATGGTGGACATCTACGAGGATGTCGTCCCACCGGAAGCAACTCCAGAGACCCTCGGGAAGCCGATGACTTGCTGGTATCGCTTCCGGAGTTTCCGGGGCACTCCGAAGGACTGGATATTGAGAATCAGGTTCAAGAAGTTCAAGGTGGGGACGTTGGTGAACGCTACACACTGTCACAACGGGTACCTTCAGGTAAGTGGAAATCTTTATTTTAGTTTTATTAACTATATTGAATTACTAAATTAGAATTCAATTATACTAACAGTTAAAGGTTTAGTAATGATTGTAGAAACAATCCCTTGTAATATAATACACTTTTATAAATAAAAAAATAAAATTATATTACTATTGTTCTATTGTTTTGATTCGGGTTCACGCCTGCAAAACTTATGCAAAGTAAATCGACAGTATGTTTGGAGTATATTATGTGGAATCTTGTTTTTCTTAATGTATTTAATTTTGTTGTCATACAAAATACGTATTTTGTTAAATTTTAAATTATTAGGCATTCTCATCTTATTTTAAACTATATCAACCAAGAACAAAATCACCATCTTCAACAACATCAGAAGGATTTAGAAGAAAAAATTAAATAAAAAAAATATTTTGTAAACCTGCGCACATTAAATTGAGTGTATAAATGATAAAATAATGCCTTTTATATTAAAGAAATATACATTTAATCTCTTTGTCGTTTTGTGACGGATAATTGTTGTTGTAAATCCCAGTATACAATGCAACCTTGTAATCTATATATTTTTACAACAATTGGACGTCTTTCGATTCCTTATATTGTGAGATGATAAAATATTGTAAGTTCCAAACTTAAGTTTTAAAACACTAAGCTACAGTTAATATAGCAATAGGACCATCATAATTTTAGCCATATTCACGTAATTTGTATAATACATGGTAACAAGTTAATTACGATTAAATATTTATGCCAGTGGAAACATACAAAATAGAATACCATGATCCTGTCACGGATCATAGACGGTAACGCCTAGACTGAACTCAGCAACCGCAAAGACACCGGTCTAAGCTGCGGGGAGACCGAGCAAGCTCAGACCTTCATATCGGAGACGAGCTGCGTGAAGTTGCTTTTTTACGTGGAAAACTTCACGGACCAGACGCACTCCAGCTTCAACAGCCACGCTGAACAGCAGTTTAACGTGTCCCTGCGGTACGGGCAACATTCAGAGCTGTACCCGAACAGAAGAGGAGAGGTGGTCGTGGGGTAAGTGTGATGTGGGGATTGGGGTTGGTAAATTGCTATATGAGGATAATTTTACAACCTATTATTTATTATAACTTTCATAGGGGTTTAACAATATATCATACTATCAGTTGTCAGAATCAGAAACATGTTTATTTTGAATCATTAAGCTTACAAAATAGTGTCAAGAGATTATATAGTCATACATCATTGCAAATGTAATTTGTCATATAAAGCTATGTTCTAGAAGGTTCTTTGAGGATATATTGAACTTAACCTCTCTTTATGACCCAAAAAATGTGTATGTTAAGGTGAATATGAATTAATGATGAGTGTTGTTTGAGCTAGACGCCTTGCGTATCTTTGTTACTAACTAAGACCTACTGATTATTTATCCAGGATTATTACTTAATAACCTAATGAACAAAGGAAGCTGTGGCAGTTTCAAACCTTACAACATTTTCTCAGGATATTTATCAGGATCGTCCTGGCGAACTTCAGATTACGAAGGGAGCACACTAACCACTGTTCCATCATACCAATTTATAAAGTGATATCATGATGCCCTTCCTTCAGTAATAATTTTAATGAGTTAACTTTCTTGTGATGAACATTTTGTGTCTGTGAGTTGTGGGTGTTCCTACTGATAAAGGTTATTTTAGTTCTCTATTGATTCAGGTACCGTACTGGTTTTGAATTTGATGTAAATATAATTTAACTCATTTTATAAACTATTTTTTTGGTATGTTTGCTATAACATTTTATTCATAACATAACATCGGTTTTAAGAGAGTCTCTCTTAAGTATTAAGAAAATTCAGAATTCAAAATCTTGACACTACTGAGAGACTATGTCCAGTCTCCAACCTATTCTTGTGTATCCTTGCCATCTCCACTGCTTCATCCTCAACACGAGGATCCTATCATCTCTGCCCTTTATTGAGTCGTAAACTAAAGTAACACATCTTCTAGGTCCTACTGTGAGAATGTGTTCAAAGACTTCAGACTACAGACGTGCTATGTCTAGTCCCCAGCCTATCCTGGTGTGAATCCCCGTAATCTCCACCGCTGCTACCCTTTCAACACAAGCCTGCTCTTCATCAAGTTCTACATTACACTAACATATCTTCTCTCCTAGGTCCTGCTGTGGGAGAGTGTCCAAAGACTGCAGACTTCAGACGTGCTACGTCTATTCCCCAGCCTATCCTGGTGTGTATCCCCGTAATCTCCACTGCTGCTACCCTTTCAACACAAGCCTGCTCTTCATCAAGTTCTACAATACACTAACATATCTTTTCTCCTAGGTCCTGCTGTGAGAGAGTGTCCAAAGACTGCAGACTTCAGACGTGCTATGTCTATTCCCCAGCCTATCCTGGTGTGTATCCCCGTAATCTCCACTGCTGCTACCCTCTCAACACGAGCTGTCCTTCACCAAGTTCTACATTACACTAACATACCTTCTCTCCTAGGTCCTGCTGTGAGAGAGTGTCCAAAGACTGCAGACTACAGACGTGCTATGTCTATTCCCCAGCCTATCCTGGTTTGTATCCCCGTAATCTCCACTGCTGCTACCCTCTCAACACGAGCTGTCCTTCATCAAGTTCTACATTACACTAACATATCTTCTCTCCTAGGTCCTGCTGTGAGAGAGTGTCCAAAGACTGCAGACTACAGACGTGCTATGTCTATTCCCCAGCCTGTCCTGGTGTGTATCCCCGTAATCTCCACTGCTGCTACCCTCTCAACACGAGCCTGCCCTTCATCAAGTCCTACATTACACTAACATATCTTCTCTCCCAGGTCCTACTGCGAGAGAGTTTTCAAAGACCGCAGACTACAGACGTGCTATGTCCAGTCCCCCGCCTACCCTGGTGTGTATCCTCGTCATCTTCACTGCTCCTACCATCTCAACACTAGGCTGCCCTTCATCAAGTCCTACATCACACTAACATATCTTCTCTCCCAGGTCCTACTGCGAGAGAGTTTTCAAAGACCGCAGACTACAGACGTGCTATGTCCAGTCCCCCGCCTACCCTGGTGTGTATCCCCGTAATCTGCACTGCTGCTACCCTCTCAACACGAGCCTGTCCTTCATCAAGTCCTACATTACACTAACATATCTTCTCTCCCAGGTCCTACTGCGAGAGAGTTTTCAAAGACCGCAGACTACAGACGTGCTATGTCCAGTCCCCCACCTACCCTGGTGTGTATCCCCGTAATCTCCACTGCTGTTACCCTCTTAACACGAGCCTGCCCTTTTATAAGTCCTACATTACACTAACATATCTTCTCTCCTAGGTCCTACTGCAAGAGAGTTTTCAACTGCAAGACTGCAGACTACAGACGTGCTATGTCCAGTCCCCCGCCTACCCTGGTGTGTATCCTCGTCATCTTCACTGCTCCTACCATCTCAACACTAGGCTGCCCTTCATCAAGTTATACATTGAGAACGAAGAGTTCAACATAGATGGACAAAGGTGTGAGAACATCATGACCTGTCCAATGAGGCCCATTTCTTCAGGTATATCTAGAGTTTGGACTTCTGCTATATATTTGCAGCTAAACGTTTACTTTGCTCGGAAACTTTCAATATAGCCATGTATATAATGCTAATAATGTAAGATAAATACATAAGTTCAGAATATATGTATTTTTTTCATTTGGAAGTTGAGTTATTTACAATTCAGAACAACATTTGAATAAGTAATGTTTCATTATTTAATAAGAATGATAAGTAAAATATCTTGGTAATTATTCCAGGTATTGTATCATCTTCATTTGTTAAAGAAAATTAAATGTAATATAATACTGTTAGTATAGATTACAATTTACCTTTGTCTCATAAAAGGTGGGTAAATTGTAATAGCACAAATAACACATTCAATATGTCGATACGACATTGTCGTCACCAATGCCCCATCACTACCTTAATACGAGGTTACCCTTAATCAAGCTTTATGTTGAGGTCAAAACCTCATTCTTAGCATAGATATTGATTTCAAATATTAGTTTTATTGAGTAATGGGTAGTGATTTATTTTTAGAGTTTAAAGACAAGTAAAATATAGATCAGATGGAATTAAGATAATACAAAAATTAAGGTGAATAGGGAATATTTCAATTTGTGTTTAAAAAACAATTTGCCGAGTTGTAATTGAATCTGCGAAACCTTATCGTTATTTCTTATACTAAGTTTAGCAGTTTTTGTTGGATGAAATGTTAAATTAAAGAAAACTGTTTACATCAAATGCGACAAGTTTTTAGTTATTTCAGTAGTCATATTCTATGGAGCACACCCAAAAATATAAAGAGTTAAAACCCCCACTTGTTTGTAATATATAAGAGTTTTTATTCCGTGCAATTATTGTTTCGGAATTCATTCTTCGTGGAATTCCCCAATAGACAGGAGTTAGCGGTTATTGAAGCCACGCGCGACGCCCAGAGCTTCTCAAATATTTACCTCCGATGTTTCGCCCGCAATATTCATATTTCACGTTCAAAATACGTCAATCCATATATCTCGACGAAAACCGCCGCAGGCAAGCTAGGTTTTTCTGCTTCCTCTCTCAACCATTGAATATTAAACATGGGTAGGATGAATATGGTAATCTTCAAAATGCTGTTAGGCATATGAGATGTATTCAAAAAGCTTTTAGGTGTGTATGTGATATAATTCAATACATAACTTAATCAATGCACGATTAAATATAAAATAATGTTAAATTTTTATAAACAACTTTAAATTAATTACTTTAAGAAATACGTCATACTATGTTCAATGTAAATGTGACATCTTCCGTTAATGCCACATAACAAATAAACCACCAGTCAAGTTCCCTAATTAATTTTAAAAGTGGTTTTAAGGAATAAATATCAGGGTGTTAATATATTACGTACGTGTATTATACATCTGTTTAGAGTTTAATATTTACAATTAATTTAAAAAGTGGTTTTAAGGAATAAATATCAGGGTGTTAATATATTACGTACGTGTATTATACATCTGTTTAGAGTTTAATATTTACAATTAATTTAAAAAGTGGTTTTAAGGAATAAATATCAGGGTGTTAATATATTACGTACGTGTATTATACATCTGTTTAGAGTTTAATATCTCCAATTAAAATATATGACAAAATTTACTTGTAAACTAATGCATTTTAATCAAACTTTAAAACAAAATTTCGGAAACAATGTTTTATTAATCTAAATTTCGTTGTCTCTAATCTTTATTAAACCCAAGAAAAATAAACGAGTTCGCACGCAGCTCGCTGACGTGAGGGAAGTGAATATCCATATAAAACTTTTAAAACTCAAAATCAATGAAAAAACGTACATGTATTCCAATTTTTATTGAAATCTGAAAACATTGATTTTTTGGCTGTTCTGATGCTCTTGGTTTCATTTACCTGCAAAGCTGGGAATACAATTTTGCGCATTATAATGTTAGGAGAAGGTCCAGTCAGGCTTGAAAGTAGGCGTGAGGTTGCTGGGGATGATAAAAGTTCTCTAACAAAGGAGTAGCAGGCTTTTCTAGTGTAAACCACCCAAAAGACAACGTACTGTGTTTGTTCGGAAACAAATTTCTTTAATAACTCGGTTATTATTTATGCTAGAATGAAGAGAGAGGGCTTAACACTTTCGCCTCACTAATTCCCATCTTATTAAATGCATTAGTTTTACATTTGGGTCTTTTCTAAAACTTTTTGGGGCCAATTAAACTCGAAATTTGAAAGATTAATCCCAAAAAAAGGGGTTTGGTGTTTTCCGATTGTTTTGCCCAACGACCTTGTCCAACTGATTACATTAAGAAACATCTCTACCAAATTTTAAGTTAATCGAAAAAAAAATGCTACCGCTAGAGTGCAAACACACACACACACACACACACACACACACACACACACACACACACACACACACACACACACACACACACACACACACACACACACACACACACACACACACACACACACATATATATATATATATACAATTTTGAACGACCCCCCAAAACATGTTCAGGGCGTCACGTTAGGAACTTCTATGGTGGTCCCGGGCTTACGATTCACCGTGCGGGTCATGCTAATAGTTCACTTTCTAAAGGAAATTCACTAATAAAAAGGGCACACAATTTGCATTAACACTTTTAAAGATCAATTATTTTTGTTTCACAAATAAGATTTATGTGGTATTTATTTTGTCCCTATAAAATAAATGTTTTATAAAGAATGAATGTTTTATAAAAAACTCGTTATTAATGCACTTTTTTATTATTTTTATTAGCTCTCACTCCCACGACATTTCCCCCTAAACATTTCAGTTGTCCAAATATAAGATACTTAGTTATTTATTTAAACAACACGTATTATTTGAGTGGGAGATTCTGGTATGGTGAATTTATTTGGATGTTTATAAGGTTTCCAATTAGAAACAACTATTTTTGATCGTCCATTTCTATTTTTGTATCGTATCATTTGTATGTGTTTTTTTACAGTATAATAATAATTCAATAAATAAATGGTGGTGCATGTATGCATAGACGTTTTGTAATATAAGCAAAACGTATTATAAATCGGTTGCGTACTGTCGTAAAGCTTTTGGGAAATAAACCTTATTCTTGTTCTTTCATGTTAAACAAATTTCGTTATCCAGCCAATACACGTTAGTTATTTTATTGTTTTATTTATAAATCATAGTAACTTTATCAATGTTGTGTTACAGGGGCCGAACACTGCCCGTTCGACTATATCAAGATCTACGATGGCAAGGACGCCGCGAGCCCTGTCATTGGGATATTCTGCGGCATGGGGAAGTTCCCCTACTCCATCATCGGGACAAGCGAGGATCTGTTTGTGGAGTTTGTCAGCTCTCCCGCAGGTAGAGACTCGTGTAGAGGCTTTTAACACTTTCGTTGATGCAAACATGTTTAAACATGAAATTTATACAAGTTTCTATGTTGAGACAAAACCCCGATCGGGGTCCGCAGCAGCCAACGCGTTAAACCCTTTGAAACTATACGGGGTGTACTGCTTATACTATGACAGACTTTACTGTGTTTTTTAGGGGGTCCAAACATTTAAAATATACAATATAACATATATTTCAAACAGTTCAAGTCGGTCTGTATGTGTTTTGTCATAAAATCCTAAAATCCTTAATATCAAATAGATGGATTAATGTTATTAATAAAACTTATTAAACATGTTTAACTATGTGATGCACACCTACAATGTCAGTAGTGGCGAAACCACAAAGAGAAGCCACTTCCGGCGCTTTTTTCCCATGTTATTCTTATGGGGAGCCGTTTTTGAACATTTGCCAGGTCCCGCCTTACACAAGTTTCCTTGTTGGCCTATACTAATGTCCAACCCTTGCCTATATTAAATATATTTTCCCAATCCCCATCCCTCCTCTATATTTTTAAAAATTAATTTTCAAATTCAGGCTAAAAAACTATCTTTAGTGTTTATGGTCCGATTTGTCTGCAATTTGGATATGTTATTGTCCTAGGCAAGTGTTTTAATAAATTCCACTTACATTTCCCAAATTCACTATAACGGTCAAATTAAAAAATATTTTTTGAAAAATACTATAGTGCCAATTGCCACCTTCTTTATTAACTGTCCGATTTGTCTGCAATTTGGATATGTTATTGTCCTACGCAAGTGTTTTAATAAATTCCACTTACATTTCCCAAATTCACTATAACAGTCAAATTAAAAAATATTTTTGAAAAATACTGCCAATTGCCAACTTCTTTATTTACTGTCCGATTTGTTTAAAATTTAGATATGTTATTGTTATAGGCAAGTGTTTTAATAAATTCCACTTACATATCCCAAATTCACTATTATGGTCAAATTAAAAAATATTTTTGAAAAATACTGCCAATTGCCAACTTCTTTATTTACTGTCCGATTTGTTTAAAATTTAGATATGTTATTGTTATAGGCAAGTGTTTTAATAAATTAGCCTTCATTTCCCAAATTCACTATTACAGTCAAATTAAAAAATATTTTTGAAAAATACTGCCAATTGCCAACTTCTTTATTTACTGTCCGATTTGTTTAAAATTTAGATATGTTATTGTTATAGGCAAGTGTTTTAATAAATTAGCCTTACATTTCCCAAATTCACTATTACAGTCAAATTAAAAAATATTTTTGAAAAATACTGCCAATTGCCAACTTCTTTATTTACTGTCCGATTTGTTTAAAATTTGGATATGTTATTGTTGTAGGCTAATGTATATGCACCATCCACATTTTACAAATATTGCGGTTAAATTTTAAAAAATTTGGAAAAATACTGCCAATTGGCAACTTCTTTATTTATGGTCTGATTTGTTTAAAATTTATATATGTCATTATTCTAGGCTAGTGTATATGTACCATCCACATTTGACAAATTAACTATAATGGTCAAATTTAAAAAATATTTTGAAAAATATACTAACAATTTCAAACTTCTTTACTTACTGTCTGATTTATTTTCGGATATGTTATAGCTCTTATATAGGTAACAAGACCACACTACCACACGTTCCACTACCCCCTATAATACAGTATTTTGTCTTTTTTGTTTGTTTATTTTGCTGTAATCCCAAAACTGACTTTGCTGTTTATTGTCCGATTTGCCTACACTTTGGATATTGTCCTAAGCATTTATTGTCTGATTTATTTTTGGATATGTTATAGCCCCAACTATTTTATCTAAAATTACAATATTATTTCCACCTATAATACAGTTGATGTGTTGTTTGTTTTGCCGCAACCTAAAAACTAACATTGGTATTTGTGTTTTTACAAAACTATATTTTGTAAATTACTACCAATAACTCCTTTATTTACTTTTCAACTTGTTATATCCCCTTATATCTAAATTTACCGTATATTATTTACCTTTTAGTGCTGTTTTGTCGTAACCAAACTTTGGATATGACTGCAATATATTACTGGCCATTGCATAAGTAAATACCCCATTTCCAAATTCACTATTACGGTTGGATTAAAAAAATAAATACAAGCTTATTATATACATCCAGCTGATAAGTAATATATATCTACAAAATATTTATGGTCAGAACTGCCTAAATTTTGGATATGTTTTAAGCCAATGCGATAGCAAAAAATAAATTTTTAAAACCCAAAACAACTAAAAACAAAACACTAATCTTTCTTTGTGCTTGTTTGGAGTAGTCTTTATTTTATCCAACTTAATTTTAATTTTGTAGTTAAAATCAAACTTCCCACATTCTAGCTCCCTTTCCAGCCAGTGGTTGGAGACATAAAGGTTACGAATATTTTCAAACTGTAGAATATATCTTTTTCTACCCCTATGTTGGACTTGTTTAATAGCGCTTATTAATAATTCCGCACCATATTCCAAATCCTCCAGTCTACTACATTCTTTAAATTTAACATTGCCTTTAATATATTGCATCTCTATGTCTTCTTGTCCAACATCATCCCACTCATTGTTACGGAAACTTAGGTTTTCTATTTTTGGAAAGGAATTGCCATAAAATGTTGCGGTTCCGTTAGTGTTAAAGCTTGCAAGTGGCTCGTTGGTAGGTAGATAAATAATGTCCAAATCACCACTGTATGGCAACACGCTATAACCTTGTCTATTCTTATTTATCTCTATAAATACAGTTTTACAGACACCTTTAACATAGTATACACCCCTCCATCCATCCTTTTCTGCCAACACTCCCACAAACTTGTTGTTTACTACAAACGCATACACTATATAATGTCCATAATGCTCTAGATCCTCCCAACGTCGCAGGAAGTAATCTTTAAATTTATCCTCTCTTTCCCTTCTTTCTTGTTCTTTAGCCAACTGTGCTTTGTATTCCTCTGCAACAGTATTTTCCACATATTCCAATTTACGCTTATTACTGTCAATGTCTTCTAATTCCAATTTCCTCTTTTTGGAACAACTCTCTAAGAAAGGCTTGGAAAGTGGCTCTATTTCTTTAATAGTGTATGGTTACAGTTTATTGGTCCGGCTTCTTAAAACGTAGGGAGTAAGGTTAGGACTTTCCACTAAGCCTAATTCTTCTAAATTGATGTGTTTAGGTATAGTGGAGAAAGGTGTATTTGATTTTGTAAAACATGTGCCCCCAGATTTGATGTAACACTTATGCTTTACACTTATGGCATCAGGAAACTCCTCTATTACCTCTACATAGTTAGTTGGTAAACAGTTAAAGCTAAAAGCAGATAGAGCATACTTTATTAACTTTTCCCTTTGTGTACTATCTTTTGGCAGTTTTAGTTGTACTCCAGTTATCTTCTTCGTATTACTATTACCCCAATATGCGTATTGTAATAAATCATTAAACACTAAACAACAACTGTTTTGTAATTGATTGGCAACTTTCACCCACATCTTATGCAGAGGTACAGCATAGAATGGAGCATTTTGAAAGTACCGTTTGTTGTCTTCTATTAGACTTAAACAATCTCTTAAAGGTTCAAACCCTTTACCAAAACCTCTACAATAGTTATAGATTGTTGCCTCTAACCTTGTTATTCCATTCTCTCTAGCTAGTTTAGACGAGAACGTTTCTTTTAGTCTCGCATCTGGACAGTTTACAAAGTTTATTATATGGTTTCCTATACTTTTAATTACTCCAGGGCTTGTAATCTGGCATATAAATTTATTATATATTTTTACCCTGCTATTTACATTAAACCATGTTAAACAGTCTTTACTAACATTATCTACAATAACATTATATCCATTCTTGTACGCCCCTTGGTAGCAAAAGTTAAAGTTTTCTGTAAGATATTGGCACATTTCCTCTTTATTAAATATTCCAGCCAAATCTAGTGTTATATCGAAATCCATAAGATAGTACATTTCTTTTTCCAGATCTTGCAGTATCTTTGGAAGATCTTCCAACAAATCCTTAATTTTAACATTTGCAAGCTCTATTTTATAGGGAATTGCTATAGGATCATCATACTTTTGTTTAATTTGGTCAATATCTTTCTTTATTATTTGTAACACACCCTCGCTTTGGACCCCAGAGGACCTCTCCAAGGAGAATGGTAGTTTGGCCACAACACCATGTCGAGCTAAAGAGAACTTTTTAAATATTCCTCGTAAGTAGCTATTAAACGAGCCACATATTTCCTTCTTAACTTTAAATTCATTCCGAACGTCCCCATCACAATCCGTAACATTGGTTATCTTAACTATCATTATGTTATCACAAAACGCACCCGTTATAGATGTTAAGTTATTTAATTTTGGTTCGCCCTCGCAATAGTTTATATTACCTATGTCTGTAAGAAGGTTATTATTACGTAGATTTTCTAATAAAAACCATATACCGAATCTTTCGTTAGTAGGTTTAATACAATTTCCCAATAAATGGATAACAGAGTACATTTCTTTTATACAAAAAAGTAGCGGAAACATGTAAACAGGACAGATTACACTATAGGTATATATGTGTTGTAAATATATGGATATTGTATATAAACATAGGCGAGCGGTAAGTGTAACATGTACGTGGACACCCATATGCAAATATGGAATACCCACTATTAATATAATTCCAAATTCGACTAAATAAGTTTATAGTCTCAATATAATTAACATATTAACTAACGGTGCCATCCCGCATTAGTACCCAAATTGTCGAAATTCTATAATTCTATTCTTAGTCCTTGTATTAGGTTTTGTACTATTAAACCCTACATCCTGTGCAGTAGAGTAATATATGTATTTAATACAGATACGCACATTCTACAAGACCTGTACATCTGTTGTATAAGCAGCAGAATAGACGTCTCATTGTGTTGTTGTAAAGTAAAACATAAATGTAAATTGTGCTGGATACAACCGGCCAGATATTAGACAGGAAATGTGTTGGAAGTGTATTGCCAAATAGTAAGACAAATCACATAGTGCAGCATGTAATCAATCCATTACTATTTAGACAAAGGTCAGTATTGGTACAACATCCGATATATTAGCGAAACCCAGTCCAAACATTGTGTCCTCAAAATGTTATGATTGTGTTAAATTTGTTTATATTACATATATTTCTTACACAATTTACAAACTATTTTTTGTGTCAGTTGACAGAACCTGTAAAGTTGTGTTAAATGGCTGTAAACCAGTATCTGTGCCTGTGTCGTAATGTGTTGGAGTGTGTTATTGTGTCTCTGCATTTGTGTTGTTTTATAAACTTTAAATATTACTATGTCCTTATACTCTTACTATTATATATATATATATAAAATAAAAAGTTGTGTAGTACCGATGGTGGACAAATGAAATCGGTGTGCTTTAAGCATTAAGATAAAACTTAGATATTCTATAAAATGTTCAGTTTATTACAGCGTTCTATTGAGGTTAAAAAGGTTAATAAATACATTTGGGAACCCCTGTATAGTAAAATACTGTTGATCTAGCATCATTATATGTTGTGTGATCCTGATTATTACTTTAATCTGATTCAAATTAAATTCAGATTAAACCTGATTTAACCAGCTTAAATCTCTTGAATCTGTCTAGGTAATGTAGAGTTCAATTAGGCCTATAGTTATATAATATGATCTAGAATTGTATTGATCAAAGCTAACTCGGGTTTTAATAAAGTTCAATATTATGTTTTAATTAGGGTTAACATTTAAAAAGCTAAATCCAAAGTTTAGTCGAAAACTTGGATTCAGTTTTTAAAAGAATATATTCAGTAGCCGGTAAATTTATATAGTGTTCAAATTCATCATTAGGCATATTATTATAAACATAAAACATTTTACTGTATACAAATTTTCCTTATAGTTTATATCCCTTATCATTGGTTTATCTAATTCTGTGAAAGATATATAGTTTGGTAGTTTTTGGTTTTCCTAACAAACAAATAAACCGAAAATAATCACAATCTTACTACCGTCATTATAATATGGACATTTTTCAATTATGATTTTTTATTTAAAAATTGCGTTTCAACTCCAATATAATATTTTACTTATCCAGTGTTTAAAATAATATAGACTAAACAGTCATTATTCCTCGCTACGTAGTATCACAATCGTTCAGTAGAGAAAGTTTTTTTTTTTTTTTTTTTTTTTTTTCAAAAGAACCACTAGGTATGTTAAATTACACTTACCGACATTTAAATATAATAAGGTATTTTTTTTTATTAATAGAAATTAGAAAATCACACAAATTTCATTAACAATAAGTCATATATTTACCTTGCAAAACAATTTACCTTGTGCATTGTTAAATCAAATCGTTTGGAGGTAACGTCAATGAGAAAGCTTAATTACATCATTTACTTGTTATTAAACTTTAGTTATTGGTGTATACTATATTTACTTATAGTATTGTACTTTACTCTAAATAAATTTCCAGGTCGTCCCTTTACTATTGGGCTCACTACGATTTCTTCAACAACACAAGGTTCGGACGACCCGTGCAAGACTCCGTATGTGACGAGGAGATCGCCTCTTGGACCAAGGCCTCCGGATATCTAAGGTATATGGAGCTTGGTAAATCCTGTAAACATAAAACATCACTTAGAGCTGATTGTAATATGTGACAGAGCATGAGATTGTAATAAGGTATAGCAATGATTTTCATAAAATAAGCTAAAGGGTTAATGTTGATAATCAGAACTTCTCTTACGTATTCAATAATAATGGAAAATTCGTTAGTTATTGTCTTCAGGATGATTATTTCTTAAGGGAAGTATAAGAAATGTATTATTGTGGACTGAACATACAAAATAATTGTTGAGGTATTCGTAGTATTGTAATAATTGATCACTGTGGAAAAACCCCTTTATTTTCCTTTGTTCCCAAATTTTGACGGTTGTCATTCTCTCTTTTAGGCTACTCGAATGTCTTTGACTAACACAAATAACATTGCATGCGCTTTAAGAAACACCCTATGGAATCAGAGAGGCTCATTAGTTAATATAAATTCCTTTGCGACCAATAATATAGGTTAACTTACGTTTGATAAACCAAGCCATCGGAAGTTTTGCTTTTAATTAAATATGTAATGGGTTTACTGGTTTATAATTTACTATCTCGTAGTCACTAGAAATTTAAATACCCAACAATATGAACTAAACAATAACGTAATTTTGTTGCTGATTTTGCCAATTTTATCAAGCCAAAGTTTGGATTATATAAGTATAATTTAAACACTATCATAACCTAAAAAAAATGCAATTTATTCTACTTTGTCAATATGAACCTTTGACCTGCAGGTCTCCTGTCAATACTCTGGTGTACAAACGGACAGAGAACGACGGGGATCTTCATTGCCGCTACAAGTTTATCACGGACAGCCGATTGTTTGCAAGGGTCATCCTCACAATCACAAATATTAACTTTAAGGTAAGTTATAAATGTTAACCTTCTAAACATAACTAGAGAAACAATCTTACCAATGGTAACTCAAAGAAATCAGGCTAAATTAAATGTAGTCAGGTATGCTAAATGAAAAAACCAAAACTAAGGGCACTAAGGTATATTGAGTGAACGTCACAGGCTTGCTGGTGAGAATAAAGGTACAACAACTGTCTTTATATCACTTCAATGCATGCATACACTTTTTACCAGCCATGAGCCCGGAGGGTTACGTGACCACTCGCACTCTATCTCAACTAATACGCCCAGCTTTGTCCAGCTTTGTTGTGTATAAGCTTTATTAACGTGAAACTATAATAAGTATTACGATTCTCACTAAACATTTTATAGAGTTAGTTGATGAAAAAAAATTTTGAAAAAGAATGCAAAGTAGATGACTCGAGTAGGATTAAATGGTGGCATGTTGTATGGGATGCTAGTGTTAGTGTCAGTGCGGGTTTTTTACCCTCTGGGTGACGTGGCTTTTGGACAAACTATAGGTTCGATTCCATAGGCATTTGAGATTAAACGTTGTGAATACTATACAATAAAGTCAGGGTATGAGATAGTTAGTAAATTATGATAATTAAACGGTCTTAGGGAAATATTTTCGCTATCTTTATGACAAATCTTTTGCTTAATATCTCCTTAATTATTTGACTACCCGTATGGTGGCGTAAACATTGTAATAACAAGCATAGATTGATTAGTTACCCTACAACATGCCTAATATAAGCTTTTATTGCAGGACCACCCGTTCAACTCAGCGCCCGCCAATGAGTGCTGGGACGGCAGAATGGACAAGCTGCTCATCTGGGAGCCCGCCATGGTCAACATCTACCATCCTCCCAGCATAGCCACGACTCCAAGCACAGGGAAGGCTCTAAGTGATGTTTTATGTTTACAGAAGCCCACTGCCTCTGCAGGACGACCCCCTCCAAGGCTGGGAGACCTGTAACGATAGTGACGTCATTCACGGATTAAACAACTTGATGATGATTGGTGTGACTGTCCATAAGAGATCACTTTGTAACGTATTTAATATATTACTGAGTTCTATTATTAACTAAGGTGGGGTTTGCTCAAATAGCTCAGAAATAAGTACTTCTATATAAGTATAGTGTAAGTAGAAATTTATTTTCCAGTGTTGTTAGACGTTTTTATTTACATTCTGGAACTTCAAAAGGTGAATTTTAGAGTTTTCCTGACAGTTTTTAAATCTTAAGAACGTAATCATAACTTCAATTTAAAAATGTGTATTGTCAATTAGTGAGATATTGCAGAAAATTCTGGGATCAGAGTTTCAATGCTGCTTAGAATGTAATGTATATCCTAATGTATAATCAATATATAATTTGTTTAGAATGAATATATTTCTAATTAGAAAAGGTTTATTGTGTATGAAATTTTAAAACTAAACTAGTTGGTACTCTCTGCTTGGTTCGCGTTATTTTTTTCTTAATTCCTTTTGATTCTCTTCCTTTTCACGGTGTTAAAAAATATTGTTGCTATAAAAACAGAAATAAAACTTATCTCTTTGATTGCATCGCAACATTAACAATTTCAATGGCCAAGAGGGTGGAAGTTTAAGGTTTGGACCTTCGAGTAATGAATTTAAACCATCCCAGTATAAAACCGAATGACGATGTAAAAAAACTACTTACAAGAACAACACATGTCACAAATTCCATATTTACAATTGTATATACAATAAAATTTTATTTTGTTAAATAAGTACCGAGCTAAAGCCCACACGGAAATGGGAATCCGATATTCAATACCATAAAAACCCATAGGCCTTGGCGTTATTGCATATAGCCGATACTAACATAGATAGCTTGTTATTGCAATTATTTGACGTTTATTGCAACGATAACTAAACTATATATTCTTATACATTCTTTATTGCACATCTAGAGAATAAGTTGAACCACCATGCCAAATAACAGCTTCACAGTCATTGGGGTCTTGAGATAAAGTGATTAAGAGTGAGAGGTTATGTAGGTGTAGATATTTTGTGTAATATACATGTACATAAATTGTGTTATCTACCTAGCCCTCTGGATCAATTTGTGTGTTCTACTTTTGTGCTAATGGATACTGCAGGTAAAAAAACCCATATTAAGGAGCAAAACATAGTAATTTTTTTATGAAATTTACTCTAATGTATCTGCTTCAAAACTAATATTACTTGTTTTTAAATTAATTTAGTCTATTTTAGTGGCAGTTACAATTATCTTCTATTACGAACGTATAGTTTTCTAAAACCAGAATAATAATCGTAAGAAATATTATATTTCTTTAATTTTTGCCTGCGGTGCACAAAATGTTGAAGATAATACCGTAGTTTTGTATATGTTTTTTACAATTGTTGTATTTAACTGTTTTACAATTTTACAGCTGTGCATTGTGATCTTATAATACATTCAACATTGTATTTAGGAGCAATTTATGTCGTTAGTTTATATTTACATTAGTAGTATTATATTTGTATATGTAACAGATCATTGGTTTCTGTTTAGAAAATTATAAGGTATCGTTTTGATTTTATTATTCATTGTCATGTAAAAGCAGTCAAACCCTTTTAAAAATGTAATTTACATATTTTAGTCGATTGGGCTACAAATATAAATTAGTATATCGATCAATGTAATCATGTTTATTCTGTAAACTGCATATAAACACATAAATTTGCATTTCAAGAAAAAAGAATTTAACCATAAAGCCCAAAAGAACAGCCATTTACCAAATTCAAAGAAACCTAAGATAATTCAATTTTTGGGGAACGCATTTGCTGAAAGAAAAGAAAGTAGCTAGTTGTATTTAGACTTTTGTTACACATTTATTCTTTTTATTAAATATATTTTCCTTGGTGAAATTTGCAATATAAAATGTTTAAGAGTCAACTACATTTTTAATATTTGTTTTAATTTAAGAGGATTAACGTGTTTTTATTTAGGAAAAGGTCACAAATATCTTTAAATCCCAAAACATAAAATTTAAATTATTTTTTTTTATAATTGTAACTCTTATTATGTAAAAAACATGTGTCTTATTGTAAATTATTAGCAATCCATTTAATATAATTAATCTATTGTTACGCGTTTCACAGCAAACACGCTGCATCATTAGCAGAAGAGGTTAAGCTACAAATCTATATGAAATATTTATACCTTTGTTTTATAAGAGTGTACTGTACAATTATAACGTGTTTGTTTAGTTCACTTGTTGAAACTCCATTAAAGCATGTTACTTTTCCTTACCATTTCCGAAAATAAATCTACTTATATAATAATTAAATTTAACAATTTCAATACCTTGTAAGGCGTTTATGAAATGCTAATATGCCTATTTATAGCTTATATTTTTTACAACCATCATGTCATTCTCCAGCTTAAATAATTTGATAGTTTTACGTAAAACAGATCATATATGTATATTAAAATATTTTGTTTAATATCTTTCGATTTTTTTATAATTTATATGAACATAAGTTAAAAGATTCACCCAAACTTTCATATTTTTATTTAATTGAAATAAAGAATTATCCATATAAACTAAAGTGTAATCCGATTTATCGCAGGAAATTAGAATTGGAAGCAACGCTTGTTTTTACATTCTGCGCCCCTATTAAACACATGCTCCCTAATTTCCTGTATCAGCAGTGTCGAAACTGAACATTCGAAAATTCCAATTTTCAAAAGTCATAATTTTGTTTATATTTTATTAATGTATTTTTCCTTTTTAAAGTATCAAATAAACACCATTTTATTTATTGTCACTCAAGCTTTGGCTTAAATTGTTAATAATTTTAAATTATGCGGGGACAAACTAAAGTTTATATTAAACTATTTAGTTCATGGTTGATATGAAAATAAAAAATAAAACTTAACGTTTAAATATATTTTTACATCCACCACTTTAAAAATATTTTACACTAAATTTGTTATTATTTTTAAAACGTCTACAGTATGTAGTTCGTACATGTATAGTAAAAACAACATAAAAAATTTGTAGTAAATATGTTTATCCCTTAGGACGAAACCACTTATTTTAGAGTATTTAACAACGTCAGAAAAATAAACATAGAAAACAGAAAATAAAATAATGAACAATTGAGAAATACTAAGGGATTCTTAAAAGGTATCGAACGATAAAATAGACGACCAGTTAAAGCTATTAACCAAGCTAAATGCCACTTGCACCGGCGACTTCAATATTTCACAACCATATCCCTCAAATCCAACCCCACCCCTCCCATCAAAGCAATTTACAACCGCAACAGTACAACTGCTGCCATGGGACTATGTAGCTAACTAATGACTCTAAATGAAAAAAAAAACAATAAAAAACAATTTATCTGGGGATAGTTGGTCTGTTGAGCTAAACAACATTTATTTTGTTTTATAACTTCTAAGAGGAAGTATACATACTTTATACTAACTTTTCTTTTAATTATTGGAATTAAAATTGAAATATAACAAAAATAATACAAACTTGAAGCTTTAATAATGCAATGTTTTATCGTTTTCCAATATCTTATGCCAAAAAATCCGTATAAAATTTAAATTTCACTATGAATTGTATACATTTATAATAAAAGAACATATAAATAGTAAACTTATGTTTATGACATAGAAAGTTTGGTGTGCCAAGGTCTAGTTAGGGACATTAGGCTGATTTTAAACGTCTACTAACTAATCTCTACTATGTGCTTTGAAATATTATTTACAATAACTTGATTGTTCATATTTTAGGATGAAGTATCTCACTTGGTCGATCTTACATTCTATGATTTGTAGCTCCAATAGTTCAATAACACAATCAATCGTATTTTGGAATTAAAATTTACACCCAAAGCTTTTCAAAACATGTTAAAAATTAGTTTCAAGCCAATACTCTAACGTGTTTAATGATCAAAATAGTATTATTGTATTTAAAGATTTATGAAATCGTTGTTATTATTATTATGAAATTCAATATTTAACAATCATGCCTATGAATACACCACCTATTTGTACATTCCTATATTTTGAGGAATGTTTTATTCTTACGTTTCTGAAGATCTTTATGCACATCATTACCTTACATTTAAAGATATATGATATATTATTAATTTATTGTATTAACAAATTTACATAATTTTCATTTGTTTTTATCTACTTAAAAAAGGCACTATGTAAGTTTACTTGTTGTATATTGATCATATCAGGATTAGGAAACCCCAGCTTTGCTGCTAGTCACCTCTTCCACAAGCGGGAATATTGCAAAGGTTACCGGAAAGATAGGATATAGCAGGAAAGGAAAGGGTGGGAAGGGACGGCAGCCAAATCGACCCCTCAAAGGGCCGATTCCCGTGCCCCTGTGACAGCTGGGATGAGGCTCTCAACAGGGGACCCACATTCTGCCCTCCAACAGGTCAACTCAAGTGGCAGGGTATCCATGTACAACAGCCAGGGACCATTCATTCTCAGGTTGGCAGGAGGGACCAAACCCGGAGACTGTCCCTAGCCGCTGCAAATGGAGGGACCGAAGGTGAAAGGAAAGTTAGTCATAATGGACAGCCAAAAGACTTACCATATGTAATGACAACTTCATTTGCTGTACCCAATGACAGCCTCAAAACTGGTATAGACCAGTCTTAAGGTAGTCCTGGGACTATATTGATCATATCACTGTTTAAAAACAGTGTATTGTATTCTAATTATATTAAACGTAGTCAAACGCTGTGTTTAAACAGTAATATTGATCATATCACTGTTTAAACACAGCGTTTGACTACGTTTAATATAATTAGAATACAAACATTCTAGAAACGAAACAAATATTGATCATGGGGAGTTATACTAATATTGAATATTGAGAAACCAAGAATAAAGTGTATGAGTAAGTCATATGAATGGTTGTGTGGTGTAGTTCCACCTACACATGAGTTTAGCAAAATTTGGTTTGTAACCTACAAACCTATCCCTCTCTCTCTCTCTCTCTCTCTCTCTCTCTCTCTCTCCCTCTCTCTATCTCTCTCTCTCTCTCTCTCTCTCTCTCTCTCTCTCTCTCTCTCTCTCTCTCTCTCTCTCTCTCCTTATATTTAAGAATTCCGAAACAACACAGAGTCTACACTTACAAAACAACTATGTCAAAGCATAGCTGCTATAGACTAAATTAAACTGCTTTTAATAATTACAACTATTCATATTAACAAAGCAAAGTAAATTGATTTGCAAATTAAGTAATATTTAAACGGCCATTATAATATTTGATAGCGTAATTTCAGACCTTACTCATAATACATCCATTTATTTGAAGACTATGAATGAATCTTAAAAGCTTGTTGTGCAAATTATTATTCAACCATTACAAGGATTATGAAATTAATGTTAATGAATAAAATAATGAGGCAAAAGCTATTTTGTATACACTTTTTGGAATATAAGAAACAGTTTGTGCAGTAAAGGAGTTCAAAATGAATGGTCAAATTGTTAATTAAGAGACAAATGCATGTCTGAAGGTCTTCATTAGACGCAAGATAACGTCCCGTTAAGTAAAGTAAACGTCATTTACACGACGACGTTAATATTTTAAACCTCTCACCCAAACTCCCTCTCCACTGATGCTCTTCCTTTGCTCCTGCTTTTGGTAGGAATGTTACACAAATATTGCAAAATTATGTTTAGTAAAATTATCTACATTTTAATAAGAAAAGTGTATATTTGTTTTGTAAAAAAGAAAATTTTTTTAATAATATAGTCGTTGAAACTGTAGTTTTTAGTGGTATTTTTTTGTGTGTATTCCTTGAAATGTCTACTAATTACGTCTCGTCATCACTGGATTATTGTTAGTTCACAATTAACGTGGGTTGTAAAAAGGTAGAAAGATAAAACATTTATGTTCAGTATTTATATAAAGTAACTTATTTATTGCATTTACATTTAAGGTATAGATTTAAAAACTGCATAGTAGAAAAGAAATCACTGATTTATTTTGGATAAAATAATCGGTGTTTGTGAATATATGTGGAGATTAATGCAATTTTGGATGTCTTCTTTTCTGCACGAAAAGTTCATTTAATCATGATAGCAATAATTTAAATTAATAATTAATAAAAAATTATTTGAAATAAATAAGATATAGCTGAAACAACAGAATAACATTATTAGACTAAGTATAACAATAGTGGTGTATATATGCTAAATCGTCACGTCTCATTGTAATTGCGTGCATTCAGCCCGACGTAAATCAAGTTGCTGCAGCATTGCAATTTATTACCTGGAGTGGCAATTTATCAGGATCTAGTTTACTTAACGCACACAAACACATATTACTTACACAACATGTACATATTATATAGGTCAACATAAAACACATCTGTTGATGAATTGTAGACAAACGATATTATTACGAATGTCGTTTGTATAGTTACTTTATTTTATTTGTTGTTGCTGTAAACATCATAGTTTTGCTTGTTTATAACAATTTGTTAAATACAAAGCTAAAGCCAATTTACTTAACACAAGTTGTGGAATTTAGTTATTTGTTTAATTAATCTCTTCCTCTTAAATTTGGTATTTAATAATTAAATAAAGATCGGACTACCAATATAACTTGGCTAACACTGCTATAAATTAGTTTTACCAATGTAATGTATTAACAATTTTAAAGCAATATTGTATGGATATAGTAAACATTTGTATTTTCTGTTATCCCACGGTTTCGTTTGTTTGCTAACATTTGAATTAGTTTATTTTTAAATATTTCTTTATGTATAGCATCAATATATTACGGTTACTTCCGATATAAGACATATGTAGTAATGAGTACGATTTCGCATTAATATCAACTCGTTTAACATATATTTGGAGAAATACTCAATATAGCTTACTAATTACTTTCAAGTGTATAAGATTATTTAAGAACTATTTTCCGAATAGTTTGTGACGGCCCTCAACAATTTATTCTTAACTGCTATTCCCCGTCGACCACAACCAAACGACAGTGCTGAACTGTGGTATTGTAGGACAGTGACGGATTAAACTGTCGTTGCCTCTCTGCATGCATGTGGACAGTCAGGCTTGCAACTGATATATGTTCGTTGTTTATGTTGGCAATGACAAATTGTTTAGTGAAAGACAAATTTTATGAATGAGCTTAACTCATCATGTACTTTATATGAGCACTTTGCATCAGTTTATGAAGGGGTTAAGTAACTTATGATAGTAAATTTAGACGAAACTCCCCTTTCCTTCTAGTCAAAACCGTGCCAACCTGTTGTTTACTACATTTTAGCAAATTTCCCCTATTGGGAAGAAGCTATTACTGTAGGTCTCATGGTATGACTTAAGCCCGAGACCATGATAACTTTTCGTTTTGAGGCCCCCAGAAGCCAAAAACACCATTCTTTCAAATGCATATATATATACATATATATATATATATATTTGTGTGTGTGTGTGTGTGTGTGTGTGTGTGTGTGTGTGTGTGTGCGCGCGCGCTCGCGTGTGTGTGTACCCGGAGGCACGATAACTTTCTTAAAAATGGTCTGATATTGATGAAATTTGATACAAACGTGTAAGGCAGGATCTATTTTCATGAGTTCGAGAACCAGACAGGTCTTATTCGATGTAATACATGTACCAAGTTTGAATTTTATATCTTTAGATGTTTCTAAGATATAAAGTAATAAGTTCCTTCTAGTAAAAACCGTGCCAAGTTCTTTTTTACTACATTTTAATATCGTTCGAGAGGTTTTAAGTAAAAACAAGATTTTGTTAAATTTAAAGAGTGAAATAAATTCATTCAAGACCAATCAAATGTTCCGATGCACATGCTATAAAAACTTTACAATGAAATAATTAAAAAAGAACGCAGACGTATAAGTTAACTGCGAATTGCAAACATCATATGTAAACTTATAAAGGAATTTCAAGAATTCTCAAATTTAATTTGTATAATAGCGGACAAATAAATTGACAGGTGGGCTGTAGCCAATATCATGGTTGTACGCTGTCACTGTTTCCATTTTGCTATAAAATAATCACTCAAATGTTATTCCAATCAGCCAGTGTGGAGTTTTGTCAATGCAGTACGTCTACTATTAGCTGATTTTGGTTGCCATCCCGGAAATCCACACCCTCAACTGGAAATTTATTTGGCCTCGATTATAGTAATAGTTATTACTCCAAACACACCTCAGGCAGGCAAAGTTATAGTCGTCGAAGTGACTGTAATAAGATAAGGCGAGTAGCAGCTCTTGTCAGACCCTACAATAGTTACAAAGCCGATTATGAACACTTGTTACTGGGGGCTTAAACAATGCTATTGGTTAATGTTATGAATAACGATTAACACTGCGTCGGAAAATCTTAAGTCTGATATAGTTGCTTAGTACTACGTTATTTAAGAAACTGATCCGACTATGAATAAACATAGATGAGATAAACAGTAAACCTTTCTTCTCTTCTAAATTGAGCGAGCATTTTTACTCGTAAAATAAGAATGCGGATCAACATAATTATAAGTTATACTAACTTAAAACTATTGTGTGATCCCACTTTTATTGTAATTACTGAAACAAATTGTTTCAGTTTTATTGCTAAGAACACATCTATTTATATTCTATTATGGTGTAAGAGTATTTATGAAACATTACTTGAACATCATTGTGAAACGCGCAAACGAAGAAACGAGTTCGCACGCAGCACGCTGAGGTGAGGGAAGTGAATTTCCATATTAAAACTTTTAAAACTCAAAATCAGTGTAAAAACATACATTTTTACAATATTTATTGAAATCTGAAAACATTGATTTTTTGGCTGTTCTGATACTCCTGGTTTCATTTACTTGCAAAGCTGGGAATACAATTTTGCGTATTATAAGGTTAGGAGAAGATCCAGACATGCTTGAAAGTATGCGTGAGGTTGCTGGGGATAATAAAAGTACTCTAACAAAGGAATAAAAGGCATTTATAGTGTAAAACCCCCATAAGACAACGTACTGTGTTTAGCCGATACACATTTTCTTTAATAACTCGGTAAATATTTATGCTAGAATGACGAGAGAGGGCTTAAAACTTTCGCCTTCCTAATTCGCATCTTTTTAAATGCATTAATTTTACATCTGGGGCTTTTATGACCCTTTTTGGGCCCAGAAACTCGAAATTTAAAATATTAATCCCCAAAAAATGTGTTTGGAGTTTTCCGATTGTTTTTCCCAACGAACTTGTCCAACAGATTATAGAAAGGAATGTCCCTACCAAATTTGAAGTAAATCGGAAAAAAATGCGACCGCTAGAGTGCATACACATATATATATATATATATATATATATATATATATGTCTATATATATATATATATATATATATATATATATATATATATACAATTTTGAACGACCCCCAAAAACCTGTTCAGGGGGTCACGTTAGGAACTTCTATGGTGGTCCCGGGCTTAAGTTTCACCGTGCGGGTCATGCTAATAGGTCACTTTCCAAAGGAAATTCACTAATAAATACTACCGGATTTCGTTAATAGAGTGTTATAATATGATTTTAAGTAGGAAGTTAATATATACAACTCGTGTAGCTTGATTTGATTGCGGTTAAGGAATAATTAATCGCTGATGAAGTTCGACTAGCGCAATCTGTAAATCTGGTTTTACCGGTTACTGTGAAGTGAATGTTGCGTGGGGATTATTTCAGATCAGCTGTTGAGATAATATTACGGGGTGTTGTTTATCACATGCTACCTTTATTGATTGTAATTATCTACACAATCTGGAGAGTGTGCCGTCGTTGTTACCTAATTATTATAAACCTCAAATTGAAATCTGCTTGACACACTATTAGATAACAAATTTACCTTCAAACCCAGTGCTCTGATACCTTTAACCATTTTTACTCTAATTTTACCACACTGGCACGGTACAAACTTATCGTTAAGGATTTAACTTAAAATAAAAATTTAACTTAAAACACCTGTACTTATTATACAAATTGTGGTTTATTGAATTAAGTAGATGGTAATTAGTAAAGCGAAAGTTTAAACATCTCTCGTAATTCTAGCATAAATATTTACCGAGTTACTAAAGAAAACGTATGCCGGCTTAACACAGTACGTTGTCTTATGGGGTTTTTACGTTAAAAGTATGTTATTCATTTGTTGGTGTAATTGTATCATCCCCAGCAACCTGGTGCCTACTTTCAAGCCTGACTGGACCCTCTCCCAACCTTATAATGAGCAAAATTGTATTCCTAGCATTGCAGGTAAATGAAACAAGGAGCATCAGAACAGCCAAGAAATCAATGTTTTCAGATTTCAATAAAATTGGAGTAAATGTATGTTTTTGGAGTGGTTTTGAGTTTTAAAAGTTTTTTATGTGGAAATTCACTTCCCTCATGTTAGCGTGCTTCGTGCGAACTCGTTATTTCATTGAATAAGGAATCATCCGTATAAACAAATGTATTTAATCCGATTTCACACAAAAAATTAAAATTAGACGCGTTTTTAAATTCTCTGCCCCTGTTAAAGGCATGTTCCCTAATTTACTGTTCTAGCATGTGTATGTTATATACACCACTTTACAAATAATTTACACTTAATTTGTTATTAGGTTTAAAACTTCTACAATATGTGATTCGTCTATATATAGTAACAACATCATAAACTACTTGTAATAAATATTTCTATAACATAGGACTAAACTATTTGTTTCAGAATATTTAAAAGCATCAGAAAAATAACAAACAGAAGATGAAAAGAAAATTATAAGCAATGGGGGAACTAAAGGACTCATACGCTCTTGAACGATAAAATGGATCTCCCATTAAGGCAATTAACCAATCTAAATGCACTGGCGACACGACATCAATATTTCACAACCACATCCCTCAAATCCAACCCCACCCCTCACTCCACAGCAATTTGCAACCGCAATATTACAACTGATGACATGGGAACTTATTATTGATGGCAAATAAAAAATAACCTATTTTGGGATGGTTGATCTATTAAGCTAAATAACCATTTTATTTTTTTATCCTTTTACTTCTATAACAAAATTGACATCCTTTCTAGCTTTGCTTATACTTATGGAAATAAAAATTGAAATATATAGGAAATAATACAAATTTAAAGCTTTAATAATGCGATTTTAGTTGTTTTCCAATATCTTATGTCAAAAAATCCTTATAATATTAAACTGCCATTAGGAAATGTGCATATTTATATTACAAGAATATAAACATTAGTGAATCTTTATGAAATAAGATGTATGGTGTGTTAAAGTAAATTTAGCGACATTAGATTGATTATAATCCCCTACACACTTATCTTTAATATGTGTTTTTAAATAGTTAAATTGATTATACACATTTCGAGTCAAAGTACCTTACATGCTATAATAGTTCCAATAGCAACCAAATCTATCGTATTTCTGAATTTCAATTTCAACACAAAATATTGTAAAATGTGTTAAGCCATTTTTTTCAGAAGCTGATACTAGAGTCAGCTCCTTTAGCAAAATTATCTTTTAAAATAATAATGGTATAGCGATGCACATTAAATTTAATAATTCTTTAAGGAAACTATAATATTTAAGAGTCACATAGTACCCCTCCTATATTTACATTTATATCTTTTGAGGTAAATTTTAGTCCTACCTTTTTGAAAAACTTTAAACATTATTTTACCTTATATTTAAAGTAAGATTATATTATGTAACATATTGTGTTATGTTAACATATTGTGTAAATAAATGGTATCTGAAAACTGACACATACTTTCTCCCTTTTAGCCCTTATTAAATATAGAATAGAAAGCATGGTCGAATGTACAGAAAATCTTGTACACAGGATGTTTTCAAAAATATCCACCCAAATCCCTGTTTTGGAGCTACTACAGTATCCATTGCTACACAAATGGTTTTAAGAGGGGCAATGCCCCCTATTCCCCCCCAGGTTTATTAAGGGGCACAATATTTAGAATTTCCTCAGTTGGTCAATGCTAACTTGACAAGCATATCAAGCTTGAATGAAATTGAACAGTAAATAAGAGAGAAATAGTTTTTTTTTTATTCCCCATAAGATTTTCTCAAGAGTCGCTTAATCCCTTGCACAAGTTTACCGTATTAAAAAGAATATGAGTTTTAAGTTAATTTTGCATCGTTACACGAATAAAATTTAAATATTATCCATTGTGTTTACAAACTTGAATGCTGATTTATTAACATAAAATAAAAATAAAACATTTAAACAAATGCTTAAAAACTCTATGAAATTAAAATCTACGTTAGTTTAAGTTAAATTAAGTTCTGTTACAGTTCTCTTGTTAAAATTATATTTATGTTGAGACCATATCTGCAAATGAACCAAACTGTGTGTGCGGGGTGCACGCTGTAGACCTAGTACATTCTGGATAAACATTAATTTTAGGTCTTACCATTAGCGGCTTTTGAAATAGTTTTGTAACTGTTGACATAGTTTTACAGTTTTTATAATATAAATTTAAGCTACTGGAAATGTATAATAGATAGAAGACGTGAATTAAGAAGAATGGTTTTGAAATTATTACCTACACCACTTAATTACATTACTCCATTAGAAATACGTTTAAAGTGCTTTTACATGTTCAAAACCACGTGAATATTCACTTCTTGGAACAAATTGCATTTACTTCATTGAAAGTTACTTAAGTCCTTTAACAATGGAGATATTGGCTTCGCATTACTTCCCTAGGTTATATTTTAAAGGCCTCAAAATGTTTAATTTTATTATTAAAATTATATAATTATTTGATGTAATGTTTTTTTTTTTAAATACCATAAAACTGTTACAAATGTCAGCAGTAAATGATTGTACTTAAAATGTTTTTGTAACATAAAATCTTGGAGAACATAGTTACTAGAATCCCTACCGAAGCGTTAATTTAGTCTCAATCGTGTTTAAAGAATTCCGGCACAACGTCGTATATATATACTTACAAAACAACTTGTTAAGTAATAGCAGCTATAGTCTAAAGTAAAAATTAGTTTAATAAATACATCGACGCATATTAACGAATGAAACTTTACTGATTTTCTTAAAAAGTCATAACTTTATAACCATTCTAATATTTGATAGCGTAACTTAAATATTTGTTAAGAACTTACAATTATTTAAAATTAAAATTGATATTCAATTATTGCAAGTATTTATGAAGGTAATCTATAAGAACAATATGTTGAAACAGCAATTTTATATACATATAAACAATATATATATATATATATATATATATATATATATATATATATATATATATATATATATATTGTATAGACATTTTACGACATAATAAACGTTTGTGTGATTACAGGAGTTCAAAATGAATAGTAAAATTGTTAATTAATAGACAAATTCATGGCTGAATGTCTTCATAAGAGGCAAGATAACGTCCCGTTAAGTAAAGTAAACGTCCTTTACACGCCGTCGTTAATATTTTAAACCCCTCCCCAAAATCCCTCTACACTGATGCTCTTCTTAAACCTGATTAAGGTATGAATATTATACAAATTCCACAATATTATGTTCGAAAAAAGTATCTACATTTTAATAAGAAAAGTGAATATTTTGTTGTAAAAACATATTGCAACATAACACAGTATTTGAAAATAGATTACATGGTCTGTCAACATAGGATGTCCAAAAGTTGAAATCTAGTAATAATTATTTAATTTTTTCGCATAAAGGGACTTATTTTATAACAGTACAAATGCGGTATAGATTTTATGACGGATTATATCCTCAGCACAACTATTGTCATTGTGTACGGTGCAGTGTGTTTTATTGTAATAAACAACATATTAGATGTAATATAAATGTTATAGGTCAAAACAAATATACATATTATTACTTTGTAAAACAGAATAGAGTATAAATAATGCAAAATATACAGTGTAGGTATGAACAAAATATGAATATAAAATATAAGCCAACATACTTCTCAAACCTATATATGTTTTATGCAATTAACGGTTTTTATGTTTCTGTAAGCTGGTATACAATATGTGTATATTAAATTATAAATGTTGTAAAGCTGTTACTATTTATTTTCAAACTACGTGAACCCAAACCATGTTTGAAAAGTGATAAATATATCTAAGGGTGATGCACGCTACATGACTTAAAAGCTTAGTTTACTTAAAAACTCAAACACTAAGCAGATAACAAAATTTGTTTAATAAACTAATTATAATACAACCCTAAAAATGTTATTTTAGTTTATCTTTTTTATTTTTACATTGTTTAAATAAAGTAACCGTTACTAAAATCAATTATTAATAAGTCATTTTTGATCAATTCTACATTTAATAATTTTTTTATTTCCTAATATAAGCCCATAAAAATCAAATAACACAACTCAACTTACCCATACCTAAGATTTCAACCATGAGAAAATGCAATCTTAAATCAAAAGATTGAACTTCTTAGCAAGGATGTTTATCTTCCGGGAGCTGTATTTTGTAGGTTTAGAATCACTAAGGCGATGAATTGAGAATCAAGGACCTGACTGTCCATATCTATCAGTCACACGGCAATGCGTCTTTTCATAGACTACATAAACTACATAGTCTACATAAACAGAAAAGAACATCAAAAAGTTATAAAATCACTCGTTAAACTTGTTAAATCACACTGTTTACCCTCAACTCTATCAGGTGATTTCATCTTTTAATGACAGCCATATATTCTAAATTACCATTTGCTGTTGTATTATTCACGTTTAATCGCATGCCATCTTTTGTAAACGTTACATCTTGGGGTACTAAATATCAGCCTGCATTCAAGTACATAAAGTACCTAGGTCTTTAGACAGATTGTAATGGCAATCTACGCTTAGCTTGACCTTAAAAAATGCTGCGCCAGAGAATTTGAAAAACAGTAAGAAATTCTGCGACATATAATTATAGAAATATAAAACATATAAGATGTCTTACAAATTACAATGATCTAAGCAAGATTGGTGCATTGGTCTGCATATGATATTATTTAATATAGCTGTTTGACTAAATATTTATACAAAATACTAGATTTATATGAAAGGAGGACTAAGAACTTTCCTATTAATCTATTGATACAAAGTAAGGGAAAAAATAAAAATCAACAAGGGGGATCTTTACAAATAGAATTTTGAAACTCAATAAGAAAAATATTGCAAGGAGCAGTTGTTAATGATTTGATGTAACCAAAATAACCTATTATATATCGCTTTTAAACCAATAATTTCAATTACACTTTGCTACTAATTACAGCTCCAAACACAACTAAGGCAGGTTCAATATTCATAAACCTTGCAGTCAATATGAGACAGTAAGGCGGAGAGCAGCTGGTGATAAAACCTAAAATAGTTACAAAGCCGATTATGAACACTTGTTACTGGGGGCTTAAACAACGCTATTGCTGTTGAACGGCTTTATGCTGAGAATAATGAAGAACACTGTGTCAAAGCATCTACACTGGAATATATTGATATAATAATACGAAGAATACTAAGAAATTGATCTGAGGATAAATAAACAAGCTGGAACTAAACAGTAGATGTTTATTTTTTACTTAGAAATATAAAATATGGAGCTACTAAGGCAAAAAATAATCTAACTTAAACAAATTGTTTCATACTTATTTATCGTGAGTACTAAAAAACATTAATATAGTTGTATTAATCAGTATATAATTAAATTATATCTTATTGTGTTATAAATAACCCCATTAAAGATTACAGTAACATTTATTTAAATCGTTATAAATTACTGGAATGAAGAACTAAATACTACTGGAAGTAAATAATAGAGTCAGAGTGTTAATTTTAAGGTTGGAAATAAATATATACAACTCGTGTAGCTTGATGTGATTGCGATGAAGCAATAATTAATCGCTGATATAGTTTGACTATCGCAATCTGTAATCTAGTTTCATCGATTACTGCGGAGTAAATGTGCTGGTGATTATTTCAGATCAGCTGTTGTGATAATATTAATTGGCGTTGTTTATCAGATGCTACCATAAAGACTGTTACAACCTACGCAACCTGAGAGATTTGTCTGAATGTATGTATTGTAGTGGTGATTTTTGAGAGAGCATTTGATTGTGTAAGAATGACTTAGTCATCTCTTATGTACAACAATTTAAAGATTATTTGTATTAGGTTCGCTCATTTAAGCTTGATATCGTTACTAATAATACTGAAGTTTATATAAGTAAATAGGTTAAAAAAATAAGTTACTGACGCAAACATAAAAGTTTGCTTGACAAACTCCTATTGGCATATACTTCAATTACTTTAATAAATAACTACGACGTGAAAATTAACATAGCAAATAATGAAATATGTAAGCCTCTCCGAGCATAGATATAATTTTAATTAGTCAATTGTGGTCCAAAATATCCAGTGAAATGAAAAATATATTAGACACAAGGTGTCTTATCAAAGAATATTTATCAATCATGGGATTATCAACTACTTCTTGTTTGTTTTCAGGGTGTTTTTAACAGAATCTCACGTCCTTTTGAGATTAGGAGGTTTCATTAGAGTAATGGGTGTTGGGCACAGAGAGCACTGTACTTTCTTAGAATCTATACTCACAAGCATAAACGTCACTGAAGTTCAGGAGTGTAAACTTGAAACGGCAAACTATCATATTTTAAAATATTTGCAAACTTCCTTAATACAGTAGCAATTTTAGCTTAAATGTGCTAAAATTATTGCACCCATGTAATAAGGGTGTATACAATAACATACAGTGTATTTTGCATAAATGTTTACGATAATTATATTTACAACTTTATAAAAATACATTACAACAATTACGCTGTACAATATTAACAGTATTTAATGTATTTTCAGTGTAAGTGTTAATATATATTTAAGTGTTGTAAGATGTATTTTATTACATGCCGCAAGTAATAATGGGCTATGCAAACTCTTGATTATTATGTTAAGTTTATTATGTTAGAATTGAATAGTTAGTGAATAGTTAATTTATACAATATTAAGACTTGTTTCGCTCCCTACCATCCAATTGGAAGCGCGCTTTATTCTTCATGTACTAATTTGACTCTTAGGTATACACACTTCACACTAGTTTATATTTCATTATTTGTTAGGCAACCTTGAATATTAGTTGTGAAATATATTTTCATCCCTTTTAATTCCTTGGATAACCCTTTTACTAAAGATAACAACTCGATTAATTCATTTCATTTCTAGATTTTTTCAACGTAGGAGCGAGGTAACCTTACTATGAGCGAATCGTTAGGCCATCCCCATTTATTATTAGGCTATTTGTAACGTCCATTCAAGAATAAACTTAACTACACTGATTTTGAAGTTTACACAAATTTGTGGCAAACACTAAGATAGTCTGTAGTAAAGGTTTCCTGTAGTAACATATAGTGGAATCAAATAAAATCTATATACTATAGTTTTTACAATTTCATAACATCTTCTAAGAATGATTATTAATATAAAACTAGTTTCATCATACAGAGCAAAGTTAGATTGTGGTGAAGATGTGGTTTACTGAAGGCTTGGGCAACATTCTACTGGCAACTGTGGTGGGCAACTCTCTCCTAGGGAAACTTACTCTACCTCTCTCTCAACTGAGAATAAATATACATCTTTATTATGTTATAGTTGAATATATTATTTAGATTTAACATATTTGTATTGAATAACTTTTGAAATGATTTAAATTCATATACGTTACATACACAAAAATGTATGTTTTAATTTAGTGCTTCTCCCTTTGAATTAAATACTGGGAAGTATTGTGATAAATTAAAATAATGATCCTCGCATTAAGTCGAAACTCCAACACAATTTTGTAATTAAAAATATAAATTACTAGCTGTTAACCGCAGCTTCCCATGCTACAATTTAAAACACATTACAAAAATAATATCCTGACCACCACTATAAAATCTTTGTTCAGTTTTACTATATGACTTCCATTGCCCTAACTGACAAACAACTACAGCTGGTAATTTTATAAATGATATCCTTGGATAAGATTTGCATTAGAACTTAGGTCGGATGCGGTCATTATCAAGTATATATGTTAATTTGATATGTAAGCTATGTTCATGCTCAATTTTGGCTTAATGGGTCCAAACATCCAAACTTTCACATTTATAATATTAGTAGGATTATGTTGTTAAAAAAAGGTTTTTATCGAAATCTTGAAAAAATGATTACGTTATGAATAACTGAAAGAGAGTATTAAATTATAAAACTTTATTTTTTAATACAACATTACTGTAATTATGTGTTTGCGTATCAAAACATAAATTGTATGTAATTCATACTGAATTTATCACTCTTTTTATACCATTATTTTACTTGAACATTAGTAACATGTGTTTTATAGGTTTTAATTTGTTGTCAGGCGTTACTGTATAAACAAATACTTGTTATTACTATCTGGATAATTTATAACAAATCACTGTTATTAGGTTAAAAAAATCAAAAGTACAATTTGAAAGATCTGTACATAAACAACAAAACATCTCAATATATATTGCAGTATCTCAAAAACTGTATGCACATTTTATTATAGACGAAAATAGTTAGATTATGCCCTATTTAATACATGTTACAGTCCAATTTAATTTATTAATTTAAAGCTTGTTTTTAATAGTTTTCATTATTTACGCTTCCCACCCGTTTAAACAACAACCCCTAACCAATATGAAAAAGTATTAGACAGATGGGAGTAAAAAATAAAAAATACAGTTTAGCATTTTAAAGTATTTCAATAAAAAATATAGCTATTGATAAATATTTGACGTTAGAAATATAATATAAACCATACCTATAATATGTAACCTAGAAATAGGGACCCCACGATCTCGTTTAAGTAGTTTAAGTTTCCAAATGAGGTAATATTTAATTTATAAACCTGTCGGGTAAATATATTTTAGAATTCTTTTCGAATATATGTGCGAGTAAAGGTATTTTTGATGCTTCCATTTCTGTAAGAATAGTACAATTAATAATAATGACTTTAATTTGGAATCTAAATCAAGTTACCTGAAACAAATGTATAATAATATTACAACAGTGTTAGAACAACATTTGACGTATTACTATAACAATATTGGATACAGTTTGTCTGCTAAATCGAGACATCTAACTGTAATTGCCTGCATTCAGCCCGACGTAAATCAAGTTGTTGCAGCGTTGTAATTCATTACCTGGAGTGGTAATATATCAGGATGTAGTTTACTTAAAACTAAACACACAACATGGCAGTTCATGTTATTTGGATAAACATTAAACTAATCTGCTGATGAACTGAAGGCAAACAACCGTGATACGAAGTTCATCTTGTTTAATAACATAATTTAAAAAATTGTTTGGTGTAGTCAACATTCATAGTTTTGCTTAAAGTTTAAATATAAAACTGAAGCCAATTTAATTGACACAAATTATAGCAATAATTATTTTTTAATTAATCTCTTCCTATTTCATTAGGTAGTTAATAATTTAATAATGATTGGACTACAGATATAACTTAGTTTACACTGCTATAAAGCAATTTAACCAATGTAATATATTACATAATTTAAAAGCGATATTGTATATATATATTAAACATTTGTATTTTCTGTTTACCATGGTTTCGTTTGTTTGCTAACATTGAAATTATATTTTTTTAAATATTAATTTATGAATTTAATCAATAGATTATCGGTTACTGCCGATATAAGACCTATGTTGTAATCAGTATTATTTTGCATCCATATCAAGTCATTTAACATATATTTTGCCAATTAAAATGCTATAGCTAATTATATGCAAATACTTAACTTACCTCAGAACCCTTTTTCGTATAGTTTGAGACTCCCCTTAACAAACTATCCTTAACTGCTATTCCCAGTTGACCGAAATCGAACGGCAAAGCTAAACTGATGTCTCGTATGTCGGTGGTGATGGATTAAACTGTATTTGTCTTCCTGCATGCCTGCGGACAATCAGGCTTGCCACTGCTAAATGTGCGTTATTTATGTTGGCAATGCAATCCTTTACAGTGATAGTAAAGTCGTAACAATTTGCTTAAAAGTTAATGCATTTTGTATTATTACCTTAAAGCAGTTTTACTACGGGTTTTGGTAACTTAAGCTAGTAAATTTAGACTCATCAAATGAAATCAAATCATTCTGGATGCATGGAATATAGTCAGTAAATAATAAAGTTGTTTAGAGTAAAATAACAGCGTATCAATCTATATAATCAATTACATTATTCATTAATGCCTGATGTGAACTCTTGCAATGAGTAAAGTGGTCTATTAAGCAAATATTCTTTCAGAACCCTTTAAAACTTTGGAAAACATTTTTTATATGATATATATTTTAGAAATTGGTTGAGTAATTTTTACCAATATAAGATGTATTTTTTGTATAATATTCCATGATATGATGGTCAACTATTCTACTATAACGAGTATTGTAATGTCCATTATTCTTAGATATAGAAGTTCTAAGCAGTTTTACATAATAACTGTTTTAAAATATATAAACTAAATACAGTGAACATTTTAAGTTATTTCAAAACAAGTTTACAGAATCATTCCCCCCTAAGTTCATTATAATTGTTAAGGCTCCCTTTTGCTGCAGCAGTATTTTACACAAATATTGTTTTTAACTAAATTCCTTATTCCATTCACTTTAGACCGTATCAATGTATTTTATCAGCTACGTTATAATCTCTTTTCAAAGGTAGTGAGTATTATTTTATTTAAAGTTTTGAATGTATAGTAATTATAGTAGCATTTTGTAATTTACTTAAATAATAACAAAATTAGATTTTGAGGTGAAATCACTTCTATACCTTTGTATCCTTAAAAAGTGTACACTTCGTTGGATTGTTTAATTAAATAAATTCATCCAGACCGATCTAATGCCCCGCTTCATATGCCATATAAAATGGAAAACAATATGTAGACATTAATAGCTATTTTGTAACTAGCACATATAAACTCATAACTAACACTCCCAAGTGCTGTAATTTAATATTTAGTATCCAAACACATGTAAAGCAGGCTTATTAGTTATAATCCTTGTAGAGACTGTAAGACGATAAGGCGAGGAACAGCTGTTGTCAAACTCTACAATAGTTACAAAGCCGATTATGAACACTTGTTACTGGGGGCTTAAACAACGCTATTGCTGTTGGACGGCTTAATGTTGAGAATAACTATGAACACTGTGTCGGTGCATCCTAACGGCTTTATTGGAACAATACTATTTAAATGATATCTTTGACTAAGCACGATGAATAATTAATGGTTATATAATTTTTTCTAACCATCTATAAACAGGCCATGGTTTAAATAATAAATTTTTATGATGAGAAAATCATTATGATATTTTAAAATATGTATACATTCAAAGGTATTGTATATACTGTATCCGGTTTAGTGTCATTGTTAGCTGTAAAGATGAAAAATACGTCAAATAAATGCTAAATAGTTATACAATTTTAAATATATTATAAAAATAAAAACTCAATTTTTTACTGCAGTGCTAAATCACTGAAATGCATTTATAATTGTTTCCGTTACAGCTTAATTCTAAACCTTAAATTCCCATACCATTTGATATTTAGGTATTGAAATAGGTAAAGAAAGCCGAAATTGTAATATAAAGCTTTAAAAAAACTAAAAAGTTCACTCCAATTGCTCAGCATGGATGTTTATAAATAACAATATTCTGGAGCTCACAGGCTCTTCAGCCCTGGCATTACATTAACTCCAGCAAGTTCCATAATTGATTAATGCTCATTTTTTTACTGTGAAATTCTGATGAGATCTTAAAATTTGAATATATTTAAAGGTATTGCATACACTGTATCTGGTTTAGTGTCATTTTTAAATATAACGATGAAAAAATACTAGGTAATCGTCCAATAAATGCTATACGGTTTTAACATTTACACCATTTTATACAACCAAATAATGATTATATTGTAGTGCTAAATTGCTGACATTTTAAGTGAAGTAGTCAGATTTAATTACTAGGTATTTACGAAAGGTGTTTCCTAATTTATAAAACTATATTAAAATAATTTAAAACTCATTTTTGATATTTTATTTCATCCGTCACAAGTATTGTAATGAGTTAAAAAAAATCATTATTTGAAAGTATTTCCGTTTTTCCCCTTTTTAGAATTTTGTCCAGTTGATTAATTTACAGACTGTAATGGTTATATATTTTTCAAAATACAGTTAAAAAAAATGTTGTACAAGCGTTTATTACTATTTCATATTACAAGTTTATTTTATAATAAAATATCTCAAGTAGAATATTATATGATGTCTAATAAAATAAACGCTATATCTTTTTTAAAATTATAATAAATAAAATATGACTCACAACACTAAATACGATATTTAAACACACTTATATACAACATGGAAAAGAAACACATAATAAACACAAAATATGGTGAAATTCAGTTACACCGATCATTATTAAGCACAATAACAGAATGACAGATACAAAATGGCGTACATCTTATATACTTATATCCAATATACTCATGTTCCAGAAACGAGATGTCTAGTGTAAAGACAAAGTTGACATTTTTATTAATCAATTTAATCCTGTCCTTACATTTTCCTTGGAAATAAACAATGTTTCCCATGCGGACATTACATTTCCTTTCTTTCAAATGTGGAGAATACCTAAATTGTCTTTAATTGTTTCAAAAGTTATATACAAGAGGTGTTTGGCAACATTTGATCTTTTCCAGTTTAGTGTTTTCTATGCTGAAACATGATGCTTGTGTCTTTTTACAAAATGAACAATCCGACCAACTTAAAAAGTATCACAATCATCAAAACTGACCTTATATACACCGAGCTTATCAAACTTATCACAATGCTCAATATTGGAATACAATATATTACTCATGGTGTGTTTTGCGCCTTGAAGGCCTCGGATACTCCATATTTCTTAAATGGATTTGCATTTTCTGTTTCTTACTCACCTGTAAAGTTAATTTTGCATATCTCAAACTCTCTTTCTTTTGTTCGTTGCTCAGAACTGTCATGATTTGGAGTTGTTCTTGTTTCTTCATCTTCAAGATCTTCGCTACCATTTCATCAATAAGTTAAAAACTGTATTCCTCGACTTGTATTATAGTAGTTATTTCCTTCCCTCTGTTGTGCTAACCAACTGTTACTTCTCAAAATCTGCATGCTTTACGAAAACTATAGTAAGCTAAGTTAGTTCAAAATATGAGTAATTAGTAATTAGTTCAAACTGCATATTTACTGTAACCCAAAAAAGCTAGAGTTGTTAAAAATTATTTTAATGAACTGTGGAGGAGCCCTTTAAAATATTAAGTACTTATCAACTGCTAATAAATTATGATAAATATCGGATGAAAAATACAAAGCCGAATACCATCAAGAGGAACGTTTGATACAGTACTTGCCAGGGTTTTACTTAGGATAAGCGGCTTGACGCACTTTAATAATTAATACCGCACTGTTCCCTTTAATTTATTAGCTTGAGTTTTGGTTGTGCAAAACAAAGAGTTTTAACAGAACTTCGTTCGTTCGAAATAATAACTGCTATTTAAAAAAAAATGCATATTAATATGTGATTCGCTCATTTTAACGAGTTTCACCAATTTAAATAAAATAATGTATGCGTACAAAACAACGTGTAATTTAACAGTCTTATATTGTATAGAATTTAATTGTAAAAATGCATAATAATTATTGTCAAATATTAGCATAGTTTTATATTGTTTAAGTTTCTGACTATTATGTCGTAGTGGTGATCAATGCTTAATTTCTTTATTTAACAGAATCACGTATAGCTCATAAATAATAAAAAAATAAAATAAAATATGTCGTCGTGTTTGTACAGTTGGTCTTACTTTAGGTATTAAAGCATGTTTTATTATTACGATGCATTTAATATTTGATTAGTTAAAACTATATTCGTATCTATTATAATCAATAATATCAATAGTAATGCATAACAAAACTACAATACTTACACATGAAGAATTGCAGAAGTATTAGTAAAGGCGTTAGACTTACACAACTGTGTTATTCGTAAATAACTTTATGATAAAGAACTGTATATACATATTGTACACTTACCTAAAAGTGACACTTAAATCAAGCTCTAACCAACCAATAAGTACAGCAGCCATTTTGTATTTAGATATTTATTATACCCTTAAGTAAGCAATAGTACCCTCATAGTGTACTCTCTTGCCATAAACAAGAAAGTCATCCAATATAATTGTAAGGGTTCTTGTTAGCAGTGTTCATCGTTATTCTCAACATTAAGCCCAACAGCAATACCATCGTTTAAGCCCCCGGTAACAAGTGTTCATAATCGGCTTTGTAACTATTATAGGGTTTACCAACAGCTGCTACTCGCCTTATCACCTTACAGCTACTAGGAGGATTATAACTATTAAACCTGCCTGAGTTGTCTTTGGAGCTGAATTTATTACTACATATAAATTACAGTACAGGTGAAAGTTCATTATACAATTATATTTGCTGAATGAAAAATGCACACAATGAGTACTTATAGAGTTCTTTCCTAATTTAACTTTAAGGTTTATATGTCATACACAATGGATAAATTGATTGGCCTAGAAGTAATATATTTTACTGTCCAATGACGCCCACACACTTATTTAAGGATACAAAATAATGAGCCATACACTTTGAAATATAGTGTCGTTGTTATCAATCATACAATAAAAATTGTTATTCTCATTATTATACTTCCAGTTTCAAAATAAAAAGTAAGCACACCCTCTTAAAAGAGATTAATGAGTAGGCACGGTCTAAACTAGAATGAATAGTTAAGAAAATAATTGGGAAATAAATATAAATTTACTAGAATAAGCTACTTAAACCTGTCCTAAAATCGTTACACGGTTACACGAAATGTTGCTCAAAACATCAACTTATAAGCGTATTGATATGGCCTTATTTTTATTATAACGTTTTTGATTGCCACCACAACCAACACACATTTATCAGTGGTAAGCCTGACTGTCCACACAGGCAGCAAGCCAAAGAGAGCTTAACCCGTCAACAACAAACTAGACCACGGTTTAGCTCTGTGGTTCTGTTGTTGTGGTTAACTGGGAATAGTTACCAAGGATAACTAGTTAAGGGAATTGCAAACTATTTTACAATTCTTCTGAGATAACCTTAAGTAGTCGAGTTAAATAACAAGATATATCATGATAACTAGTTGTCCTGTTGCTCGAATACGAGCAAATGTGTATCAAAAGAAAGGTTACATCAGTTTTAAACAAACATAACAAAAAATCCGATATTAAAACGGATTATAACATCTTTGAGTAATGCGTATAACGTACTTTCAATCAAAATGTATTTTAAACTTCCGTCGTCAGAAAGCGCCACTGTTCCTAAATTTCAGCCCTTTTCTGTATTTAAGTGATGCCCTTTCTTAAAATTCTAAAGCTTATTGGCAAATCTACGTCAAGATACTTTAATTTGACACCTCCAACATTAAAATTCGTCCAGCCATTATCGAATTATGACTATGAAGAAAAAACCCCTAGCGTAGTAAAGTACAGGCAAAAAGTATGTTGAACACTGATATTTATCTGAAAGAGTACTGTTTATAACATCGCTCTTATATTGAGCAGTAACACTAAATCTATTGTTCAATACCTAAAATAATTTCGTTTTATTTTAAATAAAATTAGAACTTTGCAAATAAAAGAAAAAAAAATATTTAACAGAACACACAAGTGTTTAATATACTTTAACAATATATGAGTAAATTTAAAAACTTAGCTGACGCTTAGTACAATATTGCTTTATAACATGTAAATATTACATTGGTTAAATAAACTTCCAGCAATGTAAACCAAGTCGTTTTGGTAGTCCGGTACCTTTGTGAAATTAATAACTACCCAACATACGAGGAAGATAGTAATTGAAAATAATTAACTGTTATAAGTTCTTTAACTTGATTAGCTCGTATATATATAACAAACTTTAATTCAAACTCTACATTATTTAAAGTACCTAATTAAACAAATGAACTTAGTGATAATATTGTTTTCCATTAGCCATCAAAAGGTGCGTTTAATATGGCCTAAATAATATGCACTGTCATGATGTGTTTTGTGCTTTAAGTAAACTAGATCCTGATAAATTACCACTTTAGGTAATTAATTACAATGCTGCAGCAACGTGATTCATGTCTAGCTGAATGCAGGCAATTACAATGAGACGTGTCGATTTATCACACAAACTGCACGCATATTGATATAATACTGCCTATAATAATATTTTAATAACAAGTATAATACTGTTGATAATGGTTTAAGTATATGTTATTTATTTCAAATTTAACTATTAATTTGTATGGTTTTTAACTACCTTATTTTCATTACCTTTATATAAAATTCTGTAATAGAAATTTTAAAGCCAATCGCAATATAATGGGGGAGGGCTCACATTAAAATTCTTTATCCCAGGGACTCGGGAACAATAGCAATATTTCCAAAATGTAACCAGGAAACGAGCAATCAACTAAAACATCCCCCAAAGTAAAATCATTGGGATTTAAAAACGTCTGCTTTGTTTATATTAAAACATGTGATTAAGAGTCTACTTTGTTTACGAAATGACCTGTGCTCCTACTAATATTGTCTTACTTTCCTCAGCACGTAAAGAGTAAAAGGAAACCAGTTGAGGCAGAGTATTGGAGCAAGGATAGGGGGACTTTTCACTTTAAACTCTGTTATACTTGCTCATATTGTGAAGGACGAGCAAACGCTTTTTTTCTCGTCAAACAGTACGAACTCACTTTCATCTCGAGGTTGAGCTCAATTAATTAAATATATGTACTGTGATAATATAACTTTAATTAACAAAAACTTTATGTTTAATAATGGAAATTAGAATAATAAAATGTAAACTTGGTTATAGTAAAAGGACTATTACTTAATTAGGGAAAGTTGCTTGGATGGTATAAATATTAATTTAGAAGAACTATAAAAAGGACTTGGACCCCAGGCCTAACAGACCCTGGACCCTGTGGTTCCTCCGGACGGACACTCCACTCTAGCTCCCCATCTCAAAGATAAACTGATTGACCCTCTTTCCTAACACCAAAACGTTTATAAACCAAACCCCAAAATTGACCCTGAAGGAAGCATACCCAGCAAGGCTGCCCCAAGGAAACCAAGGCATCGTTTATGGTTGCTGTTTACCCTCAGCTTCTATTATATCAACAGTGGTCACCGATACTACCAAAATATCTACATCTCTAATTTATACAAGGTGTACAAAATTTTCAGGATTTGGGGATATGAACCTTCATACAAAATGGAAGAAAAAATGCATATGAAGGTATGTCCTAAACGCTTAGGTTTCCGTCTATCTGTCTCTATATGTTTCTTAATTAATATATTATGTATATTAATAAAAACAAGAGATATCGAATTCAAACTTAGTACATAAATTACAACTCATAAGACTCATTTTGGTATGGAGCGTTTCTAAGATGTGACATTTTAAAATGGCAGAATTTATTTTTTCAAATCTAAAAATCTAAAAATTTTTAAAATTTATGAAAGAGCTGTAAGAATCAAAAACGTTTAGTCATTTTGTCCTTAAAGTAGTTATATGAAGTTATTAACTATCGGATGGTAAATAACTGTGTTGTTGTCTTTTATATAAGATAATACCCCCGTCGCAGCAAACCTGCGTACTCAGCGAATTTCCAATGCATTGATATGTTTCTCACTAGTACATAAAGCCACTCACCAAGTTTGACAAAAATACATTCATAAATAAGTGATTTATTACATTTTATTTATTCCCCATAAGAATAACATTAGGACTGAGTACGCAGGTTTGCTGCAATGAGGAAGATAAGAAATGAGTTTTTATGCAATTATCAATGTAACTGAACCAGGTGAAGCTACTTACCATGTTTTATTAATTTATGTTCATAATTAAGGGAGATATAAAACTTTACTTATTCTCCATAAGAATAACATTAGGGCTGAGTATGCAGGTTAGCTGCTACGGGGACAATCAACAAAACATTTATTTTTTGTGCAATTATCAATATACCAGTACAACATGAAGCCACATACCAAATTTCATCAATATACATTCATAAATAATCAAGATATCAAATTTTATTTATTCTCCATAAGGATAACATTGGACAACGTACTGTGTTTAGCACTTTGAATATCTCTGCAACGGTTTGACGTAGAATCACAATTTAAACACCAAAATGATTGTTTTGTGGAGCTGAAGTGATTGGTAAAAGAAAATGTGAAGTTTAAAGTAAAATTAACTGAGGAAAAGCCAAAAACCTTTTTCCCATAAGATTAACATGGGAGATTTTATGAGCATGTTTTTTGGATTTTTTCCTCAACCACTTAACCTAGGTTAATAATTCAAAATACCATATTATTTGTTTTTTTAAGCTCTATAACATGGTCTAAACCTAAATTAAGTGTTTTAAAAATTTTAGGGTAAAAAATGCAAAATACTGATTTTTTGAAAATTTAAAACCCCCATAAACCCCCCTTCCCATAGTCCGATTTTTCTGGTTTTCGAACTTAAAGTCATAAATGTCAGTTTACACATTTGAGCCAAATTTCATCGAAATCGGACGATTTTTACTCAAGTTATCGCATTCACGGACACATATATAGATATATATATATATATAGATATATATATATATATAGATATATATATATATATAGATATATATATATACATATATATAAATTTGAACGAATAGTGTTTTGGACATCTGGGGACCTCAAAACAAAAAGTTATCATGGTCTCGGGCTTAAGTCTTACCATGAGACCTACGGTAATAGCTTCTTCCCTATAGGGGAAATTCGCTAAAAAATAATTTTTCAGCCCAGAAATGGCAAACACGCCATGTTTTAATCTATAAAAATGACAACATCTCAGTTATTTACTATCCGGTAGTTAATATCTTCTATAGTGTCCCAATTGTAATTGAAACGCTATATATATAATTAAATATACTGTTTGTTATATATTAAAAGAAATAATGTTTGACAGTTGCAAATAAGAATTGCTGGGGCTACTTGGTTTTGCAATTCAAGGCAAGATCGCGATTTTCTTGTTCGGGTTTGTCAGAAAAGAGTTGGAGACAATCATTTAAATCCTTGCTTGGCTGGAATGGACTGGAGCTGGGTCACGTGACGGTCTGCGTCCCCGGGTTCGAGAACTTTCTTAGCCAAGGTTATATATTCGCGATCGCTGGGAGGCTACGGCATTTTTACGTTGACCATTGGTCTTGTGTGTGTGTCGTGAGTCACCCAACGAAACGTGAATCTCTTCAGATTGGAAGGTACAAAGTTGTTTAAAAATTTAGAGTTTCAATTTAAATCATTGTTCCAATTTCTCATTTGTTGTTTTTCAAAAAAGGGGAACAGTCTTTAAAACAATTATTTCTTTTTCAGGGTTCGAAGCGTTTCTTTCATTCTTGGATTCAACCTTTTCTTTTATACTTGGGTTGAAGACATACTTAAAGCCAGACTGTAAAAGAACTAAAGGAAGATTTATAATTAAAGTCAAGTAATATTAAAAAAGGATCGAACAGATAATCTTTAATTTTGAAAGACAGAAGTGATAAACAAAACCAAGTTTAATTTTATTTTGAAATTTGAACAGTTTTATTTGAGAAGGAAAACTTTATTTTATTTATTTAAATAAATACAAGAAGAGTTTATTCAGTTCTTTAATTTTTATTAATTACCACTTCTTTACCTCAAGAAAAATTATAGCCTGCTAGTCAGCGCTATACTTCATATTATTAATTGTAAAGTGAAATGGCACAACTGTTCTGTTTCTTATAGTCTTTTCATAAACTTTACGGTTTTTAAGATATTTAGATTTGAAAAACAAAAATGGCCACTGTTTTAAAATGGTACAAAGTAGAAAATGTTTATCCCATATCAAAATTTTAATCCATTATCTCTTGTTATACTTCAGATATAAAATATTAAATTAAATACACATAAAGACAGATAGACGGAATACTACTAATTTTAGGGCATACAACCTTCATATGAACTTTTCCTTTTTTATGAGGAGTCATATCCTAAAATTCCTGAAAGGATTTTTAAGACACTCTGTATATACATATTTATACAAAACTAAAACAATACCTGAAAAACTCTGCTATAACTATAATAAATCAATAAACTATTCAAAATTTTGTTTGGGAGCTATTCTTTCAATAACAGTGAAGCAAAACTTAAGGAAACTTCTGAATACAGGCAGCTAATTTTTATTACCGTAGGTAATTGTATAAAATAGGGAATCATTGTGTTTGTAGCTATAATATTTGCCACTATTTCGTTTAGAAAGTCTGTTAAAGTAATATAAATAGGTAGTGGGCTCCAGTGGTAATATTTATTATATATTAATACGAATTCGTTCGTAATTTTGTCAGGTATATTTATTTACTTGTCTTTGAAAGAGAGTATTTAATTAAAGGGTTGAGATTGTTTGCATTTAATCTATGTTTTAGATTTTTAAATTATTTTGCTTCACCTACTTTTTATAAAAATAAAGGGTAACTTTGCGCATATCAGAAATTAATTTCACAATTATGTTATACAATTTATAATAATTTTCTTATTCGAAGACTCTCCCGATTCTCCAACAGATAAATTCCCCTCACGGCTTATTTTGTTTGCCTATTTCCTCATATATCATACGGGGTCTCAATATGGGGAGCAGAGTCTTCTAGAACTAAGACAATATTTTCACTGAAGAAAAAAACCATAAGACGGATTAATGGTATGGACCGATACGCATAATGCAGAGGTGTGTTTTCGGCAAACAACTTGCTAACATTTCCATCGATTTACATTTTAGAGTGCCTTTCATTTCTGGTTAAAAACAAACACGTTTTTCCTTAACGCATTGCCAATAGATATAATTTCTGCAACACTAACCTAATCCAAATTCCCCGTCACAACACAACTTCCTTTCAAAACCAAAATTACTGTTCTGCCATTAAGCTTTTTAATGTTCTCCCCTAATTCTGAAAACTCAGGTGGATGTTGGAAAATTTATATGTAGACTAAAAAAATACTTGATTTAAAAAGAGTATTTAACCAGTGTTAAAGATTATATTTCCGAAAGAAGGGATGTTTAGTTGGAAATGTTTTATGAATTTTTAGCAGTCTGTTATTTTAGCTATTTAAGTTTGTATTTGTGACGATTTTCAATGCTGAATTTATACAGTCGTGTGACAATAAATTATTCTGGATTCTTGACAATAAGTTGCTATTTAAAAACTATTATTAACCAATGTTATTATTTTAGTTAAATGATAATGACTAGTCTATTGGGCATTACCTGATCCTACAGTTCTGTATCAGGCCAGATCAGAATCTCTAAAATTGTAAGAACATAGATCACACTGTCAATGTTTTCATGAGTTAATTATAAAGTTCAAGTTGTATAAGTAATTGAGTAGAAAACATAATCTTGGTATTTTTATAATACACTTGCATAACTAACTATACGATGCAAACATTTTCAAGTAATGTGGGCTTTTAAAGTATATTGATTTTGTATTATTTGAACTGAAAAAATTCTAAATTAGATCATCACTTACTTTAATAGCAACTTTTCACCTAAACCAACCACTATTTAAATTAATTGCTTAATTCATGCTTATACGAAATTAGGTTGTTCCTTGCACTAGATTAATTTTCTTTATATAACACAAAGTATTGGAATTAAATTTCCTTTGAAAGATTCCAATACGACCACAATGACCCAAACCGCAAAGCCAAACAGATTAATCTTATTAGTCAGTGTCAGGATTAAACCAAAGCTGCGGTCTGTTTCCCCACCTCACAGGGTATAATCGGACCTCCAAACTGTTATATATGTATGTTGTGATGTATCATGCCATTCGCAAGTGATGCATTTGTGGTATTGGCGAAGCGATGTAAAAAGGTTACTAAAATGTTTAACAAGATTATATATAGTAACTGTAAATGACTGTTAGAAACAAGATGTTCAAGATTTTTCTGGGGAAATTTACATTACTTTACGTAATTTTGATTTTAAAAATTGTTGCCGGTGACATGACACAAAATTATCAGGTAAGAACAAATTTGTTAAAAGAAAATGGTAGTTATGGTTCAGTAATCTGTCCCTTTGGGTTTCAAATGGAGTCTAACGTATTTATACACTTACAGAAGCATTAAACTCAAAATAAATGTGAATGGAGTTGACAAATATCAGCATCTTTAACTGTAATAAAAACTGTATTTAAATATATAAATGTATATTAGATTGACTTTAACACCATTTTGATCTCATAAAAACTCTAAATTACAAGGAAAACCTTAAAATAATGGTTTTGTTGAACTTAAAAATGTGCCAAAATTTGATTTCCACAAAAATATTAGGGCAACTATTTTTTTTTAACGGAAAAGCCTCTACAAATAGTACAATTTACAGTTTGTATTTTATTCTGATATATTTTGCAGCAATTTACTGAGAACTACACGATGTCTATGTAGAAAGTTTATACGGTAGGCAAGTTCACTTCATTTCCACAGCACTGAAGTGTATAAAGAACAATATTCTGGGGCTTGGGAGTTCACTAACCCACATGTTTTATTACCATCTTCTTTGTTAAATTATTGTAACCTACTTCACAAGGTTATTCAACGAATTATACTTACTCTTTGAACATAAATTGTATTCTGTTTTACTATTATTTAGAATAAAGATACTTATTTTTCTATTAAAATTACTAAATTTTATTTTACTAAATCTACTGTATTTATAAAATGCTCTTCAATGCTAAATATTTTATTTATATATGAAGTTTCACTATACATGCTGTATTATGTAATTATATTTTTAATTTGCAATGACCGTAGTCGATTTTATTTAAAAATTACAGAGTAAATATTTAATAGGATAAATTTGCTAATGCCACTTAGGTTATGGAATTATACTTTATTCCCTATAGTATTAAAATAAGTTTTCAAATATTTGTGGGTCAATTTTATGGCTTTTGATTAATATTAATTTATAGTTTCATATTTAAACTGGCTCCATGATGGTGAAACTTATGACATGAAATACATACAGTGCAAGAATGATACGGTAAGGGTTTAACACTAATATTGAAAGCGACAGACATGTAAGTCTTAGTACATCATTATGTATCTCGTATATTATTGTTATTCCTGGTGTAAACAGTGAAAATTATATTATTTTGTCTTTAAAAGGTCGGTGGTATCTTTTGTCCAGCGACAGATAAGATGGGCTGCAATTATTTCGAAGACCGTCTCCTTGCCTACTGTATCAGCTACTTGCCAATTCATTGTTTTAGTGACGTTTAAAAAAAAAATTATTGGTTTAAAACAATGGATTCTATCAGAGCAATAAATAGTAAAATAATTATGTACTGTCCTCTTAATTTACTTCTTAATGTTTTGTTTTACTATTTGACCTTAGTGTTTTGTTTGTAGTTTTTACTGTTGCACATAAAATAAAACCAAGTTTATAAGGGGTTGTTTGATAAATAGTGAAGATTTATATTTAAACATTGATCATCTTCTATGATTAGGCGTTATGACACACAACAATAATACAGCTATGATTAGCAGAGGGTGTATAGCAGCTTAAAGCTGCAGGTTTTGTAACATTATACGCCTTAACACATTAAGATCGAAATCAGGACTGCCTCTGATTCCCATGTCATTGTTGCGTTGCCAAGCACCGGATTTCAGGGTTTTAGACATATGGCCTTACGATATGTACAACATTCTAGATTACCAACTGTTTTTAATATCTGTTTACACAAATGAAAAACTGTTTATCACTATTATAGAAAACAAAGATAAGAATATCGACTTTTTAGGAAATTTTTTTTTAAACTTTGTGTTATCAAACTACGCGTGTTGCAAAGTATATGCTTATTTTTCCAATTGTTAAAGATAAATTCAAATGACTGTTTTATTTACACACAAAATACCGGATTTGTTTAATTTTAATTTTAATGTATCTTGAAGTGAACAAATCCTGAACATAATAAGTTTACTAATTTGTCATAAATTACATGCAACTGTCTATTGGTGTAACTGATTAATTACCTAGAGATGAATTAAATGATTCTTTTTGGGAATATAATGCAATTAAATTCTAAATCATCTATTTAAGGATTTAACAGCTTAAATGTACTAACTATATAATTATTGACTGTTTTTCATTAATTCATTATATTTAAACGAAATTTTCATTCGTCCCGAAAACCCTCATATCAGATGTTATAAATGAACAATAAAAAAAAAATCAGTAAAAGTAATAAGGAAAGAAAGTAATAAACTTCCACGTAATACCCATCCAAATACTAAAGAACAGCTTTAATTATACGTTCAAAAGAAAAGATTCTACTTTTAGCTGACGTTTTAACTAATAATGAAAAGAACAAAGACATCGAGACAAATAGAAGTTAGGATTTTCCAGTGAAGCGCTGCAGTAGGCTTTGTGACTGTTAATCAATAAACCCGTCTGACTCAGTGTAGCGAGGCCGACTGCAACAGTGATGTTATGGGCGCAGTTAATGAGTTCGTTACTGCAAAACAATAGTTTGTCATTATGTTTCTCGTAGGGAAATTTTGTTTTGTTATTAATATATTTATTTATTTTTTATTATACTGAGATAACAACCATCGTATGACAGTGTTAAGCAATGTTTCCCACACAAATAAACATGACTAAACTTAATTTTTACTATTAAAAAAGGCTAAAATAAATTGTTCTTTGATAATATCTAGTCATTATGAATACACTATCCCGGTTAAATATCAACCTTTAATAGATTTCAGGAATAAATTTATTATTTTTAAACCATTCAAAAACATCTTAAAAAAAGGAATGGCCTGTGCTAAAATATTTAAATTTCAAATTCAAATACATTCAGTGATTCTGTCATATAACAGCTGCCATTTCCTCTTCTTGCAGCGTTGATACCTTACCTAGAACCTGTGATACCTTACCTAGAACCTGTGATACCTTACCTAGAACCTGTGATACCTTACCTAGAACCTGTGATACCTTACCTAGAACCTGTGATACCTTACCTAGCACCTGTGATACCTTACCTAGAACCTGTGATACCTTACATAGAACTTGTGATACCTTACCTAGAACCTGTGATACCTTACCTAGCACCTGTTATTCCCTCATCTAATGGTCTGATTCTCTTATCTAGCAGATTTTGCTGCCTTAAATATCATACTTTGATATCTCCAGCTAGCAGATGTGATTCCCTCATCTAGCAGCTGCGATACTTTAATCTAACATATAATATTCTCTCATTTAGCAGCTGTGATTCTATCATCTAGAATACTTAGCAGCCTTGATTACCTAATCAAGCAGTTGTGATTTTCTCATCCAGCAGCTGTGATTTTATCATCTAGCCACCTTGATTCTCACACTTATCATCTGTGATTCTCTGTGTGAGATCAATGGCTCGTTTGTTAGCCAAAACTAATTTTCGATGTTTGCTACAAGGATTAACTGTGGAATAAAATTTTTACACCAATTTACTCTGTTCATTTTAGTGAATTTACTGATTCTGAGAACAAGCTATTAGATGCTAGTGGAAAATACATTATAAGATAATATTTGTTCTGAACGATATCTAACGAAATAATAATAGTTATTAAAACCTATATAGTTATATCAAATAAAACTTAGACTGTAAATGGCGAATTACTACTGGGCTGGAGTTATACAAGTTAAAATGTAGGTCATATGGGTCAATAAATGAAAATGAAATGAATGAAATGATGATATGGGTGAATCATTGTTTAATTATAAATCATTATTACGTATATCAATTTTCACTGAAAATATTGCAATCATAAAGCTTAAATTTACTAACCCAATTATAGAAACAAAAAAATTTGTAGAACTACGCGAAAGCAGTTTTTTTTTACCAGCTGAATACCTAGCAGTAGGCTTTGTGACTGTTAATCAATAAACCCGTCTGACTCAGTGTAGCGAGGCCGACTGCAACGGTGATGTTATGGGCGCAGTTAATGAGTTCGTTACTGCAAAACAATTGTTTGTCATTAAGTTTCTCGTAGGGAAATTTTGTTTTGTTATTAATATATTTATTTATTTTTTATTATACTGAGATAACAACCATCGTATGACAGTGTTAAGCAATGTTTCCCACACAAATAAACATGACTAAACTTAATTTTTACTATTAAAAAAGGCTAAAATAAATTGTTCTTTGATAATATCTAGTCATTATGAATACACTATCCCGGTTAAATATCAAACTTAAATAGATTTCAGGAATAAATTTATTATTTTTAAACCATTCAAAAACATCTTAAAAAAAGGAATGGCCTGTGCTAAAATATTTAAATTTCAAATTCAAATAAATTCAGTGATTCTGTCATATAACAGCTGCCATTTCCTCTTCTTGCAGCGTTGATACCTTACCTAGAACCTGTGATACCTTACCTAGAACCTGTGATACCTTACCTAGAACCTGTGATACCTTACCTAGCACCTGTGATACCTTACCTAGAACCTGTGACACCTTACATAGAACTTGTGATACCTTACCTAGCACCTGTGATACCTTACCTAGCACCTGTGATACCTTACCTAGCACCTGTGATACCTTACCTAGCACCTGTGATACCTTACCTAGAACCTGTGATACCTTACCTAGCACCTGTGACACCTTACCTAGCACCTGTGATACCTTACCTAGCACCTGTGATACATTACCTAGCACCTGTGATACCTTACCTAGAATCTGTGATACCTTACCTAGCACCTGTGATACCTTACCTAGCACCTGTGATACCTTACCTAGCACCTGTGATACCTTACCTAGCACCTGTGATACCTTACCTAGCACCTGTGATACCTTACCTAGCACCTGTGATACCTTACCTAGCACCCGTGATTCCTTACCTAGCACCTGTGATACCTTACCTAGAGCCTGTGATACCTTACCTAGAACCTGTGATACCTTACCTAGAGCCTGTGATACCTTACCTAGAACCTGTGATACCTTACCTAGAACCTGTGATACCTTACATAGAACCTGTGATACCTTACCTAGAACCTGTGATACCTTACCTAGCACCTGTGATACCTTACCTAGCACCAATGATACCTTACCTAGCACCTGTGATACCTTACCTAGAACCTGTGATACCTTACCTAGAACCTGTGATACCTTACCTAGCACCTGTGATACCTTACCTAGCACCTGTGATACCTTACCTAGCACCTGTGATACCTTACCTAGCACCTGTGATACCTTACCTAGAACCTGTGATACCTTACCTAGAACCTGTGATACCTTACCTAGCACCTGTGATACCTTACCTAGCACCTGTGATACCTTACCTAGCACCTGTGATACCTTACCTAGAACCTGTGATACCTTACCTAGAACCTGTGATACCTTACCTAGCACCTGTGATACCTTACCTAGCACCTGTGATACCTTACCTAGCATCTATGATACCTTACCTAGCACCTGTAGTAAGGTATCACTGGTGCTAGGTAAGGTATCACAGGTGCTAGGTAAGGTATCACAGCTAGCACCTGTGATACCTTACCTAGCACCTGTGATACCTTACCTAGCACCTGTTATTCCCTCATCTAATGGTCTGATTCTCTTATCTAGCAGATTTTGCTGCCTTAAATATCATACTTTGATATCTCCAGCTAGCAGATGTGATTCCCTCATCTAGCAGCTGCGATACTTTAATCTAACATATAATATTCTCTCATTTAGCAGCTGTGATTCTATCATCTAGAATACTTAGCAGCCTTGATTACCTAATCAAGCAGTTGTGATTTTCTCATCCAGCAGCTGTGATTTTATCATCTAGCCACCTTGATTCTCACACTTATCATCTGTGATTCTCTGTGTGAGATCAATGGCTCGTTTGTTAGCCAAAACTAATTTTCGATGTTTGCTACAAGGATTAACTGTGGAATAAAATTTTTACACCAATTTACTCTGTTCATTTTAGTGAATTTACTGATTCTGAGAACAAGCTATTAGATGCTAGTGGAAAATACATTATAAGATAATATTTGTTCTGAACGATATCTAACGAAATAATAATAGTTATTAAAACCTATATAGTTATATCAAATAAAACTTAGACTGTAAATGGCGAATTACTACTGGGCTGGAGTTATACAAGTTAAAATGTAGGTCATATGGGTCAATAAATGAAAATGAAATGAATGAAATGATGATATGGGTGAATCATTGTTTAATTATAAATCATTATTACGTATATCAATTTTCACTGAAAATATTGCAATCATAAAGCTTAAATTTACTAACCCAATTATAGAAACAAAAAAATTTGTAGAACTACGCGAAAGCAGTTTTTTTTTTACCAGCTGAATACCTGTGAGCGAGAAAAACTTTTTTGTCAGAAATTGTTTCTTTAACATAACTTTTTAATATTACACATCATCGTATGACGTTCATGGACACATTTATCGGACCAGAACGTATGAAGGAAAGACTTAGTGTAAATATACTAAATCTTATCTGTGCTGACTTACACACATCGTGGAAATAATTCGTTTAGATAGGTCCTTTTATTGATATTTATTTATACTTTGAAGTTTACTTATTTAACACAGTATTCGTTGTTGCTCAGACTTTGATCTTAGGAGATCCCAGATCAACAAAAACAGTTTTTATATTTGTAATTTAAACGTTAGGAAGCTGTTAATGAAAGTAATTTTATTTATATATTGACAAGTTAATTATATAATATATTGTAAAAGTGTATTCTACATGGTGAATATTCCTAAAGAGGGAAGGTTATGAAGGGGAGTTTTGGGTAGGGGAGTTATTGACTTTAAAACCGCCCAATATAATGATGCGCCCTCTATAGAAAGTCAATACGGGAAATATCGGAACACAAGTCAAGAAATTCCCCTTATCTTCGACATGCCATCCAAGTTATTACATTTCCATTAAAGTTTACATATTTACCAGTATAAAGGGGTAATGTATTATGAATTAAAGGTACTGTATCCTATGTAAAATTTATAATTGTTACAAATAACCACAAGTATATTCAGTTCACAAAAACTGGTTAAAATGATGCGTGGTTTATCGTCAACAAAGAAAGTTGTTATATACAATTGATTTCATATCAGACAGACGAAAAATAGCAATGAGAATGTATAAATTAATAATGGAGGAGTTAGGGGTGGATTTTTTACTCAACAATAATTTGCCTGTAACAATATAGCAGTAATAAAAAAGTTAACATTCAGCTTTAGGTCAAAAATAGAAAAATATTTATTTTAGCGAATTTCCCCGATAGGGAATAACCTATTACCATAGGTCTCATGATAAGACTTAAGCCCGAGACCACGATACATTTTTATTTTGAGCCTGATGCGAAAAACACTCTTCGTTCAACGAATTTGATGAAATTTGGCTAAAATGTGTAAAGTGACATTCATGACTTTAAGTTCGAAAACCAGAAAAATAGGAATATGGGAAGGGGAGTTTATGGGGGTTTTAAATTTTCCAAAAAATAAGGTTTTTAGCATTTTTAACCTTAAAATAATAAAAAAATCGTTTTGACCATGTTATAGAGCTTACAAAAAAAACGTTATTTTGAATTATTAACATAGGTTAAGGGGTTTCGGATAAAATAAAAAAACTGATAAAAATATACCATGTAAATCTTATGGTAAAAAGGGTTTTTGGCTCTTCCTCAGTTCATTTAATGTAAACTTCACATTTGCTTTTACCAATCAGTTTAGCTCTACAAAACGATCATATTGTTCTTTATATTGTGATTCTACGTTCAACCGTTGCAGAGATATTCAAAGTGCTAAACACAGTACGTTGTCCAATGTTATCCTTATGGAGAATAAATAAAATTTGATATCTCAATTATTTATGAATGTATGTTGATGAAACTTGGTATGTGGCTTCACGTAGTTCTGGTATATTGATATTTGCACAAAAAATTTATTTTTTGTTGATTATTCCCGTAGCAGCAAACCTGCGTACTCAGCCCCCATGTTATTCTTATGGAGAATAAGTAAAATGTAATAACTCCCTTAATTATCAACATATATTAATACAATTTGGTATGTGGCTTCAAATTGTTGAGTTTTATTAATATTTGCATAAAAACCTATTTTCTCCTTTTTGCAGCAAACCTGCTCACTCAGCCCCATGTTATTCTTATGGAGCATAATTAAAATGTTATATAGCGCTTATTTATGATTGAATATTGAGGAAACTTGGTATGTACCTTCACCTAATTAAATTTTATTTATATTTTCATAAAAAACAATTGTTTGTGTTCCTTTATTCAGCAAACCTACGTACTCATCATCAATGTTAATCTTTTGGAGTATAATTACAATCGTTTATATGTGAATTTATTTTTATGAAACTTGGTATGTGGCTGTATGTGATATTCAGTCATATATTTTGCATTGTAAATTCGCTGAGTACGCAGGTTTGCTGCGACGGGGTATTTGTACTTAAGTGCTTAGAAATATTGAAAATGTGATGTTTTCCAGTTAAAAAAAGATGTTTTGTTGCTTATTATAAAAAAATAATTTTTCAGAAATCACAACCTCTAAAAAGTGTCGTTTGGGTATATATTAATCATAATATGGTACGTAATGTTTCGATAGATATCACGAAAGTTATTACTGTAATAATTTAATTATTATTAGTTATTATTTTCCTATAGTTTTATGAAGTAATACTATGAAAAACAATCCTGAATTACATCAAATACTGTGTGCAATTATTTGCTCAGTAAATACCCCACATGCAGGTCCAATCCCATATTGAATTTGAATTCTTGCAAACTCCACAATATTGGATAGCCACTCTTTATTGGGACGTTTTTCTGTTTTCACCAAACGTGCAATGATACCGCTATGCTATCATCACCATATTTCTTTAAATTATTACGTTATTTAAATATAGTATACAGTATTTTGAAGACAGTTTCTGTTTATGATAGTTAATAAGCTAATTACCCAAATATTTAGAATGGTTAAAAACTTTTAAAAAGCCATTGTGTTTTCAACATTGACATTATTGTGCTTGAACGTTTAAATAAACCAAATCTTGTACTCACGTCTTCATGGAAGTTATTAAGTCAGATATAACACCAATTTCAAAATATTTATCAAAACATATCTTCTGTAGGACATATTTTTACAAGATGTTACCTTAGAAAAATACGTATTACGATTAGCAGACTCCGGAAGTCCCGCAAGGAACGGATGCTATGAAACCGGAAATATATTTTTGCTCGTCAATTAATAAAACGTTCATAGTAATAGTATTCGAATTTTGCCAGAATTTTCTGCAAACACATAACCCAATAAATTAGTTCAAGGTCTGAAATAATTATTTTGTTCCTTTATAAATTCGTATACCCTTATTTATTAACCATCCCAGATATCTTTAAGAAAACCATTAGTCTAACATCCATAAAGAATAAACTTCAAAAACGATCTTAATAAGAAAGTCTGAGGAAAATTATAATTTTCTTGAAATATATCTTAAAACTAGTTGAATTTTATAAATTTAAAACACATCCTTTGGGGTACTGATAGTTTTAATAATTATAAGTGATACATTTAATAGTTTAACATATTGTATACCATAAAAAATAATTTGTATTGTGTTTTTGGTGAACTGAAAATATATGCTTTATAAGAAAGTTTTAAGCATTTAAACCTTAGCTTGCTAATTTTTTTTATACTCAAAAACAATGTATTGAGATAATTTTAGTTTTATTATTTTGTTATTAGAAGTGTATCTAGCAATATAATTAAACTATAAATAAGCTACCTAAATTAAACTTCTACATTTTCAAATCACAAGCTACATGAACTTATTAATACAATAACCTAAATGTGCATTTATTTAATTAATTATTATTAATTCCTTGTGACGATTATTACAATTTAAAATAATAAGTAATGCCTTTTGATTCAATTACATCGTATATCATATTTTTATCCCCACTTTGCCTATTTAAGTTGCATATTACATTAAATATCCATTACCAGTCATGCAATTGCAAATTTTACAATTATTATCAAATATAATCCCAGCGAATATTAAACTATTGACTTTAGTAAAATTTACACTGCTTGTGGTTTTTATGTGAATACAGAATACAAATGGAAAGCAAAAATATTACTGTACATTAAGGCTAACTTAATGAAACATTTTTATATTAAATTGTTATAATATTTATATTTAGTATATGTATATTATGTAGTAATTAATTAAGTTATATATCTATTTCATTATTACTTTTGATTAGAGTAAATATTATTGAACCTTACATTAATTATAAACTTGTTTAAGCTAACAAACATATTTTTATATTTACCCTTCTTCAATTCAACCGTTAAGAGACTAATAAGACCTAAGGGATGCCCAATTAAAGGGCTGGGGGAAGTGGAGGGTGGCAAAATATCAGAACTTCCCCCACGGGACATCCAATGCAGAACAATACTCAAGCCTTTATGTTCCCTCTGAAATATCTCAAATGTTGACTTTATGTTCATAAATCATATAAAACCAATATGTAACTAGCTAGTGACCCCGGGTTTACTAGAGAAATTTACACTTGCTTGTAGTATTTACAAATCATTACATTCCTTAAAGAAATATAGGGATAATATGTCTCCTAGAAGTCGTATGTTTAAAATTAAATAAATAAAAGTTAACAAACTAAAATCACATAATATAACAATTGCAGCTGTAAAAGTTTGTAGTGCGGAGCCTCAGGTATTAGCTAATTAGTTTATACAACGGTTCCTGTAGATGTATAAAGAAAACCTTTTGATGATCATCATCATTGTTGCGGATTATTAAACTTCAGCATAGCTGCTAGCCACATCTTCCACAAGTGCGGACAAGACCGGATTGCGAACGATCTGACAGTTGTGCTTGAATAGGATCCGCTTGAGGACACTGGTTAAGTGAAGTCCGCGACTAACTGTGAGATTTTGAAGTGATTTTTTTTGCTTTAACTCATTACATGTTACATAATTTCATTAGAGTTGTAACTTTCATCCCTTAATATCAAAACATATTTCACATATAACTTGATAAACAACAAATTACTAGCTAAATATATTCAAAGCAAATTACTTAATTAGTGTACTAAACCGGTGACAAGTACAAGTGATCAATAATGTGTGCCAGGTTAAACAAAATATATTTTATAAACTTAACAGTTATTTCACTAATGTGCCGGTTATTTTTAAATACTAAACTTACAAACCCTACGTTGCATGGTAATTTTGAAACGAGGACATCTTCTGAAGTAATTTTTCATGCTCTTTTATTCACCTAAATTTAGCGGCTAAGGAGATATAGGCACCGTAAGATTATTATTGAAACGTACATTTGTTCTACGTTTGTTTTAGTAAATAGATGGATCTTACTTCAATAGCATAGTTGTCCCTAAATTATGAGACTAAAATAAAGAGATTTCTTGCCACCCTCCGACAAAAACGATTTGAAGGCGTCAACAATTCCCAGATTGAGGGGTAGGGTTGTTCTGACTCATTGCATCAGGTAACATATTGGACTGCCATTGAACTCAAATTTTCATATGGAGCTAATGAACCATAGGTGTATTTCTATTCACAATTATTTTCCTTGTAATTTTACGCAAACTTAGCGATAGAAAGATATTTATCGAACATGTTTTTAACCATTAACCATGTTTTTTTGGTTAAAGTAGTTAATGTTTAGTTAAGATAACTAGGATATGCTAAATTATTTAATCTAGGCTCCCGTCTATATAGCAATCTAATAGTATTTTTCAAACTGAGACTTATTTTCGCAGCCTAACCTGTGTCATCAGTTATTTAAGTTAAAGCTACATAACAATTGTTCCATGAAGATTGTTTCACGTTTGAGAGCAAGCTGTAACGTAAATAAACCGAACACTCTGCTTCCAGGACGTGGTTTAAGTGTTTGAAAGAGGATCAGTGGTTGTGGAACTGCTTCTAGAATGTAAATATTTAGTTTCAAAGAGTTTTCTGTATCTCACCATAGTTCAAATCGACCTTCTCTTCTTCCTCTACCTTTTTAAATTAGTGCCTGAAGCTGATAAAATTAATATAGTTCCATTACTCAAGACTATGGTATTTCCTTAATTTCAGTTTAGTTTATTGTCATTGTTTCACAATTATTGACTGGAAATGATTACTTCTGTAAGGATATATTACTTTGATAACGATGAGATTATGAAAATATAAATAATGATCCAATGCAGTAGGACTGGTAACAGAAATGTTGTATATTACTAGTGCTAATTATTAGAATTATTGCTGGACTGAAGGCAAAATCAGTTGCTCAACCAATTAGCTATTATTACATAACGTGATCCCTGAGAACTGAAAGTCCGCGAGATTGAACTCACATTTCAGTATGATTGAATAAATGTTAATGTTTTTCGTAAATGTGATAAAAATAGATTTGTATATATATATATATTTTATATATTATTCATAATGCTCATTACCTCTTTATTTGTAGCATTATTTTACTAATGGGATACAATTTTCTTCATCCATTCTAGTCGATTTTACACTTATTGGTTTTTTACAACGGTTAAAAACTATTATAATTATTTTTTAGGGCTACCAATCTCTGTAAAAATATAAATACGCACAATGTTACTCACTTGTTCTCGAATGTGGTTTACTTATGTTTTAATTCTATAATTATTATTGCTAATGTATATATTTCCATAACATTACATTTTCGTCTAGAAAAGTTATTATTTATAAATTAGTATATTACATGTATATTTCGAAGCGAAATAATATACACATAATGAACAGTTTTGCCGAAAAGTTAAAAGTGAATTCAAGTATGATACGTATTTTCATAAAGCTAATTATAAATCTATCTGATGTAAATGTAAGCAAGAAATACAAACAAAAAATCAAGATATTAATGGAAAAGTAAATGAAAAGTTCTCACAGGCTATTCATCGTCCTATGTTCACTAATTAAATTTGTTCGAATGAATTGGTTAAAATATAAAAAACTGTATTCATTCTAAGAAAACCTTTCAAAGGGAATATATAATACTTATGTTTTACCGGCTGAATAAAAATAAATTTAAACTAAGAAGAGTAAATGGCAAAAATATTTTTTTTATCACGATTATAATGCGGATTTCCAAAAGCTTTGAACTTTAAAAGTGAACTTTGAAATTGTAATCGGTAATTCAACATTTCTTGAAACGGATTACATTTTCGCTTTACACTGAGCAATATAATTTATTTACAATATTTCCGTCAACAGTTTATTGACTTTGTATAAATATAAACACTTATTAAAACTTATTAACACTTATGAAAATTATAGTTTCAAATTAAACTTGCAATTTAATGAATTTTGAAATTAAAAGCAACCTACGTTCACTTAAGATTTTAGTTAAATTTGTATAAACAATTATTTGATGAGAGAGACAAACTTGAGAGGAATTTCAGAGAAGTTATAGAGTAAATACAAATTTGCATTGAAACAGTCATACAAAACTGGATCTTAGCATAACAAGTTTAGTATACGAACTATAAACATATTTTATGTGCTCAAATAATTTCATATCTTAACTTTAATTTTAATAATGTAAATTAATAATAAGATCTGACATATAAAGAGTTTTATATATTCAGAGATATGTTATTCACACAATAAAATATTTATTAATTTGGTTTAGACTGTGATTGATATAATTCCTACGATTATATAAAAAATTGCGTTGACTTAACACGATACAAAACCTTGCAATCCCAATTTGGTTAGTAATTCTTAAAGTTAACTTTCTAAACCTGAGAAGGTTAAAAAGGTTCAGTTCAGTGGATCTTCTAGACTGTTTTCCCCCAACTGGTAATAAACGAGACAATTTAGTTTGGCGTACTAAAAATAAATAGAATAATTACATCTTTAAAGATGTATTCCTCGATGTAACTATTAAGGGTTAGTTTTTAGCGAATTTCCCCTATAGGGAAGAAGCTATTACCGTAGTCGGCATGGTAAGACCTAGGCCCGGGACCATGATAACTTTTTGTTTTGAGGTCCCCAGACCCCAAAAACACCATTCGTTCGAAACTGTATATATATATATATATATATATATATATATGTGTGTGTTTGTCCGTGAGCACGATAACTCTCGTAAAAATTATCCGATTTTGATGAAATTTGGTATAAACGTGTAAAGCAACATTTATGACTTTAAGTTCGAAAACCAGCCAGATCGCTTTATCCAAAGGGGTATTTTGGGGGGGTTTTGTACTCCAAAAATGGGTTTTTTGAATTTTTTACATATAATTTTGGAAATAGTCAAATTTTAGTTTTTTTCATTGGATTCAGCTTAAAAAAACACACAATTTGGTATTTCAATCATTTCTCTACGTCAATTGGTTACCGAGATATTGAAAGTGCTAAACACAGTACGTTGTCTAATGTTATTCTTATGGAGGAAAAGAAAAATTTTATATCTTGCTTATTTATGAACGTATACTGACGAAACTTGGTATACGGCTTCATCTGGTTGTGGACCATTGATATTTGCTCAAAAAAACAATTTTTTGCCAAAGGCTCCCGTAGCAGCAAACCTGCGTACTCAGCCCCATGTTATTCTTATGGAGAATAAGTAAGTGTTATCTCCCTTAATTATGAAAATAAATTAATGAAATTTGGTATATGGCTTTACCTACATGAGTTATATTAATATTTCTATAAAACCCCATTTTTTGTGTTCCTTGCTTCAGCAAACCTGCATACTCAGCTGCCATGTTATTCTTATGGAGAATAATTAAAATGTCATAAATCGTTTATTTATGAATGTATAATGATGAAACTTGGTATGTGGCTTTATGTGGTATTAAGATACATATATATGCATTGGAAATTCACTGAGTACACAGGTTTGCTGCTACGGGGGTATTTAATAAAGATACTGGTTAACTGGTATTGCATTATTTAAACATGATGATGATTACACAATAGTATTTGTATTTGCTACATTTAAAAATACGAAAGAAATTCATAATTTCAAAAATGATTAAATCATACTGTAATACAATTTAAATAATCAAAATATTATTACAACATTATTTATTCAAAAATATAATCATATTTGTTTAGGGAGTGGTAAAAAAAAATTCTATTCCACCTCAATATTTAAATTTACTTCAATAAATATTTAATTTACCTCAATAATTTGTATTGTTCTAGGAAAAAGAATATTATCGTTTTGTTGTTATGAACAAACTATATTTTGTTGGCATTACTAAGCGTGAAGTTTTTATTCAACAAAATATTTCTTTGCTGAAACTACATAGAAACTAGTACCAACCTAACATATTCTTCATTCAACAATATATTTTTTTGTTAGGATGAACAAAAATGTTGTTGTTAAAAACAAAATAAATTTCAACAAAATAATTTTGTTATTTCAACAAATGTTGTTTTCCGTATAACAACCAAAAAATGTTGTTGTTGCAGCTATTTATTGTTTGTTTTTGCAACAAAATTGATTTTTTCTGTGTATGAACGATTATTTGATGAGAGATACAAACTTGAGAGGAGTTTCAGGGAATTTAAAGTGTAAATAAAAATTTGCATTAAAAAAATCAACAGTAATATTTGTAACCATCGAAATTTTAAAAATCGCAAACAAATCTCAACAAATTAAAAATTCTATTAATAGTCATACAAGCTTTAATGTGTGGCCACGGTCCCAGGTTGGACCGTTGTAACCCATTTGTGTCAATATTGTCAAACCGTTTGTTGACTACCTGCAAAGGTCTGAACTTCGGGACTCGATGTTTATTCGTATTCTAAACGTAAACACGGCTAGCTATTTGTTTAAACTGACATCGCATATTTAAACACCCTTTATAGAACGTTGGACCTGTTATACACATTGTTTAAAAGGATGTTAATATTGTATTACAGATTATTGAATTATTGTGTATACAAAATTTACATTGATGTATTTCATAGTCTGATCTTAAGGATATAGATTGTTTATGCTAGATATATGTACGAATTTGTTATTTCCATTGTTTTCTATTGTATAGTCTGCGTTTGATATAGGTCAACTTCACTGAGTTTAAATCATTAATAATTGAAAAAGTTTTTATACTTAAGATCAGAGTACAAATCTCATATACGTGAATTTTAATAAAGTAAATATTTAATAAATCTAAAAATTAAAATTAGTGTTTATGGAAGTTGTGTTTTTAATTATAAATGCTTAACCATTTCTAAATACGAATAAGTACTTATATTTACATAGTTAACATTTAACTTAACACGTATTAAAACCAGCTTAACTTAAAGTAATACGTTACGGTATATTTAGTTTAGTTATTTAATATAATTTAACATAACAATATCGTATACTCTATAGGATCAATGTATGTTAGTTTGCAAAGTTGTTCTAGGTATCCAGAACAACATTTTGTCTCAACTTTGGAATCAGAGGCTTTTGAAACATCGATTAATAAAAACCACAACTCCTGGAGGATTCATAGTTTGTTGAAAGTCTTATGAATGTTTTAACATAGGGTTAATTGAGTTTAAAATAAATTTAATCAATTAATCAATAAATTTTATTCATTCAACTTGGGTTACACGTATTTTAAGGAGAATATCTTATTTTCTCTCATGGGAACAAATAAAAAACAAAAGAATCATAATATCTGTGAATAAATTAACCAGTGAACTGTCATAATATCACTTACACAAGGTAAGGGTTAAAGTATCGGCTAATATTTTAATGCAAACAGTCACTAGAACCGCTGAGAAAATATTGCATATAGTTTGAAATATTTTTTTAGTCATGAAAGTAATAAAATATTCGCGAATATGGTTCGGTATTCTCGGTACTTAAGGTATTAAATGTAATACAAAATAAAAAGAATAATTTTTTTACAGAAAAATAATCAAAATTTGACCTCCAGTTTGGAAAAAATTAAGGTGAAACACAATTTTTACAATTGGAGCACTGAGTCAGTATGATCTGCTTTTGTCAATCTGAAAGACTATCTAGAACAGAACCATAAGCAACTAAATTGCACACTAAAGTCACTAACATTGTTTCATATAAATCGCAGACTACACAATAGGAATAACACATCCAAAATCATATCTAGCCTACAAAATCGGTATCCTAAGTATCAGACCCTGAAATGCATCAATGAAAATTTTCTCAATCAGCTAACAAACAAAAATTATATTTAAAAAGTATATGACTGATTCAACGATCTATTTAGGGAGGATAAATAAGCAGTGACGTTTTAAACAAATATCAAACCGATGTTACATTTAAAAGTCAAATAAATATCGGGCACAAAGTTGAAGCGTTTGCAATCTGTCAACAAACGGTTCATCGATATTGAACGAATTATTATTATAACATTACATTTATATTTGTTATTTGTAACGGTCCCCCTGGCACCCTGGCCAGACACTACAGATTATATCCTTGTTAATATCGTTAAATTTAATTTGTTTGTTCTTTTTGCATTATTATATTGATTTATAAATAAGAAGTATGCAATATTATAATTGTTTTCAATGTGTGTGTCGTGGAAAAAGTATAAATAGATTCTACTACAGTCTTGATCAATGTAGGAAATTTTTTAAATGAACTAGATGTGTAATGCCAGTTTTATTCCAATAACTATAATTACAAAATGTTGTAACACATTTTTCAAACATGTTGTTGTATGAAATTGATTTTATACAATTAATATATTTCCTTTGATGTGTTCCTTACAAAACAAAAAGTCTTTGAACTTTTTATCAAAAGTGTTTTATATTACGTTTAGGTAATATTAGTGAAGATTACATCTGTTTTGAAAGTGCATGGAAGAAACACAATTTATTAATATGCTTAATATACTTAATATGCAGCTACATATTAGGTATTTATATCCGAATAATTAATCAAATCTTAATTCTAAAATAAAATATTTCTAAAGTTTTTTTTTTTCATTCATACCCAATGAAAGAACTAGCAGTTGAGAATGGTGAGAGGCCGAAAGCGCTCCTGCGAAAGACCTCTATACAAGGTCAGCCCAACGGACCGTATATCACTTCGATCATGTGACATCGGCGCACAGACTCCTCTTATTGACTTCAAAACATGTAGTTGTTTTTTAACTGATACTAGCTGATATCCCATTTTACGCTCGGGAATCTAGCAGACGTAGAGTCATGAGTTTTGAAATGTTTGGATTGATCAGCTGACTACCTAAATAAATTATTAATTCATTTTATTGATATACGAACTTTGAAGGTCTGAGCGGTAAAGTCCTAATATTGGTTATTTTTTAAATCCCAAAAAGGCACATCTAGGTGATAAGAGCGTTTAAATTATACCAAATATGTAATTACAAATATTATTTTTTAGGTTACAAAATCGAGGAACGAAACCAAGAAATTCTAGTAATAATAGCAATTTATGTTTACTTTTTTATTATATTTTTATAAACATACGTATTACGGATTCTGAGTGAACATTGCACGTTTTGTGAAAATATAATTTGAATTGTGTTCATTGAATGTTAAAACCAATTTAAATATAAATGTTTTGGTTTATACAACACATTTAAATCAAGACCAACATTTAATTTAATTTTACTCAAAATTCATCTCATTTACCTAAAAGTTTGTTATATATTACCACATTCATCCTACCAATGTTAATATTCAGCATGAAGCTGAGAGATGAAGCATAAATCTTATCTTGCCTGTGGCAGTTCACGTCGAGATATGTGGATTGACGTATTTTTAACGTGAAATATGAATATTGCGGGCGCGAAAAAACGGAGGTGAATATTTGAAAAGCTCTGGGTGTCCCGTGCGCGGGCTTTAATAACCGCCAGCTCCTGTCTATTAGGGATTTCCAGGGAGAATGAAACTCCGATACAATATTTGCATAGAGTAAAAAGCCCTAGCTCAGTATACAAGTGTGGAATTAGTTTTTCTTGTAAATTCTTCGTTGGATGGTTCCGTTTCATAAGCAAATGTTTGTTAGAATTGAACGAAATTTTTTTATACAAAATATTTTGAAATAATGTTACCATAAAAACAATTGATACTACCATTTTTACAATATAAGTTGTTTAATTCCAGGTCCAACCCTACAAGCTTTGTAGATTTTAGTTTGATAATAAGTATTGATATTATTATTTTCAGAGTTTGAATTATGTCTCAGTTGGTGTTTTAGCGAATTTCCCCTATAGGGAGGAAGCTATTACCTGGTAATTTCATGGTTATACCTAGGCTGGGACCATGATAAAATGTGTGTGTGTGTGTGTGTGTGTGTGTGTGTGTGTGTGTGTGTGTGTGTGTGTGTGTGTGTGTGTGTGTGTGTGTGTGTGTGTGTGTGTGTGTGTGTGTGTGTGTGTGTGTGTATGTGTGTGTGTGTGTGTGTGTGGGTGGGTGCGATAATTCTCATAAAAATGGTCCGATTTTTATTAAATTTGGTACAAACGTATAAAGAAATATTTATGACTTTAAGTTCGAAAACCATCCAGGTCGCTCCATCCAAAGTGGTATTTTGGGGGGGGGGTTTGTACCCCAGAAATCTTTTTGTTAGTTTTTAAATGCAATATCTTTAAAGTCAAATTAGTTTTCACTTTTAGATTCAGCTTTAAAGAACACACAATTTGGTGTTTTGATCATTTATCTACGTCAATTGTTTACAAAGCTATTGAAAGTGCTAAACACAGTACGTTGTCCAATGTTATTTTTATGAAGTATAAGGACAAAATTATATCTCCCTTGTTTCTAAAATAAACTAACAAAATTTTATACAGCTTTATCTGGTTATTTAGTATGTTTTTATTTGCCCAAAAAGATTTACCAATCATTCCCGTAGCAGCAAACCTGCGTACTCAGCCCCCATGTTAATCTTATGGAGATTAAGTAAAATGCAATGAATTATCCTTATAAACGAAAGTATTTAATCCGATTTTAGGCAGAAAATAAGAATTGGAAGCAACGCTTGTTTTTCAAATATCTGGCCCCATTAAAAGGCATGCTCCCTAATTTCCTGTAACAGCATTTGTATTTTATATCTATCACTTTAAAAATAGTTTACACTTAGTACTTTGTTATGTTTAAAACGTCTACATTATGTGGTTCGTCTAGTATAAAAAAACAACAGAATAAAATTGTAGGAATTATTGTTATCCCATTGTACTGAACTACCTGTTTCAGAATATTTAAAATCATCAGAAAAAAAAAATTATGAGCAATGGGGAAACTAAGGGATTTATAAGGCTCTTGAACGTGAGCCGTGACTACTTTCCACCGACGAATGTCACGCCTCATTTTGGTGTTTTATATAGTACCGATTGTAGTGTCTGTGGTCTGACGTCCCCATTTGCACGGCCGTGAACCTCGTGTGCAGAGTCCTTGGGCGTTGACTTGAGAACCCCGAGGCCAATTTCCGTTGCACAGCGTGCTAAATTGCTCATAGGCTCCGTGACTGTCAAAGGACGAACATTCTGCGAAATTTTTCTGTCATAAAGTTGTATTAGTGAAGTAATTTTGTGTTATGTGTTCTGTTTGTTAATGTCATCGTAATGTTCGTCTAAACGAGCCGTTACTGCCTGATGGGTATGTAATCTTTTCATTTCTGCATTTTAGGTTAAAACTTTGGATTTTCACTCGGCCTTAGGCCGAGTCTCACAGTAGGATTTATGGAAGCCCCTTGGGTTCTGTTAAACGTTCAACACTATTCTGTGCCTCAAATAAAGCACTAAACAGAATTTAAATGTGTTTTTCCATGTTTATGGCCCAGTTGAACTTGAGCGTATTCTCACTATTCTTTGGCCTTAGGCCAAGGCTTGGTGGGCGTCAGACCAAATGTTATGTCATTGTTTTGTAGTCTTCATTGCTGTGTTTAGTTTAAGACCTTTCCCGAGGTCCTAGAGCAAATATAACCCGAGATATAAGACTTTAAAAACCACTACTTGAGAGGTCCAACTCAGTTTGTTTTTTGTCTATTGTTTGTGTAATTTTAGGCCTTAGGCCTCCAAATAGCTTTAGTTTGTATTCTTGTGTTGGCCTACACCTTGCCGAGGTCAATCATTCATTTTGGATTAGGGTAAATGTGTTTTTGTAGCTGATAAAGCTAGGCCATTGTGACATATCTGATTATGTGGTATAAGTTGGCCTTAGGCTTTTCCCAAGGGCCAGTTTGGTTAATTTTTAGTTGTAACTTATGCTCATGAATGTTTCCTGCAAGTTTAATCCAATTCGGTTAATAATTAATTTAGTTATGAGTTTTTTTTTTTATTTTGACTTTTCTGATACTGAAGTACCCTTGGGTAACTTGTAGGCCGAAAGGCCTCAGGCTTTTAGTTAAGGCTCGGTTTAGGCTTGGAAAGCTGGGGGCATATTTCCCCCAGCTTTTAAGACTATTCCGAGTGAATTCGGTCAGTAATTTTTTATGTTATAATCACAAATACATGTGAATGCTCCTCTAGGCCAAAATTTTGAGTTTTCCTTAAAACTGCCATTTTCATGTGTTTTTCTATGTTTATCTGTTTATGTTTCATTGTTTTACTTTATCTTTTGGCACTCTGGACTAGATAGTTTTGGGCTTTTTCCCTATTTTTGAATATTGAATGGTTTTAACTTCTCACCTGACCTGACAGTGAATTTATTTAAAAATAACTTCTTGTTTAATCTTGTACAGTGCTTTGTTTATTGTAAAAAACCAGTGTTTAGCTCATTTAATATTGTTTTCATGATTGCAAATTGTTAAAATCCCCTTTTGAAATTTTAATTTTTTTTTAATATTTTGTGAACAGTAGTAGTGGAGTTTGGGGACTTCTGACCCAAAAATTTTTGTTCTTGTTTTCATGCGGTAATTCATTTATAAGTGCAACTTTGATATTTTGGTTAGTATAAAACTTTTTTTTTATGTGATTAGTAAATTTTGGTGGAATATATCTGACAAAGAACTTTGAAAGTGGCTGAATTTTTGGACTGGTGTTATTGGGGCTTCTGGGTTGTGTTTCCCAGGGTCCCGGAGGAGCGCGACCACCTCAACAGCATGAGCGTTGGCGGAGAGGGATTTTCCACCTTGGCTGCCGTCACCGGATTCTGGCCCCCCTCTCCGCCCTGTTTCGTCGCCCCTCCGGTGGGCCGCTTTGACCCGCCCAGAACCGCCTGCCGCAAGTTACAATAGAACTTTTTTTTTGTTATATGTTTATATTTATTTATTTGTTGATTGTGTGAAAGCTGTTGCCACCATGGACTTATTATTTATATTACTGTTATTTAGTTTTAGGCACAGTTTTTTGTTGGTAAATTATTGATAACTCATTTAAAGGGGGCCCCTACCAAACCATTTGATCTATAAAAAAATTAATTTAAATTCTCTGTTGTGCTAATTGTTTCTTGTTATTTATTTATTTATTGATTTGTTGAATTATTTATTTAAATGTTAATTTATTTATCTACTGTTGGTTAGTTTATATATTTTTTAAATTGATAATGTTGACTTAACTCAATTAACTTAACTTAACTTTTGAATAGACTGTGTTTTTAAATTATCTAAACTTTAAAACTGTATTTATTTTGAAATATTTTATAGAATGAAAAACACCTTTATTTAAATATGTAAAAAAGGCCATGTAAGCTAGAATGCAGGTGGGAACGTTTGTTATTTGCTGAAATTATTTAAAGTCACATGTATTTTGGGTGTTTCTTTGATTACAGTTTGTGCCTCTCAAATGGTGCGCTTTAATGATTTTTCCTCCACGGTCTTCCTATCATATTTAGGTAGGGCTGTGAGCCGCCCCTCGCCCCGCGTCCATGGGAGCACGCTTCCAATTCTGGTTCGCTTGGGTGCGGGTGCGGGGGCGTGGTTCAGATGGTAGCAGAGCGTGGTTTAGTGGTTGTGGTCCTGGCCCTTGGCTGTGGACCTTATTCGGTGCATGACTGAGGGACTGGGAGACCCGATCACTGGCCACGTTCTAAATTCTTTTGGAAGGACCGTGGATGGATTGTTTTCTCGGGTGTTTTGTCCTGGCTGACTCTGGAAAATTGTTGTTCTGGTGGGGGGAGACAAATTATTTTTTTTCAATTAGGAGCTCGCCCTTAGCCGAGGCACCGGGTGGAATCTGGTTAATGTCTTGCTTCCGAGCTTAGGGGGCAAGAATTTTCTAAAGCATGGCCGACACTCAAAATTAAATCTTGTTGTGTGCTTACCCCACCAGACAAGTGTTAGGTGTTGTTGTTTAGTGTATGTATCTGTGTATGTATGTGTGTGTGAATCTTTGTTCAATTTCTGCGGTATTGGCGGTATGAATGGGCAGGTTCTTCTTTTGGGACCTCATCAGGTGGACAGGCATTTCAGTACTGTAGCCTTAGGAGGTTAAGTATGTGTAGTGTTACTGGTGTATTTTTGTTGTAGGGTAGGTGACGCACTGACTGAAAACAACATGAACAATTTGGCATCGTTGGACCCCGAACTTCTGAGGAGTCAGTTTAGCCGGGTGGTTACTCTTCATGAAGCACTCCATGGCTAGGTCACTCTTGTGTCTGGGTGGGAAGTGCACTGGGCCAGAGAGATTGATCACCTCTTCTGTCCTTTGTGCGCTGCTGATGTTTTTCCCCTTTTAATCTCCAGCTCTGGCCAGAGCAAATCCTGGGGGTGAGTATTCCCCCCAGTTTGGAAGTCCCTCGGCGTTCCCCACTCCAGACACTTGAGTCGTCTGGTGTCGTTGTTTTTCTGAAATGGGGAGAGGCTTTGTTTTGTCCCTTTGGAGAGGAGTGTCCTCTTTTGGGGGGGGAGGTTGAGCCGTGACTACTTTCCACCGACGAATGTCACGCCTCATTTTGGTGTTTTATATAGTACCGATTGTAGTGTCTGTGGTCTGACGTCCCCATTTGCACGGCCGTGAACCTCGTGTGCAGAGTCCTTGGGCGTTGACTTGAGAACCCCGAGGCCAATTTCCGTTGCACAGCGTGCTAAATTGCTCATAGGCTCCGTGACTGTCAAAGGACGAACATTCTGCGAAATTTTTCAGTCATAAAGTTGTATTAGTGAAGTAATTTTGTGTTATGTGTTCTGTTTGTTAATGTCATCGTAATGTTCGTCTAAACGAGCCGTTACTGCCTGATGGATATGTAATCTTTTCATTTCTGCATTTTAGGTTAAAACTTTGGATTTTCACTCGGCCTTAGGCCGAGTCTCACAGTAGGATTTATGGAAGCCCCTTGGGTTCTGTTAAACGTTCAACACTATTCTGTGCCTCAAATAAAGCACTAAACAGAAATTAAATGTGTTTTTCCATGTTTATGGCCCAGTTGAACTTGAGCGTTTTCTCACTTTTCTTTGGCCTTAGGCCAAGGCTTGGTGGGCGTCAGACCAAATGTTATGTCATTGTTTTGTAGTCTTCATTGCTGTGTTTAGTTTAAGACCTTTCCCGAGGTCCTAGAGCAAATATAACCCGAGATATAAGACTTTAAAAACCACTACTTGAGAGGTCCAACTCAGTTTGTTTTTTGTCTATTGTTTGTGTAATTTTAGGCCTTAGGCCTCCAAATAGCTTTAGTTTGTATTCTTGTGTTGGCCTACACCTTGCCGAGGCAATCATTCATTTTGGATTAGGGTAAATGTGTTTTTGTAGCTGATAAAGCTAGGCCATTGTGACATATCTGATTATGTGGTATAAGTTGGCCTTAGGCTTTTCCCAAGGGCCAGTTTGGTTAATTTTTAGTTGTAACTTATGCTCATGAATGTTTCCTGCAAGTTTAATCCAATTCGGTTAATAATTAATTTAGTTATGAGTTTTTTTTTAATTTTGACTTTTCTGATACTGAAGTACCCTTGGGTAACTTGTAGGCCAAAAGGCCTCAGGCTTTTAGTTAAGGCTCGCTTTAGGCTTGGAAAGCTGGGGGCATATTTCCCCCAGCTTTTAAGACTATTCCGAGTGAATTCGGTCAGTAATTTTTTATGTTATAATCAGAAATACATGTGAATGCTCCTCTAGGCCAAAATTTTGAGTTTTCCTTAAAACTGCCATTTTCATGTGTTTTTCTATGTTTATCTGTTTATGTTTCATTGTTTTACTTTATCTTTTGGCACTCTGGACTAGATAGTTTTGGGCTTTTTCCCTATTTTTGAATATTGAATGGTTTTAACTTCTCACCTGACCTGACAGTGAATTTATTTAAAAATAACTTCTTGTTTAATCTTGTACAGTGCTTTGTTTATTGTAAAAAACCAGTGTTTAGCTCATTTAATATTGTTTTCATGATTGCAAATTGATAAAATCCCCTTTTGAAATTTTAATTTTTTTTTTATATTTTGTGAACAGTAGTAGTGGAGTTTGGGGACTTCTGACCCAAAAATTTTTGTTCTTGTTTTCATGCGGTAATTCATTTATAAGTGCAACTTTGATATTTTGGTTAGTATAAAACTTTTTTTTATGTGATTAGTAAATTTTGGTGGAATATATCTGACAAAGAACTTTGAAAGTGGCTGAATTTTTGGACTGGTGTTATTGGGGCTTCTGGGTTGTGTTTCCCAGGGGCCGCTTTGACCCGCCCAGAACCGCCTGCCGCAAGTTACAATAGAACTTTTTTTTTGTTATATGTTTATATTTATTTATTTGTTGATTGTGTGAAAGCTGTTGCCACCATGGACTTATTATTTATATTACTGTTATTTAGTTTTAGGCACAGTTTTTTGTTGGTAAATTATTGATAACTCATTTAAAGGGGGCCCCTACCAAACCATTTGATCTATAAAAAAATTAATTTAAATTCTCTGTTGTGCTAATTGTTTCTTGTTATTTATTTATTTATTGATTTGTTGAATTATTTATTTAAATGTTTATTTATTTATCTACTGTTGGTTAGTTTATATATTTTTTAAATTGATAATGTTGACTTAACTCAATTAACTTAACTTAACTTTTGAATAGACTGTGTTTTTAAATTATCTAAACTTTAAAACTGTATTTATTTTGAAATATTTTATAGAATGAAAAACACCTTTATTTAAATATGTAAAAAAGGCCATGTAAGCTAGAAGGCAGGTGGGAACGTTTGTTATTTGCTGAAATTATTTAAAGTCACATGTATTTTGGGTGTTTCTTTGATTACAGTTTGTGCCTCTCAAATGGTGCGTTTTAATGATTTTTCCTCCACGGTCTTCCTATCATATTTAGGTAGGGCTGTGAGCCGCCCCTCGCCCCGCATCCATGGGAGCACGCTTCCAATTCTGGTTCGCTTGGGTGTGGGTGCGGGGGCGTGGTTCAAACGATAAAATGGATCTCCGATTAAGGCAATGAACCAATCTAAATGCCTCTAGCACCGGCGACATCAATATTTCACAACCATATCCCTCAAATACAACCCCACCCCTCACCACACAGCAATTTGCAACCGCAATAGTACAACTGATGTCATGAACACATGTGGCTTATTAATAATGATAAATAAAAAACAATCTATTCTGGGATAGTTGGTCTATTAAGCGAAACAAACTTTTTTTATTTGTTTACTTCTATCACAAAATTGACATACTTTGTGCCAACTTTTCTTTTAACTAAGGGAAATGAAATTGAAATATATAGAAAATAATACAAATTTAAAGCTTTAATAATGCAATTTTTGTCATTTTCCAATATCTCTTGTCAACAAATCTATATAATATCAACCTGTCATTAGAAACTGTGCATATGTACATTAAAAGAACATAACCAATAGTGAAGCTTTATGAAATTAGATGTATGGTGTGGTAAAGTAAATTTGGCGACGTTAGATTGATTATATCCCCCTACACACTTATCTTTACTATGTGTTTTGAAATATTATTTAACTTGATTGTACACATTTTGAGTCACAGTACCTTACATGCTATAATATTTAGTTCCGATAGCAAACAAATCTATCGTATTTCTGAATATCAATGTAAACAAAAAATATTGTATCATGTGTTAAACAGTTTTTTTTGTTGTTGTTGTTAGAAGCTGATACTAAAGTGAGCTCGTTTAACAAAAGAACCTTTTAAAATAAAAATGGTACAGCGATGAACTTTAAATTTAATAATTCGTTAAGGAAACTATATTGTTTAGAGTCACACCTACAGTACCTCTCCAATATTTAGATTTCTAACTTTTGAGGTAAATTTTAGTCCTACCTGTTTGAGAATCCCTAAACATTATATTAACTTATATTTAAAGTTGTATAATATATACTTGAAATATTGTGTAAAAAATATATCTACGTTTCATTAATTTCCAACTAACTAAACAAGGTTTGATATTCAAATTTTGCTGTATGTGCTAATTATATCACTAAAAACACTTATTCATTACGTTTAATTTTGTTCGAAAAAAACGGAAATGAACCAAAAAATTATAGGGAGTTATAATAATATTCAGGCACAAAGAATAACAAACATTTATATGAATTATTGTAAGGCGTAGTTCCACTAACACACGAATTTAGTATGCTTATATTTGCATAGCTCATATTCATCCCTTACTAACCTCCCCCACCCCTTCCACTCACCTTCTCTATCTCTCTCACGCTAAGTCCATCTGTATCACTATAACCACTCTCATAGCTATACATCACCTTCTCTTCCAACCGCCACCTCTATAATCACATGTTTATCCTTAATTGAAATAATTTCCGTACATCAATTACCTATTAACCTATACGAAGGTAATATGATTTTAAAAGTGACACTAATTGATTATAACTGCTATTCTATGTGTTTTTTATAAGAAACTACGGAATTTGTTCACACCAAATTCTCTCAACTTTTACTGAGTATTATGGTTCGAAGACCTTAAAAAAGGGAAACATTTATATATTTTGAGTAACTCATAGCTTACTCACAATTTAAATTTCGTTTTAACTTTACTTACATAAATGAAGATGAATCGAAATAAAATAAATAAACTTAACCCCAATCGAAAATAGAAGTTCAATATATTTTGCATGAGGTAACATAATAGTTTGGTTATTTTATGTATATCATTATATATACCTAATATGTAATAATTTTACATACATGGATATTACTTTTCCAAGAGTCGCTTAATCTCTTGCACAAATCTACCGTAATTAAAAAAAATATGTGTTTTAAATTAAGGTTGCATTTTTAAACAAATAAATAATTTAAATATTATCCATTGTATTTACTTGCTTGGCTGCTAATTTATTTAAAAACATCAAAAATATTGAAAGAAATGCTTTGCAACTCTATGTAATTACAAATTACGTGAGTTAAAAATAAATTAAGTTTATTGACAGGTGTTGCCTTGATAAAATAATATTTTTAATGAGACTATTTTTGCAACTAACCAAACTTTATGTGTGCGGGGTGCATGCTGTAGAACTAGTACATTCCGGAAAACATTTATTTTAGGCCTTTACCATTAGCAGCTTTCGTAATAGTTTTATAACTGTTGACATAGTTTTACAGTTTTTATAATATAAATTTAAGCTATCTTTGATGTATAATAGAAAGAAAAAGTGAATTAAGAAGCTAGATTTTGAAATTATTACCAACCCTACTTCATTAAAGTCCTTATCTCCATTAGTAATAAGTTTTAAGTGCTTTTACATGTTCAAACCACGCGAATATTTATTTATTGGAAGAAATTGCGTGTACTTCATTAAAAATTTCTTAAGTGCTTCAACAATGGAGATATTGATTTTGTATTACCAACCTAAGTTATATTTTAAAGACCTCAAAATGTTTAATTTTATTGTTAATTTAATATAATTATTTGATATCATGTTTATTTTTTTTAATAATATAAAACTTTTACAAATGTTAGTAGTAAATGATTGTACGTAAAATCTTTTTTGTAATATAAAGTCTGGCAGGAGATAGTTGCAAGAATCTCTACCAAAGTGTTAATTTTACCCCAATCTTGTTTAAAGAATTCGGGCAAAACATAGTATATACAGTGTTAGGCAAACGTGTGGATACCACCTCATAAATTTTCAATGGGTTACACCAGGAAAGCTAAACTCAGCACACCTTTATATGGTATAAAAGTGTACTTTTTGGTCGGTAATGCAATTTTGCCCGGGACCCCAATATGGGGTATTTTGGGGACAGCTCAAAAATTTCAAATGTGAATCCCCATCGAGTGACACCTAATATTAAAGGTCTTTATTAAAGAAGAATATCAGCGTAAAATAGATCTCTCTATCTTAACCCAGTAAAAAAATGGCGGTCATTTAAAATTTTCATCAGTCTGAGAGAACCCATTTAAATTTAGTCATCAATATCCCCTATTAACTTTTTAACGGGTTATACAAGGAAAACTAAACTCAGTATACGTTCATAAGAAATAAAAATGCACTTTTTGGTCGGTATCACAATTTTTTCCGGGAGCCTGAAATGGGGGTATTTTGGAGGCAGCTCAAAAATTTTAATTGTAAAGCCCCTTCAAGTTTAAAGGTCTTAAAGAAAGAATATTAAAGAAGAATATTAGCGTAATCCATATACCTCTATTTTAACCCAGTACAACGTGGCGGTCGTTTGAAAATTCATCGCACAGTTTAATAACCTCATTAGAAGATTCTTGATGAATCAATTATGAACAGTGTAAACTAAACTTTTATTAAAACCCTAAACATTTCATAACAAATTTACGTTGAAAAAATGCCAATTAATCAAAAACATTTCATATGGCTTAGGAAACAATTTCTTCACATTAAATTATTTATCCTAAAAATCCATTGGTCCTACTCCCTAATTTCCTTATAACCGATGCTAACATTGCTCCCCATGTACTGTCTGGACAAGTCCTAGCCTGTTGTAAAAATGTGAAACAGCACGTAGAATGGATCCTCGTGGAACTTTTCCAATTTCCTCAACTATTATATTCCTCAGATCATTTATCCACTGTTGTTTGGTTTTATACACATTTTATTTAATATGGCCCCACGCAAAGTAATATATTGTGACAAATTAGGTGACATTACAGGCCACTCGATAGCACCTCGTCTCCCTATCCAGCGATTTGGAAACACGTTCAAATACGCGCGGACATCCCACCATAGTGTGGAGGCGCTCCATCTTGCTTGACCAAATTCGATCACAGTTATTAGTTGCTAACTGGACAGCGGGAATAATCTGCTGTCGGAGTATTGTCAGGTATACTTCGGAATTAAGATTTCCTGCAATGAAGAAGTGTCCGACAAATGTATCTCCTACAATACCAAGCCAAACATTAACGTTTTCAGGATGTTGTGTGTGTTGTTCTCTCATCCAGTGAGCATTTTTATCAGACCAAAGCGACAATTATGCCTGTTGACATTACCGTTGTTCATAAAAGTTGCTTCAACCGATAAAACTACGTTATTCAATGTAATAGTATTGTTATTAATATTTGCCATCATAAGCTTGCCAAATTATACTCGACAATCTAAATCGTCCTCAGACAGTTCCTGAACCAAATGAATGTTGTATGCTTTGAAACCATTTGTGTGTAAAACTCTACCCACTGATCTTTGAGAGATTTCTACACTTTAGGAAACATAATTTGTTGAGACATGGGGATTTTCTGCAACAGATAACAAAACAACCAATGACTGTTCTTTGTCTGTTGCAGTTTTTTGTTTTCCTGATTTGGGGCGGCCCTTGACACTGCCTGTCTCCTCAAAATATTGAATAGTTTTTGTACTTCTGATTTTGAAATAGGGTTGCGATTAGGAAAAGAATCATTAAATATATTCTTTACTGATCATAACTTCTAATTCTACCACCATATCCTCGCATCATTATTATAGTTTTCCGCTCTTTTTCACTTAGCTCCATTTTACATTAACACGAGAACTATGTCATTAAAATGGTTAGCGATAATAATGGTTAGTGGTAAAAGATTTAATCAATGAGCTCTAGTTCTCACTCAAATGCCAGTCTGACCATAACTGATAACGTTGTAGTTCTGGAATGTCCAAGCTGGTGAAAGTTTGTTTCCAGAGTCATTGTTTGCCAATGCGGGTTTTTCCAATAATGCGGCTGGTTTTCCTCAATGTAGAGTAGAATTGTAAATAAAACAATCCCAATAAACTATCATTTATTTGGGAGTAGATGAAAAAATCTGGTTTGAAATATTTTTCTTATTTAATAAAGACCTTTAAAATGAGGTTAAACTCTATGGGGCTTTTCATTTAAAATGTTTGAGCTGCTCCAAAAATAACCTATTTCAGTGTCCTGGAAAAAATTTTAATACTGACCAAATAGTGCATTTTTATTTGTTATGTAGGTATACTGAGTTTAGATTTTATGGTGTAACCCGTTAAAAGTTAATTGGGAATATTGATATCTACATTGAACTGGGTTCTCTCAGGCTGATGAAAATTTTAAATGGCCACCACTTTGTACTGGGCACTTTGAGCTGCTATTTTTATTGAATAACAAAATATAATTATTATTTTGTGATATATTTTTTGTGCAATATAATGATTTAGTTCTAAGAGAATAAATCTAATAAATTCAATTATTTATCTAGAAATAGGATCAATTCAATATGAAAGAGATGTTTTGCTTTCAGCACTGTGGTGGTAATATTGGGCGCCACATGAAAACGGTAAAACCACAAGTGTTATGTTGCCATTTCATATTCTATTGTTTTTAAGGCTTTGATTGAAAACGAACATGAAGCTGTAATGTCATGGATTTACCTGTCAATGGAATGCAAACTTTATTCAGTAGTACAAGCAATCTACATATTGTAGTTAAATTATGCCATTGTAATGTTCAAAGACTGCTTATTTTGGTGTATACTATATGGTTGTGGTTTATTTAAATAACTGTTAAAGACTTTTGGTGTCAAGTAGTGGGGTGGGGTTACGTGTTTATGTAAAAGGTGTATATTTGTTGTGACAGGTGGATTAAAGGTTTTATTTGTTGAGTTTAAGTCAATTTAAATTCCTTTAGCTTTTAATATATAACTATTGGTACCTCAAGAATGCTCCTTTAAACTAAAGCAACTAGCATTATTATTGGGAATTGAAAAATAACGAGCCCTTGAAAAAACCAAAACATTATACTTACATAAAGTAAAAAAGTATTTTGGATGAATAGTACCAATTTAACGACAATGTGTTTGTTCTTTAACATCAACGAAAGAGTGATACATATTTTAGCTCTGATAACTCTTACATCAGCCTACGTTCATTTTCCATGCCCTCATTATGTGTGCACCACTATCAAGTTACTAGGCTATAATGAGGATGTTCTCAAAGCGGTTGCCATAGAGGGTGACGCGACGCGTGCCTCGTTATTCCCCCAGTTGGCTTTGTCGTGTGGATCACTGGATTGTATGGTTATTGAGCCAGACTCCCCTTCACAACGATTCCCCTCCAGATTTGTTATGCACAGAGTATTCTTTGTGTTTCTTTACACGAAACATATTCTACCATCCTGATAAAATTAAAAATATACTATTTAAACGAATCTTTAATTTTTACCCGACAGAACTGACTTTAATATTGTATAGACAATAAGTGCTCTGATATTTGATAAACAAAAATTAAAAAAATTTTTAAGTAATAATACATAAACACACTGGCCTCAGGCACCCACTAAGGGTTTCCCCTCAAAGGTTGTATACAAAAATGTTCTAGGTAGTCATTAAATAGTTCAAAGTGGGTACTAAATCTTAGAAGCATGGTTAAAACATACAAACATACCGAATATAAACTTATCAGAATATCAAACTAATATTTTTTCTGATTAGGTCTATAAATTTAAAATGCTGCTTAATGAGGGCTAAGGGAGTAAATACTAAAACAACCATAAACGACCTAAACCGTCGCTTTACCAAAACTAATTCATCAGTAACAAGTTACTGACATAAGGAGAGATTTTCCTCCTATTTGAGCCAATCAAACACCAAGAAAACAAAAACAATCATCGACAAAACAGTTAGTCAGATACACATGCGCCTGTTTATATATTATAGTATAATAATTGTATACATATGGAAAATTAAAAATCTGTTAGTAAATATATAAATAAAACTATATTTGTAAATATGTTTAGGTTCTTGTTTGTGTTGAGCATTTATATTACAGGAACAGTGCAAACGGTTATTAAAGTTATGTTACAAACACATAACATCTCGCCCGGAGCTTTGTGGATGCTCTGACATTCATGTTTACTCGTTTCTATAATTGTTTTATTGTTACGAGAAGATTCTCAAATTCGTCAAGAAAAATTCCTCTTTACATAAAAGTATATCTGAGTATTACAATACTGAAATACATATATTGTGAATGCATGTTTTACTCTGTTAGTTAATTTATTTTAGGAATAACTATGTATGACGAAATTATTTACAATATGATACTACTTTTAAATGTTTATATAAAACCAAATGTAAATTATTTAAAGAAATATTTTAAAGCATTGATAAATATCTAGGCTGTATATAAATGGCAATGGGATGTTTTCACTATATGGTATGTATATATAAAAACACTTCTATGTATTGCATAACATTAGGTATGGGAGAACAAATATAGGAAATAAATAACAAGTATGAATTACATTTTTAGTTGTCGTTGTGTTTGGTAAAAGGTCATGCAAACACGCAAAACATTTGATAACAAACGTAGATAAGAATATACTACACAACATTGTTTATACAAATAAGGAAGGCTTTATAAGTTTTATATCCGGGACGTCTCCATCCGAAGTAGATACTGTGAATTATATTTGGTGACGTCGTCAAATGTCTTGACATAAAAAAACATTGCACACTTTATAAATATGCTATCAAGAGAATATTTTGCTTTATGTAATTAATATCGCATTCAACATAGCTAAAATTGAACCGTTAATGATTATAATAGATTTTGTATTTATAAATTTTACAAGACAATTACTTTATGATAAACCGAATAACAAATAACTAAAACGTATATCTTTACGATTTATATTTTAATATTTGTTTCAACGAGCACATATTGTGCCCAGAACGTCACCGTTGCAGTCGGCCTCAGCTACGCCGTGTCAGACGCGTTTATTGATTTTCCAGTCACAAAGCCTGCTGCAGCGCCAGACTGGAAAATTCTAACTTGAGCTGCCTCTACCCCTTTGTTCATTTCCGTTTTTCGTTTAATCTAAAAACAAATATTTATAATTTGTAATTATGTGCAAAACCAAAATATCTGCGGTAAATAGTGATTTGAAAGTTGCTACTTCTGTTTGATATTTTAAATATCATTGTTAAAGCTACAAGTTTACTGTTATGGGATATAAAAGAGGTACAAAAGTTTTGTCATTTGTACGATTATCTAATTTGAAAATCAGGATAATTTTCTTGGCAGAAATTGCTTTGCTGCTAGTTTTGAAATAGAGTCTAAAAGTATCCTGTCAGTTTTTCCTGTGTTTTGAGACTATTTTAACTATAATGTACTACATGTTAAACAAATAAATAATTGATTTATCAACATGTATTTGGTCCAATATCGATAACATTCTATATCTCTCCTCTAGCCTCTTTAGCCTCTTATCTCTAGAAATTGAATAGAAATAGTTTTGAAGTAATAAATACGTGATTTTTTTTATGTTGATGGTCGTGAATATGACTGTAACTGTAAAAAATGCTAATCAAAAATTAGATTTTAGCGGATTGATATAGCTTTTTGTCTTTTGTTAATTTGAAGAGTAATACATTCCTTACGTGTAAATTGCAACGTAAAGACGAGGATAAACTTAGTTGTAGCGAAAAACAGTACAAAAAGCATATTTGCGTATTTTTAATATTAAAATATGTTCTCCTTGTTCCTGAAGCAAGTTTTAAAAGAACCTGTGTATGATTATAGTTGATAATATAGTTGATATAGTTGGTATTATAGTTCATTATAGTTGTATATATATATATATATTTTTTTTTTTTCTAAACCATTCATAAGATATCAACCAAATAAAACTTAATCTGTTTAAACTTCTGTTTCACTTACTATTCGTTTTTCAATTTTTATAAATATTAATTCGTTTTCGAGCGTTTAACAAATCATTTTTAAGTGTTTAGAGTAGGTGTCCGCCACTTGAGCAAGCCAATAAGAGGCCAGCATTTCTGCCAGGTGACTTAAGACGTTATTAGACCCCACCCCACAAAATGGCGTTTAGTGCAAAATGTATAATTTAACTTGTTTTCCTAAAAAAATCTAATCTCACTTTTTCCAGCCAAACTTCTCAACCTAACCTTTTAACTACCACATTTCCTTACTTAAAAAGGATCTAATAAAATTTAGAAATCAGTTAAAAGAGTATATTTTAACTGATTTCCTTATATTATTTTGATGAATTTTGGGAAATTAGAGCCAATACGAGTTTATAGCTATTCTTTGATTATTCTATAGCAATTTATTGTTGGTTAGTAATTTAATGTTTGTATTGATATGTATGTTTAACTGTAGGGAACACGGGGTATCTCAATTCTCTGTTGTCTCTACTGCTTTTCATTATGTATATTACTGACTCTATTCTATGTACCATGTGCATTTGTCGAATAAAGAAATATTAATTTGATTTTATTTGATTTGATAACCTCACTTTTCTCCCACCGGTTTTACCTGCCACACGTAGGCCAATCAGAAAGCAGTATGGGGGCCACGTGACTGTTAAGGTGACTCCCTTCACATTTTTCGGCCAAATGTTTCCTCCATCTGGGACGTGTTCTAATGAAGTCACGTGCTACGTGACCAAAATGCTGGCCTCTGATTTGTTTGCTCAAGTGGGGGGACCCATACTGTTAAGGGGTATCAACTGGTTAAATTATGGTTAAAACCAGCATAAAGGAATGATATTAATATTTAAGTCTTTTTATGTATGCATTTTAATTTTACTTTATTTTTTTTCTTGTAATTCTACTCTTCCTAAACGAATAAGACAAAATTTCACAAACTATATTAATGCTTATTAGTGAATTTCCTATGGAAAAGTGAACCACCAGCAAGACCCGCAAGGTGAAACTTAAGCCCGGGACCACCATAGAAGTTCCTAACGTGACCCCCTGAACACGTTTTGGGGGCTCGTTCAAAATTATATATGTGTATGCACTCTAGCGGTCGCATTTTTGTCCGATTTACTTAAAATTTGGTAGGGACGTTCCTATCTATATTCAATTGGAAAAGTTCGTTGGGCAAAAAAATCGGAAACCCCTAACCCCCTTTTTTGGGGATTATTCTTTAAAATTTAAAGTTTTTGGGTTCAAAAAGGGTCAGAAAAGCCCCGGGAGTAAAATTAATGCGTATTTAAGTTGGGAATTAGTGAAGCAAAAGTTTTAAGCTCTCTATCGTCATTCTAGCATAAATATTTACCGAGTTATTAAAGAAAATGTATATCGGCTGAACACAGTACGTTGTCTTATGTGGTTTTTACATTATAAAAACATGTTATTAATTTGTTGGTTTATTTGTATCATCCCCAGAAACCTCGCGCCTACTTTAAAGCTTAAATGGACCATCTTCTAACCTTATAATGCGCAAAATTGTATTCCTAGCATTGCAGGTAAATGAAACCAGGAGCATCAGAACAGCCAAAAAATCAATGTTTTAAGATTTCAATCAAATTGGAATAACTGTACGTTTATATTAGGCATTTGCATTTTTGTGCTTGGTGACGATAGTTGTTGTATCGTCAGCAAACATAAAAATGTTACTTTCCGGGATTAAATCTGCCAAATCATTGATGTAGACAAGAAAAAGGATTGGGCCTATTATTGATCCTTGAGGAACCCCAAAAGGAACCAATATTTTGCTAGACAGGACGGACTTATTTGTGAATTTTTCTTTTCGTGGTGGATCTCAGTAACTTGGCTTCTACCGCTCAGATAGGATTGAATCCAATCTAAAGGCCTTTTATGCCTAAGAGAGTGAGCTTATCAATCAACAGCAATCGATCGACATAGTCAAACGCTTTAGAGAGATCAGCAAAGCAACCAACCACTATCCCTCCAGCGTCCCAAACCGCGACACAACTGTTGATGAAGTCAATTGAAGCCAATTTAGTGGATTTTCTTTTTCTGAAACTATACTGCTTACCACTCAAAAGTTTACTTGCCCTCCAGATAGGCAATCAGCTGGTCACAGTCCATTTTTTTCAATTAATTTATAAACCACCTGAAAAAGCGAGACTGGACGATAATTACACATTTCACCCTCATCCCCTTTATTGTACAGAGGTAAGACCTTAGTCACCTTGCAACCATCCGGGAAGGTACCTGTAAGGACTGAGAAATTATTCAGGTGGGTTATATTAAAACTAATCACCCACCTGAATAATTTCTCAGTCCTTACAGGTACCTTCCCGGATGGTTGCAAGGTGACTAAGGTCTTACCTCTGTACAATAAAGGGTATGAGGGGGAGATGTGTAATTATCGTCCAGTCTCGCTTTTCCGGTGGTTTATAAATTAATTGAAAAAAATGGACTGTGACCAGCTGATTGCCTATCTGGAGGGCAAGTAAACATTTGAGTGGTAAGCAGTATAGTTTCAGAAAAAGAAAATTTTTTTCGTCGTTACAAATCTTAAGGACTTTTATTCTCAGGCCCTCCAATCCTGATGAGTTTTTTGGTTGAATTATCCAAAAATCTTCTTCAGTGCAACTTCATCAATTCGTCTGTAAGAATTTAATTCAATACTTGGGTCTATGTTTCAAGATATGGTTCTTGAATCATCAGTACAAGTCCCTTTGATACCCTGATAACGACCCACGCGGTACGACCGGAACCAATCATGCGCTTTCCCTCTTACCTCCAGTATGTACATCTTATCTTATTACATTTATATTATTTTAAAATAGAAAATATAGTCCGGTACTTGATATCTCATTTACAGGTGATTTAATCTTCTAGTCTAAAATGTTCTACTTTTACCGTATACATCATAAAAAAGACCAAGCAAACAGTGGCAACCGTTATTGGATCTGATACGTGATATTTTGACATCATTTTAAATATATTGGGTACAACTAATGTTTTTGATTGTAGCTAAACTTGTCATCCCCGAATAGTATTATTGCTCAGTTGTCTCCAAGTATATTGATACTCATAGGGTTAGAATATATTATTTAAATCCTCCTTGCAACTTTAAAAATATAGTATAAAATGTTTTAAAGTATGGCATATATAATGGTTTATTAAATACATTTATTAAGTTTGAACAAATTTTCCGTAATATCATGTCAGTTAAAGATATTATTACAACCGTGAGATTGTAAACAATAAATATACACGGTATTTGCAATTTTGTCGGAGTAATTTGTATTTTGTTAGTTAAATGTTAAACATTGCATGCTAACTTACTCTGATAACAACAATTATAAGAGCTATTATTGTTATCCAACAGTGTAATTTGTTATAGTATGTTTCACTAACGCTTACTCCATAGCTAAATAGTAATTTTATTAGGAACATAATTTACACTAACCGTATATACCTTAAATAATATGAATGTATCACGATGTTTGAAAAGTTTATTTATACAATATTTATATGCCGATATATATATATATATACTTGAACGATCTTCGAATTCTGGAGGAATGTAAAAACTAACAACCACAAAAGAAAATATTGTTTAAATATTATGCGTGTGTGAGGTATTTTTTCAATCTACCCGAAAATCAACGAATTAATTGTTAACAACGAATAATATAAACCTATCTATATTTTTAATACGCTAGGCATATTTTTGTCATAATTTTTTTGGAGCGGTGGTGCTACCGATCACCATGTACAAGGTGTCGTTAGAAAGGTCTTAGCATGTAGTTTTGCCTTCAATTAAAAAAAATTATAAAAGTCACCGTGGACATGGGAAAATATGGGGTCAAAGTCGCGATTTTCCCCATAGACATAATATGCAGTTACAAACCAACGATCGAGATATCAGCTGTTTATTTAAGAAACTGGTTAAACAAATAAAATCTGACCCTAAGAAATGGTTATTGAACGTACAGCTGGCAACAAAACACCAGTTTTTATTTGCACAAAATCAAAACATAACCAAAAAAACGTTCGACATAATGGAGACTATAAGACGTCGACCAGGACGGCCAAGAGGAGGAGGCCGACGAACTTTAACTGGTAGACGTGAACGAAATAAAATAATTATTCCGCATATAATTTCAAAGCCGAAGAAACAAGTGGTGATCGCCGAACCTTCAGCCTTTGTTGTCATAAAGGAAAAGTTATTCTACCACCGTTACGTGTTTCACCTATAATTCAAAGACTACTTGAAAATCGTGCAAGAGAGAGGGAGAGAGAGAGAGAAAGAGAGGGAGAGTAGATAAGAACTGAGAAAGAGACATACTATTCGGCGCTTTTTCCCCATGTTATTCTTATGGGGATCAGTTTTTGCACCGACGCCCGATCCCGCCTTACACAAGTTTCCTGTACTAGTACCCTTGCCTTAAATACATTTTCCCCATCCTCTATATTAAAAAAACTTTGGATTTGTCAATTTATCTAATGCATTAATAAATCCCAAATTAACTATTACGGTCGAATTAAAACTGCCAACTTACTGATTTTTGCACCCTAATTTCCGTTTTGACCCTTGCCATACTTTTCCCAATTTTAAAATTTGCATTCATTTTAATACATCCTTTGCAGAAATCCACGAGTTCTGGCTACTTGGGAACCCGAGCCATTTGACATATAATAAATCACCCTTCCTCCTAATTACCTTCTCTACCAAATACATGTCTTTATATTTAGTCTTTAACAATTCTTCTGTATAAAATCCTCCTTTGATTATATTGCCATTTTCATCTTTCAAAATATAAGTCACAGGCTTTGTTTTCTTAACTTCTGCTATTGTAAAAAGCTCTCCCGTCCAGTTAGGGGTATATCCTTTACTAAATACATGTTTATATTTAGATATCCTTACACTATCCCCCACCTTATATCTTGGCTTTTTAACTTGTACTTTAGATGCTAACCTTTCATGTACATCTTTAGAGTTCTTAGCACTTACTTGGTTAGGTTTCATCCCTATGGATCTATGTACTTTATTATTATATATCCTTATTAACTTTGGAAGTAAATCCAACCACTTGTAACTCCCTTGTGCACTAAACTCTCTATACAACCAATTCTTTAAAGTTCTCTGGAACCTTTCCACAATAGCCGCCTTAGTTGTAGAGTAAGTGTGGTAGTGATTAATATTTAGAATTTTCATTAGTTTGGTAAAATGTTCATTAAAAAATTCTTTTCCGTTATCAGATTGAATATTTTTAACTCCCTTTGGGAGAATAGTTTTTATAGCTTCTGTGACTACTAATCCAGTTTTATTCTTTAGTGGAGCAGCATAAGCTTTTTTAGAAAATGTGTCTATTAAAGTTAAAATATATTTATTTCCAGAATTCTCTCTAGCATAATTCCGCATATCTATTAAATCTATTTGAACAGTTTCGTTTACACCCAACACCTTAAAAGACCTTCTAACAAAGTTCTTTCTCGCGGGCTTATGCAATTCGTAAGCAATTTTTTCCATTTTTTATTCTTTATTTTTAATGTTAACGTATCTGGCAGTCTCTGTCGTTTCAAAAACACCTCCATTGCTACCAATTAACATACCATCACTCATTCTTTGATATACATAGTTTTTTGGCAAATATGCCTCTCCATCTAAAGTCTTAAATCCGCTTAAAGATGTAGGGTCTGCAACCAACAATTTAGGATTGTACATCATCAAATAGATTTCATTATTGTCTTGCATAAATTTATTAGTTTTATTGTTAAACCTTAATGCATGTGATTTTAAACAAATATCAAATTTAATATTGTCTTGTCTAAAAGTTTTAATATTATCGTCATACCTCAAAACCTGCGACATTAAACAAATATCACTCCTATCTTTGCCTTCAGGTACATTCTTTATTAATTTGTCCTCTGCATCCCACATATCTCTATCTAATGTTAATACATTATAATATTTATCCCCCTGTTTTATTATGCTTTTCTCACCTTTTGTTAATATTTGCTTAACAACAGCCACATCATTTGGCAATGTTCCAGGTAAAATGTTTGTTAATTGCTTATTTTTACCATCAAATTTAAGACCGTCTAAAGTCACAGTCTGATGTTTTGTAACACAATCGTTCTCATCAACAGCGGGTTTAACACGAACTAGCCTTTTATTATTAAAATCCCAAAAGTTTAGATCCATTTTTGGTACTTGAGAGACGTTTACAACATCATCGCTTTCTTTACCAGCCAACAAATTACTAATCTTTCGCTTTTTGGCATTCCAAATACCATTCTCCGATTCCAAAAATTCATAATTATTTTTGTCTTGTACAAAGACACCATCTTTTCTTATTAAAGTTTGCTCTAATGTGGGTACATCGGTTGAGCTTTCACCTCGTTTAACATTAGTAATTTTGCGTTTATTAGCGTTCCAATTATTACTCTTGGATTCTAAAAACTTATATTTAGTATTACCTTGTACAAAAGCATCACCTTTCCTAGTTAACGTCTGCCCCAAAGTCGATACATCATCAGTAAACTCCCCACCTTTAACATTACTAATTTTATAATTTAAAGCATTCCAACCATCATCTTTTAGATTTAAAGTAGTTTCTTTAAAACTTCTAGCTTCTGGTTTACTATACGGGTTATATACGCGATAAAATTTATCTATCATCTTTTTATTTAATAAACAATTCCACTTTCCCTCAATTCTTCTATGATAGAATCTATCTCATTATCCACTCCAGAATTTCCCGCCAATCGGCTTAACCAAAGCAGTCTTAACCTATCTACAAGCTCATTAGGATCGTCCCAATAAACATAGTCTATTTTATTACCAGTTACCTGCCTTAAACCTTCACCAACAGTCTTAAACAGGGGTTTAATTATATTAAGATATTTAGTGTGTTTATTACCTGACATCGCCGCACCTGTTTTATAACCCTTTAAATGTGCATTTTTAGCTTCCAAAATCTCTTTATAATTTTGCAAATCAGCCTGACTATAGTTTACGGGTTCTTTTAAAGTTAACAATTCCCACAATCCCTTTGTCCCTTTATAAATTTTTTCTCCAACTGTAACATCATCATTGGCAATTTGAACTTCCTGATTCCCAATAAAAAATTTATTTCCTTCTCGCCTAATACCATATGTAGTGTCTGTCATACTACTTCTACTAAGGTAATTTCCTAAATAGTCTGATGCTAAAAGACCAAAATCTAATTTGTGTGGTGTTATCTGGGTTATTCTTGGTATTCTAGACGGGGTCTTTTCTAAAATCATTGGGAGAACTGGCCTCTCTGTTTTTGTGGCTAAATTTTTTAATTCTTGCAAAGGCTCTATTAACGGTTGGAATGTTTGGAACCTCTCTTCAGCCTCTAGAAATTTACCACGTTTTAACGCCCTATATTTTTCTCTTATTTGTTTTGCAGACTCTACCAATTCTTGTTGAATATTTGTTTTCATTTTATTTACATTTTATTTATCTCATTTGTCAAAGGATTATACTCAAACACCTTATCGTGTATTATTAGGCAATATGCAGATGTGTTTGAAGGGACATTTTCTGCAGTTTCAATTTCTAATTTAATATCTACAACCCCCTCTTTCACCGATTCATTCTGCCTAGAACAATCTATTACAATTAGAGGATATTTCTTTATAAAGTCAGCTCTGTTAAACATAGGATCGGGGACGGTGTTGTAGTAACTCTCCCTAAACCTCACAAACATCTCATAAGCTTTAGAGGCATCTCCATTTTCAAAGTCGAGATTTAAATCACTATAAGGATAATATTCAGAGTTTAAAAACACTTTGATATTTTTCAATTTACAGTGATCAAATTCATCAGTTCTTTTTCGTGCACTGTTGTCCCTACCTGTTTGGAAACCAAATATAATATACCTGGGCTTCTCCAAACTCGAAGACGTCTTAACTGACCATGTATGTCTCTTGGTTTCGGGGTATGATGGGAGTTCGTGTAGCTCCAAACTTCTAAATGCAATTTGCAAATTTTTATTTTGCAATAACATCTTTTGTAATTGAAGCTTCTCCCCATCAGATGGTACCACATGCGGCATCACCCACTGAATCGATTTAAGTGTAATTTTAGGAATAGGATCGACACCAGTTGGAGCATTAGATGTTGTTAATATACAATTTAAGTCGTTTTTGGATCTTTTCAACACCAATTCTTGTTTAACATTTACTAAAACCTTATTAAAATCCTCAAACACACCCATTAACAGCTCTAACGGGACACAAGTACTAAACTTGCCGCTTTTATGGAACTCCTTTAAATTTTCATCAGAATCAAATGCTACATTTGACAATTTAGTTGTTTTATTGTAAGAGCACAATATTTTCATAAGACTGGAAATTCCCGGATTTCTTACAATATCTATTTCTTTACCAGCAACTTCGTATCTAATTTCGTCAAATAAGAATGCAAATGCATTATTTATAAAATGTCCTTTATCGTTATTCTCTATTTCTCCTTTAATATACAGATAACTCCTACATGGGAGTGTTAGTAAATCTTGATTATTTATGCATATTCGAATTTCATCGGAATTATTTATTGCCAAAGTGTTGTGTGGAACATAGGAGTGATTTGTAATTTTAACCACGCTATCGTCGTATTGGAATTTTCCTGTAACGTCTAGAAAATCTTCCATTTTTATTAATAGAAAATTTTAACTTCAACCCAATTGATCGCAGAAACCTGGTATTTTGCACACTCAGTCCGTTCTTGTAAATTCTCATATCTTTTTTATATGACAAGTAATTGTAGTTTCTTCTTTATTAAAGTCAATTGGCTTGTCGTGTTGATCTGCAAATGTAATGCTAACAACACTTAAACTTCTCTTATTTACAGGAAAGTATATAATATTTCTGGGAACCTCAATAATTTTGTAGCCGGGAGGAGCTTCTGGGTAAAAACTGTGTATGGTGTGTGATTTGTCACCATTTAAATAAGACCCATTCGCAATATTACATTTTACTCTAATCAGATTTACATTATTTATGTTGATTTTATTTACGGATTTAAACGCAATATCTGGAGTAGAAAATCCTTTAAATCCCAATAATTCAGACCCTAAACACGGTTTTGTAAAATCAAACACATGGCTAGAATGCAATGTGGCTTTCATAGTTTTATTATCGGCTATAAGTACAAAATCTGGGAGTTGCTTTTGAATTTCCTTCGCAAGCTCAAACACTTCGTATGTACCTTCAGCAATTTCAATTACATTTGGAGCTTTGTGATCGTAATAATACACATCCTCACCCTCGTCTATAGTTAATTTTGTGTCTTTAAGTTTATTTAATTTTGGAACTAGCCCTTTGTAAAATATAAGTTTGACTTTTGTATTAATTAATGCTACTTTATTTTGTATAATAACTTCAACTTTACCATCTAATGCCCGGTTTAATTCGTCAATTGTGACCTCCCCTTTTGGGGTTGTAATTTTGTGCATTTTGTAATATGTCAAAGTATTTAGAGGTTTTTTAACATTAAATATAGAATTATAACTTTGAAAATCTACCAGTCCAATTACATAATCACCATTTAATTCTATAGGAGGAAAGAACACCGACTTCAACTCTGGCTCTGTACCCGTAAATGTTATAGTAAATGAATCCATTTTTATAAACTAAAATTTTTCAGAAATGATAAACATAAAATTCCACAAATGGAACTGTTTAAATCTTGTATTTGATCAGTTGTATAGTAAATATTAGATGGTACAAAATATTCAATTACCTCTTTTGGAGGCTGTATTCCGAAAGGGTCAAAATATATTACAACATCTTTATTTTTACGATATGCTGTCCAATGTGTGCCCCTGTCACTGTCTAAATTAATAATTCCACATTCTCTTACTTTTGGCCTTAGATGTTTTAGCTCGTTTTTTAGGTACACTCCTCGAAAGTGAGGCACGTCTCTTGCTGCCTCTAACAGCTGAAAGTTGTCCATCTTTTTTATTAAATTTTAATCCCATTCCCATTTTTGCCTTGGCCTTCATCAAATTTGTCACTGCATAAGCTGCTGCTTTTTCGGCTAGATTGGCGTCCTTTGCAGAAACCCTAGTCCAAGCCTGGTCCGCTAATCTCATATCTGCCTTGTTCCGGGCGGCTGTATCAGGATTATTCATGTAGAATATGTCGTGCTCTTTACAATAAGAGTCTAGCTTATTTTTTGGAGGTACATTTCTGGCTAAATTTTCACGTATCTTAGTTCCAGGACCACACCATTTATAATTTCCAGGTATGTGGAGAGGGAAAGGAAGGTTGTTTATAAGGGTATTTAACAAGCCACGGCCTCTATATGGCTTTAAGAATAATCCCTTACCTTGGACCTTTTTACACTTTCTCTTTGCCATTTTTATTATATAAAAAATGTCATTTATTCAACAAAAGAACAAATTTAAAATAGCACATAAAGAAAATACACCAAAGAAGTTGGGTCTATTTCCTAATAATATTCGCTGTCTTATAATAGGGCCTAGCGGTTCGGGGAAGACCGTTGTAATTTATAACTTAATTGTAAAAAAGCAAGGATTAAAGTTTACAAATTTATATATAATATCCAAATCTTTAGAACAAGAAAAATATAAAAAAATAATTGAAATATTCCGTCTGTGTGATGAAGTTAAATTACACACATATTCAAACTGTGAAATCACACCAAATGATGTAGAATCACACTCAATAGTTGTATTTGACGACATAAATAGTCCAAATATCACACAATTTTTCTCAATGGGCAGACACAAAAATATTAACAGTTTTTACTTGTGTCAATCTTACAGTAAAGTAAACAAACATTTACGTGACAACGTTAATTTCCTAATATTATTTAAACAAGACGATTTAAATTTAAAACATGTGTATAACAATCATGTGGGAAATGATTTTTCATTTAACCAATTTAGAAATCTCTGCCATCAATGCTGGGACAGGTCTAAATATGGCTTTTTTGTAATAGACAAGGAAAGGCCAAAGAATAATGGGAAATATAGATTTATGTTTGACCAATTTTATAATGACCGAGGGCAAGAGTGTTAATGCCATCCAGAATAAACCTCTTGTCGTCATCAAAAGAGAGTACCTTTTTGTTCATCGTTAATGTTTGAAGATGGTGGTTTGTGGATTTAATTCTTGTAACATTCTCATAGTAATCTTCCCCGGTTGCAAGACAGTTTAAGTAATGTTGGTGTCTTAAGAGATGTTTAACTGTAGCATTGTCAGCCCCCTTTGCCTTTTTAACCTCTAGCTCATTTTCTTTTTCTTTTTCGTATAACCATTGTAAAGGAATGAAAGAGTATAATTTTGGCCTTAAACCACAATATTCATACATAATTTGACCATTTAATTCGTCTTTAAACTTGCCCGTAACTTTTTTATTTTTATCAGAGTATAAGAAATGGTCTTTACTATATGCAGAGGTGTCAAAACAATACAAGTCACATTGTATTTCCTTGTAAAAGTCCTCTGTTACTATAGAATAAACAAGACTGTCTGTGTCTGTCATTAGGAACTTTTTATTCTTAAATTTTGACATATAATTATAGTGGAAATCATACATTATTACTTTACTGATATCCAAAATGGTCATTCCTAAATATATTGGTTTATCAAACTTTACAATTAATTTATTTAAATGTACAGCATGCAAATTGTTATCGAACATTTTGCTACAGTCAAACCTTGGTTTTGTAACGTATTTTGTTAACTTAGACTCGTCTACAAGATGTATATCACGAAACTTGCGTTGGTTCATAATTGTTCGACCAAAGAGACTGTTATTTAACAGTTTGTAAAAGTCTTTTTCAAAATCGTGTTTAGCTTTTTGTCGCTTTTCAATATTAAAATTAATATAGGGCGCAAGCCAATTCGATTGTCTGAATTTTAAAATTCTGTGGTATTTTGTAACTACCAAACCCAGTTCTTCGTATTTTTTTAGTGCTTTATAATGTAAAATATATTTAGTTTTGTCATTTAAATTTGGTATTAATTTTCCATTCATTTTTTCTGGTGCGAGCGGGTAGTCATTATGCAAATCATGTAAACTTTTATCGTATTTTAAATCAACTTCCAAAATAAATCCAAAGTTTTCATTTTGATTGTATTTATAATCTTTCTCATTTGTCCATCTAAAGCCATCGACGGGCAACGACTCGCACATTGCTGTAGAGTATAGCGAGTTACAGTCTAAGTATACAAGATAGGTGCTTTCTTGATTTGGGTCATAATATTCGCCCATGTACTTATTATTGGCTTTAGCATAGCGCGTGGAAATCATACTTACACCGCCTCTAATGGCGTGTTCTATAAACAAATGCATGTCAATGTCACGAAATAATTGTAATTTTATGCCGGTCATTCTAAGACATGCCTCCCATGTTAGTCCAGGCAATGAGTACATATGAACAGGGTCGAGTTTATAATCCTTTAAACATAAGTCCCTAAATGTCTCAAACACATCAGCCAATAACAACACATCTGTTTTAAGGTATAAATCGTGATATTCTTTTAAATTCTTTATATTAAAATGATTCCATACGTTTTTAGCATGTTCATATTGTGCAGGAGATATTCATTCTTTAGTTAGACTACTGTAAAATGCCTCTATGGGTGGGAGAGGCTCTAAAAACTTTTCTGGTCCTGTCATGTATTCGTACGGAAATTCGCCCTTACGTTGTAGTAGTGGATTGTCTATAAATCTAAATGTATTTAAATTGGAAGCTAATTTGCTTAAGGGAAGGGATAGAAAGTTGTAGGAATCCAAAAATACTAAATCATCAACAGAGAATGAAATATACTTTTCCATATCTTTGGCTATGCAATTCAATTTGCGATTAAATTTTCCTAAGTTTTGCATTAATAAATGACCATCATAGTTTTTAAGATTGTGGAAGAATACTGGAATTTTCTTGGTTACTTTATAGTTTAAATTACAAGAGTTATGGGAGGGCCCTCTGAACTCACCTGTTAAGTGACAGTGGTCACGCACTTTATCACACAGTAACGGCTGGCTGCATATGTGGCAGCGTGTAGAGTTTTGAAATAGCGTCTCTTGCTCTGGAGTCATTACAAGGGGAACATATACACCCATCTGACTTTTAATAAAGTCATAAGTTTTAAATAACTTTTCGAAAAACTCATCCATTACATTTTCACCACTGTACAACTCTTCGTAAATAATTTTAGAATCTCTCACCACAACATAAGCAAATCCAGACGGGGTGTGTTTGCCACAGTTTATAAAACATTCGAAATCTGCATAAATCACAAAGGGAGCTTTAAGTTGATATTTGTAATTCGTAAATTGTAATGTATCTTTTTTAGACATTTGTACTCTTTGGGGATCAAAGGTTTTACAATATGTTATGTGACGTTCCAATATATCTTTAGTGTAAAAATGTTGCAAACAGAACTTGCAAAAATATTTCTTATTATTGTGTTTTGTAGACCGTAGCATTAACTTATCAAAATCACGAATTAAACAATAATGTGATTTGCGGCTTTGTTGTAAAAGCAGCAGGTTTGCGTGCGTATTACTATTTAGTTTAGTTATTCTCAATGGATATATTAATTGTCCTTCAATTCCATATACATTAACACTTATATTATTTTGTTTTTCAAATTTATCAATGTCGGATATTTTTACGGGATATTTTATATTTGACATATTCAACTGACCTATGTGGGGTTCGTAGTAAAATACTCGATTTGCATTTTCTTTACAATTCCTTGGTTTTAAGCTTGCTAAAATACTCCACACAAAACATTTATTATCACTATTTTTTAATATTTAAAACAGCGTGTTTTGATTTTATATTTTCTGGTGTGGGGATGTATGACTTGGGAGTTAGGGGTTTATACTTGTAAACATGCAGCTGCCAGTATTTAGTATGGTCATATATCCATCCACTACCTTCTGATTGAAATTTGTGTAAAGATGTGTCGATTTTTAAAAGTGAATTTTCAATTTGTGTCTTTAATTGTGCTTTCTCAATTGATAAATTAGTTAAACTTCGAAAGTTAGCGATAGTTTCTTTATCAATTAATAATTCACCATTCTTACTAACTGTGTGTTTGATAAATTTCACTCTCCTAATAAGAATCCATTTTATTGGTAAAGGACATGATTGAAGGGTGTTTAATATATCCACGGACTCACCTTGAAACTTAAACACATTATAGGGTCGCTTGTCACACCGTAGGTGGTGGCGGGGTTTGTCCCGAGTGATGGCTCTCTTACACACATTACAAGTATTGTGGTTCTCTAGCATATGCATTTTAAAATTGCTATTGTCAAATATTTGATGGCATTTTTTACAAATTTTAGGAATAACTTTGTGAATGTTACGATAGTGTCTGATTAAATTGCTTCTGTTGGAGCAGGGCGCGGAGCAGATTGCACAGGACAACATTTTGTGTTGAAATGACTGTAGAGATGTCATGCTCTGCTTTTTATAAACAAAAATTACCATTTTAAAAATTTAAATACGATCAAAATATGAAGATTTTAGACAAAAACACAAATTCAAAATTTTTATAAAAACTAAGCCCTTTATCAAAAATCTGGGAAACTACTTTTTAGATAATTGTATAAAGTACCTCCAAACCAAATTTGAATTTTAATCAAAAATGAAAATGTTTTCAAAAATAACGATTCCCTTTCATCTTCAAAGTTATTAAGTCATAAGAACCACTCTAAATTTTTCTAAGTCCAGAGTAAAAAAAGTATATTTTAGCCGAAATTATTTTAACCACTAAATTTTTCTAAGTCCAGAGTAAAAAAAGCATATTTTAGCCGAAATTATTTTAACCACTAAATTTTTCTAAGTCCAGAGTAAAAAAACCATATTTTAGGCGAAATTATTCTAAGTACTGAATTTTTTCTAAGTCCAGAGTAAAAAAAGCATATTTTAGCCGAAATTATTTTAAGCACTAAATTTTTCTAAGTCCAGAGTAAAAAAAGCATATTTTAGCCGAAATTATTTTAAGCACTAAATTTTTCTAAGTCCAGAGTAAAAAAAGCATATTTTAGCCGAAATTATTCTAAGTACTGAATTTTTTCTAAGTCCAGAGTAAAAAAAGCATATTTTAGCCGAAATTATTTTAAGCACTAAATTTTTCTAAGTCCAGAGTAAAAAAAGCATATTTTAGCCGAAATTATTTTAAGCACTAAATTTTTCTAAGTCCAGAGTAAAAAAAGCATATTTTAGCCGAAATTATTCTAAGTATTGGACCACTGAATTTTAAGTTAAAATCTGCAACACTGAAGGTCTTGTTGGTGCTGGGGCTGTAGGATATGAAGTGAGGACCCTAGCCTGCAGCAGCTCTTTATATAGCCGACAATTCACAAAATTAATTTGTAAAATTACGCATCGGTTACTATGCATCGGTCGCTGTGTCCTTGGTGTCGATCTTGTAGAATCTCCTTCAAGGTTGATTGTCACGCTTGTGGCGATAACCGAGTGCACTTCTAAGTTGTTTACATGTGTTGTTTATTTAGTGTGGAGTTATTTTTGAACTCATGGATTTTCACAAAGGATGTATTAAAATAAATTTAGAGCAAATTTTAAAAATATAGGGGGAAAATGTATTTAAGGCAAGGGTACTACAGGCTAACAAGGAAACTTGTGTAAGGCGGGATCGGGCGTCGGTGCAAAAACTGATCCCCATAAGAATAACATGGGAAAAAAGCGCCGAATAGTATGTCTCTTTCTCAGTTCTTATCTACTAGGGAGAGAGAGAGAAATAGAGAAGGAGAAAGAGAGAGAGAGAGAGAGGAGTAAGTGAGAGAGAGAGAGAAAGGGAGAGAGAGAGAGAGGGAGAGGGAGAGAGAGAGAGAAATAGAGAAATTGTATAAGGTTTATTAATATTTTTTTAAAATAGCAACACTTAAGATTAACTGTGTACACGCATTGGTAGACAGAGTTTCTCCTTGACAGCGCACGATTTCGTGCGCCAGGTACGCTAGTTACATATTAATAGTTTAAATACAAGATGTTACACAAGGTAACCGACTTTGACTTGTTGTCTATGCTATGTATATAGTCTAATGGTAATACAATAATTTTGATTTCATTTGATTTAAAAACATTATTTCGAGACTTGTAATTCTACAATTATAAGTCAATATGAAATTTGTTTTTTACATGATGATTAGCAGTATAAAACTTGATGATTTTTCCAAACCAACAATCAATATCAGGTTGATTCTTACTGTCAAGTTATTATCTTTATTTATTGTTATAAAACTATATTTACTACAGCATTTTGTGTTATAATATATTTACAATTTCGGTGAATAGTATAATACACAAATAAAATAAATAAATACAACACAATCAGAAATAACTATGTTAGTTCGTAGACGAAATAAGAAAATTCATTAATGAAGTTAAGTATATTTTAGTCAAAGTATAAACAAAAAGATTTCCCAGCAAACAGGAGTGTATCTGAGAAGATAATAAAACTTGGGTTGGTGAGCTCCTAAGCCCCGGAATATTGTTCTTTATACACTTCCATGCCGTGTAAATGAAGTGAACTTTCCAGCTTACTTAAACATTCTTCGTGGTCTTCTTAGAACCAGTAAATAATAATGTAATTAATTTATTGAGTTTGTAATGATTAATTTTAACAGGGATTACAAATATCTTTTAGTTTTCCGAATCAATAATTATTTAACAATAATACTTAACGGTTAAACACATAAACAATTTAATACTTAAAGGTTTTTGTTTGGTTAGGTCAGGTTAAAACATCTATGATAGTTTTAAGATATTTAGATTTGGTTGGGTTTGAAACAAGTCCTAATACTAAATATATGTAATATATATAAATTTATGTGTTTTATTGCTAGAAAGAAATATTGTTTATGACGTAATTGCGAATTTTGTCCATCATTGAGTAGTGAAACAGAATTACATGACGTTTTGGAATCTGGATTCTGTTACAGTCTTCAGGTACGCAAGAACATAAATAAAAACATTTGAGACGTAACAAGATTATTTTCAAAATCCAGGCAACTATGAAACAATCACATAAATGCTGAAACAGATAAAGCAAATATATTAAATACCCCCGTAGCAGCAAACCTGCGTACTCAGCGAATTTCCAATGCGTATAATATATATGTATCTTAATACCACATAAAGTTGCATACCACATAAGTTTAATCAATATTCATTCATAAATAAACGATTTATGACATTTTAATTGTTCCCTATAACAATAAAATGGTGGCTGAGTATGCAGGTTTGCTGAATCACAGTACACAAAAAATGGGGTTTTATACAAATATCAATATAACTCAAGTAGGTAAAGCCACATACCACATTTTATTAATTTATGTTTATAATTAAGGGAGATAACACGTTATTTATTCTCTATAAGAATAAAGTGGGGGCTTAGAACGCAGGTTTGCTTCTACGGCAACTATCGGCCAAAAAACTGTTTTTTTTTGTAAATATCAATATATCACACCCGTATGAAGCATTATACAAAGTTTCATCAGGGTAAGTTGATAAATAAGGGAGATATAAATTTGTCTTATTCTCCATAAGAATAACATTGGACAAGGTATTGTTTTTAGCACTTTCAATATCTCTGTAACCATTTGACGTAGAGCAATAATTAAAACACCAACGTTTGCGTCTTTTTAAGCTGAGTGCAAAGGAAAAAATTGTTTGGACTTTTCAAAAATTATATGTAAACAACTGAAAAAACCATGTCTTCGGGTACAAAACCCCCCTAAAATACCCCTTCGGATAGGTTGATCTGTCTGGTTTTCGAACTTAGTCAGAAATGCTGCTTTATACGTTTATGCCAAATTTCGTCAAAATCAGATTATTTGTATGAGAGTTATCGTGCTCACGGATATATATACAGTTTTTAACGATTGGTGTTTTCGGCATCTGGGGACCTCAAAACGAAAAGTTATCATGGTCCCGGACCTAGGACTTACCATGCCGACTACAGTGATAGCTTCTTCCCTATAGGAGAAATTCACTGAAACTAAAAGACACATAACAGTCAATCACAAATTCAAACACAAATACAAGAAACCACTACTGTACAAGTGATCAGGGTGGATGTAGAGAAGAGACGTGGTGGTGGGAGGTCCAGGCGTCGGATGTGGCATACTAGCGCTCGATGGCGCAGCGGTGGCAACCTGAAACAGATAAAATGCGCAGTGGAAACCCGAGTAATTTTTATCACCGAAGCTTTGTCTATCTTTGTTTAACTAGGCAGATGTGATGGACAATTACCACAATAACTCCTTAAATAACATAAATTCCCCATCAACAACAACGAGTTTTATAAAGAGTATATTAAGGATATATTACACATTACCATTTTTTAATATAATTAAAAGTCAATACAATAAACTATATAATCTGTAGAGTTAATTAAAATGAATTGTAATAATCTTTATCTAATACAATAATAATTCGTGCACTAACATTTAACATTACCACCGATAATACAAATTGCATTTGCTATTTAATCAGTTCAACCATTCCGATTCAAGTGTTATTACCTCATTTTGATCAATAACATAATTAAATTACAGATAAAAGGCAGATGTAAGAGCTTTCAACCAATGTCAATAATAGTTTAAACGCGTTTCAATGTTTAACATTGCTTTTAGTTAGAGTTGAAGCAACGTTTATAATTTAAACCAGATGTTCCACTCATCTATTAAGGTATTCTGAATGGTTCTCCATAAACAGTTAAACATCACAGTGTTATAAATAAAAATATAAACTTATGTTTATACTTGGACAAATTTGTATAAATAATAAAATTTTAAATTTATAAATGATTCTGCCTACTTTTAGACTTGGCCAATTTAGTAAGATCATAATTTTAGATAACTTTTTCACAAAAAGAATACATTTAAATTTTAACTGCATACAGTTTATTGTTTTTATGGTTTGTTTTGCGATTTTTTAACTAACAAAATTCAGTTTTGCATGTGATTTAGGATACAATTAAACCCTGGTATCCTGGTTTAGGATAAATTAAAATGGTGGTATTTTATTTTTGTGTTTATTATTTGTTTTTGTTGCTTTCTTGCTCGCAGTTGTTAACGATGATAATTCACTTGACCAGAAATATCTCCACACGTCTAGTCTTAAACAGTATAAAACGCGGTCACATACTAAACTGTTTAAAAATAGGATATATATTGCTTTTTTAAACCTAAAACCGTAATTCCTTTTACACGTTATAAATTAGAAATATTTATTCGGAAACTTAATTTTAATAATTATCTCATTAGGATATATTATTATTATTTACTATTATTACTATTATTTATCAGTATTTTTTTGGCGTGCTAAAACATCATGCAAATCCATTGAAATTTTGCTGTCTAAAAATTATAAACATTATTAATAGTTGTAGCACGCATCAAATAGTTAAGGTCAATCAGAGGAAACGTGTTAACAATTCTAGAGAAAAGTTGAAGAAGGTAGAGATAAGAAATGTCCTAGAACGAATTTGAGACTGGTCTATCCCAGTAGTTTGGTTGTCGTTGGTTACAGACAATAACATGTGGCTAGTTGTGGCTATCCATAATGACAAGCCTCTCTTACACATTGGCAATATACGTGTGTAGATAGCAGGATACGCAACGTCGTCCTGAAGATGATGGTCCATAGCTGAAGATGAGGATCTCATGTTATCCAATGTTTTCAATCCCTGATAGTTCCTTTCCTTCTGGTTCAGAATTCACTTGTGGAATATTAACCTAGATGCTCTACCGTCGTTTCATATTTCATATCTAAAGTATATTAAAGTGGATGGCAAACAGTTGGTCAAGCTCATCGAGGTAAAACTACTGGAGAGATCGCTAAGTGAGCTAAAAACGGTCCGCGTGGGACTGTGCGGAACAGAAATGGTGGGCCACTGTGTGCTCAGAGCTGTTATGGCGTTGAACGCGCTGTCGTTTACACGCTCCTGGACTTCACTGCCATGTTTGAATTGTAATAAAATTTGTATATCCTTTGTGTACGTGAACTACGAAATCCGAAAGTATAAATATTGTTTTATTTGACCGTATTTTAATATTTTTAATAATTAAAAACTCTTACGTGTTATTAAAGAGGGACATGAAAAAGTTACTCAGCGAGGAAGTTTTTTACTTTCAGGTTAGAAGCAAACTTCTTGCGGGAAAGTTGTAGATAATTAGTTTCTCTAAAACTTTTATTTCAAACATTTTTCGGTAAAGTTGTTGGTTTGCCTACAATTCGTTTGGAAAGATGCTGAAACCTTTCGCCGCGCTCTATCCAAGACGCGCCGTGCCGCGCTTTTAAATTCAACTCAGTGATGCTGTGTTACAACATGGCCTAGTTTTTTTGATAAAATACATAGCTATACGACTTTTGTTTTAGTCGTCGAATTCGGGTTACGTTTTAGTATCGCTTTTACTGTTCCCAATTAACTAAGTAAATTAACAAACCAACATTCAATTTAATCACATTTGATCAACGAAATTTAGTTATAGATCTAATAGTAACGTTTAACGTTGGTAACCATGTTGGTAATTAATGTTTATTAAGAATACATTTGCTATTAAAAGTATTTGTCTTGTATGGTATTCATTCATCAACAAAGTTTTATGATATAGGCCAATTAACTTTCATGCAATCTACAACTTTTGGCGAACGTCGAAGTTTATATGCTAAAATTAAAAGTTTCACTGTCCAAAGAACGATATTACTGCTCATAAAAAAACCATTCCAGTACCAAAAACTTCAAATCATCATTATTGAACAACACCTAAAGCCTAGTGGATCGTACATAAATTTATATGACTGTAAATATGAAAGAATCAGCCATCCGAGAAGATTATTTTACAAAACTCCCAACTTTCTGTTCTTTTTACGCAACTAACCCTGGTCGAATATAGTTACATTTGGTATTAAAAATTTGAGAAACTATTCAGGAATACGGATCAGAAGGCCATTCAACCATAAAAAATGTTTCCTGGCTGCAAATTCAATTCAAGTGAGCGCGCGTCGTGTTTTTCCCTATATCCCCCATGCTAAGCGCTGCCGCGGTGGCCCACCATTTGCGGCGCGACCTCGAACGTGGCCGGACCGAAATTTGGTTCGCTTCACCACGGGCGCGAGCGGTCCAGTAGTTTTAAGTCTTTGGTCAAGCTTTACGGAAGAATTTAAGTTGGACTCGCATTGAAGAAGGTCTTTTGATAAAGTAAATCGATTACACTTAGAAGAAGAGCTTGATAACTAATAAATGTTTAACTTTTAAATAGTTTTATTTAAACAAATATAAACTTTTTTCAGTATAAAGTAATAACTAAAATCATATCCATACTTGACAAAACTGGAAATAAACGTAATAACCACATATTTGTCCCAGAATTTGTTGTTCAATATATTGTAGATTGAAACCTTTGATGTACCCTCAGAAGGTCACACCAATACCTGACCCTTACGTTCCTTGTAACCGAATTCAGGTGCTCAAACAATACCCATCCTCAAACATTCACTCCCCCTATTGTCACTTCCTTTATCCAGTTATAGTAATAATAAATTTTTTTTATATTTTCTTAGTTTATAATTTGTTGTTGAACCCGTCAAAGTTTATCACTTACTCAACGAAAAGATCAATTTTACTGAATCAACAATTTTATGTCTTCATAGTACATAGTATTGTCTATAAAGTGTACAGCTCTCAATCCCGACTACTAAATTTTCAATTTTAATTATTTTCAATAACCCTCATCCTTTTTGTATTGATTCGTCATTATGTTTGTTGTCCTTATTATTGTTACTACTACATATTACTGTTGTGCTACCATTGTTATTATTATTTAGATTACAATTTTCTACTATATTAAATAATTGTTTACAATCATTTGAACCATGGCCCTGCCGTTGAAATAAATGAATATAATATAAACCTAAACGAAGTGACTACGTACACGTCCAATGTAAGGTAAATTCACTTCGCTACCGCTTAGGTTAGGTTAGGTTTGGTTATGTTACGTTAGGTTAGGTTAGGTTAAGAGGTTTTATGGCTCTCAATTTGTTTTAAAAATCACAGGAAAAGTAACGTACGGTGCATAATTTGGAACGGACGTGAACAGTATCGGCTCACGTCGGACGTGTACGTAGCCACTGCCAACATTGTTTATTTCCAAGGAAAATAAACCGTATAATAATGTTAAAACCGTATAGCATTTATTGGACGACTACCTAGTATTTTTTCATCGTCATATTTAAAAATGACACTAAACCAGATACAGTGTATGCAATACCTTTAACCCTTTGAGTGCTAAGCTTCTGAAAGGAGTGGTTGAATCCGTGATACGTAGCCTCGGCCTGAAATGATAGAAATAATGCACAGCTCACTAAATTATAATATGGAAGTTAAATCTAAACAACTTCAAACTACAAAATTGAAAGGTATTGTTATTAGATTTATTTAAAATGAACAAGGTTGTAATTATATAAATTAAACTTAACATGTACATATATAACAGTTGAAAATCTGATTGTGAGGTGGCAAGGCAGACCACAGCTTCAGCATAATCCTGCAACAATGACTAATAAGATTAAACGGTTTGTAACTGTGGTTTGTTTCATTGTGGTTGAATTGGAATAATGGTTTAAACTAAAGAGAAATAGTTAGAGATACTCACAGGATCAAAACATTAACATAATAATTCAGTAGATAGTTTTGGGAAACTATTTTAAATTTATTTTAATTGGTGTAAAATCGTGTTAAAAACATTGAAACCTTACAAACAGTTTTCATTTTAATCCTTTACAGTTAAAACTATCTGATTTGTTGCTTTTTTCAATCTGAATGATATAATTTGTAATTATTTATGAGTATTTGTAATTATTTTCTCAAATTTAATCGAACGAAGATACTAAATGCTTTTGTTATACGTGCTATTATTATGGTTTACCTTAAAACGAAATACGTTAGTATTATACTAAGAATAGTGAAATAAATCGAGAATACTTTGTGAGAGAACTTTTTATCTTTACACAACTACTAATGCTCTTAGCTACAACGCAGTTACACTCGGCAAAGCACTGATAGGGCTCAAGCCCACACGGAAATGGATAGCCGATATCCAATCGCATAAAAGCCCGTAGACTCTTGTGATGTTCTATATATTCGACTTTAAAACATATTGTTATTACCTTTGTGTATGATAATATTGTGCGCTACTACTTCCAAGCTGTAATGGTTTTATTTACCAAGGGAATGGTCCAAATATAATATAACACAAAATATACTCGTTTTATTAATTTTTGTATTTAATATACAAATAATTAATTTGTTTTATATGATTTAGTAACGTGTCATATTTTTTAGGACAAACCTTATCTTTAAAATTACATAGTATTTCAATACCTAAAATTTTGTTTTGTCATTAACTTATCTTATAAATGCATTGAAGTTAAACCAACTGTCATTTAAATAGACAGGTTGACTTAAAGAGGCTAAATAAAGGGTATTATTCCATGGAAATCAAAAATAAACTGCAGTCATAAAAGAATAATCCTATTTCAAACAGGAAATGAGAACTGAGAACAGCTGTTTTTACATTCTCTGCAACAATTTAACGCATTCTTCTTCATTTCCTGTAACGGCAGCATCGGAACTGGATAATCCCAAATATCCGATGTGAGATGAACTCTATTTGTTCAACTTATTTCTTTATCTAACTTAAATAGCCAATACACAACCCACATTCATTTTCAGATTTGTTTTAGCTTACATTTATAAATACTCTGAAGTAATACAATGTTTACTACTAGGTTTAATTGATGCAATGGAATAAATGATTTTACTATTTAATTAATAATATTATATTGTAAATAGCGCAATAAATTACATGGGTTTTATATATTACAGTCACTTGTTATGTACTTGATTATATTTTATTTCTCATTAAGTTCTATTAGACTAACGCAGCATTAGTTTTGCTTTATGAAGGCCAATGAGGAGATTTTTATGTAACTGAAGTTTCTATTATTACAATTATTAAATCAATAATGGTTTATTATTTTGTTTACTCTTCAATTTAGCTACTTAACTTTTACAACAGATTAACATGCATTATTGTTCATCAGCAGTATTATATATGACACTTTGGATAGTGCCTGATAAAAAAATATAAATACTAGATTACTTATTACTATGTTATTACAATTATTAAATACATGTATTACATTTAATGTATTGTCAGTTTAGGTTAGTTTGTACCCTAAAAACAAAACCAATATTAATGTATCCAATTATATGTGCAGCTATTAGTTTTAATGTCAAACACTAGCGATTTTTATTTAATTAAAAAAATCATAAATACATAAATTACTGCCTCAATCACTTCGTAATAATTCTCGTAATACAAAGTGTTTTGAAGGATGTCTCGCAAACAGGGAACCTCCTGTTATTGGATTAAATAAATAGTGTTTGGTTTGGTTGGTAATATTCTTAAGTGCATGATTATTAGAACAAATTTATGTATTTTAAATACTCAAGTAAACCATAAACTTTTGTGTTTGAAGTAATTATCTTTTGCAGAAATAAATGCAAATAAGTTATTATAAATTTATAAGCATCAAGAAATTATAAACAAATAAAGGCTTGGAAATAGTTTGGCTTTATGAAGGTTAATGAGGAGTTTTTTTATGTAACTGGTTTTTCTGTTATGATATATTATTTTTAATAAATCAATAATCGTTTTATTTACATATTTAGTCTTATTTTGTGTTGCTTACATTTAAAACAAATCAACATGTATTATTCTTCAAAAGCAGTATTAAATATAACAATTTTGCTTTTGCCTAGTTAAGATAACAGAAAAATGTATTTACACTTACACTGTTCTGTGATTGCCCTAATGAAAGGTGGTGTGACTGGTTAAAATCGTTCGCCATGTACCATCTGTTTTGTAGATTACCGTCTTGTATGTACGAACAGTTTAATTTTATACGTATTGTATTTTTGTGAGACTTGGTGTAATTATTCGGTTTATTTATAATACCACTCTTTATACTACTTAAGAAATTAGGGAAACAAACTATATCAAACCCCGTAGTGCGTACCCATTAAGTATTAAAATGTAGTATGCATTAAAATAGGGGAATTATTTAATGCATTTAGGTAGTTAGGAAATAAGAGTGTATGGATTATCTAAAGAAATATAGCGAACAAAACATTTTCCAGTTTGACTGACAGTCTATTGTAACATATAGGATTTCGTGAGCCCATATGTGGTAAGGGGTGAAAGAGTGATGAAGATTCCCTCACGGCCAAACAATATTGTTGAAGATTGGTTTTATTAAAACACTGCTTTAGTAAACGTTATAAAACATGTTTTGCCTCCCTATAAGTTTTTTAAGTAGTATTGACGTTATATTAATTTAACCTATCATAATATATAATTTTACTAAAATATTTTATAAGCATAATATTTATTAGCTGTTATAATAATAATGAAATAACAAACAACAACAAACTAATTTTTAACAACAAATTACAAAACAACTAATTTATACAATTTTAGAAAAAAATTTATCTTAGTTGTGTAACAGTTACTTCTAAACCACTGATAAATTAAAATTAGAAAATACAATATTTTAAATTAGATGGTAAATTATTAGATTTTATTCAAACAATTATAATATTAATTATTGTAACTAATTTTAGATTATTTTAACAAACCGTTTTCGGATTATATATTTAAATTCTATACCTTCAGAATAGGTCTATGTAGTCAGCAAAGTAAAAACTAGCTAAACGGTTTTGTTTTTATATGTATTTAATATTATTAAAATATATTTTAATTAACTATTTATGCTGCATACAGAACGATCTGCAAATATTATTGTATAAATATGAGTTTTTCGCATTCTTATGTACACTTTAATAATGTATGGTATTCAAAATCAATTTTCATTTAAATTTATACTTTATTATTACGAACGCAATTCACATCATATGTAGAAACATTAATTAGTTTTTATCAGGATGTTATAATCAAATGTATATCATTTTTTTCCTAAAATAAAACAATCAGATTCTGGCGGCTATTAACACTGGTTTACTTATAATCAAAATAAACGCTTAGTCAGATACAAATTTACGTTTATATAACATTTAATGTTACGCGTTATATTCTATTAAAATATGCTTTTTACTATATCACATTTAAACCACTTATGGAGTTATCATTCTATTCAACATTAATGTTATAAAGGGATTTAATACTTGAAAATCTACCTGAATAATTTAATTTTACAGTAACCTCTCTATAAATAAACCGATTTTTTTAAATAATAATTCGTAGTTCAATAATAATATTAAATAGTTCACACAATGGGTATTATATTTGACACTATACATTATACTATTTAATATAATTGTAATGAGTTTTTTGTTAAAATAATTTAAGATTGAACAACATTTATTTACACTAACGTGCTCATGGAATTAAAATGTTTCCCTAAAAAATTGTTTTTGACAACTAATATCGCTATTGAAACTACAGGGGAGTCGGCCCTCAAAAAATCGAATTTTGTTTTTTTTTTGTTTCAGATAGCTTGTAATTTCCTCTTTAAAATAATATACAACACTATATACTTTAAAATTTTATTAAAATAAATAAAAATTGTTTTCCTTCAGCGCGACCCCACGATTTTCTACTCTACTGCTAACCACATAGTCAAACCTGATTCTTCAAAACTTGTTATAGTTCATTTTAAATGTATTTTATTGGCTACTTATATTTAGAGGGCTTTGGTAGCTTTAGCTCATTAGCTGTCAGCTGTCTTGTTTTGTTTGTTGTGATTTTAGTGGTATTGTAAGAGTGAGGTTACGTTTTAGAATTGTGTCTTCAATTTTATGTTTACAACTGAATTCTATGTGAGTCTGTGTTGGTTTTCTCTAGATTGTGTTAGTGTTATTGCTAGTCTTATTATTATTTGTGTCTGAAGATGGGTAGGTCTCAAAGAATGTTCAAAAAAAGGAAAAATGTTGGCAAACCTAAGACCGGGAACCTAGGCCTACCTTCTAACTCTACACCTCTGACAACACCAAGTACAAGTAGGCATAGCTCAAGTCCTTGTTTCTCTTCTATATCTTCCAAAACCTCAAGCACATCTAAAGAGAAATTATCCAGACATTCTACAGAATACAATAAATTTGAGAATGATTCTTTCAAAAATGATATAATAAATTTAGATGTAATTGATGATCTGATAGCTGAGGTTGCCGTTTGTAAACAATGTTCGGGCCCATTGACGGCTTCAAACAGAATCGGTCTAGCCTATACCTTAAATTTAGAATGTACACAATGCAATATGAAAGCCAGCAGGGAAAATAGTTCCAAGGGAACTGTAGAAAACAGTAACCGGTCTTATTATGACATAAACTTACGCTATGTATATGCATTACGGGCTATCGGAGTAGGCCAAGAATCCGGTCGAACATTTGCAGGTATTTTTAACCTCAACCAGCCTTCGAAATTCAACTTCTATAATAAAATACTGCTTAGTGCCACAAAAAAAGTATGTACTGCTTCAATGATTGAGGCAGTTGAGGTAGCGGTAAAGCAGAATGATGGCTGTCGTGACATCGCTGCTGCATTTGATGGCAGTTGGCAAAGAAGGGGATTTTCCTCCCTGAATGGTCTAGTAACCGCTACCAGTATTACGACAGGCCAAGTGCTTGATGTCGCCATCTTTTCTAAGTACTGCACTTGTAAAACTCGGTTTGAAAATGTTCACACCACCTCATGCACTGCAAATTATGCAGGAACCAGCGGCGGCATGGAAGTCGCAGGCGTGCGGGAAATATTTCGCAGGTCCGAGGACAACTATGGAATTCGCTACAAATACTATCTAGGAGATGGAGACTGCAAGGGCTATGACATTGTTTGTAGTGAAAAGCCCTATGGTGATGCTTTTGAAGTTGAGAAATTGGAGTGTGTAGGTCACGTCCAAAAGCGGATGGGGACGCGCCTTAGAACATTCAAGAAAAAAAACTCAGATAAGGAACTCACAGATGGCAAAACGATAGGAGGCCGTGGGAGATTGTCAATGCCCACCATCAATAGTATTCAACTATACTATGGCCTTGCAATCAGGAGAAATTCAGGCAAGAGTGTCAAAGAGATGGAAACAGCTATATGGGCGACATATTTCCACCTAGGCTCAACTGACAAATAACCTCAACACAATCTTTGCCCTAAGGATGACAATACTTGGTGCAAATATCAGAAATCCAAGCAAGATGGAACTGTTTATAGGCACAAGCAACACACTCACCTGCCTAAGGCTATTATGCAAGAAATAAAGCCTGTGTTTAAAGATCTAACTAACCCTGTACTATTAGCAAAGTGCACTCATTGTGGCACGCAGAATGTATGCGAATCACTAAATAACATAATATGGAGCGGAATTCCCAAGAAGGTATTTGTTAGACTAGAAACCTTAAAATTAGGTGTCTATGAGGCTGTTAGTTGCTACAATAAGGGCCAAGTGTTTAGTGTTTCATGTGCTAGGCCTGAATCCTGGTAGAAACTGTGTTGCGGCTATGAAGCTCAAGGATAACATTCGGGTGCGGAAAGCTGAGAAAGCTCTTGAAGAAATTGCCAAAAAGTGTAGGCAGGCTAACAGCTTGAAAAGTAAGGTGTTGGAGGACATATTTGAGCAGGCTGAAGATGTGGACAACCCATCTTATGCTCCAGGCCATTACTGAAATGTAAGTGTCAAATAAACTTTTTTCATTTGCGATTCTCCGAAAGTTGTGTTTTTTTATACTTATGTACCATTATCTCAGAAACTATTAGTGTTACAGTGATGACATTTTTTACACACATTCCTAAGTATAAAATACACATTTAGATGGGATATTATAAACAAATTTTAAATATTACCCTTTTTAAAAAATAAAATAAAAACAAATTTTGGATTTTTTAAACATAAATTTAATTTTAATTTATAAAATTGTTGCTAAGCAGCTTAGGTCAATAATAGCTCATGTATATTTGAGTCATGAGTTATTAAATAATGTAGTAAAAGTTTCAACTGTGTAGCTTATATAGTTTCTGAGAAAAGGTACATATGTTAACATTGAGTTTATATGGGAGGGCGACTCCCCTATTTGCATAGTATTTAAAACATAATTATATCTAGTAATACATTTTCGATTTTGAAATTAAACCTTGCTCTATCTTTACAGTTATAACATATAAAATAAGGCTAGATTTAGAAAATAAATGTTACAAGGAAAATAAAGATTATTATTTTCGGTACTAGTATTGCGCCACTATCAAATCCAATCTTAGTAGGTAGCCCCAAAACTAGTAATCTAGTAAACTTGTGGATTAACGAAGACAAGATAAATACACTTATTTTATAAGTCATAACCGCTTACCAACATATCATAATCTTAATTTAATTTGAGATTTAAAAGAAAAACTTCACTCACCGTTTTGTTCACACACATTCCTAGAACTGAAAAAAGTGTTTTAGGCATGTTCTTGAGTGATGCAGTGTTATACATGTGTTAAATGGTATTTATTATCAGTTAACATAAAGCCTGCACAAATTATTAATTTATTTTAAGAATGCTATGCAACTATTAAAGATGTAATCTTTTATTAGAATCTATTACATTATCAACTTTGAAAAAGGTTTTATTGTTATAACTTATATCGTCCTTTAATTTCTAACTAATTGTGAGTTAAACTTAACAACATAACATTTACTAAGTAACCTAAAGTGTTAAAAAGGGGTCTTTGTAACCCCTTTTATTGATGAATATATGAATAGAGTACATATGTTTAGGATGCCCCAAATATAATCACTAAAATGGTTTGAATACCTGCTCTCGAGTAATCCAATTCGTTGCAGGAGCAACTAGATTCGACTTTAAAGTGAAGTCACCTTATTCATCTTCAGGCTGACAAGGATGTGTGCCTAGACTCCATATCCACCCGGTCTCGTCGCAATCCGTTCCGGGAATAAATTGTAGTGTTTTTTACGAATGTTATAGGTGTCCGTCATGTCCATGTTTACGTGTGTGTTTAAATGTACTTTTAGGTGATGACGACCTTCAAATGAAGTGACAGACATCCTTGTAAGCCTGAAGATCGAAACCAGTAGCTCCTGCAACTAATTGGATTACTAAAAAGCAGGTATTTATAACATTTTAGTATTTTAAATAATCCGGAGGTTAAAAAAAAAAATAATCATATAGATGAAATATAACAATAGATATCACCAAAAAACTGTAACCGCAATCAGGTGTGTCACCAAAAACTTCAGGATTCCAACAAAATGTAAAAACCATAGTTAAATACTCATCTAGCAGCTAATTACGACTGCGTATATTATAGATTTAAAACTTCAGTCTAAATGGGTAAAACCTGGCCACTTTTACTGTGTTGCATGTATTTAAGGAACTGAACGAGTGAATTTCATTTGCAGGATTTTCTTTCACTAGGACCCTCAAAAAGACCTGATTTTTCATAACAAAAATCTTGCAAAGGAATCCGGTCGTTAAGTTCCTCAAATTGCAAATACGTTTTTTGATAGCCTATTAAAAACTTGTATCCGCCCGCATTTTCTAAATTATGTATGTATCCCACCTATTATATCTACATTTCATTAATAACATCCTAAAACATAAAAAAATTTCAACCTAACCTGGATATTTAAATTATTATTCAATACGAATTTTCCCACCAATATCTCTGTATACTGTGAAAAAGCTATTATTATTATTTTTTTTTAAGTATGCTATTGCTGAATACAAGCCTAATACAAATGTTTAATGAACTTATTGCACTGTTAAGTGCACAAAACTTTCTTAAAAAGAGGTAGGAGTAACTTTACAAAATGAGGAACTTAAACCGTTTGCACATTTTAATAAATCATCAGAACATTCTATATATTGTAGTATATTGGATAGTAATATAGTTAATAAACCAAAAAAAAATAGTGTGTCTACAGTGCGTGTGTTTATAGTTTCATTTGTACACTCCAAATATATGTCCCTTATATAAGTCCCTTAACAACTTAAATTATCAATTTATTTACCCTAATATGCTTTTAACGTAGGAAATAAGAAATAAGTTAGATTCTTATATTATACTAGCTCTTACTTCACTAACTGGTTGGTGAGGTTGGGCAGAGGTCGGGTTAAGCAGTTGATTGCTTTGATAACTGGACATGGCCATTTCAGGAAACATCTCCACACTCTCGGACTCAGAAATGAAAGTCAGGTGTGTAGGCTCTGCAATCAGTCTGAAGAGACTGCCAAGCACATCATACTGGACTGCGAGAGACTCGGGGCAAGGAGAAGGGCTTTGTTTGGTTGTAAGCAACCAGGTGATGAAAGGGACGCTAGTATTGGTAAAAAACTCCTGGATCTCGTAAAGGGTACGGGCATTGGTTTGCCAAACTAACGTACTAGGGACACACAATAAGCTTTGGTTGACGTGTGAGGATCTTTGAATCTTTGGATCTCTGAATCCGTCCCTTCAACAACACATAAACATAAACATAGATTCTTATAAATAAACGTAAAAAGTTATAACGTAACCATTTAATGGTCTAGATAGTTTAAACTAGTGATTGTGCGACTGATTTACAATATGAATTATAAAAGTGTAAATAATAATAAAATGTACGGTGAATATTTTAAATCTTTAAGATAGTAGCAGGTAACATTTTACCACCATATAACTTTATTTGAAAAAGTATGAATATGGTTTCTGGTGGTAGGAATCTACGTTAGTTTGAAGAGGCAATAGAAACAAATTGAAGCATATAAGTTGCACATCATTTTAGAGCATAATAAGTTGTTTATTATTATATTTTATTGTTATTATATATATTTGTTGTAAACGGAAATGTTTTTTACACAGTATAATTATCTTATAAATCATGTTCTTATATTGTTTATGTAAAACCAAACAATCTCAATTTAAAGTTCTTAAAAGATTGTATAAGTTAATCACAAAATTGTGTTAACTCTGGTGAAGTATTAAAAAAGTAAAAAATATCCCTATGGCTTTCGTCACATTTGATTGCAAGCTAAACTATATTATAAAAGCAATTAATGTATACAACATTGCGGGTGTATAAAATTCAATTCGGACATTACGTATAATTTTTTGAAGACCCATTAAAACGATTTTTAATTATTACTGATTCATTTATTATATTTAAATAACTTTTAACATCCTTAATAATTGTAATTAATATATTTTTAAATATCGTCCATATAATTTTACTTCTTTTTTAATATTGATATCTTTAATATCTATAATTTTTATATGTCAATATAACTGAACTAGTTAAAAATGAAGCTAATACTAACTTTTCAAAAATATATTATTATTAATAAAAATTGTGTTAAAATTTTGTTTAGCATGTATGGTGTCTATTACATCCAATTTACGTAGCTTATGAATATATAGTAGAACAATAGTAGTATATCGCTTCAAAACTAATTCTAATTATAACTCAATGGCAAACAATATGCAACAATAATCAAAAACAATATGAATGGGCCATTTGTTGTACCCAGAGGTTATTCCATTAATATTTTCGCAAAGAAACAACATTTCAGTTAAGAAATATATTTCCTTAGATTTAAAGAAATTCTATTAACATTCCTGTTTTCCTCTCCGCTGCCATTAGCAAATTAAACAGTTCTCAAAATCAAGGAACAGAGACATGGATAAATGTTCTTTGCCGAGTAAATAGGAGATGTTTTATCATTTTAGAGAGGTTTTTATCATCGTAAATAGCTTTCTGGAATGAGTAAAATAAAATATACATTTTAAAATAGCTTTCTGGCAGAAGGAAAAATGTATTTAAGTTTATTGTGACCATATTATAGGCATAAATTCAAATATAGTATACGTTTCGACGGTTTTATTGGACTATACATTAACTCCATTAACTACAAGTCAAATCAAGGTATACGAATAAACTATATTAGTTTGGTGGCTATTCACAGTGAATTTAAAACCACTAGAGAACACTAGAGATTTTTACCCTAAGACCGATAAGTAAAATTGATTATATTTTATAAAAAGTGTAAGTATGTTAAATGAGTTTTCAGTAAATAGTCATAAGTTTTATTTTTATTTTGGCAAGTTCAAAAAGTAGATTTCCGTCTTGCTTTCAGGATATGTAAGCCTAGGTTTTTTGCAGAAAACTATCCTTAAAAATAAATAATTCATTAAAATAGATAATTCATACTTAGAATTTAAATTATTTTTAATTTTTCATTATTTGTGTGCAAAGTTTAATGAATATAATTATGATTGTCATTTATTTTATTAAATTAATAATCTATAACCCAAAATTTATTTCAGATAAGAACTTAAAACTTTTTTAAGTCATTGCTGGTGATTTTAATATAGTAAGAATCATTTAAAAAGTCAGTCTTACATAATACCCACTAAAACGTACAATATCATATATCACAATCGCATGTATTTCTGTATTTTCTAAAGATTATTTTGTTTGAAATAAGTCCGTTTAAAATTAAATGGTATACAACTTATTATGTACCGTATATAATGTATGCCACTTTTAACCCTACTATTTTTATCGTAGGAACAAAAATGAGATTAGGAAAGCTAGTTTTGTCATACATATACAAACTTTACACCTAAGAGTCTATTTTTAAAAGATTCAAGATTACATTATATAACGGTAGCGGGGTGAGTAAGGGACTAACTTATTTACCCCAGACGAGTCGGTTCATGATTATAATTGCTAAAGCGTTAAGAGCAAAGTTATTCGATTTCATCATTTTAAACTTCATTCACTCAACATTTCCCTGTTATATAGTTATGTTAAAATTGTCTATACTTTGTGATCAACATAAGCGTAATACATTTTTACTCTATTAAAATATGTTCCATATAAAATAAAATACGTACAATACGCATAATAAACATTCCATAGTATACTGTATATCTATTATCTCAAAACTTTATATTTTACCTTAAGTTTAATAATCTACATATAAATAAACTATATGTATAAAATTACTGACGATATCAATATATATATATATATATATATATATATATATATATATATATATATTGATATCGTCAGTAATTTTATACATATAGTTTCACAATGAATTATAGTAGTTACATTATATATTTATATACAATATACATATATACAATACCACATTCAACAATAATACTTTCATATTATGTTAGCAATCAATATCAATATTCTTTAACAGTAATGAAATAGTTGGAAAAGCAATTGGATACAAATTAACACTATTTCATTTTATAATTTCCCTGTAAACGATTAAGAAAACTAAAACTAATAACCGGTTAGTCTGTATCTACCTCTATAATGTCAATTACAACGTCCAGGGTGTTTTTAAAATAAAATATTAGTTTGAATAATTTGTTTAAGTAGCTTGTTTACGTTGTAAACTGTTTACGTATTATAGTTAACTAACTAGACCAAATGACATATAACTCTAAGATATTGATTCCTGGTTTACTTAGGGACTGTTAAAAGTAGAGGGTATTACATAAACAAGGCGAAAGAAGACACATATTGTTAGTTAAAACAACATTGGAAACATACATTAACAAAATTAAGTAGGCCCTACTTATGGTGATATGTTACATCTACAGTTTATGCTAATTATATTTTCGTTACATATCTGCTCTTCGGGCATTGTATATCAGTATATAGTAAATGCTTTTAGGTTAATAGATCTACAACTATACAAAGAGAAAATTTCGAAAACTTTTAGTTGAACAAGTTCCAAAAATTTTACCGCCAGGCTGGTGGGATGTCCTATCGAAGATTTGTTTTCTAAAGTGCAATATTATTAACATAAAACATGATTTTAATTAATTTAAATGTTAAGGTTTTAATGGGGATAAAAATTGGGAAATTATTCAAGAATGGACATCCAAATCTTGAAATAACTTTACACATGAATATGATGAAAGTATATTAAAATTAAAAGAATATAGTTGTACTTCCATCACTAAGACTGAATTTTATCTGATGATAGACAAGAGAGTTATAAACAGTTGAGAATACATACTCTGAAAAATAGTATATGTCCTAAAAATTAACCTAAATTTTTCGATTTAATAAAATAAATTGTTACGTGATAAAATAATACATTTTAAAGAAGTAATAAATATCTGTAATACACATATAAGAGGAGGGCAATCGTTTGATGCAATTTCTGGAAGGGTCTTTCCTTTTATTATATTGCGATTGCCTTCGGAATCCTTCCAATAAAATAGAGTTTAAATCCCTTTGTGTCTACGACTTTACATGCATTGAATGACTCTCAAGAGATATTTTGTCAAAGATTGCGTAAAACAGAAAATTGATTCCCAATAGGAATTAGTTTTAAAGATCCTTTCAGAAAAATAAATGTAGAGGGCAAAATTGTTTGTTTTACATTAGATTGCAAATTAAATTTTATTTCGCAGCCAAAAAGCATAGGTCTAAATAATAGTCTAATAAAATAATTATATTATTACTTTACATACAAAATCTAACTTATTTACTTTATCAAATTTATAACATTTATTTACTATAATATGCAATTTCTAAAATTCGAATACTTGCTAAGCAGTTTTCTTTGTACGGGTTTTTCCTATGATAATTAACAAGGTTTACATATTTGACTTTTATAACATACCAAAATGATAGATAAAACTGTAGAAAACTTTTATTACTATCCAACTATAAAGGTTTAACACTTACGGTTGCTATATTTGCATTATTTATAAAATACTAAGATTAAGTGAGAAGAAACTAAACTTATTTTCACTTGGACTTGAAAATATTATAATCATGGATGGTTGTCCACTCAGTAAACTCACAATGTCAAAAATAATCCGTCTAATTATAATATAAGATCGGTGGTACAACGTTTTATTTTGTCATATAATAACAAGATAAAATCGGTATAAATTAAATACAATTTAATTAATAAGGGATTGGGAACATAACAATAGGGAATTAATTTAAACTTTATTCTATAGATGTTAGTTATTTGATTACAATTTTAACATTAAGATTAAATTGTACCTCCTATACATCTTTCGTCCAACGAACAAAACTTGAAACACTTATAATATACTATTTGCTTTGTTGTAGCACTGTTTAGAATGTAGTTAACTCCGAATTGTGTATATGATAGAGATAAACCTTGCTTTTTAAATTGATAAACCGTCTCCCATTTCATCCGGTGTAGAACCTTTGTCAATGTCTCAGTCTCTCGGTTCATTGGACTGCTCAATTTACTAATGGAAGCAGAGAACAAAACTAAATAAAAAATTAAATTCATGTTTAGAATAATTGCAAGTATATATTAATTACTGTTGTGCACTTCATTATAAGCTAAAGTTTCCTTCCCTTACTATGTTGTATTTTGTATCTAATTATATTTTACATTATTTTAATGTATTAAACAGTTTTAATTGCAGTTTTTATTTATGAAAAACTACATAAAAATATTAAAGTTGTTAAAAGAATAATTTATTAAACCTTTAACAAAAAATTCTCTATATCCTTACCTATTATTTTGAAATTTCAGCGCTAGAAATCAAAGTTGAATATTTGTAAGATAACCCCTTAAAAGTCTAAAAGTTCTGTTAAAATATTCAATACGTTTTTTGTATACACAAATTGAATTTCTAGACTAAATTTTTTAAATTTTGTAATAAATATCGTAATTTCTTGGTCATTTATGTGATTATATTTTTATAACTTCTATAATTAGGTTTATTGTTGAAAAGGTATATGAAATTGTATAAACATATTTATGAAAGAAAAATATACTCGTTAAACTACTTCATTATATAGTTATACTTCTTTCTAAGTTTTTATAATTATCACGTCTAAGAAATAGTGGACTATTCCATATGTTCAAAAGAATACGAGTCCTAAGCCTTAAAATCTCTTCTAATTGAGAAAACAGGGATAAAGGAAGATACTATAAGAATTACAGTAATCCAAGAAAGAATCTTTGAGTGCTCAAGCTAACTCAATTACCTCTGTAATTCCAGTTTTGAACAAGAATTAAAATCTGGAGATGGTTTATGGCAAACCTAACACTCATTACATTGGTTACTAAAGCAATGATTCAATGAAATCCAATCTGCAACAGTAGTGTTTGGGCGTGAGGAGATTTGTATCAATCTTTCACCCCAAACCACACATGTTCTTCCCAAATCATATTTGTTGCAATAGGCTGTCAGTTAAGTTCCAAACATCTTAAATGTTTTATTTTAAAAAATCAAACAACATCAAACCATACTCTTTCATTTCCTAATTAACGTGTTAATTTAAATAAAATACATGTTTCAGCTGGTCATGAACGAGTATCAATAATGTTTATGACAGTAGGCTTTGTTTCGTATACATTTCAGCTACTCCTTACTTACTTTGTTTTACTTAGTTAGGTATTCTCCAAAAAATAACGGATCGTTTTATAAAACCAGGTTAAAAGATACCTTCCTATTAACTTTATTAAGGCAAATTCAAAAGTCTTAGCGCATTCAACGGCTACGTGTATATTAAATTTGGAACATTCCTTAATAAAACGGTTATTATGTTACGAAATATGTGTTAACTAATGTAATAACCTAATGAAGTATTTTGATTATTGTAATGAGTAACAACTACTTTAATGTACATAATTGATTATGCATAATATATACATTAAATACGCATTGTGACATTAAACACAATAAAATAAAACAAGACAAATAAGAAAATGGGACTTTTTATGATAAAATAATGCTTTTATTTCTGATTTGTTGATAAAAAGCAAATTAACATTGTGAGAGAAACTATGGTAATCCAATTTGTGGGGGCTTCCAGTTAAATAAGCAAAAGGAAATTTTAATTTTATCTTCTACTTGTAGTTTAATGCATTCTATTGTTCATTTATAAAACATAAATGGGAATTTCTAAGAAGAAATTGTATCAGGTTATTAGGTTATAATTTCTAATTGCAATGGTATTGTTATTTTTTTTTTATGATGGCTGTAAAAATAAATATTGGTTTAAGACTTTTACACCAGGTAAAAATATTGTTTGTTAATAAACAACAAATTTCATGTTATAAAAAATGTTAAATAGGTTAAAATTAACTACAGTTTATATAAATATAATATTTTATAATACATTATTATAGTTCGTTGTACATAACCTTTAAGGCGTTCAAATCTTTGAACAATATATAATCTATTCCCTAAGTTATATCTTAAATCAGAGAGAAAAAAGTGATTTTGTGTTATTATAGAACTTACTCAGTAAGGGATATCTTATCTTGTATTCTGTAAAAATATTGATTATATGTCTTGATATAATTGTATAAATCAGATTTACAGAAAATAAACCAATTAAATAATTTACATTTAATCTGGTTGGAAATGCAATTTGTCATTGCGAATTGTCAGAAATATTAAAACAATTGGTGTTACGATGTCAATTCTTTACAATGAAAATGAATACTTTAACAAAAAAGTTATTACGATTTGCTATGGACTAGGTAAAGATAATTAATTAACAAATATAAGTTTTATTAATTGATCTCTATACAGTATAGTTAGTATAATTACATGGGATTTAATTGTAATTTAAGTCTAATTGAATAAGTTTCTTTATCTAGCTTGTTTTACTGTCATAATAATAAAGATTAGGTTGGTCATAAAAACATAAATCATTTTGTTTTACGCAGTTTGAAGGTAATGACGATATGACCAGCCACACTGTTGTTGTTCTGAGTAATGCATTCATGGGTTGACAGAAGTGGGGGATCAATATTGTCTATACTCTATTGACACATAAACTGCTTAGGCTACGGGTGAAATTGGCCAACTCATTGTCAATTGAAACGACGACACACAGTATTTTTATAATTTGTTCAAATACTTGTATGACTCATTACAAAATAAGTAATATGCTGATTAATTTATATAATAAGTCAAAAATTAATCAACGATAATTATGCTGTGTTATTAAAAATTGTTTTGTAAGGTGTAATTGAATCAATAGGATTGTAAGCAAATTTTAGGTTGTTTATGGATTTTTCTCAAAAGCACAGTTGAATATTTTTTTCCAATTCATTTCGACATCCTTAGAACATGTTTAGGCAGGGTTAATACAGGTATAAACAAAGTCGTGTATTATTACCTTGTTTGGTCTTCTTCCTAGCCTATCGGTTAGCGTTTGGCATTTAATTGAAGGTGTCATGAGTAACCAAGGTATACCAAGGTATACCAAGGGTATTACCAAGGTATACTCAACAATTTGAGTGATTTGGACTACTTTCCTGGTTAAGCGTTTAAGTGGTGCCTACAAAATTTTGTTGGCATTGGGATGAAAAAAAATACTGAAAGATAAAATCAACCTACTGTTTCAGGCTCTCACTCTCTTTCTGCTTAGGTCACAACTTGAGTCATGCTAGAACTTTAGCTGTTATGGTACAACTATATAAACGAATCATTACTAGGCAGATGTAAACTAAAACGAGCTGTGCAATTATCACAATAGCTACCCTGACGTAATCAAAATGCAGCATTCACTCCAGCAGTAATCATTGAAATCAGATTATAGATTCCGGTTTTCGAATCTTCATCAGCACTTAGTAATCATTTAACCACCGTCAAATCTAGTTACGCGAGTTATACATTGACTTTCTACATTTAAGTAAAAAGTTGTATAATAATTAATGACGATACATTTCACTTTATGTTTATTACATAAAATATTTACAATCTATTTTGTTTTTATACTGGTATTGGTTTTTACTTGTTCTCTTTATGCTATGGTTAGCCCTTACCTTAGTAAGAACCAAACTCTCAACGTTATATCATTAATGTACAAATAATTAATTTTGAAGTTTTAAAATAATTGTTTAATATTTTTTGATTTGGTTTCCAAAAAGTCGTATTAATTGATGGTCTCGTGAGTGTTGTAATATTTAGGAAACATCGGTAAGTATCAAAATATAGTCATTTAATCTTAAAAATATTCATTTTAACCCTAGGATTTTAAATTACTGGGTAATTATGATTTGTACAATGTATAACATGTTTTATTTTGCCATTTCTGGACTTAAATTTCGTGTTTTAACTTCTAAAATCATTATTACTTAGTTATTTAAAATCCTATAGAAATACTAATATCATTAAGTTTAGGTCAAAATTACACTACTTTTTATGATACTGTGAGAATTTTCCTAAATCGTATTGGTTTTAAGATATTTATCATTGAAAACAAATATAGCCACTATGGTTTTACAGTACAAAATATAAAATTTATATTCTATACCAAAATGAGTCTTATTAAATGTAATACATGTACCAAGTTTGGATTTGATATCTCTCGATGTTCATAAGACATAACTTACTAAGTAAAAGCACACAAATAGACAGAAAGATTGAAAACGACAAATTTCCGGAAATATGTTTATATACCATTTTTCTTTAATTTTACATGTAAAATGAGCTCTCGAAGTATTTGCATATAATCGTGAATAACCCTGTATAATCAAATGATATACTAGGTTGATAAATACTTAGTGGTACAACATATACACTAAGTTCAAGGATTAAGGACATACAAATATGTAAACATTAATTATTGGTTTCAATTGCGTAATGTGTTTATAGTATTTTTATGAGCATTGTGATTGATTATCTTTAGAAATATAAGTTATGATAACAATATATAATAATAATGTAGTTTTTTGTAGAAATATTTTGAAAATTTCACCTAACCAATTTGTTTTTACCCAAAATAAAAAATTTCGAATGTAAAATACAAGTAATCAGAGAAATATAAATTTTAAATACAACATACGCTAAATTTAAATGTAATTTAACATCACTAGACCAACCTCTGTTAACATACTGAGATACATTTATTCTATATATAGAAAATAAAACAACAGGAAGAACGAAATAATGGTTACCCAACAGGTTATAGTTTATCAATTACAAAGGCAGAGTTATTAAGGCCAACCTGTCTTCTCCATTGGGTTTTTGAGGGGGTGAGAAGGGAGGCAAACCATTAATCTTTCACCCCCACCCACACATATGTGCACACAAAACCTCGTTTGTAACAATGCACTGTCAGTCAAACCCCAAATATAAATGTGTCCCCTACAGCAAATGAAAAACCTGTCACAGCTCTATTTATTTCTTCATAAGCTGTATTATGATCATATTTATAATACGCAGTTTAATAAAGATAATATTTATATTATATAAAATATATTGTTTTCAGTCTCAACGCTTGAATTATTCACCATAGATCCAGAGCTTATTATATTTTGCTTGAACATTGATCAACTTTTTTATTAGCATATTACGTGTTGTTATTACTTACGGGATGTAATAAAAGACGTCTTACAACACTTAAGATATATTTACACTTATACTGACTCACATACAGACGGTAAACATATATAAAAGATGGTACTAGGCTATCGATTTCGACCAGTCACACCAGTCATTATCAGGCCAATGAGAGAACTGACAGTCAGTTCTCTCATTGGCCTGATGATGACTGGTGTGACTGGTCGAAATCGATAGCCTAGTACCATCTTTTATATATGTTTACCGTCTGTATGTGAATCAGTATAAGTGTAAATATATCTTAAGTTTGTAAGACGTCTTTTATTACATCCCGTGAACATTGATATAGTAAAGTAAACATGACAGTCATTAAATTAAAGGCAAGAGTGAGTAGATAAACCAGTCTTCCAATAAATAAGTTGTTTTACCTTTTAAAACACCTATTTTATACTTGATCATTGTTCTAATTAAATGTAAACCTTACAGTAATAATAAATCTGGAATTATTTGTAATGAATATTTTTGCTGGTTTTAGGAAGTTTGAATTGTATTCATACATCCTAACTTATTAAACCCTCAAAAACTTTTAAAATAATCAATATGCAGGTTTTAAGTGTTGAATTTGATTGTGTGTCGGTTAAATATTTAATTATTTTAATTTTACATTGAGCTATTGAACTCAAAACGACTAGACATGTGAAAGAAAGATTTTAAAGGGATCTTTATACCGCGAACACAAAGCTATGAGCAATCGTCTTGATATCATAGGAATAACTGATACGTTGCAATCTCCATACCTTACTAAATTATTAGTAACTACTGTCTACTAAATATTTATTAACTAGTAATTATTCTGAGAGTTAATAAATACCAGTTTTATGTTAATGGTACGTTAGTGTCAAATTATTTTTATCTGTGACCGTGGAAAACGTAAGTCTAACAGAAATCCGATTTCCAGTAAGTGTTAATATTCTCCGTGGGTATTTGGCTTTCAATGGAAAATTTTTTCTAAGTTTTAACCCAATGGTTTTTTTATTGGTCTGTCGTTGTATTGTTCGCAGTTTTATTTAATAATGCAATAAGCAATAGCTTTTTTTAGTTTGAAACCAATAGTTTTTTATTTGTTGTTGTTGTATTATTCACAGTTTTATTCTATAATATAATAAGCGATCGTACTTTAAAATACTTTAGAAAAGCTAACTATCAAAATATGATCTGAATAAAATAATTTTACAAACTTGCTTCTGTGTATTGTTTGACTAATATAAAAAGTAAATGAACAAAAAAATTAGCAAGTGCAAAACTACAAAAGGTAATTTTTATCTGCCAACTCGTTCATGTTAAAACCGGCTGTAAAACGTGTTCAAACCTTCCCATCGTGACTAAGAAAGTGTGACCAGTGTAACGTATCGTAATATCTTTTGTATACATTTATCGTCGTATACCATTATGTATAGCGTATTTTCAAACAACATTGCGCACTAAGATGTAATATATACATATTTCTTAGGACTAAAAAAGCTCGCGAACATAAACAAGAAATAAATACGTGGTAATGCACATCCTTAATAAATCGGTTCGTTAAAAAAATAGTTAAGAAACTGTTAAAAACAATAACTTTACAGATTAAACAGAATTGTAATGAATCTCGTATGTGCGATTCACCGTCAATTATTAGTAATCCAACGAAGGGTTTTTTTTCTGAACGCGTTTTGCAGCTTTTAGGCTGCATCATAATGATATGTTGTTAAGTTACATATTTATGTTGATCAGAGACGATTCTGTCATGAATTTAACATGTTTTAAGCGCATTTTAGACACACACATATGACATACGAATAAAAAACTTTGACGAAAATGCCCATTTTTACACCGAGCACGAGACGGACAAACGTAACCTCAACGGTCACCATGATGCCTTGGTTGTCAGCCGGAACCAACTGACCCCTGAATCTGGTGATGATGCTAGTTGATGCAAAACGTGTTTAGAATATCTGTTCAATTTAATGCTAATAATCGAAGGTAAGTCACATACTAATATTTTTAAGCAATTCATTGGTTGGTTAACATCAATGAAATAAATATATTACTAAAGGATCCTTACCTTGGGGAATCGTGATTAAAAATACGTCATCAAAAAGTTTTTTATTTATTAAAATATACAATACAAATTTTACTTACTAATACAGATTGCTTAGGGTGAAGCTTTCCAGTCTATGGCTAAGCGGTAGTTCCAGCTAAAACAGTACATTGTCTGCGGTATTGGGTTATGAGAAATATGCGATACCCAGTACAGTCGTTTCTACATTGAACATTCTAAGAGAAAGGACCAGCTTTGAAATTTTACTGCTCAAACAAAAAATAAAAACTGTTTTGGTTTGAGATCAAAACAATGTTTTATTTTTATAAAATTTCGTATACTTTTATTTTATACTAAAATATTCACAGTGACAAAATATATAAAATTATATTTTAGAATACTTCAAGCTATAATTTACATCGACGATTTTATTATTAACCATTACAAACTTAAACAATGTTATTTGTATCATGTTCGTATTTTTGGGAAAATAATGTTTAAAATTTTTTAGTGAGTTGAAACTAAACGTTTTGTTACCTAGGAAATTAATATATAATTGTTTCAAAGAAGAACATTTGATACAGCTTTAAAACTAAAATGTGTAGAATGACTTTGCAAATACAGTTACGAAAATTTAAATCCGTAAAATAGGTTCAGTGTCACCTATTCATATTTTTAATCTCTCTTTTCTGTAGTCTCACATGCTAGTGTATTCGTGACTGCATGTAAATAGGGAGTTTTCGTAGGTCCTGTGAGAGGAAAGGCTGAGGGTGTGACATCATGACAATTGAAGAGTTAACAAAAGTCCTTCTATATTTTGAGGGGGGTGGTGCTAAGGAACTCCTCTCACACTTTTGGCCTTGACTCACACAGAATTTACAAAATCTCCCTACTCACGTAATGCAGTTTTTCCACCTGCATCCCATACTTTCTGACCTACTATTTAAACTGAAATCAAACTTCTCGGTTATTTTTCCGTGAATACTCAGTTGGTTAGGATTTTATTTAAATAACTAAAAATAAACAAGCAAGTTGTAACAAGACATTATAAATACGATTTATTTCTTTCTTTTTTTAAATAATGAGTCCTTATTATAGCCAATTTTAACGTAATAAATTTGTCTTAAAAATAACTTTAGAATTTGCTTTAAGAAATAATACTCTGAGGTTTATTAAAATATTAAAATTCATCATTTTTTTAACCATAAAATATTATTCTCATATATCATTATTTTAGTACTTATTAAAATTTGATATTCAGTTCATTAAAAAATTTACTGTATAAAATATATCTTTATAATATTTACATAAAATTAAACTCTACCTTTGAAAATGTCTTAGGCTATTTTTACAGTACAACTTATCTAACTTACAGTTAATTTATCAACAACATAACATAGCGTGTTCTATAATGTTATTCTCGTGGAATAAAATACATTTTGTTAATTTTGCAGCATGTAGTAGGCCGTGTAATATGTATAAACTAAAACCACGATTCGAGTACAGAAAGGTTTATAAAAGTTCTTACAAACTTGAACACTACTGCACATCTTATGGTGAGACAGCATACATCCTAGAGGCCAGAATGTCTCAAACATGATTTTATAGGTATAAATTAAATTATTTTCATTAAATGTAAAGTAGGAGGTATAATTACGTTCTGGAGCAGAATACAATATCGGGTTGTATAGTAATAAAATCAGGAGCCAATACATTGAAGTTAAATTAAACAAGTCTTCTCTCTCCTACCATTTTTTCTACATTTTTTTCTCGTTCCCTTTCCTCTGTATGCCTTCTATTCAACCCTCAGTCAATTTTATCACTCGCTATCCACTCACTCTTAAACCTATATACTTTTCCCCCTATCATCAGTATAAATTATGTAGGAATACATAATTCGCATTTTAGGATTTAGATTAATTCCCACTTAAAACAATAACTCTCTAATTTAACTAAAATTTTTATAGATTCAACAATACGATAAAACGTTTGTAGAAATCCTGGCCTCTAGACTTCAGCCAGGCTATATGGAGAAGGGCCCTAGATTTAGACTTATCTCTAAATATGAAAATATAAAGAGCATCCACAAAACACACTGATAAAAAACTTCACTGTATAAAACATGTCCAAAATCACAGTGAGTCGGTCATGGTTTGTGTGCTGTCAAATTTTGGAAGGGGTCCCTTGATCTTTATATTTTATAGTTATTGAAGGCAGTTTATTAATATAAAAGAAATAATTTAGACTTGAGGCTACTAATGAAACAAAACCACAATGGAAGGGTGATAGGACATAATTTTCACTTTAGTCTTTCTTATAAAAAAACATTCACTTTGTTCGATTTCAAAGTAGTGTTTAGTACTAACTGAAGAATACTATTAATGAAAAACTAGCGTAATTATAATGTATAAACATATACATTTTATTGGTCGTGAACTTTAGGAAAGTAAAGTATTTTATCATTAGAGAAGTACACTTTTTTATATACATTGTTACTTTTAGAAACAAGTTTATGGTTTAATATTTTATTATTTCGTTTTAGGCGTATTATTTTGGTTTCAAAATTTAGCAAACCCAGTTTTTTTTAAGAAATATTTAATAAATACTATGTTTTAACTGTTTTATATATAACTAATATGAGTTTAAAACAAATTAACACTAGATATATACTCTCAAAGTGTTTCTGATAACAAAATTAACATTATTAGTTTTAAAGATAATAAATTATCGGCTGCAAAGGGACACCCAGCACTAGATATCAACCATGACCAAAAATTATCGCCAAAGACTTTATCTCTCTCGCAGCAGGTATGGAAGATGGTAATGGTTGGTAACAGTAATTATAGTCTTTGTTGGTCTTGCCACAACCATGACTACGTCAAACGACGAAGGCTTTCCTCTCTTGCAGATTATTTTTTATATGACAGTGACAGCGGAAAGGTAAACATACTCATTGTTTTTCATCAGTATTGCTACAACCATCAAGAAAAATTCACCAAATATTTTATTTCTGCAGAAGGTTTTGAAGATTGTAGTAACAGAGGAAAAGGTATGTTCAGTAATTAACATCTTGATTAGCCTTGCCATAAACATGGCCCTAATGATCGTCAAATAGTTTTATCTATTGTAGCACGTATGGAGGACGATGATGAGACAGGGAAGGTTACTATCACTATGCATTGTCGTTGGTAGTCTTGCAACAGTCAACATCACAAAGGTCACCGAACACTTTACCTTTCTCGCAGCAAGTGTGGAACATGGTAATGATCGGGGGAAGGTTGGTATCAGTAATCATCGTCCTCGTCAGTCTTGCCACAACACCAGCAACAGCAACACTTGCAGATGAGCACGAGACAAGCGATGGCGAACAAAGCACCACCTGTGGCTCCAAGGCTGATCATGAACCAGTTGGCTTGATTCTGCTCGGTCCTAGCAGCACAGAGCTCTAGAGCCTCGTCCGCGGCTAAACTCCCATTCACGATCCCTGGACAGTTCATCACACCGTTGCAAACAAGGGCGGAAGGGATGCACAACCCGCTCTCTCCGGGACAAACGAATCCACAATCGTCACTCTGAAGGGATCCTGTAATCCCGTCATCGGTCATCCTAGACGTCATCAAGGTGCCATCCGGGTTTCGCGGGAGGTGGAAAAGCTCTGTCCAAGCTATCTTGAAAGCGGCTCTAGCCGGGGTTACGGATCCGATAAACAAGATCTTCACCGAGGGTTGAGAACTGTACCCGGACGCGGAATGAGGGGTGAGATCTAAAGAGGTCAATGGAGGCATTTCTTTAGCGCTGACGTTATGTCCACAAATCGTCAAATAAGGTCGTTCCGGTCTCGAAGGAAGATACACCTCCAACCTTCCATCTTGACAGTCTCTCGTGGCGAACCTCACTTTGTCAAAGTGTAGCCAAACGTCTCTCTCCCGGTTAACTTTGATCTCCCACAAACACTTCAAGGACCTCGGTGGTTCTGTGAACCCTAGAGCTTCGTAGTGCGGGTAGTGAAGTTCCCCCTCGGTGCTGGCGGGGATATTGGCGGGTCCACAGAGTGGGCCATGGACGAACTCGTAGGTCGCTTCAAACAGGGGACTAGGGTGCTTGAAGTAGCTGGATGCTGAGTGGCCCACGTCCACGATCAACTCGAGGTTCAACGTTTCCGTGGATGACGTCACTATCGTCACAGGTATCCCAGCCTTGGAGGGGGTCGTCCTGCAGAGGCAGTGGGCTCCTGCCTTTCCTGTGCTGGGAGTCGTGGCTATGCTGGGAGGATGGTAGGAGATGTTGACCATGGCGGGCTCCCAGATGAGCAGCTTGTCCATTCTGCCGTCCCAGCACTCATTGGCGGGCGCTGAGTTGAACGGGTGGTCCTGCAATAAAAGCTTATATTAGACATGTTGTAGGGTAACAAATCAATCTATGCTTGTTATTACAATGTTTACGCTACCATACGGGCAGTCAAGTAATTAAGGAGATATTGAGTAAATCAGTTGTCAAGCAGATAGTGAAAATATTTTCCTAAGATCGTTTAATTATCATTTTTCACTTACTATCTCATATCCTGACTTTGTTGTATAGTATTCACCACGTTTAAACTGAAATGCCTATGGAATCGAACCTATAATTTGTCCAAAAGCCACGTCACTCTGAGGATAAAAAACAGCACTGACACTAACCCTAGCATCCCGCACAACATGCCACCATTTAATCCTACACTAGTCACCTACTTAGGATTCGTTTTAAAAACATATTTTTTAACTACTAACTCTAGAAAATGTTTAGTGAGAATTGTAAATACTAATTCTAGTTTCACGTTAGTAAAGCCTATACACAACAACGCTGGACAAAGCTGGGCGTATTAGTTGAGATAGAGTGCAAGTGGTCGCTTAACCTTTCGGGCTCATACCTGGTAAACAATATATGCATGCATTGAAGACATGCAATAAAAACAGTTATTGTACTAAAAAGCTTTAGTCTCACCAACAAGCCTGTGACGATCACTCAATTGATACCTTAGTGTCCTTAGTTTTCATTTAGCATACAATCTTTGACTGAATACATCTATTTTATCCAGAGTTCTTTGAGTTACCAGTGTTAAGATTGTTTCTCTAGTTATGTTTAGACGGTTAACATTTATCACATACCTTAAAGTTAATATTTGTGATTGTGAGGATGACCCTTGCAAACAATCGGCTGTCCGTGATAAACTTGTAGCGGCAATGAAGATCCCCGTCGTTCTCTGTCCGTTTGTACACCAGAGTATTGACAGGAGACCTGCAGGTCAAAGGTTCATATTGACAAAGAAGAATAAATTGAATTTGTTAGGTTATGATTGTGTTTAAAAAATACTTATATAATCCAAACTTTGGCTTGATAAAAGTGACAAAATCAGCAACGAAATTCTGTTATTTTTTAGATCATATTGTTGGTTATTTAAATTTATAGTCACTACGAAATAGTAAAATAGCACATTGTAACCCATTTTATATTTAATTAAATATAAAACTTCCGATGTTTTGGTTTATTTAACTTAACCTATTGTATTGGTCGTATAGGAATTTCTATTATTTAATTAACCTCCCTGATTCTATAGGGTGTTTCTTGGTGCTCATGCAATGTTATTTGTGTTAGTCAAAGACATTCGAGTAGTTTAAAAGAGAGTATGACAACCGTCGAAATCTGGGTTCAAAGGATAATAAAGGTTTTTCCAAAGTGATCAGTTATTACAATACTACGAATACCTCAACAATTATTTTGCATATTTATTCCACAATAATACATTTCTTCTACTTCCCTTAAGAATTAATCATCCTGAAGACAATAACTAACGAATTTTCCATTATTATTGAATACGTAAGAGAAGTTCTGATTATCAACATTAACCCTTTAGCTTATTTTATGAAAATCATTGCTATACCTTATTACAATCTCATGCTCTGTCACATATTACAATCAGCTCTAAGTGATGTTTTATGTTTACAGGATTTACCAAGCTCCATATACCTTAGATATCCGGAGGCCTTGGTCCAAGAGGCGATCTCCTCGTCACATACGGAGTCTTGCACGGGTCGACCAAACCTTGTGTTGTTGAAGAAGTCGTAGTGAGCCCAATAGTAAAGGGACGACCTGGAAATTTATTTAGAGTAAAATACAATACTATAAGTAAATATAGTATACACTAATAACTAGAGTTTAATAACAAGAAAAGGATGTAATTAAGCTTTCTTAATGACGTTACCTGCAAACGATTTTATTTAATAATGCACAAGGTAATCCATTTTGCAAGGTAAATATATGACATATTGTGATTTTCTATCTTCTAATAATTTCTTAAAACTTTACCTTATTATATATAAATGCCGGTAAGTGTAATCTTTCAACATACTTAGTGGTTCTTTTGAAAAAAAAAACTTCCTTTACTGAACAATTGTGATACGTAGTGAGGAATAATGACTGTTTAGTCTATATTTTTTTAAACAGTGCGATAGGTAAAACATTATGTCGGAGCTGAAACGCAATTTTTAAATATAAAATCTTAATAAATAAAATAAAATTTTATAATAACGGTAGTCAGATTGTGCATCTTTACGGTTTATTTGTTTGTTTGGGAAACAAAAAACTACCAAACTATAAATCTATCACTATTTAAGATAAACCTATGATAAGGGATATAAACGATAAGGAAAATTTGTATACAGTAAAATGTTCTCTGTTTATAATAATATGCCTAATGATGAATTTTAACGGTATATAAATTTACCGGCTACTGAAATTATTCTTTTAAAAACTGAATCCCAGTTTTCGATAGACTTCGGATTGAGATGTTTAAATGTTAACCCTAATTAAAACATAATATTTAACTTTATTAAAACCCGAGTTAGCTTTGATCAACAAAATTCTAGATCATATTATACATATTATATTATTGTATAACTATAGGCCTAATTGAACTCTACATTACCTGGACAGATTCAAGGGATTTAAGCTGGTTAAATCAGGTTTAATCTGAATTTAATTTGAATCAGATCACAGTAATAATCACACAATATATAATAATGATAGATCATTCTGATCAGCCCTGCTTACCTTGAGAGCATCTTTATACTCCCCCACCACAACAAAATTCATACTCTCAGCTTAGATCTTGATAACACAGAAGGTCCTTTACATAACAAATCTGAAGGGACTGAATACAACATGTTATGCTAAGGAATATTTTATAATGGCATTGGTTAAATTTAGGTAATGTTAGCTAATATTTTACTTTATAGATGTTCACAAATGTATTTATTAACCTATTTTAAATTAAATTGAACTTAACCTCAATATAACACTGTGATAAACTGAACATATTATAGAATATCTACGTTTTACCTCAATGCTTAAAGCACACCGAATTCATTTGTCCACCATCGGTAGTACACAACTTTTATTTTGTCTACGAACCTTCCATGGCAACTGACGCACTGAATGAAGATTCATTCGAATTCTCATTTAATCATGGAATTAAGGATTGTTTTAGGTTTATTATATACATTTAAGATTTTCCATGTATACATAGTACGTCAAAACGCTCGTTATTCAGATAGAAGTTAGTTTTTGCTAGGGATATAAAAATTTGTGTTGCATTTTGGTTTTAAACGTAACTTATTTGTAATGTATATATAATTTTAATTGTGTGCTATGGCTATTTATAGGAGGATAAAAACAGGTTAAATCGAAGAATTCGTTATATTATTCGTTATATTCGGGTCGTTACTTCAAGTTTGACTGTACTTCCAACAACACTAACCCTGAGTAGCTGCCGGTCTTGCTCTCAAACCTGACGAACAGAGCGTTGCCACTGGACACAAAGTCGTGCTTCTCCATCGGCCTGGAGAACGTGTCACAGAAGGTCTTGATGATCCGGGCGTCATCCGGCCACGAGGCGTCGTAGAGGGTGAGGCTCTCACCGCAGTCTCCGGAGAACACGGAGATCGGTGACTCTATCCGGTTGATCCGAAAACTGGCAGGAAAATAAGGAGCAATAGGATTACTGTGTGTTGAAGTGTTATGTACCACCTTATTCTAGTATACATTTTTACATGAAACACTGTAAAAAGTGTCCTTTAAATATGATACAAGTATGATTAATCCAAACACATCTTCTTACCAATTTTAAAGCCTTCTTTCCTACTCTAAAATAACAAATTCTTTCGTATTTTTTTATTGAAGTTATTTTGTCGAGAGGACTTGCTAGTAATTACTTCACCTATTTAATGGAGTAATTTTTGCGATTAAGTCACATGTGTTGATTTGTAGACTCATATACACTCAGTTGGTGGTATTTATATAAAATAGTTTTTATACATTTCTCCAAAGCCGACGTTTGCATTAAAACGTTAAGGAAATTTAAATTCATGCTGAGATATCCTAAGAAAATCCTATGTACCTATGTAGCCTAACGGTTAACGCCTTAGACTTCTGTTCAAGGGGTCACGGGTTCAAATCCTGGGATATCCACAACAATTTGAGGGTTTGGACAGCTTTCTCTAAAAGCGTTTGTGTGATATTATAAATAATTGCCATTGGCGCTGAAAACACAATAGGTTTAATGCAACTTTATGCAGTTTAACTTTTATGAAAATATTTTAAACTAATGTGTATGTGAAACAATTAATTCAAACCTTATAAGAATCCCAAAACCCATGTTAAATATTCAGCCTTGTTTTATTTGAATAGCGTAGTGGCCTGCTAAGCGGGGTAACCACTATTGAATTGAGAGCGCTGCTATCGTCGGTGTGGCAGGTGAATTAAATGTGGTCGAGTGAGACAGAGAATAAAATGACGAACGGCACGGCCAGTCAGAGAACGAATGAAATTCTGAAAGTGGTGCCAAGGGTTGATGAGTTACTGAAGGTAGGATATTTTTCAGCAGCGCTGCCTAACGACTGTCGCACCAAACTGGTTTTGTTGGCAGCCAACCGTGCTGACTATTCTCCATAAGCGTTGTGCTTGTTATAATGTTTGTATTCATTGAAACAAAGCAGCTATTTAAACATTAGACTATGCCTGCTCGTTTTCTTCTTTAACTGGCCTACTTTAATTTAAGTAAAGATACTATAAAGAAATAAATTATGAAAAATATCTAACAAACCATTACAATTACCTAGGAAAGTACAGTCTGACGATCTGGTTGGGTTTGCCCTGTATGAGATACGTGCAGCTGGTGTGAGGTGGATACCAGTGAGCCACTGATAAGAAGATGCCCTCGCTATCACCGGACGCAACAAGGTCATCACTGGTCAACAGCCAATCACAGGCTCCCGTGCGACTCCCGGCCGTCTCCACGTGACCTGGCCAGTTCCCCACGTTGAAGTGAAACCCCGTGTTGAGCAGCGGGCCTGTAATAGGGATTTGGATCATTACTGGGAGCAGAGAGGGAGGAGGGTGTAGCGTGGAGGGATGAGAATGGTGGAAGGAGGATGGCTGGAGGAGGGTGGGTGGTGTTGGGAAGGTGACGTAGAGGCTAGTTGGCACCGGCCAATAATACGGCTCCACGCTGACACTGTTGCCATTTTCCCATCGAAAAATAATACACGAGTGTTATGCCGACCAGCTGGTGTGCAATTTGGCAATGTAGCACGTCTAGTATTGCCTGGTGTTAGATGATAAACTTGAATGCTAGGTCCTTAACTATCAGCTCCTGCCCTTGGGAGTAGTTTTAGGTCATGTATATGGTTTACTAACCAATACTTATCGAATATGTATCAACAAATAATGTTTCCCAACAGTTTACAAACGTGGAAAAGTCGTCTCAGTTCATACAGCTGGTATGAGGTTGTAGCTATATAACTATTTAAATATTTCCTGTTATTTCAGAAATGTTTGAGAACATATGTTTAATCAAATAAAATATTTAAAGTGGGGTTACATGCTATGATTGTCTATGCAAAAAATGGCAGAGGTTTTCAATTTATGTCTATTAAAACAAGACAAGGTAGAAGACCGCTTTGTTATTGCGGTTAGACTATATAAAACAGTAGTAAAAAGTTTCGTATAACACAGCTAGTCTATTGTGGATGCAGTGAGGCCAACAGCACGACAATAAATTGTCAGAATCGCTCCCAATGCTGTCCCTGTATCACGGAAACTACCATTAGGAGATTTGACTTGTCAGGAATGACAATAGTAGTTTTTATATGGACTGGATCCAAAAATATATTTTTATTTTTATTTTACATGAGACTCTGTTACGTTGATGGATTAAAATATGTATTATGTAAAACTATTTAATGCATAGTAGAAATCATCCTCATTATTTATAAAGGAGTTTTAGCATTAATCAATCCAAATAGATTGAATTATAGAAATAATTGTACTGATAAACCTGCGATCCAGTCTCAGACCTATATTTTTAAAGAACAAATATCTAGCCCTTAGAATAGAATAATTTTGCAATTGCATCTGTAAACACAAGTTACTAACACAATTATTTGTAAAATATATATTTGGTAAGTTGTATACATACTGTATATGTTTTAATTAAAATTAAATTAAAAAGCTAATATTTTTTAAGTGTATATAGATTTAAAAAATTGTCTTAAATTTTTGGGAGGAGGAAAAGAGGAAATTAAAATACCAATAAAAAAGTATTTGGTTGAGAGGCTTAGCTATGCGTAAATATAGTGAAGAAACAGTCTTTTATACATCTTAAATACCATTATATGGATATATCATCTTAATACCTATGTTCCTTTTTTAATAATTTAAGTAAAAACGAACTTTTATTTTATAGGGTAATCAGCTTCTACTATGACAATCTCTACTGAGTTACCTGGGTCTTCAATACAATCATAAATGCAATACAACATGTGTCCTATCTCAAACAAAGTTCTGCGTGTCGGTCTGTATGTGTACCTCAATATCCCATAAATTGATTAGGATACAAAAATGAAACGTTATACTAATACTCAACTATGTGACATACAATTCTCCATACAATATATATATATATATTCCTTTAATTTACCGTTTAAATATGGTAGTGGTTTAAGATTCTTAATGTTAAATAACTATAAAAAACTAACATTACACAAAACAATGAGTTAAAATGTAAACCTAACTCAAACGGTTTATCATATTTAAAGACTGAACTATGTATAACGGATTAAAACTCAAATGTAGTACTTAAAATCTTTTTCGATGCTATTATGGTTTTTTCCCTACTTGTGAACACTACATTAAAGGTATCCCCATTATCCATAGTTTAATATTTAAACCTCACACACTGTTTGATTTTGCTTTATTTTGTAAAAAAAATCCATATCTCTCAGTTTCTTTATATATTTAACGTTGAAAAATTAACCTGTCAACATTTTGAAACGGGACATTTTAGGTATGTATCACATAGTTAAACAAGTGTAATATGTTTTACTAATAATATTAATCCGTCTATGAGATATTAAGGATTTTATAAAAAACACATACAGACTGAATGAAACTGTTTGAGATATGACACATGTTATATTGCGTATTTTACCACCTTGTTTGGACCAACTAAATAACACAGTAAAGTCTGTCACAGTTAAAGTAGGACACCTTGTATAGTTTCAAAGGGTTTAAACCCTTCTACACGAGTCTCTACCTGCGGGAGAGCTGACAAACTCCACAAACAAATCCTCGCTTGTCCCGATGATGGAGTAGGGGAACTTCCCCATGCCGCAGAATATCCCAATGACAGGGCTCGCGGCGTCCTTGCCATCGTAGATCTTGATATAGTCGAACGGACAGTGTTCGGCCCCTGTAACACGACATTGGTAACATTACTATGATTTATAAATAAAACAATAAAATAACTAACATATATTGGCTGGACAACGAAATTTGTTTAGCATGAAATAACAATAATAAGGTTTATTTTCCAAAAGCTTTACGACAATACGCAACCGATTTATAATACATTTTGCATATAGTTCACAACGTCTATGCATACATGGACCACCATTTATTGTTTTAATTATTATTATACTGTAAAAAAACACATACAGGTTATACGATACTAAAATAAAAATAGACGATTAAAAAGTAGTTGTTTCCATATAAATTCACTGTACAACAATCTCCCAACCCAATAATACGTTTTGTTGAAATAAGTATCTAAGTGTCTTATATTTATACAACTGAAATGTTTTCGGGGTAAAGTCGTGGGAGTGAGAGTTAATAAAAATAATAAAAGAAGTACGTTTTTTATAATACATTATTTTTTAAGAAAACCATAGAAACCTTATTTGTGAAATAATGGAAAACGAAAGTAATTTATCTTTGAAAGAGTTAATGCAAATTGTGTATCCTTTTTATTTATTTGTTTTGGGTTTAATAAAGATTACAAATAACAAAATTTAAATTACTAAAAATGTTTCCGAAATTTCTTTTTATGTGCGATTAAACTGCATTAGTATACACGTAAATTTTGTCATATATTTTAATTGTTAATATTAAACCCTAAACAGATTTATATTACACGTAAATAATATATTTACACCCAAATATTTATTCATTAAAAACACTTCTCAAATTAATTAGGAACTTGCCTGGTGTTTTTTTTATCATGTGGCATTAACGGTAGATGTCACATTTACATTGAACATAGTATTAATTGTTTCTTAAAGTGATTTATTTAATGTTGTTATAAACATTTAACATTATTTTATATTTAATCTATATTGATTAAGTTATGTATTGAATTATATCACATACACACCTAAAAGCTTTTTGAATATATCTCATATGCCTAAAAGCTTTTTGAAGATTACCATATTCATCCTACTCATGTTTAATATTCAATGGTTGAGAGAGGAAGCAGGAAAACCTAGCTTGCCTGCGGCGGTTTACGTCGAGATATATGGATTGACGTATTTTGAACGTGAAATATGAATATTGCGGGCGAAACATCGGAGGTAAATATTTGAGAAGCTCTGGGCGTCGCGCGTGGCTTCAATAACCGCTAACTCCTGTCTATTGGGGAATTCCATGAAGAATGAAATTCCGAAACAATAATTGCACAGAGTAAAAACTCTGATGTATCACATACAAGTATGGGGTTTTAACTCTTTGGATGTGCACCATAGAATATGTCTACTAAAAATAACCAAAACATGTTGCATTTGATGCAAATGGTTTTCTTTAATTAAACATTTCACCTAAACAAACTGCTAAACTTGATGTAAGATATAACGAAATGGTTGCGCAGAATCAATTACAAATCGGCAAATTGGTTTTTTAAACCCAAATTTAAATATACCCTATTCACCTTTGTTTCTTTATTATTTTTTCATCTGATCGATATTTTTGTTGACTTAAAAACACTATAAATGACCCGTTACTCGAAAAAATTAATATTAAAAAAAATTTCTAGGCTAACAATGAGGTTTTGACCTCAACATAAAGCTTGTTTAAGGGTAGCCTCGTGTTAAGGTAGTGATTGAGCAATGGTGACGACAGTGTCGTTACGACATACTGTTTGTGTTATTTGTACAACTATAATTTACCCACGTTTTATGGGAGAAATGTAAATTGTAATGTTTACCAACAGTAATATATTACAATTAATTTTACTTAACAAATGCCAATGATACCTTTACTGGAAGAATGACCAAGATATTTTACATATCATTCTTATTGAATAATAAAACTTTACTCTTTCAAATATTGTTCTGAATTGTAAATAACAGAAATTCCAAATAAAAAAGAATATATATTCTGAACATATGTTTTTATATTACGTAATTATCATTACATCCATGGCTATATCAAACCCTTCTGAGCAAAGTAAAGGTTTAGCTGCAGAAGCCCAAATTATAGATGTACCTGAAGAAATGGGCCTCATTGGACAGGTCATGATGTTCTCACACCTTTGTCCGTCTATGTTGAACTCTTCGTTCTCAATGTATAACTTGATGAAGGGCAGCCTAGTGTTGAGATGGTAGGAGCAGTGAAGATGACGAGGATACACACCAGGGTAGGCGGGGGACTGGACATAGCACGTCTGTAGTCTGCAGTCTTTGAAAACTCTCTCGCAGTAGGACCTGGGAGAGAAGATATGTTAGTGTAATGTAGGACTTATTAATGGGCAGCTTAGGGTTGAGAGGGTGGCAGCAGTGGAGATTACGGTGATATACCGCAGGGGGGTAGGATGGGGACTGAACATAGCACGTCTGTAGTGTCATGTCTTTGAAAACTCTCTCACAGTAGGACCTAGGAGAGAAGATATGATAGTGTAATGTAGAACTTGATGAAGGGCAGTCTCGTGTTGAGATGGTAGGAGCAGTGAAGATGACGAGGATACACTCCAGGGTAGGCCGGGGACTAGACATAGCACGTCTGTAGTCTGCAGTCTTTGAAAACTCTCTCGCAGTAGGACCTGGGAGAGAAGATATGTTAGTGTAATGTAGGACTTATTAAAGGGCAGCCTAGGGTTGAGAGGGTGGCAGCAGTGGAGATTACGGTGATATACCGCAGGGGGGTAGGATGGGGACTGAACATAGCACGTCTGTAGTGTCATGTCTTTGAAAACTCTCTCACAGTAGGACCTAGGAGAGAAGATATGATAGTGTAATGTAGAACTTGATGAAGGGCAGTCTCGTGTTGAGAGGGCAGCAACAGTGGAGTTTAAGGGGATACACACGAGGGAGGTAGGATGGGGACTGGACATATCACTTCTGTAGTCTGCAGTCTTTGAACCACACAGTAGGACCGAGGAGAGAATATATGTTAGTGTAATGTACAACTTAGTGAAGGGAAGCCTCGTGTTCAGATAATAGTAGCAGAGAAGATGACGGGGATACACACCATGGTAGGCGGGGGATTGGACATAACACGTCCGTAGTCTGCAGTCTTTGAACAAACTCTCACCGTAGGACCTGGACAGTAGATATTTTAGTGTAAAGCAATGCTTCATATAGAGCAGCCTTGTGTGGAGATAGTAGGAGCAGTAGAGAAGGCGAGGATGCACACCATGGTCGGCGGGAGACTATACATACCACGAAATATGTAGTCTGCAGTCTTTGATTTATTTAAATGCGTCACACGACAATGATTGCAGTAATACCTAGGGAAGAGTGTCTTAATATCAAGGTTGTGTAATGAACAATATATTCTAGCATATCATACATCACAGAGTTGTTAAAAGGAATTGAATTATTTTAATCACCTCGTTTACAAACGGTACACCACCTGAAGCTGTAGGAAACTAAAATATCCACAATGGTAGGAATATCCTCAGCTCACTAACACTAAATGTTCATTAGTCACACACTAAAGTTATTGATAAAATAACGGCTTCATTATCTCACTTTAAAATTAGCTTAATAGAACAGTGGTTAGTGTGCTCACTTCATAATCTGAAGTTTGCCAGGACGATCCTGATCAAAATCCTGAGATAATATTGTGAAGGTCGTAAACTGACACTGCTTCCTTTGATCATTAGGCTATTAAATAATAATCTTGGATAGATAATCTGTCGGTCTTAGTCGGTAATAAGGATACGCAAGGTGTCTAACTCATTCTACCCTCATCACTTATTCATATTCACCTTCATATACACCTTTTCTGGGGTCATAAAGAGAGATCAAGTTCAATATTTCCTCAAGGAACCTTCTAGAATATATATTTTTATGACAAATTAAATTTTTAATGATGTATGACAATTCATTATATTGTTTTTTGACAATATTTTATAAACTTAAAGAATCAAAAAAAATATGATTCTGATTCTGATATATGATAGTATGACATATTTTAAAACCCCTGTGAAAGTTCTAATACATAATAGGTTGTACAATTATCCTCATCTAGCAGTTTACCAACCCCAACCCCCCACTTCACACTCACCCCGCGACCACCTGCCCTCTCCTGTTGGGATACAGCTCCGGATGTTGTCCGTACCGCAGGTACACGTCAAACTGCTGCTCGGCGCGGCTGTCGAAGCTGAAGTACGTCTGGTCCGTGAAGTTGTCCACGTGGAACAGCAACTTCACGAAGCTCGTCTCCGATATGAAGGTCTGCGCTTGCTCGGTCTCCCCGCAGAACAGACCGGTGTCTTTGCGGTTGCTGAGTTCTGTCTTGGCGTTGCCGTCCACAATCTGCGACAAGATTTTGGTATTTGATTTTGCATAGGTGTTTTCATTTTCATAAATATGTATAATTTTTTAATTTTGTGGCCATTTTAGTCTTACATTGGCCATCCATATTTACTATTCATCCTTGCGTGGAACGTATGCCGCAATACCGGTTGTGACCCGTTATAATACGATTTTAACATAACTGATAACATTTTCATGCCAGTACTGGGATTCAAACCCACGGCAGGGTCGCTGCCATGGTTCCGGGGTCCAAAGCATTGACCACTAGGCCAGCAACTCACTTTTATAAAACTTAAGTACTGTACCTCGGTTGCGGAGCTTTTTTGAGGAAGGCTAGCCAGTTTGTTTAGATGGCTTGGAGTAATATTTCACCACTTCCTCCAATTGAATATCAGAGTTGTATAGCTCATTTGCCCCTTTTCTGAAGTTTCAGGTCACTCCAGTTGTTATTTATAACTCAAAGACCCTTTTATTTATATTGGATTTGACCACTCTATATGTGCAATCTTTACTCAACAGTTGTAGTCACTGCTCTCAGGAAACCACATGTTAACAATTATTATAAACAACACGTGTATTACTTTCACAGTTCCCTGGTTGATTATGAACACTGATGCGATTTTTTTGTATTTTAAACTACTTAAGCCCAATGTTAGTTTTAATTTTTCATTTTAGTTTTTTACATTATTTGATTTTACCTGGGGATGAGACCTGTCTGGAAATTATTTTTATTCCAGAAATTAATTATTTCCAACTTTTGAAGGAAATCGGTGGTGTCGTTTTTGAGATCAGAGTTACAAGCAAGCACACCGGACGCAAGCAAGCAACTGAAATCAAACCTTACTCATATTAGAGTATAGAATTTAACTGTGTACAGCGTTACGTCAAAATTACGGGAATATTGGTAAAATTATAATGATCCTATTGCAAAGGTAATTGTCGCTTGAAAACTTTAAGTTTGGAATTCATAATATTAAATTTTTTTACAATTTAAAATTGAAAGACAGAAATTATATGGTTTTTATTTATTTGTTGATCCCAATTTATGGAAAATAACGTTAATTTATTGTTTATATTTTTTGAAATAAAAAGCGTAAGTTATAGATAAACATAATCTAACGGTTTTATAAATATATAAATTACAAGTTTACATTCTTTGCTGGGGTTTATAATTGATTTTTTACAATCGTGAAAATACAGAGTGATTAACTATATAATACTTTAATATAAAATGCGTCCTTGAATCATATACAAAATAAATATAGTGCGGGCCTCTTTACAAAAGAATAATGAAATTTCACGGAATAAAATAACATTATGTTAAAAAACAACTAAATAAACACGTTTTTAAAATTTTACGCATGGAATACTTTCACAATACTGGCAATTTCCTTTGAGTAAGAATTCTAGGTCTAGAACCAAATTAAAATAGTGGATCAATATTAAAACATTTAATTTATAAACGTTATTATATCTTTTGGCATTGTTTCTACAATCTTTATACTTTATCAGTTTTTACTAAACAATTATAGTTTGGCAATTATAATAGTTATGAACTTTATATAAATATTTCCACCTACCTGCAGGTAGCCGTTGTGACAATGTGTAGCGTTCACCAACGTCCCCACCTTGAACTTCTTGAACCTGATTCTCAGTATCCAGTCCTTCGGAGTGCCTCGGAAGCTCCGGAAGCGATACCAGCAAGTCATCGGCTTCCCGAGGGTCTCCGGAGTGACTTCCGGTGAGACGACATCCTCGTAGATGTCCACCGTCTTGTTGCAATGATCCTTTCTCACCTCTGGAACCACAGATTAATCAGTTTGAATTGTTAAATACAACTTAATTTGTTGTGCAATGCAGAGAACAAGAAGGATATGGAGGAATGTAAGTGTATACTCCGCAACAGAGTTGGAAACCTAACCTAACCAAATATCCCTTAACTAGCATAACCTAACCTGTAATCTAAAATAGGTTGTACATACATTCAGTCAAACAGTTCATAATTATGCATTATGAACTGTTTGACGGAAGGTATGCACAACCTATTTTAGTCTAAAACAACAGTTCAGGGGCTATAGCATGGATTTTAACCTGTAATAGCGCAAAAACATATACTAGGCAAATCAAGCACTTCCCAATATACATTTGATTGGACTTACTAAATACTCACGCGATAAAATTGGAAGAGACCCTTAAACCTTAAAGCTTGTTATTAAAATTAAAAAGTAAGTTATGATGCTGAATGATTTTACACAGTTTTCAAATTACCTCCTATAAAGGAAAAAAGTCATTGTGTAATCCACAGTATATTTATAAACGGTTATGAATATAAAAAGAATACCAAGTTTTGAATCAAGAGAGAATTTTTTATGAATAAATATGTTATATTTATATTAGGAATACGAGTAAACAACGTATGACTCGGGTACGGAAAGCTAGGCAAATATATCAACGAATATTCCAGTAATATTGACACGCAACTATTCCCTGATGCATTGATCGCCCCTCTTATGTTAATCCCCATTTATAATTAGAAGAAGTTAAGGATCACTGTATGTTTACAAATAATATTTTGATAAACATGACTTTGCTATATGATAGTAATGATTATAGTATGTATTTTTTTTTAATAGACACTATATTTGATTTTTCTTTCATCAGTGTTGATTTTAAATTTTACATTAAATAAAATTATATATAAAATGTTTGTAAATATTCGTACATATAACTATTAGGGATAATTTAAATTCAATTTACACTCATTTAATATCATTTATATATGTATATATAAATATACTAATTCAGTATAACTATTGTTTTTTCCAAGTTATATAAAGATAGTTTTCTTCGCATTGATTACTTTTTCTTAAAAATCTTTAAGAATTATTACTATATATGATATAGTCATAACAAATGTTACTAATAATCCTAATAAAGTATCTGTGTACTACTTTTAGGAGGGTCAAAATTTGAAACATACTTGTGTAAGGCATTCTGATAGTTTTCTGATAGGCGTTCTGTAAAAGTAAATACATAATCCTGGGCTCCGCCCCAGTCTAGTCCAAGCTCTAGTACAAATACAAACTAAGTAATAATACGAATACAAAGTTTTTAAAACAGTTCATCCGATGCATAAAATTGTAACAACTTTGGTACTGCTAACATTTTCAACTATATTAAATTATAGTTAAATTGGAAATTATAAAGTGTATGCACAATTAATAGTTTAACATGGTCGGTACTGATTTATTCAGCTTAAATACATTTTAGAGAACTCTTAACAAATGTCATAGTAATTCAATAAATTACTCCATTTAAGATATCCTAATATCAAGAGAATAAAGAGATAAGTTCCCTAAATTTATTATTTAGAGTTTTTTTTGTAAATATGTTTTTACCATAACTGTAGGAAGAGTATTTATCATTACGGTGTAAACTGTTTATTCGTGGTAAATAAATAAACAGTTAACATATGAATTTTACACCGTACAAAAGTAAGATTAAAAGTAGAGTTTATAGAAACAATAAGTATTTATTCTTTATGTTAAAAAAATACTTAAAATAATAAATAACGTTCTTGTTGGCAGGATTCAAAAACCTAATTTCCTTTAATGTGGCTTTTTGCTAATTGACTCTTTTGAAACGAAAGTTTTGACTTTGTTGGGTGGAAAGTCCCCAATTAAACTTTATTTTTTAACGAATTACTCTAAATAAATGGATCTTATAAAAACTAATTCATTTATGGAAATTTCTTGACAAACCACTAGAAAAGAGTTTATTTTTTTATTTTGGCTTCGCTGTTTTATCTTTCCTTCTGTTGAATGAAACATTTACCAAGCTGAATAGAGATTTTTCTCTCTGTTTGAACCTGAATTAATTTATACTTCTTTATTGACCTAACTTGCGGATGAATTGTGTCACCTACTTGATGTGAAGAGCTTTGACTACTGCGAAAAATTATTTACATATATCAAGGTAAGAGGCAGTTTCACTCATATGAAATCTTTGACATTTTAAAGGTTTTAAAAGTACTTTATCAACCAAAATATACCTTTTCTGGTAGCTGAAGGGTTGGGGGAGACACAGATGACAGCGATAAGGAAGATAACAAACACTATCATTACAGTCGCCATCTTGGATCTTCTTCCTCTCACACCCTCCTCACCGTCTGTAGGTCACGAAGACAACACCGCCTCCTCATCAACGAATTCAAAGTCATCTCACGCACTCCATCTGAAACAATTAAAGATGGAATAGTATCTCTTGAACTCTGTATATAAAGTAAATTTGTTTTTAATACTTTGTACTTATTTGTTAAACTGTTATGTTCCAAGATGGGTATCTGGAAGTCAAGACTTTATGGCCAAATAATTGGTTAGGTTTTAGTCCCTTGCGTAGGGGTAGCAGGAAAAGGAAGAAAACATTTTTTATAAAACTGAAATAGATATAGGATGATTGCTTTGCTGCTGAAATTGACGGAGTGTTCTGATTCCATGTCATTTTCGGTAAGGTCTATGAAACATTAATACTAACTACGATTCAAAATATACACAGTATATCAAGGAAATGAGGACAAACAGATTTATTTTATAAATGTTCCTAAGCAAAAAGAAAAATGAATTTGCTTAAGGACTTCTGCAGCATTAAGAATAATGTTTAAAGCTGAGGATTCTAAAAAATTACAATAATTGTTTATCAACTAATCAAGCAAAAACCAAATAATTTTGGTTAAATGTGTTGACTCCATTACTGTACTGATTTTTGTTATGGAAATTTCATTATTTTGTATAAACATTATTGTAGATAGAATAAATTCAAATTAAATTCAAATGTATATTAAAAATCATATAGTTACTTCATTATTAGCTAATTAACTATAAACATTTCATTTTACCTGTTGGCAGCACTGTAGAAACAGCTGATGTATTTTTAAACTAAGACCAATTAGGATAATTAAGATCATTAGATGGCTGATTCCCAACTAGAAAACTGTACCCGTGAAATAGTAAGTTTCAAACTCAATTTATTATATTTAAAAGAATTTGTATGTACCTGTATGTAAATAATTTCATTGCTAAATATATCTTTGTTGTTTTGTATAATTAAATTTTGTTAATTTCTGAGTAATTATGATATAAATGTAAAATAACCAGTTGTGAATTTTCCTGTAGTGTTCATGTTTTATTCTGATGAAAAAGCACATTGTCACAATTTTGCAAAACTTGAATATTAATGTTAAAATCAATTTTTATTTATCAAATGATGTTTCACTATGTTTTAGATTTAATTAACCAGTTATTATTAAGTTTGGATTTTGTTCCAGACGGGTTTATCTACTTTTCTGTACTACATGGGTTTAGCCAAGTTAATCACTCAACAAACTGTAAGATACATATACTGATATAGTATAGAATATTTATTCATTTAGACAGTGTATCACAAAGTATAAAGTTCAATTTAATAAAATCAAAGTGTCTATAACTAAAATGAACTGCTCTGTAAATCAGTTACCCGACTTACTATGCTTGTAGAATTGCATATCATCCGATGGACCACTGGAATATATAGGCTACAATTCACCACAAGTTATAAGCGGTTGCTCAGTTATTCTAAATTAAATGCATATAAGTGCAGCACTCCTGAAATTGGCAATCTGTGTAGGGGGTGTTGTACATTACAATTCAATGATTTTATAACTATCTTGTTCTCATATTTATTAATGTATTCAATATACGTAAACAAATTTAGGTATTATATTAAGAGGTTATTACGTGATTGTTCCTGCTTGACAGTTCAGTTATAATAGTAACTCTTAACTCAAGAATTATCAAAGAATTTCTTAAAATGTTTCAACTTAATGGTCATCCTTTTATTAGAGTTATCAGTTGTTAATATAGAAAGAATTTAAGACTTGATTACCAAATTTTTTAAAAAAATTTGAAATATATTTGTTAATTTAGAAAATCAGACGTGTTATCAAGATTAAAAGCTGCTTTCGTGTAATTTTTATTGATTAGTAATCCTTTTAAATTTGGATAGTATATGAGACCAAGTTCATTAAATTAGTTACCGTTTCTTGAAAATGTATACATTAATCGTCATTACAAAACGTTCCAATAATGTGCATATTATTGTTCTTTATAAAGGTTTTTCGTTTTAAGGATCTGATAAGGTAAGATACTGTATACTTAACATAGGTACATTTGTTTATGAATGTTAAATTTATAAAGTTACACATTTCATATTGCATATTATTTATTTAAAACACATTGGTCAATTATAGTAATTTTTTTATTTTCCTGTGGTATTTTGTACATTGGTTATATTTTTAATAATGCCAAAAAACAAATTACAAAATTTTAAATACTCTTTAAAAATATAGTGTATCTATGATACCATAGTCAATGGTCTATCCTACCATTTACAAAGTTATGAACAATGTTTAAATAGTTTAGCTTTATTTGTGTTTTCGTGCATGTAAAGAATGGAGGGGATGAAAGAATTAATCTTTGGTTATACAAAGATTATTAATTGAGACCACAGAGAGAGTTTTCACTAACTTACAACCCGTCATAAATACACTAAAACTTTACAAAAATAAAATTACAAGTTACAATAATTGTTATATGTTATGCAACTAAGGATTAAAAATAACAAATTACAAACATTTAACATTGATAAAACATGTTCAATTAACTTTACACTCCTAAATCCTTATAACAAAGAAATATATTTGGACAGTAAGCTCTTACAGACACCTTATGTAGCCTAATATGCCACTAAATAAAAAAAAAACTGTACGTTTTATTATCGTAATTTTGAGTACAAAGTAACTGCAAATAATGGAAAAACACTACAAAAGTGTAAAATATTACATATAAGACTAAGTAAAGAAATTATGAATGCTAATTTCTGGACTTTTATTAATCTTAAATAATGGATTTTGAATCCTAAAAAAAGGTTTGCGTAAAAAAAGTCTGTATTTAGACCACTAATTGCACATATTTGTGATACTATCCATCCCGAGTAATACAGGTATTACATGGTTGTTTTTAAATGTCGTATTAATGTTCGTTGTCGTAAAATTAAAGTTTGACCAACATAAGTATGTTGTTAGTCGTTGGCTAGACAGTTGCTCCAACTCCTTTTAGCACCAAACTTTTAAAGAATAAATAAACTAATTTTAGTGGTGAGAATATATTTGAAAATATTACATTTACATTTATTACTTTACAATTGCGTTAGCCAACAATTTTTGATTTGATTTAGTATATACAGTATAAATAATAAACTTTGAAAATATTAATAATAGTACACAACATATTAATTAGATAGTTGTTTCCTTATTAATAAACTAGGGGAAGTAATACAATTTAATCAAAATAGAAGTATAGGACATTCAATGTAATATTGAGACGGAATTCACTGGCAGTTCAATATGTCAAATGGTCCAGTGAGTTGGACTAAACCTCCCCCTTACCCCGGGAATCGATAAAAGGATGGAGGGGTTGAAAACAACAAAGCCTATACGCTCTCCATATGTACATTTAGTGTCCGAGTAAGTTTAACAAATATTTATATGAACTAATTTAATATTTGTTCGTACTTGTTTACTGCAACAAATGATACAGATGTAGTTAGTCCAGATGTATTTACCTTTACTACCAGCACACTTACAATAAGACACTTCTAAAAACTTCCTTTCAATCATGACTTTGCATTGGAGAAATATGCATTTCCGTTGTGTCTGGATTAACATGTATGATTTATAGTGCACTACAAAATTGTAAGGGGGCAAAAATAAAACCAGAATGCAATTATAATTGATCTTTTTACTGCAGACAGTGACCACAGTAAGTCATGGGAATATAATTAAGAGTTTATAGAAGTGATAAAAATGGAATAAAAATTAGAGCTATTTACAATAATTTTATTTAGGAATACAACATGTGAGTAAAAATACACAATAAATATTCAGTTGGTTTCCTACTATCAGTAAAAACTAGATAGATATCGTATGTAGTTGGCTATAAATTTATATCAGATTTATTTACAATAATTTAAAATAATAAATTTAAATTTACTTTTTAAATGCAAGTATTTTAATTTTGTACATGCTTTTATTTTTATTTTCATTTTTTGTAGTATATTAATGTATCTAATAGAATGTAAAATATTTTTCATGAGTTCATAAGTTTTCAATGTAAAAATATAATACTGAAAGACTGAACACCTACAGTTTCTTATTTCTCTAATACTAATAATTATGATTTTAGAAATCTTAAGAATAAAATACTATGAAATTTATAACAAAACCTAAACCAAAAAACATAAAAAGATCTGCCTTGCACTTTTTGTATGATTGTTCGATCATTGCAGTACGGTACGCATTTCACTACAAATTAATAATATTTTAATTTATATTAAAAAAAATTATTTAATAAATGCAGTTATCATAAAAACTAATAACCTTACAAATAAGCTGAAAGCTTCTGAAAATGTAATACATCCATAACATGACTTTTTATTAATATAGTTTTACAGCGGGACAAGATCTAATTGTATGGTTTTATAAAGATATTGTAATCGACTAATTATTAATAAACTATTCTAGAAACGCTAGAAACCCAGTTTTATGACGTATGGGGATGTAGGATTTGACCCCGTCTTCAGGTGAAAGGAATATTTAGAACATAATGAAACTATTAGAAAATTCACGGACTTATTATTTTGACTGTTTTTAAAGTTTGTACTTTTCCAGATTAGCCTGTATTGTGCCAATAGTTTTGTATTGTTCTAGGTAATCTTCTCATTAGGATACGATAGATTCTAAATCTCAAAAAGTCGGAAAACTTGTTATTTTCTAATAAGTGATGGCACATGTCTGCAATAACCTCTTAATTAAGTTAAACTCACAATTGAGCACTAGTAATAATAATTCGATTTTGACTAAAAATAAATTTTATAATGAGCGTCAACAATAACACCAAAAACAAACGTTTGAAACATATCTTTTTAAAAATAATTTTGTTTACATTTATACTAGAATTTGACTAAGAATATGTTATATTACTCCTGAAACTTCAATCTGATGAATATTTTAAGTTAGAGTTGAAGCTAGTGTGAATTTACTTAGGGCGGAGTAGGTAGTTAGGTTCCTCAGGGACAATTGCCAGGACTCGCTTCTCGCCTTCCGTTTGCCCTTTAATTAGCACTTATACGTCACCATCAATTGACAGAGATACTTCAACGTTTAAAACTGAAAAAATATGATTGGCGTACTTATGAACATTAATATTACGACAATTTTAGTCGTTTTGTATACGTTGCTATTCGTTGATAAAAAATTGTTATCAATGGTATTTATTAAGTGTCATTGTATTTTTAAAAGTGCCATGTTCTAGGCATTTACTTAAATCCTGGATTATATAGGTTTTTCTGATATTTTCAACTGCAATCACAGAAAATGTAAAATCATAATATAACAACTAAATTTAATGGTATCGAGAGACGATCAATTGGTATAAGTTTTAAGTTCAGTAGAACTTTAAAATATAATTCAAAATAAAACAAAACCATAACTATATGGTAATCTTATTTAATTTAAATTGATGTCATATTTACTTTAGTTGTAATTACATTAATTCAATTCCATCGGAAAAACCATTTCCATATATTATAACGCCAAACTATTGTCAAACTAGATCCAATCGATTTCCAAGCGAAGTAAAAAGTATTATTATCAAGGTGAATCCAAAATAACTATAACAATCAACAATAAATTCACTGAAGTTGCTATTATTAGACATTGTTTTGATAACAAAACATCAATTATAATTTTCTTATAAATTTAAAAAACTTAAAAGTTATATACAATGAAAAGAAAACAACACAAAGTTATAAGTTTTCTAACAATAAAACCTGATGTTCAATCAGGTAGCAGTGAAGATTATTTTATATTTAACACTTGTTTTGAGTTTTCCCCATTATTTGAAAGCAAACATCCGAAAACATTAATGAAGAACATGATTGTTTTTCACTAATAATTCTGAAATATAATTGTTAAATTTATAATATGAAGTATTCAACTATTTATGACATTACCTGTAATACTTACTTAAGCTTAAAAGAAGCAAATATTATTTTATACATCTAATGTAATGAACTGGTAAAACCAAACTTGTAATATTATTACTAACATGATACTTTGGTTTAGTACTCAATACATTCCAATTTTAATGATTGTTCTAATTATTGTTCGTACAAAAAATTTGAACGTTATTTTGACCGTTAGAAAAATTCATAGGAAAATATATTAAAAGTAATTTTGTAAAAGTCTCTAGAACTCAGATGTCTTCATCAGTGATGAGGAGAGGATGCCTAGATATTTTTTTAATGAATAGTGCAGAGTATTTTCTATTTGATTTAAGCTCTGAGAGAGTTTGTTGAAATTCTATTAAAAATAATTTGGAAGTAGAAGATAGTGAAACAATTTATAAGAGCATATATTTTGTATATATTGTTTCTTAAAATTACGTCGTTATCATTTCACAATCAGCAAAATAAAGAAAGAAAACTAAATTACAACCTAAGATTAAAACACAATATAGTTTGTAGAGTGTCTGTTATAATGAGGAGTACCAGTTTGGAGAGGGAGTGGGGCGATGATTTTGGGGTGAGAGGTAGTAAGGGGTAAGATGGGTGAGAGGAAAGCTTAAGTATTGTTCTGTGTTGGGTTACTCGTGGGGGCGATTCTCAGATTCGTCACCCCCTTCCCTAACTGCAGCTCTTGGGGCTTATTAGTTCCTTAACTGTTGAATTGAAGGGCATAAAATCTCCAAAAGGTTATTAAATAAGAAGAATTGCTCGCTTTTTATCTGATTCTTTGTTTTAGCAGCAGTAAGACTTATTTCATTTTAAAACACCAGTTTTTATTTAATGTAATATCATACACATGTCAGATGTATGACCTTCAGTGAATTATATGACCTTTGAGTGGTTTAAACGTTTTTAGTGTTCATTTTTCTATGTATAAAGAATAATTGTACATGGAACTTAAAAAAAATTTTGACACCTGTAATGTTTGTATGAGAAGGTTGGTGGGTAAATATTAGTTTTTTGGTACAACCCCTTCTAACATCATTAAATACATAATAATTTCAGGTTAAATACATATTAGAATTGCGCAATTAGATTAGCTTTTTGATTTGATTTCCTTATAAAATTGAAAGCAAGTGAACAAATAAAGCTGCTGGGAAAATACGTTTTTCCACAAAACAATTGAAATTCTATGCATTATATAAAGCTTAAATATACATCTTATATAAATAATGAAAACACAGCTTAGAATTATTATAAAATTTATCTACTAAATATAGGCTCCAAGCCATCAATTATCATTAAATATTCATTTAAATATAGCCTACTAAAATAAGTAACTTTTAGCATAACAAATATACAACTTGGATTATAAACAGAGTGAAGTATTACTTTCATTATGGCCACATATTAAACCATAGTTTAAAAAATTGCAACATAGATAAAGTAAATATTTTATAAGTTAATGTATACTACAGTTAATTTTTTTTGCGAGTTTACCTCGTTAGACATCTAATAGCAATATTTTAAAGAATGTCTTACAACACTGGTACGTGGAAACCTCATAAGCTAAGGAGCGAGAAGAGACTACTTCCGGTCTCAAACTTCCGCTCCCACCGGACTTCCTGAGTCTGCAAAACGCTATACGTGGTTTAAAGGTAGTTTTATTTATAACAGTTGTTGATTTTGTCAGCTGATCATGTATTGCGTTATACTTGTTTGATTTTTTTTTAAGAAACAGAGTAATCCATTTTAACAAAAAATAATAATGTAAATAATCTTGAAATAGAAACATATTATTTTTGTCCGAGAAAACCCAATTTTAATCCAGCATTTTAGTAGTATAAATAAAATATTAAATTTAAATATATATTCAATACTATTATAAAAATGTGAATAGTAAAACATGCATTCTTATACATTTTATTAATTGAAATTAATCAAACAGTTATATGAAGACTTGTTCTATGAACACTTGTTACAAGTGAAAACCTATTCAAAGTATATGGTACATTAATAATTTTGGAATATTGAATATTGAGAAGTGAAAAATTGTGAAAAATTATTCCGATAGAGCCATTATAAATTATTGTGTTCATGTATCATATATTTGTTTTTTAGTTAGCTGTATTTTAAACGGAAACTTTTGACAAACTATGAATTCATAACAAATCATTAAATACTAAACATTTTTTCATTACTGTTCTTGACAAATTAAGGCTTTTTAAAATAATTTTAATTTATAAATAATTAAATTGTTTTTATACAAGGCAAATGTTTTAATTTCTACAATAATTTTTATTGAAATTTGAAAAATATTAGGTTAAAAGAAATATCGCCTCCATTTATCAAGCTATGTCGTCAAATGTTTTCATAGTTTTTCTAATAACTTACAAAATTCGATTGAATTGCTTAATATATAAATAAGTATACAAAATAAGCATCTGTACACTATTAATTCTTACCGGTGAAAGCAACTGCCCCTGAAACAAAATAATAACAAATTTAGTACAAATAGAACTTGGTTTCAAAATTCATAAATACAGCAGCTATTTGTATTGTAACAAAAGCTTATGATTATTTCGTGATATATTTATGAGCAATATAATAATTTAATTCTAAGAGGATGAACGTAATAAATTAAATTATATATTTATAAATAGGATTAATTCTACATGAAAGAGATGTTTTGCTTTCAGCACAGCTATTTTTATTGTAAAAAATTCTAATGATAATTTCGTGATATATTTATGAGCAATATAATAATTTAATTCTAAGAGGATGAACGTAATAAATTAAATTAAATATTTATAAATAGGATCAATTTTATAAGAAAGAGATGTTTTGGCCTTCAGCACAGCGGGGGTTTTATTGTGCGCCACATGAAAACGATAAAACCACAAGTGTTATGTTACCATTTATTTTCTATTGTTTGTAAGGCTTTGATTCAAAACGAAAATGAAGCTGTAATGTCATGGATTTACCTATTAATGGAATGCAAACTTTATTCAGTAGTACAAGCAATCTACAGGTTATATTTAAATTATTCCATATGGATATCGCATCATTGCAAGAAATACTTTATCAAATACACTTAGGGAGGAATTCACGAACGCTCCTCCAAGCTTCCTTACCTTTAACCTTCCTTGATCCGTCCTCCGACCTTCCTTCAACCTCCCTCAAGGAACTGTATAAGGAGTGTTTAAGAGAGTTTAAAGGCCGGTTGGAGGATGGTTGGTGGAAATGGTCTTACAGCTGATTCGTTAAATCAAAACAAAGGCTAGATTGGTTATGTTGTTGACAACAAATAGATTCCCCGTTGGTATACAGTTGCTTACGGTTTAACACTAAACCTGTAGTGTTATTAGATCCATTGTCTGTAAATGATACTGAATTTTTATTTAGATATTATTTTGTTGTATTCTCACTCGTAAATCTGATTTTAAATTCTAGTAAATTCTTTAGGATTAAGTCGAATCCTAAGCTGGGTTTGAATCTATTGACTACACATCAAAACATCGATACATTTTGATGGAGGTTTTTAACAGGGCAGTATGGATTAAAAGTTTTGAATGTTTATCCAGCTTCTATCAGAGAGCCATAATTATTTTTATACAGTTTTTATCAGAGAGTGTAATATTATTAGTTTAAAACCTTAATTTATGCATTCTTATAACATATACAATTTTATTTTAAGATTAATTTAAGTAAGTATATGTTTTCACACAAAATAGCATGTGTTGTAGGCTATGTAAAGTTTAACTGCGGATACGGTGAACTGAGGTTATACGATTGAATATAAACTAACTGTTGCATAAGTTACTGAACAAAAAGCATAAAGAGCTTTTTAAGGGGAATTTCCTAACATTGTTTACGTTAGAGATAGCGGTATAAGTAGAGGCGTAACATAAGGAAAGAAGGGCGTAGGCATAACTAAGATACCTTTGAAGATATAAACCATCACTGACGTACACTTAGGCTTAAGCCTCACGTGTAATATTATGTGTTATCATGTAGTCTAGCAACGGTTAATGAAAGGTATTAGTGGATGTTCATATTTCTTAGAGACGAGTTTTAAAATAAAAATGGAACATCGTTTAAGTAATGCTAGAATATCGGTTAAACTTCTCTTAAATTTTTAAATATGTACTTTTTTAGTACAGGAAAAACTATTTACTCTTGATGACACTTTTATATTTGAAATCAAAGAACTTCATTACTTTTTTCTCTATAAAAACGTTTTTTAACAACTCGATTTTAGTTGATTCATTCCTCTTTAAACTTTGACGTACATTATGTAAATAAATAATAATCAAATGAGGTACTGCGCATACACGTTGGCCATCTGTGTTTAACTAACGCATAAAAAAAACTAGTAAATAACTACTGCCGGATATCTCCATTTTTCATATAAATTAAATTGTTTATATATATTTAATTAAAACGAAATTAGCTATTAGCATAACTGCCATTAAAAGTTATCTTGTCGAATTAATTATTACAATTCATCACGAAACAAAAATAGGAGTTTATCAATTATGCTTTGTTAGGATACCAGCACTTACGATGGATTAATCTCAAAGGAACGTCTGTGAAATCGGGATTTTCATTTGAGGATGGTTGGAAGAAGGTTGAAGGAAGGTCGGAGGCCGGATCAAGGGAGGTTAAAGGTATGGAAGTTTGGAGGAGCGTCGGTGAATTCCGCCCTTAATGTTGGGATCACAATAATATGTTTTAACTTGAAATATAATTTATACAGTACAACTTTACGTTGTAATGTTCAAAGCTTGCTTAAATTGGAATATACTATATGGTTGTGGTTTGTTTAAATAACTGTTAAGGACTTTTGATGTCAAGTAGTGGGATAGGGTTACGTATTCACCATGTAAAAGGTGTATATTTTTTACGGGATGTAATAAAAGACGTCTTACAACACTTAAGATATATTTACACTTATACTGATTCACATACAGACGGTAAACATATATAAAAGATGGTACTAAGCTATCGATTTCGACCAGTCACACCAGTCATCATCAGGCCAATGAGAGAATATTTCTTTAAACATTGTTTATATTTAAAGAAAAATGTAAAAATAGAGATAAATTGATTAACAAACAAGTTAACTTCGACTCTGGTGGCACATTTAGGAACCTGTATCCGGAACTTCCGGTAGCCAATAGGATATAAGCAAGGACGCCATTTTGATTCTGTCAGTTCTCTCATTGGCCTGATGATGACTGGTGTGACTGGTCGAAATCGATAGGTCAGTTCTCTCATTGGCCTGATGATGACTGGTGTGACTGGTCGAACTCGATAGCCTAGTACCATCTTTTATATATGTTTACCGTCTGTATGTGAATCAGTATAAGTGTAAATATATCTTAAGTGTTGTAAGACGTCTTTTATTACATCCCGTAAGTAATAACAACACGTAATATGCTAATAAAAAAGTTGTTTATATTTTTTATGACAGATGGATTAATGGTTATTATTTATTTGTATTTATTTGTTGTGTTTAAGTTAATATAAATTCCTTTAGTTTTTAATATTCAACATATAATTTATGCTACCTCAAGAAGGCTCCCTTAACCTAAAACCACTATCATTATTATTGGGAATAGATAAGTATCATGCCCTTAAAACAACCAAAATATTATACTTGCATAAATTAAAAAAGTATTTTGGTTAAATAGTACTAACTTAACGACAATGTTTTTCCTCCTTAACATCAACAAAATAGTGATACATATTTAAGCTCTGATAACTCTAACACATCAGCCTACGTTCGTCTTTCATGCCCTCATTATATGTGCACCACTATCAAGTTACTAGGCTATAATGAGGATGTTCTCAAAGCGGTTGCCATGGAGGGTGACGCGACGCGTGCTTTGTTATTCCCCAGTTGGCTTTGTCGTGTGGATCCCTGGATTGTGTGGTTACTGAGCCAGACTTCCCTTCACAACGATTCCCTTCCAGAATTGACATGCACAGCGTATGCTCTGTGTTTCTTTACACGGAACTTATTCTACCATCCTGATCAAATTAAAAATATACAATTTTATCGAATCGTTAATAGTTACCCGACATAATTGACTTTAATATTGTAAAGATTATAAGTGCTTTGATATTTGTTTTAAAAAACTAAAAAAATATGTAAAATGTAATAATACATAAACATACTGGCCTCAGGCCCCCACTAAGGGTTTCCCCTAAAAAGGTTTATACAAAAGGTCAAGTTAGCATGAAGGCATTAGATAGTTCGAAGTTGTACTAGATCAAAAAAGCATGGTTAACAAATACAAACATACCAGATATTTAAAATATGCAATCTTTTATTAGTTATGATTAAGGCTATAAATAAAAAATACTAGCATGTGGGCTATGGGTATAAATACTAAACCACCACAAAAAAACTAAATTGTGTTTTTGACTACATCTAATTCATCAGTAACAAGTTGAACCTAACATATGGAGAGCATTACTTACTATCTGAGAGTAACCAAAACACCGAGTGAACAAAATTAATCGTCTTCAGAATAGTTAGTCAGTTAGTGAGTTATACATAAGCCTGTATATATATATTATATTATAAGTTTATTTTATACTTGTGGAAAACCCGAAATCTGTTAGTAAACATATAAAATACCCCCGTCGCAGCAAACCTGCATACTCAGCGAATTTCCAATGAATTATAACATAACACATTAAGCCTCTTAACAAGATTCATAAGAAATATATTCAAAAAGAAGCGATATTTAAAATATTAATTATTCTCCATAAGAATAACATAGGGGATGAGTACGCAGGTTTGCTGCAACAAGGAACACAAAATAATGGGTTTTTATGCAAATATCATTAGAACTCATTTAACTTAAGTCACATACCAAGTTTCATCCATATACATTCATAAATAACTGATATATAACATTTTAAGTATTTTCCATAAGAATAACATGGGGACCAAGTACCTAGGTTTGCTGCTACAGGAACCATAGGCAAAAAATTGATTTTTTGTGCAAACAACAACAAACCACAACCAAATAAAGCCATATACAAAATTTTGCCAGTTTACGTTCATAAATAAGCGAGATATACAATTTTCCTTTTTCTCCATAAGAATAACATTAGACAACGTACTGTGTTTAGCACTTTCAATATCTCGGTAACCAATTGACGTAGAGCAATGATCAAAATACCAAATTGTTTGTTCTTTTAAGCTGAATTTAATGGTATAAATTAAAATTGGATTTAAATTAAAATTACATGTGAAAACCCCAAAAAACACATTTTTGGGGTACAAAACCCCCCAAAAACCGCCCTTCGGATGGTGCGATTCATCTGGTTTTCGAACTCGTTCAAATAAATGGTACTTTACACATTTGTACCAAATTCCATTAAGATCGGACCTTTTTTACGAGAGTTATCGTGCTTACGGACACACACATATATATATATATATATATATATATATATATATATATATACATATATAAAATTTGAACGAATGGTGTTTTTGGCATCTGGGGACCTCAAAATGAAAAGTTATCATGGTCTCGGGCTTAAGTCTTACCATGAGACCTACGGTAATAGCTTCTTCCCTATAGGGGAAATTCGCTAAAACATATATTGTGTGGAGAATTATATATTATATTATATTATATTACAGGAACAACGCAAACGATTATGAAAGTTATGTTAAAAAAACACGTGGGGAAAACCAATTATATCTTGCCCGGAACCTTGCACGTGATTTGACATTCGTGTTTACTCGTTCATACCATTGTTTTGTTATTACGAGAGGATTCTAAAATTTGTTGAAGAAGATTTCTCATTACATATAACTATCTCTGAGTATTATATCACTGAAAAATAAGCTTTAAATTTATGTTTTATTCTGTGTCATTATAATTTAAAATATCTGTGTTTATTTTAGGAATTTAATTTTATTTTTATTTTTAATTTTTATTTATGACGGAATTATTTATAAAATGATTCTCCTTTTAATTTTGTCTTATAAAATCAAATGTAAAATAGTTAAATAATATTTTAAAGCAATCATTAATATCTACGCTGTACATATATTACAATTGGATATTCAGTCCAAAACTATTATTGTTTTTGAAAGTCTCTAAAACAGGTGAATTAATGTCCCGTAATTGTTAAGTTAGCTAAGCGTCTCCATCATTGCCTACTTCAAGATAAATAATGTATCGTAAATAATAGTAAATAATTAAATATTTCAAAGCCAACCTTATTTGTAAGTTTTAGATTAACAATATTAAGAAATATGTCATGAAGTAGAAACAAACTAAAGAATATGTGTAATATTCACAAATAACGTCAGAATTTTAAATTTAATTAAAATTTAAATGATTACGGTATATGTGAATATTGCAAATTTTCTTTAGTTTGTTTCTACTTCATAACACATCAAGGCATGATTTTAATTAAAATTTAAATGATAACGGTATATGTAAATATTACACATATTCCTTAGTTTGTTTCTACTTCATGACATATTTCTTAATATTGTTAATCTAAAACTTAAAAATAATGTTGGCTTTGAAATATTTAATTATTTATTATTATTTACAATATATTATGTATTTTGAAATAGCCAGTGAAAGACACCTTTTGCTCACTTAACAATTACGGGACATTAATTCACCTGTTTTAGATACTCTTTGTTGGTTTATTTGTGCAATACATAATTTTTTTTTTAATGTCTCCTTTATTTTGAGATTAAAGATCACTTTGTTTTCACTCACCTACCTATGTTTTACGAACTTTCATAATTTACAATAGCAATCCAACCAGCAGCACCAAGTTGTGTTAGGAATGTTTTAGGAAGGACGATTGGATTCCAAGAGTTATGTTTTGGGGTTGTAAAGATACTTACTTAGGCCTCCAACTAATTAACTTTATTCATTATCTTCATGGCAAGCTTTCATAAGTTGTAACAGTAAAGTAAACTTTAAAATTGAAATATAAATACACAAATATCTTTATCTGTTGTTTAAAAGGCGGTATATATTTTTAAATCTCTAAGTTTGTACTGAATGTAGCTAAGTGGGAAGTCTGCCCTTCCCAAACTAAATGAGTTCACGTTACATAGATATCATGGAATCAGGTGCCGTATGGTAGGTTGAATGGAGCGTTTTTTTTTTAATCCCTAAATGTAACAACCTCTACGGTTTTTATTTTAATTTTGTTTACTGATATTCGCAGCACTGTTCATGGTTATTTCATTGATTAAGTCAATCAACCATTCCCTTCTAGTGAGTACGTGGTGTGTCTGAAAACCAGCGTGATTGGTGATGACAAATTATACTGTCATCTTGCCTTTGAAAAAGGAGTCATAAGTATGAAAAATGTCATCGGTGGTTGTTTTACTATGTGAAATTCCAGAGAACCAATGAAGTAACCCCAATAAATGCCTTCTCTTATTCTGTCAAAATAAAAATGTGCTAATTTACCTATGCATGAATACAAAAAATCTCAATATATTTAGTAGATGCAGGTAATTTCTTATTTGATGTTTTAACTTAACAAAGCTGTATTTCAGTTTTCTTATAAATTGTTTTTGTACTTACTAAATTTACATAGAATAAAATAGGACATTACATTCCTATGTATGTAACATTAAATATATATATATAAAACTCTACTCTCCAATAATTTAACTTATATATGTGCGTTTAACTAGGAAATTAACGTAGTATGTACCACTATAAAGCGTATGTGCGTATGCTCATATGAATATTTTTCTAGAGAACGTATAAAACTATAATCATCAATTCTGTAGTTTTTGTACGATAAAGATAATATATAACAACAAACTTCAAACAATACTAGACCTAACCAACATAAGGGTGGAGGTTGGGTGGTAAATTCATCCCCTTCATCGTAATTAACTGCATTCAACCTAACGTAAACCAAGTTGTTGCACTGTAATTTATCACTGGGAGTAGCAATTTATCAAGTTGTTGTGAAATGGATGCTCAAAATTGTGTATGCCAGTGCATATTACTCATTTGGAATTTTATGCGTCAGTAAAATACTTTAGAAAATCGATGAAGTAAATTAGTTTATTCGATAATTTTTATTTTGAACAGAGATTGTGGATTGTTATTTATAACTGTTTTGAAATAATTAGATAATCTATTAGGTCTTAAAGATTCGGAAATAATACCTTAAACACATAGTGCTCAACAACCATGAAAGCTTTAATTTCTGTCTTATATAAATAAGCTATCAATATTTTCTTAGTTCCAACCGTACAGAGGTCCTGCCAAGGCCACCGGGAATCCATTTAGGAATTTAGAACTCATTAAAAAATTAATTCTGAATAAAACCATAATTATGTGGTATATTTATTTTAGATTTCAATATAATTTGTAACCACTGTTGTTTACAAATAGAACATGAGTGCAATAAATACAAAGGTGTAATGGAATATCAACGTTTTATGAAGGAAACCCGCATATTGTGTATAGTGAAAGGCCCATGTTTTATATTTATAATACAGTAAATGCCAATTAAAATTTATTTTTGTAGTAAATTATACCTTTTCACTAAAAAATAGTGACGCAGTGCCATGTTAAAAACATGTTTTAAATGTCATTAACGAAATAAAAATAAATAATACACTAGTAAGGCTTAGCCCCAAACATGAACTAATATTTTCTCTCATAATTTACAGTGAAAATATTTTAATTTTGTTTTTAATTGAAAATTTATGAAAATTTATTCTATCGAACATGGTTTGTAGTCTATTTAACACATTGCCTTTTATAACAGTTTGACAATAAAAACTAATCTCTAAATTTTAGCTGGTTAGTTAAATTATTGATTGTAGGCTCAATGCATTAAATATAACTGAGTCAATACCATTATTGACTTTCAGAAAAAATTAAATTTTAGAAATATTTGCAATACGATCTGTAGATAAATTTTAAATGTTGTGAAGGTCTGTCTAGTTAATCCCTTTTATTTTTCTGGCGAGGATTAACACAGACCCAAATATGTGTGAATCATTTATTTTAACTGACTGTATAATGAATGAATCCAATAATTATGAATCTTGTATTAAATGTGTATGGTGCTATAAGATAAATTATGATGAAACTAGACATGTTAGAGAAGTCCTGAAACAATCGAGTATTCAGACCGTTTAGAACTTGTTTCTTTGTTCTTTTATTCCATTGCCAACTGTATTTTTGTAAGTATATCTCTCACAATTTTAAGGATAGTTCAAACCACTCTTATATTTTTAAACCACGGGAATCGGACCCGTGACCCCTTGAACCGAAGGTTAAGATACCAATAGGCTAGCAAGACACCCAATACAGTGCACTGATTGGTGATATAAATAGCTTTCATACTGGTTAAAGTAAAACCCATTGTAAACCTTTTCTTCAATTTTTGGATTATTTATAAACAGTTTGCAATTGCTGAAATATTGAATGAGTTGGAAATTTTGGTCGATCTCCAATAAACATAAGTTTCCTGAGAGCTTAGGCAACACTGAACCACCTCCTCCAACAACCCTTTAAAATGTTTATTCATGACAACAGTGTGGATGGTAAGATCCTAAGACAAAGTGGTTTATAATGTACCATTTATTTTATTATGCTTGTACAGTACAAAAAGAACAATATAAGTAAATGGAAATATCCAATTAATATTAAGTTCAAATTACTTCCAATTTATGGATATTATTAACTGTAGGTTTGCAGTAATAAAACAATTCATTTAAATTTTTTATAGACAGTGGAATTTCTATTAACCGTCACCTTCAGGACCAGGACCGTCACGGATAACTAAATAAACGGATAATATAAATGTTTAAATTTTAAACTGTGAAATGAAATAATAAAAATTCCAATAATAACAAATTGGAATTTTTATAAGTTCATTTCACAGTTTAAAACTATTTAAATTGATTTAAAATAACTAGCTCCTAGTAAATTATGAATAGAAATGCCATTATATAAACGTGTACAGTAACTAGATTAAAAATAGTTTGGGAGAGAAATTAAAATAAACCTGTGGACAAAAGGATAATGCTTTACAGTACATACATATATATTTTGTTAGAAATAACATAATAGCTTGTACAGTTGTTCATACAGTGCCGGACGGCTAAAATCACGATGCTAACAAATCGTAAAATTCTCATAGACGGACGATGGATAACAGAGAGTGACAGTTAAGAGTGACGGTTGATCGAGGTTTTACTGTAAGTCTTTATATAATTCTTTAATTTCTACTAAAATAAAGATAAAACTGATGTCAGAGTTGTTGTTTTTTATAATAACGCATTTATTTACACTTAAAATAATAATAGTTTTATTAACATTGACAGTTCGCACAGATAATTGAATTTTCACCCAAATAAATTTAATTTATGTAATTTGTTTTGAATCTGCTTTAAATGGTACATTCAAAAAAGGTTCCATGATAAAAATAAATTGTTCTAACTGGTAAAACTATTTTACAACAATGAAATTTTATATTCAGTTTAAATTTGTAATCATAACATTAACTAAACATGATTATAAATTTGAGAGAACCGAAAGGGTTTAGTCATGTAATGCAACTGTTTAGAATATAATTAATATATAATATTTGTTTTTTTGTTTATGATATTTTAGTTTAATTATAATCTTTTTAACTCCCAATCGTTTGAATGATCATATAAAACAAACCCCTATCGATATTATAGTTTCGTGTAAATGCAATGAACTTTAATTAGTGTTTTATTAATAATCATATTTTTATCATATAATCATATTACCATGGGTTATTCACATATATGTGTATAGTTAAAAATCCTTTTAACTACCGATGGAGGATAAATGTACAATTATATTTTCATTATTCAACTGAGGACCTCCATCAATTGGATGAATCATGTTTCTTTGTAAAATGGTATTTGACCTTTCTCTTAGACCGCAACATTAAATCTGCTTGATCTAAACGATTACCACTTTTGATGAGTAATAAGTCACTCATTAGGTTGTGTCATTGCTATAATATTTATGTTGTATTACGTTATAGTTTTAGACATAACAAAACATGTTTCATATATTTTATGCAGTTTGCATCGTAAATATATTTAAATAAAAATCTGTATGAATGTACTACCCGTTCTTTACTACTATTTAATATTATACGAAAGGTCTTGTTTATGGTGTTTTATATGTTTCACGGTATTTAGTGACAAAACAACTGTATGATTTATCAATGATCTCTGCTTTATTATAAAAGTAGACTCTAAACCAACTGCGATATTTCACGTTGACTTTAAGAAACTCAAAATAAGTCCACTAAGTGTCTTGTAATTAATTATGTTTAGTAGACTAATCATTTACGGTAGGAAGAAACATCCAACAGGATAAATAAACTACAACTCATAACACTATAAATTGTATTCACAGTTATACTGTTCTCTGATTGCCCTGATGATATGCGGTGTAACTGATTGAAATAAATCGCCTTGTATCATCTGTTTTGTATTTTTACCGTATTTTACGTACGTATAGAACAAGTTTAAATCTATTTTAGTTTTTTAAGACGTAGTTTATTTATCCTATTTAATTGTAATGACACTTTGTGCTACTTAAGATATTATTAAAACTAAATCAAACCAAATTGTGTCTAACAAGAGTACGTATTACATTGATAAGTGTAGTCTATATTTATTGTCACTGAAATGGGGGAATAATTAAATACAGTTCGGTAATTAGGAATTAAAGTTTATGGATTCTCTAAAGATATATAACGTATAATACATTTAGAAACTTGACTGACAGTCTCTTGTAACGAATAGGATTGTGTAATCCCGCGTGCGGTTTGGGGTTAAAGATTGATGAAGATCCCCTCACGCCCAAACGTTATTGTTGAAGATTGATTTGTTTTAAGACACTGCTTCACTAATCGTCACAACATATTTTGACTCCCTATTAGTGTTTTAAGTAGTATTAACATTACATAATATAACATATGCTAATATATAGTTGTTATAGCATATTTTAAATAGTGATAAGTATAATATTTATTAGCTATTACAATAATAATACTCGTAGAAGAAGAAACTACGACCAATTTAGTTTTAACGACCAATTACAAAAACTAATTTATAAATAATAAAAAAACACTGTTTATCTTAAAGTGTAAAATTAATACCTCAACAACTTATAAATTTAAATTAGAAAATAAATTATTACAAATGAGATGGTAAATTACTATGTTTTATTCAATTAATTATAATATTAATAGTAACGAAATTTAGATGTTATTTAACAAAACTTTTACCGATTATTTATTTGGATTTCGTACTTGTAAAATATGTCTGTTTGGTCAGTAGTATATACGGAAAAATGTTGTTTATATATGTAAATACTTATATTAGATTACACAAATTAACTATTTATGCTGCACATATTAGTTGAAAGAATAATCTGCACATATTATTGTACTAATATTATTGTTTTTCGCATTCTTATGTGCACAACAAATTTTAGTATTTAATGGATTAAATAGTTAATTAAAATGAACATGCTAACATGTTACATTTTAATATAAGATTTTCAAAATAAACCATCAATTTAATGTACACTTTATTATTACGAACTCATTTCACATCATATGTAGAATCATTAATTAGTTTTTATTAGAATGTTATAAAATAATGTATATCATTGTTTCCTAAAGTAAAACAATCAAATTCTGGTGGTGATTAACACTGGTTTACTTATCATCAAAACAATCGTTTGGTCAGATACTAATATACATTCAAATAACATTTAATGTTACGCGTTATATTCTATTAAAATATGCATTATACGAAATCATATTTAAAACACTTATTGAATTATCATTCTGTTCAGCATTAATGTTATAAAGGGATTTAATGCTTGAAAATCTACTAAATAATTTAATTTGCCAGTAATCTTTCTATAAATAAATCTGTTTTTGATAAAAATATAATTTGTAGTTCAATAACAATACTAAACAGTTTATACGATGGGTATTATATTTTACATTATGCATTATATTATTTAATACAATTATAATGAGTTTGTTGTTAAAATATTTTAAGATTGATTATTATATATTGACACTAACGTACTCATGGAATTAAAATGTTTCCCCAAATAATTATATTTGTACAACAGATATTTCTATTCAAACTACAGTTTAATATTTCCATAGTATTTAAAACATAATGATATATAGGCCTATTAATAAATTTGAAATGTTAAAACCAAACCTTGCTCTATTTTTACAGTTATTACATATCAAAAAGGTTTGATTTGGAAAATAAAGGTTATTAGAAAAATAACGATTAATAGTTTCGGTACTAGTATTGTGCCACTATCAAATCAAATCTTAGTAGAAAGTCCCTTTACTAGTAATCTAGTAAACTTGTGAATTAACGACGACAAGATAAATACACTTATTTTACGAGCCATAACCTCTTACCAACGTATTATAATCTTATTTTAATTTGAGATTTAAAAGAAAAACTTCACTCACCTTTTTGATCACACACATCCCTAGAACAGAAAAAAAAGGTTTTTAGGTATGAGCTTGAGCGATGCAGTGTTGTATATGTGTTAAATGGTATTTATTATAAGTTAAATGATTATAAAGGCAAAGTCTATTATTAATTTATTTTAAGAATGTTATAAAACTATTAAATATGTAATATTTTATTAGATTATATTACGTTATCAACATTTTAAAAGGTGTTATAGTTATTTATAATACAGTCTGTGAGGTTCTAACTAGTTGTGAGTTAAACTTAACAACATAACTTTTACTTAGAAAACTAATGTGTTAAAAAGGGGTCTTTGTAACCCCATTTATGGATGAATATATGAATAGAGTACATTCTTTTAGGATTTTACAATAATAATCACAAAAATGGTTTACATACCTGCTTTCGAGTAATCCAATTCGTTGCAGGATCAACTAGATGTGACTTCAGAGTAAAGTCACTTTCAGGCTGACAAGGATGTTTGCCTAGACTACACATCCGCCCGGTCGCGACCCAACCGTTTCGGGAATAAATTTTAGTATTTTTACGGACGATAAATGTGTCCGTCATGTCCGTGTCTACGTGTGTGTTCAAATGTACTTTTATGTGATGACAACATAAAAATAAAGTGACAAACATCCTTGCCAGTCTGAAGATGACTTGACATTGAATTCAAAACTATTTGCTCCTGCAACGAATTGGATTACTCAAAAGAAGGTATTAAAACCATTTTAGTATTACTGAGTAATCCGGAGGCTAAACAAAAAAATGTAATAATAATAGTCTAGATCAAATATAACAATATAAATCACACAATAAATAAATAAATAATAATTTATTAGTCATTGAAATAAATAAATAAATACACAAATGTAACCGCAATCAGGTGTATCACCAAGAACTTCAGGATTTCAACAAAATAAAAAAAACAGTTAAAATACTAATATAACTGCTTATTACGACTCAGTTTATTAAAGAATTAAAACTTCAGTCTAATTGGGTAGAACCTGTCCACCTTTTACTGTGTTGCATGTATTTAAGGAACTGAACGACAGAACTACCCTCGCAAAATTGTGTTCTACTAGGACCCTCATAAAATGGTCACTATTTTTATATAAGGAAAATAGCAAGTAAGGGAAATCTTACAAGAAAACCCGTTCGTTGAGCTCCTTTAATTGCAAACAAGTTTTTTGATAGCCTATTAAATCATATTATCCGCCTGAATTTATTAAATTATATATGTATACCACCCATTGTCTGAACATTTTCTTAAAAGCATCCTCATAAATGAAAAACAATATTTGTAACTTAATCTTGATATTCAAATCATTAATGAATACGATTTGTACCATTTTTATATCTATATACTATAAAAAGCTATCATTTTCTTAATTTGTTAAGTATTCTATTGATGGATACAGGCCTAATACAAGTATTTAAAGTGCTTATTTCACTGTAAAGTGCACAAAAGCTTCACAAAAAAGGTAGGAGTAATTTGAAAAAATTTGGAACTCAAACCGTTTGAAAATTTTGATAAATCACAAGAACATAGTTGTATATATTGTAGTATATTAGACAGTAGTAAAGTTACTGAAGAACAAAAATAGTGTATCTATGGTTTTATTTGTACCCTCCAAATATATATCGAGTATAGGGCTAAGACTCTTCACAACTTAAATTATATAGTAATTTACCCAAACATGATATTAAGGTAGGAATTTATAAAAAGTTATATTATTATAAATCAATGTAAAAAGTTAAGAAGTTACCATTTAATGGTCTAGATAGTTTATTATAGTCTGTGTGTCTGTTTAAAGATAATAACCGTTTTACAATTTGAATTATACAAGTGTAAATAATAATATAATGTACGGTAAATATTTTAAATCTTTGAGATAATAGTAGCTAACATTTTACCAATATATGATTTCATTTGACACAGTATTAATTTGGTTTGTGGTGGTAAGACTCTATGTTAGTTTTGAGAGGCAATACAAACAAATTAAAGTTTATAAGTTTCACATCATTTTAGAGCATAATAAGCTGTTTATTATTATATTGTATCCTTATTATATTTTTTTTTGGTAAATGTAAAGGTTTTTTACACAGTATAATTATCTTATAAATCATGTTCTTGTATTGTTTATGTAAAACAAAAAATCATCAATTTAATGTTCATAAAAGATTGTATAAGTTAGTCAAAACATTTCGTTAACACTGGTGAAGTAATATAAAAGTAAAAAAAATATATCCCTATGGTTTTCGTCACATTTGATTGCAAGCTAAACTATATTTGAAAAACCATTAATATATACAACGTTGCGGGTATATAAAATACAATTCAGACATTACTTATTATTCTTTGAAGACCTATTAATAGATTTTGAATTCTTAGTGATTCAGTAATAACTTTTAACATGCATAGTGATTGTAATACATATATTTGTACAACAATTTTTAATATTTACATCTTTAAAATCTAGAATTTTTAGATATCTATATAATTGTCCTAATTACAAATTAAGCTAATAACACCTTTTCTAATAATTATTATTATTAATAAAAAACTATTTTAAATTGTATATAGTGTCTATTACATCCAATTTACGTAGCTTTAGAATATAAAGTACATCAATAGCAGTATATCGTTTCAAAACTAACTCTAATTATAACTCAATGGCAAACAAAAATATCACTGGGCCATTCTTTGGACCTAGAGATTATTCATTTAATGTTTTTTTTCAAATAAATATAATTTCAATTGAGAAAAACATTTCCTTAGATTGAAAGAAATTATATTAACATTTCTGTTTTCCTCTCCGCTGCCATTAGCAAATTAAACAGTTCTCAGAACTGAGGAACTGAGACATAGATAAATGTTTTTTGCCAGAGTAAATAGGACATATTTTATCATTTTAGAACCGTTCCATAGCTTTCTGGAATGAGTAAACTAAAATACACTTTTTGAAGTAGATTTTTGGCAGTAGGAAAACGTATTTAAGTTTATTGTACCCATATTATAGGCTTAAATTCAGAAATAGTTTAGGTTTTGAAGGTTTTACTGGATTATACATTAACTCCAAGAACTACATGTGAAATCAAGGTTTGGGACTAAATTAGTGCAGTTTGGTAAATATTCCCTGTGAATTTGACCACGCAAATGTTCAATTTGGTTCTTTAAAATTTGTTATCAGGTTAAAATGGGTTTATTGATATATTTAAAAAATGACGTTACAGGTAAATAAAAGTTACAAAAATAATTTACGTTTCAATTAATCATTTTAAATATATCCGCTTATATTACACAGAACTCTTTATTAAATTTATTGGAAGTTATTTCGTTAAAATTAATAATATTTTATAAAAAAGGAACTACTAGGACTAATTTAAGTTATAGCTCAAGTATATTAAATGAGTTTTCAGTAAATTGTTATATGTTCTTCTTTTTAATAATGACTAGTTACACAATTGTTTTTCGCCTTGCTTCTAAAATATTTAAGTCTAGGTTTCTTGCAGACAACTATCCGTAAAAATTGATATTTATTTTTTTCCTGTTGATAAAACCTTGCATTTTATGTGTAAATACACAATTAATTTGTATATTTTAAAGAATGACATAAAAATTAAATTTAAATAGTTTTTTGAGAAAAATTTAGCGATGCGCTACTAATAGTCATATGGTCGTTTCTTTAATGCAGTTTCAGGGTTAAAGCTACCGAGAAGAAGGGATAGGAAGGGCCCATCAAGAACTAAATAATCGTAAAGGACCAAAAGGGAGGAGACAAATCCAAATCCTTAGCAAAAGTGGACGATTGCAGAGATCATTTGGAAAACTTCCAGCACATCTTTAGCTTTTGTGAGTTGTTAAGGCAAAATCCTAGTCTCTTGGATATTCAAGGGCATCACGCCTTTGAGACTTTTAAACATTTTTGACATTTTTCTTGTTCTCCTCAAAACACAGTTCTTAAGAGGCATATGACGGAAAGAGAACCTCTATAATTTCCTCTAAGAGCCCAGACTTGCTAGGTATCCAGCTAGGATGTAAGTGATCTTGGGCATGAATAAAATAAAAGAAACAAGGATATAATGTCAAATGGAAGCTCGTGATATGACAAAGTCAAAAGGGCTTAACAATAATGTAGTTGCAATATGATTTACTTCTTATCGACCGTTGTGCTGACACAGTCAACACAAAGCTATTTAGATACGTCATCGAGGTATATTGCGAATTGAATCACTTTCAAAAAAATATTATAAACTCATCTGTGATGTTTTATTTTTTTCGTATATGAGTCGCAACCACATAAATATTGGATAGGGCCGGAACATTTCATAAATAACTCGTTCTTGTTTTTCCTCTGCTTTCTAAACGCATCATCGAGTCAAGATAAAGAACAATCTTTCTTGTTGTGATGCAAAACTAGATATATATTATATAGTTTAGGTTTCTCGTATTTATAAACATTTATTACAACAATTTTATTATTTTTTTTTATTGCAAACAACTGTAAACATATATTTAAAGTAAACAAATTATAAAAATATACTTGTGTTAAGCAACAAATAAATCAAAACCTAACTAAGAGTTACGATGCAATTCTAAGTGAAAAAAATTAGCAAGGTTTAAAGGATATCAACAGATTAATTTGTTATCAAAGGCTTAGCAATTTCCATTACAGACCGCAACCATCTGGGTACACCAGTTTGTACTTTGCTATCCCCATATTGTTCTCCCATTTTGTCCCAACGCGTAACCGATAGAAACAATATGAAATAAAACCAAGCTGATAAATTGTACTAAAATTTGTATAAAAAAAATATAAACCTGTGAATGGAGTTAGAAATTGAGGTATGTGGGAGAAACTATTATTACTAATTTAATTTATCTGACGAATGAAAGTTTTTTAACTTGAATAATTTATTTGTATATTTGCCAAGAAGGCAATCACTATTACACTTTAGAGAAAGAAACATGAATCACATATTTCCTTATAAGCTGAAAACCTGTTTGAATAATTTCACCCCATTGTTAATCTTAAATAACTTTACATTTTATCTAATATACTAATTAATTATTTTTAGTCCTGTTCCAGAGGTAAAATATTTGTTTTAAATAAGTGGCATGTATTTTCGATTATATATATATTGGAATATTGCCTTTATAAAATTTAACCTTTAAAGACAGGAATTTGTCGTAAATAAATCAATTTTTCCTTTTATGAGATCTTGTGTCCGGTAAGTATTTCCTGAGTAAAACATTATTTATGTCCCAATAATTTACTATGTATTAAAAACAATTATTTTACCTGATGCACACAAAATTGGAGATGCATTGAGGCATTTAAGTGTTTATATTAAGGTTTTAATTTAATTATCTAGGTATGTGAGCAATAACAGATATTAACAATGTAAATAATTAGAATTTAAATTATTTATAATTTGTCATTATGTGTGTGAACATTTGTATGTATATAATTAATGACTGCCAATTATTCTATTAAATGAATAATCTATAACCCAAAATTTAGTTCAGATAACAACTTTAAACTTTTTTTAAGTCATTGACGGTGATTTAAATATAGTAAGAATCATTTAAAAAGTCAGTCTTACGTAATACCCACTAAAACTTACGGTATCATATATCACAATCACATGTATTTCTGTATAATCAAAATATCATTTTGTTTGGAACAAGTTCATTTAAAATTAAATGGTATAAAGCTTATTAAGTACCGAAAATTATGTATGCCATTTTGCCCTCCTATTTTTATCATAGGAACAAAAGGGAGATTAGGAAAGCTAATTTTTTCACACATATACAACTTTACACCTAAGAGTCTATTTTTAAAAGATACAAGATAACATTTTATAACGGTAGCGGGGTGGGTAATGGACTAACTTATTTACGCCAGACGAGTCGGTTCATGATTATAATTGCCAAAGCGTTAAGAGCAAAGTTATCCGATTTCATCCTTTTAAACTTCATTCACTTAACATTTCCCTCTTATATATTGATGTTAAAATTGTCTTTACTTTGTGATCAACATAAGCGTAATACATTTTTACTATATTAATATTTTCAATATAGAATATATTACGTACACTACGTGCAATAAACATTCCATGGCATATATCTAGTGTCTTTAATAATATAAAATATTGTCAGTAATTTCATACATATAGTTTCACAATGAATTATAGTAGTTACATTATATATTTATATCCATACACACAATACTACATTGAAAAATAATACATTCATATTATATTAGCAATCATTGCCAATATTCTTGAAGAGTAATGAAATAGTTGGAACAGCGATTGTATAAAAAATTATGACTATCTCCCTTTAATAATAATTTGCCTGCAGCTGTTTAAGAAACTAAAAATAATAACTGGTTAGTCTGTATCTACCTCTATAATGTCAATTAAAACGTCCAGGGTGTTTTTAAAATTAAATATTATTATTGGTCTAAATCATTTGTTTAAGTAGCTTGTTTACGTTGTAAACTGTTTAGGTATTATCGTTAACTAACCAGACCACATGACATATAACTATTACTCATTGTTTAATTTTTTACTTAGAGATTCTTAAAAGTAGAGGGTATTCAATTGAAAAGGTGAAGAAAGAAACATATTGTTAGTTTAACAACAATTAAAAAATACATTAACCAAATGTGATAGGCCCAAATTATGGATATATCTTTAATCTACAGCTTATGCTAATTATATTTTCTTTACTATATCTGCTCTACAGCCATTGTATATCGGTATATAGTAAATGCTTTAGGTTAAGTGATCTACACCTAAACAAAGTGTAAATTTGTAAAGCTTTGTTGTTTAACGAGTTGCAAAATATTAACCGTTAGGCTGGTGAGATGTCCTATCAAAAAATTGTTTTATTAAAGTGCAATATTGTTTCATAGAACATCATTTTAATTAATTTAAATATTAAGGTTTTAATGGGGATAAACATTGGGAAAAAATGAAAGAATTGACATCCAAACCTTGAAACAACTTTATACCTGAATATGGTGAAAATATAGTAAAATGCAAAGAATATAGTTGTACTTCCATCACTAAAACTGAATTTTATCCGTTGATAGACAAGAGAGTTCAAAACAGTTGAGCGTATAAACTGTGAAAAATAATATATGTCCTAAAAGTTAACTGAAGATTTGATGTAATAAAAAAATATTTACGTGATAAAATTATTCATTTTACAAAAGTGATCTATAATATGCATAAAAGAGGAGGGAATTCGACGATGCAATTCTTGGAAGGGTCTTTCCTTTTATTATATTGCGATTGCCTTCGGAACCCTTCCAATAAAATAGAGTTTAAATCCCTTTGTGTCTACGACTTTACATGCATTGAATGACTCTCAAGAGATATTTTGTCAAAGATTGCGTAAAACAGTAAATCTATTCCCATTAGGAATTAGTTTTAAAGATACTTTCAAAAAAATAAATGTAGAGGGCACAATTGTTTATATTACATTAGATTGCAAATCAATTTTTTTCGCAGCTAAAAAGTATAGGTCTAAATAATAATATAATAAAATAACTGTATTATTTATATACTTACAAAATATCGAACTTATTTACTTTATCATATTTCTAAGATTTATTTACTATGATATGCAATTTATAAAAATTCTAATACTTGTGAAACAGATTACTTTTTACGTGTTTTTTCTGTCATAATTAATAAGGTTTACTTATTTGACTTTTATAATATACCAAAATGATATATAAAAACTGTAGAAAATGTGTATTACTATCCAACTATAAAGGTTTAACAATCTTACAATTGCCATTTTTACATTATTTATAAAATACTAAGAGTTTGTTAGAAGAAACTAAACTTATTTTCACTTGGACTTGAAAATATTATTATCATGGATGGTTGTCCACTCAGTAAACTCACAATGTCAAAAATAATACATCTAATTATAATATAAAATCGGTTGTACAAAGTCTTATTTTGTCATATAATAACAAGATAAAACTAAAATCAGTGTAAATTAAATACAATTTAATTATTAAGGGATTGAGAACATAACAATAGAGAATTAATTTAAACTTTATTCTATTGATGTGAGTTATTTAATTTCAATTTTGACATTAATATTAAATTGTAACCCCAATACATCTTTCATCCAACGAACAAAACTTGACATGCTTATAATGTACTACTAGAGGATTCGTGCTGCTCCGCAGCATTAAAATTAATAATACAAAATATAAAAAACTAACTTAATAATGGTGATAATATTAAAATATAATTAGTAGGCCTGCCAGATTTAAACATATTGAATAAACATATTAAGGGATATTTAAACATACATCCTACTTTGTAACTCTCAAAACCCTTACAGCACTAGTATATCCGAACGTAATAATTAATACCTCAATAAAAAGCCTAAGATTCACTGAAGGCTCTAATGGCAATATATTTAGCATGGCATAATTATAAATGGAAATATAGAACTATAAATTGGAATAAGTAAATTTTGTGCTGTATAGAGGATCATTCCTCGCATTAAACTTTTCCGATTTCAACAATCAATATTTAAAATGAAATAGTTTATTTTTATGAGACCAAAATATGTTAAATAACTTTAAAAAACCAGGAGTTATGGATCGTTGATTGAAGGAAAATCCTATAACAAATAAAATCTCTGTTATTTGGAATCATCAGTTCGCATACATTTCATCCTACCAAAATAAACAATAGCTCACATTAAAGCCAGTAATTTACTGATTTTTCTCATGCCAAAATACATACAGTAACATTAATTATGTTGGAGCCATTGATCTTTACAAAGAAACCCCTTGGAAAAATTAAACTTTATGTAGGTTTTTCACAGTGCGTTCGCTTAAAACTCGTCCAATTTCAATAATCAATTACTTAAATGAAAGCCGGTATTTCACTGAAGGTTCTTATACTAAAATATATAGCATAATTTAATATGAATTTGAGGTATAAATCTTTAATTAAAGGCAAACTTGGAAAAATGAACATGTAGGTTAATTTTAAGATTGTAAATCACCTAGTGCCAGTCTGATTTAAATTATCAGTAGCTCAAATGAATCAAATGAATCAATTTAGTGAGGTTTTTAAGACCAAGACATATCAAATAACTTGAATAAAACTGGTAATATCGATCAATAATTGCAGGCAACTCGTAAAACAAACAACAAAAACTGTATCTATTTTAGGATTTTCCTGCAATTATTGATCAATAACTCCTATTTTATTTAAGTTATTTTATATTTTTCGTCTTAAAAACTCACTAAATAACAGGCTTTCATTTGAGCTACTGATAATTTAAATCGGACAGGTTCTAGGCGATTTATGATCTTCAAACTAACATAATTTTGCATTTTTCCAAAGTTTGCCTATAATTAAAGATTTATACCTTAAATTCTTAATAAATTATACTATATATTTTGGTCTAAGAACCTTCAGTGAAATACCGGCTTTCTTTAAGTAATTGATTATTAAAATTGAACGAGTTTCATGCGAACAGGTCTCCAGTTCGCTTCATATTCATCAGAACTACTTAAACTATGGTGAAAATGAAAGCCTGTAATATATTGAGTGTTCTCATACCAAAACATATATAATAACATAAATAATACTGGATCTATCAATCGTTAATTAATGACATATCTTGGTAAAATTAAAATTTAAGCTGGTTGCCCACCTTGCGTTCGCTAGAAACTCATCTAACCTCTATAACTAATGGCTTAAATAAAAGCTAGTGCTCCCCTGATGGTTCTTAGAAAAAGAAACTTTGGGTAACCTAATTTAAACTAGAGATATAGATCTTCAAATGAAGTCTAATTCAGGAAAAATTCAAATTTATGTTGTTTGGAGGTCCATAACTCAACTCAAACTCAACAGATTTGAATGATCTCTATCTCATATGATAGCCTGTAATTCAATGAGTATTTCAAGACCAAGAATTACTACGTACCTGGATTAAATCCGGAGATAAATAAAAAACAATAATCTGACAATGCTGCAAATTTGAAACTCTCCTAAGAAATGCATGGGGATGAATTGTTGATTGAGTATCAGTCAAGTTATGTGGCAGATACATGAATTTCATTGATTGATCACAAATTTGGGCGTGCGTACCTTTAATTAAGACCTCAATTATGAAAATCGGTCGGGTAGAAAAGCCGAAAGGACTCGGAAAAGAAAACCGATATTTTTTTATCTAAGATTAGCTTATTACAGCATTGTTTTATAATGTAGTTAACTCCAAATTGTGTATATGATAGAGATAAACCTTGCTTTTTAAATTGATAAACCGTCTCCCATTTCATCCGGTGTAGAACATTTGTCAATGTCTGTCTCTCGGTTCGTTGGACTGTTCAATTTGCTAATGGACGCAGTGAACAAAACAAAATAACAAATTCTATTCATGTTTAGAATATTTGCAAGTCTATATTAAATTACCGTTATACACTTCACTATTAGCTAAAGTTTCCTTCCTTTACTATGTTGTATTTTGTATCTAATCATATTTATATTATGTAAATGTATTAAACAGTTTTAATTGTAGTTTATATTTATAAAACGCTACGTTGATATATTAAAGTTTTTAAAATAATAATTCATAAAACCTTTAACAAAATATTCTCTCTATCCTTACCTATTATTTTGAAATTTTAGCACTAGAAATCAAAGTTAAATATTTGTAAGATTTGTTAAAAGTCTAAAGGTTCTGTTAAACTATTCAATATATGTTTTAGAATAGTCAAACTGAAGTTCTAGACTAAATTTTTTTACTTTTGTAATACATGTCGAATTTCTTAGTCATTCATGTAATTATATGTATATAACTTTGATGAATATGTTTATTGTTGAAAAAGTATATGACGTTTATAAAAATATTTATAAAATAAAAACATATGTGTTAAACTACATGAATCTATTTTACTGATCTTCCCTAAGTTGTTCTAATTATAAACGTCTTGGAAATGTTTCTATTAAAGAATTGGATTACATATTTTTATTAAACCATCGTATCAATCATAGTTAGATATTCAAAATAAAAACCAGTTCCCAAGCCATAAAATCTATTCTAATTGAGAAGTCAGGGGTAATGGAGGATATTGTAAGGATTACAATAATCCAGGGAAGAATCTCATCTTTGAGTGCTCAAGCTAACTCCATTCCCTATGTAATTCCAGTTTTGAACAAGAATTAAAATCTGGAGATGGTTTGGGGTACGTTTATTAATTGTAATTGATCATAATACTTATTACAACTTGCTTTGGGAAGAATTGTAATCTAAGTAAGTTATTCCTCGTTGTTAAAGTAATTGGTACTTGGAGTATAATGGAATATTAGTGAAGAGATCTCTTGACTGTATTTCCGTTCAATAAAACAATTATCAAAGCTCTAAATGTGCATTACAGCATTTATTAATGAATCAGTTCTAAAGACTTTGCTCTAGTGTTTTAATAAAAGATATAAACTATTAAAATTCCTCATTTTATAAAGTTAGTCCTGCATTTATCTGTGCCAGTTTATTGTAATTCCAAGTGCATAATGGCATTAAACACGTATATACCTTTTTATCAAATTTTAATAAAATAGTGTAGTTTGCATTCGCAGCTCTAGGATATATTGATAACATATATATTACATTTCAAATTAAAGTTACTAATACTATAATATTTTAGAAACAATTTTTTGTAAAGGTTCACTTAATTGTTAGGACTGCAATATATGTGGGGAGTTAGATAGATTTATTTATTTCTTTTGCTTGATAAGTGTACCATTACCTCAATATATTTAACTCTTTTGGTGTCGGTGCTACAAGGGACGTCTTGTTCATTAGGTTTGTAACACAGTGGCACATTATGACTAAGTTTTACAGGCATAACTGTTAACAGTACCTTAGCATACGACATTCACTTCTTCATATATACAGTTTCTATTAAAGAATTAAATTACATATTTTTTATTAAACCATTTTATCAATCATATATTTATTACTTAGTCAAAACAATAACTATATAAATTACTTCAGTTTACTTTATAAGTACCTAGGAGGTATTATGGCAAACCTAACACTTATTACATTGATTACTTAATCAATGATTCAATTAAATCCAATCTGAAACAGTAGTGTTTGAGCGTGAGGAGATTTGCATCAATCTTTCACTCCAAACCGCACATTTTCTTCCCAAATCCTATTTGTTACAATAGGCTGTCAGTCAGGTTCCAAAAATTTTTATTGTTTTATTGTAAAAAATCAAACAAAACCAAACCATACACTTTCATTTGCTAATTAACGTGTTAATTTAAATAAAATAAATGTTCCAACGGATCATGAACGAGTATCAATAAAGTTTAGGATATTAGGCTTTGTTTTTGTATATACTTCAGCTACTACTTACTTACTTAGTTTTACTAGAGTTTTACTTAGTTAGGTATTCTCCAAAAAATAACCGACCGTTTTATAAAATCAGGTGAAAATATACCTTCCTACTTACATTATTAAGGTAAATTCAAAAATCGCAGCGCATTCAAAAGCTACATGTATATTAAATTTGGAAATTTCCTTAGTAAAATGGTTATTCTGTTACGAAATATGTGTTAACTAATGTAACAACCTAATGAAGTATTTATTGTTATCGCAATTTGTAACAACTACTTTAATGTACATAACTGTATATACACAATGTATATTAAATATGCATTGTTACATTAAACACAATAAAATAAAACAAGACAAATAAGAAAAGAGGACTTTTTATGATAAAATAATACTTTTATTTCTGTGTTGTTGATAAATGTGAAACTATCATTTTGAGAGAAAGTATGATAATCCAATTTGTGGAGGCTTCTAGTTAAATAAGCAATAGGAAATTGTTATTTTATCTTCTACTTGTAGTTTAATGTATTCTATTGCTAATTAATACCACATTATTGGGAATTTCTAAGAAGAAATTGTATCAGATTAGTAGGTTATAATTTCTAATTGTTACGGTATTATTACACCTCATTTTAAAGATGGCTGTAAAAATATATATTGGTATAAGACTTTTTCACCAGGTAAAAAAATTGTTTGTTCTTTAACAACGCAATTCATGTTATATAAAAAAAGTGTTAAATAGGTTAAAATTAACTGCAATTTATACAAATATAATATTTTATAATACATTATTATAATTCGTAGTACATGACGTTAATCCTTTAATGCGTTTCAACTTTTTGAACAATATAACATAATCTATTGCCTTAGATAAATCTTAAATCTGAGAAAACAGAGTAATTTTGTGTTATTATAGACCTTACTCAGTAAAGTATATCTTATCTTGTGTTCTGACAAATTATCATTATATGTCTTGATGTTATTGTATAAATCTAATTGACATAAAATAAACCAATTAAATCATTTACACTTAATCTAGTTGAAAATGCAATTTGTCATTGCAAACTGTCAGAAATATTAATGCAATTGGGGTTTTAATGTCAATTCATTACAATGATAATAACAACTCTAGCAAATAGGTTATTACAATTAGGTAAGGACAAGGTAAAGATAATTACTTAACAAATAAAAGTTTTAATAATTGATCCCTATGCGGTACAGTTAATATAATTACATGGGAACTAATTTTAATTGAAGTCTGATAGAATAAGTTTCTTGTTTTACTTTCGTATTGATAAAGATTAAGTGGGTCATAAAAAATAAATCATTTTGTTTTACGGAGTTTGAAGGTAATGACGATATGACCAGCCACACTGTTGTTGTTCTGAAAATACATTCATGGGTTGACGGAAGTGGGGGATCAATATTGTCTATACTCTATTGACACATAATCTGTTTAGGCTACGAATACAAATTACCAACTAATTGTCAATTGAAACGACGACACACAGAATTTTTATAATTTATTCAATCACTTGTATGACTCAATACAATATAATAAGTATGCTGATTTATTGTACATTTCTTTATGTTTTAATTCAATGATTACTCTTCAATAATTATGCTGTGCTATTAAAAGTTGTTTTCAAAGGTGAAATTGAAACAATAGGATTGTAAGCAAATTTAAGGTTGTTTATGGATTTTTCCCAAAAACACAGTTGACTAGTTTGTTCCATTCATTTTGACATCTTTAGACCATGTTTAGGCTGGGTAAATACAGGTGTAAACAAAGTTGTATATTATTTCAATTCTTAAACTTAAGTAAGCCATTGTTATAATTACTAATAATAACGCTTTCGACAGTTTCATTCTTACTTATGTTTTTTTTATTTTTACCTATACGTTTCGATGCCACTTTGGACATCTTCATCGGTAGGAAGGTTATATAAACAAAACAAAAATAAAAACAAACAATGACTCATATGATAGCTTACTACTACATCTAATTTAAGTACATTGGTCAAACATTTAAATATATAAATATGGTGATCCATGGGGTGTATTTTTAATTTATTTCCTTTTTGAAAATTGGAAGCCAAGATTTAGAGAGCTTATATCCATCTTCCCTATTTATATCTTCATTGTGTTTAGTTATTTCTATGGATTCTCTAATTTTTCTTTTAAAATAATCTTCTTCTTTATGCAATAATTTTACATTGTCAAACTCCATGCTGTGCCCGGTTTCATGTGTGTGTTCTGCTATTGTACAGTATATTATTGCCTGGTTTGGTCTTCTTCCTAGCCTAACGGTTAGCGTTTGGCATTTGACTTAATGTGTCATGAGTTATATTCCCAAGGTATACACAACAATGTAAGTGATTTGACTACTTTCCTGTTAAAGCGTTTAAGTGGTACCTACAAAATGTTTTTTGGTATTGGAATAAAAAAATAAAAATAACTGAAAGATAAAAACAACCTACTGTTTCAGGGTCTCGCTCTATTTCTGCTTAGGTCACAATGTTGTGCCAGAGCTTTTGCTGTTATGGTACAACTAAATAAGCGAATCATTAATAGGCAGATGTAAACTAAAACGAGCTGTACAATAATCACAATAGCTGCTCTGACGTAATCAAAATGAAGCATTCCCTCCCGCAGTAATCATTGAAATCAGATTATAGATTCCGGTCTTTGAATCTTCATCAGCGTTTAATAATCATTTAACCACCGTCAAATCTAGTTACACGAGTTATACATTGACTTTCAACATTTAAGTCAAAAATTGTATTGTAATTAATGACAATGCATTCCATTTTACGTTTATTACATAAAGTATTATAAAGGTGGTGAAAATTAGTAATAAATAATTTAATTTTCAAGTTTGGAATAAGTGAAAGATCGATCACAATCAAACAGATGGCAACGGCGATGTTGAAATTAGAGTACCGGGAAGAGACCAGACGGATAATAACAGAAAATGCTTATTTCCTTTTATCGAACAAGAAGTCACGGATGGACCAAACATGCCAAGCAAGCAGTACACGTCACTCCAAACGTGTGATCAGCAACCTTTCGAAAATCCCCGCTAAATTTCAATAAACAAATAGGTCGTAGAGGGCGGAGCGTCAAACTATTTTGATTGGCCAAAGGCAATATTTAGGGTAGTGGAAGTTATTTTGGAAGGCGAGGTGAGAGAGAGGTGGAAATCTTTGGGGACGAAAAAGAGGTCAGTCTTCGGAGGGTCATCAAGGGAGTAGCGGAAGAGGAGAGTAGGAGTTGACGTCTGAACAGACCTGGATCGAGGAGGATCAACCTTAGTTGAGTTAGATTGCCACCAAGGTTTCAGACGTCCAATGTTTACACTCTCCAGCAGAAGCCTCTTCAAGACGAGACCCCAGGACCTCACCGAGGACCAGCCCAGGACGAGAACCGAGGACCAACCCGAGAACTTCACCGAGGACCAGCCCAGGACGAGACCCGAGGACTTCACCGAGGACCAGCCAAGGACGAGACCCGAGGACCAAATCAGGACGAGACCCGAGGACTTCACCGAGGACCAGCCCAGGACGAGGCCCGAGGACCAACCCGAGAACTTCACCGAGGAACAACCCAGGACGAGACCCGAGGACTTCACCGAGGACCAGCCCAGGACGAGGCCCGAGGACCAACCCGAGAACTTCACCGAGGACCAAATCAGGACGAGACCCGAGGACTTCACCGAGGACCAGCCCAGGACGAGGCCCGAGGACCAACCCGAGAACTTCACCGAGGAACAACCCAGGACGAGACCCGAGGACTTCACCGAGGACCAGCCCAGGACGAGGCCCGAGGACCAACCCGAGAACTTCACCGAGGACCAGCCAAGGACGAGACCCGAGGACCAAATCAGGACGAGACCCGAGGACTTCACCGAGGACCAGCCCAGGACGAGGCCCGAGGACCAACCCGAGAACTTCACCGAGGAACAACCCAGGACGAGACCCGAGGACTTCACCGAGGACCAGCCCAGGACGAGGCCCGAGGACCAACCCGAGAACTTCACCGAGGACCAAATCAGGACGAGACCCGAGGACTTCACCGAGGACCAGCCCAGAACGAGGCCCGAGGATCAACCCGAGAACTTCACCGAGGACCAACCCAGGACGAGACCCGAGGACTTCACCGAGGACCAGCCCAGGACGAGACCCGAGGACTTCACCGAGGACCAGCCCAGGACGAGAACCGAGGTCCAACCCGAGGACTTCATCAAGGACCAGCCCAGGACGAGACCCGTGGACCAACCCGAGGACCTCCCAAGGAAAGGTTTGGTGCGGCACCGGGACACCGCAATCCACTACGGGAGCTGTCTCCTGGGTATGTCTAACTTCATTTATCGGTGCACAAAATTGAAGATCTTCTGAGCAAAGAGCTCAAATGAAATTAATTTGAGGTTCAGTGTAAATCGATCCAGACAGATAATTTAAATAATTTTATCAAGCCTAAATAAACTCGCCCCTTAAATAAAGTAAAACGATTGGATTGTAGTAACAAATTGATTTCTAAAAAGGCCCTGGATAATAAAATATGGTGAAGTAAATTTATATTTGTTAGATAAATATTTGTGGACGGTAGAATTAACGTAGAACATTTGATGATGAAAGTAGGGAGTAGTGTCGATTTTTAGACAACAACATTTGTCTTCAAATGAAGGGGAATCAAAGTAGTAGCAGTTTCATTTAGGTTGTACATTTGTGATCACTGTAATTTGAGTGTAGAGGTTGAGCTGATTATTCTTGTACTTAGTAAATTTGTTATTGTAGTGAGGGTATGTTGTTCATAAGTGTTTTATTTCTAAATGCATTGTAATTTATAAATACTGGACTTGGCTTATAGTGAATGTATCAAGGACAATAATTAACGAACAATTGATATTTCACTACATGTTAATCAATGTAGAAGGGTTTGATATTCTAGATAATCGTGTGCACCTGGTTATTTATATAAGGTTATAAATATATATAACACAATTATGTTTGTCACTCTCCATCTGTGTTAATTCAATTTAAAATCCTGTGAGTTACCATGTCACAGCCATGCGAGTCAATCTGTTTATGCGTGATTAAAGTGTTTACTTTTGTTTCATTTTCAAAGGCAGCAAGCCCGTAAAGAACAAGGGCTTACAGTATTTACAATCTATTATATATTTATACTGCTTTTGATATTTCTCTTGTTCTCTTTATTTTAGCGGAGCCCTTACCTTTGCAAGAATCTAAATCTCAACATCTTAGAAATATTGTCAAATAATTAATGTTGAAGCTTTAAAATTCTCAACATTAATCCACCCACAAGCAATAATGTTGTTTAAGCCCCCAGTAACAAGTGTTCACAATCGGCTTTGTAACTACTGTAGGGTCTGACAACAGCTGCTACTCGCCTTATCGCCTTACAGTCACTGCGAGGATTATAACTATTGAACCTGCCTGAGTTGTGTTTGGAGTTAAGTTTAGTTCTAGAGTATAGTTCAGAATATAAGGTTAGTAAAAGTGCTATAATTTATGTAGTGTCTCGCTGTAACAAAGAGTCATAATACTCGCAGACACATGGACAAAATTTACATAATCACCTGACTCAATGATACAATTCGCAGTGATAGATAAACATAAATTTTTTAAAGGCCAATATTGTATAAAACTAAATAATCATTAAAATAGCTTAAAAGGTGTCCATGCAATGGGTTTTGAACACGAGAATTCCTTAAATTTCGGTAAAGCATAGTTCCCATTGCATTGCATGCAATTAAAAAATAGATTTGTACATAAATATACTTGATCTTCACACAACAGATAAATAAGTTATTTTAGTTAAGTTTTCATTGAACGTTAAACTTAATTAAAAGCTGAGAATATGAAAACTTTTGATAAGAGTATTACGTATAATGTTGGAGGCCTTAGCAACGTTAATACCTCAAAACATAACTCCTACAATCTAATTTTCATAAGTAAGAAATTCAACCTCTTGCTGTTGGTTGGATTAATATTGAATATCATTGATACACTACGCAGGTGAATGAAAATTATAACGTATCCACTATTAATGTATCTTGTATTTAAAGACGAATGAAAGAACATATATTGTAATGGTAATAGGTAAAACCAATTTGTTTCCTATCAATTATTTTTGGTGTTATAAAAGTATTTATACTTTAGTATTTAAATAGAGGATTTGTTTAGTATTATTTATGGAACATAACCGACTTATCCTTGAATATTTAATCAATTTCTTTATAAAATATATTCCTTAATCAACAATTTTAATATTTACACCCTCTACTTTTGTCATCTAGACCACATATACATTTATTTTAAAATAAACTAGTTTACCATCAATTTGTAATCATTTCATTGAAATTCCTAGAACAAAACACAAGTTACATTTTGCACTTTAAAATACACCTGGCTATTTTTTTATTACAAGGTGTGATTCGTAAATAGTGTGGCAGGGAGGCAATCGTTATAAGGGTAGCATCAGGTGAAGGGGGAGGAATTTTTGTGGGGCTAGTTTTGAGATATTGATGTAGCTTGTGTAAAGGACACGTAAGATCAACTTGGAAGAATATAGATAAATTATACATTTCGTCCAATATTTCAAGTGTGGAGCGTTTTTATTTATACATTATGTAGACGTTTGTAAGATAACAAAATGTTGTTAAGTTTAATTATAAATAATAAAGAAAACGTAAAAAACAGTAATAAAATATCTTTAATTTATGTTGGAATATTAACAAAAAAATTCAATAAACTACACTTATAATTCTACCTGTTAAACCTTGCATTAGTTAAAAGAATAAAAAAAGTGAAATAAAGGCGTTCTGACATTGTAAATTGCATTGTTATCTGTTATTTTACCGAAGAAACAATTAAATTAAACACATTTTGTTTGCATTTCAATTCGGATATATTGGTTTAAAAAGTTCCGATGCCGCCGATACAGGAAATGAAAAATAATGCGTTAAATTGGTGCAGGGGAGTAAAAACAAGCACGGTTTTCAATTCTAATTTCCTGCGTGAAATCTGATTATGCTTTTATCTCCAATTTGTATTTTTAATTTCTTCAAAATGATACTATTTAGCCAATCTCGTAGAGTTCCCTCATTTTTATTGGCAATGCCTTAAGTAAAATAAATATAATATCATTTAAATTAAACCAGTTCACTAGGTATTGAAATACGTCGGTTTGAAGTTAATACGCAACCAAATTTAATTGTTTTGCTAAAATTAATCTAAAACTTATTTGTTGAAGCTAATGATCGATCGAAACATTTAATAATAGAAAGTCAATTAAATTCAAATTTAATGAATAATATGACGGTTTTAAACATTATTAATTTATTTTAATTGTATTTATAAACTATTTCATTTTGAAGCCTCGTTTTATTAAGTATAGTTAATTACAATATACATAATTTTAATTCAATTTTGTATTACAATAATTTGTTACGCAATTTATGAAATTAGTTTATTTTACATGAATACCATCATCACTGTTCAATCTCCTCACTAATGTTGTTATAACAAGTAATTGAATTGATGCAAAAAATTCCTCGCCGTATTTAAATATTATTAACCAATCACTTCTAATAAGTAATTATATTTTTGTGTACACAAATATGAATAGTATAGTTCCAAAACTCACCTTGTCCATCAAAAAGGAAGTTTTCAGGAGAAGTAAAACTCGATTATATAAACTTATCGTCCTTAAATTCATATATATAATGTTTTTATTGTATTAACTATATTAGTATATAAAAAACAATAACAAATAATAATTAGCATATAATATTTAATACAGCGTTTTTAAATTAATTTAATATAGTTAATGCCACTTTTGGTACCAACCTATGGATTAGGTCAGTTTTGAAACCAATATTGATGGATAAGTTCACTTGTTAAACTGATTTTTGGGCTGTAGTACGACTCATTCAATAACAGGTTACAAAAGTTTATTTACAATCTTGAGAGTTGAGTATTTCTTGAGATGTAATGTTTAATCACTATTAAGGAAAACGCAAATCTGCACGTTACAGTGTAAAAATCATCATTGGATGTTAGCATTTTCTAAAGTTACGAGTTTAATTTAATAAAAATCAATAAAAATAATAAATTAACCAAACCAGGAAATATATCTATACAAAAACTAAAATAATTAAATTGATTATTATTTCTTTTTTTTCAATTAGAAACATTTCTTTCACGACAATATTAATAATTCGTTTCCTTTAAATGTAATTAAAGATGTTTTTATCAATTGCAAAAAAACGGACTTTTAATAACAATAGAGCGAATTAATTTAGTTGAGAAACAGTTTTCAAATAACAACAGAATTAAAAAATATTTTAATTATTTGTCAGGTTTTTAAAAGCAAATGTTTTACACTTAAGAAACTTTTGTGGACACCCTTTAAGTGATTTTATATATAAGTAGGCCAAATTATCACAGTTACACCTAGAAAAAAACATGTCTACTCCCTTCAGTGTCGTATTTCATTGATATATAAGGTATTTTTTTTTTTTTTATAATAATGTATTAAAATAAAACGAAAACATTTTTACGTAGACATTAATACTATAAAGCAAAAGACAGAATAAAAAAATGTAAAAATCTTATAAAGATATAAATAAATGTTATTATGTCAAACTAACTGTACTACATTCAATAAAACTCTGAAGGCTCAGTGGTTTTAGTGCACACTATTCTCATGAAATGTAACAACAATCTTGTTTTACAATCGAAAATATACAATATCACAAAGGCCGATGATCTTTTATGAGATTGGATATCGGATTTCCATTTCCGTGTGGGCTTGAGCCCTATCAGTGCTTAGCCGAGCTGAAATTCGTTGCAACTAAGGGTATTATTGGTTGGAAATATGTAATAATTATAAATTATGTTATTGTGTCTATTTTATTCATTCCAAGTATCTCACTATCATAATGATTTTCGAGTGGTAAAAACTATGTTGTGTAAGTATATTTCCACTTTATTTCTATATATTTTAATAAAATAAATTGTATACATTTTTGTTCCAATTTGGTAAAAGAAACCAATTTGAATACAGAATACGTTATAAATTATAAATAATCTTAGTTTCATTTTTTTACAAACAATGCGGGTGTTTGTATCTGTTATATATTAAAAAGTAAACAGAAAATGTATCATAATTTTGAACAAATCAAATCAGTTAACGAAAGCTTTATTGAAACATGAATGTAATTATGTAATCACAAATTTTAAATATTGAGAGCATATTATGACCACACGAGTATACCTCACAACCTCTCTTTGTATTGAGACATTATTCCAATACGACCAATATGAACCAAACCACATTGCCAAACCGTTTAATCTTATTAGTCACTGTTGCAGGATTAGGCCAAATCCACGGTCCATATTATCACCTCATAGCGTACAATCATCTTTTCAACTGTTATATATGTACTTGTTAGGTTTACAGCCTTACAATTACTACCTCGTAAATTTTTAATAAATCGTAAACATTATTTGCATAGCTTGTTGGAGTTAAAATTTATGAGACAATACTACAAAATTTTATAACAATAATAAGTAGCATTTAATAGTCATACATTTTTTTAATCATTTTATATTTTCTATAGTATATAATAGATATTTTTAATCCAAAAGGCTTGAGTAAAAATGCTATAGAGTGATGATTTAATGTAGCAGAAAATGTCAATAATACTAATAGTAATAACAATATCAGCATAGCAATAGTATGCAGTAATAATAATAATATGTGCAATAACATCAACAATGATCGGACAGTATTGTTATTAGCTATAGCAATATGGCTATTAGGGTTTTAGTCCAACAGAAATTGATTGATGATAGTTTTGAAAAGCAATGGAATTAGTTTTAAAGATCCTTTCAGTAAATTAAATGTTGAGGGCACAATTCTTTGTTTTACATTAGATTAAAACTAAATTATAGTTTTGGGGATTAAGAAATTAATTTAGAAATATAACAAGTAGTGACTTAGTAAGATTTAAAGTGTGAAGGGGAGCTTTACAGTGATATGGTTAAATGAGTGATTAACAATGACAAAGTCACCTATAAAAATAGCAAATAGACATGCAAAAAGAACATATATTTAGTGCAACTTGTCACTATTTCGAAGAAGTAACAATAATTTAAGAGTAAAATATGTCTATTTTGCGCATTAGATAGTTTAGTTACTAGTAATATTTGGATGTGTGTAAAGAGACACATTGCAGAAAAGATAATAGAATGTCATTGTACATTTATACAGTTTTGTCAAAGGGGGATGATTTTAGTTAATCAATCATACGAGAAACAAGTGAAAACTATATTTTTAAGACAAATAAAAAAGTTAATTCGTTTACAACTATCAGGCTCTTACTTTAGGGTTTATGTACTTACATTGTCAAAAGTCCTACTGCAATGCAAGTACTCAAAAAATAAAATAATTTTTTACCTTGACAATTTATTCACTAAATTACTTCCTTTGAACACCAATCTCTTCCCTAACAGCTTTTATTTATCTTAAAAATAGACGGTGGATTATGAACATCAAGGCTCGTTTTTGGAAGATAATTTGGGAACTCACCAGAAGAAAAGGATCTAGCAGGATGGAAAATGGGGCTGGGATGAAGAACCCATGTTCAGCTTAGGACAAGAAACTTTTGCAAGACGTTTCGTCTCCTTCTGTCTATAAACATGGAGGGGCCAAGGTGAAAGGGAAGCTTGCCATAATGGAGAGCCAGTAAATTTTCACAAGCTATTTTCTTCATCCAATATTGACTTTACAACCGGTATATGCGCTCTAAAATAATTCATCCTGGGACATATATTTTGCTGACTTCACAACCTATTACCTAACACTTTCCTGTTCTGAAATGTTATCAAGATTTTAAAGTAATGATTATATTCATACCTTTCCAAGTATCAATTATTCGGTAGTTTTGCATACAGCCTTCAGAAACACATTGAACATTAACAAAGCAGCATTAAAAGCAACTAGTTACACAATTACCTATTGTAAATCAACTTATAACTGAACAAAATAAGTAGTTTGGGACGCAAAAGTTGTTTGCTGTTATTAAAAACGATCACTATCATGTTTAAATATATTATTTGTTTAATAAGTCGATGAAATTGTCGTAATTTATGCTATCGTTTTGAACCAGAAGGAATGAATATCTTAAGAAGATATATTAAATTATATCATATTATAATATATTAAACAACACGAAAAACTAAGTTTCAAGAAAGCTGAAAAGAACGTAGATATCTAAACGGAAAGGTTGTTCGAGGATAAATGAATTTGTTGTGTCAAAATGTAATCCAAATATAAAAAAACCTTCTACGATACCCAACCCTATTGTAGATAAGATAAATACTATAACAATCGGATAGCAATAAGCACAACCAAAGGTACGCACTAATAGTTACATAACTATGGTTTTTATACTGTTACCAAAAATCCAAATATTAAAATTTGCAGATTACACTAAAAAGCCAGTGTGATATCTGTTTGAAATGTAAACGTAGCTTTAAAGCTAACATAAACCAATGTTGAACGTTGAAACGCGTTTAATTTATAATTGATATTGATTAAAAGCACTTACATCTGCCTTTTATCTGTAATTTAATTATGCTATTGGTGTTATAGGAGGTAATAATACTTGAATCAGAACGTTTGCACAAATTGAATAGGAACTTTAAGTTATTGACGAGAAGGTTTAAATACAGTTTACTAATGAAACGTGTTATGAAAATGGTTTTGAATTCACTCTTTAGTATACATCCTATATTCTACAGAATTTTCTGTATTTGAAAAACATTTATTTGCTAGATAATGTTGCTGTAATGCTCTGTTTGCTGACTGACTGACTGATTCACTGAGGTATAAGAATTCTAGACCACTTTTAGTTGAGCTAGAAACCTAGAATATTGCATGCAGGTAGCTTATAGCTTGTAAACCCCAGGAAAATCGCCAAAACTTAAAGTTTTTATTTTAACCCCCCTTAAACAATTTTTAAAGAGGCGTATTTTAAAATTCCACTTTTTGATCTCTAGCGGCCAAAGGAATTGTCCTATTGAAAACCGGACACCACCAAGAACTACTGATTTTGCAAAATCTAAAACTTTGTTCCTATGACTTTTCGTCGTATCTCAATCCCTTCAAACTTAGGTATCGCTAGATTTTTGAAATTTCTGGAAATTTTAAAGATTTTTTCGTGGTTTTTAATTTTGTATCACTTTAACTTAGTATTTACAGGCGTGACATTTGGCACACATTACGTTTACACATTAAATTTCTCGAAACCTAAACTGTTTTAATATTTATACACCCCAAAAATTAAATCCCTTAATTCTTTCATAAATGACAAACTGCTTTATCCACTTACTCAGGCAATTTCAGATGAACTAGAAAATTTGGATTAAGCATACATGTAGCTTTTCCATTAAAACCTCCAGGAAAACTGCACAAAACTTGTTTAATAAAAAAATATAAACAAATTTGTACCGGTCCAAATTAGTGCCTTTTTATTTTAGCTCTAGTGGCCGAACGGATGGTCCTATCGAAAAACGGGATACTTTCACTAGCCAGGGATATTAAACGATATACAACTTTAGCCCTATGACTTTTAGTCTTATCTCACTTCATACTGAGTTAGCAAAGTATAACTAACACAAATATTCAAACCATCAAAAATTTAACCGAGTACTCTTGGTTTACAGTTATAGTTGAATTTTATCGAAACGTTATGTTGTTTATATTAGGTGTAATTTACCCTTTGTTAACTTTACAAATCAAAAAATACCAGTCGTAAATTACATAAAAAGGTTACTTTGTGTAATAATTAAAATTACAAAATTTTTAATGAATAATATTTTCCTACTAACAATTATATGTTTAATTAAATAGATAATCAATACTCTATTAGTACATATTTCTTCATAACATACATATTGAATTCACATGCTTTATCGTTTCTTCAATAAGATATATAAAATACAATTGTTTCACAAATAGAAACATATATATACAAATTTCATTCACAGTATATGTTAGATAAATCTTTATATTTCGATAATTCACTAATTAAATAACTGCATACTACGTACACCACGTAGGAAGTTTGAACTTACTGGAAAGTTCACTCAATTTTCTCAACACCGAAGAGTATAAAGAACAATCTTCCGGGGCTTAGGAGTTTCCCAACCAAAGTTTTATTATCTTCTCAGAGACACTCCAGTTTGCTGAGAACTCTCTTAGTTTTTACAATGAGTAAAATACTCTTAACGATACTAAATAAATTTATGTAACTTAATTTAAACTAGGATATTTACCACTGAAGATTTTGTGCTTCGCTGATCCCTAATAATCCAATTAACAAATACCAAATAATTCAGTTACTTGTGAAAAAAATCATTATCTTTATACGAAACATGTTGAAACTATGATATCACTGTCTATGTAGTAATTTGGGTAAATTACTTGCTGCAGTAATGGTGAATATGATTATACAACAATACTTAGTTAAATATCTTGATAGTAGCAATTAACTAGGTAATGAATAATGGTTTGGACATTATTGAGTTTAAACCACTCATCGTAGTTTTACAAGATTTATGAATTTACCCTTACAAGTTAAATTTAAGGGTTTGTATATTTCCTCTGTTTATGCAGTTTATTTTATTTGAGGATCTAAAGATTATTTTAGAGTTACATCTAATATTTGTTCATTTTTCATTCATTTTTACCTGTCCCCAGAATATATGTGAAGAAAAAAAAATAACCCAGAAGTATTACATTTTAATGTGTGATACGTCAAAGTAATTGGAATGGTAATTATAATGGACATTGTACGTTGTTTATACCCACATAGATTATAAAACTAACAGTTTTATATAAAACATAATAAGATATGTTAAGCAATTATGCAGTAATCTAGTGTCTAAATTTATCGTGTTACATAATACACATTTGGTGGTTGAGTAAGCTTGTAGTGAAAAATATAAAATAATATGACAAAGTTAGTTAGATTACGTTAGTAGCCCTTAAATAAAAAAATCAGAGGGAACAAAAAAGTAACATTAATAATAGCAAATAGTCACACAATTACCTATTGCTTTAAATCAACTTATAACTGAACAAAATAATTAGTTTGTGTCGCAAACATTGTTCGCTATTATTATAATAGAAAACATCAGTTATAATTAGTTGTAAACTACGAACCACACTATATTAGGGGGTTTCCATAAATAAATTAATGGAGATGCTGTAGTTTGTACAGTTAAAAAAATAGAAGTATGTATGTTTTTCAGAATAAAACAAAAATGCGTGCGTTGTGGCGTGTAATGGATATGGATGGATTGTTTCTAAAGCCATAACATGTTTTTCAATTATATTAGCTATCACATTAAATAAATTCATTTTCTAATATTATATTTTACCAATACATTTGTTTTCTGTTTTTTAATGCATTATTTCATCGAAAGGATATAATAGTTTTGTGAAACGTATTAAAATATTACAAATTCATTCAGTAATAACTAATGATCTTTCATAATTAAAAAACAAATTATATTTATGAAGTGACAGTGAAGATTAAACAACTGTATTTCAAACAGTTATAGTTTTCACGTTATTAGTGGCAGCTGAGTAAAGATACTTTTTGGAGATAACTTGTTGAAGTACAACCAAACACATGAGTTGGCTTCCAAATATATCACACGTGATATTAAAATATTAATTGTGACAGCAAATTATGCTTGCGACTATTTGTTTGGTCAGATGGTTGACACCGCTGTTAGTCGGCAGTTTGAAACAAGATCGAGGCAGATTACGATATAAAATAATATAATACTTTGATTTATCATTTGAAAGTACTAAATTACTCGATACATAAAAGTATTTACATATTAACTAGTTTATTTGGTACTGTGACGTAATTAAATGATTGCTGTAGTATCAGTATACATTATTCTAGTAGCTGAAGAATAGATTAACGGAAGAGAATATTCAATTAAACAAAGATAATATTGCAATAGTAATTGGTAATACCACCAAATGGTTTATACTAAATACATACATGTGTACCAAACCCTATATAATATAGATGGTGTTTTAAGTAGTTTTGCCTTATTCTTGTAGAGAGTTTAGAGTTACAACATTTTAAGTTAATAACATTAAAACATGTTTAATTGTATTAAAATAACAGTTTGATTATGAATTTTTACCCCGGAATTACGTCTCAATTTACTCCATTATATGATAATTTATATGTAAAACTTTATTACCTTGATATCACTAAAGAGTAAAAGTACGAATGGATATCCAAACCATAACTTTAACTTATATAGTTGCTAAATTCATATTACTATTTTTTTTTTATTTTAAAATTTCAAAGTGTTTATATTTACGCCTAACAAAACAACAAAATATAATCGACACTTATTTTACTCTTTCTTGCATAACACTTTAATTATTTACATTTCGATAGTTAACAGTACTCAAGTAAATAATAAATGAGGTGGTTTCAATACATTTCTTTTTTACATTTAGTATTGATATTTAAAAGAGTTTTAAAACGTAGTAAAATCTTTGCAGACGTATATCTCTCATGTCAAACTTTAGCTGCTAAAATAATAACTAGATGACAATCCTGATATTCCAAAGATAATTAGTACTAAAGATGTAAGTAGGAATTCCAAACCAGTATTTACTCTAGGACCTAAATATTGATGATGATAAATAATTAAAAATATATCTATATTAGTTGAAGTTTAAACTGTTAGGAAATTGAACAAAGGGGTCGAGGCAGCTAAAGTTAGGATTTTCCAGTCTGGCGCTGCAGCAGGCTTTGTGACTGGAAAATCAATGAACGCGTCTGACACGGCGTAGCTGAGGCCGACTGCAACGGTGACGTTCTGGGCGCAATATGTGCTCGTTGAAACAAATATTTAAATATAAATCGAAACTTTATTGGTTTTAGAAAACGCTGAAGTCTATTTAAAAAAAAATATTGTCCTGTAATATTTGGAGAAGAATTATTATATGATATATCAAATAAAAATGATTGATTTTAGGAAGCTTTGAATTAATTCAGTCAACATTGTTTAAATAAGAACATTGACTAAGTAAAAAGAAAATACCGAGGATTAAATAGTTATTCATGTCCATAAATGTTACGATATCACTAAATTTAATTCATTACATCATCACTTAGGATGAATACTTGACGTAAATAACAAAGATACAGTTTTCATTGTGTAACTTATGTTGCGTAATGAATTATAAGCTATTTCGGTATTATTTTAAATGCTTAACAGAATTTAAAAACCTATTACAAAATACAGAGAATAATAAACATTTTATATATTAAGTCATCTTTAACCCCTATCTCATTATTTTCTTGATTTTATAAGATATCTTAAAACTGATATAAAATGTATTGTAAAAAAATATCAAAGTGACATTTTTTAACAGCATGGAGATTAATTATAAACCCTAAATTCGAAAAAGTCTTAAAAAATTCCGTCTTAAATAGGTTTCTTAAGAAAATAGTTATAGAACGCATTCACCATTGATATTTCTTTTATTCTTATAAAAAGATAAAACGATGCAAAAAGGAATGTTAAAAATATGTAGTATTTATAATAGGTATGAAAATACGAGAACCTTTGTGGAACAAAAAAAAAAACAAATGTAGAAACGAGTAAACATTATGTCGGAACATCTTCATGGTTGGGGGCGGGATATAATTGTTTTTCCTTAAAACAGTTTTGTTCCATAACATTTATTACCCTTAATGCTGTTTAACCCCTTGTTTGTATAAAGTCTCAGTTAAGCACGTACAACGCCATATAGTTCTCGAAAAAAATATTTTGAAATTGAATTAGATCAATATATATTTATCGGCAGATTTTAAATAATTTACTAGTATTAAATCACGATTATACCTTGAATTTATTTTTTTAAATTGGTTTCTTTTGTGTTTTATACTTAATGCTTTAATACATGATTCATTGTGTATATAATATTATGTTTAATTACATTGGGAAAGTAATCATATTTGTTATAATTACTTAGAATGGTATGTGTATAAATTAGTTACGAGAGAAAAAAAGTGTCTTGTAATGAAACACGGAGAATACTCCTTGCATTTAAATTCTGGAGGGGAATTGCTGTGAAGGTGAGTCTGGCTCAATAACCACACAATCCAGTGATCCACACGACACAGCCAACTGGGGGAATAACGCGGCACGCGTCGCGTCACCCTCTATGGCAACCGCTTTGAGAACATCCTCATTATAGCCTAAAAACTTGATAGTGGTGCACAAATATTGAGGGCGTGAACAACGAACGTAGGCTGAGGTACCAGAGTTATAACTTTTGACAAACACTCAATGAAGTAAAATTCGTATCAAGAAATGTAAACTATGGTGTTAAATATTTAGTAAAGTTATATTTAAAAATCTTAATACTATACGTAAGCTAACTATTTAGGTTGTCTGCAAATTAAATAAAATGTAAATAATTGTATTATCATTAAACTATAGATGTGGCATAGACAACAAGTCGCAAATTGTTATATGGTGTAACAACTTGAAATAAAATCAATATTCAAACATAAACAATAACTATGAGCATTTGAGATTATATTAAAAACTTGTCATTGAACAAATCATGGACGCTAGTATTCCTTTTTTATGAGAAAAAACTTTTCGTCATACTGCTTCAAAAACATCTGTTTTTGACAGATGCGTTGAGATTCAAAAGTTATTCTTTTTAGTCGTTGGATAATAACATATGTTTTGATAATCATTATCGTACTAGGACTAAAAAGATCATTGATGATGATACTTTTGATTCGAGGTCGTCATAAATCGATTAAAATTCATTCGATTATAAATAATCGAAACATTCATTGTTATTATCGAAACATTCATTGTTGTATTGTTATTTGAAGGACAACCGATTGATTCGAACCACAATGATTGGTTTGAATGATCTACTCAACAACCGATAGATATGAATGAACCGATTATGCATGTGCAACAGCTGATTGTTTCAAGAGACAAGCTGAAAGAAACATTTGAGGTTATGAAACAAAGTACGTAAACTTTACTTTTGTTTTTATTTAAACCTTAAGTTTTTTGGCAGTATGACGAAAAATATAGTTCGTCACTCGGATCAAAAGTGTCTTTTTAATACTCGCTCATTTCCCAGCCTCGGCTTCGCCTCGGCAGTTAAACTGGAGCTCGTATTAAAAAGATCCACTTTTGATCCTAGTAACGAAATATACTATTTTTATGAGAAAACCCCTTTGTCTGGCGTCTAAGTTTTGTAACATCTGATTCCTGTTTTAAGTCAGAGTTTGTAAAGTTTTACACAGAAGTATGTGTGTTTTTCAAAATTAAACAAAAACGCGTGTGATATGGCGTGAAACGGAAATGGAAAGATTGTTTCTTAAGCCATAGCATGTTTTCTCATTACGAGATTATAATAACTCCTTGTTTTTTACCAAAAACTTTAAATGTTCCAAGATATACAAGCAAGGAAAAACCAGCATATTGTAGTAATAAAAAACTCTCCTGCATGATTCAGACCGTTTTATTCCAAAAATCAATCGAAGCGCTTTTGACAACGAAACACTTGATTATGCTTCTCCTCAAACGGTTATAAAATGCATTCACCATTAATATTTCTTTAATTAACAAAACAACAAAATATAATCAACACTCATTTTATTCTACCTTGCATAACACTTTATTTATTTACATTTAGATAGTAGCAAATACAAATATTTTAAAGGGTTTCAGGTTTAATTGCATCTGTAAAAGGCCGATTCTATTTAGTAAACAATAAATTAATTATAATTGACTTAAACATAAGAAATAAAAAGTTGTTCTTTACACTATCACGTAAGAACAAATATATTTACATGTTTAATATAAATATGGAGCAATATCCTACCATCTTCCATTAGAAGCATTAAAATTGTAGTTTAAATAAATAATTACTTTAAAATTTAGTGAAAAATTAGTCAACTTAACGACTTTAACTCACAAACGATTAACACAATGTCAAATAAATAATCATTTAAGTCTATGTTTACTGTTACAGAACATTAAATATGGTTTTTGAGATACTTGAAGCTTAAACACAATATCAATAAACAGTAAATAACATTATTGTGTTCAGCAAAAATTAATATTTCGATGATGGGTAAAACTCTAACGATGTATGTTTATTTTTATTACAAACAACAGCCTGCTAATATAAGAATATTAAATGGCAACAGAACACGTCGCTTTGCTGATGGTATCACCATCCTTTCACTTTAAATTTATAATTTCCTTTATTGTATTTTGTCTCTTAAAACTAACAAATTAGGTTTTTGAGTGATAAATAGATCAACAAATAAACACTACGTTTTATTTTTAATAACTAGCTCATTTTTATGAATCATTTGAACTTACCTGAAAATATCTATGATACACCGTCAGTAGCCTAAAATTGTCAAAATTGGTACCGAATTGGCATGTTTTCTTTTGAAATCGCAATATTTTCACAAATAAGAATATATATCATAATCATTTCTAATTTCGGAATCATGATTTTGTTTTGTTTTCCGCTGAAAATCATCGATAACCTCTATTCAAAAAATATTAATGTACTCCAACATTTAAATTTTACACATGTAGCAAAACGATATATCATATATCTCTTTTAACTAGAAACTACTGACAAAAGTAGGGATGCATTTAACCATTCAACAGTTTCTACTAGTATTAAATATTTAAATTGCATGTATTATTAAGTTTAAATTATCAATATTTTTTACGTTTGTCATCAGTCAAAAGTTATATTTTATATTTTCAAATTAGTTGCTTTTCTCAAGCAAACAATATGGCAGATTATTTTGTTATCCAAGCACTCGAACTAGTTTTACGTGAGTATCTGACAAAAATCAACAACAGTTATATATAATACTAACTTTAAACTACGTATAGCTGTTTGCAGACTCCGGAAGTCCGTTGGGAGCGGATGTTCGAAACCGGAAGTAGCCTCTTCTCGCTCCTTACCTTATGAAATTTACACTTATAAATTTTGGAAGATGGGGATTATAGTTTCAGATATTGAATCTATGTTAACATAAATAAAATATGTTCTTAATATTGTAACTCACAATTCAGAGATCTGTGAGTTTTAGTAGATTAATCGTTATATACTTGCTCTACTAAAAGTTAAATACGAAGAAAAATTTTAATTAATTTCATAATTAATATGCATTAAATTAATTAAAACGATCCATTAAATAATATGGGATTTTTTATATACAAGCATTCCAGTTTAGCCAAACTCTAAAATATTTAAGCATTATTTTAACAAAAAAACTACATTCTGATGTAATGATTCATTTATATACCTATTTATTGTATAGTGCCTTTCAATGTTGTACTTTACTCTGAAAATCTCTAACGGAACTATTATTTTGCTCCCCTTAAAATTGCCGATGACTTATTTATTTTTTATTTTTTGCTTACGTTTATATGGCTAATGACTTGTGGGAAAAATTTGTTAGTCATATTTTCATAATTTTTATTAATTTTACATATTTACTGCAGTTATCTTTCCATTTGTTTAATGGTGTGATATTGCAATACTTGTATCATTACAATATTAAAACATTTTGCAATAGCTTAAACTGCTTTTACTTATTATAGTATACATTTATAATTTGTAATTTATAAAGTAACTCAAACATTAGCGATTTAACTTTTAATAAGTTTTACCAGTGGCACATCAGGAGAAAAACGCACTCTTCTTCGTATTTAGTAGTCTATTCTGAGATTTTCTGCTCTTCAATTTAACCGTGAAGGAACTAATAAGCCCCAAGGGCTGTAAGAGAGTGAGGAGGAAGGGGGTGACAAATCTCAGAATCGTCCCCACGAGACACCCAACACAGAACAATACTCAAGCTTTCCTCTCACCCCTCCCAACCCTCAACGACTACCACCCTCCCAAACTTCATACTCTCAACCCTTCTCACCCCTCACCCGTCCTGGTTCTGGGCACTATAAAAAGACAAAAACACAATTGATATACTGCATGCATATTTTATGTAGAAAGTTATATGAAAATTCATGATTTTGTAAAACAAAAATCTATATTTTTTTAAATTAAAATTAACCTGCATGGTTATAGCTAAAAAAAATGATAATAAAAAGTATAGTACAAAGTAGACTTGAGGATAAATATTGAAACATTATTATTTATTAACAACCCTATTATAAACTTTACAAATAGAAAAATAAAAACTTTCAAATATATATGTTATTCTTTTATAAAACTCTTTTAAAATGTTTTTATTTCCAACTTGTCTTCATGATAGAGATAAACGTTGCTTTATAAAATGATAAACCATCTCCCATTTCCTCTGGTGAAGAACATTTATCAGTGTCTCAGTCGCTCGGTTCGTTGGACTGTTCAATTTGCTAATGGAAGGAGAGAACAAAACAGAATTGTATATTTAATATATATTTAGAGTAATCTCAACTGTAATATATATATTTGAATTACTTTAGAGTTAGTGTAAATACAATTGAATTAAATTATTAAAATTTCCATTAATATGATTGCATGATGAGAGTAGAATGGCTGAGATGCTTTGATTAACCTTGTTTCTTATTAAGACAGACTGATTGTTTAGCCAGGATCATTAGTTAATAGCCCAAGATAAATCGCAGCTGAATCCAGTATTGGACCTTAAAAAGATTGTCTCAAGATATTGCTCTATTGAGTTAGGATTTATATATATATAAAATGGTTAGCCTCCATGAAATAACACCTACAACAGGAGGTTTTTAACGACAGGTAATTATACAAATTTTAAACAAATTATCTAGTTTTCTACCGTTTGGAATTTTTTTGGTAAAATATTAATTTCCTCTTAAATAGTATTTCACTACTACAAATAATTTACCGAGCAAATGCGTTATTCGTCATACATATTTTTCATTATATAACCATGTTCTTCCATTATCGAAACAAAAATTACATGGAAACGCAATTTAATATGCAATTAAAAAATAATGTTTTACTGTTTTTTCAAACTTTTTTTCTATTTGTTGTTTTTCTTATGTTGTAAATTTGGAGCGTTACGGAATTAAAATATAAACTCAATTAGACGTGTATGTACAGTACAATAATGTTGTTTTATACTTTATTTATCCAAACCGTTCTAATTTTATCATAATAATTAAAATTATAACAACCAAATTTCGTACAAATAAACATTGTCTTTATTAATAATCTCTAAACCTACGTTTAATCTTGATTTATTTATATTTTTAACTATGGTTTTTGTATTTCAGGCCTAGAAAAACAAATTATATTTATTTGTAAGATTCCCTTTTCAAAATCTAACTATTTCGCTAAAATTTATAATTTATTTTGAAAACATTTTTCTGTATTAAAATTGAAGTGATGGAACTAATATGAGCGTGTACAATTCATGATGTAGCTTAAAAAAATAACCTCATAAACACATTTTTTTGTGAACAAATTGAAAAAAACATGGTAAACTACTACAAACTATAGTTGAGCTCGTCTATTAGGTGTTCTAAATATTAAAGAGTCTTAAACCGTAAGGAAGATGGGACTATTCCAGATATTTAAAATAAAAACTATCCTTAATATCTCTTCTAATTGAAAAGTCCGGGATTAGGGAGGATAATGTAAGGATTAAAACAATCTGAGGAAAAGAGGATCTCAACTTTGAATTGCCAAGCTTAACTTCATTATCTCTAGAATTCCAGTTTTCGACCATTACAAAACTGTTTGAGTTTCTAACAATTAATCAACTATCGATCTCATTAAAAACGTTAACATAAAGTATGGGGAAATTCATTAAATACGCTATCGATCACTTCAATTTAAAATCCTTAAAAAAAACCAAGTGAAACAAATTTAATGTATAAGTTAGTTTATGATTTGCCCATATTAGTTTACTGATGGCTTAACAATCTCCGAAATAAATTAGGACATTTCTTAAAAGAATGTATACACTTATCCCTATCTCTATAATTAAATTTAGACATAATTTCTTTAATTTTATAAAAAAACTACAGTATTTGGGCATTGCTTACCACTTAGAAAACAAAATTAGTAAATATACAATTGTTGCTATTTAATGTATCACTCTGAAATTTATTTAAAATCAAAAAGGATTTAATAAACAATTTAAGATTACAGTTGTGATACAAAATAGGTAATAATTTAAGCTATATCAACATATTTTCCATGCTATTCATGTTTTATTCATATATTGCAGAATAACTGTTGAATATGTTTACACGACAAGGTATAAATTGGAAAGTAAAAATTTTGTTTAAGTGTTGTTAATAAATAAATGCCGTATGGCAATCTAGTTCAAAATGTATATAAAACTATGCAAGTGTATGCACCACTTTAAGAGTTAGGAGATATTTTGGTATTTAGCTTATTTATGTGTCCACCGTAGTGTGAAAGAGCACTGTGTATAGATTATAATGGCAACTTCAGGAACAGAAACTGGATGTGCATTGTAATAAATTTTATTCAACAGAATAACACTTCCCAATATACGGGACTGCCCCATTCAGACAAAGTACAACACTTAAATTTCATCTTTATATATAATTCTTTAGCGAAAACTTTAGGTGAAAATTGTGGCAGTTTGGGAAATCGTAGAATGATGGGAGACGGCTCAAATTAAAGGTCTTTATCCCAGGGACTCGGTAAGCCAACATTTTGATAATTTGAACTTATAAATACTGATCAAAAATAAAATAATTCAAAGTAATTCACTATGGAAACTTAAACAGGTTAGTGACCTTTAGTTTTAATAGACAATTTTATATTCTCTTGGTAAAATATTTAGAAGTAGTTCACGGCAGTAATCGTGAAAAAATGCCTATATAGAATGTAGAGTCAGATAATAACAGTTGAATGTTTCAAAACATTCTTAGGTATAACAATTTTCTTATTCCTTTTTCCGATATCTTGTTCCCAATACAAATATCCAGCATGGAATTGGATTACACTTTTAATCCTATCTCAATTTTTGTTATCGTAATATGTTATTTCAGTTAACATATTAAGATTTATATGTGAACTTCCTCTAAACTACAGATTTATAAATATAAAAACCCTGATATACACTTTAAAAATCATCCGTCGTCGTAATATAATCTTATAATTTGCCCCTGAACTGGTAAGACTTAGTAATATTGTGGTTTCATTTACCAATTTCGTCAGGAGACAAAAAAGGTTAATAAAACCTCGATATTATTAGTAACGAAATGTCTATTTATATGGGCAATATAAAGATAACTGAGATCCAACGAAAAGTCAATACAGTTATGGATCAATCGCCAAAACAAAATGAATGTCATGAAGAGCGTGAACTACATGAAGAGCGTGGAGGGTTACAAAGACAAACTAAACTACACCAAATGGTTTCGGTCCATAACATTAACTGCCACGGTCTTGAGAGTAAAGTGATATACTTTATCCTTTATAATCTCACACACTCTTATACTCACTAAATCCTACTTCTGTAACCACTATGAAGGCAAGGATTTTAAACTTTGAATTTACTGCCTAGTTGTACGTTGTGTGTTACGATAGATTATTTATATCTATTTATTATTGTAGTTTTGTAATTTGAATTATATTGGTGGTTCGTACAATATATCATTGAATATAAGTTTTGGAAGGTAACAAAAACCCTTAAAAAGAAAATATTTCTTAGATGTAATAAACAATAACGATACATTTGGATAGATTTGTGAATGTTCGAACTCTATGATAATTAAACATTTTTAGAACTAATTTTCCCTTAAGTGAAGCTGTTTATTATTTGTTTTTATTTTATGACAAATCAACTATTCATTGCTATTTATAAACAAACTCCGCAAAAATATTTAACACTATGTTAGAAAACGTTTTGGAAAATAACTGTTTAATACGCAACCAAACGGAATACACCTAAATATATAAAAGTAATTTTATTTCTATTTCATTAAATCACTTTCAACGATTCTGTTTAAAAATTAAAAACATTTATACTGCCTTTGTGTTTACACATTATTAATACGTTACTATGACGAAGCTTACCAATGAACTTTACTACGTAGCAGTTCTCCTCAAAGTGAGACTCGCTTGTTATAACAATACGACAGTTTATTCCTTACTATTTAATTCCCCTAGAGTAATTAGACAAAACTGGTTACCAAATATTCTAAACCCTTCCTTCTCTCTCTCTCTGGTAAGTTTGTTATGAGAACTGGCTAACACAAAGTAAACTTGTATGAATCAATCAGCCCGATGTATGGAAACAGTACGATCCATTAAACGTCCTCTTTTCGTAATTCTGGAATTTAAACTTTATTAGAATAAAATATACCTCACCCTATTGTAACGCGTAGCTAACCCTCAACAATATTTCCCCTTATCGGTTTAACTCAACGAAACAACTATCTGAACTTAAATGCAAATTAAATAAGTATATCTGACTCAAAAGTGCTTAATACTACAATGTTAAAATATCACTCACCAACTAGGACTGTGACGAGCCCAGTGCTCCTCTGACCCAGATACAGAATAACAACCCTATTAAAATGACCACCGCCTACAGAGTGTAAGAACACTCCAGCACGCTTCCTACTGGGTGAGGTCACACTTCCCTTAACAACGCAACGGTTCAAATGCCAGACAAATTCAGCTCCTAACTAATTTAATTTCATGAAACACAATCTATTAAACCCCCCCCCCCCCTAAGCCACCTCACACCACTACCCACCACCACGCTAGTACGCTTTTTCACCTGCCTACTCTAATTTTGAGAAGCATACTAAATTTTGTGGTTTACTAAATAAATGTAAACCACAATATTGCAGGTCATCGTTCATCTAAATTTCTAATACAGAGGGAGGAACATAAAACGGAAAAAACTTTTCACACATTAGCTAAAATTGTGGTTTAAACAAAATTTAAAGTCAATGTATATAATTATTAATCATTTATATGACATATGCAAATGTTGTAATACTTAAACGATAAATAGATGGACGAAGTACAAAACACTGCGTTTAAAGTAACACGTTTTCTGTTAAATGAATTAATGGCGACCAATTGTATTGACAGTTGTTCAATTCATATAAAGCATTTGCCCGAATAGTCTTCCGCTGGCAAAGGTATTTCAAATTTGTTTTATTTGGAAGATTCCGAAGGCAATCTCAATATTACCTAAGAAAAGACCCTTTGAGATATTTTTTCGTTCAATTGTCCTCTCTTTATTCTTACAGTTTATTATTTTAAATTCGGTTATAACTATATGAAAATAAAACAACACAAACTTAACTGTGACAATTTAATAATTTACGTTCGAAAGTAATACGATCTGCATAACGTTTCCCAAGATGACGAATTGGTTTAATTTTGTTTTTATAAAAATATATTAAAATATAAATTATAGTTTAAGAACATACAAATTTAAAATGAAAAATATAGTCTACACTATCTTTGAAGATGTAGTAAGATATAACATTTTTCTAGAACATATTTACGATTCATTTGATCTTCGCCGTGCATGTCAATCTAAACAATTCAGATTGTTTGGCAATGATTCACATGTAAAAGTAATCAATAACAATTTACAATCATATATCTATAACAGTAATATTTGCGAATCAAAATGAAACAGTTAGATTTAATATACCTTAATTATACATGTCTACTCCTAAATATCGACATAACGTGTTCTCTTTCATTTAATATTGTAGAGTAAATTCAAATACCTAAATTGCATAGCAATATCTTATTTATAAACAATTTATAGCAGGAAATTGATATCGGGAACGAACTGTTATGGACGAGATTCAGTGAGCCAGTAATACGGGTATTCGCTACTTCTAAATATTGTACATTTATAATGCGTTCTCATTTCCGAAACCTATTTCCAATGTCTTATTTAGGTCTAAATATATATCATGGATGTTTCTTCTTTTAACTCTTAACAATTTTATTTCATGGTCACATATTATATAATTTTGCTTGTAATTTGGTTGTATTTATATTTATGCCGTGCCATTGAAACTTTAAACATGTTTGTTTAGGTTCTCTGTACTAAATGTATAACTAATCAACGTATATACAAAAATATATCTTTAAAGAAATATGTATTGAAATGAATATTACAAGATCGTAAAAGATGTCTAGTAGTATTAAAATGTAATGAATTATATTGGTAACATGTATAAACTAGAACGTCTTCAGTATAATCCGTAGCAACTAAGATCAGACTTAACACCTAGTTAAGTAGTCTTTCAAACAAATAAAAGCAATCCCTATGCGCAAAATGTACTGCGAAATTCTGCAGAAATGTTGTTCTTCTACCTAAAAGATAAAGGGTCTTATAACTCAACCAAAAAATTCTCATCTTCAGGTAAAGTATAATAAATCATAAGGTAAATTACCTTAGTTAATGTAGAATGATACAAATGTCGCTGTATGTGAGAGACCGGTTTCGGCCCCACTAGGAGGTCATTGTCAAACCAAACGTAACATTTGTACTCTCAAAGTGTTGATAACAACTTTTTTAAACGCAAATAAAACATACATAACGGGCAAACTGAGAAAAATAACACAAAACATATTTTATGGTAATGCAAAATCTCGTTCACGGCGGGACAGGTACGCGGTAGGTCTTGACTGACCCCATCGCACATTCGTGTCCACGTTTATCCCCATTCCCCTTCTCAAGGTTTCTATCGGGTCACTTTCGTCTTGTTACCACTTGAAAGTAATGAAGTTAATTTAACATATTTATTAATTTTAGTGATAGTAGTAATTTGGAGGCAAATGTAAATGAACATTAAAGTCAAATTAGATTGGAAACACATTTGGAATGTCATTGAGCTGTGGGTACTATAGTATCACAAATAAATAATGAACGCTAAACAAAATTAACACCAAAAAATAATAATTTGTCAGTGTAACACGTGGTAAAATACCAATATGGGATTATTTTCCTCTTAGAAAGAAAGATTGATAAAATAATAAATCGTCTCATCTGCTGACAAGTATTTGCTTGTAATATAACTTACATAATAATAAACTGTTTAGTAGATTATTATAAATGTAAATGAACATTAAAGTCAAATTAGATTGGAAACACATTTGGAATGTCATTGAGCTGTGGGTACTATAGTATCACAAATAAATAATGAACGCTAAACAAAATTAACACCAAAAAATAATAATTTGTCAGTGTAACACGTGGTAAAATACCAATATGGGATTATTTTCCTCTTAGAAAGAAAGATTGATAAAATAATAAATCGTCTCATCTGCTGACAAGTATTTGCTTGTAATATAACTTACATAATAATAAACTGTTTAGTAGATTATTTGTAAACAATAAGTGAACACCGTTTAGAGGTTTAGTGAATGTAAATTGGCACAGGGGAAGTGATTACGCTTTATATTGTTGTGCCCTAATCGCACCATCTATTGTACTTTGCTATTTGGTAAATAAAGCCCAACGTTCGTATCACAGTGAATAACATTCAACTCTACAAAATTACTTTTAGTTAAATATGCTTTTGAGAGTATTTCACTTAATCACTTTATAAAAATTCAGTGCAACTAGGTCATATTTTAAATCGAGTATGAAGAAGAATATTAGCGTTGAATGGGTGAGATAACTTGTTTAGCCTTGTTACCGACTAAGACCGACTGATTTTTTAGCAAGGATCATTTTTTAATAGCCCAATAACCAATGCCAGCTGGATCCATTGAACCTTCAAATTTATTCATAGTTTGTTTCAGGATCGATCTGTCGAAATTCAGATTATAAAGCGACAAGCTAACCACGGTGCTACCCAGCCAATATTAATTTTAATGTCGCTTTTAAAAAAATACAATAAAAATGACAGTCCTAGGACGAGTATATGCTGTTCATATTATCAGGTATAATAATTAACTGCTAAAATAATTACTTCGTCGAAAATAAGGGTTTCTTAAGTTAACAAATTATTTTCATTCTCAAACTTGATTAAGCCATTAATAATTATCACCTGTTACCTGAAAGATATCTGTTGGTAACGAATTACCTACTTCAATTTATTTATTACAAAATAACCTTAAGTGTTTGTCCTTGCATTTTATAGACTTGTTGACGTACTTCAAACGCTAAAGTTGGTTAACTGAATGACACACACTTACTGTCCGTACTTTTCTTATTATATTTTGATATAAAAGGTGATAGTAATACCGTTTCTGTACTTTTTGGGCATACACGTTTCAATGCTACTCTGGACACCCTAATGGGTAAGAATGTTATACAAACATTTGTAAAACCTACAATTGAAGATATCCTAACTGGCATAGAAACATTTCGGACTAAACACGAATTTTTAATAAGACATAAAATTTCCAGAAATATTTAGTTAGTAAAAATTATTATGTTGTTAAAGGGATATTGTAAAATGAGTTGTTTTAAATATTAAGTGTATTAAATGTGTTAAATTATTTAGATTCGTTCTTAATGTAGGAATTTCCATTACTTGTGTTACGTGCGAAAACAAATTCAAATGTAATATGCTGACACAAATACAATCTTTTCATAAACAGGTCTGTGAGAACAATAATATAACATATTTAAACTACTCTAATTTGACTTCTGAACCGTGAAATATGTTTCAGTTGAGCATCCCAAAAGACCTCTCTACAGGATTACCTTTAAACCTAAAAGGTGACAGAGAGATAACAAATCAGAGCGAATTTGCAATATAGTTATAGAAAAGTAACTTAGAAAATTAAATTAATAGGAAAATAATGTTTAATCGTTTCTCTCTTTGAATAAACCGAAATAAAATTATATTGAAGACTAGATCATAAACCAAGTATTCAAGCATAAAATAAAATACCTAATTTAGTAGATATAGCACTGTTTATGTTGTTAGCTTATAATATTGTGACCTGACAATAATATTTGTAAACAGCATGTGTAATAGTAATATAATATTTTCATATGTAATGTTTTATATTTCTAAATATAACAGGAACATGGCAACATCGTATATGTAGCGCGGATGCAATACTAGTAAAGGGTCAACCCATAAACACTCCCATAGGTAACAAGGATGTACTCAATTTAGCCTGTTGGGACCTGAGGGGATATTGTCACAACAGGTCGATCAGATGATAATATTGACATCTGCGACGTAGCTATAGAGGGATGTGTTTTACCGTAGAAGTGTTACCTTAAAATATAATCTTTCCGTCGTCAATCCTCATTTTAACTAGCACGTGATAACATTCAGGACTGTTTCATTGTCAAATCTGTGGGTTGAAAATTTATACAAGTTATCACAGTTTTTACACATCTTAACACGACATACAAAAATGGTATGACGATGTTTAACTACGTATTTTGATTTTAATGTTAGAACCCCAGATTTGATAATGGGACAGTAGCCACTTAGGTAGTTTTTTGCTAGTTAAAGTTATGGTTAACTACGGAAATGTATGTTAACCACGCTTAATTTGAGTCAACATCAATCCTAGAGGTCAATATAGATACAATCTAAATGTCCTTATGTATCTAAATGTTACTAATATTAATACATAACCTCATAAAAGTCACATAACAAAAAATTTTGACTACATTTATTAAATTTACAGATTGTATTACATAGACAAAATAATGTATCATTTAAAATGAAAATGGAATACTGTATGAGAAAGAAAAATTTAATCGTTACCAGGCTCGAGTAAGAGCTTTGTACTTGTGCAAAATTGATCTGGAAATCCTACGGAAGGATTAATGTTTTGAAAATTATTAGGGTTTAAAGTAGGGGTATGTTTGCTGGAAAACTCAATTTAAAACTGAACATTTTATCAGTGGGCTTTTTCAGTTTTAACTATTGATTTACAACACCAACGAGTAAACTGATTCAAATTATTTAAATAATTTATTGCAGCCATTCAGTATTCAAGTGCCAATAAAAGTTTACTGACTAAGGAAAAACTTGTATTAAAGCACCAACATTAAAATTCATTCCAAGAAAAATCTCTGCCGCCAGGTAACTGACATTAAATCTGTGAATGGATAAAAAATGAAGTATTAACGGGCTATTTTTTTTTTTATTTATTTAACTTAATCTGTATAAATACTTGATCATGTAATATCGTAATATTATTACCGACTTAATCAACTGATTGTAGGTTAATCAACTATATTAGGAATTACGCTCTAACAATGACGTCGTGATAATAGTTAACTTTTACATTAGATTCACATGAAGTCCACACCATAGCGATGCGGTTTTTATGTGAATTTCTTTGCTATAAAAGGTTAAAGGTGTGCGGTTGTATTGCTTTAATAACAATACTCTCCCATGGTTACTTGTTATTCAATTGTGTGAGGAATTGTATTACTCAACAAAATAATAGTTGTGATCAAAGTGGACTCACATCATCTTCCGCCGGCGACACACGTGCTGTTAATTTCGGACTACAGTTTTCGTCAATGCTTTCGACGTTTCCGTGTTCAATTTCGATTGTTAAATCACTTTAACGAATTTTCTTACCACCAGTGATAAAGAGTAATATGCTTAGCTAGATTGATGTTGACTTGAAAATCAACCCCTGAGGTTTGAAACCAGTGGTCGTTGTAGAACCACATAGGATCAATCGGCAGTATCACCAAAAATAAAAAAAAATTTTGGCATAGCAAATTACTTCTATACGCCTGAATTAGGGTATGCCAGTACTTTATGAGATATATATCTACAGCTTTACTCTATATATAATTATTATTATAAACGAGATATAAAATGTTAAGTCAACTGGACAGTAATTGTACAATGTATTTGAATGTTATACTCATTTAATGATAGTATATAAATATACAATCTAATTTCCTTAAAATAATATTAGAATTTAATAAATTACCGTTAGCAACCTGTGTGATGGTTGTCATCAAAAGTTGAAATTAAGATGGTTGTTGCGGTTTTATTAATCATTATGAAAATAAAATAAAGTTTAAGTTAAAGTATTCATTTGGTATATGTGCTTAATAGAACTTTGGAAATACTAACCGGATAGGTAAAGTTCAGTTTAGTTTAGTTTAGGTGCATACTTACTGTAAATGGTCAGATTTTAAGTGCTCAATGTTAGATAAAATAATCTTAAATTACATTTTCTCTGCTTTAAAAAACGTCGTATTTATTATTTTGTTAAGAGATAACTGTAAAAGCAATTTTGAATATAATTATCTTGGATACATCACTTTAGGAGGGTTATTAAAGTGGAGATTCTTTTTACTTAGAAGATCAAAGTTAATCTTTTGACCTAGGGATTATATCTTAATTTAAGAGATTTTTAGAGATTATTTTAAGACTATTAGCTTAAAAACGGAACCGTATTCATCTTACTTTCAAACTCTTGTTTCACTTTAAACTTTTTTTAGAATTTTTTTTACGTATCTGCAGTATTTTATTGAATTTTACTACATTCAAAAAAATAGACCTATGTAAAAATTTAAATAAACAATGTGTAGAAATTGTTGAAGTATATAACAACAAACAATTTAAAAAACTGTATCCAGTAACCAGTATAATGCTAAAACGTGTCATGCATAAAACTAAAAAACACCTCTTTTTACTACTCTAATTATTACTTCTATTTATCATGATATAAGGGTAAATTATCACGAAATGATGGAGGATATCGATGCGAATGTGACTGTAACCAAAGATGCGTCAAGCAGACCAACTGAAGTTTCTAATGCAGGTTTAACCATATGACTAGCACTGCAGCTTAACTGTGCTCATCGCAGGTTCAATGCTAAAGGACAGTAACCCACAGGGTAAAAGAGAGTTACGTGAATACTTTTTCAGTTTATTTAAAATTATATACCCCACTAATATTTTGTTACAATTACAATTAAATAACAATAAATTTCATGAATATCTAACATACTCTAAAGACTTATATTTATCTGACTGACTCACTCACTGACTCAGGAATACAAATTCTAGACCACTTCTAGATAATCTAGGACAATTAAAATTTGGCATGCACGTAGTTATAAAAAAAATGTTCAATAAAACTGATGAATTTTTTTATACTTTTTACCTAGCCAATTGGAAACTGTAACATTGGACTTCTAAAGTTAGCAATCATAATAATAGAAAAAATCACGGTTGAATCATTCACAATGAACAATCAACGAGGCTTTTTATATGTACATATATGTTATTTAGTAATACTGGGGTAGTACAATAATATAGTATTGTTGGAATGTGTTAATACTTTGTTCCCCAATACCTTAAAAATAACATTACACCAAAATGAGATATTGGTTTGCATTCTAAATTGAATAATGTTAGCGTTATGTTAACGTTCGGTTGTACAAATAAACTGAATTGAAATAAAAACAAATCTTGAATGGCTTTGCAAATAAAAATTATAGTAATTTGTGCATTGAAGTGATTTTTGTATGGATCGTATAATAAAATGACTGTATGTCTTGCCTGCCAATTTACGTTACATTGTTGTTCTTCCATTTAAAAATTAATATAACATTAAAAGATGTAGAAGGTTTAAAAATAATAATTCTTTCAAGTGGTCAGTTGTATGTTTTGAAAGGAAAGCCCGCCTTCGCTAATGTATTGTCAATGAATTAAGAGACCTTTTACAGAATAAAAAATGCCTATGGTTGTTTATACTTTATTTACTCACTTAAAAAATACCTTAAACAATACCTAACATTTATTTATTTCTTATCATTTCTTGTTTTTTATGTTATTTGTTTAACTACCGTTATTTAGCAATGCTTTATCCTTTAGAGAAACTACTAATAAAATCCCATAGCTCTTTAGAACTGATAAAATGTTCCTATTACTTATGGATATTAATTTGGAAAAATATTTATGGACAGAAAATAAAGAAACCAACAATTTGCGTATCAGATTCTTACTGATTATTAAAAAGCCGAGCAAATCAGAGTAGTATTGCATGACAGGATTTATAAACTGATTTAGGGATTTGCGAGGTATATTATTCTAATCAAGTAATTATTATGAGGTCAGGAACACGTTTAAAATTAAATTATAAAAAAATAAACAATACATATATATCATAAAATATATAGGTCCCAACTTTTTTTTCTGAAACAATTTCCTTGGCATAAAATAATAAATTGTATTAACTCATGTTTGGAGTATTTAATAGTAATGAGATGTTTACATTTTCCCTTTTATGGCATGTATTAAAATATGTTGCATCACTTTAGGTAAGCAGACACCTGTTTACGTTTTAAATATCTAAAGCACAGAGTTTACTTATTATAAAATACATTATTGCTGTGTTTATACATACACTTATTGAAACATCTGACCGTTAAAGTATGTGTTTTATATCTACTGGTGTCATACATTTAAGTAGGTCCATAGTGGCTTTTGCAGTCGAGTGTATCAAATACACTAAAATATAGACTAAAACAATAAATAAATTTAAAACAACAGCTAAATATAAAAACAACAGCCTACTTTCTGTAAGTATTCTCTGTAAAACTCAGGGCAAATAAACACAATCTTAATGACTGTTTTCAAAACATTTGTTTAGTAAATTTGTCTATTCAATCAGACATCAGTTTCGCTGGTTTATTTTTTATTAAAAAAATATAATAATACGTCACCACGTTAACAAAATATTACTCTGGCAAAACCAATTAGTGGAGGCTATAACAGTAATAAGAGGTTTCGAATAATCCTAATCCAATTATATCATATTACGATACGTATAATTGAATGATCCGTAGATACATGTTTAAAAATATTTGAGAACATTTGAAATTTCTGTTTGCCTAAACTGTGGAAATATTAATTTAACATAATGGAATTAGTGTTGATTATTACGTATGAATTAAACGGTCATATCTTCTACCTTAAACCTAATTGCGCGGTAGTTTAAGATTTTAGGTATTCAGCCAACATTCCGGCTCACCTGTAAAAGCAATATTATGCATCATATTTATGACACAGTATATTTATTTCTGTATGTCATCAGTCATTGCATTTGTTCAAGTTTATTTTCAGGGTTGTATAATGTACTTATTGCTGCAGTAAATACTGTCTTTTCTGTTCTTAAATTTCCCATCTTTGTAAGAACTCTTAGATTACTTCTATCCTGTTTGCATGTTTGACTTATATATAAGCTTCTATTAATCATGCACATGTTTCGATTTCAAAAACTTCAACATTATCGGAACTAACGATTTAATTTTATTTTACCGTTAGAATGGAAAAATAATTAAGAAGAAGGATTGAATTGAGGCATAATAACAAATCGCCGGCGACGGTCAAATAAAAAATACAAAAGTTGTTATATCACTACTTTGTTGTATTATATATGTTATTGTTGTGTTTAAAACATTATATTGTTATTAAAATTGAATGTTTTTCCTGAGCAGTGGTTGGTTGTGTATTTCATTTTTTCCATACTTTTCAGCTTGGTAAAATGTATATACCCTCTTATCCAATAAACAATTTTCAAATTCACAACAAGAAAACTTCGCAAAGAAGGAACATCAACTAACAAAGGGACTTACAATCAAAAATGAAATCCTCAGTGATATAAACATCCGATATGTCCCACACGTCACAGCAAACTCCCGCCACGCCGTCACAATACCGACTGATCGTTCGACCCTCGTCCCTCATCTGCCAACCCTGCAGGTCTCTGCGCACTCGCGGCATGGCAGCCACCTCTCTCCTCCCAGGAGAAAAATTCCCTCGCAGGGAAATTTTCCAAACCATATACAATTGACGAATTTATTTTTTAAGTAAGTTTAGAATGCTTTTGTTTCACGTAATTTAAATATGAGGAATATATGTTTATTGCAGACGTTATTGTATGTGTAACAATTTGTTTAACGATAACATTTGTAACACTAATAAATAAAAGCAAACCAGTATACTTGTTATAAATATACATTTAATTTACAGGCTTACATTAAAAAATATATACTGCGAAAATTCTAAATTTATTGTCTTAAGGGGAGACTACGTACGTGAGGTTTAGTATAAGATAGTGTTTGTAATTACAAGTAAAATTGGTTACACTGTTTGCTCTTTTTACTTTTAATAACGTTTACTCTCACTGTTGGGGAATACATGTCTAAGAATATAAAACATTAGGGTCAAAGAACATTATCACTTTTGCATAAAACATATAACTAAACTTGTTTATAGATTTCACCATATATTTTTTTCGTGAGAATATATTGTATATTATTTTACAAAGAAAAGGAGATCATATCTGAGAAAATTTATTGACTGATCCTAAAGTATATATAATTTTAATTGTCTCACAATTTTGTCATAACAGCAGTATAGCAAAAATTAAGATATTTAATTTACAACATTTATTAATACAAACTGATGGAAACAAAGTGTTAGGCAAACACTAACTAGTACATCTCTGCTAGGCTAATAACAAGACTGCATATTATTTTACTATGTAATAAAACTGAGTATAAATAATAGGAAATGCAAACAATAGCTTTTGTATATTTTTTATACAAAAATATACAAATCACAAGTTATACTGACTACTTCTTAAGGACTAAAGTGTATGCAGTTGTTATTTTGAAATTGTGATCTCTAATAATTAAAACGCTAATAAGGTATATTTTACATTTCTTTAAGCAACATGTTCTCAGCCTTATCCTGATCAGGGAACAACTTTGTTTAACATACGTCATCCCTTCACCAAAACAAATTTCCCAGAGCAGGGAAAACTTCCCCGACGTCACATCCCTGCCCCGCGCTCTCCTCCCACCTTACAAAGACACAGATTTCCACCTGGGGTGGTTTTTCCCGCGGTTTCCTGAACCGAGGGTTTATGAGGGTTACATGTGTTTTTCACCCTTTACTTCCTGGGCTTAGCCGTACTTTGGCACGGAAATGTTTGCCCTTTTATCCCTCTGTTTTTGTCCCTTGTCCGAAAGGGGTTTACATTGTTTGATTTATAACCCTACCCACGATAAGATGTTTTGTTAGGATGGGGCTAGAGTGAGATTGTGTGGCATGTTTTTACATAAAAGGTGTAAAATGTGTTTACTGATAAATTAAATGTGCTAAACATTCTGCAGGCAGTCAAATTAAATTGTTTTTTGTAGTTATAAAAACCTGCCTAGAATATGAATTATCATTATACAGTGTATATTAGAATAGAATTAAATAACCTTTTTTTTTAAGGAAAAACTAAGTAGAGCAAGTTACTTTTTTGTGAAAATTTTATTTTGTGTCTAAAAAAAATTTTGTAATTCGTGTTAAGATAATACCTTCTTAATTTATATAACTGTTTATTTTCAATAAATATGTGTATGTATATTCCTTATGGACTCATAAACTACTTAATTAAAGTTAATTTAACTTTGCCTGGGGGTTCAGGTTGACCCTAGGAAGGTTTACAGCCAGTATTAAAAGTCCACGTGCCTAAGAGCATCGCCCCATTAAACTTTAGAGTTACAATGTTACCCTTATGGAGATTTTATTCGAATGAGTACCTTTAAATGTTGTAAACAGCCGTTTATTTATTTATTTTGCAAGTTGTAATGTAAATAGTATGAATGAAGATTGTTCAACATATGCTTGGTAGCTGCAACGTGTACCGGGAATCTCTGGTTTGTCATATAATTTAATATTCATATAAGTAGACTAACTTAAGGGTTTGATTTACATAGTAATTATAATTTATCTAATATTCTAACGTAAAACCTTCCTGTTAAGGATTGTTTTCAATACAAACATTATTCAAGATTTAAGCATAATTATACAATGATAATTAAAGAGTGTAGTAAATTGTTAAAATAACTAAAGTAACTGTTTAGAGCCCTGTAAACTAACTAATTACAGAGTTAAACGACGGGTATTTTACTGAATACCGCACAACAGTAAGTTAAATTAAATACTAAATAAAATATTGTATATGTATTACAAATACGTTGCTTATTATTAAGGGAGTTATCGTAAACAATATTAAAATAAGTCCAAACAATACCTAAACAACAATATTTTTAAAAATTTTAGACGTAATAAAAATTAACCTTATTATTATAAACCATTTTAAATGATTTTCAGATTAGTATTTTTCTACTTTAGACCTACCTTGATTTAATATAACGTGTATTATTGTTTAATATTAACCGGCTTTATTTGTAAAACGTTTATTAAAATGTTAGGAGGGTAAGCAATTGGAAATATAATTCACATGCTATGACTGCAGAAATAATACAAAAGTGTTACAGTTTCCTATGTAATGGGAAATAACTCTTCAATACATACGCCACAGACTATCACCCTTTTTTAATTAATGTTTCGTTCTTAAGCATAAGTAATAGTTACCTCCTAAATTGGCCAGGGGAATAAGTAATAAAGTATAAACTACTTAAATAAAAAGCGTTGTTAAAGAAAATATTGTGTTTGTTAACTGTTTTGTTATAATTGGTATATCAAATGTAGTACGTTGTTCTTTTCTGACAAAATATTTTAATCATACACGGTGTAAATACAGGTTGTAAAGTTGATTAATTTTATTACTACGCGAGATGCATCAGGAACCTAACAATAAGTAATTACTTTTAACTTAAAAAAGTTAATTAAAAATATGTACTTTAAAAATATTAATTATTGACGGTATATTTTGTGTATATTATTTCAGTATTCAGTTTATGATAAAAAAAATATATAAATTACTAGACATTCATTATAGATTATGGTAATTTTTACTTCTTAAGTAAACTCAACCATATAGAAAATGCAACTTTTACTATAGTGATAGTCACTTTCCATTGAATTTTGAGAAATTATTTTTTTTACGATTTATTAACTATACATTTTAATGTTACAACTCTTTAAAACCAATAACAGAAAACTTACCATAAATATCCTTGTAAGTGATGATTTGCTACTAAAGTATGTACAAATAATAATTTTTTATATAAATGTTAAGAACATAAAAATAAATTTATAAATACTAAATTTAAAGAATAAAAATTCACTAATATAAATACAAATAAAAAAATATAAAATAGATTATATTGTAATAAGGTAATATTAGATATAATTCACTATTAACGAATATTAGAACAAATATATAAATAGTTTGAACTGAACATTTTGGTTGCATTCAGTCCAGCGATAGTGAGCAACATCAAGCATCCAAAAAAAAAACTAATTTATTTTACTGTTAATTGGATTTCGATGCAGCATTAGCTGGTACTGACGAGTCCCGATGTTCGTGATTAAATCCGTTCAATTAAATTGTATTTTATCTCTTCTACAAAAATCCCTCGTTAGCTAACACATTTTTCATGTGAAGCAACTGTTAACAATAAACAAATCTTTTAAATCGACTTGTTTAAATAATTAAACGAACTGCATAAAATATTGCTATTAACTATAAGTTTGTATTTGAAAGAGTTAAAAAAATAACAAGTTGTATTAGCACTGAATATTTATCTAGTTTTTTCTTTCTTACGGATTGCTTTATAATTTATACATATTTGGCAAAATTATAATGGAAAAATGCTTTGATGCACATAAATGGTTAATACCATATAAAGTAAGGTTATTGATCTATATTATATTTTGTTATTTATTTCAGTTTTAAATTGCATTGATTCTTATATGAACTTCGTAAAGGCTTGAAAGAATAGTTTATAAATGAAAACAATAGTGCCAACTTACTTAAAACTGAACTTTATTTATTATTAATTATGTCGGAATTTATATAAAATAATAAATAAATAGTAGTACACATAGTAGTATATATAGTATTATAAATAGTAGTAGGAAAATAATAGTCTAAGAGCCAATGACCCAAACGGTCGTACAAGATTCTTACTTTTCTAATGCTATATAACCATATATATATATGACTTAAAATTTTATTTCAGAAAATCAAAGTCTGGTAGCTTAATCGCGTTCCAAAACTGGGTAAATCTATATATATATATATATATATATACAATGTTTATATATTTAATAAATAATCCCGAACAGCATGTATAACGGGTGAACGGTTTGTTCTAAAATCATCAACATTTACGGATCACCCTGTATTTTCTAACCCACAAATTGTATCTTTTTTAAGACTCAAATTTCTCACTCATGATAAACTCAGATTTACTCTGGTATGCTACATAACAGTTTTTTTACAAATATAAATTTCAGTAAAATATTTTGTTGAAAATGCTTACATACCCAGAATTCAAAAAAATCAATTGGTGTATGTCAAAAAGCATATCATTGAAAAGGTGTTGTAAATTCTAGCAACTTTATATTTTACACCAACCTTGAATCTCTTTTAGTTTTTTTGCAATCAGCAAAACCCTTATTTTACTATATGAAATGCATGTTAATTTTCAAAAAAATTGCAAGTATTCTGTGACCACATTCATTTTTACAGTTAACATGCATTTCATATGGGAAAATAAAGTTTTTTGCTGATTGCAAACAAACTAAAGGAGATACAAGGTTGGTGTAAATTAGAAAGTTGCTAGAATTTACAAGACCTTTTCAACTATATGCTTTTTTACATACCCTACTGCTTGGATTTTTATATTTTGGGTATTTAAGCATTAAAAAAAAAAAAAAACTATGTTATTGAAATTTAGATTTGCTTAAAAACCTGTCATGTAGAAAACCAGAGTAAAGCTGAGTTTATCACTAGTAAGAAATTTAGTCTGAAATAAGAAACAAGCAGTGGTTTAGAAAATACAAAGTGATCCTTAAATTTTTATATTTTACACAAAAATGGCTGACATTTTGAAACGAAGAGAGATAAGTGAATATTGTTTTCCTCAAAATGTTTCTTTTAACGAGACCTTTGAAATGAAGTATAATTGAACCTGTGTTTACTAAAATATATTTTGAGAATCGAAACATTGACCTTAAGTTTTGGAGCATTCTATTCATATATTTTTATGACAAAATGTTTAATAGATTGCACAAATGCGTTTTAGTTAGGAAGAATTTGTTTGATGACTTTTGAGCAAAACGGTTTTCCCGTTATACATGCTGGACGGTATTATGTATTATACACACACACACACACACACACACACACACACACACACACACACACACACACACACATATATATATATATATCTATATATATATATATATATATGTCCATTGTATTTATAGATTTACCCATTTTTGGAACGCGATTAAGCTGCCAGACTTTGATTTTCTGAAATAAAATTTTAAGTGATACTGGTTATATAGCATTAGAAGTTATTCAACTGGTATGACTTTTCGGGTCAATGGCTCTAAGACTATAAAGCTGTGTTCTTTCACTATTAGTTTTAATAATTGCAATTTAAATGTATCTTTCAGGGTTTTAGTACTAATTTACCTAGCCAATAAAAGCCTGAGCTCTCTTGTTATCAAAAGGGGCAAAGGGCTATAGTAGTTTGCATTTAGATTACGTGTCCACTTTAGTTTAACTACAATTGGCAGAGTTTCAGTCCACATTGGTATTGTTATCATACATCCGTCGAACAAGTTTATAAATCCTATGTTCTATCAAGGCTTCGCTGGTTGCAACTCTTATCTAAACAGGTTGATGAAAATACATATTAATTGTCGCAAGGCAAACTTAACTAATGAGCGTACACTTAAATAGTTGTTGATATTATATTTTCGTCTGCATTATCCCCTTTAAAATAATGTTAGAGAAACTACTAAACAAACTCAATCAAATATATCTATTAAAGGTAAAGTATTTTACTATTTAAATTTTAGTAAATATTATGTTTAATGTTTAATTTAAAATCAAACTGTTTTCATCTTACATAGTAAAAAATTAATATATTGGAAGTATTAATTAATTTATAGATGTATATTTTCGGATTATAGAAGTTTTATGTCTATCTTTCTCTTTCATCTTGTGATAAATAAAAGGTTGTCGTAGAAGAGGACGTGCTTCATTGGCCCTCTTGAATAATCCCCATTTGTTTGTTAATTATTTAAACAGACAGGTTAAGTTGATAATATACTACTTGTTAATCCACGAAATTAATTAAGACAAACTTTTGTGCAAAATTTTGAAGTATTTAAAGTAAACTTTCGAATTAAAATAATCCAAATTATCATCTTATTATTTGAATCCATTTTTCTGTATAGGCGGTATCAGCAGTATCGGCTGTATAGGTGGTATCGGTTGTTGAGGCGGTTTCGGCTGTATAGGCGGTATCGGCTGTATAGGTAGTATCGGCTGGAGAGGTGGTATCGACTGTATATTCGGTGTTGGCTGGATAGGAGGGATATCGGCTGTATATATGGTATCGGCTTTTGAGGCGGTTTCGGCTGTATATCCGGTGTTGGCTGTATAGGAGGGATATCGGCTGTATAGGTGGTATCGGCTGTTAAGGTGGTATCGGGTAAATCGGCGGTATCGGCTGTATAGGCGGTATCGGCTGCATGGGTGGTATCGGCTGTATCGGCGGTATCGGCTGTATGGGCGGTATCGGCTGTATGGGTGGTATCGACTGTATAGGCGGTATCAGCTGTATATGTGGTATCGGCTGTATAGACGGTTTCGGCTGTATAGGTGGTATCAGCTGTATAGGATTTATCGGCTGTTTATGCGGTATCGGTTGTATAGGTGGTATCGGTTGTATAGGCGGTATCGGTTGTATACGCGGTATTGGCTGTATGGGTGGTATCGACTGTATAGGCGGTATCAGCTGTATATGTGGTATCAGCTGTATAGACGGTTTCGGCTGTATAGGTGGTATCAGCTGTATAGGATTTATCGGCTGTATAGGCGGTATAGGTTGTATAGGCGGTATCAGTTGTATACGAGGTATAGGCTGTATTGGCCCGTTGGATGAATGTGGTCTAAGTGTCCTTGTCAATGCTAAATTCATCAATGAAGGATTTTGCAAAAAAATAAAGCCAGCTACTGAGTGTTCATTCAGTGAATGGTACGCGCTGTTTAATGAGGGTCCTAGCAGCCTTTTGGTTACAGAAAAGTCTCAGGTGGCTCCATGTGAGTCAACTGTTGTGACCAACCATGTTCCAATCTGTTCGTCATCCATTGTCAATGTTATCACTAGTGATCAGGGCTTGAGTTCAAATATGGTCAGCTGTGATGGTGCTCCATCAATTGGCAACTCAGGGAAATGGAGTGAAGTAAAAAATAAGGGTAAGCGTGCAAAAAAGACCCCAACAAATTTACTTTCTGTCTTAAGTAAAAGTGCTGTAAATTGTTCAAATCGTTATCAAGCTCTTGAGTTGGAGAGTACTTGTGAAAATGGTACAGTAATATGCAATGCGTCTGGTAAATGGCAACAAAAGTCGTTTATACGTCAAACAAACAAACCTAGGGTTTCTGTAAATGTGTCAAAACAAAGTGGATCCGAAGTGGGTAAAGAAACCTTTACTCAGCATAATATTGTGCACTCAAATGTTAGAGAAAAGGTTTCTAGTGGCAAAAGCAGTCCAGGGTATGCATTGCAAGTAGGTGAAAAGACTCGGGAAAGTTCAATGTCCAATGTTTTGTTGATTGGGGACTCACTTTTGCGTTATTCAGGGAAGAGGTGTGCAGATAGTGGGGCTATCGTGGATGTAAATCCAGGGGCTAAAATTTCTCACATTACGGAAAAGCTGGGGAAATATAAATCTGTACAACCTAGTATAGTATATCTTCTCGTTGGCACTAACAACCTTGTTCATGGTTTTAATGGTGGGCCAGGGTATGATGGTGGGTGGGGTAAGCGCTCAGTGCTTCACTCTATGGCTGACCTGTTGAGTACAGCAAAACAAACATTCCCAAGCTCCATCATAATTGTGAATAGTATTCTGACAAGAAACGATATCAGTCAGAAGGCTCTCTTCTATTTTAATGAACAGTTGATGCTTATGTGTAACAATTTCAATGTATAGTTTCTCGACACTAGCGATGTGGTTCAATATTATCATCTCGCACGTGATGGGACACACTTAAATCGTAAAGGGAATGATTGTTTTGGAAATCTCATTTTTCATTCTTTGCAAATAATCCATGAAGCTGTTTCTGCTGTGCCTAAGGTTGTGTGTCCCAGCCCTCCGGTATCCCATGCTCATGATTCAGTTTCGTCTTCTATGAGCTATAACCCGTCGGAAAACGATACCGAGAATCTACCAATAGTTGCAGGGTAGCGCATGTAAATATTAGATCATTGAATACAGGATTTGAGGAGCTTTGCTCGGTGATAGACGATTTCCAGTTTGACCTCTTGGGGATCACGGAGTCATGGTTAACCCCTGAAATCCCCTCCCACGTGTTTGATATACCGGGCTATTGTCTTCATCGCTGTGATAGGCCAATTGAACTGGGCCATGGTGGTGAAGGTGTTGCTCTTTGTGTAAAGGACGGAATTAAGTTTGTTCGTGTTTATCTTCATAACGTTGATTATCGTATTGAATGCATTAGTGGCGTAGTACATCTGAAAGGTCTCAATTTTCTTATATGCATTGCATATAGGCCGTCGGATGTCCCATACTCAACCTTGAGCTCCTTAATCCACGCTCTGTTCATCGACGAGTCACCTGATGTAGATTTTGTGATTTTGTTGGGTGACTTGAATGTGAATTTGTTGGACACAAAGAGGGCAGATGTGAAATATCTTGAAAGAATTTTTCAGTCATTGGGCCTTGCTGAGCTGATTAAAGAGCCAACTCGTATCGCAGAAAACACATATTCTCTTATTGATTTGATTATTGTTGACAAAATGCACAGCTTTGAAGTGGGAATGGTCGATACTTCGAAGATTCTTCAGCAAAATGGTAGATGTATTACTGACCATAAGTTAACTTATTGTGATGTACCTTACAAAAAACCCAAGGCAAAGGGAAAGTTCATTTCATATAGAAGTTTCAAAGATTTTGACTGTGATAAATTTGTTGATATTGCGTCAAAGATACCATGGGATGATATGGTGGCTAAGAAGAACGTTGATGACATAACTGATGCATTAACTAATAATATAATCCATGTATTTGATGAGTGTGCCCCGACAGTGAGAAAAAGAATAACAAGAAAGAAATCTCCATGGAGAGATTTAAATGTGGAACACCTCACTAAAGTGAAGAACAAATTTAAAAAAACCTATCTGACTTTAAAAACACAAGCTTCTAGAAATGCATACTGTAAGGCTCGTAATGCACTAAATGTAGCAATACGTTTGGCGAAAAGGCAATATTTCACTGAGAATTTAAAAACTGAAAACCCTAAGACATTCTGGGCTACACTACGAGCAGGTGGTGTCATGAAATCAGCTGAAGTAACAGACCATTCTGTTGGACTAGAAGAGTTAAATAATTACTTTTCAACAATGGGTTGTGGCAAGAACGTATGCACAGACAAATTAAGATTCTTTAACAGCAATAAATGTGCAGGAGTAACTTCTCCCTTCATGTTTGCTCCTGTCTCAGAAAGCAAGGTAAAGGAGTTGATGAACAGCATAACAAGTACCGCATTTGGTGTGGATGGAATATCCATAAAAATGTTAAGAGGATTAAGCCCTTTCTGAATTGGTGCAATTGTCCACTTGATCAATGTTTCATTGAAAAATGGTCACTTCCCTTCAAGCTGGAAGCAGAGCGTGGTGATTCCTCTTCCAAAAACTCATGACCCTTCTTTAGCCTCTGAGTTCCGACCAGTTTCAATCCTCCCTGTTATATCCAAAATACTGGAAAAGGTTGTTTCTGAACAATTGGTTTCTTTCTTGGAGTCTGAAGGGTTATTGCCTGAAACCCAGTCAGGATTTAGGAAAGGTTTTAGTACTTGTACTGGGCTTCTGAATGTGCTTGATGAAATTATCTCTGCTAGGGATGGTGGCATGGAGAGCTTAATGACTGCATTAGATTTCTCCCAAGCTTTTGACTCTGTTAGCTTCGACTTGCTCATAGCTAAGCTACGTTTTTATAATTTTGACGAAACTTCGATTAGATGGTTTTCATCTTATCTGACTGGGCGAACTCAGTGTACTAAGGTTAACGGACGGTTATCGGCGGCTCTTCCAAGATCTGTAGGTGTTCCTCAAGGTTCTTGCCTTGGACCTATTCTCTTTCTTCTATACACAGCAGATTTGAAGGATCAGTTGAATTTCTGTTCACTGCACTCTTACGCTGATGATTCACAACTGCTGATATCCTTTAAGCCTTCAGAAGCAGAAGAGGCTGTGCGCTGTGTCAATGCTGATTTGGAGAAGATCAAGAGATGGTCGGATGATCATGGTCTTCTACTAAATTCTAGTAAATGTTCGGTCTTGTTTGTTGACTCGTTGTCCTCGAGGAGTCAACTGGGAGCTGGGAGTTTTGACGGGAGCATCCTTTTGGACGGCAAACCACTGAGGTCAAGTAACTCTCTTAAGGTTCTTGGTGTCACTCTTGACTCCCATCTTGATTTTTCTGGCCACGTGAATTCCATATGTAAAACCGTTATAGTAAGATTGAAAACTCTGCTCAGATTTAGCACAATTTTAGCAGAGTCCTCTAAACTGGAAATCATACGATCGACAATCTTTCCTGTCATTCAATATTCTCTCCCAGTTTTTTCCTCTTGTTTAACACGGGAAAATGAGATGGTTCTCACCCGATTGCAGAACAGAGCTCTGAGGTTCGTTTACAACCTGAAAAAATTTTACCATATCAGTGAGTTCAGGTTAAGTGCTAGGGTTTTATCAATAATGAACCTCTCTGATTTGCAAACTGTCAAGTTAGTCCACAAAGTTCTGCAGACTGGGAAACCTGAATATTTAAGAAAAAAGCTAGTGTTTAGACATCAAATCAATGTGCGCAGTACTCGACAGGACTGCCTGTTGCACCTGCCAAAAACAAAATTAGAAACTGGGAAAAGGGCATTTAGATACTTTGGACCACAAACATACAATGCTTTGCCACATAGTTTAAGGAATGGTAGTTATTCTAGGTTTAAAACATATGTAAAAGAATTGTATATTTGATATTTGTTTGTAAATATTACGCAAAGACCTTTTAGATATCTAATTGTTATTTTCATGTTTGTTGTTGTTGTAATTCTTTGTATAATGTTGACAAGAGTTGTCATGTAAACCAGAGTGATACTTTGATGAACGCTTGCTAAATAAAGTCATTATTTATTTATTTATTTTTGGATGTATCGGATATATTGGCTGTATAGGAGTATCGTTAAATAAAACATAATGATCTACTGCAACATACTGAGCTGCAAATGTGCAATTTAAGCAGACAATACAATTATGAGGATACACACCAAGGATAATGACTGTGGTTGATTGGGCTGCATGCAGTAAGCCAATTTAGACAGCAAGCCCACACATATACTTGGTTATTAGGGGCCAATATCCTGTGTTCAAAATTAATTTCGCTTTGCACTAAGAAATTAATGAATAACTAAGTTAGTATTTTCCCGTGATAGAAAGTACATTTCTATCATTTTAATTGCCTATTTGTTGAAAAATTAAGACAAAAAAATCTTTAAATTTACACCATTACTTTCAAAGCGTTAATAAATTATCGTTTAAATAATTTAACCTTTTTTTATATATATAACATATACATTTGCATTGATTTTTGATGGGTCTTTCCACTTGCATTAGTTTTTGTTTTAAAAGTAATTTCCAAACAATATTTAATTATAAATAATATATAAAAAATAAACCCCCCTAGCAGTAAACCTACATACTCGCGAATTTCCAATGCATGTATATATGTCTCACTACCACATAAAGCCCCTCCCCAAGTTTCATAAAAAATACACGAATAAATAAGTGTTATAAATATTTCTATTTATTCTCCATAAGAATAACATTGAAAGCTGAGTACGCAGGATTTCTGCTACAAGGCACAAAATATGTGTTTTATGCAATTATCAATATACCTTAACCAGTCAAAGCTGCATACCAAGTTTTATTGATTTATGTTCATAATTAAGGGAGACATTACATTTTACTTATTCTTCATAAGAACGGGGGCTGAGTATGAAGGTTTGCTACTAAGGGGAAAATCGGCATCAATATACGGGTAATAAGTGAAGCGACATGCCAAGTTTCATTAGCATTCATTTATAAATCATCAAGATATGAAATTTTAATTATTCTACATAAGGATACCATTGGATAACGCACTGTGTTTAGCACTTTGAATATCTTTGCAACGGTTGGACGTAGAATCACCATTTAAACACCAAAATGATTGTTTTGTAGAGCTGAACTGATCGGTAAAAGCAAATGTGAGGTTTACATTAAAATGAACTGGGGAAAAGCTAAAAACCTTTTGCCCGTAAGATTAACATGGAAGATTTTATAAACACGTTTTTTGGATTTTCTCCGGAACCACTTAACCTAAATTTATGATTTGAAGTTCTATAAAATGGTAGAAAACAAAGTTAAATGTTTAAAACAATTTGAGGTAAAAAATTCAAATAACAGATTTTAGAAAATTGTAATCCCCCATAAACCCCCCTTCCCATGGTCCGATTTTTCTGGTTTTGTAACTTAAAGTCATGAATGTCACTTTACACATTTGAGCAAAAATTTCATCGAAATCATATTTTTTTTACTCAAAATATCAAGTTAACGGACACATATATAGAAATATATAAATTTCATCGAATATTTTTTTTGGCATCTAGGGACCTCAAAACATAAATTTGTCATGGTCTCGCGCTTAACTCTTACCATGCCACCAACGGTAATAACTTCTTCCCTTTAGGGAAAACTCGCTAAAACATAACTTTTACAGTTTTATTAAATAAATCAATGTTGATGATTTCATGTATGTATGATATATACAACCGCAATATGTTTTGCAAGATATTTTAACATAGTTTAATAATTATGATTATTAACTTGTCTTGGACTTTTTTATTTTATAATTTTTCTATATACTTTATTTTTTGTAATTTTTTTATTTATTATTAATTTGAACAAAAATATTTATATATCCAAAACAAAACCAAACTTAACACCTTAAATATGAATAAGAAGTAGATTTTGGAAAAAAAAAGATTGAATGATTAATTTTTTAAACCCACGGATTAACAGCGTGTTACATTAACGTCATAATTTCTCTTACACATATGCCGGAATTGTAATAACTTTTTTACTAGTTGGTGTAAGAGGTTTTTGGTTATCCTGAGAAAGTAAAATAAGTTTACATTGAAGACATTTAGACACATTGATGTTCTTAATTAAATATACCGGTTTACTAATTATTTAAAAAGACAGTCTAAGTACAGATAATAACTCAGAACGAACTAATATCCACGAACAATTTTGAAAACAATAACAAACTAGATTTATACATTTTCTTTAAAAAAAACTGTAGCTTAAAATAAAGCTATTGGGTTTAATTTTTCGGCATAGAGATTAATAAGTAACGAGTTTGCATGCAGCAAACAAGAAAGTAAATTCCCGCATTAAAACTTTGTAGTGTGAATTGTCCGATTGTTTTGTACAATGAATTTGTCCAACTGATTACAAAAAGGAATGTTCCTACCAAATTTAAAGTAAATCGGAATTAATAATATAATTTTTATAGAACCCCCAAAACGTGTTCAGGGGTCACGTAAGGAACTGCTATGGTAGTCCCGGGCTTAAGTTTCACCGTGCGGGTCATGCTAATAGTTCACTTTTCCTTAGGAAATTCACTAATAATAGCATTAACAAGCCAACATGCAAATGAACGATTCAAACAGACAATCAAATTACTGGGACTAAACACTACAGATGATGACTGTAGTTGATTGGGCTGCATGCGGTAAGCCAATTTAGACCACAAGCCCACACATTGACGTTGGCAATAAGGGTCAAAATCCCGCGTTCCAATCGGTGACCGTCTACTACATGGGTACAATATAAATTACATATATAGTCCTACTAATAGACGTGCTAGACTTGAATTGAGCATCCAGTCCATTTGTATCAATTGATCTAAACAGTGTTTTAGACGTCTGCCAGTAGAAATGTAAATAATATAGTCACACTTGTAGATAAACTGTTTCAAGGCCTTGTTTAAACTAACTATGAGGCAATTTGCAGAATATCTATCATAATATGCATAACAAATTTCTCTAATTCAGCTTTTTTTTGCTGGTGTTCAACAACTAATCGTAATCTGTTGTTTATAAAGTATATTATTTGAAAATTGATACTCAGCTAAGAGATTTTTTTACGCACCACTATCAGCACATTAATACAGATCGTAGCTGTACAGGAAATTATGTAACAATATAATTTACAATGTACTGGAAATTTCAGAAACTCTTAAGACATCACACTTGTTATAAACATTGTGAATTCATTCAAATAAGGGATATCTAGTTAGTCGTTCACGAAAAATATTCGCCTTCTGTTTACTGTTGTTAAGTACAGTATATTAACAACTCACCAATTCTAATTACAATTCGTTAATTAAATAAAATATCTTAATCATATTTAAATACGTAATATATATTTGTTGTGAGAAAGAAACATATTAGTGAAATTATAGTATTTTTTAAACGCGTTCATCGTACAACATAGCAGTTCGTCACTCTGGCAGCATGTTTTTACTTTCTCCCCCTATACATAGTATATGGAGAAAGTATTGTTTTCGTAAAAATTTTCGAATTTGAGTTGTTAGTGGAAATATTCGTTTTGGTCCTCCCTGAACCCAAAAAAGTGGTTTTTACGTGGTTTTACGTGAAAGTGTGAGTGTGTCTGTGTGGATGTGTACAGAGCTAGAGCCCTAACCTATGAACCGATGTTTATGAAATTTGGTATGTAGGTACTAATCCTCAATATCCCCAGGTATTTTTTCATTTTTTTGAATTTTAGATTTTTAAGGGTAATTATCCCCCAAAAAACATGTAAAATCCAAATTTATCAAAAACGGCTCTAACGATTTTGATTAAACTTTAGCGGTTTGTAGAAATTTAGGTTTCAAACAAAATGACACCACCCACATTTCTGTAAAAATTCGGGTTCAGAAATTACAGGACTTAAAACATCCAAAATTCAGTTTTTTGGATTTTTCATAACAAAATCATGGAAGTTAAAATGATTACTATTCACCATTAAAAAGAACTCAAAAAACTAAATAAATTAGTATTTTAAATTACAATTCTACGATTGCTAGTTGCGGAGAAAATTGAAATTTTCATTTAGCGGTTAAACACAGTACGTTGTCCAATGTTATTCTTATGGGGAATACAAAAATAACTATTTCTCTCTTATTTACTGATCAAATTCATTAAAACTTAATATGCAGGTCAAGTTAGCATTGACCAACAGATGATGTTCGAAATGTGTTGCTATTTAACCCGGGGGGCAAGGGGGCATTTCCCCTCTCAAAACCACTGTGTGTAGCAACGGACTCTGTAGTGCCTCCAAAAAAGCAATTAGGGTGGATATTTCTGAAAACAACTATTTTAGACAATTTTCTGTACATTTATCTATACTTCATAATCTATATTTAGTAAATAACAAATATTTTTGTCATTAAAGTTTGGCTAAAAGGGAGAAAGTATGTGTCAGTTTCCTGATACCGTTTATTTTATATTGTAAGCTGTTTAGTATGTTCTTTTATATTACATTTACACTTTGGTAGTCATAAGTAATAACTGTGTCTCCTAACCTAACTAAACTAGACTAAGAGAAATAGTTATTTAAATTTTACATATACAACTATAACAAATTGTTTTTGATAGGGGGATCTCATTGGGGGATACTCACCCCTGCATTAATCAACACAAACTAATCCCCACTAATGCTGCCTACATTTTTAGAACTACAGCAATGACACTCTGGTACACAAAGTGCATCATGTGTGTCTGAGCCAAAACCCAACAAGAAAGTTAAATAGACATGTGACCAGGGCTTCTGTGTCGTTTGCTGTTTCAATTTCAGCAGTTTCCACCTCTCGTCTGATGCGGGGTTACGTTAGTAAAACCTCCTCAACTGTTGGCCAATTTGAGTCGTGTTTTACCTGGGAATTGAGGTTGACGTTTAAAATCAACTGCTAATCATTAATCTTGTTTCAATAAATCTCAATTGCTCAGTTTAAATTGTGAGTACATTATTTTTATTTTTATTGATTTACTTTTCTATTACGTTTGTTAAATGGAAACAGTTTTATATGATGACTTCACATTTACACTAATAAAGTGTACTAGTGGCTTGAAGGGGTGATAGCCCATTACCTTGCTTATGTAGTCTGACTCACTTGGTACCTCTAACTCTTCACATGCTAAGGTAATAAATAAACATATGTGAGGACGAGTTTGTAAACAAATTAGACGCCTAATCACATATATTAATTTAAACAAAGCAGACGTTTTTAAATTCTAAGATTTTCTTATGGAATGATTTACGTTATTTCTCGTTTTCTAGTAAGGTTTAGAAATGCTGCTTCTATTCCCGATTACCTGGAATCAAGATCTTTAATTTTAAACCCCTCCCATCATCCTGCGATTTGCCAAACTGCTACAATTTCGACTTAAACATTTTCCACAAAATTATATATATATTAATGCGTGTGTATTCAAGTGAATTCAACAAATTCTTCTCCAAACTGCTCCTTGCCCTAGTAGTCGAAGACGTCAAAAATATTATGGAACTTTTTTTTCAACGGATAATCGTCCAAAATATCTGGCCATTATCGTTGGAATTTACATGATTGTAAATAAAACTTGATATTCTTGAATCAAGGGATGATGCTTGGTCAGGATACTCTGTAGTAAAATAAGTAAATAAATCATGAAAATAAGTTTAATTTTGGAGTAATAAGACAAAATAGAACATTTATCATATTTTACTGGCACTATATCCACCAAAGATTATTTTTATTGTTAATGGCTGTTGTTGCATTGTAAAGCTGTCTTTGCAATCACAATATATTATCTATGTGACTGAAACTTAATAAAAAAAATAAAGATTTTCAAACACTATAGTAATGAAAAATAAAGTAATGAATGAAATTATCATTTGTAGTACACCTATATTATAAATAAAGTCAAATTAACTCACAAAAGAAACTATAAAAATATCCCGTTTACTCTCATATGTAAACGAATTTACACATGTGATCAACTAATTCACAGTATCAACTGTATCAGCCGGGTACATTTCATTAATGTATTGCAATTCATACCACTGACATGTAATTGGAATAGCCCTTTAATCAACATAAACTGAACCCGCCTTTGGTTGGTCTGATGCCGTCATTTAACTGATGTAGGATTAACAACTTAAGTTTAACTGTAATAATAAGGTTTATTTGTTTATTTATTATTTTATGTAAAATTGTTATTCAATTTATTATATATGTCTTATTGATAGCCAACCATGAATGGAGTTTTGAAGTATTATTCTTATATTTACTAAAAAGTCACTCAAGTGTTCGAATCAATCAACTATTAATAACCTTATTTAAAAAAATGTAGAATGATAAACCTGCCTTTTTATTTAAAAAACATGCATATGTGCTTGGTTTAAATTTTATATATGTGGCAGATCAAACACTGATAACATAAATCACGTATAAAATGATATGCTAACCTGTTAATCTTGAAATTGAGACATTAATATGTTAGTGTTTAAAGTAATAAATCAACAATTAGAAATGATTTTCTTTTAAAATTGAACCGTTTGGATATGACAGAGACTTCAGAATGATAAAGTTCAAATTGAATTGTCACATACAGAGCCCGGGATGGTTATGGGTAGAGTTATTGAAATGGGGATTGCTAGTCAACTGTCATCTTGCATATGATGGTTATTGAAACATGTTTTTACAAAAATCCCAATTGTAAAATGTACAGTTTGTTTCACTCTCAAGAGTGTAAATGTGTTACACCTGTATGTCAAAACTACTTTTTATAAGAAACGTCTTAATTATATTATGGAATTATATTCACCATATAAAACTTAAATGTATTTTATAAACACGAAATACTATATTTAATACTATGTTTTTTTATATCTGTTTAACAATACACACAAGTAATGCGCAAATTATTTGTTGATTGCCTAAAAAATCTTTGATGGTATAAAGTCTATCTAGCATTACAAATGTAATTTCAGTTTAATTTATATTTTCAATTGCAGTTTATAACAATTATCGTTTTCCCACATTGTATGCTGTTTACAATAAATATATATGGCAAATGTATAGTTTTGAACCCATAATTGAATGCTAACAGGACAATTTTCCTATAAAGCATTTCAATAGAAATAATTAAAAGAGGAGATATAACGTAGAGTTAGCCTAAATTGGATTGTAGACCCATAAATTTACTTTTGTAATAAGGGTTATTATTTTTCGTTCCAACTGACACCCTTGTCAAATTAATGAAAATTACTGACATTATCCTAATTTCGGAGATGATATGATTGCGTTCAGTATATTTATTGTGCATTAACGTATTCACAATCATAGATTTGCTTTTTATCATAGCTCCTTAACTTTCGGTTTTTAGTTTAAGATGATTATGCAAAACAGAATATCTTGTTAAGTTTGACCGAAGTCAATTAGTGTATGTACTAATGTGATATTAAAATAGTTTTCAATTAAAACTAGTTTTACTACACTTTTTTTCTTAAATATATTTTGAATAGGTATAATTATTACAATTTTAAATTATTGTAATTTAGGGCCTTGTTGTAGTTCAAGGTTTCAAATTTAAAATTTAAGAAATTCAAATTATTTTGTATTATTTTGATGGATTTATTGGTTTTGTTATATTGGAAATTTAGTTTGAATAATGTACACTAGCTAAGTTTGAAAAAGGTTTAGGGACTATAACTAAGTCAAATTATTATAATTTTAGAACTTATTGCAGTTTAAAGTTTAAATAAAAAATTTAGTAAATAAAAATTAGTTTTAATTATTTTTTGACTTTAAAAAACCCCTTGTACATTAGCTACATAATATGTAGCTATGGTTTTACTGTTTAAAGTTTTAATTTAAACAGGATCTCATCCCAAGGCAGGTCACGTTCACTACCAGGGTTTCGTTAGGGAAATCATTTCAATTGTGCCCAATCTGCAGGATGTTTATTCTGGGATAACGGGTTATATTTAAAATGAACCACAGTAACGAAGTTGAAATTTGTTAAGTTAATAAGACAGAATAAGTCTCTTAAAATAAAAAGTCACCTTGCGGTCACAGTGGGGTAAACTGTGTATATAATATAACCAAACAGAAACCCATTCTTTAGGTGTCAATGTAGTTCCCATTTAATTTAATCAACCCGAAGTTCTATAATTTTATAAAAACAGTCATTCATTTGTTAAAACCCTATTTATTTAGGACATAAACTTAAATATATATTTATAACAGAAACATTGTTTATAATTATCAGAGTTGAATTTTTGGAAATTGTTTATTAACAAAAAGTGTTTGCCACAGAAGACACATACAGTAGTTATAATGAGGAGCAAATAAAATAATTCCAAACAATTATAATTACATATTTCCGACCAACTAGCACAATCAGACAATATTTTAATTGTTATTTCTTCCATTAAAAATGTGATCGAGTATTTTTTACTAGAACTATTTTATATATATCCTAAAAAACAACGCAATTATACCACGAGTACAATATTATCTGGCAATGCCTGCATATTGTTAAAAAGTATTCACATAGATGAAATGATACGGTATACCCTCACTCTGTAGTGCTGGTTAGGATCATATTTCTGTATAACAACATTGTATTAAGGGAGTATTGATATTATTTAATACAATCAATAGATGAATTATATAGCATTTTTGTATAACACATTTTTATTGAAATATTTTGCCTTATAACATATATGACCTAATATATTTCCTAATACCATATATTGTGTGAGAACGACTCAACAGAGTTAAATATGCTGAAACAAATATAACGTGTTCATAACATCCTCTAGTTGATGAGCAAAAACTACCATTATTTGTTAAGGTAAACATTTTACCTGTTTCCTGCATCCGTAGACTCCTTTTGGTGGAGTGTGGGACAGGACAAAGTGCCTTTAGGTTAAGGTCACTTCAATGGTAGAGAACACAAAACTGTGCAAAGTGAAAAAAATTAGGCTAAAGAATTATTTTTTTAAACTTTCAACATTATAAGAACATTTGGTAGCCAGATAATTTTTTTAGATGCTTAAATTTATTGATGTTAACACGTTATTTTCTAGAGAATAATGATATGAAATGACAATTTTGCATACGGAGAAGGTATATAAAATTAAAAATAAATGTGAACATAAAGGATACACAATCTAAGTTGAATATTAGCTTATCAAATTAAACCGTAAACGAGTTTCAACTTTCATCAACAATTTTGTACGTGGTGAACGAAGAATAACTATTAACATATATCATTGTAACATGCGGATTGCCAGGAAATAGGTGTATAAATATCAATAAGTTATAATAAAAACTGGAGTGGCTTTGGCTTTGAAAAACTAAAATATCTGTTTTGTTTGAAATGGTGCAACAAATAAAATTTAGACCCTATAACAAAATAGGTCTTATTAATGGTCATACAAGTACCAAGTTTGAATTTGATATATTGAGATTTTGATAAGTTATGGTTATGTAATAAATACATAGACACAGACAGACAAAAAACTACATATTTTAGGACATATATCTATATTAAAATTGCTATTAATTTTTACGTTTACATTTACATCGTACGTTTTTGGAAATTTTTTCCTGTTCAAGCTGTATTATAATTTAATAATAACATGTCTTTATACAAGAATGGTTCAATAATATACTTTGCATCTAACCGAAATACTGTGCTCCTTTAAGTTACTTGTATGATATAAAACATTAAAAAAATTAATTTTTGTAGTAATAGCTGATCAATATGTCGAAAAATGTTGTGAGCGTTTGATTGCAATCTAATCTAGTTGCAGCATAGGAAATTAGTCCTTAACGGCCATGTTAATTTCCGGCACTGCGGTCCAAATTGGCTTCCTACAGTAAACTCAATAATGCATCACTCAGTTCATCCACTACAGTTGCTAGTAGGGAAGACATTGCTCACTCTGTATGTTTGATATTTTTTTTAGAATAAGAATAAAATGGAAACAAAAGAAAAATTACAAATGAGAAACATTGAAATAATACCTATATATCTTTAGTTTTATCGTTATTGTTCTCCTATTCTTGATACACCAAATCTTTAAAAATTTAGTTGACTTAGTATTTGCATATATTTTTAAAACATGCTTAAAAATAAAATAGGGCAATGAAACAGATCAATCACTTAAAAACTACAGTTATTATCTCTAAAGAAAAATATGTATTGCAGTTAACTGTAATTGTGTAAAGCTTTTGTCCTCCAAAATGCATCTATTTCACAACTATATTTAATATTTGTTCTGGATATATGTTGTAACAAACATTTTTATTTATGTAAAGAGTAGTCTCTTGAACGTGGAATCGTTAACTACGTATCTTGAGAACGTAATCTAACAGTAATTTAAACTATAATAATATTGCTGCTTCTAGCAAGATCTGAATTTTTAAGTCAGAAAACTATAAACAAATGTTGCCAACTGATATAAAGACAATTGTGGTCAGTATATTATTTATAAAGAAACATAAATAAACTTGAGTTCAATTAGGTTATCAAGATAACAATAACAAAAGAGAAATCTAAATACGATGGTTTTTTATATTTGTATTTTTCAATTATTTACAAAGTGTTTGGGAGTTCCAGAACATTTTAATATTATTCATAAAAATATAAAACTCTAGGTTATATCCTTACTATTGTTATTGGTTTGTTAGGGGAATCTATGTTATGGTCAACCTTGATAAATATTTTAAAGAGAGACAGCACATAAACAAATTATTTATACTCTTAAAGGAGTTTTTGATCAATAATTGTTCCTATTTCTTTGATGTAGTTTATCAAACCGATTGGTGGGGTTACTGCCTGTTACTATGGTTTTTGTTAGTCTACAGGACCTTCCCCTCCTTATGGCATATTAGGGATAGTAATACAACAAGTTAAATGATTTCATGTCTTCTTCTGCGTTCTACGGGACTACTAGGAATATATATGTATTACAACATACATTATGAAATGTGTCATATTTTGCCAAGGGAAATGTCACGATACAAAGGCATTTTGTAATATGAAAGGCTAAATTTATTCTTTTTTCCAAACCTATTATTTAATTCTGCAGCACCGTATATCCTACCATAAACTGATGACTGATGGCAAAAAGTAAAATTTAACATCTAAACGTAATAAATACAAATATTAAATTTTAGGTTATTTAATATACTGTAACCACCCATACTATATGTATATAGTATGGAACATTATTAATATATAAAAGTTCCTTCCCCCATGTTTTGTCTACAATTTATATAAAGTGATTTTCAATTATGGGTTTCATTGTATATGAACATTCTCTAATTTTCTTAGTAATTTAAAATGTTGGGAGTTACCTGAGGTCTAAGGTGTAGGAGTCAATTTCCAAATTTCTTATGAGAAGATAATTCATGCGATAAGTTTAATAACATTGCCTTTTTCCCCTGAAAACAGTGGTACTCGAAACTCAAAATGTTTGTACCGAATATTTTGTCCGTGTATACCTGGATCACTTTTAATTGTAAAATGTAAGAAATATTTTATGAAATGTTCACTAAATTACTATTGAGAAATTACACTGCAAGGTTATTCATCTTGACAGTACCGATAAATTAATTGTAATTGTTTTTCCTCCCGAAAAATTATCTGCTAATCTTCAAATAATAAACTTAGTGAGCTTATAGCAACTATGCCTCTTTACGAAAACAACTTTCACTTCTCAAAGAAGGTTGGAATTCTCAAAGAAAAAAAAACCGGGGGGGGGGGGTATTCTTTGAGCAGTTCAGTTATTTTCCTGACGTGCATCTGTACATTTCAGTTACTATTTTATATTTTTCGACTAACTGCTCTATCGAAAGATTAAGTGTATATACAAAAGTAAAGTAACTAAAGTAAAGTATTAAAATTATGGCACGTTCGCTAGAACACAAAGTTGATTTGATATTCTTATTTGGGGCATCAAATTAAGACTATCATGAAACTGAAGAAGGTTTAATGAGAGGTTTCCTGACAACCAAACTTCTCGAACATACATTAGGTAATTGGTACAAAAGTTTAGTACCACAGGAAGCATTAATGATGCAAAAAGAACACGTCACCCATCCATGACCAAAGAGCAACAACTAGATGTACTTTGTTAGTTTATTGCAAATCTGTCACATTAAAAAAGATCAGCGTCCCAGGTATGTGAAGTTCCTCCTTCTTCAGTACTCAAAACTCTACAGAAAAACATATTCCATCCGTATAAGATACAGTTATGTCATGCGATGACTGAAGATGACCCTGATCGTCGATTACAGTTTTGTATAGTTATTGAGAACGTCACCAGAGAGAACCCTTAGACCATAACATTTGTTTCAGGGATGAATCTTTATGTTACATTAATGGCTTGGTGAACATACATAACTGCAGGTATTGGGACACAGACAATCCTAGAATAGTTCCTGATGGTAAAACCAAGTACCCACAAAAATTGAATGTCCCGGCTGGAATATTGGGCAATCACATGATTGGTCCATTTTTTATTGATGGCAGCTTGAATGGGCGTGTTTATCTGGATTTGTTGCAAAACGGAATAGTGCCCTCCTTGAGACATGTTGTCTTAATGAATACAATTAATTTCGTGGTGACATCTATTTTCAATAGGACGGAGCTCCACCTTACTTTGACCGTGATGTGAGAACATAAGTTAATGAAGAATTCCCTGAAAAATGGATTAGGCGAAGAGGGCATATTGAATGGGCTCCTCGTTCTCCTGATTTGACCCCCTTAGATTTTTTTTGTGGGGACATTTGAAAACAGCTGTCTACAAGACACCAGTGATAATACAGACGACCTCAGGAACCGAATTAAAAATGCTTGCCGCAGTAATTCACCCGAGGTCCCACGTAATGTTTGGGTTGAATTTACGAACGGATTACATTACTGCCAAGAGGTAAATGGAGAACATTTCGAACATTTATTGTTGTAGTAAAGGTTCATAATTTATTATTTTTATTTTATGAAAAAAACTAAATATTTGTGGTTAATTTCCTAATAGCCAACAATATTGAGTGATTTATTTTTTTAAGTTTAAATTTGTCTATCATATATATCAGAATTTCCTTTAATCAACTAACTCTATGTAGGATATTAATTTTAAAAATAAGAAACATGTAAAAACTTAACTCATAATTTAATTAAGTATAAAAAATACTGCCCTTTTGTATTATTATTGCGCCACTGTTTTTAGGGGTAAAAGGCAGTGTTATTTGACATGTCGCATTACTAGCTTCTCATTAAAATGTTTAAGTCGACTCCTACATAATAGACTTTCAGATATCTTGAAAACGGTACAATCCTTTTGAATTTTGATTGCACCACTTTTTTTCAGGGGGAAAAGGTAGTGTTAGTCATGTCGAATGACTTATCTTCTCATAAGGAATTTGTAAGTTTACTCCTACATCTTAAACCTCAGGTAACTCCCAATATTGTTAATTACTTCAATAGTTGTAGTATGTACCTATACAGTGAATCCCTTCATTTAAAATCTCTTTAAATATAAATTGTAGAACAAACATAGGGGTAAAGGGACTTTATAACCACCCTGTATAATCGTCCCGTGGAAGTCGTTTAAATATGTTTAAGTCAATCAGTGCTTATATTAAAGATTAACAAGGCATCATAGGAAATTTCCCAAAACGAATTAAACAAATTTATTGAGGATCATACATAAAGTTTCGATAGTGAATGATTTTCAGCACTATTTAGACTTTACCAGAAATTATTATCGCTGAATCTTTGGAGGTATGAAAAACCCAAATGAATACATTTTAACTGATAAACATTAAAAGCATAAACATTCACGTACAAAAGCATCTGGCATATTTTTACGAGAAGAAATAACAGTTATCATAAAACATTTTCTAATCGTGGCCTTTGTTTTGAATGCTGCATTTATGATTATGGTTGCAAATTCATTCGTTATTGGTATCATTATATTAATCTGCACATTAAATTAGTGGCAAAACATGTCTGTTCGTATTGTCACAAAAGATTTCATAACATTCAACAATTGAAAGTATAACAAATAGTTATTTTTTAAATATAATATTATGTTTGTGTTTTAAATAAATAGGTTTTTAACAAATTCGTTATTATTATAAATATATTGGAATTTATGTTAATAAATTTAATATTTTTTAGTTTTTGTTGTTAAAGAAGGCTACAATTAACATTTTATCGGGGTTTTCCTTTGAATTATATTCAATTTGTCAGTTTATTTGACCATGAGTGCAATACGTTAAGTGATTTGAAAATTGTTTGCCTGCTGTATAAAACTATACTGAAATTAACTTAATTTATGGGGTATATCTCTATTATAAAACCTTATTCTGGGATAAACACTGTACAGATTGGACACAATTAGAATTATTGTATAACGAAACCCTAGGAGTAAACATGACCTGCCTTATGATGGGAGCCTGTTTAAAAATAAAACGTTAAAGGCAAAGATGTAGTTACAAGTATCAATTTCTTGGCTGTTTACATAATTTAATAAACATATATATTGATGTACGCGAAAAGTGTATTAATTGTAGTTATAATAAGGTAAACTTAAAAATGTTATTTTTAATTTCTCATAAATTTTTAAACTGGAACGTTGAACAACACTTATGTTCAACAAATTCATGAAAATAAAAATAAAATATTAAATATGCATATTCATACATGCTTTTAATTTTGTAATGATATTTTTTGTCCAAGAAATAGTTGTTACAAGTAAATTTACCGTATCAAAATCCTTATTTACACTTTTTATGGATTTCCTAAATACCGTTTTCAAATCAGGAAAATTTGCATTAGGTTTATAATGACACTGATAAAAATTCATCCTCAAACAGTTTTTTATTTGTTAAGTTTTACAACAAATTTCAATCTCACTAAGTTAATAGTCCCTATAATATGCCCATTGTTGAATTGAGTTTATCGCATAAAATATAAATATTTTTCACTCGCGAGTTGTAGGAATGTGTCGTGGTACTTCTACATAATCCTTTCGAATGTTTCATAAACTGTTTAAACTGATTAAGATCAGGTAATACAAATAATTAATACGCATAGTTGTTTTAGCACTACATATTTTCTGTACGTTATAGGATCTATATCCTAGTATAATAAAACAATTTTTGTTATTATAAAAATCATAATTAAAAATTAATACTTTGATTTATCGTCAACATTTATTTACATACTTTGTTTATATTTCAATTTGCATCAACTTATTTTCTATTAATATTGAAATAAAGAAAATTGAGGTAAAGCTATTAAAAAGAGTTCCAAATGGAAAGCTGTATTTATATAATATCGGTAAATTGTCAATAACTAACTAATTAATTGCATTTTGATTAAAAATCACAATATATTATGTTGATAATAATTAAACAAAATTGACAATCAAAACGTGTACAATGAAAGCAAAGTTGCAAATGTTAAACCGTTAAGCTGCATGTGGTAAGGCAATTTAGACCACAAGCCCACACATTGTGTTTGGCAATAAGGATCAATATCCCGCGTTCCAATCGATGACTGTCTATTTCAAAGTGGTCAACGTAAATTGCATGTGTAGTCCTACTGATAGACGTGCTAGACTTGAATTGAGCATCCAGTCCATTTGTATCAATTGATCTAAACAGTGTTTTAGATGTCTGCCAGTAGACATGTAAATAATATAGTCACCTTGTAGAGAAACTGTTTCTAGGCCTTTTTAAACTAATTAGGAGGCAATTTGCAGAATATCTATCATAATATGCATAACAAATTTCTCTAATTCAGCTTTTTTTTGCGGGTGTTCAAAAATTAATCGTAATCTGTTGTTTATAAAGTATATTATTTGAAAATTGATACTCAGCTAAGAGATTTTTTTACGCACCACTATCAGCACATTAATACAGATCGTAGCTGTACAGGAAATTATGTAACAATATAATTTACAATGTACTGGAAATTTCAGAAACTCTTAAGACATCACACTTGTTATAAACATTGTGAATTCATTGAAATAAGGGATATCTAGTTAGTCGTTCACGAAAAATATTCGCCTTCTGTTTAATTTTGTTGAGTATAATATATTAACAACTTATCTATCCTAATTACTTTTTTGACAATTAAATAAAAATGTAATCACATTGAAATACATTAAATAAATATGTTTTTCGATAAGGAAACATATTAGTTCAATTATTGTATTTGGTAAACGCGTTCATGATGCAACTAGCTGTTAGTTACTTTAGCAGCATTTTTGTATTTTACGATGTACGCCATAAAGTACTATTATACATTTAGCCTTTACTAGTTATAATTAACAACTGTGTTTCCCCAGCCTTACAAAAATAAGCTAAGAGAAAGGGTTATTTAAATCTGACATATACAAATACAAACAATTTTTTCTTGTCTAAGAGGGTAGGGGGATACTCACCGGGGCAGTGACGTCATCACCTCCCCCCCTCGCAGAATATACCAATTCTCTACTGATGTCTGGGATATTTAAAACTAAAGGAATGACACTCGAACACACAAAGTACACGTATGTCACGTATGCACAAGTATGTCTAAGCTCAAACCTAACAAGAAAGTTAAATAGACACGTGACCGGGTCCTCTGTGTCATTTACTGTTTCAATTTGAACAGTTTCTATCCCTCGAATGATGCGGGGTGTTGTTAGTGAAACCACCCAACCTGTTGGCCATTTTGAGTCATGTTTTATCTGGGAATTTAGGTTGACGTTTAAAATAAACTGCCCGTTTCGGTAAACCTCCATTTTTCAGTTTCCATTGTGAGTACTTTATTTTATTTTTTTTTTTCGGTTTCGAATTATGTTTATTATAAACAATTTCAAATCAATGACATCACATTTATACTAATAAAGTAATAGTCAGTATGTGTTTTCAGGTTATTAAAATAAAACGGTAACTCAAAACTCCTACTGGGGCATGTGGTTGTAGTGGTCAAAGATATGATCAAACCCTTTTTATTGTATTTCACACCAACTCTCTGGCCTTTAACGTTAAAATTAAACTATTATAGAGAAAACTTGTTTTTCTTGAAGCAACGAATATAATTATTTTATTCTAGATTTGGATACACAATAGTGATATAAATAAATAAATAATGCAAATAAGTTATACTTAGGAATAATAATAAGACAAAACAGAAAATTCTTTACATTTTACTGACACTATATCAACCGATGTTGATTTTATATTTTTATGACTGTAGTCAAATTGTAATGCTGTTCTTAACTATATATACAAGGTAATCCTACAAATATTTAAAACATAATTGAGCTTATCAAATAATATTGTAAAACTAAATAAAATAATTATCGGAACCATTTGTATACTCCTATAAATCAACCTAACGCACAATACAAACTATCAAAAATCCCGTTTACTCTTAGGTTTAATGTTATTTTGTAATCAGGGAATTTACTGCATCCACTGGATCAGCCCGGTGCAGTTCATTGGTGTACTCCAATTCATACCACTGACATGTAATTGGAATAGCCCTTTAATCAACATAAATTGAACTACCTGGCTTTGGTCGGTCTGATGCCGTCATTTAACCGTTGTAGGATTAACAGCTTAAATTAAATCACACTTATATGGTTTAAATGTTTATTTATAAGTTTATCTAAATTTTGTTTGTTTATTTATTAAAATATGTTTCTTATTGATAGCCAAAAATAGATGTATTTTTGTACTATGACTCTTTTATTTATCGAAAGTATAGTTGCCTAAGTGATTGAATTGTAATCAATCAACAGAATCAAGAAATCAACAAACATTAACAAAATATTTTTCTAAGGTTATGACTTACTATGATATTTTTATTTATATGTAATAAAGACAAATAAATGATTAGTTAATTTGTTATTTCGTTTTGAACCAATTTTGAACTCCCAACTATTATACTGCTGTTTTAATAGCCTTATTATTTTACAAAGTAGAATGATAAACCTGTCTTTTTATTTAAAAAATTGTATGTATGCTTAATTTAAACTTTAGATACGCAGCAGGTCGAACATATATAATATAAATAACGTATAAAGTTACCTGGTAACCGGTTGATCTTGAAATTCAGCCATTAATTAATATATTACTACTTTATTAAATAATTCAAAAATTATATATAATTTTCTTTAAAATGGATCCGTTTGGATTTGACAGAGACTTTAGAATGATCAAGTTCAAATTGAATTGTCACATACAGAGCCCGGGATAGTTATGGGTGCAGTTATTGAAATGGGGATGGCTAGTGAATTGTCATTTTGCATACGATGGTTATTGAAATATATGTTAACAAAAATCCTAATTGTAAAATATATAGCTTGTTTCACTGTGAAGAGTGTAAAGGTGTTACCTCTTTATGCCACCTACCTTTTATAATAAACCTGTTAATTATATTTAAACTATATTAAAGATAGTAAGATATATTTTCTGTACAAAACACCACACATAAGTGTTTTAAAGTAATGTTTAAGAACATACACAATTAGTGCCCGATTTATTTACCGATTGTTTTAAGCATTTTTAATTGTATTAAGTATATCTAGCATTAAATGTAATTTCAGTTTAATCTATATTAGCGAATTTCCCCTTTAGGGAAGAAGCTTTTACCGTAAGTCTCATGGTAAGACCTAAGCCCAAGACCATGACAACTTTTTGTTTTAAGGTCCCCAGATGCCAAAAGCACTATTCGTTCAAATTTATAAATATATCCGTGAATGTAAATATAACAGTGAATGCGATAACTTGAGTAAAAACCGTCCGATTTCAATAAAATTTGGCTCAAATGTGTAAAGTGACATTCATGACATTACATATTTTCTGGAAAACCAGAAAAATCGGACCATGGAAAGGGGGTTTATGGGGGTTTTATATTTTACAAAAATCATTTTCTTGCATTTGTTACCCTCAGATTTTTAAAACAATTAATTTTGGTTTTGACCATGTTAAAGAGCTTAAAAAATAACAATATCGTATTTTGAATTTTTAACCTAGGTTAAGTGGTTGCGGAGAATAAAAACCTGCTCATAAAATCTCCCATTTTAATCTTATGGGATAAAGTTTTTTTTGGATTTTCCTCAGTTCATTTTAATGTAAACTTCACATTTGCTTTTACCAAACAGCTCAGCTCCACAAAACAATCATTTTCGTGTTTAAATTTTGATTCTCCGTCCATCCGTTGCTGAGATATTCAAAGTGCTAAACACAGTACGTTGATCAATGTTACCCTTATGGAAAACAAATAAAATTTGATATCTCGATTATTTATCAATGTATACTGATGAAACTTGGTACTGCTATATTGATATTTGCACAAAAAATAGTTTTTTTTTATCATCCGCGTAGCAGCAAACCTGCATACTCAGCCCTAATTTTATTCTTGTGGAGAATAAGGTAAGTTGTATATCTCCCATAATTATGAACATAAATTAATACAACTTAGTATGTAGCTTCACCTGGTTGAGTTATATTGATAATTGCACAAGAAAATATGTCCTCTATTTCTTTTTTCAGCAAACCTGCGTACTCATTCCTAATTCTATTCTCATGGAGAATAAATAAAATGTTATAGATCACTTATTTATTTACGTATTTTTATGAAACTTGGTAAGTGGTCTTATGTGGTAGTGAGAAACATATGCATGCATTGTAAACTCGCTGAGTACGCATATTTGCTGCGCCGGGGGTATTTTCAACTGTAGTGTATAATTGTTTCCCTTTATTGTATGCTATTTAAAATCTTCATATATGACAAATTTATAGTTTTGGACCCATAATTCAATGCTAACGAGCAAAGTTTCTTATAAAGCTTTTCAAGAATATTAAGTAAAATATTGGATAGAACGTAAGAGTAAGCCAATTAAGATTGAAGTCTTGTACATTTGCTTTGGTAATAAGGGTCAATATCTTGCGGTCCAATTGATACATTTCTCGCAGTAATGAAAATAACTGACTGTATTCTAAATTTGGAGATGATAGAACTATATTCACCAGATTTAAGGTACATTAACGAATTTACAATAACAATTTGAATTTCATCATTAGTTCCTTAACTTTCGGTTGTTATTTTATGATGATTATGCAAAGCGTCTTTTAATGTTTGACTGATGTAAATTAGTAAAAGGCATTATCTACTGATGCGATAGTAAGATTGTGTTTAATGAAAATAGTTTTGCTATACTTTTTTTTCTTAACAAAAGTCCCAAAATTGTTTAACTACAACCAAGTCCAATTTTTGTAATATAGAACCTTGTTGTAGTTTGAAGTTTAAATTTAGAAATTTAAATTATTGTTTATTAGTTTATTGGATATATTGGAATTGTTTTCTATATATTACAAATATAGTTTGTATCATGTAAACTAGCTAAGTCTGAAAAATCTTTACTAAGAGAACAAAGTCAAATGCTTGCAATTTATTACCTCAGTAGGGTTTAAAGTCAAAATCTAGAAATTTAAAAAGTTCAAATTATTTTTAATTACCTTGAATGAAAAAAACAACTCTTCTATTACATTAACTACATAATCTTTCTATTAAAATTTACTGAAGAAAATATAATAGCGAAATAATATATATGTCGCTAAGGTCTTACCGTTTACAGTTTTAATTTAAACAGTTTTTCATCCCGAGGCAGGTCACGTTTGCTCTCAGGGTTTCGTTAGTGAAATCATCCAAATTGTGTCCCATCTGCGTCGTGTTATCCTGGAATAAGGTTTTTATTTCAAATGAACCACAGTAACGAAGTTGAGCTTTGTTTAGTTGAAATGAAAGAATTAGACTCCTAAAACTACAAGTCCTCTTGTGGTCTTGGTGAGGTAAACTGTCTAAATAACTTAATAAAACATGAAACCATTGTTAAAAATGTAATTGAAGTTCACATTGAAATTGATCAACCCAGAGTTGAAAACTTTTATACAAACCAATAATTTTTTTTTAACCCATTTTATTTAGGACATAATCATTATCATACATTTGTAACAGAAGCATTGTTTATACTTATCACAGTTGAACTTTTGGAACTTGTTTATCAAAAAAAGTGTTTACCACAGAAGACACATGCATTAGTTAAAATTATGAGAAAATTAAATTGCAAGAAAATCATCAGAACAGAAAACACACACAGACAATATTTTATGATAACTAGTATTTTTTCATGATAAAGATTCTCTTCGATTATTTACGTTAACGATTTTTTAACATCCTAAAAATAATTCAATTATACGGTGAGCTCAATAAAAAAATGAAAATGCCTGAATAGTTTTTAAAAACAAACATAAACTAATCAAATAGCTCACTTTTTAATACATTTTATGATCATATTTCGATTTGGGAAACTTCAATTAAGGAAGTCTTAATAGTCTTTATACAAGCAAAGATTGAGCTATATCTAATTTGTATATTACGCGGTTTTAATTTGTTGCTGGCACTCCAACTTTAGTATTGTGTGATCACTAACCAATATGATTTAATATGCCAACCATTGTGAATCATAACAATGTGATCATAACATCCTCCAGTTGATGAGTAAAAACTATAATTATTTGATAAGGTATAATTATTATAGTTATTTCTATAATACATTGTCACTCACGTAGTAATGTAACAACATGTTATTTTCCAGAGAATTATGATTAGAAAGTTAATTTTTCGTACAGAGAAGATGAATAGAATTTAAAATAAATGTGATCATAAACGATAAATACAATCTGAGTTGTATATTATCTAATACACTTAAACCATTGTCTATAAATACTGAAGTAGACTTTTCATTGTCATTGTAAAATCTATCCCTAGTATTGTGTGTGCCAGGATTCAAAGAGGACGTAGTTACACTAATCACCAACAGAGTGTACTTCTATCAACTATTACTTGTCCTCCCAAGGAGCGGTTAGTACAGTACAGTGTGTCTCAGGAAGCAAACATAAGTTGATTATCACTTGCTTTCTGGGTTGGAGACAGTTCACAAGTTATCGTAAATAGCCAAAATAAATATTCGACCGCAGCACAATCTGTTATTGACCTAATAAAACACGTCCAAATCAAATCCTGGCTAACACTAAAAGTGGGACAGCTGGGCCATAAATATGGGATGTATCCTTCAGTATAGATATTCAATGCTTGAACAGTAAAATAATTTAAATTAAACTAATCATTTTGAAAGTTGTGAAAGAAGAATAACTATTAACATAAATTATTATAACATGCGGATTAGCGGGAAAGGAATACTAAAATATTGATAAGGTACAATAATAAATTAAGTGAGGCAAATGTTCAGGATAGAATCAAATGATCAAATCGAAATGAGCACAAAGCGCTTCTGTTTAACTGACTAATCTTCTTCTAGCAAAGTTAATACCTTTGCTACATTGTAATCTGATGAAGCTCAAAGTTATTAAGACATTTTAGACTTGGAAAAAATTTTAACACGAGCTTTTATGGGTGCTAATTATTGAAGTTAACTTGCTAAAGAGAAACCATATGGTGACAAAAGAAAGAATATTGATTAAACATATACTGGGAAAGGCCTTAAGTTTATTACAAATTCTTATAGAACCAGACTTACGGTTATTGCTGAGATATTACCTCAAAGGCGTAACCATGTTTAATTGTAATGTAACTTATCATTAACATTTTATTGGTGATCATTTTTTTACATTTAGCTTGAACTTCATATGAGCCATTAATGACTTTAATTTGTTAAAACTTATTTTCTAGTAAGAAAGGCATCTTTTAATGTTTACTCCTAAAAGACTCAATGACAAAATACCCAACTTTGTTCCTTTTATTAACATTTCTATGCTATACAACATCAGAAAGATGCATTATTTTAGTTGTTGCAGATCAATATGTCAAGCAATGTAGTGAGCGTTTGATTGCGATCTAATCTAGTTGCAGCAGAGGAAATTAGTCCTTAACGGCAATGTTAATTTCCGGCACTGCGGTCCAAATTGGCTTCCTACAGTAAACTCAATCATCACTCAGTTCTTCCACTACAGCCGCTAGTAGGGAAGACATTGCTATTACTATATGTTTAATAATTTGTGAGACAATTTTATTTCTGGTATGTTTAAGTGATAAGTAAAAAATTGAACCAAAAGAAAAATTACACTTCAGGGTCATTGGAATATCTATTTATATATAGCTAGACAGGTTCACTCACTCACTGATTCACTGACATAAACTATAAGACACTTCTCGTAATCGAACCCACCTCGACACCATACTTTAATTAAAAATCGTCATGCGAAACTCTCAGATAAATTGTCTTAAATTAATATTTTGGAGTTTTGGAGGCAATGTTTGGATGAGAAAAATTCCACTTATAGTTATAAGTTCCACTTATATGTTTCTACTTTTAGCGCGTTTTGTACAGAAACGGTAAGAGACGGCAAAAAATTGTAAATATAAAAGTCTAGAAGTTTTAATTAAAGCTCATGATGAGAAACTCTCAGATAAATTGCCTTAAAATAATATTTGTTTAGTTTTGGAGACAATATTTGGGAGAGAAAATCACACTTTTTTAATTTGTCGACTTTGAGCGCGTTTTGCACAGAAACGATAAGAGATGGCAAAAAATGTTAAATACAAAAGTTGTAGAAAATGTGATTCCTAACCAACGATTCTCCGGCAGATTTAAAGTACTATCATCCGTTTAACCGCTATTCATCAGAGAAGGAGTAATTTTTAGTGTTTTAGCCTATGTAAATATGGACAACGTTTTGGAACGCTGTTTTATGAAAGCACACTATTATTCATTTATTGATTTATTCTCTCAAGGTTTACACCATTATAAAAAGTAAACGATGCTACATACATAACGAGTCAACAATAAGCAATACATATGGTAATATCCTATCACACTTGTTACTATACATATGAATATACTGTCTTTGGCTAATACCACATGTTTGTATCAGCTGTTTTACATAAACCTCCTAGGCGTTAAAAAACATGGTGTTCACCAAAGTCATTGGTTTTCCTTTGTTAACAGACTACAGTAGTTGAGAATGCAGAGTAGTCGTACGGACGCGGAATAGTATTTTTTGTAGATTAAGAATGTAATAAAACAGTAATTTAAACTATTATAATATTGCTGATTTTATTTATTTTTCAGTCAGAAAGCCACAAACAAATTGCGTTTAAATTATTACACTCTTTAATCATATGTGTTTGAAAATTCTGGACTAAATCTATGGCCTGCTATTAAAAGTCATTATAGTTAACGCTATAAACAAATTAAGACATTTACAAACTAATATGAAGCCAATTCATTACAAAATTAGCAATGATTTATTTATAAATCAAATTAATTAACCTTCTTTAATATAGGTTATCAGGATAAAAATAAAAAGATAACAAAAAACTCTGTATTTATATATGTTGTACTTTTTAATAATACACAACATGTGTGGATAAACCAGACAAATTGAATATTATTTTTATAAATAGACTTATAAATATAAAAACTCTAGGGTCACATTATCACTTTTTATTGAATGGTTGATCTATTTTACGGTCATATTTCGCCAAGGAGAACGTCAGGTAGCAAAACATGTTTATGTGAACGTATATGTTTACCTTTGCCTCACTTTTCAAATATTTTGTGTAATGTCGGATTGCCGCAAATCCCACAAAAACTTGTGACTAATTTGGGATTTAATTCAATTAATGTTTATATAAAAGACTATCAAGCCATTTTCCATGGAAGTTTTCCATTACGAAAAAAAAATTTAAAAGGGAGGATTAACTATATTGTTTCAATGGTTTATGTTTATTTTAGCGAATTTCCCCTATAGGGAAGAAGCTATTACCGTAGTCGGCATGGTAAGACCTAGGCCCGGGACCATGGTAACTTTTCGTTTTGAGGTCCCCAGACCCCAAAAACACCATTCGTTCGAAACTGTATATATATATGTGTGTCCGTGGGTGCAATAACTCTCGTAAAAAAGGTCCGATTTTGATTAAATTTGGTACAAACGTGTAAAGCAGCATTTATGACTTTAAGTTCGAAAACCAGACGGATCAAGCTATCCGAAGGGGCATGTTGGGGGGGTTTTGTACCCCAAAAATGGGTTTTTTGAGTTTTTTACATACAATTTTTGAAAAAGTAAAATTTTATTTTTTTCCATTGGAATCAACTTAAAAAGACGCACAATTTGATGTTTTAATCATTGCTCTACGTCAATTGGTTACTGAGATATTGAAAGTGCTAAACACAGTACGTTGTCCAATGTTATTCTTATGGAGGATAAGACAAATTGTATATCTCGCTTATTTATCAACTTATCCTGACGAAACTTGGTATATTGCTTCATTTCATTGTGGTCTATTGATATTTGCACAGAAACCCATTTTTTGGCCTATAGTTCCTGTAGCAGCAAACCTGCATACTCAGCCCCATGTTATTCTTATGGAGAATAATTAACGTGTTATCTCCTTTATTTATGAACATAAATTAATAAAACTTAGTATGTGGCTTTACCTAGTTGAGTTATATTGATATTTGTACAAAAGCCCATTTTTAGTGTTTCAGCGAACCTGCATACTCAGCCGCCATGTTATTCTTATGGAGAATAATTAAAATGTCATAAATCGTTTATTTTAGAATGTATATTGATGAAACTTGGTATGTGGCTTTATGTGGTATTAAGATAAATTAATATGCATTGGAAATTCGCTGAGTATGCAGGTTTGCTGCTACGGGGGTATTTATATATTTAAGCATTACCAGTTCTTCTCAACACTGCGTTTTTAGAGGTATGGAAAACTCAGAAGTCGTATTCACTGGTAATTATTAACAAGCATAAGCACTAAAGTACAAAAACGTATAGCATATTTGTCAAGAGAATAAATAACAGTAATCATAAAATAATGTCTGATCGTAGCCTTTGTTTGGAATTCTGCATTTATGATTATTGTTGCATATTTATTCGCAATTTACGTCCATATACCGTATTAACTGCACATTAAATCATTGGTTAGATATTGTTGTAGATTTTTCACAGCTAATTTCGTATTATTCAAAATTAGAAGATGTAACAACTGTTCCTGTTTTAAATATGTAATCATCATTTATGCCCTGAATTATAAAAAAAGTTTATTTTTCATACAATTTTGTTTTTGATGTAATTAAATTATTAGTTTAGAGTTTTCGTTCTTAAAGTAACCTACATTTAACATTTACAATAGGACTTGTTTTAAATTTTATAGTTCACTTTTACAGTTCACACCATGAGCGCAAGATACTAAGTGATTTGAAGATTGTTTGCCCGCTGTATCAACCTAGTCAAATTTAACTTAATTTCCATAGTGGATCTATTTCAGGATAAACACGATGCAGATTGGACACAATTGGGATGATTTCACTAACGAAACCCTGGGACTAAACGTGACCCGCCTCGGGATGGAAACACGTTTAAATTTAAACATTAAAAGCCAAAGGCGTAGTTACAAGCATTAGATTCCTCATCTTTATATTAATCAATAAATTGTTAAATAAAATACGTGTTGTAGTTTGTGAAACGTGTATATACGTAAACCAAAATAATTTTTTTTATTTCTCATAATTTTTTTAATTGGAGCGTTGAACGACAATTTAATATTCGTGCATTAAAATGTTTTATATTATTTTTTACACCTAGGTTGCATGTTTGAAACTAAATTTACAGCTTATATAACACTTGTTTGCCATTTTAAAGGATTTAAAAAACATCCTTCTCACATCAGGGTAATTTTCATAAGGTTTATTACTAACCTGGTTTTAAAAATTCCTCCTATTTTTTTAAAATTTTGTTTATTAGATTTTAAAAACAGTCAAATCTCACTTAGAGAATAGCCCCTGCAATATGCATATTGTAACATTCAGTTTATAATATTAAAAAATAATATATTATATTTCTGGGTTGTAGGAATGTATCGTAGTACTTAAAATAAACTCTTCAATGTCTCAAAATACTGGTCAAATCGTTGAAGTGATATGAATAATTAATAATTATAATTGGTATAGCATTTATTTAGGTTTCTGTAATATTCCTTTAGATTAATTATTATAATACTAACTAATATTAAAAACCTCTAAATTCCTTATTAAAACTATGTTTTATTCTCAACATTTATTTATATATTTTGTTAATGTTTCCATTTTCATAGACACATTTTCTGTTAATAATGAAATAAAGAAAGTTGGCGTAAAGTTTTTATACAAATATAAAAATAAATGAAAACCTTATATATATATATATATATATATATATATATATATATATATATATATCATATCAGTACAATGTAACTAATAAATAGGTTTTTGATTAAAAATAGCACTATATTATGAAAATTATCGTTATAAAAATGAACAATTAGAACTTGTATGATTAGTGATAAAAGCTAAGTAGCAAATGTTAAACCGTAATGCATCCTCAATCACTACTGCTAGAGGACATCAGTTGGAGCACAGGATATTGGCCCTTCATGCCAAACTAAATGTATTAGCCTATTGGGTTACTGCACACCACATCATCTCATACCTAGTTATTATTAGTTGCTAAGTTTAAATGTACATTAGTGGAAAACCAATATATCGTTCGTATCTTTACAATTTTATATTTTACACCGTTATCAAAGATTTATTTATTTATCAACGGAAATCGTCATATTTAAAGTTTGTTTACATTGTTTGATGACACATACCGTAATGAATACTAAACGCTGAACAAATTGGCAAATTGAAAATGCTCAATGAATTACTATCAACTAGTCTTACTAGCTGAATAACCAACAATATGAATGATGTAACATTGTGTGTCTTTGAGAACAATTTTACAGACTGTTAATAAAAAGTGGTAATAATCATATAAGTTATGATACTATAACAAAAACAATGATGCTGAAAGTTATAAACCATGCAAAAGCAATGAGTATGAAATAATGAATAGGCAACGTGTATCAGTACATGCTTTCATAAAAGCAAGATAAGTGCCTGCTTATTGAGAGCTATGATATCGTAACAGTCGTTTTGTGTTGTGGCCCTTTAGAGGGACCACTATAACATTCACTAGGACACTGCACTATTGTAAAATCGCTGGATGTGAAATGTCATTGCACTCGTGAGTTGATGAAGACTCGAGCTTGGGCTTTGAACATCTTCGAGCTAGGGCCAAACAAGTCCACATGTCTGGTTGCTGCATTTCTAAGTCGAAGGATCCGTGGAATAGTGCTGTTGTAGTGGTAGTCAGTCGACAACTGATGTCCAGTGAATGTCTGTTGTAGGCGCTGCGACATTGTGCGAGGTGGGTGGAAGGGAAAGTTTCCCAGAAGTTCGGGAATATTTCTCTCTTGTAGATTTATCAGTAGATAATAACTTTAAAAACAGCAATATAAAGTATGGTTTACCTCAATTTATACATTTTTACCATAAAATATGCTTTGAGCAATTTGATATTCATTTGTGCCTAGATTGTGTATGACTATAGTATTTAAATATATCTCAAGTAATAGGTTAATATACATATTACAAAAATAAAATATAATATTATTTTATTTACATATCCACGGCAAAGCCATTGATCAAAGTGCTTGACGATGCTACCTTCTTTTTCATGTCTTCAAAATAAAAGCAATAAATAAATAAATTTTATTTGTTCAAAATCACAAAAATATGAAAAGAGCGATATAGCGATTTTCCACTATACGTTGTCTATCAGGGGAAAACCTGGTATAAATCATAAATAATAGCTTAATCCAAAAAAAGGAAACTAATTTCATTTCAACGGCAAAAACGCCGTTATACAAGAGTTAAAATGATGATACATATATAGTCGTATGTCAATGCAATTAATTTTAATGAAAAAAATATATAGCAGGCATACATACTTATAGTAATAAACAAACAGAATGGCAGCTTAGATGAATTTGATATAGTAAATTGACAATGAAACGATGCAATACAATGAGAAAAAACGAAAATAACAGGTAATGCATTGCTTAAAAACAATAATGATGACAATAACAACAAAAAACGCCATAAGAATAACAATAATAATGTAATGTGACGATAACAAAAATAATAATATGATATACAACATCAACAACAACAACAATGATAATGTACTATGGTACAGTAATAACAGTAACAATAGGGTTATAAAAATAGGGTTTGTTCATAGGGTTATGAAAATAACCCTATATAACAGTAATAACAGTGAAGAAAATAACTATAACAATAACCATAGTAACAATCTGCACGGTGAGGACACTTTTATCACGTCTCAAAAGGGATGATGGCAGCACTGCCCTGGGGGAAAAAACGTATGTGGCCCTTCAAAGGCACCACCAAAGTAGATGGGCTGACGTCAAACAAATGACAATTGGTTTTGCAAGCTTAAAAATGTAAGATTTCACTTGAAGGAGGAGTGAGTAGAGTAGTAACTAATAAACTCTAGTTTTAATATAATAGACTAATACAATTACCACATTTACGTTATATCAAATTATGCTTCAAAATAAATACTTTGTTTCAAAATACATTGTAATAACCGATTCTTGCAAGATGACAACTGACTACCAACCCTCTTTTTAATAACTGCACCCATAACCAGCCCTAGCTCTGAATTTGACAATTCAATTTGAACTTGATCATTCTGAAGGCAGTGTCATATTCAAGCGATTCTTGTTTAAAATAAAACCCTCTCTTGTATTTGTTTGACTATTAGGCCTATAAATTAAATGTTACAGTGAGCAGCATATTGCATATTGTTACAACTAAACACGATATAATACACTGTATCTTACAACACTACAAATAAATTACATTTATGTAAGGCAGTAAATAAAAATAAATAAAAAAGAATTTACAAGGCAAATGATTTCAACTAGTCACACTGGTCTCTGTCAGGCCCAACCAAAGAATCAAAATGATTGCCAATAGTTTGTAAGCTGTACGTCATTAGATTTTTCCGCTCCTGATTGGACCTTTTGATGACCAATTTTACTTCTAGAAAGTGGAGGATATTTATTTGTCTAGAAAGATATATTGCTGGAAACTTATCACTCCAATTTGTTTAGTGAATTTTATGTTTTAAGATCATTGTAATAACTTTTGTTTTGACTTGGCATATGCAATGTAATTTTGTCAACATGCTCAATGACGAATTTGAATTTAAAATAGATCCCCTCGTGACATCTTTTTTTATACTTACCGTATTTTGTGTAGGTACAGTATAAGTGAAAATATTGTTTTTAGTGTTGTTAACCATGGTTTATATATCTCTGGTTATTATAATTTTAATAAATCTTTAAGATGTTCATGGCTAAATTCTAAGATCGAAAGTTTCTCTGAAATGTATAGCTTACATTTATTGTATTTGTATTATTTCCTATAGGCGATGCCACTTTAAAACTATATAATATGATGATCTGATGGTAATTTTTTAGTGATAAAATACAGAGAATACATTTATCAAGAGAGTTATGTAATTACGGAGAAATGAGTAATACTTAATCTATATCATTAACTAGATAACAACAAACAATACTTATCCTATAATCAATAAATATATATTAACATTAACAGATATGTAATTATTAATAATTAATAGATCATTATTGTATTGTTAATGATTTGATTATCTTGTGATAGTGTTTGATCGTTATTGCTCACTATATTTCATTGCAGCCATCTCCTAAAAAGTATGGGAAACAAATAGTATAATGGTGTGTTGCCATTTATTAAATAAAGAAACAATACTTATGCTATAATCGATAAGTAGATAATAGTGAACAATAAAATAACAACGTACAGACAACAAATTAATTAGTGTAACAGATAATTCAGATATATAGTTCACTATACAAGTGGTCCATACAAGATGCCTATATACCAAACGGTCAAGGAGACAAAATGCATAACATATCACTTTTGCAATGTATTTAATCCTAATCAAGAGAATAATAATAAAGTTGATACAATCTAACAAATATAACACACCTAGGGTAACATAGACTATGACTATATGACATCGATCGTGAGGATAAAATCAGGTGTGCTCAGCTCTGGGAATCTGTGCGGATTGCCTTCTGATTTGTGGGATGGTATCACAGAAGATATCGCAGTCCTGGGCGACACGATCAGTATATTTTCAATATGCTTCATTTGTATGCAAGAAAATTATAATAAATATATTTACGATTACTACTTACTATTATTACTATCCTATTCTCACAGACTCTCCCCTAGGACTTCTGAGAACGGGCGTGGGATTCGAGAAATGGTGTGGATCATAAAAATATTTTTGGTCATAGAAGCCCTCAATGATCAAAAATGTTTAGGTTTCGTTTTGAATAAAAAATATAAAATGCAGGTGTATAAACCCACCTAGGTCTAGGTTTTATTAGCCTAAAATCAGTGTAATTTTAAGTGGGCGTTATAGTTTTGTTGCACATAGTTGATGAGCAAATGTATTTGTTTATTTTACATTGTTACAAGTCAGTAAAATAATTATCTTTAACAATACAATCATGTAACTATTTCGTAACGTTTTATTATATGCACTCTTAAAAAATGAACACTGCAATGTTACACAAATATAAAATTGCTATTAAATTTCTTTATAGTTTTTTAAGTAGCAACCAAGTGTCCGTTTTGAAGATATATATCCATTATACAGGAGGTATATTGGAACTCCCCATCCCATTTTGCCTTTCGTTTGAGACCAATTATAAGTTAAATAAAATATCTATTTAAAAATATAAAACAGCCTAAATTATGTTATAGTCGTTATAGAATTAATAATCATGCAATGGTGAAATAACAGCATCAGACTGATCAACGCCATGTAGTTCAATTTATGTTGATCAAAGGAATATTGCAATTACATGTCAGTAGTATAAGTTGGTTGGAATACCGAATTGAACTGGACCTGGCTGATGCATTCGATCGGGTATATAACATATATACTGATATACCTGATAACATATGTTAGTCTTTTTAAAATCATATTTAAAAATTAGTGTATCAATTGAGTGAATTAATATATAAACATGATAATATTACATATGAGTGTAAATAGGACGGTTTTAGATTGTTTTACTTAGCGTTATATTTATTCAAGTGAAAATAGAGGAAAAATAGTTTCAATAATTAATTGATTTTACACTATTACATTGTTTTCTTTATAAAGATTTTTTCTATTTACCATACCATTTCATAAGTTAAATTATTTGTTTACTTTTCCTTAGATTCAAATAAATGATACTTGCTTATTGCAAAAAGCATTTCCAATATTATTTCAGTCCTTAAATAAGGGAAATTTATTTTGACTTAGGTGTACTGTTAAAAAAAATCCAATATCATAGTCATAATCCTCACGTTTACTGAAAACAAATATTTTAATTTTCTCTTTCTTAAATAAAACTTATTATTTGACTTAACTTACTTATTTTATATTTGAGCAATAAACAAAGCGTCTTAGGTTTCTTCAAAAATAACATATATTGTCTATAACTATATGATATAAACTTTTAAAATCAATAGGTCAGAGTTTTTGAATCCTAAAACGTAACGTTTTCACAATATTTAGGACCCCTAAACTAAGAGTTAAGGGGGCGCTTTTGACGATTAGTTTCTGAGAGCACCCTAACATACAGGGTGCAACTTATAAGTATATATAGGATGTCAATAATCTGAGATTGTCAAGAATAAAGACTCAATAATCAAGAATATTTCTTCGTTATGTCTACAAGTAGCACTGACAAAAGTCTCTTGTTACAAGTAAAAAAATAAAAGTACAGGAAAAATTAATGCGTAAAAATAAAAACAAAATATTTAACAACTAAACATTACTTTTGTCATTTAAAAACCCCTAGAGACTGTAGTGCTCTTTATAGATTACAAATTATTTTAATTTGCCTCTGAACCTTCTCACATCTGACTCTTATTTAATGTTTAAGGGTAACGCATTAAATAGTTTTACTGTGGCGAAGCATGCCTGTTTTCGAAATATGTAGTGCTGTGATGAGGTGTGGATAATGTATTTGATGCCTGCCTGATACAATAATGACTGGTATTACGAAAATGAAACAGGTGTTTGTTTTTTATGTAAAATGAAAGACTCTCAAAAATGTAAATGCAAAAATTTTCATCAGGTTATTTCCGGAGGTTGTGCCTAGTTATTAAAAGTGAAACAGTACATAATAAACCTATAAGGTACTAAAAGTCTGAAAAAAATAGATTTACTGCACAAGATTCAATTGTAGTAGTTTATTTCAAATGTAAAACTTACTCTCCAGCTAAAACATGACTCAAAATGGCCAACAGTCGGGGTGGTTTCACTAACGCAACACCACATCAGAGAAGAGTGGAAACTGATAAAATTGAACAGTAAATGAAAATGAAGCTCTTTTCACGTTGTTGCGTACTTATAAAAATAATATAGAGGGACAAAATCACATTTTATTTATATAAACTGTTTTCCCCACCATTTTGTCTAATAATATTTTCCTTTGTTTTGCACAACTTGTGCCATCTGATTTATTGATTATTTTTATTTATCGCATGTTTTTGTTTATTATTTTGACTATTTTTGTTTTTACAATTTTTTGTATTAATATAACTTGTGGATCCCCTACCAAAACACCTGATCTAAAAAATTGCATGCATTTTCTTCTTTTGAATTCAATATTTATTTTTGATTGTCCCCCAACATACACTCACTACTCTGTTTTACCCTTATCATATGTATCATAATCTTTAACAATATTTAGTTTAAAGTAAAGTATTTCAACTTATAACTTCCTTTCTTTCTTTGTTCAATGTCACCCTTTGCTATAAGTGTATGTGTATAAAAAATGTTAAAACAAAATAGAACTATGGACAAGTTGAAGAGTATGCAGTGAATATGTGGTTGATAAACTGTTGACTTTGATCTTCGAGGCAACATCTATGAAGATATCAAATCACTCAACCATCACCGCTGTAAGTCAATCTAACTAATCTTGTGTGTTAAATATCAATACCTCATGAACATGTTAATACCGAATACTATTATAATTCAAATTGTATTAATGTAAAGATAGTTTCCTACCTAATTGTTTTCTTTGAACAATCTCTGTGATTATAAATTCTCATTTTTTCTATTATTTAAACATAATTGATGTAGTATATTAATAATCGATTATTCTAATATGGATTGTTTTTGATTATTTGTTTTTATTGTGGGGGGGGGGGGAATTTACCTATGGTCACTGGTCCTCCATCTATGTTAATCTCCCTAATTTAATTATTTGCTGTTCTCCAAAGCTACCCTTTATCCAAATCCCCTACATGTATCTCGGTCCCTATAAGTTTAAATTCCTTGTTAGACTTTGGATCAATACGTTATGTACTCCGTAATACGAGAGTGTCCGTATTTTGTTTATAAACAAACTAGATAGCATGCTCTTGTTTATATTTACATAAGTAAGCTAGACACATCTGTCAGAGTGACTTACATCAATATCAATGCATAGTCACTCACTCACTAGGTGGCATTGCACTCGCTCTTACAAAATGCAATATATTCACCTGTTTTTATCTATGAAAAAATAATTAATTTGTAATATATTTAGATTTGTAACTTCACTATACCAAAGTATGAGTAGGTATGATATAAGTTTATATATTATACCCATCAACATTAAACTTATGGCGAATGATATGTGTGTTAAAGCTACAAAAACAAGGTTTTCTTATTAAGATTTTAGAATGTATTCCTAATTGAATAAAATGTATATACAATCGTCATAGTATTTATCATCCGAATATTTCTTTTATAAAGATGATACTTTTGTAAAAGTAAAAACACGTTTTCACAGTGTACGAGGCTTTTATAAAAAGTGACCTTGTAGTTTTCATCTTACCAAAAAAGGAATATATCATGTTGTTAAATTATACATCTACAGAGTTTGGCAGTAGTCCAAATAATACATTGAAGAATGAATTGCCCAGAAACAAAGTTAAACTATTGTTCAAGACCTCAAACAAGCATTCATAATTTCTTAAAGTCCAAAAAAACCAAACAGATCAAACTGAATTGATGGGAGTATGTATACCCAATTGTGACAGCTGCCCGAGTTTCTATATAGACCAAACAGCTCGCTCCTTCAATGTACGTATTAAAGAAAACCTCCCAAAGAAATCCGCTCATAAACATAACTCTGCATATGCCGAAATTTTAATAGATAATAAACATTCCTTATCAAGGATTAATAAAAATTTAGAGATTTTACATGCTCATAAACAATTAGAAGATACACAATAGAGTAGTATGAGATTTAAAGGCCGCCAAGAAACATCCCTAGTATATTTTAAATGAAAAAATCCTTCGAATCGATCCTTTTGTATGAAACATCTGTGGGCATTGAAGAAATTATAACAAAGCCAAAAGGACCCGATAAGGACCGCGAGAGGAGGATGGGGAAGACACGTGGACATGACGACGGTGGCGTCAATCAAGACTTGCATCCCGTACCTGCCGCGCTGTGAGGTAAAAAGTTGTTGTATGGCCATGGTAATGTTTTTGTGTATGTTCATCCGTTCGTCCGTCCGTTCTTCAGTCCGTTCATCCGTCCATTTAAACGTCTGTTCGTCCGTCTATGTATTGTTGTGTCGTTCTTTTAAGACTTCTTGACGACCTCCTCGGAGTGAAATTTATGTTTTTTTTTAGCTTGATGGCCTCATAGCCGGGTCGAAACTGGTCGCCCAAATACAGTGACGTGGGTCACATGACAATTTTAAGTTAGTTAACCTCTTGATATAATACCATGTTGCCTGATATAACATTAAACAACAATACTAAATACGGGTCAACACTGAATCAGTACGTTTATATCGATATAAAAACCTAACTGTATATCAAGTTTAATAAATTATAATTCTTTAGATAACGATTAATTCTTCAATGGTATTAAAGCTAGCTAAATCTAAGAAATGAATTAGAGTATGAATTACCATAAAATCATTAAAAAGATAAATTTAAGACCGGGTTTTAAACATAATAGCTTTACATGTATAATTAGATCAATTACATTCTCAAATGGGCAGACATTAAAAAAAAAAAAAAAACTATATGAATAACTTTATAACAATTGATTAAGTTGGACGCTCAATTTAGACATGTCTTTCTGTAGGAGTGTATCCGTAATTATTCATTGACCAATACAGTAGATAGCTTTCAATTGGAACGCAGGATATTGACCCTTATTGCCAAAGTCAATATGTGAGCTTGTGGTCTAAATTGGCTTACCGCATCCAGCCCAATCAACTACAGTCATCATATGTAGTGTTTAATCCTAGTAATTTGATTGTCTGTTTGAATTGCTCGATTGCAGGTTGGCATGCCACAGCAGATCATTATTATTTGGTGAATCTCTAAACTTCAAAAGTGCTTTACAATAGCTTTAACTTTAGCTTGAAAATTGTAATGTAACAAATTTTAAATCTAGGATTGCTTTATTTAATTTTTGAGGTTAAATAGTAGTACTAGTTTTTTTTTATGATTAATGGAGTAGAATGATTTGTATTTATTTTGTCTGTGTAAATATGTTGTATAATAAGTTTTTGGATAAAGTAACGCCTTTAAGTTTAAAATAAAGCATTGAGCAACAATAAATTACATATATATGTTAATCTGTAATGACTTTTAAGAATATTAATAGCATAACCTTTAAAAATATGAACACCTATAAACTAATTAAACATCAAAACACTGGTATGATGAAAATCCATGTGCCTGCTCCTCGACAAACTTAAAACTTGTCTATACCAGTTTTGAGGCTGACATTGGTTACAGCAAATTAAGTTAACATTACGTATGGTAAGTTGAGTTGGGCAGTTGTTGGGCAAAAATCGGGTCCACCTGATTGAGCCTGATCACAGCTGTCACATAAGCACGAGGGTTGGCCCTCTAAAAGGTCAATTTAGCTGCCTTTCCCATCCCATCCTTTCCTTTCCTGCTATATTCTATCCTTCCGGTAACCTTCGCAAAATGTTCGCTTGTGGAAGGCGTGCCTAGAAGCTATGCTAGGGTTTTCTAACCAAGCAAAAGTGAAATAGAATGAATCCATGTGCCTTATAAAATGATTATTCGAGTAAACAAACTTACGATAAAGCGTATGTACTGCGTATTGTGAAAATTATTATTGCGATCGATAATACTCTGTTTGACTGGACGACAACGATTACCCTCTACTATTTTTATTGTATATTTACCGTATTTTACATGAATCCAGTATAAGAGTAAATATAGTTTGTGGCGTTTTAACAATTATTGATTTTTTATATATTCTGAGAATATATCAAAACGTACCATCCTATACAAACGAAGTCCTTGTAGACTTAGTAATAATATAACGTATATATATATATATATATATATATATATACTTTTAAGGGTTTTAATAGATTTATATTTTATGTTTGATTTCGGTTTTTCTGCCGTGAAAAAAATAGTTAATTTTTTTTTTCTTAATATTACAAAGGATTTAATATCTATTATTAAGATTTTTTTGGTATTAACTTACCGCTTATAGAATTAAAAACTACAATAAGTTTCGGCTTAAGAAAATTATTCTGATTATAAAGCGAGTATTAAGTAATTGAGTTTAAAGCTTTAATCTGGCCCATCTCTTACCTGGCTTCCGAAACATATATAGTCGTTAACTATAAGTCGTTTTCATTTGAATTTTCCTTTGGACAAAAAAATCAAACATAACAATTTGTAACATTAAAGTATAAATTATATATATACATATAAACACTTTAATTTACAGCTCTGATGTTTCTACATGTGTTTATAATTAATTTTGTATCATTAATTGTAGTTAATAATTTAATTTGTTTTCTTATTATTATTGTTAGTTGATTATTTGATCCTTTATCTCTGCCCTTAAAAGCAATAAAATGGAGATGTAATAATTATTTATTAACTTAAGTTAGTATAAACATTATTATTTAAATAGATGAGAAATATACATAGTTGAAATAAAAATAACAGTAGCTGTAGTAATTGTGTAAAGTAAATATATTACATATTTTAATGCGATCCAAACAAATTATTAAGTAAATATTATGATTTATGATTTATTAGTAGGTAAATTTGTACAATTTATCAGTAATTTATACTTTATCTTTGAAATCAATTAATCCCCAGTTTTTGTTTTACTTTATATATCAAAGTAAATTATAAAACACTAGAATCATAAGTATTTGACCGTGTTAGAGGTACATTTTAAACATAACTTATATAATTTAAATTCGTAAGTACGGCAAAGTAGTGATTACACAACGCGGTGTATGAGATACCACAGTATCGCTACACTCAAGAGTGATGTAACTACAGCATGGCATGCTATAGCGTGAGCACCTACAATGTAACACTTGGATACTGTACTGTATCTATAATTAGCAATGCAGTGATTGTATGCAGTATTTGAGATACTCAAATATAACTGCAGTCAAGAGGGAAGTAACTACAGCAAGGAACAATAGATAGCGTGAGCTCCTACAATGTAACACTTGCATACTGTTATCTGCATAAATAGTCTGCAATGTAGTGTTTATATGCAGTGTCATGTATGGCGTGTGTATCTATAATGTAGACACCACTTGCAATTTACAGTTGTGATCTATATTAAATTTTATGTCTTATGTTTCTGCAAGACTACTTAATAAATTTCATTTATATTTCTTGAAATGTAAGTTACATTCATTATTAAGGGGTAGAAGTGTCGCAGTGGTAAATCCTGTCCCTTATAAATTTTAAAGGTGCAAGATTTTCACTTAGGAGGTTATTTAAATTACCTTTGGTATGATGACTAAATCATGCTTATGTGGTAGGTTGATCAGGATTGATTATGCAAATTCTTTATTTGTGCAAAACAAAATATAGAGTGTAAGCTGAGTACACTTACCTTAACTGATTCGTGTGTATGAGGGGTTAAAACATAATAAACGGAAGACCTATATAGGAATATTCGATCGATGATTTTCAAGTCCAGAAGTTTTATTTTACTTTATTGTATAGAATAAACATTGCAATCCTCGGTCACTCATTTATTTCACTATAATTAACCTGTTCTTGCTCTTAATACACCGTGTTTATCAGTGCATAAATAACAAATGTGTGTTCGTGCATATCAGTTTTATAGAATGCTTATACTATTTATAGATGAAAAGTACACCAAGATATTCCTTGATAAGCTGGAGCAAACAGACAGGAGTTTTGTGACCGATTGCTCTTGCAATTATTTCGTGATCATTGAACACGGCTTGGTTATGAACGCGGGTAATAGCTACTCATCCCTCTTACATCAGTTGAGACTTAAAGGGATCACTTTATGTACGCACAGGTAGCATAAACCATACTTATTGCTTATTATACATTTCGTTAGTTAATCAATCATTAACGCTAGTGTAAGTATTTGTTTAAATTTTCTTTAATTTACACATTTTAAATGAATGTCTTCTACGCTTCATAGTTATTAAAAAAAAATATATTATGAATTTACCAATTTAAAAATGGAGCTCAGCTCCAATATTCCGGTTTAATTTTAAAAAAATATCATAAATATAAAACTTTAATTAATAAACAATGCAAGAATAAGCATTGCATCACTGGCAATAGAACGTTGTAGAACTGTTACCTTTCTAAAATAAGCAATGCCATTACCTATCGATGAACCAAATAAATGGTGGTTTTAGTTGATTGTAAGTTGTGGCAGACCAACTGAGGCCACAGACCAGTGAATTGACATTAAGGTAAAGGACTACCATCCAGTCCATTAATTAGTCAACTGTAACTGACCACTTTAGTATTACTCTATTCATATAAATAATAATTACACCTCACGTAATACTTTCAAGCATCTCGTGATTAAGCATTAACATTATTATAGTACTTCAAGACAGTCATTTAAACATAGTTTGGTTTCATTATTGCATTTATATTTTATACATATAGCAATATTCAAACTATTTATGCAATTTGGGCTTTCAGTAGGGGGGGAGTTGGTTTAAACAAGAGCAAGCTCTTCAATAAATACGGTATATTGGTTTGGAATTAATTAAAAATTATAACACACACTAATATTTTGTAAAATATGTATATTTAGTGAGGCATTTTTCAGGAATGCTGGCATCATAAGACTAACTCACAAACACAACATACACATTTAAAAATATATTGGTGAGAGTTATAATTTAAAATTAATAGCAAGCTGTTTCTTATTCAGATAAGTAAAAGTATAATATATAATAGATACATTTTATGATATTAATTTTTAAACGTTTAAAAATAAATTGTTGTTATTCAATTTGTTTATATAAATTTTCACCTTGCCGGTTTTAGTGTAAAAGTTAAATACATTCAATATAAGTTGTTATGCAGGATACCAGAAAAGATACGGAACAAATCGAACGTGTATTCCTTATTACGGTTTACGCATAAGGTAATATAAATTGAATTAGCATTCCAACTTTAAAAAAATATGAATTACCCAGAAATGTACTCATATACTAATTCATATTTTAAAACAACTGTGTTGATGGCGAAAGCGACATCTATGAGTGATACTTAAAAACTACTAATATTAAATATTTTCCATTCTAATTAAATTATATTGTAATTTTTCCTAATTTTGTTATGAGTAGAAAATGTATACATTTTTAACATTTACAATGTATTAGGTTGTGGGAAAGTAGTATTAAGAAATGAAAAATTACTCTATTTCTTTATTTTTAGATTTCAACGCCAGCGACATTTTTGTTAATAGAGTAAACTTTAAGATTTTAGGGAAAACTGTCTAAACCCCTCAATTTGTGTGGACTCCCCAGGATTTGAACCGAAGTCCAAGACGCTAACCGTTAGGTTAGCGAGATGCTTTTACAGAGTCATAAGTTTAAGGATTGCTATGATGAAAATTTTATGTTAAGTTTTTTATTCCTTTCGTGCTATTTGGGTATGCATTAATAAGCCATCCAATAAGTTAAAGAAACACGATTCAAGCTTAAACATGATATCCAATGAGAACTGGGAATCCGACTGCCTAACTAACTGTACTGGCTACCTAACACACTCTATCGACTACATAAAACACTATACCGTCTACTTAATCCTATGCACCGGACCAACTAACTAACTTTAGAGACAACCAAACTCACAGCCCCGATTACCTAACTCACTGTACCGACTACCTAACTCACTGTAATGACTACCTAACTCACTGTAATGACTACCTAACTCATTTTAATGACTACCTTACTCACTGTAATGACTACTTAATTAAATATACCAACATACTGACTAACTTTCCAGACAACTTAACTCACAGTCCCGATTACTTAACTCACGGTATATACTTCCTTACTCATTTTACCGACTACTTAACTCTCTGATTTGACTCCCTAACTAACTGTATCGACACCTTCTCATTGGATTAGATTGCAATAACCTTCACATTAGATTAGACTCACATTCTTAAGAGATATCTATGATTGTTTCAAATACTATGACACATATTTCAGTAAAGCATTGTTTTTGCGTATTCTAACAAGTAATTTAAGTTATTTTAAAACTGATCACGTTTCAACCAAACTTCAACCATTTATTGTTTCAGTTTAAATAATTCAGCTCCCAAGGCAAGTCACGTAATGCTTCCTGCGATTCGTTAGTGATTTTTTTGAGCTGGGCGTCCAATTTGGTTGTAAAGTTTTTCATTGAATAAATTTTGTTGCTTGTTTAAGATATATGAATCGTTTTATTTAATTAATAATTTGATAGTTTTTCTTTAGATTAAGGTTTAAAAAAAATATTGGGAATAAAACTATTTACTACTAGACATTCTCCCCACTGGATATTGCATTGTTCAAAATACAACAATAAAATAATAAATCTATTGACTAACCATAGCCGACATGCTTATGGTCATATCTTCTATCATAATAGCATAATATTATGATATCGTAATGGCATATTGTGTTTAGATTTAACTATTGATTTAAATGGGCCATAACCCCTAACCTTCCTACAACACTCTGACATATCTAATTATTGTTACTCTTTACATGCTAAAGGGATCTAAAACAATATAAGTAGGAACACATGACAGTTAACAAACAAAGTGGACTCTTAATCAAATGTGTTAATTTAAACAAAGCAGACTTTTTCAGATCCTCATGTTATTTAAATGGGCATAATTTTATTCCGTAATTAATTTTCAGTTCATAATTAAGACAAATTAATGATTTTCCCAATAATTGCATGCCCAGACTTTCTCTCTTTAAAATGAGATCCCATCCAGCTTTATATGACCTACCGTTCGCTATCGAGTTCTTGTACAATTTGGGCAGACGGAAATATATATATATAGGTTTTAAAAATAAACAATGGAATCAAAAACTATACTGATACATCCATGCTATAATAATTTTAGTTTTTATGATTGCATATTGTTTATTCCCAACAAACGCAATTAACTTTGTAACATAGAAGAAACAACTTTCTAGTTTGTTCTTTACTCATTTACATATTCCCTTTGCCTTTATTATCTCCTGAAATATGGGAAAGATAAAAGAAAAAACATAATATAACATATTATTCAGAGGCCTGCAAATGACAAAGGAATTTTCGTTAAGGTTAAAACGCTTGTGGGAATTTAACTTTTACCATTTTGAATATGCGCTATAATTATGCGGTTAAATTAGAAATTACTAATTTCTATACGGTAAAAATAAGTGACTGTGAGAAACATATGGAGCAGTAGATATAATATATTTTATGAACACAATTAAGGCATAGAACGTACATAAGGAACAACATATAACTTATTCTGAGATAGTAAGAACGAAAACTATTTTTAAATTACCTTAATATGATTTATATTATCCAAACAAAGCAATAGTTTAGTAATTTAAATAGTACTTATAACTTATAGTTTAAAAAAGCATGTTATAGAAGTTATTGTTTGAATAATTTTGTGTAAAGGTGAACAGTTGCAAATTAAAAATATATGACTGTATAATTTAGTTCTATAATGTTAATTTAACAACCAAAATCATATATTCGTGAAAAAATTAATTAATTCCTGTTTTTTACTTTATTGAATAAATCATCGTCGATCTTTGGTACAGAAAATAATCGAGTAAACGTCGTTTTAATTAATGAAAGTTGAAAAATCATTTGCACGCTAACAGAAACATCAGTTATCTAAGATGGCTCTGATCGCCCTCCTAACTCTGGGTTAACTCTATCCCAAACATCTAAAAAAGATTTACAAATAAAATTAGAAAACACAGAGATTAAAATCTAATTATTATTATTACGTCTTGATGCTTCACTTCACACACCATATAATTTAATTTTAATCTTACATCTCCCGATATACTTTCATTACTGCCATGTAACTTTTATGTCCAAACACAAAAATCTGCATGAGTTTCTCTTTTTATAGTAGATTATTGTGATATTGTGAAATTCGCAGTAGATGCTTTGCCAGATGCGGTAGATCACCGATAGAGCGCTGGCCTCGCAAGTCAGACGTGGTCAAGCGTAGGTTCGATCCCGGCTGACTGCTGTGAACACTTTCACTCGCGGTCATCACTGGCTTGCCCATGTGACTTGTACCATTACGGTACCTCACAGTCTTTAGATCGCTAAACAGGGCTATTGGCCCATTGTGACGGATAGTTAATGTTACTTAAAAATAGTAATATCCCTGAATTAGAACTGTATTATTATTTATTTTAACTTATATTACAAAAATACAAAGCTGCATTTATCTACTTAGGGTTATGTAAAGCTAGAAGGGTTCACTCACTCACTCACTCACTCACTGATTCACTAACATAAACTATGAGACACTTCCCGTAATCGGACAATCGTCGACCCCATACTTGAATCAAAGCTCTTCACGAGAAACCCTCAGATAAATTATTAAAAGTTAAAATTTTTGGCATTTCCGGGGCGGAAAAAGTCCACTTTATCAATGTGTCCACTTTGAGTGCTTTTTGTACGGAGACGGTAAGAGATGGCAAACAATGTTAAATACAAAAGTTGTAGACAATTTAATTCCAAACTAATTATTTTTTGTTAGATTTAAGATCCAATCATCCGTTTAGCCGCTATTCATCCAAGGAAGAGTAATTTTGGGTGTTTTGGTCCATTTAAATATGTCAAATGAAGTTTTTGACGTTTTATGACAGCACACTGCCTTTGGCTAATATCACATGTTTGTAACACCTGATTTATATAAACCTCCCGTGTAGGCAATAACGTGCTTATGTGTTCAATATCGCCAATATCGTTTGTTATGATATTGGGAAATGTCATCAACCGATTGTTTGTTCTATCGAATTAATTTATAATCGTTGCTCAAAGCTTGATGAATTTAACTTTTAGGAAGTTCGACATTCTACGGAAGCCCAGTGGAAATCATTTTTGACGATCAAGCGGTCTCGGGTCAAATTATACTGATGTTTACTTTTTGAGAACTTTTTGATGAAATTGCCATTTAAACTGATTTGATTTTGTTTTTCTTAATTAATTATTTTATTTTTTTATTGTGTTGAAAAACGAACAACCACCATACAGCGCCTTGCAGAGTTAGGTTAGGTTAGGAAATAATAATTTTGCCGTGAACTGCAGCCTTATTTGTTGTTATGTTTTACTTGTAAATGTATTTGTAGAGCTCCAGTTGAACATTTTATTCACAATATTTTATTCATCTTATTATACTTGAGTTTGAATTGAGGTTAGCATTTTGTTTTTTTTTCCTTTTACACAACGAAACAACTAGGCCTATATTAGTCTGGAGTTCGTTCGATAAAACGAATAAGCAGCCAGTTAGTAAAATGATTCGATATCGAACCAATATTGGCAGGCCTGTGTAGGCTATAATGCGCTCACCAATGATCATGGTTGTGTATTTTTCCTTTAGTTAACGAACCACAATAGTTGAATTTGATTTAAATTTGAGGAATGAAAGTCAGCGAAGCGAACTCCAAAAGGTCTAGTGGCGAAACCTCTAACAGAGATAATCCTATTTGATAAATATAAATATAACTCTGAGTACTTCTAGTGATTGTTTTTATCCCTCAAAACGATACTGTTTGTGTATTTATAACAGGAATGACTGTTATCCATGATATAAAGCTGTATATAACGTCAGCAGTGATAGAGAGTGCATCTGTCAACTGTCTCTCTCACTTACTATTCTGCTCTACCTATCAGTCACTGAGCTAAGTTTTTGGATATTAGAAAGTAATTTAGAAAATAGACTGATTAAAACAACATAATTAAATACCCTTTTAATGCTTTGCAAATTTACTTAGATACAGCTGAAATCAAGAAGGGAAGAAACTGAAGAAATATTTTTTGGAAATTTATTATTTAACTATTATTTACTAGGCATCCTGGGATGCTAAAAATTAATAAAACTCCTAAAGTGTTTTTTATAATTTGAATTGGGTACGTTAATGTTCAAACCTACTGTCAAATGTGTTTAAATTATTAGAAATAATATGTAAGTTCTTTTGTTTCATAGTTTTGTTGTTGTTGTGGGTTTGTACTATTCAATAAATTATAATGTTCCAGTCATTAGAGAAAAACAAGTTTCATAATGCGTCGATCTGGAATTTGATTTAGTCTTGAAGATACGCGTGTCTTATACATGAAATAATAAAGATATTTTGGAAAAACTAAACAAATCACAAACAACTGAGAAATGTAAAGTAGTTTTAAAAAACAAACACAAATCCAGAATTAAAACACTGAAACCAGACAACACACTGCTATCTTAATTTTAATTATAATTTAAACATTTTAATTTGTACTACACTATGTCCAAAAAAATATTTTTTGTTAACTATTATATTGAATTTATTATTGTTGTTATTGCATTTTACGATTTATTCATACCGATAACAATCTGTTAACTATATTTTACATGAATCCCCAGTACCTTTAATTTTGAAACTTGGTGCGTCTTATTTTTACTAGTAAATTAATATAATGTATAGTCTAACATTTGCTAAAACTTAACCAAATTTTTTTGAATGCAGATAGTCCATTCCTTAACTTTATTTAATTAAATAAAATTTTCCAAGCACTAAAAGGAACAAGAAAACTCTGAGAGAGAAAAATGGACATTTTACGTGATAATAAAACTTATGAAGGCAATATTTCAGTGACATATCGAAATTGCATAAATAAATAACACCACAATGAAATTGTATTGTTTGTTTTATTTTTAAAAGGTATCCATATAGCTTGTTTTATTTAGTAATTTAATATTTGGTATTTTATTTTTAGTGCTACTTTAAACATACATTTTGTATTTGTATTCTTAAAATTAATACACTTTTTAATGTAAGATGGTCACTTTACTAAACAAACTAAATATATCTTAATAATATGTAAAAGTAAAAGTTATCTTTACATTCATACAGGTATTTAAACATCTGTGTTGGACTTTAGAGAAAGTTGTTTATACTAAAGTTGTCATATAACCTATAGACTAATCAAATATCTACTATCACAGCTTTGAGCATAATGTATGTATATAATTGTTTATTTATTTATTGACGCCAATCTTCAATGAAAGATTACAATATGGCAATAATGAACTTTGCAATAAGACAAAAAAGAACAAACTATAGCTATACTTCGAGCTGTTAACTATGATAATAAACAATAACAGTTGCAATACTAACATCACAAATATTTGTATAATCACATGTATAGAGCAATAACAACACTTCTTATGTTGTAGAATATGGTTTACTGGTTGAGACTTGTAAAATATAATTATCACAGAAATATTTCGTTAGTAGCGTGATACATGTTATTACAACTAAATAGGATATATAAAATACGGCTCACAACACTAAAAAGTATATTTAAACGGTTTTTAAAGGTTAAGCAAATTAATCGAAGTATGCAGATATTATTATAATAAATATACACGTGTTACATATTATAACTCTTACAAAAGGAATATTAACCGAAACAAAATGATTATCAAGAAGCAAAACAAACAAAGTTATCCTAAAACTTCACTAATCATCGCAGATTACTTTATGTGAAAAAGCATTTCTTTCAAAATATGTAAAATAGTTTTTTTTATTTAAGACATTATGTTTTCAGTCGTAAAATTACTGCAATAAATCCCAATGCACTGAAATGTTTGGTGGTACAAACAGAGCATATTGTATATCTTAAAGAAGTGACTGGACTATACATTCGAAACTGATATTAACTTATATACAATTATGTTTATGTGTATTTATGTAAGTTGAATTTATAATTATTATTTTTAAACCATTATTTAGTTTAATTTAGTAAAAATATAAAATAATATGCCAACGTTTCAAAGTTATATGGAAGGTTGTATTTAAAAACTATATTGTACATGGTGGCAATACAAGACCAGAGAAATTGTTAAGAAATGATTTGATTAATGTTATCAGCTTCCTGTATAAGATTAATGTTTGGCCGCTGTCGGATTGAGATAAATGGGTCTTTTATTATATGAGAAAAATATTTGATATCGCCTTGTTTGTAAGTCTTAGATATTTATACTACGTTTTTATTTTCCTAAACTGGATTCTTAGTTAAAATTATTGTTAAAATAATAATTTATTATTATAAATATTTCTTAGTTATAGCAAGTAAGACTTTCGTCAGACGGTTAAACCATTTGCTTTGATATCTAACTATTTTTTAGACAAATTGGTAATACATCAGATTATTCATTCTCATGCCGTTTAACTATTTATGTTTAAACTTGTGAAATAGGATGTTTGATTTAATCTGTATTGTAATCAAATATTATTAAATATTTAACTAAGTCTCTGTTAACTTAATATTTTAAACCGAAATTGAACAAAATACTTTCTTTAAAATAAATTCCATGCAATGTATTTATTTAAGTAGCTATACATGTCTTAAGAAATGCATTATAAATTCTTGCATTCATTTATTTGACTAATTTAGATGATGGTTAGATATTTCCGCTGTAAATGACAAGCAACAATATTGGCGTTCTATCAATTTTGGAGTAAATTGCCTTTAAAATTAAGATTGACTGATTCAGATGACGTTTTATCTTGGTTGATATATGACCTTTTTAAACGTCATATCCCACTGTAACACTAGATATACCGTTGCTTGACGTTTTCGTTTGTAATATCCAGATTAGAAACATAATTTGTAAGATACATTATAATTCAGATATATTTGTTCATCGTAAATTATTTGCATATTATAATTTCATCCCAGCTATGTCAATTAAACATCGAACATTATACAAAACTATAGTTGTTGTACTAAGACCATGATAATGCATGTAAACAAGACAAAATAGTTTTTAGTGTGTAAAAATTTACGTTCACTGACTGTTTATAAGATGTATGTTTATAAAGGTAACGTTTTAAGTATGTTATAGATATACATATATGCATTACCTGATGCGCTTTGTACTTTTATATAACTAAGGTTATGATGTGAGCATGCTTTTATTGAAAATATAAGGTATTTAATTATTGTTTGAATATAATTTGAAAGCGTTAAACAGCTAGATTTTGTCCTATGGAATTTAAAAAAACTGCTATCTTCATAATTTGCCCCTTGGGCTTTCAAAGTTCCGATTTTAATCTTATTGAAGCATATAAATCGATTAATTGTCTTATTTTGAGTATATGATTGTTTTTTTATAGTTAAAAAACACAGTACTAAAGAAATAACTGCCATTGTTGTTATTTTTGGATAAGGAAACCTCAGAATTAGCTTCTAGGATCGTCTTGCAAAAGAGGGAAAGGAAATGAGAGGAAAGCAAATGGTAGGATTTTATAGGCACCCAAATTTATCTTCCAGAGAGCCAGCTCCCGTGCTCCTGTGAAGGCTGTGACTAGTCTCAAACTGGTGGACCCGCTCTGCCCTCCAACTGGCCAACTCTACTGACAGGGTATCCAAACAACAGCCAGTGACCACATTCTCAGCTTGGGGACCAAATCCGTCTCCAGCCACTGTCAATAGAGGGATCAAAGGTGAAAGGGAAGTTTGTCATAATGGACAGCCAAAAGACTTGTCAGACATGTAATGTAAACAACTTCATTTGCTTTACAAAATGTTAGCTTCAAAATAGTATAGACCAGTTTTAAGGTTGTCTTGGGACATATTGCCATTTTAGACAAACCTCAGGAATGGCAATACAATTTACACCAATAAGTGTAGTATATGATTTGGATTATCCTTTAAGGGAGAAATTATAGTTGCTCAAATTCGAGTACATGGAGCATCTTGCTCGTTTAAATAAATATATCAACCGACAGTTACTTCTTATTTAATTTCGATGTTGTCTTGACCTACCAATTCTCAATAAACTAACACAAAATTTACACTTTTATACTACCACGTATATGTTTAAAATTAATACTTTTATCCAAAAGAGATTCATATATGCTTGGTACTATATTCCTGAATATGAAAGTAAACTTGTAAGCCACAAATCATTGTCGACACAAGCTACTTAGGCAATATTGCTTAGAACAGCTGCTCGATGGTGTACCAACCTCTTAGCGATGAAATATCACTTTACTGTATTGCCAACTGTGCCTTTATGTAATAATTTATTGGGTGTATATTTGTATTTGGAATATTTATGTTGTGAATATATTTTATACGGTTTTATTGTATTTATAATAAGTCTATACAACTGTACAAACTCGTATGAATTCCATTTTTTTTATACATTGTAATTGCAACAGAGGTAATAAAAAGCAAAATGTAGTATTCAAAATTAATTTTAAAATACGTATTGTAGTAGATACTTAAATCTGGCTTGCTCTTTTACTAGTATGTCTTTATTGTGCAAGTCAAAATAAACAATCCGGCAAAGGGAAGTATCTCAAAAAAAGCATCGTATAAACGAGCGTAATTTAAGATAGCGATTTAAAACTCCCCATTATATTGCCAAACATTTTTAAATGACTTTACATCGCTTGTTGTTCATTAATTAGTACAAAGGAAGTAAATGGCTTTTACAAAAATAGTGGTTCATATCCCTTTACTAAGGTAAGAAAATCGTTTGTTGAATTTTAAGGTAATATATTTTAAAACGTGAAATATGTAATAAGACGTTGATGATTTATATAATTGTTTATTGATTCATGATGAAGAAGATATTCAAAATAACTCGATAAAAACTTGCTTTATTCTATGTTTTTGGTAAATCACTATTAAATCTTTTTTAAATTATTTTATATAATTTAAACATTTAGTTAGTTTTTTTTAAGTAGTACTGTTTGTTTGGTATGTTAAATAATGATGTATTTTAGTATGGTAAATAAATTGTAATATTTTAAAAATTCTATATTTTATTAAAATATGTTTGTTATAATCTGCCAGGTAGGAAATAAACTAATTACAAACTAAACTGCTTTCAGCTTACGACAGTCTTTATAGGATCCAGTGGTTATATATTTACTGGATTAGTGTTGCCAAATTTATAGATTAGCACTTAACTCAAACAGTATATTATCGAACCATAAATGTGAATAGTTATTATTTTTCGAAAATAAAATAATATGGAATGTTGTACTTAGTTATATTAATATAAACCATCTGTAACTTACGTTTAATACAAACTGGTTTACTATGAAAGTCCAGAATCAATTAAAATAATAAACTCAATATTTAACCATCCTTCGTAAGTTTTTTTTAGATGTATTGCCCAAAATATGTTTTATGTTTTAAATTTGTGTTAAGCATATCGATTGACCTTTTTTTTTTATGATCACCGTCCTAAACATTAACTAATATAAAATAAGGTTATGCAGGAGAGGAAATTTTTCATGAAGTCATACTCTTAGAAAAGTTTAGCGGCACTTATTAAATTTTTAAATCATTAAATCTGGTTAGGAGAAAAATAGATAATAATACATATTCACTAATGCACGTTTCTATGGACAGCATTCAAAAAAAAATTTACTTACAGAAATTAATGTCATAAATAAAAGCCGCAATAAAAATTAAAATTAAAATGTTGTAACTTCAATAAAAATATTGCATAGTAATAAGCTATATACTCTCGGCGTGATTTAACAAAATAGGAGGAAACTTTTGTTCTGGTATACAGGGAGACGATTTTATCTTCTTTCATTAATGACTTTATAGGACGCCTTTGAGACAAGTTTTGTGTATTTTATTACTATAACAATATCACTGAAAACTCCTTTGTGTCGTTTTAACTTACTCGGTAAACTAAATACAGACTTAAATACAAAAATTGTCTGCATTTTATTATACTTGTGTACCAGTGATTTCCTTTTACAAACAGATTTTGAGTAGATTTGTATGCGTTGATCATAATTTTAAACCAAAATAATATAATATATTAATTATTCATATTTATTAATTCTTTCATTCAATATGTATAAATGATTCAAACCAGACGTAACTACTTCTGGGAATTAATTACTACGTTAAATAACTTTAACATTCTAAAGGCAGCAGAGTAAACGAGAGTGTGGAATTCATTGTATAAATTAACTAGCACATTATTAACAGATATGTAACCCTGGTAACCAGTCAAGAATGGTTAGGAAACTTTAATGCATGAACCACAACCATGGTTTAGTTGATGCCACTCCTTTCACAGCCTCTGAGGCTTATTATACAGATTGTCTCACGTAAGGAGCCTCAAACCGATTGAAATTGAACCAATTGACCTAGAAGGATAAAATAAAATAGTTTCCCACTAAATTTACCCCAAGAAATAACTTAAAAATATTTTTAGTTTATTACAAGTACAGGGTGTTCCTAAAACCGATATTCACAAGTTCAAACCTCGGAATTTTCAAATATATGTTAAATTATACACCATTTTAAATATCTACGGTAGTTTAACATTTTGGTAAAAACAGAACACAACTACCTGTATCCGTTTCAAAATGGCGGCAATTTTTTCAAATAATACTGACATTTACGGAATATCCTGTATCTGTAAACCACAAGACATATCAGATAACGGCGGTGAAGTTTATGGAAAATACTCAAAGAGTAAAACTTGTTCTTTATCGTGTATATTTGCATATTTAACATAACACAAACAGATTATTACCCTTAAAAGCAATCGTATTCGCAGTACAATAATTTGTCGACGTTATTTATTTGAGTGTAAAACTAAGAATTTTAATTGTGTATAAACTTATTTCATATTCCAAGAAACTAAAATTTCAATCGTGGGAATACTGCAACACCCCAAAGCACTACCGAGCATAATATTGTATTGCTCAGGGACGTGACTGAACTTAACATTCCAAACAACATTTCCTAACAGGCCTTTACTTTTAGGTGTAGAGAGGTGGGTTTGATTTAGATAAATAAAAAAAAAATATATAACATTTTGTAAAATGATCATAGAAAACAGTGACGTTCTAAGTTATTTAGAAGATTTGATTTTTAAACTATATTTCATAACTAACCAATAAAAGACGAGGCGAATTGTTAAGAAAGAATCTGATTAATGTTATCAGCTTCCTCTACAATGTTAATATTTGGCCGCTGTCGGATTGAGATGAATGGTCCTTTCTTGTCTGTGATAAATGGATTTGATATCGCCTTGTTTGTAAATCTTAGAAAGATATTTCTACTATGCTATTTTTATTTATAGCTTAAGTTTAAATGCAATTTATTTTTAAATACAAAATTTTTATATTACTTACTTTTGGAAGGTTATATTTTTATCTGATAGTTGTAATGAACCGTTTATTTAAAGATTCAATTAGTTATGAAACACTTTGGTTTTATATGTGATAGATTATTTTTTCTCACGCCATTTAAATAATAATGTTTATACTCAAGACATAGTACGTTTTCTTAAATCTGTATTGTATTTAAATATTATTTAAAGGCTCAATAAACGTAATACCTAAATTTCAAACTAAACCAAATATTACAGTCGGGAAGATTTTTATATTGTAGTTTTTCGTAGAATTATTTTGTCGTTTTAGTTGCAACATTTTGTTCTTAAATAAATATAGTTCATCCAATTAGATAGTAGTTATATATAATGTGAATTGGACATTGCTCCCTACTCCTACTTAAATGACAAGCTACAATATTGCAGCACTATAAATTTAAAAGTTAGTTACTTGTAACTGTGCTTCGCTGCTTCAGAAAATCTTTTATCTGTGTGGGTTTAAGACATTATGCATCATCATATCTTGCAGTAAACTAGTTTTACACTTTCATGATATTAACATTCGGAGTTCTCTAATTAGAACCATATTAGAAAAATTAGTTTCACTATTTTTATCTTACGTAATATTTCGTGCATTTAAGTATAGCGGTGAAACACAAAGGAAGAATGAAAGAATGTAGTAACTGTGTTTGATATCTTTGTTTCTTTTTTCTGTTTTGATTAGTCATATATTTTACTTCAGTTATGCCGATTCAAAATAGAAAATTATTTAAAACTGTAGTTGGAGTTCTAAGACTGTGACACTGTATATAAACAAGACAAATTAGATTAAAGATGGTGGTAATGTAAACAGTGTTACAACATGTCTTACATACTTATATACAATGTTACTCGAGTTTGATTCTAAAAAAATTCTGATTTATGTAACATACTTTTGTCTTCAACCAAGGTTAGCTGTTTATAAATATTATAAATCTCTCACTTACCACGACACACTGGCAGAGATTCGCTGGAGGCGTTTAAATTTTTCTTTTTTTATACGAATATATTGTTTTCCTACAGTTCATACTTTTGAATTGGCTTTAATATAATTGCTTATTAAGTATATACAAATATTGTGATTTTGTCCTATTTCAGAAATGTTCATAAGTACTACTTTTGTGTGAAAACATTTTATAAAAATAGTTCAAATATCCTTAAGACGGGATTACACTTGTAAATCACAAATCATTGTTGACAGATGCGACATTGGTAATATTGCTTGTACCAGCTGCTCTGTTGTGTGCCAACCTCTTGGGAATTAAATATTGCTTTACAGTGTCGCCAACTCTGCATTTATGTAATAATATATTATAACGGTATCCATAATAATAATTTTACAAACATATTTGAGGCTCTTTTTTAGAGTTAAATTCATGTTAAAAACTATTAAGTTTAATTTGTTCTTTGTTTCTCTCCCGTAAAAAAATATAGAACACATTTAATATTATATATAATTAATGTTTACAATGCCTTGATTAAATCACATTGTCGACGAGAGTTCAGTTGTTACAGTTGCTATAATAATATTACATTATTGAGTAAGTAAAGATAAATCCTAAAATATATCATCCAAACAAAGGAATCATCCAAGCTGGTGTGTATCAAAAGTGCTATTGGGGGATATGGGTAGGTTAAGGAAAAACAAAGAATTAAAATAAAAGTGAATTCACATAGATGGAGGACCAGGGAATTTATTGAAATTTCCAAGAGAAAGAAAAAAAAACTAAACACATATTGCGTTGACAGGAAAGGGGATTTATTTATTAAATTAGATGCGGTTAATATAGGAACAAGAGACAAGTATATTCAAAACAAAACGGATATTAATATTATACAAAACTTGGTGTGCACACAAAATTAATCTAAAGGTTGCAACCACTCACCAACACTGTCCACGTCCAAGTTCACATTTCACTCGCGTTGTAGATTGTCCAATTCACATAATTCCGTTCTGTTTTGATCAAGGTTTGATATAAGGTGAAAGATTTGTATTCAGGGATCCAAAATTAGATTAATAAACTCATGTTGACGTTGTTTGAAAAAAATGATAATTAAACAATAAAATAAAACAGATGATAAAATCAAAATAAGAAAAGACAGATAGTACAAGTTGTGCAAAACAAAGGAATATATTATTAGACAGGATGGATTTAAAATGTGATTACTCCACTCTCTGTTTGTACGCAACAGCTATGTTATAATCAACATTATATTTCCAACCATTCTAACACGACTTCACTTCGCGTCATAAAAAATTGAAGAGGACAAAGAAAGCAATCGTTTGTTCACGAAAATAATTGTTCATTTATTTTTACTTAGCTCAAAAAACCATAGGTTGAATTTCATAATCTATGTGTATGTACAAAAGATTTTACAAATATATTTAACAAAAGATTTATTAGGAACAAATTTTATGTTAATGACATATTATTACTGTAAACCCTGAAGAAGAAATATAAATCTCGGTAAGCCTATTAGCGAATTTCCCCTATAGGGAAGAAGCTATTACCGTAGTCGGCATGGTAAGACCTAGGCCCGGGACCATGATAACTTTTCGTTTTGAGGTCCCCAGACCCCAAAAACACCATTCGTTCGAAACTGTATATATATATATATATAGATATATATATGTGTGTCCGTGAGCACGATAACTCTCATAAAAATTATCCGATTTTGATGAAATTTGGTATAAACGTGTAAAGCAACTTTTATGACTTTAAGTTCGAAAACCAGCAAGATCGCTCTATCCGAAAGGGTATTTTGGGGGGGTTTTGTACCCCAAAAATGGGTTTTTCGAATTTTTTATATATAATTTTGGAAATAGTCAAATTTAATTTTTCCCCATTGGATTCAGATTCAAAAAAACACACAATTTGGTATTTTGATCATTTCTCTACGTCAATTGGTTACCGAGATATTGAAAGTGCTAAACACAGTACGTTGTCTAATGTTATTCTTATGGAGAAAAATAAAAATTTTATATCTCGCTTATTTATGAACCTATACTGATGAAACTTGGTATACGGCTTCATCTGGTTGTGGACCATTGATATTTGCTCAAAAAGACACTTTTTTACCCAAGGCTCCCGTAGCAGCAAACCTGCGTACTCAGCCCCATGTTATTCTTATAGAGAATAAGTAACGTGTTATCTGCCTTCATTATGAAAATAAATTAATGAAATTTGGTATGTGGCTTTACCTATATGAGTTATATTGATATTTGTATAAAACCCCATTTTTTGTGTTCCTTGCTTCAGCAAACCTGCATACTCAGCTGCCATGTTATTCTTATGGAGAATAATTAAAATGTCATAAATCGTTTATTTATGAATGTATATTGATGAAACTTGGTATGTGGCTTTATGTGGTATTAAGATACGTATATATGCATTGGAAATTCGCTGAGTACGCAGGTTTGCTGCTACGGGGGTATTTTTTATTTGTTAAGGTTTAGTGACTTGACAAGCATTGGAAAAAATACATAATTATAATTTCCTTTTGTTTTTATATTTCATTTTGTTGTTTATATAAACCTAATTACCTTGCTAAAATTAAAAAAGGGAATACTATACTATTAAAATAATGTATTCAATAAAGTGAGTTTCTTATGATCTGCCAAACAGGAAAGTAACTAGTTACAAAATAAACTGCTTCCAGCTAAGGACAGTCTTGCCAACGTCCAGTGGTTGTATTTTTTCTGAGTAAGTGTTGCCAATTTTATAGACCAGCACTTGTCTTAAACATTGTTTAGTATCAAACCCCTGGACATTTTAGGTTGGTATGTCTCTGAACGCAATACTTAAGGAACAGTTTATTCAATAGGATACATCAAATTGAGGTTAACGTGACTTGGTTTGCCAAAAAATCTGCAAATTTCAATGGAAGTAGTAATTTTGGTTTCTATCTAAAGTGTTTGGTATTAGTTTTTTGCAGGATGTATTTTTATATTTTGTACTATGGATATTAGCTTTGTGTTATAAACTGTATTTAACTGAGTCATTATTGACGCAAGTTTGTAAAAAATTAGAACCTATTATATTTGCAACAGTGTTGGGAAACTGTTTGACCGTTAATAAAGTCAAAATTCAACTTTATACTGAATGAATATTTTTTACACAATTAAAAGAATTATTTTTACAGAACTAATTTTTTTTCTGTGCACTATTTATAGTTATCATTATCTTATGATATGATCTTTAGACTTCGATAACTACTCATAAAGAATGTTTGATTGTTGAAATTAGTATCAGAAATAAATTTATCATGAAAATAAATACTTTAGTTAAAAACAATAAAAAGCAGAACGTGATATCTAACTCAATTAACAAGGTTTTTCAGAGATAGTTTTTCGTTGAATGTATATCATGTTTATTCAAATGCTTCACTATCAACATTTCGTCTTCTGGAGTTCAATTAAAATTATTGATCGTTGCCCCTATTGTGTTAATAATGTATATTTTATTACTATAAATATTGCTTGTATCATATTGTTATCAATAGTACATTACAATTAATTTATATTTTCTTTTTAATTTTTGTTGTCTGATTGCGATGTTGTATTCAGCTATAACATTAACAACCTGATGCACTATATATCTAAGTTATTGTAACATCATTATTGTTTAAGTAGTCGCATTTGTATAAAGTTCTTGGCTGAGCAATTATATCCAATGCATTTTTATGATTGTAAAAATACTGTTTTCTCGTATATATAAAAATAAATTAAATCATAACAATTCTAAATGACATAATTAATTTTCATGAGTAGCTGATTAGTGTAAATCAAATACGTAATTGGTTTAAAACCATTCCGGTTTATTTGTTCAAATTTGTATTTACACACCCTACAGTTCCCACTACGACTAAATTAATCTCACTAAATAGTTACCGTCCTAAAATATTAATGTATACGATAAAAGGTGATAAAAATAAAGGAACTACATTTTTTATTTGGGGAGTACTTATAAAATGAGAAATAAAAAAAGACAAAAGAAAGATCAATTTCTTTCTTTAAAAGACATGTTTTTGGTGGGGTTGATGTATTTAGAAATAAATTATTGGGCACTACCTACCTCCAGGATTTTTGGCGTTATGTCAGAAGTTACTGAAAATCTCCGAGTAGAAATCCTCTTGTCAATACACAAACACATATAAAACACACTCGAATCACGAAAGATCAATTTGTTCTAATATAGAAGCTATAAGAACGTATATACATTATATATTTTAAACTTGTAATGATTATACGTTTAAAAAACTAGTTCGTCATTTGGACATTCAATTAAGTTATTTAAAAATTTACTTACAGGAAACTGTTGCCTGTTTATTTTATCTTTGATTCAACAATGAGAAGGAAACTATGGTTCTCGTATTTTGGAACAACAAAGAGATTTTATCGTCTTTGATTTACGACTTTAGTAGAAGTCTCGGAGAAACATTTAGTTGCTTTTGCTACCATAAATAACTCAACAAAACCTCTTTGTTGTGTTGTTTAGTTTTATTTGTTTAAGTAAATATAAAATGTCTTATAACATTTATTTGGTTATTTTATTAAAATTGTATAATAATGATTTCAGTTTTTAAACAGATTTGATGTGGTTTTTTAATGTAGTGAAGTAATAATTTTGAGCAAATATCAGCTGATATTTAAATATATCTAAATATCAGCTGAGTATCTGAAAACAAATTCCTTTATGTGCCATTTGAGTTTAAATATACATGTCCCTTTATCAATATATTCCCGTTTTTAATATTGTCTTTATAAACACTCCATTATTCCCTTGGATTTATGAGAATTCTTGCTACTAAGAATATAAACAGGGTCACCATTTTGATTATCTTCTTCTCTCTTATGATGATCGATGTGACTGGTCTAAATTAATAACCATAACCATATGTTATGTATATTTACCGTATTGTATATGAATCCAGAATAAGTGTAAGTATTAGTGTTCAGTGCTTTAACAAGTGTAAACATATTTTAAACTGTAGGTAGTAAGACGAATTTTAGTTCCATGGTGGAGTTAAAGCAACACGTATCATGCTACTTATTAAGTTTAACCATGGATTAAGCGTACTAGCTTAATCTATGGTTTAACTTTAAAGTTTATACTTACAAACTCCATATCCCAAGGCAGCATCTTCACATTAAGAGTTTTCTGTACTAGGGTATTTTCCTCGCATTGCTTTTATCTGATATTTTTCGGCTCATACTGCTACTTACCTAAAATCGGAGGTGCCGTAAGACTTTTTTTGTAAAAATCTCGTTAACAAATTTTTAAATGGTGATAATAATTAACTACTCTTTAAATTAAATATAATAATAAAAATACATTCGTAAATTATGCGTTAGGTTATTATTTAACAGGTATATTTTACAAGGCCAATTTATGACTAAACACTAATCTTAGCTTCTATCTCTGATGGGGACGTACCTGTAGGTAAAACATTTGACATAAGCTGAGGTAAGATAAAAACTAAATAAATGTTACTAAGACTGTATGGTCTAGGATTCAACTCTGTGCCCTCCCTAATGTGAGGCACTAGGGTTTTCACTGTACCCCTTATGTGATGAATCTTGATTGTTTTATTTTGGTTATGCTGATATAATTATTTAGATAAAATGCGATTTATTTAGGTAACGTGAAAAAAGAGAAGACCACTGTAACAACTTTATTATTATAAAAATAACTTAAATGTCGGTAAAAAATTTAAACTTTAAAATCTTGGTTTCAAATTAAAAGTTAAAATTACTAACAACGGGCTGGGTGTTTACTATAGTCTAGTGATTATACAGCGTTGACCTAAGAATTTGTTCAACCTTGGAATAACAATGCTTTATTCAAGAAAGTATGAATAGGTAATATAACATTGAAAATTATCACTCTTTTGATACAAAAACCAATTCAAACTACTATTTTTACACAACTTTACACAAATTAAACTGTGACACTTCGAATATCTATTTTACCTGTAATAGTAAGTATAACGATTATTTTAAGAGGTAACGCTTACGTTTAAGACCTTATGAAAAACTGTATGGTATGTTAAACAGCAAAAAGATAATGATATGATATAGGTATTAAGCAAAAATCAAGGATACCATTCACAGGAATATTGTACAGCTGTCCTTATCAAAATATTCGTGGTTATGGTTTGTAAAGTATTAAATATTTCATGTTATTTGACGTGACATAATTTAACATGACAAAGAGTATATATTTATAGACCCAATAGCGAAACGCAATCGAGCGTATCGTAATGTTATGTTACGTAATTTAACGTAACATAGTTTAGCATGACGGAAAACATATACATATTGTGAAGTATTTCAGTGGGACGTACAATCTACATCTTTGAATTGCACCACTTAATCTAAGTTAGTAACAATACACACAATATAAAAGATTTATCCAACACTGTAACCAATTACAAATCATATTTAGTATAGGTGAACTATAGTAAAAAATCGTATACTACTCAGTGATATATTTTCTCTGATAGTGTAATAAACTCACCTTTTCATGCTTAGTTTAGCTTATAGGGTGTATATTACCGTTGCAACTCCATATATCACCGCAACAGTGGCTTGTGACGGGTATTACACTGAACATGTCTCTTGTTTACTGAGCTTCTGGTGCTGTAACGGTCACACAGGCTAACACAGGGCCCTCTACACTCTGTGTGGTTGTGGTGCTAAAATTAAAATATAATCTGGTATTTTGTTCGGATAATACTTTAAAAAATACTAATTATGCACATAGTACATTAGGATATAATTATACACTCTAATAATTGAAACATAACCCACTTGTCTATTGCTATGGGGATTTAAAGTGTAAGATATATAAAAATTTATTAAAATGTTACCCTAATCGGTCTAATTTGGGTATACAAATTGCGCCACTCTGCTAAAAATTGGAACACCCGATATGCGGAAAGAAGTCGAAGAGTTAATACATTCCCACCCAGAGGTATTTACTGACAAAATTGGCGAAGCATTGGATTTACAAGTTGAGTTACGATTAACAGATGATAAGCCGGTAAACATCCGACCATACTATTTAAGCCCTCCAGCTGTTGTTAAAATGAAGAAGATAATTGATGATTGGCTTGAACAGGATATTATAGAACCATCCACTAGTGAATATAGCTCGCCAGCCTTTTTAACTAACAAAGACAGGTTAGTAGTTAATTACTCCGAACTGAATAAAAAATTAATCAAGATGAATTATCCACTCGGCGATCTGCAAAACATGTACCAGCATCTACAAGGGGCGAAATATTTCACCATAATCGACCTTAACAAAGCCTTTTTGCAATGTCCACTAGCAGAAAATTCCAGAGACATTACATCTTTCTGTACTATATTCGGTAAATACCGCATGAAAAGAGTATGTTTCGGTCTTCAAGTTGGTAGCTCGGTGTTATCAAGTTATTTAGATAAGATTTTCCGAGAGATAAAGTTCAAATATCTTATTAACTTTTGCGATGACATTCTCATCTACAGTCCTGATATAAAATCTCACCTAGAACATGTCAAAAATGTTGTTGATATTTTGAGCAAGCATAAATTAACAGCTAATATGGAAAAAGCTAAGTTTTTCTGCCAAGAAATAAGTTTCCTAGGCCATATAATCAAAGATAACACTATCTCGATCGACCCCGAGCGCACTGTTAATATTCGGAATTACCCCGTTCCTAAAACAGTAAAACAGGTACGACAATTTACTGGGATGTGCTCTTATTGGTTGAAATACATACCTAATTATGCCGACATATGTGCACCGTTACATCAACTCAAACGGAAAGGCGTTAAATTTAAATGGTCCAACGAGTGTCAGGAAGCGTTTGAAAGTTTAAAACAAGCCATCTCGAACCCGCCTATTTTACAGCTTGCTGATTTCCGAAAAAGCTTTGTCCTTCAGACGGATGCATCTATGCTAGGTGCCGGCGGAATTTTGCTCCAGTATAATGAAAACCAAGATCTGATGCCTATAGCTTATTACTCTAAAAAGTTTACAGATGCAGAATTAAAATACAGCGTATATGAAAAGGAAGCCTACAGTGTGATCCTGTGTATTGAAAAATGGCACGAGTATCTGGAAGTGCAGCCTTTCACACTTATTACAGATAATTTAGCTTTAAGTTGCATTTTGAAATCTCAACACAAGATAGGTAGGACGAGATTGTCGAAGTGGGCGGAACGACTTTTAAGCTTGCCTTTTACTGTTGAACATCGTCGTGGAAGCGAAAATATTTTGGCGGATACCTTATCTCGATTATACGATGAAAACCCGCAAAAGGAGGAGAATAATCTAACAAATACTGAGGTAACGAAACCGGAAATATATAATATTCCTGTAAATCCCGAATTACCGATGAGCCATAAAGCAAATGTATCAAAACTATATGTAAATAATGTAAATAGTAATTTAAGTTCTGAGAACAAGGAGAAATTTGAGAAAAATTATTTTTGGAATTTAATAACTGAAATTCCATTGGCTTTCACGGACCTGAAAACGCACCAGCAGGAAGATGAGAAATGTAGAGAAATAATTAAAAGCATAAATGATGATAAAAATCAGCTATGTTATTTCCTGAAGAATGATTTACTGATGTATAAGAATAATAAAGGAAAAGCCCGAATTTACTTGCCTGACAAACTAATAAATTTAGTATTCACATTTTTTCACGATACGACTTTTGGGGGTCATTTAGGCATTGCTAGAACGCAAAGTAAGATAAATGAATACTTTTTCAACCCAAGGCTCGATAATATAGTTAAAGAAAAAGTAAATGCATGCAAAATCTGTCTCATGTCAAAAACTAGTCAACAAAAGTACGAAGGGAAATTAATATCCATACCGGTCGAACAAAGCATGAACACCATATTTATAGATATACTGGGACCACTCCCGAGATCTAAAAAAGGAAATAAATATCTACTTGTGATTGTAGATGGTTTCAGCCGTTATACTTGGTTATACGCATTACGTGACTGTAATTCGAGGCTAATAATTGAAAAACTCGAAAATGTATTTGCAAATTTTTCTACGCCCAGAATAATAGTATCCGACAACGCAAGCTACTTTGTATCTAAGGAATTTAAGTTATTTTTATTCAAGAATTTTATTCAGCATCGTAGAATTGCGGCATATCGAGCTAACGGAAATCGTAGCGAGAGATATATCAAATCAGTTAGTACTATCCTTCGTTGTTTTTATCACGATCAGCAAACTAATTGGGACCAAGAAATAAACTATGTACAAATTAGCCTAAACACTGCCAAAAATTCTTCAATCGGATCTACAGCTTTTCAAATAATGTTCAGCCACGAATGTAACAACGCTCTATCTAATTTATGGAATGTTCAAGACTTTGTATCTAACGCCATTAATGTCGAACAGAAGAAAGAAAATTTAAGAAGAGCGCTTAATAATGTCAAGAAAAGTGTATTGCAAAATAGGCGAAGAAACAAGTATCAAGACCCTCGGAACAGACACCCATTTCAGCTGAATCAAACTGTGTACATCAAAACACATATCTTGAGTTCAAAAATAAATAATCTTAGTAAGAAATTATCATTGAAATACATGGGACCGTATAGAATAATTTATTTTGTAACGGATGTCACTGTGCTTGTACAAAATGTAAATAACTATTTAGATGTTAGAAAGTTACACATTTGTGACCTGAAAGTAGACAAAGTTTAAGTGGTTCAACTAGTAAACATTGTATCCAGCCGCCATTCCTCAGTTCATTGTATACGCCGTAAACCGGATACAACTGGTTATTGAAAGGGATTGCATCAACACGAAATGAGCATTTGTATTAAGGAATATTTATATAAGTTATTAAATCTTGTGTTAATTTGTTTTTTAAAAGAGAAGATTTAAAAATTGAATAATAGGATATTTTAACGTCGACGACATTTGGAGAAAAAGCGAATGTATGGTAGAATATTTGGGGAACGAAAGATTGAACGAATCTGCGAATAAGTGGGATTAGCTAGCGAATGTAGTATGGAAGATATAAATGTTGTATGAATATTTAGGTTTAAGACACTATTTCACTGCACGTCACTTAACGACACTTGAATTTCACTACACCCACGAAACACACAAAAACATTTAAACACGACACACATTAAACACGACTAAGACATAAACACGACACGCACACTCAGAAGTCCAAACTCGACTGACTATTGACGATAATAATATCCTAGTTTCATGTTTATCGCTTGGAAAAACCCAGTATTTTACTGATTGTTACGATGTATATTTATTCCGAAATATATTTGCTCAGTTGTAAATAGGTATGAGATATATTAAAAGAGGGTAAATTAAATGATTTGTAAATAGATTCATGTAATTATAAGATAATTAAAAATGTTAAAATGCAATTAAATAAAAGACCGTTTGAAAAATAGATGTGAAATGTCTGAAAGTGTAGGGCCGTGATATCTGTCGGAGTTTTGTGGAACTACGTGGAACCTGCTTGTAAATAGATTCGCCCGCCAAAATTCAAACGCACGATATCGTTTTCTATTGTAGTTTTAGTATTAGGGTATGTGAAACATTATTTGGAGTATGAATTACTGTAGTAGATAACATGATTTATGTAAAGAGCATCTCTGGTATTAGTTGTTAAGATGATAAGTTGTAAGTTCAAGCTTCATTTATTTTATTTTTTTTACCTGGAGTGAGGGAAAATTTATACCGATTGTTTTATATTGTGATACAAAAAAATAAAATAAATAATGTATTACCTATATATGAGTCGCCAGTAATTGAAGATTTAGTTTTGTTGTGTTGGCAGGCCGCCTAATTTAAAGTTGTGTCGCGACCGTTAAATTATAATCATTTGGGGACGACACCTTCATCGTTACACACTCGTAGAAATTGTAAGTTAATTTAGAAGTTGTATAAAACCTATAATTTGCCATCAATGTATAATTTCACAGTTATTTGTAATATTGTTCTTTTCTCATGATAAATCCTAGTCAAACCTGTGAATGTAAATTCAATAATTTCACTGATATAAGTTAGGTAATTATTGCTTTTGCAGAACTGAACATGTTAATTTGCTATCAGATTTCTTCACTTGTATTAAATATATTTTGGCTCTGTAAAGTTTTAAAATGAAAGTAATCTGTATTATTTAATAACTAACCTTAAGTATGATATGATGTCCGCAGACGAGTTGCAGTGTCTTGGCGTACCTAAAGCCTCTAGGTGTCTCCCATCAAAGAGTAAGATCATTCCAATACTTTGTTTAAATAATTATGGTGTTGGACTTTTAAATAATAAATTGATATAATTTACATTATCCACCCAACTATTTAAAGGATATATATATCGCATGTAAATGGAAGAAATGATTATTTAATTATAGAAGAATATGTACATTTATTTGATAATTTGGAAGACTCACAATATATAATGTTACACAAAGGTGCTGTTTTTTATTTAAAATATCCAAGTGCCCACAACATCTGCTAAGCTTAGCCCGTTTTCTTGATAACGTGGTCTTGCCCACTTGGTAAAATCAAAATTTATTAAAATGTTACCCTAATCGGTCTAATTTGGGTATAAACTAGAAAATAATATGTACCCTAAACATGTCATTGTGAGGACGGGTGGGTCTTGACAGTTTTATTTTTGCTTAAAAATCATAAAAGTTTGAGCCTTCCCCCGACACCAGAAAAATTCCAAGTTCCATATTTATTTTCTTATTAAATTCTCTTCAATCATACTAGGAAAATAATTGGAGAATAATTATCAGATTTAGAGGCATTTTAAAGCTAATAAAGTCAGTTTCCATCATGATATATGACTTTTCATAATCAAAAATGTCATAATTATTTCTTTTATTTAAAACTTAATATTTAATACGATGTATTTTATGTATATGTTATATGTATTGTTTAAATATGTTAGACATTTATTTGTAAAACCGAATTTACAGTTTAATTTTCCCCAAATTATAAACGAAACTAAATTATTTAACTTTTATGTTAACATTGTATAATAAAGAGAAACAAATGGGAATTTGAATGGTATATACTATATGATATTGTCAATACAGAGAGAATGAGAATGTTTATGGTTGGAAGGGTGTTTCTAAGAAGTGTTCTGGCAGCAATACTCTTCTTGTTGTGATCAAGTCAATCTTCCTTGATAATACTTTATACAATATATTATATACAGGTAACTCTCCATTTCTATTCATATTGTTACTAACTGTAGAAATTAAATGTTCTAAGCGAGCAAAAAAAGTCATGAATTCATATTGTTAATTCCATATTGTTCCTAAGGTATACTAGTATTATGTTTATGACAAATCTAAAATTCACTAAAATTACAAAATTTAATTGAGAACAGAATTAGTTTTAAAATGACAAACAAAATTAAAATTTTTGCATTCGTTGGCAATGTCCGACTGCAGTATTTTGTTATTTTTTTAAACAATGATGCAGATGTTGAGGTCAAAAACATGATCAGCTGGCTTCTGAAATTAGTTCAAACATATTAGATATTTGATTAACTAACTACTGGCATTCTATAAGATATATTATAAGAAGAGAAATAATGATTTATCCAAGGTGTCTAAGAGAAGAAAGTATATCATTTTGTCAGAGTACCTAGTGTAAGCTGTATATGAAACGAATAGACCTACTTAGTAACATTATATCAAATGTTTAAGCTTATAGCTATATCGTCTGAAGAAGTATAATTTGAATTGTATTAAAGATATTTTCTAAACATTGACTTGACTATTTATATTATTCCTTCAAAAATTAAATTTATTATTTACAAATGTACCTTTCATTATATCTATGTAACGAGGTGACGATAAAAATAACACTCCCTACTGTCTTAGAAAAAATTTTAGACAATCGAGTTTGGAGCTCTACAGTAAAGTAAATAAACATTTTAGAAAAACACAGAGCACAGACAGTAACCGCGCGAGGCTGAAGCGACCTGTGTTGCTGGTGCGATTACAGCGTTGCCAATTCGAACGCCGCGGCCTTGTACTAGAGATGGCTACATAAAGCCACTTACAAGTTTAACGAAAAATAATAAATAATAAAATTTATCATTAGCTTTTAATTTATTCTCCATAAGAAAAATATAAGGGCTGATTAAGGAATATCAGAAAAGTATTTTTTATGCAATTATCAATATATGCAAATTTTCAGTTTTCAGTAAAATCACAGATAAACAAACATTATAGATTGGCATCGTAATGGACGACTCCGTGGTCGTTTTCTTTTCCTCCACTTCAGTTAGTTGAACTGTTTAAGCACGGAGTGCGCTGACCCTCATGAAACTACCCGCACTCTGTGTTAAACCCGCCGAACTATCCCCTCCCCCCCCTACAAAACCACCGCACCGTTACCGTACCAACCGTGTCAGATCCAATCAAACTGACGAGCGCGAGATCATAATACGTCTCTATTTATCTTTATAAACACCAATAATTTATACAAATCTTACATTTTAATTTGTTTTCAATACCTAAAACGTATATACAAACAATAAATTTAAGTATTTGTATAAAACTTGCACTGCAACAAACTAAACTAACACAAACTATTTACCAGACACGAAAAACCTAATGTGTGTATTTTTTTAATGTTTTGTTCAGGAAAAACGCGGTGACGACTTTAAGCGCACTTGGGTACAACTGACAATGTTGCGGCCTGAATATTGTATTTTAAATTGTCGCAAACTGAAGGGTAGCGATGGGGTCTTCTCTCATCGCACACCGGTAACCAGTCATAGTGTTACTGTAATAAGTTGGCATCCCTGTAGACGAAACTCAGGGGGATTGTCATCATGCATCGTTTTTTTTTTAAGAGTTTAATGCTGTGAGTTCGTTAGGTGTATACTAATGTTTGTTATACTGTCCCATAAGTGATTTATTTTAACAATCAGTAAGTTCCATTTAGTTTACTTGGTTGATAAATTTTTTAAATCTAAAAACCATTTTAGAATAATTGTAGAGTCTGAGCTTTTCATGACTAGTATAAAATCCTCATTTTAATAACATTTCCTTTTTTTACTAACATATTGATGAATTCACTTAGCTATAAAATTACAATCAACATAGTTTGACCTAGATAATTCAGCTAATATAAGCCTGTGCAGTATCCTACATAAGTAAAAATCTTCTATAATCAACCTGATCAACATTTCTGTTAAAATAACTAATATTATAAATTTTTATAACATTTATTGTAAGTCGTCTTAAACAATAACGTTTACTGGAATATAATCCACATTTTTCATAAAAAGGGTTGGACCTAAGGGAAACAAATAAGATTGGTATTAGTTTGGCAATTCAATTTTAATGCAATTACAATTTTTTAAATGTATTAATTAATGCTATAAAATTATTCGTATTGTCAGAAATATCAGAAAAAAATTCACTACAACTTCAATATCGTTTGACAAATCTGACTTCCCCACCCTTCTATGCAATCTGTTAATAAAACAATGGTTAGATGAAAATAGTATAGTTGCAAAGGACTCACCGTCTTGAGCAATACAACCACTTGTTTTGTTAGTGGACAATAGTTTAGTAATCAAATATTTGTTTTAGATATTTAAAGAAACTTTCCTTGAACAAAACATACAACTTACTCGCACATATGGAATTTAGTGTCTATAGTCAATTAGTTGAGACTAGTGCATTGTTGTTGTGCATATTTAACGTTATTGTTTCTATATATGTTTTCGATATTGAACACATATTGAACAGTACGAATTTCAATAACCATTGGTGTTTAAGAAGAGAAATATAGACGTAATACGATCTCGTGCTTGCCAATTCGATTGAATCCGTCTTGGTTAGTACGGCGACAACGGCGCGGTGGTGTTGGAGTGGATAGTTTTGCAATTTTGATGCAGAGTGCGCTGAGTATCATGAGAGTCAGCGCACCCCGTGCTTAAATCACCCAACTAACTGAGGCTGAGTCAACAAAGGCGGCCACGGAATCGGCCATTATGATGACGATCTGTAATTTGTGTTCATCTGTGGTAAAATTAACTGAGGAAGATTTAAAAACCTGTTTCCCATATGATTACAAAGGACATTTTATGAATAAGTTTTTTTTATTCTCTCCGCAATTACTTAACCTAGGTTAACGATTCAATGCATTGCAAGTTTCTTACTTAAAGTAAGAGAATTGAAATTTTACGGGAGGTCCCCATCGATTTTGATATATTTTAACACAAAGAGAGGTGTCAAATGAAATGAAGCTTAGCTCACAGTTTATAAGGTAACCATATAAACAAATGAACACTTAAATAATAAATGCAAAATTAAATACCCCGTCAAAGCAAACCTGCATACTTAGCGAATTTCCAATGAAGATATAATACCTTAATACTAAATAAAGCCACTTACCAAGTTTCGTATAAATATATCCACAAATAAGCCATATATGCAATTTTAATTATTCGCCATAAGAATAACATTGGGGCTGAGTACACAGGTTTGCCGCAACAAGGAACACAATAAATGGGTGTTTACGCTAATATCAATAGAACTTAACTAGGTGAAGTCGTATGCCAGTTTTTATTCATGTATGTTCATAATTAAGAGAGACATAGCATTTAATTATTCTCCATAAGAATAGAATGGGGGGTGAGTACACAGGTTTGCTGCTACGGGAGCCTTAGGAAAAAATTTATTTTTTGAGCAAATATCAATAGACCACAATCAGATGAAGCGGTATACCAAGTTTCGTCAGTATATGTTCATAAATAAGCGATATATAAAATTTGTCTTTTCCTCCATAAGAATAACATTAGACAACGTACTGTGTTTAGCACTTTCGATATCTCGGTAACCAATTAACGTAGAGGAATGATAAAAACACAAAATTGTGTGTTTTCTAAGCTTAATCTAATGGTAAAAACTAATATTTGACTATTTCAAAAATTATATGTACAAAGTTCAAAAAACCCATTTTTGGGGTACATAACTCCCCCCAAAATACCCCTTCCGATATAGCGATCTGGCTGGTTTTTGAACTTAAAGTCATAGACATTGTTTTACACGTTTATACAAAATTTAATCAAAATCGGATAATTTTTACGACAGTTATCGTGCTCACGGACACATATATAATCGTTTTCGAACGAATTGTGTTTTCGGGGTCTGGGGATCTCAAAACGAAAAGTTATCATGGTCCCGGGCCTAGGTATTGCCATGCCGACTACGGTAATAGCTTCTTCCCTATAGGGGAAATTCCCAAAAAATGTTTTCCCATATTCCATTCACTTAAGTTAACGCTTTAGGTAGAATGTTGCATTCTTCCTGAGAATTTTTCCAATATCGGACCAACTGATGCCAGTGACATATAGAATTATAGAAAAAGAGACATATAGATGACAGATTCGCCTTCTCACTCACACTGATGACGTCATATTCAGCGATTTTTCACCGAAAAAGCATATTTCTGTTATCAATATTTGTTTCCTTTCTGATTAACGATTGCTTTTGATAACTAAACTATTTTCTTAACACTTTGTTTAATCTATGTTAAAATGGTTCTTCTTCAATTTAATCTGTACATAACTTAACACAATTTTAAAGTAAAATAAGCGCTTTAGTACCAAGATTTGTGAACAATTATTTAGTAATTATTTACTAAAAGTTAATTTTTTCTTCATTAGCTTGTCCTATTTGTATAAAATAAAATTATTAGTAATCAAATAATTATGATATCTAAAATGGATGAGAATAACTAAAAAGTAAAAGCAAAAACTTATTTTGTATTTGGTATATTTTGATGAAAAGCTTACGATCCTATTATACATTTAGATGATTTAATCAAGTATTATTTTGTTTATCGGTTGGTAAAACAAATTTAAACCTTAATAGGGAGAATAATCATTTAACAAATCTATCTTGTATTCAACAAAATGAAAGGAGACCATAGTCCTGTTTTGCAAACAACGGGTAGATGTTATCCATTTGATTTATAGCTTACGGTAGCACTTCAAGTATTTGGTGGCTTTTTTATCACTAAAGGTTTCAATAACTCACCAAGAATTGTGTAGTTATTAGTTCTGCTTAGTTTTGTAAATGATAGTTTAAATTATTAACAATAATCTAACTATCTGTTGAAAAACAAATAAAACTAATTTAATTCATTCTTTAGATAATTTTACCGTAAAGGTATAAATTATAAGTGTTTTTTACTGTTTTATAATGAGCAATATAAAATATTGTTCAATATGGGGGAGAGAGGTTACAAGTGGTGAACATAATAGCTAAACTATTTTTATGATAACATGTGAAAACTTGACGAGCTGTGGAGTAGAACTCTGAAGGCGAATGCTAAATATATTCGTAGAACCTCCAACTCCTTATCTTGTAAATGTCACATAAAGAAAGCATGATAATGATGAAAGCAGTTCATTAGATATGGCTAAGATGAAAATACAAATTGATATTAATGTACAACATGTAAAGTATTTATTATATTATTGTAATTATATTTACTAATGTAACGAATTTAAGTTTGCGCTTGTGTTTAACATATTTATATATTAAAATAATGTTTTCGAAACATTTTGCAAAAATGTTAATTTTTTTCTATTAACAAATAATTTATTTTAGTATACCAAAATATACATATATTGTTTATACATGTTTTATATTATTACTAATCTAAAATTAAATAAAGATAAATATTGTAAACATACTTCTTAATTTAACAAATTTTCCTTTATCTACATTCATAGAACTGTAAATTTTGGATAAATTCAATATGAAAGTTAGAACTTTAGGCTTCACAATTTTCTCAGATTTCAAACACAACAAATAAATAGTTTTTAACTACATCAAACATATTTAACTATAAAAGCTGAAATATTTAAATTATGAATTATTTCTGTATGCAGGATTGGAGAGTGTTTACGGATGGGTAACGATTCTAAGAAATATTTTGACAGCAAGACACTTCCGGTTGGCTGTTTCCTATTGTGATCCTGACGTCAGATCCGGATTGAAATGTGTTTGCGTTTCTTTACTTCCAGATTATTTGTGCGTTGTTTATTTGCGAGATATATTTAAAATACATTTAACTTTAACTGAAAATACATACCTTACAGTAATGCCATGAGTATAATTAATAAATAATACTTAACACATTCAAAAGTAATAATTACATGTTCACTTGCGGTCAACCACATTTATATATAGGTATCTATAACATTTAAATGTTGTAAACGTAAATATATTAATATAAAACACATTATAGTTTTTGAAGTATCATCTTTTATAAAAGTGCAGTTCAAATTGAAATTTAAATAAAAAAATATATTTAGAATAAAAACTAGAATATATACAGAATTTATAATTGGTTTAATTGGACTTACCTATCACGTCCTTTCTACACTTCGAGAACTAAGGAAACTCCTTCCGTTATTAAGAGAAACCCTACTTACTTGATAACGAAAGCATTTCCCTCACCTTCCGAAACGTAGTGTTGTTTTAAACACTAGAAAAAATAGGTAAAGCCGAAATGAATCAACAATTAATTTAAATCGATTACTAATTAGTCTAAAGAAAAAACATTAAAATTATATGTACAAATTATAAATATACTATAAAGAAAGTGTATTTCAATTCAGTTTTAGCTAAATATAATTATTGAAAAAAAAATTAAATATACAAGTCATATTGAAAGTCCATATCTGATAAATCAATAATATATTCATTGTTGAATACATTTAAAATTGTTATATAACGATTGAATAAAAGGTTTACACCAGTCAACCGGTAAATTTTTGATTATTATTCTTGCATATGTTTCAGAACTCTTGTTCCATAATTAGGGTACGTGTATACCGGAGCCGGATTGGACCCGGGTTGGTACCCGGGATGGTAGGTTTTATCCTAAATCTGACCCTAGATCCGATCCTAGCTCTGATCCTAGATCTATGCCGGTATACACAAGCGAGGATGGCAGCCAATATACTCTCCTGTTATTATATTAGTCAGCTGATTGGAAATATTTGTTTCATATCAAATACAAAATAATTATACTCATTGGTTCTGAAATATGCTTTGAACTGTTTTGCGTAAATTGCAAAAGTTGTTTAACTATTGTAAGCTTTCCATTTAGTAATATATTTCACTTATTTCGTTTTATCGACATAAAAAAGCCGAATCTTTTGATAGAGATGAACAATTTTCACTAAAAAATGTAAACAACTGATAACAATTTTGGTTTGGTAAACATGAAAAGTAAGTGTGGCGGCGTAACTACGTACCGCACTTGTTTTACGCAAATTAGGTTCTGTAAATTATACTCTTGTTTGTAGAAAATTTGATTTACTGTCACTCGGCAAATTAAAAGGTGAAAACTGGATAAACTGGACGTAAACAAATGAATCAGAACTTAATGAAATTAATCTAGTCAAAGGTAATGAAACTAGTCTAAAAATGGATCAAATCGTGAGCCTCTGAGGTGTCACTAGGTTGACGTTAGACGGATGACTGAAGGGTTGAGGGCGAGGGCCTAAACAGTACCATTGTTGGGGTAGCTACTTTTTTAAAGCAGCTAGCTTCAGCTACATCTACTTTTATAAAATAGTAGCTTCGCCTACTTGGAAGATCCGTTTTACTTACTGTTTATCTTTGGTTTATAATTTCTCACAATAAAATAAATGTATAAAATAATAATGATAATATATCAAATGTGTTAGCCTGCTAAAGGCCTAATAAACAGTTTTCACATAGAAAAACATTGTTTAAAGAATATCAACGTTTTAAAATGTAACTTAGGTTATAACCATCAAATAAGTATTTACAAAATAAAGTAAAATAACCACGAAAATTTACAGTCATAGGATTAATAATATTTAAAACATTAAATTAGAACTACCAAATATATGCATGCACTAGGCTTTATTTAATTTGTTGTACTCTTCTCGAAAAAAGTACAATATTAATTTAATACTGTCTTTAGAGCATTTTATTAATGTAGACTGTAAGTATGTTTGTAAATCCAGTACTCAGTAAATACTTAAGTATAAAAGAAAAATAGTATTTTAGTCTAGATGGTTCTAAACAGATGATTAGTTTTTTTGTTTAATCAGATAACGAATGGTCATTGAAACCTCCTTGTTTACAACACAAAATGATCCTGGATCTGATCCTAGATCTGACCCTTGCTCACTGCTTCTATCCCGGATACCATCTTAGTTTTTCGCCTCCGATTGGCTGATAAAAACCGTCTTGTATGCCTTAATGCGAGTATGGTTGTATCCCGGCTCCGGTATACTCGTACCCTTAGAGACTGTTTTATAAAAATACTTGACAAATTATATAAATTAAATATAATACATAATTTATTGTAATTTAATAACTGAATACAAATAAACTAATTAAAACCTTTCTAATAATAATTTTGTAAAAAATTTATAAAACACGTCTACTTAGGTGTCAACCTATTCTCGCTGGCCCTGGACATAAAAAATCTGCACATAATCTTAGAATTAACGCTATTAAACTGGAATATAAATTAATTACTATTTAATATAATACTATTAATCACCCTGGTTAGTTTAGTTAGCAATATTATTGCAATATTAGCACTCGTTATAAAGTATACACAAATATGTTTTCCCATCTCAAGCTATGTATAACAAATGTGACATTCTATTTCCTATTTTTCTAGAGTAAACTTATCTTAACATATATTTAGTTTTCAGGGTTTTATTTTTATCTTAAGCTGTAAAAACTAATATTGTAAATCAGTAATAACACAATCTTAGGACGTACATTCAGACCAACATTAAAAGTTGGTTGGAAGAGTTTAGTTTAAGACAACCCTATCTTTGCCTCCAGGACACCTTTGTACCAGGGCTAAGTTGTAACTGGAACAGAGTTTTGATTCTGTTATTACTTGATGCTGATTAGAGGTTAAATCGTCAATGTATCATGCAACGTTTTTTAGTTGTTTCAAATTATTCTTTTTATTTTACATTTATAAAAAATACTCATAACTTAGTGAGAGAACAGCGTATTTCTACAATAGGTAAAATTACTAGACTTAATTGATAAATCTCCTTCCTTATTCTTTATTTAAAATTCTTTCTTAGTGATGGTGAGTTTGTGGTATTTAATAATTTTTTTTTTAAATTATAATTATAGTAAAATAGTTGAGTTATTTATGAGTATGAATATTTTAAGATGCAAATTGAATAAATGTTAATATTTAAATATTTGAATTTAATTTATATCTACCAAACTCTTTTGGGAAATTAATTTATAAGTTAAAATATAGCAAAACTTTATACAGAAAATATTTAGATAGGCTGTGCCTATTTAAATATATACATAATATATCGATAGAATTTCATTGTACACATCGATAGCAATAAGGGTATTTTTTAGCTATCAGTGATTACATCTCGAAATGTAAGTTAATTAACAAACCTAATTCTCGTTTAATCGTTGACAATTTCTGCCACGCTAATATATACACGTACAGAAGGGTCTTTAGTAAGTAAGACAAATAAATATTCGTACAAAATCTACAATAAAGACTAAATAGTATATAACATAAAGTATTATATTAAATATAAAAAACCTTTATTGGTGTGTATGTACATTCAGACAAAACCCTCAACCTGTTTTTAAGAAACTGCTGTAAAACTGTATATGTACTAAGAAATAATGACTTTTAAAATAACTAATAACTTTATTTTAATACAAATAACAAACCTATAGTACTTCTGTTTAAGTCTTGATAAACCTGAAGACAAATTTAAAGGAATTATTAAGGTTGTATAACCATCTTACCCGTATTTGCATCCAAAATAAAAAAAGAATATAGTTATTTCCAGACTTAATCTGTCCTTTGTCACTCGTGAGATACTTTGAATGATACATATTTCAGCTTTATTATCTTTTACTCTTTAAGGAAGAACCCAATACAAATGGTATATACAACTTAGAAAGATGGTGGCTCTTTTCTCCTCGTTAGAAGTTTTCGAGATATGGCATACTATCCATTAATGCAATAAATGTCACATACGCAAATGTTTAATTTCTTTTGTGTTTGTGTTATGTTCGTTTTATTGAGACAACGAATTTAAATCAAGTTAAAAATTTATAAAACTAATCATGATTGTATTAACTTAGTAGTAAAGTAGTTAGTAAATTTGCTACGTAGGCCTAGTTGGGCAACTAACTAACAGCTGATAATTTAATCACTTTTTATGTGTTAGGTTTTTTAACAGAAAACTGTTCATTTTGTAGTTTCATTGGATTTTATGGTTTTAGTTAATGCGTAATGTGTCTCATTCATTATGATATTTTTAAGCATCATTAGCTTTGTTCTCAGTATGAATTCAAATTATTATTTTTGGTTAATTAACAATAACAGTCCTCTGGCATTTCATCAAACAAACAAATAAAATTTATGTTTCAATCTAGCCTTTTTGTATTTCTTCCATGGACCTGAGCTTGGAGAAGGGTACAGTTTGTTTAGGAAAATAAATGCAGGTTTAATAGACAAGGGAGCTATCAATTTTATCACATCTTCTACATCATTACAAACGCAGTAAAATTAAATTGTCATAATACAAGTAAACGATTACTATGAGTCCAAACATGATTGTTAATCTAGTTTGCAACACAAATTTTTAAATATACTACCATAGATACATGTTAACCGTTCATTCCATTGAAATAACTTAAAAAGTTATGCATGTACTTATTGAAATACTTTTCAATCAGTAAAAAAATAATAATAAGGTAATATACACTCTACACTTGTAGTTATTAAAAAAACATGATAATTTCTACCCATCTTATCCGTTGTAATTCCCTATTAGTCCAGCCTTGAATTAAGGTAACAAAATTTAATAGCCAAGTTTACATTAATTGGTCTTTAGATCGTATGTAAAACCTAACTCGTTTTTAGTAAACTATTGGCTGCTGACTTTAGGGACATAGACCTTGTCTAATATTATTTAAAAGAGGAACTAGTTTATTTTATTAACTGAGTTCTAATTCTCTGTTTTAGTTTGTTCGTGTTTTTCAGCTTTGCTTAAATTATTTTATTCTGTTATGTTTTAGGCACGCTTATCATTTAAAGGCTGAGTCAAATTACAGATCTAAACTTTGTGGAACTTGTCTACCTCTAGTAACTTAAATAAATATTCATTACTATTTAAAAACTAAATATAATAAATGCTCATCACCAACTAAACAATAATTTAGCTATTATAAATCATAATCTAAAAATATTTCCTTTACAGCATGCTACATATAGGTTTGCACTTTTACACACCAAATGCAAAATGTTAAAAACTTCTGTAGGTATTTTATTCAGAGTTAGCATCCTGGGATGTATGTTAAATAAAAATTCAACTATGAATTTTTTATTAACAGGTGTTTCTTCAATCCCCTCTTCATTTCAGCTATATCAAAGCCAATATATAATGCAATAAAGAGATTTTTAAATCATATCAGTCTTATCATTCCATTTTCCAGATTATTTTCCAGTATCGCAAAACTTATCCCAATGGCTGATAGAAACAGATGAAGAGTGAGTGAGCGAGACAGTTGACAGAAGCACTCTCTCACTCGCACTGCTAACGTCATACATAGTGATGTATCACGGATAACGGCCATGACTGTTATACATCCACATAAAGACTCGTATGTGAGAGATAAAAAATATCACCTGTAGTTCACAAATTTAAAGTTATGTATAACAAATAAATGCATCGCAGTTTTTTTAAACGAAATACAGGTTTCCTATTTCTACGAGTAACAAATTCAATGTATTTTCTTGTCCCCTTAACTGACCGAAACCATGTGTACGATTTAAATACAGTGAGGTACCTTAACGACATTGGTCATATGGGCAAGCCAGTGGTGACGTATCGTGATAATGTTTCACAGTATTCAGCGAGGATTGAACCTGTGCTTGCCCATGGCTGACATGCGAGGCCAGTGCTTTACCTCTGAGCTACCAAGTCCGGTAAATCACCTATTGCAAATTGTACATGATTACAATCGCAATATACAAAAAAAATTGTAAAAGCCCGCAGTAGTGTGCATTTGGGGCTGCTGGGGCGGAAGTGACGTCACATCCGGTCAGTGACCGGATGCGCTGAGTGAATAAATACGTCATCTGAGGCTGAGCCAGTGACGTAGGCGGTTTTGTGACGAAATGAGGTAAAGTTCAAAGTTCAAGGTCACGGTGAAGTTTTTTTAAAAAAATCTACCTCGCACTCGTAAAATCGATTGTGATTCGATAGTTAATCGATAAGAAATATCGAATGAAAACCATCGAATGAAGCAATCGAATGATACGAGTGCGAGGTAGTACTATTACAAATATTACTTTACTTTATTACTTTATTTTATTTACAATAATTCATGTTTACAATAGTTCCCCGTTGTTCGTTGTCATCGATGTTGTTGATCCGGACGAGTTGCGGCCATCACTTCGCTTTCTGATGAAAGACGGTAGATACTTCGATTCCTGCGCAGAGTCCATGTTGTGTTTTTAACACCTATCTGTTCTGTTAGGTGTTTGCATTTCATTGCTGTCAGGTGGAAAATAATACCTGACGGCAATGAAATAGAAACATCTATCAGATCATGAGTGAAATAATATTGTTAGTTTGTGAAGAGCGTCTTGGAGAGCTCGATGTTCACCGGTCGAGAGCCGGAGGTGTACTGACTATTCGCTAGCTAGCGTTCTGGTATCAAAAAAAAAATGGTGGGGGTAAAAGTGTAGTAGAACGAAGCAGATGGCGGACGGCAGATGGCTGGCGGCAGGTGGCAGGCGGCAGGTGGCAAGTGTGCGGCAGATGGTAGTCCCCCCACTACACCAGTCCCCCCACTACACCAGTCCCCCCACTACACCAGTCTCCCCACCAAGTTTTACATCGCACAATAACTAGTTTACATGTGTTAGTTAGGGTTTAGCTCTTAGACTGTCAAAACCTTACCTCCGTAACTAAAAACTTCAATATTGTTTGCGCTTCAACGCTGTATAAGTATAACAGCTACTATGATCTAAACCGGTGCATGTATTCATATGGTTCTTTTTGCGTAGCAAACAACTGGCTAAAAGTGTTTCAACCTCGATTATTCTTCGACGAAACCGCTCATTGTCCACTAAAAGTGTAGACCTTCTGTCTTCATTGTCAGGGAAGTAGAAAGTAGTGTCAAGGGGACTACTGAAGGTCACCTTCCTCATGTTCCTGTAAAACTGCGACATTTTTCAGACCCTCTAGGTAGATGTTCATCCGTCAAGAGCTGGAAGAATAATGATTTAGCGTTATCGTGTATGATAGGCACCTAACCCCCACCACAACGTTACCTTGTCCTTCAAACCATCATTTTTACGCTACGGATGCTATACTGTTGGTTAGATTTAAATTTAGATTGCACCTTCTTGTTTGTTTTGTCAAGCCGCGTAATTGAAGTACCCACATGTTATACTTTGAACCAAAAACAAAGAAGTTATTTAGGTTTGTCCTTGAAAATAGTTGTTTTTTCGCTGTTGCTGCTATACCCTTTGTCGGATCTGAATTCTGTTTGCACCAACTTGTTCGTCTGATCAATCCGCGTAATGTGAGTACCCACTTAATATATTTTAAACCGTAAATAAAGAAGTTATTTAGGTGAGTCCCTCGAAATAGTTGTTTTTAGCTATTACCGCTATACCCTTGGTCCGATCTGAATTCTGTTTGCACCAACTTGTTCGTCTGATCAATCCGCGTAATGTGAGTACCCACTTAATATATTTTAAACCGTAAATAAAGAAGTTATTTAGGTGAGTCCCTCGAAATAGTTGTTTTTAGCTATTACCGCTATACCCTTGGTCCGATCTGAATTCTGTTTGCACCAACTTGTTCGTCTGATCAATCCGCGTAATTTGAGTACCCACATGACATACTTTGCACAAACTTTATAACCCCCCCCTCCCCCCCTTTTTTGGGTCATGTTCAAGGTCAAGGTCAAGGACCTTGGGACTTAGAAATTTTCACAAAGTGGGCTGCACACAAACATAAGACTAACAGTCTCCTGCCTATGTACAGGCCAAGTCCCTAACTTGATATGCTTAGGCGGTCCTTTTGTTAAAAAGGACCTTTTGTGGGAGGGGGTGGGACAAGGGCTTTATTGGACAATCCACTTTACTTTGCCTTCTTCTTTGACCAAAGTCAAAGTCTGACGGTAGCCTACTTCTGGTGGTGCCGGAATCGATTGCGCTAAATCGACCTCGAATAGGACGTCGCCGGTTGATAAATAATATGTTGATTTGCTCTTTTGAAACACCACTGTGTAGGAGAAGTTCTTCCTTAAAAATTTAAATTTTGTTTTAACAATGTCAATTGGGGTGATTAGTTCGTCTTCCTTCAAGGTCTTCATTTTTTCTATCTTCCTCATTACTGACTTGTGTGATATTTTTGGTGATGGTGATGGTGAAATTGGTCTTGAAGAACCTTGGACTGGAGGATGTTGTGCAGTTGATGAATGTGAAGATGGCGTTGAAGAACCTTGGACGGGCGGATGTCTTGCAGCTGATGAAACTTGTTTGAAATAAAGCGGGTGATTTTGAAAACTTTTCTGTATTCTTGACTTGAACGACGACGGTCTTTTAAATCCACTTGTCTTTGGAGGCGACTTCTTCATAGAATCCTTAATCCTTCTAAGTTTTTCAGCAGTCAATGGAGAAGACATATTAAAACAGAGAGCGAGTTGACCGTTCCAGGTAAAGGTTGAAGCTGGAATGAGGTACCAGACGGAGCAAAGCGGGTCGCCAAGTGTAACCGTGACATTTAAGGACCGGTCTACATCCGGTTCCCCTTCCCCCCATGACGACACAACTCCCCCCTGACGTCATGGGGCGGAGCCCCCCCCCCCCGAGGTCACGGGGTGGAGTCCCCCCCCCCCGAGGTCACGGGGCGGAACCCCCCCCCCTCCCCCCCGAGGTCACTGGGCGGAGTCCCCCCCCTGACGTCACGGGGCGGAGTCACCTCCCACCACTGACCGCCGCCTTTATAAGCGGAGCAGTCCGCGGTCTCTTCGCAGTAGCTTGCCGCCCTTTACGGACCAACGTCCGACTGGGTTGCATTCTGCTGCAGCGTAGGTCTGTTAAGTGTGCGTTGGGCCCGACGCGCAATTAACAGATTCGCGCCCTTGCATGTGTTTGTTAGTTTGTTATGCATGGTAGATTGTTAGATTAACGCTTGTAGTTTGCTAGTAAATGTAGTTAGTGTTTGTAATTAATGTTTTGGTGTTGGTTTTTGAAGTGTTTTATTTACTAATATGTACCTTCCCTACAGCTCCCTTTTCTTATGGACATTGATCCAAACTGGGTAAAGTGTCCCTATTTTTATCCGTGGGGTTTAACTTGTAAATATAAAATCGGTCCTTGTAATTCTACCTTGGTCAAAACTTGGGTTTGCAGTAGATTGGCGCCCGTTACTGACCCACGTCCGACTGGGTTCCAGTATGCTGTTGACCTTTGTACAACCGACCTTGGTTGATCTTTGAAAAATAACTTGTAAATATAAAATCGGTCCTTGTAATTCTACCTTGGTCAAAACTTGGGTTCGCAGTAGATTGGCGCCCGTTACTGACCCACGTCCGACTGGGTTCCAGTTTGCTGTTGACCTTTGTACAACCGACCTTGGTTGATCTTTGAAAAATTAACTTTAACTTTAACTGTTCAATTTGTTTAAATATTTGTGGGTAAAGTCTTTATTTTTTCAAAGTAATGTAATATGTTTCTCATCCCTTTCCTAACCCCTCTAAGGTATGGCGCGCAAACCGACCTTGTGTCAATACGGCGCGTAAACCGGTTGACATTACCTTTCTTAGCCTGAGAAACTGTTGTGATTCTTTCTTTTTTTGTGTTTTTTCTTTATCTTTCGTTATTAAAATCATTTCTTGTAATTCCCTGCCCCCTAATACAGAGCGGGGAATAGAGCACCAATTTGTGCTCTATTCCCCGCTTTGGCAACAAGTTCAGATGACCTTGACCTACTGACAGGACTTATAAAACTTTCGTCTGGTCACATATAGGAAGATGAATATTTTAAACCATAGCCTATCCCCAATTAAATGTCCCCCTCCCCCCTTTCTTTTCCCTTTCCCTTACTACAACTGGGTATAAAAGGAGGGTTTCCACCAGTGATAAAATCATTCTGCTGCTTACACATCACGAGTGCAATTCTGTTCCCGAGATGTCTGACCGCAGGAAGCAACTTTTGCCAAGGAAGGTGGAGCACTCTTCACCTGCTCCGTCATCTGCTCCGCCAGCTCCTTCCATCCTTCGGCAGGCGTTGATTTTATCGTGTATTGTTTCTGAGGAGCCTGCACCACGACCGCAACCACTTCAAGAAAACCTCGTTGCTCCCCCGTCAGCTTCTTCATCTTCTTCATCTTCTTCATCTTCTTCATCTTCTTCATCGTCTTCATCTTCGGCTACTTCTTGCTCACCTTCTCCATCACCGAGGAAGGATGAGCAAACACCTGCACCATCTTTGGCTTCACCAGCTCCTTCGCTTCTTCAGCAGGCACTGGCAAGCATTCTTCCGCCTTCTACACCAGGCTCTTCAACACCATCTGCAAGTCTACTTCCTTCTTCTCCCACCAAACCTTCTACATATTCTTCAAGTGTTCCTTCCCGTCCTTCAGTAATCTGCATTAACAACGAACCTCCTTCAGAGAAATTTAAACAATTAAAAGCCTTGAGACGGCAGTCTATACTTCCTGCACCAAGATGCAGCTACAGTTTTAAAAAAGGTGCAAGGAAAGGGGAACGTTATGCTAAGTCTTGTGTTTTAAATGAAAAAGAATGCAGATTACATTTAAAACAAAACCACAAGGGTACCGTTTCTCTTTCTACACCGCATCCAACAGTGAGACCGACCAAAATTCGAATTAATAGGCTTTGTAGAAATAAACGATACATTTTTGTTAAATCAAAGGGCTTTGCAAAGGTGGTGGTTCAATGTGAAGGTAAATTGTACTATGTAGAGTTGCCTAGAGCCATGGACCTCCACGTCAAAGAACTTACCAAACAGGACTATTTAATTCGAAATGATTCAGGTTTCACTGTGTGCAAAACATTAAAATAAAAAAGATCAAAAAAGTGTATTCCAAATTAAAATAGTTTTTTCCAAATTAAAAAAAAAAGTGTGGACAACCTATTTACAATCTGTAGCATATGCTGCAGAGTGTAAATAAGTTGTCCACACTTTGTTTACAATGTTACAACGACCTTCACCTAGATAACGGACTTAGATATTGTACACTAAGTCAAAGATAAAACTTAAAAGGAAAAAGGAGAAATATTATACTAAAAACATTATTCAACAGTAAAGAGGGGAGGGGGTAAGCGGGTATTTAAGCGAGCGATTCGGAATATAACTATTAGTTGTATCGTTATGAGCGTCAACAGCAACACATGGGGAAAGCAAATTAGCGAAGAGGAGTTGTACGCGATTGCTGAGGCTGCTGAAATGACTGAGGTTTATAAGATTGATAAGGTTGCGGAGAATGGTGCTCAGTCTCAACCGCAACAAACTACATCATCGATGCAGTCTACAACGCAGCAACCAAGACCCTATCATGTTATCCTGGAGGAGTATAATGAGGCAATGAGGTACGCCTTTACAAAGTGGTGTGCACAACCGCGTTCTCCAGAACAATGGGAGGAGCACGATGCAGACTTTCGCCTGGTTGGAGACTTAGAACTTGAGCTTCAAAGAGCAAAGGTTGCTCAATAGTGAGAAGATTTATTGTTTACTTTAGAATACAGAGCGGGGAATAGATCAGTTTGCGGTCCAAGTGAGAACCACTTACTGCTCTATTCCCCGTTTTGGCAATTTGTTCAGATGACCTTGGGACTTAGAAAATTCTTGTTTGGTAAAAAACAACATTGAAATATATATATATATTTCTTACTAATATATCTCCTCCCTCAAACTTACACCCCCACCACTTCCATTGGGTATAAAAGAGACATCTTATCGATGATAAAATCAGTCTGCTGCTTGTGTTCGTTCACCTCAGACACCATGGAGCACATCAGAAAACCAACTTCTGCCGCCTCTTCTTGTACTGTTTCATCCTCTGCTGCCCCATCGATACTTGTCCAGGCTATGATTTTATCTCACATTCTTCCAGAAACAGGTAGTACGTCACCAAACTCCAACTCGAGATCTCTCAAAGCCGAAAGAAGCAATGCTAGTTCTCGGAAATTGAGAGCGAGAATCGCTAATCGATATAAAATATTAAAAACCATATTACCATCCTCCAATCCGTATGATTCTAAATTATCCACAATAAAAAAGACAATAAAGTACATTGCAAACCTTCAATTGCAGCTCCAAGATCCGCCCTCAATTTGCGAAGAAATCTTGAATATCCCTCTACCTTTTGAAGCCGTTTTCCTTAAAGAGGATGAGTTGGCGGATCAACATTTCTTCGCTGAAGACCCTTCACCCTACAAACAAATCTTCCTTATGGATGAAGATCAAGATGCGTAAGCTTAACAAATTAAAGACTTTTAAAATACAAAGCGGGGAATAGATCAGTTTGCGGACAAAGTGAGATCCGCGTACTGCTCTATTCCCCGTTTTGGCAACAGGATCAAAGGACCTTGAGGACTTAGAAAATAATCAATTGGTACAAAAAGAAAAATATTAAAAATCATTATTATTTCTTTACAACAAAATCCCTTCCCTAACCCTATTACTCCCACCACCTACAGTGAGTATAAAGGGGTCTCCATTGCCTGTAAAGATCATTCTGCTGAAAATGACTGCATCGGCTTCTTCTATCTCTGTAGCAACTCTAGTAGTTAGCAGAAGAATTGAAAACATCGATCAGCTGCTTGCTGTAAGAAGATTACTGCACAAGTATCTTGTCATAGAGGTTGGTTGTGAACTGTACATGTGGAGGCCAACAGGTGAAGTGTATAGTAATGAAAATGAAGCATACAAAACAAACGATAGTAAGAAGTTATTTAAAATTTTTGCTAATATGGTTAGGTTAATCGAAAAGGGATGGATAATCAACATAACGTTCTATATCAAACCAAACCTTTAACTGAATCAAAAAAAAAGGAAGAAATTTAAATACAGAGCGGGGAATAGATCAGTTTGCGGTTAAAGTGAGAATCGCTTACTGCTCTATTCCCCGTTTTGGTAATATAATCAGACGGCCTTGACCCACTTACATGATGGGTATTAAAGCGCGATGTTGCAGAGTAAATAGTCACTTTGGTTGTGAACTGCATCAATAAAGCATCTACCATGGTATACCTCCACTATATTAACTCTACTACTAAAGCGGATATCTTTACCCAGCGTGTATACCAACTGCTTATGGAGTATCATGATGTTAAGGTCAAAGGATTGGGTATTCGTAAAACTGAAGAGGTAAAAATAGATGTGGAACTAATTCCTTTGAAGAGAGAAATTTACCGATTATTACAAGAGGGGTTTGTTTTGTGTCTTTATTACACTACACGTTAGGTTAGCGACTTTTTCCCAAACAAAACATTGAACCAGCTATATTCATTGTAAAAGGGTGGGGGTAAACATATATATATATATAAGGCAGTCGGCTTCGGAGTATAGTTATTGTTCAGCTATGGATAGCCCAGGAGGATCGTCTAACTTAGATGTTAAAGGAAAGGAGGAGAATGATAGAGAGAAAAGAAGGTGTGCTAGAGAGAGAAAAAGGATTGCAATATTGAATGAAGCTTATAATTTATTACGAACAAAATTGCCTTTTCTCGAACCGAACGCTTCAAGACTTTCTACTATAAAACACGCCATAAAATATATTGATATGTTGGAAATGTTATCACAAAATACATCGTTTCAACTGCCTGAAGAATTACTAACAATGGAAATTGATCAACTTTCTTCAACTAACTAAGAGTCTTTGGAAATACTGAACAGCGGAAGACAGAACGGGGAATAGATCAGTTTGTGGTCAAAGTGAGAATCACTTACTGCTCTATTCCCCGTTCTGGTAATAGGTTAAGGCGACCTTGACCTACTTACAGGACTTAATCATTTGTGTTACAATAATACCTCTTCCCTATAACTTTTCCCTACCACTTGCACTTTCATCACTTACCCCCACCACCACCGGAATCGGGGTATAAAAAGTGGTTTTGTATTAGTGGTAACATCAGTCTGCTACTTGGAATCATGTCGCCCAGAGATAACATTTTCCCTTCTAAGAAGTCTATACTGGAAATGATTAAAAATATTCCAGTAAATATAAACGAAGATGAAGACGAAGACGATTCAGAGATGGAAGATGAACTGTTTAGTGATCTTGAACTACTGAGTGAGTTTGCTAGCAGTGAACCATATCTTGGAGAGATGGAGCTGTTGGAGTTGTTGACTGACGACGACGACGATGATGATAATAAACCAGAATGTCATCATCAGTTGCTCTGTTTGGAGGAAATGGACCTTGTTGATAGTGGAACCCCTCCAAGCAGTATTAATATCGATGACGTAGTTTTAGATCCGGTCACAGGGAACCTTAGGGTTTGTCGTCGCTTATTTAGTGATATGAGCTCATCATCATCATCATCATCGGTAGAATCTGAATAATTTGTATTGTCTTCAAATAGTTAACTTTAAATACAAAGCGGGGAATAGATCAGTTTGTGGTTATAGTAAGAATCACTTACTGCTCTATTCCCCGTTTTGGTAATAATTTTGTATGACCTTGACCCATTTACATGTCTGAAAAAGTGGGGGTAACTTATACATTCAATGGTGGGGGAACGTCTATTTAATGACGATGCAACAGTGTATATTTATCATAACGGCATGATGAACTCGCCAGGAAACTCCGTTTGTTACAGCTTTCCCCTCCTCGATATCGATGATGTGATAAAACTTACAACAATAACAAAACGGTTTGAAATCGAAAGGCGACTAATAAAAGTCGATGTAATTCCACATGACCTTCGTTCGGCAATGTTGACCATCGAATATGTTAAAGATCAATCTACAACTGAAGATCCCTATTGTTTTATGAAATTTTTAGTTGATCGAGATGCAATGTGTACAATCCGACTTCACATCCGAGTTTAAAATTTATCAAACGTTCCTGTTGGAGAAAATTGTCTTAGTTAAATACAGAGCGGGAAATAGATCAGTTTATGGTTTAATATGAAATCATTTACTGCTCTATTCCCCGTTTTGGCAAATTTGTTCAATGACCTTGACCTAAATACAGAAATTTGTAGCCTCCAGCTACAATAATAAATATAAAATGCAAAAAAAAAATAGTAAACTTAACGTAATACGTACCCCCACCACTTTTGCTAGGGTATAAATAGAGGGGCATTTGCAGCGTTGTTCATTATTGCCTTGACCTTTGTGGAGATCGCACCTACATTATGCATCGCTGCGATATTTGCAAGTCTTCATTTAAGGATGAATTTATTTTAATGATTCATAAAGAATTAAAACATAACAACAACCAAGATGAAAAGTATGAAGAAGAAGAATTGAAAGAAATAGATCGAATGTTAGCTCAACACCAACATTCCAGACCAAGTGTTATTCAATATGCATCATCAACATCGACTTCTACGCCTGCTATGTCTACACTTCATGTCCTTCAACATCAACACCATCAACATCGACTTCAACGTCTGCTATGTCTACACTTCACCGACCTTCAACATCAACAGCTGTAGATGTGGAACTACACGCTCAAGCACTACCCGGTAAGGTAGTAACACATTTTAAAATTGACAACGTAAAATTACAACTTGAAAACTTTCGACATAACGCCAAAGAATTAGTAACCAAAACATTAAAGAATGAACAAAAAAGATTAAATTTTATCAAATTTGGACTGTTGCTAGATGCTATATTCACTAACATACAAAACGAAACATCACCAAGAGGTTTTATGACAAAAAACCGAACCATCATGGCTGCGTCAGATATTGAAAAGATTGTAACAGAATGTTTTGAGGAACTTTTGACAAAAATACAAGATCATGAAGGAAGAGGATCTGGATGGACTTTATTAAGTATAACAAGTCTGGATGTTAGAGTTCATAAACACGGTTATGGAATGAGAGGAAGTAGTTACATTCCTCTTCCGAAAAAAGTAAGTGATACCAAATCCTGTATTAATGTGCAAAATGAAGATAACGAATGTTTTAAATATGCTATGTTGGTAAAATATGTAAACAAAGACCACCAAAAAAGACCAAGTCAAAAATATGAAGAAGTTCAACATAAGTATAATTTCCAGGGAATGACTTACCCTGTTGCAATTACTGATATATCAAAATTTGAAAAGCAAAATCCGTCGGCTTCAGTCAACATATTTGGTTTGGATTCGTCAAATAATGTGTATCCCTTGCGCATAACATCGAATGAGCGCAACAATCATACTGACCTGTTATTAATCAATAAAGGAGAGATATCCCATTACGTGTATATAAAAGATTTTGAAGGGCTTGTATGTAAACAGTTAACAAAACATAAAAGTAAAATCACAACATGTAAGAGATGCTTTTGCCACGTGAGCAAACCATTAAGAAGAGGAGGTTCAGAATGGTTATTAGAACATCAAAGGTTATGTAGTGGAAACTATGAGGTTAGAATTAAATTACCTCATCCTAGCAGAGCATACGTACAATTTGACAAAGTAAATCAACAATACCCTATTCCATTTGTTGTGTACGCGGATTTCGAAGCATCTTTACTTCCAATTGAACAACAAGAAGAGGATATTACAAAAAGAAGCAAATATCAAAAACACGCACCAAACAGTTACTGTATACTAACAAAATCCACGCTGTCTAAAGAACATCTTCAAGAATTTGGACTATCATCTGCTCCGAAGATTTATCGCGGTGAACAAGCAGCGAAACACTTTGTAGACGATTTGTATTATATTGCCTCTAAGGTGGAAGAACTCTACAAAATGAAAATACCGATGCTGCCTATGGAAGAACATCAACTTCAACATCACAATCTGGCAACAACATGTTATCTGTGTAATAACATATTTACACCAGATAACGTTAAAAATCGTGATCACGACCATCTTACAGGAGTCTACAGAGGTGCAGCCTGTAACGCTTGCAATTTGAATTACAAACTTCCATCTTTTATACCCGTTGTTCTACATAACCTTAGTGGATATGACTCTCACTTTATAATTCCCGAATTGGGAAGAGATGATGGGGCGATAGATGTTTTGGCAACAACAATGGAAAAATTTATAAGCTTCTCTAAAAAGGTTGGCAAAATAAAACTTAGGTTTATTGATTCGTTTAGATTTATGCCTTCTAGCCTAATGAAATTAACTGAGAATTTAAAAAGAGAAGATCTGATAGAAACAAGCAAAATTGTAGCCAGTAGTAAAATGGATCTGGTTCTTCGAAAAGGGGTCTTCCCCTACGATTACATCGATGGACTGCATAGATTTAATGAAACATCACTTCCTCCACCAGAACAATTTAACAACAAACTTAATGATTCGGAAATTTCACTTGAAGATTATCAACATGCATGTCGAGTATGGAACGAGTTGGATATGAAGACCTTAGGAGAATACTCAGACTTTTATGTAAAATTTGACGTGACTCTTCTCTGCGATGTTATGGAAGAATTCCGAAGAACCTGTTTTGCAGCATACGGTTTGGACCCTCTACATTCGTATACATCTCCAGGACTAGCTTGGCAAGCAATGTTGAAAGAAACAAAATGCAAACTCCAGCTGTTAACAGATATAGATATGGTTTTAATGGTTGAGTCGGGTGTTAGAGGTGGATTAACTCAAAGCGTGACAAGACATGTTAAAGCCAACAACAAATATCTACCTGACCATGATCAAGAGAAACCTTCAACGTACTTGGGATATTTCGACGCAAATAATCTGTATGGATGGGCCATGTCGAACCCACTTCCATTTGACAACTTTAAATGGGTTGATCCCGATTGTATTGGGGATATATCACAAATTCCAAAACATGGAGATACCGGATATATTTTGGATTGCGACTTTGAATATCCAGAACATTTACTCGATCTTCATTATGACCTTCCACTCCTTGCAAGAACAGAAATTTCACCAACTGGAAAACACCCCAAATTAATGATGACCCTTAACAATAAACAACGATACGTAGCTCACTATTGCGTTGTTCAACAAGCTATCGAATTAGGTTTACGTCTTACTAAAATTAATAGAGCCGTGGAATTTTCCCAATCGTGCTGGTTGAAACCGTACATAGACTCGAACACTACCAGAAGAGCAGCCGCTACATCAGCCTTTCAAAAAGACTTTTTTAAATTAATGAACAATGCGATATTCGGTAAAACATTAGAAAACAAAAGAAGACATAAAAACGTTAAACTTGTTACAGATCCGAACAAACTACAGAAACTCGTACAACAGCCTAACTTTAATACATCTATAATTATTAATGAAAATCTTGTAGCTGTATCTATGAAGAAAACAAGTGTGAAGATGGATCGTCCTTTGTATATAGGAATGTCAATCCTGGATATCTCCAAGACTCATATGTACGATTTTCATTACAAAAAGATGGTCACCTTTTATGGACGGGAAAACATCGGCATCTCCTACATGGATACAGACGCTTTTATATATTGGATAATTACTAACGATATGTATGAAGATCTTCGGACATTTGATTACAAAAACGACTTTGACTTTTCCGACTATCCAAAAGATCATCCAAACTACGACAATGACAGAAACAAAAAAGTGCTTGGCAAATTTAAAGATGAAGCCAATGGTGTTATACTTCAATAAATTGTTGCACTAATGTCAAAATTATATTCTTTACAACTAAATGAAAACCAAGTCATTAAGAAAGCTAAAGGAGTAAAAAGTTTGTATTTAAAGAAGAATGTGCATTTTAATCACTATAAGAAATGTTTATTTGAAGATCAAGATATAATAGCAAAATTTAACACAATCAGAAGTTTCAACCATCAGCTGTACAGCGTGACGGAAGTAAAAAAAGCTCTTTCTTCAAATGATGATAAACGACACATCCTTGCAGACAATATCCACACTCTACCATTCGGCCACTATTCCCTCAACCCTATTGACGAGTAACCCTTTCATCGTCCTACATCCCTTTTCCTTTTCCTTTCCGTATAAAAGGGGGAACACAGCAGTATTTTGCTGTGTTCCCCCTTTTTATACATTAGTTTGGAATGACCTTGGCCTATATAAGCAGATTTATACAAAAGAATATTTAATACCATATCAGCTGTCTTCGTGAAACCATCATGTCAGACCTGAAGGAGAAGATTATTAATGAACTACACAAACCTGCAAGAATAAAGTTTCCAAGAAGAAATACTGTTATAAAAGGGATAAATGATCTATGTCAAGCGGATTTAATTGAAATGCGACCGCATAGCAGAATAAACAAAGGATTTAAATATATACTCACAATTATTAATTGTTTTACAAAAGTTGCAGACGCTTTGCCTCTAAAGGACAAGACTGGTAAAAGCGTAACAGAAGCCATGGAAATAGCCATAAAAAGAGATAAAAACAAAATTAAACATTTACAAACTGATGATGGAACAGAATACTTTAATACAAACTTTGCACAGTTAATGAATAAATATAAAATAAATCATTATTCTACAAATTCAGAGAAAAAAGCAGCTACTGTAGAAAGATTCAATAGAACCTTAAAAGGAGCACTCTATAAACAATTTTCAAAAAGAGGTTCTTACGTATGGTATGATGTTTTACCACAATTAATAAATGATTATAACAACAGGTTTCATAGAACTATTGGTATGAAACCTAACAAAGTAAATAGAAGAAATGCAAAAGATGTATTAAAACGCATAAAGAAAAATACAAAGCCTAAAGTAGAAAAAATGCAGCCAAGAAAATTTAATGTAAGTGATAAAGTACGGATTAGTAAATATAAGGGAGTGTTTACCAAGAAATACCTTCCCAATTGGACGAATGAAGTTTTTACAGTGTATAAAGTGCAACCGACTGTACCTGAAACGTATATCTTAAAAGATAACAAAGGAGATTTGTTGCAAGGCGCATTTTATGGACATGAAATGTTAAAGTCAACAGTAGGTGATGTATATCTTGTTGAAAAAGTGTTACAAAGAAAAAAGGACGCAGTTAAAGTGCGGTGGTTAGGGTTTAACAAAACTGAGGATTCATGGATACCTATAAAGGACTTGGTGTAGTGCAAGCAACTCATTTCATCGTTAACCTTTGAGCAGGATGGAGATTATTCACCATAAAGATCGATTCAATATTAATAACATAGATGATTTAACTGTGGATAACGTTAATATCAACAATGGTAAACACGGTAGTTTATTTCCAAACACTGTTCGATGTATAGTAAGTGGCCCCTCAAACTGTAGAAAGACCAATGTTGTCTTTAATTTGATCACTAATCCGCAGGGATTAAGGTTTAATAACCTATATATTTTTTCAAAGTCCCTACAACAACCAAAGTATCAATTGCTGGATAAAATCCTATCTGATGTGTCCGATGTTAATTTTTACAAATTTAACGCTAGTGATAGCATTATGCAACCAAACGAAGCGAAACCGTATTCTGTATTTATATTTGACGATGTATCTTGTGAAAATCAGGATACTATTAGAAACTACTTTGCCATGGGAAGACATAATAACATCGATAGCATATATATAGGACAAACTTATAGCAAAATCCCAAAACAACTTATCAGAGATAATGCAAATGTTTTAATTGTATTTAAACAAGATGATACTAACCTAAAACATATATATAACGATCATGTAAATGCTGATATGGCATTTGAAAAGTTTAAAGAGCTTTGCGGATAAGCATGGGCGGAAAAGTATGGATTTCTGGTTATTATGAAAGATCAAGCTATAAAAGACGGCCGTTATAGAATAGGTTTTGATAAATTTGTTTTACTACACTGATTAGCGGTATTACTGTACAAGTCGTCAAGGTGTGAAGATGGTTAACCAGGAAAAGCTACTAAAAGAAATAAAATCACTTAGTGATTCTATTAGACAAAAAAACCGAGCTTTAAAATCAGGTATAAATGAAAGAGAGCAATTTTTAGAAACAACATTTAAACCTGTTACTGAACCTTTAAAGCGATTAGCACAAAATATGGAAAAACCTTCAATTCGCTTCGAAGGAGACAAAATGCTACCAATTTCCAAATATGAAGAAGAATTTCAGAATGATGAAAGTTTTGACCAGTTACAAACATCTGAAGAAAGCGACGAGTATGAAGAAAGCGGAGATATAGGAGATTTAAGGGAAAAGAACATTGCAGGAGATACAAGTACAGAAGATACAAGTGCGGAAGATACAAGAGCAGAAGAAGAGGATATCAACCCATCCAACTTAAGCAAATTAGGCACAGATATTATGTTTAAAGGAACACTTGGAAGAAAATATACATTAAAAATGTTACATGGCACACATGCTAATCGAAATTATCATACATATGGAGCTAGAATAGAGGATAAAGGATTAATGATTGGAGATAGAAAGTTAGATATAAACGAAAATGATGATATAGTTATTGGTGATAAGAAATATAAAGGTACAACAGGTTTGTTTGAACTCATCTTTAAAAATAATCCTGGTAAATATACTAAAAAGGATTTACAATTGTTTAAAAATATACTAGAGTATACAAATGCACATAGAAAAAAATATTCCAAAGACCTACCTATTCATAGAAACAGGTCAATAAAATACACAAACATTGTATCTAGTCTTTTCCCCTCGAAATCAAATAAAGCTCCAATTAAAAGAAGAGCTTTATCTTCTGCTGAATTAAATGTTTTGCATAAAAAAAGAAAAACAACTGATCCTACTACATCTGGAAGGGGATTATTAAAAAATTTGTATAAAACCAATATAATATATTACAACGATATAAATAAGTTAGTTGATCGAATGAGGTTATTACATGAAGCTATGGAAGCCGGGCACACTGGTTTAGAAAACGAATGGGTAGCTTTGGTTGATGAACTGCGAAAACGAGAAATAATTGTTCAGTAGACGTATATATAGTAAGAACCTAAACGATAGCGATTCAGTTACATCATGAGTGTGGACAAGTTTGGACGGTATTCCGAGTTTGGAGTAAAATCTGGATATAGTGAAAAAAGAGCTGGGTTTCCGTTAACACCTGATGGTAATTATAATTTTGAAGGAAAAGTAATTCAAAATGTTGGTGATCCGCTTTTGTCTTCTGATGCGGTTACGGTACAATACATGGATAAAAGAACCCCGATTGTACACGAAGACCATTGGGGGTTTTCCGGTAAAAGGTTAAGCAATATAAAACATCCCATTTATGATGGTGAAGCAGTAAATTTAGCGACTTTAAAATTGTTAACGATTTACAAAAAGAATGAAACTGATACAAGCTATGATGTAAAAAAATTAAAATTGTCAAATGTAGGTGATTGTGAGCAGGATGGAGACGCTGTAAATAAGAAAATATTTGATATAGTACACAAGAAATGGACTACAGAATATGAAAAACATATGGAAAGGTTTGGTGCAGCTTTATTTAATTATATCCATCGGGCTTCAGGAAGAGCTGTAGCTTCAGATGTTGACAGCCACAATTATTTAGACTGGAAAAAGATACACAATCCAGAAAAACCTAATCAATTAGATAAACCGTCTGAGCCTTCTAAAGTCAAGACATTAGGAAAGGGGGATAAAGTGAATGTGATTAATGAACCAACAGAAAACGATGAAGATTACATAAGAGAAAAAAGAATTTAAATACCCATGATAAGGGATAAAGCATCAGTCATATTCGAGAGATGATACAGAGAGGGTGATGGAATCCAATATTACTGCGTGGAGTTTAATATCTCAAGAGCCGAGATTTCCCCAAGGAGTGCTGACAGATGGTTTTGTTCAACGGTTTGATAGATATATGGATTGGGAACAACTTTCCATACACTACCTCTTCACAATGACTATGTTAAGAATTTATTTTCACAGAGTTAACTGGATTCATATTTTACAAAGACAACAGTTTTCAGAAGACTTCCTTGTAGAGATGACATCAAATTTTAATAACTGTTGGGAAGTAATAAGTAAATATCAAAATCTCTCTGAAAATTACATTGACAATTTTAAAGATAAACTAGACTGGAATGTGTTATTTAATTATCAACGATTAAGTGGCAAGTTTCTAAGGGAACATGACAACTATTTAGATTTTATTCATTTTACCGAAAACAACGATACCATCACCAGCGGAGAAACATTTGAAACATCTTTAATTACACCTTATTTCTATTTTTACTACTTTTATTTATTATGTCTACATTTAATTAATTAATCCATTTCTATATAATAAATGGATTTTAAACAGTATATATATATATATATATATAATACAAGAAGCCAAGACTAATATTACATTCATTGTAAAACATTTATAGAGTGCACCTACTGATTGTAAGTTTGGCTATAAATAGTCATGCCGAGGGCTAAACGCATCAGTCATAATCGAGATAGATTACAGAGAGGAAGGGGAATAGCATCAACAGCATTTTCTCTATTAAGTAAACCGGTTGGAGCTATAGTTAACAAGGCGATTGATTTATTACCTGTGGAATTACATTTACCTGGAGGATATCAATATTGTGGTCCTGGAACCAAATTAGAGAAACGGCTTGCTAGAGGAGATCCTGGAATAAATAAGCTTGATCAGGCTTGTAAACAGCACGATATAGCGTATTCCAAATTTGGTGATACAAAAAATAGATCAATAGCAGATAGAGCACTTTCTGAGAAAGCTTGGCAAAGAGTAAAATCTAGTGACGCGAGTATTGGTGAAAAAGCAGCGTCTTTAGCAGTAACAGCAGCAATGAAAGCAAAAACTACGTTTGGAGGAGGAAAGAGAAGAAGGCGTGGGAAAAGACCCGCTAAGAAACAAGGAGGTAATATCAGAAGAAAACGTCGATCTACTAGTGGTAAAGGTAAAAAGAAACCAACAATATGGTCAATGATAAAAAAGGGAGGAGGACTATACCTAAGACCGTATCGTGTGTATTAAATAAGAAAGAGCAATTAATAATTAAAAACAAAGAATTAACCAATGAAGAACTGATTACATATGCTTCTTGTTTGAAAATCCCATTTTTTAGAGGAGTATTTATGAAAGATGAATTACCGGTTAAAATGTGGAAAAATGAGACTGGTATAGTAAATTTGGATAATAGTGAAGGATTAGGCACTCATTGGGTGTGTTACAAGAAACTTGGTGAAACGATTTATTATTTCGACAGTTTTGGAAACCTTCCACCACCGAAAGAACTTCAACAATACTTTCGTGCGGCAGAAAATGTTTTTTACAATTATACAAGAAAACAACCTGATGATACATCCATTTGCGGTCATTTATGTTTAGACTATTTAGCTAAAAGTGTTAGTCAACTTTAAGATGTCTTCGTATACAATGTCATTAACCGGTAACTCATGTACTTTGCGCAGTATTCTGTTTCCAGCGCTACGTTTGCAAAAAGGAAGACTATGGGAAGCCGCATTATTGGATTTAACAACATATAACTCTATTCCAAACGTTAGTGAAGGAATTAATAACAAAATACATTATTACAAGACAAAAGATAATAAAGGAAAATATTCAGCTTTGGAAGAATTCAGTTTACCAACAGGAGCTTATGAAATTGATAATATAAATGAAGTTATACAAAAACATATGGGAAAAGAAAATATAACGATAAAAGGCAATAACAATACAATGAAAGCCGAAATTACTTCTAAGTATTATATTGATTTTGGCCAAGAACGTTCAATTGGTAGTTTATTGGGGTTTTCTAAGGAAACAAAGGTATTAGAACCTAATACAACTCATTCTGGGAATAGAACTGTGACGATCATCAAAGTAAACAGCATAGACATTACATGTAACATTATACAAGGATCCTACAGAGATGGAGAAAATCGGCATATATTACACACATTCTACCCATCAGTCGCACCGGGTTTCAAGATAGTAGAAAAGCCTCAAAACCTTGTGTACCTACCGTTAAACACCAGTTTCATTTCAGACATCGTGCTGAACATAGTGGATCAAGACGGAAACCTTATTGACTTTCGAGGAGAAGCTATTACTGTAAGAATACATATAAAATCATCCGCTTAGATAATGGGGTTATCATTTAAAAAGAGAGAGCCAACCAGCAAAGAGGTCAGTAGCTCATCAGCTGTAGAAGGATTAACAAGTGACAACATTCGTTTTCTAGAAGAAATTGGATTAAAGGTCATTAACAATGGATATACTGGATATAGCGCAGGGCCCAACATTCGACGAGACCTTATGGGAAAAGGAATATCACACGCACAACCCTTACGCTTCGTCCAAATTAAACAATAACGATGAAATTAGGATTCCTATACAACAACAAGACATTTATACTCTTCCATGCGAAAGTTATTTATATATTGAAGGAAAAGTAACAAAAGCTGACGGTACTGTTGGAACCACTGTTCCGTTCATAAATAATCCTATGGCATTTTTGTTTGACGAGATTAGATATGAAATTTCAGGAGTTACAGTCGATTCAACAAAAAAGGTTGGAATTTCCAGTACATTAAAAGGATTAGCGTCTTTAACACCAAATGAGAAGAATCTGTTAGCTGTTGCAGGATGGGTTGCACCAGACAAAAGTATAATTACTCCTGACGCTTCGGGAAACTTTGATTATTACGTACCTTTAAGATTACTTTTAGGATTTGCTGAAGATTACAGAAGAATAATAATAAATGTAAAACAAGAACTAGTTTTATTAAGGTCATCAAACGATAATGATATTATTAAAGCATCTGCTGGAACAACTGAAGCCAATTTAGACTGGAAACTAACATTAGACAAGATTGTTTGGAGAGTACCACATGTGCGACTAAATGATGAACACAGGATTACATTATTAAGAAAGTTAAAATCAGATCGAGACATTGTAATGCCATTCAGAAGCTGGGAGTTTCATGAATACCCCGTTTTACCTTCATCACAACGGCATACATGGACTGTAAAAACTTCTACTCATTTGGAAAAAGCGAGATATGTAATCTTTGGATTACAAACAAAGAAAAAAAGTATATTAACTGAAAATGCTGGTGAATTTGACCATTGTAAATTAACAAACTGTAAAGTGTTCCTGAATTCACAATTCTTTCCCTACGACAACTTTAATATCTCTTTTGATAAAAAAAGGTACAGTGTTTTATACGATATGTACGCTAGGTTCCAAAATTCATATTACGGCAAAACAAACACACCTCTACTATCTCCCGTACAGTTTGAATCGAAAGCTTCGATTGTTGTAATTGATTGCTCCAAACAAAACGAATCTGTAAAATCGTCTAGTGTTGATATAAAAATAGAAATGGAATTTCAAGAAAACGTACCTGCAAATACATCTGCGTATTGTTTAATTTTGCACGATAAAATTGTTACATACACACCGTTGACTGGTATCGTAAAGACGGTATTGTAAAACGTTGTACCACCACCGGCACCGCCACTGTCGCTAACCTATAAATAGCGGAGCAACAATGCAGGTCTTCAGTTGATCGTCTATCGTCGCATGGGCAACATCTTCTACAAAATGAGTTCTCCATCTGTTGTACAAGGTGATGCAGAAATAGCACCGTTATTGGAACGTGATAATACCAGCGAAGCAGAAATTATCAAGGAAATAACTGCATTTTTAAAGTTTGGTAAAAGAGATAGAGAGGAGGAAAGTAATGCAGACCCATCAAAGGTAGTATCAAAAAGGAAGAAGAAAGTTGAAGAAAATATTCCTCCTCACATTTTAACTGAAGTTTTTTTGCGAATCTTTTACCCCATCTCAGCATGCATCAGTAAAAGTGTATCAGTTGGATTGATGAAATCATTGGATTATTCCCCTACAGTAATACTACACCACGGAACAAAAAAGGTTTTATTTTCGCAAAATGCTTGGGAGTCATTTTTGAAACATGTGCATTTAATAGAATGTTATTTAACTAACAGTTTGTGTGGAAGGAAAACACATATTCGACTTTTGGATTGTGACAATGAAATTGATATTGTTAAACATCGCGGACAACTACAAGTGCGAATTAGAGACTTGACTCAACATGAAAATAAGATTCTACTATCACGTGAAGAATTCTACGTTTTAAACTACGCAACGGAACCTATTACAAGGTACATGAGACAGTTGGTATTTGCAAACGCTATTATTAAAGAATATTTGGTCGATACCTTGGAAAAACAACCTGACAGCACCATCGTGTACGGACCTGTGGATACATCTATTTTTAATAGAATACCTCATGAAGTTTGCATGTGGAGAAAGTTAAAGGATTTTGAACCACTTGTAGAAATTGCTACAGAAGCTACAGAAGAAACAACACAGGAAGAAGAAACGAAGAAACAAGAAGAAGAAGAAAACGAAACACAAGAAGAAGAAGAAGAAGTTAAAAAAGACTAAAGTTTGACTTAGTAAAGAAGAATACACGTGGGGTAGGCCTATTGGGGACGGTGCCCACGTTAAATATACACCAACGCGCCTGCAACTGTACGGCCTGGTATTTAACCTACCGTGGTGTGGAAAACAGTTTAGTTGTTCGTTAGGTGTCATGATGAGCGGAGGGGATAAAGAAGTGAGTGTAAAGCCTTGTGTAATAGAATTTCAAGCATTTCGAAATAATGATGATAGGTTTATTATCAAGGAATTAGTAATTTTAGACTTGCTTACATTTGTAGTTTACCCATTCACGTTTGAAGCTCCTTTTTCTTTTAACAACCTTAACGCCAAAGCAAAAAGTACAAACAAATGGATAACAAACTACTTTCATCACATACATTGGTATGAAGGGTTTATAAGCTACAGTAATCTGCACAGTATTATGTTTAACTTTTGCAAACAATATTCACATATATACACAAGAGGATTAGAAAAAAATAATTGGATACAAAAGTACACGCACGGTGATGTTTTCGATATAACTATCGGTAAGGACTTTAACATTAATCTCGGTAATATTTGTGTTGCTGCAAAAGATCCTAAACACGGACAATCAAACTGCGCATTGCACAACGCATATCGTTTGGCTGCTTACTTGGAACAAACGCAGAAATGTGGTAGGGGTAGTGAAGAACCGGAATGTGGTGGGGGTAGCGGGGCCTATAAATACGAGGAGCCAACACCGCTCCGGCACGAGTATTATTCGAGACTCCGAAGAGGCAACATCACAGAAGACATCGCAACCACCACTGACGAAGATGGCATCACAACAGTTTCTACAAACACTGGTTGATCAATTCAACACTCATTCAAAATCCGACCTTCTGCTAACTAAAAAGTGTTCAGAATTAAAAGAACAAAAACACTACATTATTCATAACATCAAGAAAGTGGAAACCACACATGGAGAAGTAATTCTAGTTTCATTGAGCGAAGGACCTTTCACTCCAGGAGATGAGCCGAAGTTTCAAGTATTTCTTCCAAAACGATTTGTTCAACTGCTACAAAATGAAGATTTGCGAGATATTCAACCGGGGACGTTGTATTTGGTATCACACGGTGCAAGCGGCAACAACTCAACGGAACTCACTCTGCACATCATGCATCCTTGTACATAATGTCTCTGTTTGTATTTCTCTGTTTGTATTTTATTGTTTGTATTTCTAGTCATCAATGTTAAACTTAAGTTTATTGTATTGTAAGATGTTTGTTTAATAAAGAAAAGAAAAAATATTAAAAAAAAAAATATGAAAAAATAAAGAAAACAGCAACACAGCAGTATATTATTTTATATACTGCTGTGTTGCTTTTTTTAAATTCAAATGGATGACCTTGAACTTTCATTCAGGGTTAACTTATGAAGAGGTATAAAAGAGAGGGAGCAGTGAAGTTAGTCTCAGTCTTGTCTAACACACGCTGCAGCTAACATGTCGGTGCCACCTATGAACAATTTATTTTTCGATAACAATTTGAAGACATATTGTTGCGAGTTACAATGTTTTAAAATACCAGGCGATCAAGTTGACGGGAAAGCTTGTCGTAAGTGCAAGTGTTTCAGCTATTGCATATGTAGATGTAAAACGTATCAAATGAACCGACAAGATAAAATACAAGAATTACGCCGAAGGATTGCATTACTGTGGCGGCGAATGTAGTAGCAACCATCTGCCTCGCACCAGCTGCCACCTGCCACCTGCTGCCTGCCATCTGCTGTCCGCCATCTTCTCCGCCCCACCACACTTTTACCCCCACCATTTCGTTTCATACCAGAACGTTAGCTAGCGAATAGTCAGTACACCTCCGGCTTTCGACTGGTGAACATCGAGTGCTCTCCACAAACGTAAAACATTATATTAAAATGTCCATTAAAATTAGGTGTATTCATTATGACTCTATTCATCTTGCGACTTTCCAAGATCTCGAGGTGTTTAGTGAAGAGTTAAGACTTCTTATTGCGTCCGGTTACGATTTATCTTTGGAACTTTACGCATCAAAAAACAACATGGACTCTGCGCAGGGATCGAAGTATCTACCGTCTTTCATCAGAAAGCGAAGTGATGGCCGCAACTCGTCCGGATCAACAACATCGATGACAACGAACAACGGGGAACTATTGTAAACATGAATTATTGTAAATAAAATAAAGTAATAAAGTAAAGTAATATTTGTAATAGTACTACCTCGCACTCGTATCATTCGATTGCTTCATTCGATGGTTTTCATTCGATATTTCTTATCGATTAACTATCGAATCACAATCGATTTTACGAGTGCGAGGTAGATTTTTTTAAAAAACTTCACCGTGACCTTGAACTTTGAACTTTACCTCATTTCGTCACAAAACCGCCTACGTCACTGGCTCAGCCTCAGATGACGTATTTATTCACTCAGCGCATCCGGTCACTGACCGGATGTGACGTCACTTCCGCCCCAGCAGCCCCAAATGCACACTACTGCCCGCAGCTTTTTGTAGCGTTTATATGTTTACGAAATGATTTGATTAGTTTAGGAAACAATAAAATATATCACACCAAGGAAAATAGAATAGCAGATTATAGGATGAAATTCTAAATACAGGGTATTCAAATTAAATCTACAAGACGTAAAACAAGAGTTAAAACCACGTTATTCTAATTTTATTTTTAAATATTTTTTATATGTTTGGGATAGAGTTAACACTGATTTAAGGAGGCAATCAGAGTCCTCCTAAAAATAAAGGGATTTTTCTGATCGTGTGCAAATGTGTTTTTGAGCTTTATTAATTAAAATGATGTTTACCGCAAAACAGCTAAAAAAGAATTGCTTCACCAATGATCAAAGATTTTTTATTAAAAAGAGTTCAAACAAGGAAGTATTTTATTTAATTCTAATGATGTGAATTTTTACTGTAAATAACATTATACAAACAAATTATACTGGTTCAAATATTTCATCCACAGGAGAAGACCTGAACGGAGCATCGCATCGGACACGTAAACAATAAAAAACACAAGCGAGGACTTAGACTATCCGAAGTCGGGTTAGTGCGCGTGACGATGCAAACTACGTGACGTTTGTGTAATGCGGGATAATAGAGTGAAAACCGAAGGCGCTAAACCGTGAAGTTCCGTTTCTTCGATTTTATTTGCAACAATCAAATTTAAAAAACTCAAGATCATCGCTCCGTATAACCGTGAGTCCGGTTAAGTGCGATCTAGATTTCTGAGAATCTACTGTATTTAGGTAGTCGTTATACATTTTTAAGTAGTTGGTACACTTAGTTCAGCAGTCGAATTCGCTCTTTTTATAAAATGTTTCTTTTAGTCCTTAAGAAGTGTTTACAAAATTCCTCAGTTACCTTAATCCTTGTACAGGAAGTTTTAAATTGAAAAAAAAAAAATTTAACTAATTAAATTGTCTTTTGTTTCTTCTTTTGGATATTAATTCCCCATAATTTAATATATTGTAATGATAAAACTGTATAAAATATCTAATGATAAAATATTTGAACAAAATACAATATAACCCTAATTGAATTTAAATTATTACATATAAGTGGATTTAAAGTACTATAATACATATAGCAATCGTAGTTGACACTTAGGTTGTTTTGAAATACAACGTAGTATATAAAAACTAAAAACTACTCTACGTAAATTATGTTTTGAGGTTTTTTTAGAGGTTGGGAACCTCTTTTTGCCTCACTTTGTCAGTCCACATAGACTATACATCGGCGTGTAACGTATCCAGCAAAGCAAAGAGAGAGCCGTTATGGTATGAGTTCAATAGTACTGATACAATTTACATGCCAGGGCTGGGATTCGAACCAACGACAGGGTAGCTGCCATGGTTCCGTAGTCCAATGATCCGCGTTAAAATTAGATTACTCATGCTTAATAAATAATTAGAGGTATAAGTGTATCATTTTTAATATAATTTCTGGTATTCTGCATAGAAACAAATATTTAATATGTTAGACTTTTATCCCGTGATAAAATGGTCAAGACACTATTGTAGGTAAACAAAATATAATATCATATATTGATAAGTGAATATTTAAAATGTAATATATTATTATTTCTATATTGAGTAGAATACCATTTATAGCATATATGAACTAGAAACAGCTTACGAATGATTAAACAATTTCCCCCCTATCAGAAACCCAAATTGCCATATTAGTTAAAATGTTAATTTTTCATAAAATATATATGAAATCATGTACCAGAACTTTTATATTGAAGGGCTACTTTGAAGTATTACACCATTGTCATTGCTTATTGAGAAAATGCATGAAACAAGGATTGCGTGAGGTTATATTTATAGTTATGCATTATTAGATAAAAGTAATACTAGAGTGGTCAGTTACAGCTTACTAACTGATGTACAAGATAGTAGCCCTCTGACGAAATGTAAATTCACTGGCCTGTGGTCTCAGTTGGGGAGATATTGAGCTCCGTTTTAAATTGGAAAATAAATTTAAAATATTTGTTTTTATTACTCATACGTTTAGAAGTCATTTTGTGTAACCGTGGAAAAATAACAGCACACAAATAAATATATACACTTGTGTTTATGATTTATTAGCTAATGTAAGGTTAAACTAGCAATAATCAAGGTTTTTGTTAACTGTGCGTGCGTAAAGTGATACTTTTCAGTTTTAACTTATATAAGAGGGATGTGTACCTTTTCACTGCATTCACAATATTAAGTTGCTAAATGAGTACTAAATATTTGCAACGGCAATCGATCGCAAACCTGCTGATGTTTGATCCAATTTATATTCAAGGACCATGTTGGTGTTCTTTTTTACCCGTAAGAATATACGCAGGCTGTAACATTGATAGTTACGAACAGACCGTTTTTATGTATATAATGATCAGGGAATCCGATTCCGGATTATATTATTAATCCCGAGATTTTTGGATTACGTTGAAGAATCCCGGAACCCTGGGACTAATCCCGGGATTAACATAATCTGCGTACAAATAACCGTGACAAATTTGTCTCTGGTTTTTCATGTTTAACGTTATTAAGTTATAACATTGTAATCTATCTAGGCAATTCCGTACACATGGAATCTATTTAATGAGATGGCTGCTAGGTAAAATTATTTTTTACATTTTTTTAAATCTTAATTAACTAACTTTTGGTTAGTATAGCCCAGGATGATTTTTAAATACTGAAACGGTGTCAATCAATATCTTCTGTCATTGATCCTATTTGTCCTCAATATATAGACACAACCGTCCACGCCATGACGGTGGGATCAAGTTTAGCCAAACATCAATGTCAACCTGTAGTTTTTTATTCTTTATTATTTAAGGCATTCATGTCATGCTCATTTAATGCATTGTGTTTGAAATGTTAAACGATCTATTGAGAGTAAATAACATCCATGAATTGTAGCCTGATCGAAACTGGTCACCTATATTGAAGACAAGTAGGATCACTGAAAGAAAAGTGATTTAAACCATGTCACAATAACCTATGCATGTGTACAGAGTGTAGTTGTAAGTGTCTGATATTTGCCATGGTAAATTCTTGTACCACGCACACACCTTAGTCCTTAACGCAAAACGATTCAGTAGACATTTATAAAACGATTGAAGTAAAACTCGTAGTTCTACCTAGTCTAATAAAGGAACTAGATATCGAAATGAAGCTTTACTCAGTGTTTATTCTGGAAATACTGAGATATGTGTTTATATTTAATGACACATGAAATTTAAAAATAAAATACACTATTTAATAACATACTGTATATGCCTAGGATGAATAATAAATTATATTTTTACAAAGGATTCTCTAATAATAATACAACTATACTTAACCTGCATTCTAAAATTATTGGTATTATTAATAAAATCAAAAACATAATCCTCTTTCAATTTGCAATATAAGAACTGAGTATTATTAAACAGTAATCATAAAAAACATTTATTTATTTAAACTGATATCTAGTAAATTTAATAAATTTTAGCTTATAAATTTCTTAAACTGCTTTGTGATGAATTTCAATTAATAATTGTGTTTATAATATTCAAAAACCTTTTTATATAACTTTTTTGACAGATTTTCATAATCCCGGAAATCCCAGGATTAGAACCTTAAATCCCGGGATTGCTAAGAGACAAAATTCGGTCGGGAACCTAGGATTGGATTCCCTAATAATGATAAACAGAGGATATTTTAGAAAACGCGTTATATTTTGGGTGTGCCCAAAATAGATTATTTCATACTTTCTTTCTGATTTGTAATACATTTTTCACTGTTATTAAATTAATATGTAATTTGTGTTATTACACCACAGTCATTAATTTATTTGCTCCTCGATAAGATATTATCTTTGCATCGTGCTTACAATTAACCGGGCATAGCTTCCATCCCCCTTTGTTGTAAATAAATTGTATTCGCGTGTTTTGTAGCCTCTTTTATAGTTAAATTTATTTTTTTAAGACATGAAAATATAGTTTTGGTTTTGTTATTTTTACTTCATATTTATATGTTTTATGATTTAAATTTGTCTTACTATGAATGATCATTGTATATATAATATACTTTAATCATTGTTTATTTATGCTTGCATTACACATTTTATTGATCAAATTTTTAGATCAGTTAAGCTGCTATGAATTATAATGAATATTGAATTGTGCATATTACTTAATTATTTTTGTTACTCTGTTCAGTTTATAACTATCCGTAAAGTATTTCGTAAAAAAATATTCTGTTTTTAAGAGACACTTGTAATTATACATAGCTGGAACTAACGATTTTACGCACAGTAAATTAAGCATTTGTATCATTTATGTTTATTATAGGTCCAAATAAAAAAAAAAACATTAATTTAATATTATCCAATTCCTTAAAAAAAATTGCGAACTCTCTGATGGTAAATAATTATGATAATTTACGTATTACCTAGCCACATAAACATAATTTTGTTTTATTCATGATATAAATACACAACCCCCCTAATGTAAGGTGCAAAAATTTCCGCTGTGACAATTCAATCCCTAAATGTAACTTACATAAAACCGAATCATAAATGAAAGTAGTAAGTAGGCTACCAGTAATATGTAAAATAAATATACAAATTAAAATAAACAAACTGTAAATTGCCGGTGTTACATTATAGGTGAACATGGTATAAAGCGTGTACTTGGGATGATGTAGTTACTTCACCCTTGAGTGTAGTGATATTGGAGTATTTCAGACACTGCATATATTCACTGCATTTCCCTATAGGGATACAGCAAATAGAAAACAAGTGTTACATTGTATGCCATTTACCAGTTACTCAAACCTAGACTGTAGTGATATTGGAATATCTCAGACTCTGTATACAGTCACTGCATTGACGTACCAGATACAGATATCAGTGTACAAGTGTTGCACTGTAGGTGCTCACGCTATCTAGCATGTCATGCTGAAATATAATTGCAGGACTTATTAAAACAGTTTTTGTAAGGCTACAAAATATATTTGATCTTAAATTGTATTTAATCTTTATCTAAAATACGAAAAATATACATGAAATATGTTGAAAGACAATCAATTCTGACCAGTTAATCGGAAATTTATTAGTCTCAATAAGATATCATTTAATGTGCACTATTTACGCCATGTCAGAAGTTTTAGCGAATTTCCCCTATAGGGAAGAAGCTATTACCGTAGGTCTCATGGTAAGACTTAAGCCCGGGACCATGATAACTTTTCATTTTGAGGTCCCCAGATGCCAAAAACACCAATCGTTCAAATTTGTATGTATGTTTATATATATATATATATATACATATATATTTATATATTTGTGTGTGTGTGTGTGTGTGTGTGTGTGTGTGTATGTCCGTAAGCACGATAACTCTCGTAAAAACGGTCCAATCTTAATGAACTTTGGTACAAATGTGTAAAGTACCATTTATTTGGACGATTTTAAAAACCCGATGAATCGCACCATCCGAAGGGGGGTTTTTGGGGGTTTTGCACCCTAAAAACGTCTTTTTTGGGTCTTTCACATGTAATTTTTATTTAAATCAAATTTTAATTTTTACCCTTGAATTCAACTTAAAAAACAAATAATTTGGTATTTTGATCATTGCTCTACGTCAATTGGTTACCGAAATATTGAAAGTGCTAAACACAGTAGGTTGTCTCATGTTATTCTTATGAATAAAAATAAAAATTGTATATTTCGCTTATTTATGAACATAAACTGACGAAACTTTGGTATATGGCTTTATTTGGTAGTGGTTTATTGTTGTTTGCACAAAAAAAACAATTTTTCGCCTATGGTTCCTATAGCAGCAACCGTAGGTACTTGGTCCCCATGTCATTCTTTTGAAAAATACTTAAAATGTTATATATCGCTTATTAGCGAATTTCCCCTATAGGGAAGAAGCTATTACCGTAGTCGGCATGGTAAGACCTAGGCCCGGGACCATGATAACTTTTCGTTTTGAGGTCCCCGGACCCCAAAAACACCATTCGTTCGAAACTGTATATATATATATATATATATATATATATATATATATATATATATATATATATATATATATATATGTGTCCGTGAGCACGATAACTCTCGTAAAAATTATCTGATTTTGATGAAATTTGGTATGAATGTGTAAAGCAACATTTATGACTTTAAGTTCGAAAACCAGCCAGATCGCTCTATCCAAAGGGGTATTTTGGGGGGGTTTTGTACCCCAAAAATGGGTTTTTTGAATTTTTTACATATAATTTTGGAAATAGTCAAATTTTATTTTTTCCCATTGGATTCAGCTTAAAAAAACACACAATTTGGTATTTTGATCATTTCTCTACGTCAATTGGTTACCGAGATATTGAAAGTGCTAAACACAGTACGTTGTCCAATGTTATTCTTATGGAGAAAAATAAAAATTTTATATCTCGCTTATTTATGAACGTATACTGACGAAACTTGGTATACGGCTTCATCTGGTTGTGGACCATTGATATTTGCTCAAAAAGACAATTTTTTACCCAAGGCTCCTGTAGCAGCAAACCTGCGTACTCAGCCCCATGTTATTCTTATGGAGAATAAGTAACGTGTTATTTGCCTTCATTATGAAAATAAATTAATGAAATTTGGTATGTGGCTTTACCTACATGAGTTATATTGATATTTGTATAAAACCCCATTTTTTGTGATCCTTGCTTCAGCAAACCTGCATACTCAGCTGCCATGTTATTCTTATGGAGAATAATTAAAATGTCATAAATCGTTTATTTATGAATGTATACTGATGAAACTTGGTATGTGGCTTTATGTGGTATTAATATACATATATATGCATTGGAAATTCGCTGAGTACGCAGGTTTGCTGCTACGGGGGTATTTATTAATGTATATGGATTAAACATGGTATGTGACTTCACTAAGATGAGTTATATTGATATTTACATAAAAACCCATTATTTTGTGTGCCTTGTTGCAGCATACTTGCGTACTCATCTCCAAAGTTATTCTTATGGAGATTAATTAATATTTTAAATAACGCTTGTTTGTGAATATATTTGTTATGAATTATAAAGTGTTTTAATGTGTTGTGTTATATATTCATTGAAAATTCGCTGAGTAAGCAGGTTTGCTGCGACGGGGGTATTTTTTTATCAGCGTTTTATAATGCATATGTATCTTCATCATAACAGTGTGTTTATATATGCTTTGCAGATAGTTTATTACATTATATAGTTAATAGTTAATAATTTATGACATTAATATTGTTTAAGGTCATTGCAGAATAAAATATATACAAATAATATTGTTGGTGACTCCTTTTTTTAAAGGATAAAGTAGTTAACTTTAACAAAAAAATATTTTACAACTTGTTTACATTTATACATTAAATAGAAATAATTCTACTTCATTGTCTATGATAAGAAAAAACAACCTACCACTCTTTTTTTCAAAAAGTAAAATAAAACGATTCTATATTTGAAGATTCAAAGCTATAAATCGATTGTTAAACCTTTTGAAGTTTAGAGATTCATTAAACGATCAGCTGCCACAAGCCTACTTACAAATGAGCAATTCAAACAGACAATCACATAACTGGGATAAATCACTAGTGGTTTTGACTATATTTGATTGGGCTAAATGTGGCAAGCCAATTTAGATCGTAAGCCCACAAATTTACTTTGGCAATAAGGGTCAATATCCTGTCATCCAATTGATGGCTCTCTACGATATGGCTTCAATGAATAGTTAGGGATGTAGATTGTATGCCGGACATGTTTGGATTGAGCTTCCGAAAAAAGTCAATCCATATCAAGTAATCCATACAGTGTCCTAGAATTCTGCCCATTTGATAATGTAGAGATCTAAACATATTTGTAAATATATTATAATTAAAAGGCAGTCTCAAAGTTAATAATAATATGTAATAATAAAATACCCATATATATATGAGGATGAAGCCTAAGTAATTAAATGCTAAAAATTCTAAAGATGTACACTAAATGTTGGCATCTAAAGAATTAGTTAAAAAGCCGAGATATAAGATAGGGACAGTGTAAGGATTTCCAAGTATAGACATATATTTAGAAAAGACCTTACTATAAACTGGACTGGTTAGTATTTTACAATAGCAGTAGTTAAGAAAACAAAGAAGGTAATTTTTTTTTAGATGAATACGGCAGTATAATTAAGAGGATTTTATACAGAAGAACTGTTAAAACGAAATACAAAGACATGTATTTGGTAGAGAGTGTATGTATTTGGTATATATTGTACACTGTCTTTCTTAAAAATTATTTAATAAGGTCACACAATTAAAAAACTCCAGCTTGCAGTAATTTTAGTTTATTAAGTTCGCACGCAGCACGCTGACGTGAGGGAAGTGTATTTCCACATAAAAAACTATAAAACTCAAGATCAGTTAAAAACATACATTTATTCAAATATGAAAACATTGATTTTTTGGCTGTTCTGATGCTCCTGGTTCTGTTTACCTGCAATGCTGGGAATACAGTTTTGCACATTTTAAGGTTAGGAGAGGGTCCAGCCAGGCTTTAAAGTAGGCGTGAGGTTGTTGGGGATGATAAAAGTACACCAAAAATGAATAACAGCCTTTTCTAATTTAAAATCCCCACAATACAACGTACTGTGTTTGGTCGATACACACTTTCTTTAATAACTTGGTACATATTTAAGCTATAATGACGATAGGGGGCTTAAAAGTTTCATCAGACTAATTCCCATCGTTTTACATGCATTATTTTTATATCTGGGGCTTTTCTGACCCTTTTTGGGCCCAAAAACTCGAAATTTGAAAGATTAATCGCCAAAAAAAGGGTTTAGAGTTTTCCGATTGTTTTGCCCAACGAACTTGTCTAACTGATTACAGAAAGGAACGTCCCTACCGAATTTGTGATTACAGAAAGGAACGTCCCTACCGAATTTGAAGTTAATCGGACAAAAATTCGACACACATATATATGTAAAATTTTGAACGAACCTCCAAAACGTGTTCAGGGGGTCACGTTAGGAAATTCTATGGTGGTCCCGGGCTTAAGTTTCACCGTGCGGGTCATGCTAATAGTTCTCTTTCCAAAGGAAATTCACTAATAAGACCAGCTTGAAAGACAAGTACATTTCATGTTCATCATCAGACCAAGAAGAAGGAGAGACTTTGTTGACATAGAAACCTAAACTTAAAGACATGTTGCCAACATGAACAACTATAAAAATAAATTACTTACAACAATTAGGAGGAATTGTGATTTATTATATGTTTTGTTGGATTAGGCAGTTCTAATACAGATTTTACATGATTACTGTCTAATTTTACACCATCTGGGCTACATACATGACCTAAACACTTGCACTACTTAGTTTGTACTTTAATTTACTCAGATTGAATTTTACACAATTCTTTCTTGCTCTTTTATTTACTTTACTTACAATGTCATCATGCTCTTCAGCTAAAGATGCTGCTATTAATAAGTCATCAAAGTAAACTATTACTCCATGAAAATCAGAAAAAAATGTCAGTGTTAATTCTCCGAGACAACTCAGGTGCAACCTTTAAACCAAATGGTAATCTCTTAAACTTAAAAAAAACCAAAGGGTGAACGAAGAGTCACCAATCACTTGATTTGCTACTTGATTTGCTACCTAATCTTACATGCTAGAAACCATCTCTGAGATCCAAATACACTGAAGTATTTTTTGCCAGCTAACTTAGATTTTACTTCCTCTAGAGTGGGAATCAGAAAAGGTTCAGGTTTGAGAGCCTTGTTCAGGTCCTGTGGGTCTAAACATAAACGTAATATTTTGTCAGACTTTTCAACTATAACCAGGTTACTTACCCAGTTTTTTGGAAATTCAAATTTGACAATCACATCGAGTTACTCTAACTCACAAAGAGTTTTTTTTTTTTGAGTTCAAGCAAAACTGAATATAAAACCCTTCTTGGTGGCTTAGCAACACGTTCCGAGTTTGCATCAATATTTAGAGAAAACGTTTTTGGAAATCAACCTAACCCTAACAAACTCTATTTTTACCTAAAGATGTGTCTTTGCATGAACAGCTACAGAACAAACTTTTTTGATTAGGCCTAACTTTACACAAGTGTTGGGACCTAAAATTGGAATACATTTGGGATTATTCACAACAACAAAGTCTTGCTGTACTTTGACATCATTCACATGATAAGTCAATGAAATCACTCCAATGGCATCAAGTTTGAAACCACCGTAGGATTCCAGCTTGACTTTTGAGTCGACGACGAAGTACTTCAGCTCCGGATCCCAGCAACACATGTTGAGGAATTAAATCAATTTCTGCCCCCGTATCAAGTTTAAACTTGATTTTATGTCCATTAACAGATATGTCTTGATACCAAGCCGTATTACAACTTGACTATTAACTTTCCAGTTCAACATTATCGATACAAAATTAATAACAAGAGCTCCTGTGTAATACAATTAATATGCTTACTAAGTTTGAAATTATCAGCAGACTTCTTTTTCTTACAGCCAGAAGAAAAGTGATTTAATTTACCACACAAGAAACAAGTTATTTCGAATGCCGGACACTATGAGGCCATATGGGTTGTATGGCAATTTTAGCACAAGTATGTATTAGTATGCTTAGGTTTACTTACACTAGGGCCTACCTGTTTATTACCTGAATGTCCCGTTTGGTTAGGTTTGGGCTTAAAATATTGGTCCTTACCACGTTGCACTTCATGAACAACCTCTCATTTTATTGTTCTGGTATATTTAGGACCAGCAACACTTTTACCATCATTATAGCTCAAACTTCCTGGTTGAGAAAATTTATCCTCGACGATATTTGTTGCTTGTTCCCTACTAGACTCCCATAGCCTACAATACTTCATAGCACCTTCTAGTATAAGGTTTACATCTCGTAGCAATCTCTCTTGGACAGATTCATCAGACATTCCCATAACAATCCTATCACGAACAAGATTGTTCTCCTCAACACCAAACTCACAACAAACAGCAAGCTTTTTAAGGCTTGTTAAAAAAGTGTTAAAGGGCTTCCCTTCATGTTGGACCCTTTTGAAAAGTAAGTACCTTTGATAAACTAAATTTTTATTGGGTGTAAAGTGTTTATCAATCTCAGATATAACTGAATCTAAAGTTAGTGTCTCAATTGATCCAAGCTTGAACGTATAGAAAACTGTTAAGGCTTCTGTGCCTATTACATTCAATAGCTGAGCTACTTTAACTTCTTCACTTTTTCCCTCAGCCTCAGTTGCCTTAAGGAATAAGAGGAATTGATTCTTAAAGAGATTCTATTCATGCCCTACGTGTTCACCTATTATTAACGGGCCTGGAGGTTAAAACCCCATTTGAACAATTAAGTTTTATAACCTAGCCCATGAGGTTTCATGAAATATCTCTTTTACCAGTTCAAACATGAAATCGTGAAGACCCTAGCCGACACACTTTATCGTTATATTTTACCTGGTCGGAGTCAGACTGCCATATTGTACACTGTCTTTCTTTTAATAATTATTTAATAAGGTCACACAATTAAAACACTCAAACTTGTAGTAATTTTAGTTTATTAAACATTAAATAAGACCAGCTTTTAATAAGGCCACGCAGTTAAAACACTCCAACTTGCAGTAATTTTAGTTTATTGAATATTGAATAAGACCAGCTTGAAAGACAAGTACATTTCATGATCTGTTTTAAAATAATTTAAAATACTTGTTAAAATATGAGAAAACAATGTTTTACTGTAATACATGCCTAAGTGTATGAAACAAATTTAAATACATCTTAATTAAGAATGTCAGTCTAATCTAATGTGAAGGTTAGTGCAATCTAATCCAGTGAAAAGGTAAACAGCGCTGTTCATACAACACACCACTAATTTATGTTATTCTCTGTTCAGTAAAATGTTTAAAAAATCCACCAATTAGTATATACAAATGACCAAAGCAAAGTTAGTAAACTCGAACTTTTATTAATTATATGTTAAGCGGAGGTTATAACAAAATTGTGAGTATTAAAGAAAATTGTTGTTTGAAAAAGTAACACTTACTTGTTTTCTCTGATACAATTAGTCTTGCACTTTCGAATAAAATGTATTTTTCGTTTTAGGGTCAACCCGATTTCGTGATTAATGTCTTCACATATAAATCCAAGCAAATATTTATGTCCTATACAACACGGGTGTAATGTATTGTCAAAAGACACACTGTAATCTGTTTGAGACATCCTGTACCTCGTACCTCGTACCTACGTCAAACTAAAAAGAAATTCCGTATGAATGCGAACCTACCAACCACTAATGTACCATACCAAATAATTATTAAGAAATATAAAATGTTTTTCCTAAATCACTGTATATTGTATTCGTAATATTCAAATACAATATGTACTCATACTACTGGTTACAAGAGTAAATTAGATTTTCCTTTAAATTATGATTTGTTTACAATTCAATAGTGAAGCCTTTTCAGTTTAAATTAAAATCGCGTTATCGTAAAAATTATCCTATGTCAGCATTCAACGTCATTATTCCGACGGTTATAAACCGCTACCTCTGCAGTGTTCATTATGTTACTTCTGCACAATCAGCTGGAATTCACGATGATTTAAATTATTCTTATTTGTTATAATATTTATTCATAGATTTTACACCCTATCTTCGGGTCTACCGTACTGATGAGGTGTTTAAAACATATGTTATCTCCTTGATGAGCAAACATACTCCTGGTCCTGAGGATCCCCAGAGTGGCCCTCAAGAAAGTATTTCCACAAACTCCGCCACCACTGCTAAAATTGTATAAGCTTCTCTGTTGAAAGGGTATCCCATATCCTTGAAAAAAGAAAAGCCTTGAACTCATCAGCAAGGGGAAAGATGACCCTGACTTTCCATCCTCCAAGAGGCCTTTCTTTATGGTAGACATGGCGGGTAAACCTTTTAAAAAGTTTATTCACTCCCAATTGAATTTTGCCACGAAGAATAATTTTCACTCTACAAAGTGGTTCGATATGTTGGATTGGTTGCAAAGAACCTTATTCTTCCCTTGGTATATATTGTGGCTCACTAAATATTATCTCCGCTCCAAGCTCTTGATATACGACACGAAAGACGGAACGCGAACGATGGATGTCACTTATGGACACTAACAGGGATCATTACTCGTCCCTGGTCTCTAGAACGCACTTACGATAGCTTTTTGAGATCCGAAATGACCTAGAAACCGTTTTGGTGGACACGTCAATGAAATCGTAGCTCTCATCATTACAAGCAACGTTCAGTGGTCCCAGCTAAAGCTTAACCAAGTGAATAGTAAAGGTAACGATTAGATGTCCGATTACTTTATTTAAGTCCGCACTCCAGTCCTTGCTCATGTACGGGGATGAGGTGTGAGCGGGTGTTCTAAGCCAAGAGATATATATCGGATACGGCTCACTCGAATACAGTGTCAAGCTAAACTCCCAGTGTATTTCCCCTATAGCACAATACATGAATAGGCCGTCCTGGTCCTTTCTAGAAACATCCCTGTCAAGCTCCTGGCAGGGGAGAGGAAGGTGTCTTATCAGAGACAAGGTGAAATCGGTAAGGACGCTACCAGATCCGAAGAGCACTCACAGGTATACCATCAATGAGAACATAGCTAGAAACAGGATACTTGAGGATGATGGACTGCGAGACTTGAGCAGTAATGGGATAAGCCCTGCTGTTGTAAGCTAAATTTAGGCCTATCCTGAAAAAAAAAAAAACGATGTTAGAGTCCTATTGATTAGCGGGCTTTGTTAGTGAGTAGTGTATATAATTAGTATAAGGCTACAGGTTGGTTACCTGCGCACTGTGCGCAAATGTATTTTTTCCCTCTTTACCTCCAAAATATATCGATTTCTATATTTACTTATTAATTGTAAATATTAGCTAAATAAAAAAAAAATTATAAAAGGACATACAAAATAATTTTTTTATTGAAATTTAACCGTTGAATAAAATAACAAAAAAATGTACACAACTAAAACAATTCGATGTTATCAAACAAATATTGTTGGATTACATGCAGTAGCTGTATTTTACGTTGAAGAACGCACTGGGAATAGAGTTATTTATAGAAGCAACACCCAGATGATAACAAGTAACCACTTGCCCATGGCAGCCAACCTTTAAACCTTATGGTTCCCAACTCAAACACTAAATTTACCTTTTGTACGAAGTCTATTTATTCTCAAGTTTTAGGAAGCGTTTATGTAAAGTTTAAGAAAACATTTTAACATTTTAATTACCATCCGCCTAAGCTGTTTGTTCACTCATTGTTGACTTCTGTTGTCGCAATAATGTCGCAACTGATAACCAACTCACTAAATCTCCACAGTCTGTTACAACAAAGATAAAGTAAACAACTTTAAAACAACAACGGGGAGACAGTAAATCTTGTTGATATCATCTCAAACTCGTCCAAAGACAATAGAATTTGTTTCTTATTTAGACTAAAAACTTTACATAAGAAAGCGTAAAATTTATATTTTATTTACAGATATATAGTATCAGAATTATGCATCTACCTTCTAAACGTTTTAAATTATAATACATAAATAACAATAGATAATTTTTATCCTAATTAAATACATTTATTACATTATTAAAACTGTTATATTTTATCACATATTATAAAACGTGTGTAAAAATATGTGATTTATTTATTTATTTTGACTGACTAAGTAAATACTATTTACCAATAAGATAACATTATTTTACCCTAATATTCATTTACATATAATTTATTTTTCTTAAAGACCTATCTTATAACTTCTATCTCTCCTACAATGAATCCACCAATTATTTTAACTCAATTAAATAGTGAGTTATTAAAACCCTTTTCATGTGTTATCATACAAATATTTATATTCCCTTAAACTTCCAACATTTCTAACATAACTCCCCTTAAACATAAGTTTAGAAATCAACATAAGAAAAAATAATTAATATAAATCATAACAATGATAAGACAGCCAAGACATCTATTTGTACCTTTCTTAGATACATTTTATGTACTATAAATTATTAAGTGCGTTTCTTACACAAAGTTTGTCATTAAAACTATAAAAATATAAATTATTCTTACTAATAAGCATATGAAAATAAAACTCCCAACCCAATACCAATGTCAACACATAAATATACATACTTTGTGTACAAAACCTTTGAATGGTTATTTACTTTGGTCCTTTTATCTTCATGGAACAATCACAAAGACAAATGGAATATGGAGATGAGACGACGTCTCCTCTATCGTTCTGTTGTTACAGCTGTCTTTGTCATAACATATCTGAGAGGTATTTGTAACTTTCATTGTATTCGGCTACAAAGCTTCGATTGCTGATGGGTGTTTCGATAAAAATGTTTTCAATTAAAATAAGGTATTCCAAATTAAAAGCTTTTATTGCATTATAGGTCCGACCATGGCTTTTATATTATCATACATAATATATTGGGGGCTGTCATTATAGTCCTTCTCATAGTACTGCCCGTGAATAGTATAAGAGAAACGTGAATAAAATTATCATAAAAAAATCTAACTAAATAAATAGCTTAATAAAACTATGCGTACATACTTTTATAGAAGTCTGCCTGCATTTGTTTGTTCGACACGTACAATGTCCATATTTCCCTCTCAGAGTTTGCTTGTGCCTTTTAGAGCTTAAAAACGTTCTGGAATTAATTAAAGATAAGGTATAGTGTTTCTGTATTATACATATTTCGCTTGAGTTAGGATACATTGAACAGCAGTTGTATTATTCATCGCTTTTGGGAAACTAATCAAGAATAACATAATATTTTTGTATAGCGTGTCATTGTTTTATAATATGTGTTATAAAATACTATTATAAACAGCAATACTTTGTGGTACAACAAATGGTTTAATGTTCATTATTCAACTCATCGATATATTAATACTTAAATTACTACTATGTTAGTTGACATTTGATATATAAAATTGCTGAATGGTACAGCAAAAATGTGTATACAGGTAAACTGTACTGAATAAAAATATAACTAAAACCCTAATGGCTAATACTAATGGCTAAGTTCTAGTAACAAGTTGCGATAAGTACCACCAGAAACACTCTCTGATTGGGCCTAATAATGACCGGTGTGACGGGTTGAAATCGATCCCTTTGTACTCCCTTTTCGTATATTTACCGTCTTGTATGCAAGTTTAAAATATTGTAAATATATTTTGAAGTGTTGTGAGACGTACTTTATTTTATTCTCTTTACATATAGTTTATTATTTTCAGTAGTTTTAGATTTAGTAAAAGTATTATCTTTAAATCATAATTGTTTTCGTACAATTTTTAAAGCTTGTTTACTGGTAAAGATTGTAACTTTAATACTTATACTTTTATACTTGCACTTATTCTTGTAGTTTCCGTCCATAGTCCTGAGGCGGGAATTGGACAGGTCAAGGGAGATAATAAAGAATAACTAAATCTAAAATATTGTCTTCTAGGACTAAAGGTTTATTCGATACAATTTTGAAAAATTTCCATATCGCAAAAATCGTTTTTAGTTAGAAATGCTTTTACTTCTATTCTAAACTCTGATATTTTATGGATATCTTGAAGCTTTTTTGGAAGAGCCTGAAAAAATTGTAAACCTGAATATTGGGGTTTCTGTTCATTGTTGTTGAGCATGGATTCATGTTTTTCTGGTATTATATTTATGATTTATAAAGTGAGGTTGAATATTTTGAGATTTAATGTAAACTACTGATTCAAAAATAAACATGCATTAAACAGTCAAGAGGCCAAGCTGGATAAATGCATCTCTGCAACTGACATGAGGTGGCACACCCAGGGGAGTTCTTATTGCCTTTTTTGCTAGACGAAAATTATATCTTAATTGCTCTTGATTTCACCCCACAAAATGATTGTATAGGAGATGTACTGTTCAAACAGCCCGTGGTAGACGAGCTTGGACAGGGGGGACGCTGCCGTATGACCTCATCATACGTAGGTTAATTAGTTTCACCCAACGTAATTAGTTTCTATCTCTCCTGACGTCTTGTCAAAGCGGTATAAACTATTAGCTTTGAGGTTTGTGAATTAGTTTTCCCTACAAGTGGAAAGTGGTTGATATTCATGAAGTGGCCATATTACTGCCATTCATGAAGTGGCCATATTACTGCGGTATGTTTAATTGCTTACTTTATCCCCGTTAGTGTAATTCCATTCGTGTAAATAAAAGTGGAGTAAATTCTCTTAAAATGCAATTGTATTTCAAATTCCTTCTTATTTTTACACTATAATTTATTTAAATAGAAAACTAAATCATTATAGTGTATATAAAATATTGTTACAAATGTATAAACATTAACTTATAAATTGAAATGTTTAGTTATAAGGACATACCATCAACCAACATAAATAAGCATATGTATATTTCCCATGTGGAATCCCTTTTACGTCTCTACGTTTTATGCTCCGTAAAACTTTACAACTCGTTTCATTTCGTGGCTTTATTTATCCCGGGGTTACACAAGTGCATAAACAAGTATTTTAACTTGCATTTTTCTAACACTAAACAGCGGTTCGGTGTTAGGTTCTGGTTTACAGTCTACGATTGTGATTATGGTTATATAAGAAGTTTTGTTTTGTTGCCTATATTTATAAAGGGACAATTATAAATACCTCTGCAAAATGTAGCGACGTAGCTAAATTTTCTGCCGGAAATGAAACATGAGTATCACATGAATTTGTTTAGTAAGGTTAGGTTATTTTGTTAGGTTGCAGTGCTTAGTTGTACAAATTACGTAAAGCAATAGCAGCGTTAAACTTAATCCATTCATCCCCATCAAAAAGGTTTTCCAATCTTTATCACCTGTTGAACAAGCTAAAAGACAGAGTTTACGCTATAACTGAACTCTGTGGTTTAGCTGAAGTTAATTTTAAGTTCAGGAATTTGGTTTGACGTGTCGTCGATGGCTTGTAAATTGTTAGTTTTTGAACACGTTTTGGGATGTCACAATGAATAGGGACTACATTTAATTGATCACTTTTACAATGATAAGCAAATAACAGAAATGTATATAAATCCTCTTTCCTGGACAGTGAATAATATTTGTAATACCTACTTTAGCCGTAAAGTAACTGGCAATACTAAGCATAAGTGTACCGATATCATTATTTATAAATAGTTAAATAACTTATAAATAAAAACTGATTAATAAGAAATATTATAAGACAAATAAGGCTTTTATAGGCTATGACTGTTTAAGAGGGTTCATAACTAAACTTAACCAAACCATCAGAATATATTTTGCAGAATAATTATTTCTGTAAGATTTTTAAAACATTCTGTTATGTCCAAAATTAGTCTAGTCATAACCAACATAAAGATTTCTGCAAAAAATATGCATATATGTACATTTAATATGGTAGTATAAGCCAAAGAAAATAATAAGAAAATAAATTGAGATGAAAACAAATCCCTATCATATTCAAATAAACAAGGAATTCTAAATGTCATGCATTGTTATTATTAAAAGGAAAATATATTTGCGCAGTAAAATTAACCATACAACTTTAGAGGGATTGATCATAACACTATATAAATACTCTCCTCACAGATCATCTTGCAAGGTAATAGTACTCGATATCATGTATAACGTTTATTACAAATATGTTGCTTGTTGTTGTTACTTACGTATATACGTAACTTTCGTCAAACTTATTATTTTAAAATAATTAACTATTGATTGTTATAAGAAAGTAAACGATGTACATCTGATGACCAAACAATGCAATTTGAACATTTGAAATTTGTATAACAAATCCTTTAAGTTTTTATAAATATTACATTTTATTCTAGGTGACTGAGAGGACACAAACGTAACAAAACTTAGTATTGATCGATTGCTAATGCAATACTACAAACGGATTTTAATTAGTTTTCTATTAATTTATCCCAGTTTACATTCTTATGACTTAGTATTTATATTTTATATTACTTTTTACTGATGCCGAAGATCATAATACTATAGTTTGATTCAATTTTAACGTTTAAAAAAAATTAAAATTAGTATATCTTAACAGTATTTACAAACTATAACGATATCCTTCTTCTAGGAATAAATTTATTACTTTGTATAATTGACAATTTTCTTAACCAAAAGTGACATTATTACCTTAGGTTGTAGCGGATCGGAGCATAAACTAGATTGACATGTTATTTGATTATAAATAAAACATGTTAAATTCCTTGCTATCATTATGTTGAATTTTATTAGATTTTAAAATATGCTAACAATGTATGTTATCATTATTATTTTTAAATAAACGTATAGTCATATATGTAGGTATTATTTACTGGGAGATAATATTCAGTAGAAATTCAGTTTTATTACTGTGTGCAGTTTATATTTGATTTAAATAATATTGTGCTAAGTTTAACGATACATCTAAAGGATGGGCCACAGCGACATTTTAGAAAAGGTTTCACCCAACGATGGTGGATTCAAGGTAACGGCCGTAAGAAATTGAAATAATTCTAGCAAATGTATTCATAGGTGTAATTCCGAATTGTGGTCCTGGGTCAACATGTGAACATGTGTAAACCAAATCTATGAGGAACGTTTAAAACTAAGTGTATGGTAAAATATTTGTAATAGGATAACATTTCGTTGATATGAAATAGCACATATCCCCTTTTAGCGAATTTCCCCTATAGGGAAGAAGCTATTACCGTAGTCGGCATGGTAAGACCTAGGCCCAGGACCATGATAACATTTCGTTTTGAGGTCCCCAGACCCCAAAAACATCATTAGTTTGAAACTGTATATAAATATAAATATAAATATATATATATATATATATATATATATATATATATATATATATATATATATGTGTGTGTGTGTGTCCGTGGGTGCGATAACTCTCGTAAAAAAGGTCCGATTTTGATGAAATTTGGTACAAACGTGTAAAGCAGCATTTATGACTTTAAGTTCGAAAACCAGACAGATCGACCTATCCGAAAGGGTATTTTGGGGGGGTTTTGTACCCCAAACATGGTTTTTTTGCGGTTTTTTACGTACAATTTTTGAAAAAGTAAAATTTTATTTTTCTTCATTGGAATCAGCTTAAAAAGACGCACAATTTTATGTTTTAATCATTGCTCTACGTCTATTGGTTACTGAGATATTGAAAGTGCTAAATACAGTACGTTGTCCAACGTTATTCTTATGGAGGATAAGAAAAATTGTATATCTCGCTTATTTATCAACTTATCCTGACGAAACTTGGTATATTGCTTCATTTCATTATGGTATATTGATATTTGCACAAAAACCCATTTTTTGGATGATAGCCCCCGTAGCAGCAAACCTGCATACTCAGCCCCATGTTTTCTTATGGAGAATAATTAACGTGTTATCTCCTTTAACTATGAACATAAATTAATAGAACTTGGTATGTGGCTTTACCTAGTTGAGTTACATTAATATTTGTATAAAAGCCCATTTTTAGTTTTCCTTATTTCAGCAAACCTGCATACTCATCCGCCATGTTATTCTTATGGAGAGTAATTAAAATGTCATAAATCGTTTATTTATGAATGTATATTGATGAAACTTGGTATGTTGTTTTATGGTGTATTAAGATAAATTAATATGCTTTTGAAATTTGCTGAGTATGCAGGTTTGCTGCAACGGGGGTATTTATTCAAGCGACTTAAAATCCCTGTTTAAAAAATCTACAACCGATTGACCTTTGAGGAGACTGTTTTAACTATATTTTATGTTTGGGATAACCAATCTATACAAATAGGCAATATGTTAAAAGGTAAGATGAAAAATTAGTTATTTTACAGGTGGAATATATTTTACCAGTCTACTGTAGGTCGACTGATTTATGAGCCAATATAAAATACATATTTATAGATATAAAAAAGTAACGTGAGTAGCCTAAATGAATAATTTTATTACATTTACATGTTTCGTCTTTTAAAAAACATGGTCGCAGTGCTATGTTACATTAATATTACAAGAATTTGTAATATTACATTAATATATACATTATTATGTACATTATATATAGTACAAGAATATTGTACACAATTTAACCAAAGTGACATAATTTGTTTTATCAAGCTGATAATTGTTGGTGATATTCTTTGAACATCCTAGAGCAAAATTTCAAAAGTCCCAAACAATCCCAAATGGTGAACATGCCACCATCTTGGAACGAACGTCGCCATCTTGAATCCTGTTCCTGGCATCATTCGATACGTCATATCTCCTTCATTAAGAGTGATTAAGACACGTGGTTTGTACCAAACTGCTAGGTAAAATTAAAAGTAAATTTATAATTTTATCCGTTTGTGTTTAAATATATACAAGAAAACACTCGGCTAAAAACGAAAAACACCTGCCGGCAGTAGCGTTACACGGAAAATCAATACTAAATTGAGATTTCGAAATTTTTTTGTAATGGGATTGAAAAGGTGCAGGAATAAAATGTTAAGAGCAAATAAAAAAGCTTCAGAATATAAAATTGTAATTTTTGTATCTCTGTAATTATCGTAGCTTTTAACAGACGCCAATCATACGCGGGCAAACTGGACACTTATGTTGCGGAGCGCCAAAGTGGAGAGTACCCGGCCGAACACCTAATATAATGCAGTAAGACACATACTTTACACAAAAACAATTAATTTATTTAATAAATAACCATCTATTACCAACTGCATAACTGTAACATATTCAACCTGTGTAACACAGTTATTATAATTTATAATAACAAACTAAGGAAATAGTCCAGTCAACAAAAATGGCAGAGCCAAGATGGTGGCCGAAAATAATAATGTTGTCTAAATGAAGCAATGCCACTCAAAAATGATTGGTAGCAGTGCAAGGTAATTTTTTAACGTAATGATGAGAATCTGGGCATGTTTAAAGGTTGGCAGATTTTAAATTCTCTGCAAAATAACTTTGATTAAATCATCAATATCTTGAGAATGAATAACGATTTTAACAAACGGATTGAGGCATTATGTTCACCGTTAAAATATTCAACTATATGATGGGTCACAACCACACCTTCACGTTTAAAAACAAGTTCGCACGCAGCACGCTGGCGTGAGGGAAGTGAATTTAACAAAAAACTTTTAAAACTCAAAGTATGTGTAAAAACAAACATGTATTCCAATTTTTATTGAAATCTGAAAACATTGATTTTTTGGCTGTTCTGATGCTCCTGGTTTCATTTGCCTGCAAAGCTAGGAATACAATTTTGCGCATTATAATGTTAGGAGAAGGTCCAGGCAGGCTTGAAGGTAGGTGTGAGTTGCTGGGGATAATAAAAGTACTCTAACAAAGGAATAACAGGCTTTTCTAGTGTAAAACCCCCATAAGACAACGTACTGTGTTTCGTCAAAACACATTTTCTTTAATAACTCGGTAAATATTTATTCGAGAATTATGAGATAGGGCATAAAACTTTTGCCTCACTAATTCCGATATTTTTATATACATTAATTTTACATCCGGGGCTTTTCTGACCCTTTTTGGGCCCCAAAACTCGAAATTTTAAAGATTAATCCCCAAAAAAGGGTTTAGAGTTTTCTGATTGTTTTGCCCAACGAACTTGTCCAACTAATTATGGAAAGGAACGTCCCTACCAAATTTGAAGTTAATCGGACAAAAATGCGACCGCTAGAGTGCATACACACACACACACACACACACACACACACACACACACACACACACACACACACACACACACACACACACACACACACACACACACACACACACACACACACACACACACATATATATATATATATATATATATATATATATGTCTAACATTTTGAACGACCCCCCAAAACTTGTTCAGGGGGTCACGTTAGGAACTTCTATAGTGGTCCCGGACTTAAGTTTGACCGTGCGGGTCATGCTAATAGTTCACTTTCCAAAGGAAATTTACTAATAAATAGTTGAATCCAAGATGGCTGCAAAATAAAATTATTAACTAAGTCACAATCAAGTATAGATTTATCAACAATGATTGGTGGTGGTCCGGAGTCGATGTCTTAAGAAATGTAGAAAAAATTAGGGGCTCATTTAAAATTCACCCTGTATAATGTTTTCTGTTAAAATTCATTAAATTGTGGACATATGTTTTTGTTTTGTTCATTAATGATTGATTTTTGAGGTCAATAAAACAGTGGATAGAAAATTAAAAAAGTACAATTTATATAATTAGTGCTTCTAAAAAAGGTTAAACTTAGGCTAAATAACTTTCGGTTCACAAACACTTTACTTTAAATATGTGAAAATATACTGCATGGATGTGTATCTCCTAATTTTAACGCTAAAATTGTAAATACCAATAGGTTTGCTTGGAAGTATTTGGTGGAGGTTAAATTTGAGTTTAAATTTAAATAATAATAAACATAGGTCAAAGTTTTCTTCAATAAAATATGACTTTTTATAATTGATATTATTTCCTTTTTGTTCTTAAGTATCACAACAGATAAGTAATCCTTCGTGTATGCGTCGTAAAATGAAAAATTGTTCGACAAAGGATCTTGAGCCAAGCCATGAAATTGATTTTCCAAAGATTTACGTGCACATAAAAACCCAATCTCTCCAACTCATGGTGCCTATCCTAAAGTTATTTACTACTTTGGTTAAAATTTACGATTGTTACTTAAAATCTTATTTTACCTTTTTAACATAAAAATAATTTGCAAATATTAGATTGTAAAACACTGATAGAATTATTTTAGTTTGACACATGTTTTAAGGAATATAGATACGTTTTGTGTTTCATTTTATACTTATTAAATGTACAATTGGAAATCTAAATTTTTACCAATTATAAGTAGTATGACGAACGATGTCAGTTAAATATTTGTATTCACTAAACAATTGTCTGTAAGAGTACCGTTAAAATAATCCTAACTAAATAATCCTAGTCCGTATTAAATGTGTTAAAATATATATGTATAAGAAAACAAATTGTAGAGTTATTTCCGATGTTGTATATTTCACTATACTCTTAACCCTTCTTCATTCGGTTAATAGTTCATATATCGTAAAGTTGTACATCATGTTTTAATCGTTAAAGATGACGTTATAAAAGCTGACCCAAAACAGTAATTAAAATAGGTTTTTACTTTCGGATTTTGTCCAATACATTTAGAAGTAAATGATTCAACAACCATATTCCTCCCTTGGGCAATTAAACCAGATATCATAACTCCCTTTACTTTATTTGAAATCCGGTTTACCACAGTGTTTCATAGGCATCAACACTTAATAGGCATTTAGTAATTGCAACGTCTGACGAATTTTTGAGTTAAAATAAATTCACCATTTTGCATGGTAATATAATTACTAGTTTAGTTATTTAATGTTAATTGTTGTAAAAGCTTTCACGATAAAACATGATTATTTTCCGGAAGATGTTTTAATCATAAAATTTAAATAAAAAAAAAAAAAAAAACAATTGGTATAAGTCTATTGTACTTGAAATTTTAAAAACATATTTGTTTGTATTGTGAGGATGTAGTATATATCAAAAGTCGAATTCATAAAAACCGATTCTTAATGAAAATAAATATTAACAATTTAAATTATTGGCAATAAATCCAATTATAATTATACAACAGCCAGTGTACATGTTATGTGACACATGTAACAGTCGTACATGACATGTAACACGTGTCGCATGTAACACATGTGACCCCTAATCTTAGTCGTTGTTACAATAAAATAATTTTCGTGAATGGAATTTTGAACCTAAGCTGAAATTTTAATATATAAAATAAAAATACCACTGACCCACGAACTGATCATAATATCACAAAAACCACAGAACGGATTGCAATGATATTTGGAACATGCCTTCCTCTTGGGTCTTAGGTGCTCATTGAGAAAGGGTTTTAAGTAATTCCATTAGAGCTCCGCCCCACAAGGAGTCAAAGTTTCAATCCTGTGTTATTCTTATGGACATTCACTTTAAATTTGAGCTGATGAATATAAAAACAGCTCATCTTGATTCGTAGTAGTTCCACGGGATAACCACGGGATGCAGCCCATACAACTGTGAGTTTTTATAAATTATTATTTGCGGGGCGAAGCCTGCGGGTACAGCTAGTTTAATAATAAAACAAATAATATATATATATATATATATATATATATAAATAATTTGTCGAGAGGTAAGTGAAGGAATGCAATAACAAGAACAAATATCTAACTTTCATGGATTAAAACTTGTTTTGCCTTTGAACCAGCATTAATTAAAAATTCCTGAAAATCATCACACCACATTCTGTCTTAATGTTTTAAAGTACAATTAGGGTGTTATAGTATTTGAGATAATCTAAATAAATAACTGTATCCTACACATTATACATCATTTCCCTTACAAATTAAAGGTTTGCAAAAGCATTGAGGTCTGTTGAAAATTACTGTACAAACTAATTAAAAAAATTGCCATTACAACGAATTAAATGTTTTAGTTTGATAAAATAGTCTAGTTATTGGAATTAAAACAATTTACATAAGATTACTTTAAACTATTAAATTAACATGTAGTCTACGTGTCACCATTACAACACTGTAAAAATTATAAAGGAAAAATACTAGTTTTGTAATAATTGATTACATTATTTTTTAAAGCAATATATGTATGCCTATAACGCATCCGTATCTGAAATACCTTAATAGTAATTTGTGGAATGATAAATACTCAGTAATTTCTTAACCGATTGTGACGATTTCAAAATAGTCGTCAAATTCAAACATCGTTTTTTATTTAAAGTAGTGCTAAGTAGTTTGAAACTGGACCAAAGCTATTTCAATATTTTATACTAATATTGAGGGCAAAAGTTACCCCTTACATGTTTTTTCCCCTTTAAGAGAAACATAGATACGAATGGGATTTGCAAGCAAAGCAAATTTTTACAGCATTTAAACGTTTTGTAAGCTGAATATAAATAGACAACACACTAATAAGGTGGTAAAGTGCTTGATGCTTTATAAAGTTTAAAATATAAAATATTTTTTGTTAGGTCCACTATTTGCTTTATAAAATGCTATTTTTATTATGAGACTACCTAGAGTTTGTTTTTACAGATAATCAGTAAACTGTAAGCTCAACTGGTTTTCGTATTTATTAATATATTAGTCAGTGATTATTCAGCATAATACAACTAGAATAATAACATAGTTGCATACACTGGAAGTGGATGACTTGATGGTCAGATAGTAAACGAATTTGTAAGGGTAAAGTTACCCCCAGACCTTTTATTACTTGGCATTTGACAAAGACATTTGATTTGCTTTATTAGCGAATTTACCCTATAGGGAAGAAGCTATTATCGTAGACTTGGTAAGACTTAAACCCGAGACTATGATAACTTTTTGTTTTGAGGTCCCCGGATGCCAAAGACACTATTCGTTCAAATTTAACGAATTTGATGAAATTTGACACGAATGTGGATAGTATCATTTGTGACTTTAAGTTCGAAAACCAGATTGATCGGTCTATGGGAAGGGTTTTATGGGGGCTTAAAATTTTCCAAAAGTAATTTTTTTTTAAACTTGTTATCCTATTTTTTTTTAAACTAGATTTTGGTTATTGCCATTTCATAGAGCTTAAAAAAATCAAACCATTTAGTATTTTGAATCATTAAGCTAGGTTTGGTGGTTGTGGATAAAAGTAAAAAAAATTTGTCCACAAAATTGTCCATGTTAATCTTATGGGAATACGGCTTTTAGATTTTCCTCAGATAATTTCACTAAAAACTCCACATTTCTTTCTACCAATCGGTTTAGCTCTAAAAAACAATAATTTTGGTGTTTTAATTGTTGTTTTACGTCCAACCGTTGCAGAGATATTCAAAGTGCTAAACACTGTACGTTGTCCAATGTTATCCTTAAGGAGAATAAATACATTGTTATATTTTGATTATATATGTATGTATGTCGATGAAACTTAGTATGTGGCTTCAACTAGTTGTGGTATATTTTTATATTAGCACAACAAAAATGGTTGTAGTTTATTTTTACCGGTAGCAGCAAACCTGCATACTCGGCCACAATGTTATTCATATGGAGAATAATAAAGTTTTATATCTCCCTTAGTTATGAACCTAAATTAATAAAACTTGGTATGTAGCTTCACCTATCTGAGATATATGTGTAATTGAAAAAAAAACAAGTTTCTTATCTTCCTTTTTGCAGCAAAATCTGCGTACTTAATTATAATGTAATTCTTATGGAGAATAAATAAAATGCTATACATCACTTATTAATGAATGTATTTTTGTGTAACTTGGTAAAAAGCTCTAGGTAGTAGTGATACCGATATATATTCATTTGAAATTCGCATTTGAAATTTGTACGCAGGTTTGCTACGACGGGGGTATTTATTGTAATATTTTATCACAGGTGATTATTAAACATCATTACATGGCTTCTTGCTTGACTGTGACCGTAAACTGTGTAAGATCAATGGAGGAGGTCACGTTCCAACCTTTGTTACTATCTGTCCATCCCTCAGTTCAGTGGTAAACCAATTAGTTTATTGTCTGTATACGACCGTTGTATGTCATGGTCTTAAATTGTGTATTGTATATTACATTTTGTTTAATAATTTAAATAATGTATACATTTATTTGTTGATCAATGCACTTTGATACGTGAGAGGCATTAATATTTGTTTCTATAAATCAAAAGTTTCCCTCGCAGAGCAATCCACCTTGTTACAAGTTGTAACAAGTTGGACCGAGTTGGATGTTGGTGTTTCTTGTTCCGAGAAAGCAAACAACTCACAAGTCCAACTTCACACCTGAACTTGTTATCCGCTCTTTGACTCTACTCTGGACTTGATTGGCTGACGACTAAAATAGAGTAAGTAAATAAATCATGGACAAAATTGAGAGAAATTGAAAATAATAAAAATAGCAATACCGTTTATTTTGAAACTAAATACATTATTGCAGCCGTGATACACATGTTTTTCTAAATTAATTTTCTAGCGTTTATGTATACATTTACGTTATATCAATAATAAGGAGAACTTCTTTCCCTTTATAAAATAGTTTTGCTATATTTCTTTACTCACCTGCCTATATTTTATTGTAGGCTTTACATAAATGAAATTTCACAAATATTAATAACTAATTATACTAACCAAAAGCTAAAAAATCTATTTACATACAAAAATTATCAATGTTCCTTGAAAATAAAATGACTAAATATGTTTATTGCATTATACAACAATTTAAATAATTTCTTTAATAGCATGATACCTGTTACAAAAATGTACAACGCTGAATTTAAAATACTAATGTTTTTAGAAGGCTTTGTAGAACATTCAAAGTAGGTATTTGGAGATTTGTGTTAATTTATTGGAGATATACAATTATATTTAATTAGCAGTGAATGTGACCCCGAACCGGATTCCCCATACTTGGATTTATTTATTATGGAAATAGTCCATAATAATGAAATTCTAACTGTAAGGGTGACTGGTGCGGAGCCCTAAGTTATTTCCAATTAATTGTCTACCTAAATATAATTTTTCAGCTCGATAGTTTTTCGTTGAAACGCAACGTGCAAGTCGACAGATAGACACCTCCTTTCTTTTATAAATATATAGGATAGTATATAATCAAGGATAAACCTAAAACTGAAACAAATTGTATTTATATAAGTACAATTATAGCAAGAACTCATCCAGTTGGAACAAAATGTTTTGGCTTCAACAATAGTTAATATGTTGAATGATTAATTAAAATAATGATGCTATTTTAATCAATGCTGAAAGATAAAGTTGAAATAAATTAAAAATTTATTTTTTTAATATATATATAAAAAAACACATAAGTTCAGATTACCAGGAAGAGAAAAATATCAGTTTCACACGAGTGCACTTGGCTGAAGACATTCTGGAGCTGATCCAAATAACTTGCGGTTGGAACCACATCTTCCTATTTAAAACGAATAATGTAGAACTTAAACTGAAATTTCTGTAACGTGTAAAAGTAATGGAAATCCAATTGGAAAGTATTAAAACGTGAAAATGTTTGTAATACAACAATAACATTATACGAGTGAACAATCGTGTAAATTGGCTAGCTATAACTTCGAATTTCTATATCTATTTTACACATACCGGATTACTTCTAGAATAAAAATAGTTATAACATGTACTGGCTGTAAAGTAATTAATTCCTGGGAAAGTTTGATGTGTGAATATTTGATAACTGTAAATAAAGCAAAGAAAACTATACTATGATTCTTATTAATAAGATAAAAACATATTAAAACATTACTAATATATAATTATTTTGCAACAATGCAGTATAAACTCAAAAAGCGTGTAATTTATTCGTATATACGGTTATGCTAATAAACTCGTTGAATCTTGGTAAAATCTGGAACATTATTTTTGCCAGAATTTCACTTAATTTTACTTGATTTTAAGTGATGATTTACAGACGTCGGTGAATGTTTTATTAAACTAAATCTATTGAAAACCATTAAACTATGTATTTAATTGTTGTTTCCACTCTCACATAATCAAGGCTTCTATAACAATTATTCCAGTTAGCGAAACAAATAACACTTTATTCACTCGCATAACACGAGATCAGGATGAAATGGAATATTTACTGTTTAACCTTTCTCGGCTTCTAAACGTTACAGAAATTTCATTTTAAGTTCTACCTTATTCGTATTTAAATATGAAGACGTGGTTCCAACCGCATATTATTTGCATACAAAGCCAAAGAGATTGGTTGATATCAATCATGTTTTTCGATACCGCTCTTTAGGTGCTTTAGTTTCATTTTTACATCAATAATCTCTACATTTAATTCTGTAAGTGAAATCTTTAAGTAAAAACTGTGGGAGTTTGGCAAATCTCAGGATGATGGGAGACGGCTAAAATTATAGTTCTTGATACCAGGGACTCGGGAAAAATAGCAGTACTTCCAAAAAATTACCAGCAAACGAGAAGTAACGTTAAATACCACCAGTAAGAACAGCATGGGGATTTAAAAACGTCTATTTACATCAAAAACTGCGATTAAGTGCCTCTTTTGTTCACAAACTGGCATGTGTTAAAAACAGATGAGTCACAGTATAGTATTGGAGCAAGGTTAGGGGCTTTGGCCCCTTCAAGTCAACAGTTTAAATACATTTCCTTTAAGTTGAATTTAATAAGAACAAACGTAAATAACTTGTTACCAGGTAAAATTGATTGCTACAATACAAAAAAATTAAAAGTTTTTCTCCATGTACAGTTTACTTCAAACTATTTTGGACTGAAATAGTTTGTTTTTATTCCTTTAATAATTGCATAGTTGTTCTGTTACTTTTGTATTATTTATATAATTTGCTTAGTAAAAGCGTTGTAATGTTTTTAAAATCATCTGTAAGAAAGAGTTTAATGTTTGATTGTAGTAAATAATATATTTTCCCCTAAAAAGTATTATGCACATCACATGTTTAGTTGTGGGTGAAATTAAATTTTACTGACAATAAAACGTTGTAGGAAAAAATTGTGATAAAGATGTAAGGGCTCCAAAGAGTCAGGCAACAGAATTGTGACATTAAATTGAATGTCCTTACCATAAAAATTCCGATTTATTATTATTTTGTATAGGCAAAATAACCAGTGGTTAACGCATGGGCAAACAGTTCATAATCCCTGTCCAAGCTGTCTGTTGCCTAACCATGATTTTCCAAGGACCACCACTGATTTGGCAGTTCGTGGCCATAAAACCATATTGTTTAACAAATTATATAAATAATCCTTACTTTTGAGTCAGGTAGAATTTGTAAATTTTCATTGATATAAACGTTTTCCTTACTTTGAAATCTAATCATGTTGATCAGGATTTTATGGCCTTAAGGAATTATTAGACTGTAAGTTTTATAAGCCATAAACCTGTGTGAACATTTAATTACATAGCTTTTATGTATCTTGTCATGCATTTATTTATAACTAAATCTGTTGGCATGCATATAATCAATTTATAAAGAAAAACTATCCGACATTTAAAAGTATGGGTTGGTTGGTTACCTATTAGTTAACATGATAATCATTCGTATTTTAAATATTTTCGTAATTAATCCATTTCAACTTCAAGAGAACTTCAAGAGAAGAGTCCGTATTGTCGACTCAAACAATGAAGGAGTTCTGATGATTGCACGTAAGGGCTGAACCAATGAGTCAGGCAACAGATTTAAGACTTTAAATTGAGTGTCCTTACCATAAAAATTTCAATTTATTATTATTTTGTATTGGCAAAATAACCAGTGGTTAACGCATGGGCAAACAGTTCATTATCCCTGTCCAAGCTGTCTGTTGCCTAACCATGATTTTCCAAGGACCACTACTGATTTGGCAGTTCGTGGCCATAAAACCATATTGTTCATCAAATTATAAAAATAAACCTTATTTTTGAATCAGGTAGAATTTTCACAAAGTCTTAATGTTCATTTAAATAAAAGTTTTCTTTACTTTTAAATCTAATAATGTTAACAAGGGGTTTTATAGCCTTAAGGAATTATTAGACTAAGTTTTATAAGCCATAAACCGGTGTATGTTTACAGATTAAAAGTAAAGAGAGCAATGAAGCAGAGTATAGACACATAAAACAATAAAAATTGAATTTTGAACATTTATGTATCTTGTCATCTGTGTATTTTAACTAACTCTGTTGGCATGCATATAGTCAATTTATAAAGGGAATGTATCCAAAATTTAAAAGTATTGGTGGATGGTTAACATGGTAATCTTTCGTATTTTAAATAATTTCGTAATTAATCCATTTCAAGAGAAGAGTTCGTATTGACAACTCAAACAACGAAGGAGTTCTGATGATCGCATGTAAGCTCAGTACAACACTAATTAGTACAAACTCAGCCAATACAGTAGACGCCACACAAAACCACAATAATCACTCAGCCAGGCGTTGTGGTGATGCCAACTTTGCACTTGTACAGCTGGTTCATTATTCAAAGTTCTACCAACTTTGCAAACCAACAACTGGTTCATAATTTTCAGTTTTGTGGCAGTCTAATAAGGTAAGAGTCGTGAAACTCGTACGTGAGTAAATTATGAGTCGCCTGGAACTCACAAGCGAGTCTTAAGGTTGGCTGCACAACTAATGCAAAAACACTAGCGATCCTGGTGGTTGGAAACACAAAAATGCCTGATTCCAGGCCACCATTTTGGGTAGGGCAGTTTCTTGGCGTCAAATATTATAATGTACTGTCATCTGCCACTGCGGAAGTAAACATGGTACTGGTTGTAGTTGCACCACCAAACGCTACAATCCTTTCGTACGAAAACTTAGAAAGCATAGTTTTAAGACTGTTATATAATACTGTAATTTTACCTATAACATTGGTTAAAACTATGCAGGATTTTTTCACCTGTATTAGACAACAGACACAATTTAAGACTGTCAAACTGTTATAAACAAAGGGAAATTAAATACCAAAACAATATTGCTGTATAAAATAATATAGCTTATAAATTATATTATATTGTACATATTACTATGTATATTTTAACGGGCTTCACTACTGTTATACAAATAATTACTAAACGAGTTTTATTTGGGATTTAATCAATACAGAAATTGATATTCAAATATTTAAAGACGGTAATATACGCACAATATTAATGGAATAATTAATTAAATTATTTTCTTTATTTTGTCATAGATTTTGTCATAATAAATTGTCTACAGATTAAAGATAATACAATCTTCTTCTTGACAAAGCAATTACAATTCCTTGTATATACGTAGGCATATTAAAATTGAGACTTTTTATCGTTTAAATCTACATTAAATACAAAGAGCACTATTGCTATTATATGTCTGAATATTTATTTCTAACCACAATTAATGACACAATTGATGACTCAGATTAATTTTTTGTTTTAAAAACATTTTATATTAATTGCATTTGCTTAATATTAAGATTAATGCATTAGTTTTATAATATTTGGATGGATTTTACATGGTTTACATTTGAGCATAAATGGACAATAAAAGCAAATAGTGTATCTTCCAAATTTTATTAATATCCCTATTTTTGAAGTTTGCAATGATAACTTTTGTGTTTTAATTATGTTCGTAATTAATCCATTTCAAAAACAGAGTTGAAATCGTCTACTCAAACAATGAAGGAGTTTCAATGATTGCACGTATGCACATCACAACATTAATTGGTACAAACTCCGCCAATATAGCAGACGCCACAAAAATACCAAAATAATTACTCAGCCAGGCGTATTGTGCTGCCAACTTTGCAAATGTACAGATGATGCATCATTCAGACTTCTACTAACTTTGCAAATGAACAGCTGTTCATAATTTAGAGTTTTACAACTGTATAGTATAACTAATAGCGTAGACTCGTACGTAAGTAAATAATGTAAACCTGGGAACTCACTAGTGATCAACACTGTTGGCGGTGTTTAAAAAACTGCGTTTATATTAGATATTATCTGTTAGATAGGCTTTATTCGTTTCACGTTTTGAAAGCTTGATATTTTTACTTATTTTAATGCATACTATTTTTGTACATATCTTCATCCGCAAATCTAATAAATTTTGGCTACAATGGTTGGCCACAAGCAAAGAATTCAAATGTAGTATTATTAACTGGATTTTCAATATTTACAAGGGTACTAATATAACAATGCCACTCTACATATTCCAAATATTCCCCTCCCACCAAACAAGTATTGCCACCCCCTGAGACGTGGTGGTGTTTCGTTGCCTTCCAAACGTAAAGCATTTCTTGTAAACGTGACTTGAATTGGGAACAAAAACTTACATAGGCTACACTCCTCTATATTACCAAGTTGCAATACACTATAAACTCTTACAAATTCTTCTGGTATAAATACTCTGAATTAACTCCTTAGTTTGATGTGACGTTAACAAAAGGGAGTCAAAAATATTTTCAAGAAAAATATGCACAACTGCCGAGGTGATTTATTTTAGTTTGTTGTTTAACAACTTAAGGAATGGAAGGATAGAAACTGTAAAGCAGTAAATAATTCATGTTCTCCTGATATTCGTGGTTTAAGGAATAATACATTGCTGCTTGAAATAACATTGAAACTAAACTTTAAAATGCAATTGTGAGAAGAACAATAAGGCTATACAAAAGTCTGTATTACTCTTTAATAATTTACATTTATCACATATAGAAATTAAAAACTATGAAATGAAAAACTTAAGGTCATAATAAAATAACAATGCCCATATAATAAATAAGTATCGTACATTTATTATAGGTAGAGATATTTGCATTACTGTACCTTAAAACTAGCTTATTTTTGCCATATAAGGTAAGATTTCATTGTAATAATTTATAAAACACTCGTATTAAATTAAAGTTTGTTTTGATTGTTCTATTATCAGGAATTTGGTGTTGCTTGTTTTTGGGGGGATTAGGAGGCCCCGGCATAGCCGGCTAGGCACGTCTCCCTTTGGGATATTAGGAAGCCACTAGAAAGAGAGAAAAGAGGAATGGGAAAGATGGTAGGACGGGGTCAGTCTGACTCGCTCCGGAAAAGGAGAGAGAACCTTGTCTAGCTCCCAGGCGGTGTGGGTGACATATCTCCAGGACGAATAACCCTCTAACCCAAGTCCGCCTAAGACCACCAGTTAAGGACCGCCATCGCAGAGAGCTCTCAGGGGTCGAGTGTCCCCAGGACAATTAGTCCCCCAGCCCAGTAGACCGGAGACCGTCGGATAAGGGCCCTTCCTCCCAGGCACGCGTCCCATGCTGCAAGGAAGATCCACTACGCCCTCCAAGGACTTGGACTAGACTGGGTATCCAGGCTCAACTGGAGTCAAGCCCCCAGAAGAGACAAGGAGGAACCAAGGAAGGGAAGTTAGTGACACTGGATTACCAAAAGACTTACCAATACTGTGACAGCTTCATTTTGATGTACCCAAAGTCGACCTCTGTACAAGTATAGACCAGTCAGAGAGCCGTCGAGGGCCATCAGGAATCTTATATTTAATTCATCAAAACAATTGCAAATTTTTAGCATTTGCTGTTGAAAATATGTTACTAATTTTTTTAAGAAAAAGAACAAAGAATTATTTTATATGAAGTGCCTCAAAGTCAACTTATCACTTATGACAATGTAATACCCCCGTCGCATCAAACCTGCATACTCGGCGAATTTCCAATAAATAAATATGTGACTCACTACTACATAGAGATATTTACCAAGTTTCACAAAAATACATCCATAAATAAGTGTACTAAGTGTGCTGTATATAGTATTTTATTTATTCTCCATAAGAATAACATTAGGGTTGAGGACGCAGGTTTGCTGCAACGTGAAAGATAAGTAATGTGTTTTTTTTGAAATTATTAATACAACTGAACCAGGTGAAGCTACATACCAAGTTCTATTAATGTAGGTTCAAAATTAAGGGAGATATACTACTTTACTTATTCTCAATATTAATAACATGGGGGCTGAGTATGCAGGTTTGCTGCTACGGGGAGTATAAAAAAACACTTGTTTTTTGTGCTAATATCAATATACCACAACTAGGTTCAGCCACATACCAAGTTTAATTAATATACATTCATAAATAATCGAGATATAGAATTTTATTAATTCTCCATAAGGATAACATTGGACAACGTACAGTGTTTAGCACTTTGAATATCTCTGCAACGGTTGGACGTAGAACAACGATTAAAACACCAAAATGTTGTTTTTGTTGAGCTAAATATATTAATAAATATAAATGTGAAGTTTTTAGTAAAACTATCCGAGAATAATCTAAAAACCTTTTTCCCATACGATTAACATGGGACACGTTTTTTTGGATTTTATCCGCAACCACTTAACCTAGGTTAATGATTCAAAATACTAAATTATTTGTTTTTTTAAGCTCTATAAAATGGCTATAACCAAAATTGAGTGTTTTAACATTTTGGGGTCAAATTTGCAAAAAACCGATTTTTGGACAATTGTAAACCCCCATACAACCCCCTTCCCATAGTGCGATCGATATGGTTTTCGAACTTAAAGTCATAAATGCTACTCTCCACATTTGTGCCAAACTTCATCAAAATCGGGTGTTTTTTCAAAATTTATCGCGGTAACGGACACGCACATATATATATATATATATATATATACGTATATATATGTATACATATATATAAGTTTGGACGAATAGTATTTTTGGCATCTGGGAACCTCAAAACGAAAAGTTATCATGGTCTCGGGCTTAAGTCTTACCAAGCCACCTACGGTAATAGCTTCTTCTCTATAGGGGAAATACGCTAAAATTAAGCAATATTCCGCTAACTTTATTTTCCTAGAGTGTAATAACTTAATTTACTTGAGATAGTAGTGTTTGTAACCTTTCATAACAAATACCCATTAATAGTACATTCCAAGTTTGCATTATTTTATTATTTACAACTATTTGAATTTGTTTATATATGTTTTATTGTTTATTGCTTTATAATGAAATTACCAAGAATCACTCATCATTAAAAGATGTAAGTAATAAACTTACACCCTGTATGTCCTATATTTATAAACATGATAATATACTATCAGTACGCTAAAAGTAAGCCAGTATGTATAAAACTGTATAATTCACATTATGTGTTTAAGTTTATAACATGTTATGTTACGTCATCAGAGACTTTGAATATTTAACTGCTTATTGACAAGCATTGATACCACAATTTAATGTTTAATGTAAGATGTATCATCGGCTAGCCATTACTTTCACAGGTATATAAATATATTTCTCTTTAAATTCGACATTATTCATATTTAAATAAGAAGTCCTGGTTCCAACAGCAGGTTATTTGGATCATCTCCAGAACATCTTCAGCCAAGGGCTCTCGTGTGGAACTGATATCGTCTTATTTTTTGGTAAACTGAACTTGTACCAACACAATTATTATTTAAACAATTAAATGTAGAAATTATTTTCAATTCAGTGTCAGCTATTCATTTAATTATCACCATGAGTGCCCAATACAAAATTCAACGAAGGATAATTTATTGTTCTATACAACAAATTTGTTTTCGCTAAATAAGTTAATTATTGTTGGTTTCATTATAGTTTGGATAATAAAAAATAATTATAACGGTACAGAACACAACGCTTTAGTATGATAGTAATTAACACTAAAATTCTAGCTGATTTTCTTATCATCTACAAAAACATGAAAATTGAACGATAAAACTACGTAACTAATAATAATAAATGAGGGTGATTGAACTTTGTTACACATAAACAATGTTAATTCCAATTTAATGTTAGTTATTATATGGCTCCTCACTGAAGACAAATGTAATCTGTTAGTTTTAGACATGTTAATTCTCGCTGACAGTAATGCTTTGCATTAGAAGCTGTTGTATCGTCAACACAAACTTTGCATTATATTGTTGGCTCGGGGAATATTAATTAGTACAGGATCAAACAATGAAGAGGATTCCACACTGAACAGCATCATTGCTCAGCTCAGTGCTGCCAACATTTCAAATGTACAAGCTGGTTTGTCATTAACAGTCGTACCAACGTGAAAACATTATGTGCAAATGCACCCCCTAACTATGCATAATATTACTGATTACTAAATACAGGGAATGATATACAATATGAAATGTCGAACTAAAGACTAATTATTTAGGATCTAAATTGTTCCTCAATTTATAGCTACATAATGTGAAAATGATACAGATTTTTCTTGTAAATTTTGTAATTCGTTTACTTTATATTTATACAAACTACTTATTGCATATATTACTTTCGCGATCACTGTGATGCCACAAACCTGCTCAGTTAAATGCATACATCTGAGCAAATAGGTATCTATTTAAAATCAATTTCAATTATAAAGTTAAGGTTGAACTGTTCCATAAACAAATTATATAAGTTTTCTTTTAATATTATCTGAAACAAATATCTTATTAGTTAAATTATTATAAACTGAAATGAAATAATCGTTAACGTTTTTTTATTCTCTATTTCTATTATAAATTCCACAATAAATTGTATTACATTTTGTTTCATTTACTTCTAATCCATCAGTAATCATTACTCACCACATAATAATGCCATTAAAACAATATTTAACATAGTTCCTAATTTCAAATAGCATTTACTTAGCGTTTATACCTCGTAGTATCAGAGGAATTCTATTAAGGGATGCATTATACACAGTCGATATAGTCTCATTGGTTACTATCGCATACCCCAAAAGCTTTGCGTCTGAATCACTATTCTGAAGATAATAAAGCCATTGATGTTCCGGATGGATTACATTTGTGATTAGAAGTGTAAAATTAATCCAAGAACTGCATCTATGCAAATTTATTAACAAGACAAAATTACTGGCTATAAGGTTCCTATATATTTTTCTAATGTAGTAACAAACAAACATTGCACTTAAATGTATTTATAATTAATTGAATTCACTTTAAAACTCCGTATATATTACTTCCTGCCAAAGAAGTATTGAAAAATACTCACTGAGACATTGCGATATTTGTGTCTTTTAGTTCAAGCGTAAAGTATTATTGTAAACATGTGTTAAACTGGAAATACAAAGTTGTTTCTTTTAGTATTCCATGAAATGTAATAAATACGTATAAACCCAAACTTAATAATTACACTTTTGCTTCCTATAAACCATGTCACATCTATAATACTTACATTTAATAATTATTACTCGTCTAAAAATACTTTAAAATCCATCATTAAATGTGCTTTCTTAAAAACAAAAGGATTTTTTTATTTTTCTAGACCACGTGCTCGTAAAATTTAGGCTGTTAAAAGTTATTTAACATTTTTCAAAGTATTGTGCACTGCTGAGATTGCGATTTATGGCAATAATAAAACCAAATAAAAGCAAGACTTTTGAAATAAACTGTTCTTAATTTATAAAATAATACAAGTTTGTATATGCAATAAGATGACATGTGATGAATAGTGTTTCAGTCACTCATGAATACAGAGCAAATTTAAGTTACATTTTAATCATGTATTATTCAAACCAACAAAAAACCATCACAACAGTTTTAATCCTAACACATTGAAATCCTTACGGCCAAGCCTATCGCATGAGATTTATTTTACGTTTATATTATTTATATTGATTCTTTAGTATCATGTTGTTATAATTTAATTGTTGAATTGAGGGTATTTATAAAATTAAAAATTTGTTCCTCCATAAGCTGCATCAGTATATTTAATTATAAACCATAGCTACTCTCACATCTATAAGTAAAAAATAGCGTATCGAAGTTAAATATAGGTATTTATTAATTAATTAGGTAAATACAAAAACAGAATATTAGGCTCTTTTTTATTTTAAATTTCAAAGAAATGTTAATAAAAATTGAGATGAATTATAAACAGGCTTCTCAAAGTCATTTAAACATAAAGGCCTGAAGAGTGTTTGCTAGGAAATTAATATTGACTGAAGGGCTACCAACTTGTAAAATCAACAGGTTCTATCTGACTTGAGCACGTGAAAAAGAATAAATTGCATTTATTTAAACTCGTTCAGTTTTGAGGTATTTCAGAATATGGGTATGAAATAAATTGTTTGCGTTAGAGAGGTCAATGTTATAAGTAGTTACAAGCAAATTTGTTTCTGTCAATTTAACAAGCTAAAAAGAAAAATAACTAATACTTGATCTTTGAAGTTCTCCAAAAACATGTATTTCACTAATATTTTCAATCCTATATTATTTAGAAATATATTAAGTGGTACAATATTATATAAATTTATAACCTCATGTCAAGAGCCACAAGTACCACTTACAGATGACTGCTATTCAAATGTCTGACAAACATCAAAATGAAAACGATTCAGTTTCAAACTTAACTTTCAATGTCCCCGTCAGCAATCTCACCCCTCATTATTTCTATTGAACTGCTGACGTTGTTCGGATCATCAGATTGTTATCACTCGGTCAGATTCCTGATTACAGATTACGGATTCTACCACAGTTTAAAAACCAGAAAACTTTTAATTAATTTCTTGGAACAGTTTGATAAACTAATACTTCTGTTCAATGTAATGCTAGTGATAATACTAAAAAAGTTGTATTAAAAATGTTCCTTAAATGTTTCTCACATCGCTTTTAAAAGTACCATCTATATTTATTTCAATATTTTATTCAAACATATTTTAATCTGTGGTTCAGAAAAAAATATATATATATAAACACTATTTGAAGGTGTTTTACACTAAATTTTCACTTTATAATGTACTATGTATTATTTGGTACGTGTGGAAGATAATGGAATGGATTTTATTTAGGTAATGGAACCCCTACAATATTCATGTTACGTGTAGAAGTATATCTTTAAGATTTAATACCAACACACCGGTGTACCTTAAAATTAGGATTTAGTTAAAGATAAGTTACATGTAAAATTTGCCCGGAATAGTACGCATTCAAAAATATTAAAGCATTATTGTGAATTAACCATATTTTGCATTTACAAAATCATTAGCACACCCGTGACGTCATCAACTGATATTTTTCGCAGAGATAAACAAAAGTGTTATAAATCTGATTAACCAATCTTTGAAAGAAAAAATGGCAAAAAATAAAATAGTTTGCCATTTTTTATTTCAATCAGATTTAAAACACTTTTGTTTATCTCTGCGAAAAATATCAGTTGATGACGTCACGGGTGTGCTAATGATAGCTTCCATTAGCCTGATGGATCTGCTGTCTCGGGTTATCAACGAATGTTATAGGGAGGTGGGTTATGTATTGGAAAATACACTGGTAAATACAATACATTAAATAAGTACAGTGCCTAAACCATCCGAGCGCACGCGAGTCTGTGTTTTGTGTTTGGTGTTCAGTGTTTTTCTTGTGCCATGTGTCTATTTATTAGACCAGATTTTAAAATTTTAACGATGACTTCCAGACTGAGACTTTTAACACTTTCAGCTTGTTATTCTTCAGTTGTTAACTACGGGATCATGGCGCAAAGGATCGTCGAAACCAGGTTGTAGGCATCATCGCAAACATTTCAAACTGGAGACGACTAGGGTAATTTAAAACCAAGAATATAGGGTAAATACAAATTTAAAAAAACTTGTTTTCTTTATTTAATAAGCAAAATATTCTAATTTTAATAATTAACATATATTTATTGGTTTTCCAAATGATTTGTTGTATCCTAAAAAAACTTTAGTCAAACCTACCAATTAAAATGTAAGAAAATGATTCGTAATTTAATTTACATAAACTGAATGGTATGGAGAAGTGCAATGGTTTTTAAATGTAATTTTAATTTAAAAACGAAATCTGAAGTTATTCTAGTAAAAACATTTTATTTTTAATATTTGCAGATGATATTTTTTAAATAAAATTTCTTCCAGATGAGCAATACAACTTAGAATCCCTCTAATTATTTAAAGATATATTCTGAATGTAATAAAAGTAGAAATCATAATGAATATATAGTGATATTAGAAACAAATTCACAACAAAAACTGATATTTTCCTTTGTGAATCTCCCATTAATTAAATCCATTTAAAAATATAACAAAAATAAAAAATAAACGTAAATGTAAATCCTATGCATAAAATATATAACAAACAAATAATTAAGTATTACTTTAAAAATATGCAGAGATCAGATTCTAACCTACAATACGATGAATTCCCTTACAAATCGGCTGGCACTTACTTTTTAACACTGTTCATTTCTTATGGTGTGAATACGAAATAACAAATTTACATACATGTTTAATTTGTTATTGATTGCTGATAATATTTTGTTTTACACACTTAAACTGAATATTTTATTCCGTATTTACCTTTTTATAACTTATTTGAAGTACGAAAAAAAATTAGTTATAATTCAGCTTCAAAATGACACAAATGTATCACGTAGACATTAATTTTAGTTCTCAAGTTGGCTACACTTTTCCAGTCGATTTATCGCCCCCAACAGGTTGGCAAGACTGGTACCAGCTGGCAGCGTCTGGTTTCCTGTTACGTTACTTTATGTTGTGATCGATTGCTAAACAGCTTTCTAAAACCAAAACATAATTGACACCAAAATACAGTTTCTTTAAGCCTTCATGAGAACAAAACGCTTACACTACTAGAGCACAGAATATGTGTACTTTTAGTACACATTATTTTGTATAAACTGTTAATTTTTTTTTTCTTGATGAGTAGTTTTTTGTGTGATTTGTGTATATTTACCATGTTTTTAATGTGGTTAATTACTTACAAAGCCTTAATTCGGTTTAAATTTAACAAGTGTTTCATTCAATGTTTTAAACCATTTTAATACAAATAAGTTTTCAGTAATTAGTTCATTTCAAGGTTTATGCGAAATAGATACATTTTAAAATATAAATTATGATATATTTAAATTAGATGGACAATAAGATATATGATTTATGATATGGCATGTTTTATACAATTTGTTGTATAAGTGTACAGTTGGCAATCTTCAGGCAATATTTCACTGCTAAGAGGTTGGCACACTGTAGAGCAGCTGTTACAAGCAATATTTCCAAAGAAGTTATGTCAAAAATGATTTGTGATTCACCATTTGCAGCTTATTACTGATATGAAAAGTATAGACTTTATACATACACCAAAAATAATAATGTTAATAGATTTATACATTTTAATAAACAAATAACTACCTGCTTTAATTTGAATTGTTTTTGTATGAATATGTGTACAAACACAAGGTGGTTTATGCTGTATCCGTTGAACCCAATTTTTACTTAAATCATTACTCCTACATTGTAGATGTCTGTCACAATGTTATACTAATGTCTAACAATGTATCAGAGTGTTGTAAAAAATTCCATAACCAGTCTACCTATATACTTAATTTTGGCCCAGTAATTCTGACACACACTGAAACATATTTTATATGTTAAATTAATTAGTCAGGCATTAAGACTGAAATAAAATTTAAAATATCATTAAGGATAGCAATTTTAATGTGTAAGATAAATTAAATTGGTAAAAATAATTTTTTGTCCGTATAATTTCCAAGAACACAAATTTTAAATTATAAAATATAGTTTGATACATATGTTTTTGTAAAGCAATAGATACTACAATTGTATATATGAATAAATACCATTGTTTAAACTACTTGATATAGACCCATTATCAACTTTAAACGTATAATGCATTATTAACTGGCAGATACACAGAGCGATGTAAATGTATGGTGTTTTATTTTCTAACAATTTATCTGGGGTGATCGCGTTGGGCCGCTACGGCGGTCGGCCGGCTCCTTAATGAGTAAAACCTTGCTAGCCAATGAAATCACACACAATGCTACACGTGAATCATCATTGGTTAGTGTAAAGTTCATTGATATGGTAACCAAACTGGCAGGGAGCAGAAACACAGTTGACAGTACGAGTGCCATCTTCACAGATTGAAATACATAGATAAAAAGAAAAAGAAAAACATTACACTTATGAAACTCTCTCTCTGAAAGTTCCATTAAAAGTCGTGTGTTTCTGATATGTAAGTTGATATCCTGTTGATAAAAAACTGGATACAGTTTGTAAAAGTTTTTTGATTAATATGTTTTTATTCCTTAAAATAGGTTGTTACTGAGAACGAATCGTGGTGAAATTTGAAAATCGTAAGTTAGCCTAGACGATTCAGTCACATGGGGGAGACATCGTAGGCTATTTTGGTATTTTGGAATTAAAATAATATATATTGAGCTTCCTTAAACACATTTATATGTAACACAAAATATTTTTTACAATTTAATGGACAAGAAATATTTCAATTGTAAATCCGGTAGGTTAAGACTGTTAAGAGTATTCAAAAACAGAAACACTGTTTGGCTTCAACGGCCGAAACATAGCCTGTCTTTTCTTTTCATTCTTGGTTTGATCTTTTACGACACGATAGTCTTCCATCGTATTTATAGTTTTAATAGACACAGGTAAAATAAATATATTATAAGGTACTAAATTATGAAATAATTTACGTTTTTACTCAACATTTAGCCTACTTGATGACTTATCCTAGCTTACAATGCAATAGCCTACCTTGGGCTACAGATGTTTATTAACCTGACACGTTTGTAACTTAATATATAAATAATTTACTGTCAAAATTTGACATCGAATATTTAACAGATTAAAGTTAATTTGTTAATTTTTGAATTAGGGATTGAACCCGTGCCGTCGGTATTGAAAGTTTTTTCGGTTCCGCCTCAGCCACAAGGTATTTAATGGTTAATCCACCAAAGGAACATATTACGCAACTCTTTTCCTTCTCACTGACAGCCAAAAATACTACCTATAGAGGATTTTCTTCTTTGTACAGTATAAACGGTTTTAAGGAAATGGACTCACCGTTCACTCCAAGAATAATTCCAGTTTAACTTGTTCTTTGAACGCAACCCTTTTGCTATATTAACACAGGTTACTTATAACCAAGACTTCATTGTTACACATTCTTAGTTTATGAAACGATCATCCATAATACCGATATGGATTCTTTAATAGCTTTTAGATTACCGTAACTATTAACGAGTTCGCACGCAGCACGCTGACGTGAGGGAAGTGAATTTCCACATAAAAACTTTTAAAACTCAAAATCAGTGTAAAAACATACATTTGTCCAATTTTTATCGAAATCTGAAAACATTGATTTTTTGGCTGTTCTGATACTCCTGGTTTCATTTACTTGCAAAGCTGGGAATGCAATTTTGCGCATTATAAGGTTAGGAGAAGGTCCAGTTAGGCTTGAAAGTAGGCGTGAGGTTGCTGGGGGTAATAAAAGTACTCTAACAAAGGAATAACAGGCTTTTCTAGTGTAAAACTCCCATAAGAACGTACTGTGTTTAGTCGATACACATTTTCTTTAATAACTCGGTAAATATTTATGCTAGAATGACGAAAGAAGGCTTAAAACTTTTGCCTTTCTAATTCCCATCTTGTTACATGCATTAATTTTACATCTGGGGCTTTTCTGACCCTTTTTGGGCCCATAAACTCGAAATTTGAAAGATTAATCTCCAAAAAATGAGTTTAGAGTTTTCCGATTGTTTTGCCCAAAGAACTTGTCCAACAGATTATAGAAAGGAACGTCCCTACCAAATTTGAAGTAAATCGGACAAAAAATGCGACCACTAGAGTGCATACACACACATATATATATACAACAGATACCAATTAATGAAATATGAGCAAGCCCATCAAATTGTTTTAAAAACAAGAAATCCAATGGGGCTTAATCTGAGATAAGACAAATTTGGTATCCCCCAGAAACTGCCCCTATAATAACTTTTTCAAGAACAGCTGACAGCTGACTTTTTTACATTTACATTTTACTTTTATTTATATTTTTATTATTATGTGTTAGTTTTAATTTTCTGTTTTTAAGTATTTTCTTCCTGAAGAAGAGGGTATAAACTCATCCGAAATATAGAAGGAAAGCTTACAAGTGTTGTTTTTTAATTTACACTTTTAAAAGTATATATACATACAATTTTGAACGACCCTCCAAAACGTGTTCAGGGGGTCACGTTAGGAACTTCTATGGTGGTCCCGGGCTTAAGTTTCACCGTGCGGGTCATGCTAATAGTTCACTTTCCAAAGTAAATTCACTAATAACAAATTCATAACATTTATGGGAATGTTTTTTGTCTGACTATAGGCTATACCGTTTAGACACGATTAACTTACGAGTATAATTTGGTCAAAACCCTTCCCATTAATAATTTATTACTATGAAGAAAGTCTGAAAACTCGTTAGTTAACAAATAAGACGTAATTTCGATTTACGTGGTTTAAAATACCTGATAAAACGCAGTATACTGCGGTTAAGATTTAAATTCCTTAGGCCTACTCTGCTCACTAACAATATCTATTAAATAACAATAAAATGTCTAAAAACCGGTACGCAAAGTTTAAAAGCTGGTCCGCAATGCTTGTAAACTGGTCCGCAATGTAAAATATGTCTTATATTCACTAGTATTTAATTGAATATACTAATTTAGTACATGTGTCACAACTTTATTAACATTGACAGATAAACTAAACATTATACACGAATAATGCAAATATTTACCCTGTGATATTTCAGTTTGCCATTTTAACGATATTGGTAGATCTGATGCTCAGCGCTGTCACCTTTTGAATGAAGACGCCTCAACCGCAAGGTGCCTTAGCCGAGCCCGCTCTGATTGGTGGAACCGTTTTGGCGCCGGCTTGAGACTACAGCCGGCCGACCGCGATACCGGCCGAATGGCACGCCCCCATTTATCTTTAGGTAATGTTTGATCAAAATTATATATTGCATATTAAACTGTAAAACAATTGTTTTGCACCTATACGTTATTCAAAACAAAAACATAATTAGTTTTTAGCGAATTTCCCCTATAGGGAAGAAGCTATTACCGTAGGTCTCATGGTAAGACTTAAGCCCGAGACCATGATAACTTTTCATTTTGAGGTCCCCAGATGCCAAAAACACCATTCGTTCAAATTTTTATATATGTATATATGTATATATATATATATATATATATATATATATATATATATATATATATATATATATATATATATATATGTGTGTCCGTAAGCACGATAACTCTCGTAAAAAAGGTCCGATCTTAATGAAATTTGGTACAAATATGTAAAGTACCATTTATTTGAACGAGTTCGAAAACCAGATGAATCGCACCATCCGAAGGGGGGTTTTTGGGGGGTTTTGTACCCCAAAAGATGTGTTTTTGGGGGTTTTCACAGGTAATTAAAATTTAAATCAAATTTTAATTTATACCATTAGGTTGAGCTTAAAAAAACAAACAATTTGGTATTTTTATCATTGCTCTACGTCAATTGGTTACCGAGATATTGAAAGTGCTAAACACAGTACGTTGTCTAATGTTATTCTTATGGAGAAAAAGAAAAATTGTATATCTCGCTTATTTATGAACATAAACTGACGAAATTTGGTATATGGCTTCATATGGTTGTGGTTTATTGTTGTTTGCACAAAAAAACTATTTTTCGCCTATGGTTCCTGTAGCAGCAAACCTAGGTACTCGGTCCCCATGTTATTCTTATGGAAAATACTTAAAATGTTATATATCGCTTATTTATGAATGTATATGGATGAAACTTGGTATGTGACTTCACATACATGAGATCTATTGTTATTTGCATAAAAACCCATTATTTTGTGTGCCTTGTTGCAGCAAACCTGCGTACTCATCCCCAATGTTATTCTTATGGAGATTAATTAATATTTTAAATATCGCTTGTCTGTGAATACATTTCTTACGAATCCTGGGAAGTGTTTTAATGTGTTATGTTATATGTTCATTCGAAATTCGCTGAGTATGCAGGTTTGCTGCGACGGGGGTATTTTTACCTCTAGGAGCTCTAAAGTAATCTAAACAGTATCAGAATGTGCTACAAAAACGCGCAGTAAGAACAATGCTTCTTAGACAAACGCCATTACTCTTAAATTAATTCAACGAACGTTCCAAACTGTAAAAGAAACAAAGAAAGTGTTATAGAGAAATATGGACGAAGCGTGATGGCAATACGAAGATGAGGTGGGTTTCAATTGGATCTTACGTTGGCAACGTCAATACACACTGCACTATTATATTTATCTATATTGTTTATTATAATAATAAAACAAAATATTTCGGAGAATAATTATTTTAATACTAATAAAAGTATATTATTGATGATATATGTTTTAATTAGGCAACATATACTAGTTTTTTTTTTCCAAGTACTTGGGATAAAAATTATAATAAACTCGTTTGGTATAATAGTATGCAAAGTATTTATTTAGATCCAGCTGAGTAATGAAATAAGGAAATATGTGTCTAGCATCCTCGGCTTCCTGTATAAGATTTATATTTGGCCACCATTGTGTCGAAATAAATTATTTAATCACATCTGTGATGAATGGATTTGGTTTTATGGTGTCCGTTCAATTACTACAAAGCAATTGTTTGCAAAGTTAAATTCCAATATTTAATGTATATATTTTTTTAACGAGTATAACTGTTATCGAAGGTTCTATAAACACATATTTGTACGGTAATATTTTTGTATTTTAATCCATTAAACATAAATGTAATGTCTATATCAAAAACGAATATACCGTGTATTATGAAAATCGCTATTTGCGAACTTTTAATTTAGGCTTTCTTTTCTTAAAGATTTTGTACTGCGAATCATAATACCACAATGCATTTGTTAGTACTAACTAGCCAATACATTGTAGTAAAGTATACATAAATGTCATAGTTCTGGAATTTAGAAGCTGCTATACTTTATACTTAGTCACTCAATTCGTAGCAATACTATTATTTAAGTATAATATGTTTTAGATTTGGTTAAAGCAATGTAAATAATACTCCTTAAAGTAGAGTAAACATATCTTTACGTTTTAACAAAACTGAATATATTGACATATGGTATCGTTTGTTTTGATTAGTATGCAACAATACGTCATGGACCATATACTAGTGATATTTTATAACCTTACGATAAATCTTGATACGTATGTATAACTGATTATTACTGAAGTCATAGATACAATTGGGATTTTGCTATGGCACACCAATATATAAATAGTGAATTGGATAACAAGGTGACTCCCATTACAAGAAGATACATTTGAATTGATTATTCCTAAACGGGTAAATTATATAGAACCTTCCATACTATAAAGGTTTATCTTCCTACTGAAACAGTTAAAAGGCTGATAATGATTTAAGGTGTGAACCATATTATTATATTATTAGGTGTATTGCTAGTTAAACTACTAACTATGTCACTCTACGGTCACTTCACTCTGTACGGTACAATAGCAAGCAAAAAACCACATATAGCTTCCGTAATTAAATAAAGTGGTCGTTGACCATACAATTAAAACACAGTACAATTAATTTGACTTCGATATTTTTTTCAATGGAAACTAACAAACAAACTGTTAATAATTCAAAAGCTTTGAACATCTTGATAACTTAGGTGTGACATTTTATGGAAGGGAGTGGCTTACGGCTTCAGTGGTAACGGAAAAATATCGGGAAGTAAATAAAACAGGGCTACCAACATATGTATTAATGAACAAAGTCTTTAATCTGAAGTACATAAAAAATATAAAAGCCACAAACCATAATTACAATTAAAAAGAACTGAAACTAAATGTGTTTTTGAAAAGAAGAGACATCTTCAATATTAAAATAATTCCTTGATTATTGTTCAATGATTTTAGGCCTCTATTACTATTAATTACTTTACATATTTAGTACCAATCGAAAACTTTTACCCATAAAATGTGTTTTTTGAGGGTTTGTAAAACATTCACAGAAAGGGCTCAGCCCCAATTGGGTTTTTAGGTTATAATGTTAATCTATGGAGTTATATTTTATGTAGTCAAACAGATGTGATATAAAGATTAAAAACCACGTGTCCTCATGTCATGCAGAGAACGGAACAACTGCGAGTAAAACATTAAAATTTATATTAAGACAAATCGTTAAATAAGTGCAAAGTTGGCAATCCTGCAAAGCAATATTTCATGGCTAAGAGGTTGGCACACCGTTACGTCGAGCAGCTGGTACAAGCGGTATTGCCAAATTAGCTTTTATCAACAATGATTTGCGGTGCACTGATTTATTTTCACTTCATTGATCTTAGTTAAGAATTCTGTAAATAATAAAGATGTAAAATGTGGTCGTAAAATAAAAATAACAATAACCATGCATTATTATCATTTCAAGTAGATTCAAGATTCAAGACCCTAATTAGCCATCAAGTAATACATGATTACACGGACTAGTATAATTTATCATATTGAACAGTAGGTAGTTTGTATACTCCACTCCTAATAATTAGTGGCCGAGTGAATCTACTTTGAGTAAAATCTTCACGTTTTGGGGAGGATTAGTATTTTACCCAGCCCAAAATAATGTACTATATTATAAGGAGTAATGTTCTGTGGAGTGTGATCATGGTGGTGAGTAAGTGCACAGGCATTTACGGAGTTTAACAAAGACGACCGAACGGCCAAAAAATCCTCAGTAATATGAAACTTTAAAAAAGAACAGCTAAGCAAAATAGTAATAAAAACTGTAAAACTATTATTGTATATATTAATATACTTTGGAATTGATTACAAACAAAAATAACAAGTTGTACACTAGCAAATTCTTTGTTTGTAAAAATAACTCAGGGTTGTAAATAATTTAAAATATAATCATTTGGTTACCAACTTATACTATCATGCGTAAAATGTGTATTAATGGTTATATCCTAATATGCACGAATTGAGAATATTCTTTATGAAAATTTTGTCACAAAATAGTGGTTTTCCCTCACCAGTTAAAATATTCAACACGTGTCAATCATTTATACTTTTCATTTCGACAGAACCATTTTAAAATATAAATAAATAAATTACACATCTGATTATCGGCCGTTGCAATGCAGTTACAAATACAAAAACGTTTACAAATCACACACGATTATTTAACACAGTATCGCCACATCATTTTGAACACAGTAACTACATTATAACTACCTCATAACGTTAAATCTCATCTACAGAACTGAGTGCAGAATTTAGATGGAGGGTTGCAGTTGAAATTGAGGACATGAATGTTATGGTGGGAAGTGGCGGGGGTAAGCGGAAATAGTGGTACCAACAGGTTTGTCACTAGGCCTGTCTCAATATTAGGTTTTTACTTTAAATAATATTATAGTAAACATCTTTAGGATTCAGTTCATATATATAAATATGTATTGAAATTAAAATGATGTTTTATAAATTAATTTGATTTGTACAATAATTAATAATTTAAAGATTGCAGTTTGTAAGTTTTAAAATCATGTTTTACAGTATTTTGTTCTTAGAGGTAACAAACAAAGATATATACTCGCCGTTTTATAATACCTAACATCGTGATTCAAATTTTATTTTAACTTACAATACACTGTTAAACCTTTTTTATTTTGTAAATAAAAGGTAGAAGAACAAAACTTATTAGTAAATAATTTGCTTAGGTCATAAATTTATTATGGTTAAATTTTATATTTTATATTTATAATAAAGTATTATTTATTCTTTAGAATATGATTATTGTATCATTTGTTTTTTCATAAATTCAATTACTTTATATTTTACCATTTCACACTTCCAACTTAAAAGCATGTACATTATACAAAATACTTATTTTTTTTAAACTCACAATTATTTACTTCCTCTTTACTATAATTTCATACACATGTATCTGTTAATATGCCATGTTTTACTATACATAAGTATTGAGATGGTAGAACAAAATTATTAATCTCATTACAAAGAAGACAACATTTCATATAATGAGTTATTAATATAGAACAAACGTGTCACACTGGTTTAAGAGAGACTCAGTAGGAAGGTTTAAGCATCTCGCAGATAACAACCGTGTTGCAAAACCACTTCTGGTACCAACATCATTTCCTTATCTTTAATTAATTCAGGGAACGTTTCTAACTGTGAAAGAAACAAAAGATCTGTTAGAGAGAAATATCTACAATGCGTGACAGAAATACAAGCAGAAGGTGAGTCGCATCCCCATTTACGACTCTGGTTAGTGTAATGTGGATATTAATGAGAAAGTATGTGGAAAAGATATGTGCTATTTATCTTTTTATATCTTACAATGTATTAAGCTATCCAATATATCTGCTATACTATTATAAAAATGGAGTGATGTCTGTCTATTGTTCCATCATGCCAAAACCACTGGACCAATTCTGCTGGGATTTAGCTCAATTTAGTCTATGTATCGAAGGGTGTCATAGGCCTATTGCCGTTTATAAATGTTCTCAGGGACCCATGGCACTTCCAAGTTCTCCCATGTTATTCATAAGGAGGAAAGTTTTTTTTATTAGCGAATTTCCTCTATAGGGAATAAGCTATTCCCTATTCGTAGTCGGCATAGTAAGATCTAGGCCCGGGACCATGATTAATTTTCGTTTTGAGGTCCCCAGATGCCAAAAACCCCATTGGTTCAAAACTATATATATATATATATATATTAATAATCAAATGAAACATTTTCAACTGAGTACCCTTAAGGGTTTGATTATTATTATATTAGTAGCCCTAACAAATTAATGCAATATAAATATATATATATATATATATATATATATATATATGTGCAGTTCGTGATCACGAGAACTCTCGTAAATATAATCCTATTATTTTTATGAAATTTTGCATAAATGTGTAAAGCAGCATTTATCACTTTAAGTTTGAAAACCAGACAGATCGACCTATCCGAAGGGAAATTTTGGTGGGGTTTAACCTCAAAAATGGGTTTTTGAGTTTTTTACATATATTTTTTAAATTTCAAATTTAAATTTTTCAATTGAAATTAGCTTAAAAAGGCGCTCAATTTGGTGTTTTATCATTTCTCTACGTCAGATGGTTACTGAGATATTGAAAGTGCTAAACACAGTACGTTGTCCAATGTAATTCTAATGTAGAATAAGAAAAATTGTATATCTCGCTTATTTATTAACTTATCCCGATGAAACTTGGTATTTTCCTTCATATCATTGTGGTCTATTAATATTTGCACTAAAAAACCTTTTTTTTGTTCGATAGTTCCAGTAGCAGGAAACCTGCGTATTCAGTCCCCGTGTCATTTTATGGAGAATAAGTAACGTGTTATCTCCCTTAATTATGAACATAAATTAATAAACTTTGTTATGTGGCTCTACCTACATGAGTTGTAATGATATTTGTACAACACCCCTTTTTTGTATCCCTTGCTTCAGCAAACCTGCATACTCAGCCGCCATGTTATTTCTATGTATAATAATTAACGGTCATTTAATGTCATAAATCGTTTATTTATTAATATATATTGATGAAACTTGGTACTGTGGTTTTATGTAGTATTAAGATACATATATATGCATTGGAAATTTACTGAGTGCGCAAGTTTGCTTCTACGGGGGTATTTTTATGTCACATGTATGTTTTCATATTTCAATTCATTTAAATTTTCATACTCTGAATTTTCACCCTGTTGCAAAGCACGGAAATATCAGCTAGTTCCATATAAATTAAAATTAAGTTACACATATATATTAGACTATTAATATTACTTTGACTTGTAGCCTATGCTATTAAGATTAGAAAAAAGTTTTGCTTTTATTAAAAATTATTCTTTTTATTATTACTTTGTATTATTTTTTATGCGTTACAATATGTATGTAAAGCAGGTTCACTTTACAATTAAGACTGATAAAATCAGAGTTCTTTAAATTAGACTTAGGATAACACTTAAAACGCAATAGTGCATGATAAAATAGATCTATTATTTTAGCCCTATAAATATATATATTTGAAATAAATACTGGTGAAATGAAAATTAGTTTCCAGATAGTTCCTTAGTATCCTTTTCGATGAGGTAAAATTATAAATATATAATAATCACACTAACGAATCTGTCAAACAATTATCGGTGTTATCATATCCTATGGAAAATATGAGTAAAACAGAAGTATTCGTCGTAAAACCAATCAAGTCAGATTGATAAAATCGCTTTGATAGTTTGGAAAGGAAATTTGATGGAAGGGAGCGGCCGGAAACGTAAGCATGATGTAATCAGCTGTGGCGGCAGGAAATGGCGGGAAGTATACGGAAACAGGGTTGCCAACGGATTTATCATGGCATGAAGTATCCTCGATTAGGATTGTTTTAATGCAGTGACCAGAAAAAAGTTTCAGCCCGTCAATGGAAACTTGTTGTATAAATTAGACAAAAGGCGTATTTAAGTGTCGATTTACTTAAGTTCATATTTTAATTCAGTAGTTGAATTACCTTGGTGATTAAACTATAAAAAACAAATACCGTAAGTATACAAACTTATCTGTATTTGATTATATTTAACTGTCGTTTTCTTGGATACAAATTATACTGTAGTAGGTAGATTTAAATAATTTTACACGCACATATAATAGTTTATTTTAACATAGACGTGTTTATGATTAAATCAGTTCTAGAGAAAAAATTGTTTACTGGCAACACGTAAAACCAAAAGTTGAGATATAGTTATTTAAAGTCTTAAATAATCTGAAAATATATTGAGGTATGGTCTAAGTTTATAATAAAAAAGGTATTGATTTTTTCAACTTGCATGCAATTAAACACGAATTTACTTTTATTATGGAAAAACTGTTCTATACTAATAACAATAGTGATTAGTTTCCCACCCATCACAGTTTGTTAATATAAAGTGAATATCTTCATTTGAATTACTCCAATATAATTCATGGATGGCAACAACAGAATATTAGTAATATATTGACACGACAGACAAAAATTTAGATATTCTTTGTTTAAAATTCACTGTCGCTGATTGTGAGTTTATAATATCCAAAGATTTATTGTTTACATTTGCTATCACTGAGGTAGAAAACTTAATTCGTCGACGTTTTAAAAATACCTAGAACATAGCTGAATTACACAAAACACTAGTAGCACAGTCCAGAAATTGTTGAAAAACCTTAAACCGAGAACTGTAAATCCAGTAAAAATATACAACAAATCTAACAATATACAAAATTCATTCACAGAACGGAACTCATGGCATGGGACTGTAAGGTGCGACTAGTTATTGAAACGGTTTTATAATCGACTTTAATAGAGTTTTTACTGATTTACAGTTCTCTGTTTTAGTGGTTTTGTAATTTTCATTCTTTTTTTAAAATGCCTCCTGAACTGTTGTTTAGAACTTAAAACCAGGTTTACATACCTTTTCCGTCCAAACAGTTCAAAAATATATGCTGCCACATACTATGACGACATATTTCGGAATCTAGAATTCCATATTCTGGTCATACCAAAAACATCCGTAATTTACACAGATTTTCGTCAAAATTTAAAATTTTAACAACAACAAAATTTTAAATTTTGACGAAAATCTGTGTAAATTACGGACGTTTTTGGTATGACCAGAAGATGGAATTCTAGATTCCGAAACATGTCGTCATAGTATGTGGCAGCATATATTTTTGAACTGTTTGGACGGAAAAGGTATGTAAACCTGGTTTTAAATTGTAATTTTCAGCTTTCTCTCGATCGTGCCTCTAATTTGTTGCGTACTTTTGTTATGCTCCAGAGCTCAAAAACTCGGGAAACCTTTTTTTTCTCAGTCATTGATAGCTAATGTCCTCAATAACTTATTAAATAACAAATTTCAACTGAAATGTAAACGTAACTTTAAATCTGCCAATTAAACGAATTATCCCAATGCCGTTTTGCTGGAACACTCAACAAGAACATAAGCTTTGATGATTCAATGAAAGCTACGAATAACTCTCAGAAACATGAAGGCTAATATAGATGACAACAGGACGATCCCTCATCTCCATATTCCGTTTCTCTTTGTGATTGTTCCATAAATATAAAAGGAACAAAGGAAAGAACATTCAAACGTTTTACACATAAAGTGAGTAGCCTACATTTATGTTTAAACATCGTCTCTGCTTTGAATTGAAGTTTTCTTCCTGTCATTTACTACAAGTAAAGCTGTCTAATATTATAGTTTTGTTCAACTTACTTGGTTTAATTTAACCTCGGTTAAAAAAAAATATAAAAATAATGTATAAGACACATAGTTCTAAACGATTGAATGTTTAAGTGCATAAAATGTTTCCTACGTTAATATTACAAGAATTTGTAAAAATTTTAATCGTTAAATTTTGTAAAATATATACAATTTATTATATTTTAGGAGGACAAAATAGTATATTTCGTCACTAGGATCAAAAGTGGATCTTTTTAATACGAGCTCCAGTTTAACTGCCGAGGCGAAGCCGAGGCTGGGAAATGAGCGAGTATTAAAAAGACACTTTTGATCCGAGTGACGAACTATGTTTTTCGTCATACTGCCAAAAAACTTAAGGTTTAAATAAAAACAAAGGTAAACAAAAGTATTTTTAGTACTAGTACGATAATGATCATCAAAACATATGTTATTATCCAAAGACTAAAAAGAAGAACTTTTGAATCTCAACGCATCTGTCAAAAACAGTTGTTTTTGAAGCAGTATGACGAAAAACATATTTTGATTATAAAAAAAAAACTAAAAAACTTTTGTAGTTTACAATAAAAGGGTAAAGCAATTTTAAATTAAACGTTTTGGCAAGCATAATTGGAGAAAATTGTTTTTACGGTCATAGGGAAATGTTAATAAATTAAATTTATGTGTAGAGCAAATAGAATGAAATAACTTTTATTTCTTATTAATCTTTTAGTAGTTATGTAACTTACTCGTTATTTATAATGTTTGTACCTTAAAGAACAAACAAACATCCTCTGTCTTTCGACGGGCTTTAGATTATATCAGCAAGATTTACTGCCCTCCCGTTGCTGTTTTAAACTTGTTTACTTTATCTTGGTTGTGACAGACTGTTGAGATTTATCCATTTGGTTTACAGTTAAAAGTGTATTATTGCAACAGCAGACGTCAACAATGAAGAAACTTCCAACTATCTTAATAGTAATTAGTATCTGACAATTTTATTTTACATTTTACGTAAACTGTACATAATGTTTTGGGAAACAAAGTAGAGCTAAGAGTACGAGGAGACGTTAGTGTTTGTGTTGGCACTCCTAAATTATTACGGTTTGCTGACCTTTGCTAGTGGTTACATGCCATTAAGTGGCTTTGGCTTCTAGGAATAACTCTATTCACAAGGCGTTCTTTGAAGTAAAATACAGTTGCTGCACATATTCCCAAAATAGTTGTCGGTTAGCATAGTATTGTACCAATTGTGTATATTAGTGTACGGAATCTATGTATTGTTATTTGATATAATGGTAAATACATTACATACATATTCCACTAAATAAGATAAACAATAAAATAAATAATATTAATGTTATAAAACATTACAAGGACATTAATAACACTCCGTAGTGTATTGCTTATTTTAATTCAAATTCACTGTCAAATTTTTAACATTGGTTGTATTAGTTAACACACCATTTATAGGAATACGTAAATAAATATTAATATATGTATCAATAAATGCAATAATAAATTAGTATCAATTTATATTCCAACTGATTCTTTAGCAATAACTTGATGAACACAACGGAGTCAGCGGTTTGTAACAGGGGGAATATTGAGCTGAACATTTCTGCAGCTGACGTCGCGTTTATTATTTAATCTGAAACGGCTTCGCGGCTGATTTTTTTTAAAATAACAATTTTAAAAGAAACAGGCCAATTTTCACTCTTTCAAAGTAAGAATATGCACAATCGTACTTAAAATGTAGAAGGACAATTTACAGTCATTTTGGAAAAATGTATTTAATCTACATTCGATTTGGAATATTCATATTAGGTGAACTATTTGCTGGGTATCCCAATTGTCTGTATAATTGTGTTCTTACTACAGTAATTCCTTATTCTAAAAAAATTAAATGGTATTGTAAATTGTTTTATTTTGTCAATAATAACAAAACTGTAATTATTTATTATTTATGTTTATATAATAATTTGTATGGTTTTGACAATTAATAAAATAATTTAGAAATGTAGTCGACTAATACAATTTATAATTATAATTATTTATTGTGATTATCCTAAGTAAGTAAAAAATAAATTCTGATAGTAACCATTATAGACAGATAACATTCATTTTCAGTTTTCCTAAACACCAAAAATATATATAATTAATTGCGAGCTGTTAAATGATTTTGAGACTTTTCGTCTGCTTTATCTACCTATACAGAAATTAACTTAATTATAAAATATACCGTTATTCTTAGGAAACATGACTCAGATTGGGTACAATTGGAATGATTTCACTAAAGAAACCCAGGGAGTAAACGTGACCTGCCTGAGGTTGGAAAACTGTTTGATTTTAAACTTTAAAAGCAAAGATGTGGCTTAAGGTACTATATTTCATTATTTATTAAGTTCAATATATAGTATAATAACTATTAATGTCGTTGTCGTACTTAATTTATATTAATTTGTAGTTGTAATAAGGTAAACTAAAATAAATTATTTATTCGTATTGTAACATTCAGTTTATACGAACAATATAATTTTGCAGTAATATTGTTTTATGTGACCTACTATAATACTAAATACCCCCGTCGCAGCAAACCTGCGTACTCAGTGAATTTCCAATGCATAAATATATGGGTATCACTACTACCTAGAGTCACTTACCAAGATTCACAAAAATGCATTTATTAATAAGTGATATATAGCATTTTATTTATTCTCCGTAAGAATAACATTACAATTGAGTACGCAGGTTTGCTGCAACAAGTAAGATAAGAAATGTGTTTTTTTTGCAATTATCAATATAACTCAACAAGTTGAAGCTACATACCAAGTTTTATTAATTTAGGTTCATAACTAAGGGATATATAAAACTTAACTTATTCTCCTTATTTTAAACATGCGGGCCGAGTATGCAGGTTTGCTGTTACCGGGAAAAATCAACAAAAACATTTTTTTGTGCTAATATCAATATACCACAACTAGTTGAAGCCACGTACCAAGTTTCATCAATATACATACATAAATAATCGAAATATAACATTTTATTTATCCTCCATAAGGATAACATTAGACAACGTACTGTGTTTAGCACTTTGAATATCACTGCAACGGTTGGACGTGAAACAACAATTAAAACGCCAAAATGATTGTTTTGTAGAGCTAAACTGGTTGGTAGAAAGAAATGTGGAGTTTTTAATTAAATTATCTGAGGAAAATCTAAAAACAGTATTCCCATAAGATTAACATGGGAATTTTTATGGAAACATTTTTTGACTTTTCTCCTCAACCACTATACCTAGCTTAATGATTCAAAATACTAAATTGGTTGTTTTTTTAAACTCTATAAAATGGCTATAACCAAAATCTATTGTTTTTAAAATTTTTGGGTAAAAAGTTCAAAAAACTGATTTTTTGACAATTTTAAACCCCCATAAAACCCCCTTCTATAGTCCGATCGATCTGGTTTTCGAACTTACAGTCATGAATTTTACTCTCCACATTTGTGCCAAATTTCATCAAAATCGGGCCCTTATTTCAAATGGTATCGCGGTAACGGACACACACACATATATATATATATATATATATATATATATATATATATATATATATATATATAAATTGTTGAAGGCGGTCAGATTCCGAAGAACAAAACTTTCGAGGTTAAAATGGACGTTAACATGCTCTAACCACCTAAGATCATCGTCCAAACTCACACCCGAATAATAGTCCTCTGAAGAAGATTCCTCAAGCATCTATTATCCAAAAGCACATAAGGTGCCTGGAAGCCAGCCCTATCTAGAAATTTTTTCTTTTGAGCTGTAGTTATGAAAATGTATTGGGGTTTTTTAAAGTTAATATTCAGGTTAATTTCAGAATAGTATTGAGAAATAGTGTTGAGCTGGCCAAAAGTCTCTCTTTCAAGTCCAGTTATGTCTCGGTTTTTCATGAATAAGGAAGTATCGTCGGCAAAAATTGTTAAAGAATGTTGCGGAATAGAGCTTGAAAAATAAATGCCATTTATATAAATTAAAAAAGAAATGGGCCTAAAATAGATCCTTAAGAGGCTCCAACTGTGATTGGGGCAATTTAAGAAAATAATTTTTTCTTGATTCCAGATTTAGAAGTAAAATTCACTGTAGTTTGTTGTTTTCTGTTGTTGAGGTAAGAGATTAGCCAGCTCAAAGCACTTTGTTAAATGCCTAAATGTTCAACTTTATGAATCAAAATTTTGTGATTTACGCAATCGAACGCCTTGGAAAGGTCGATAAAGCAGCCAACTGCAGAATCACCCCCCTCCAAGGCATCGATGCATTTATAGACGCACGGTGGCCACTGGATGGTCGTCCCCAGTGTTACTGTGCCGGACCGGCAACCGCGGCGGATTATAAAGTGGTGGAAAAACATTGTGACTGTCCGATTGAACGCCCGTTCCAATTATATTTTAAATGTCAAGATGTGCGTGTCGGTTTTTGGTATAAATGTACTTTTAAATTAATGACGACGTCGATTCGACCGGTTGATGTGATTCTAGGTTGATGATCAACTGACAGACTACTTGAGAATGGCGGAATGAAGCGCTGAAACCACGTTGTAGTTTTACAACTGGAAATTGATCTGGAGACGAAAAATTTAATTTAAAACCACTTTATTTAGTCATACCAGTTCAGGGACAAATCAAAATAGTAAAATAAATCTTTAGTTCCAATTTCTTTTGACATCAACAAATGACATCTGCTTCTTGCAATACAATTTTTTCAATATGACTGCAGTCCTTAACAACGGAACATTTTATTTGGATTCGATAAAATCATACAATGTACTGAAATCCTATATCGTCTTGTTGTCGTTGCTAATTAAAAATGATTTATTTCCTTACTTATTTTACGTTTGAGCAGCCAAACGAAGTGTCTTTCGTTGCTTAAAACATAACGTATATTTTCTATAACTACATCATAGCAACTTTAATAACCAACGGTTTGGAGCCCTAAAATAAATCCTAAAAATAACATTCCCACAATATTTTGATTCACTGAAAGGAGCTAGAAAATGTTCTGCTTTTGCAGCTTTGATTGTATTTCTAATCTCCCTCTTAAGATTGCAGTGGGCTACTTTCAAGGGGTTAGAAGGGCCAAGATCCTTAGTCACATTAAAGATATCCGATAGATTCTCGTGCATCTGTAACAAGGAAGGGTAAATTTTTACTTTACTGAAAACCCGTTTCGGGCGAATCTTTGATTTCTTGACAGGAAAGCAGATGTCAAAGTAACAATATAAAGTAGAACTGAAACTATCTAACACATGATTAATGTTGGTGGTAGAAAAACTTGATTCCAACTTTCATTTTAAAAAGCGATTTAAATGTGAGAAAATTACCATCATTAAACAACCTCTTGTATTTGAACTTAGGAAGATCATCAAACAAGAAGAAGCCCAATTTAACGACGGTAACCTGACCGTTATGATCTGAAATACTAGCCATAACAATCTCTGTTCGTACAACTTGAGGACTCACATTGCAAAATGCACTATCGATAAGAGATTTACTACTACTGAATTCCTTTCTATAGCAACGGACAGTTACGTAAAAACCAAAGAAAAACATTATCTCAGAATGCTTCTTAGAATAATTATCAGAAATATACATGTCAACATTGAAATCGCCTACAATAACTGATCTCATGTTCGGTTTTGCCAAGTATTCGAGACAGAGACAAAAAGACACCAAAGACATATTAATGCTTTAATTTTTTTTGAAGAGGTCTGTATTCTGCAATTAGGAAGTACGAATTGTCCTCCAAATCAAAACTAATCACTGAAAATTCACAGAGGCCTTCATTACAAAACCTTTCAACATCAACTACCTGGTAGCACAAACCATTCCTAATCAATATACAGACACCACCTTTAACCATACCCGAGTGACAGTAGCCTGATGCCACAGTGTAATCAGGGAGACAAAAGGAATTAAATTCTGTCTTGCCAAGAAAATGTTCAGACATACACAAAATTCTAGGAGAAAAATCTTCAATACAAATCTCGACGATATTTATCTTAGGCAAAAGGCCTTGGGCATTCTGATGAGCTATCCGGATACCTATTACATGCCATAGTCATCTCAGAGTTGTTTTGTGTTATGCACAGAAATTTGTCATGAGAATTTGCCCTAAAAACGTGTTGCGTGGATGTATCAAAATGTTTTTACAATGTGCGAAACTGTTATAAAAAGTATACTGTCCTTTTTCACTTCTTAAAAAGTACTTTTCTTCTTACCAGTAAAGCAATGTATTATAAGAATAAGAATATATTTATTGTTATAAATTACATTATTTAACAGCAAGCAAGGCCAGCACAGAACATATAACATTGTAACATTTCCAACACTAAACTAATCTAACAATAAGTAAATTACTCATTACAACATTTTTTAAATAAATTATCATCAAAATAATAGAAATCAAAATAAAATTAATTCACCCCCGAAAAATTCTTACACTCAGTAGTATAGTTTTTATAGAAGCAATTTTTTATTTAGTTTTAAACCTGTTTTGATTTTTCTATACACTTTAAGTTGCCTAGTAATTTCTTAAAAATCTTTCTCTGCATGTACTGAGAAGTTTTTTTAAATAGTTTCAAATGGTGTATTGTGTTCTGGAAATCATTGAAAAATCTAGTATTATAAATCAGATATCAGAAATAATTTATTTATTGTCATTCGACTGCAAGTAGCATTGACAAAAGTCCAAAATGCTACACAGTAATATGAGTGAAAAAATAGTAAGAGTAAACATATAATAAATAAGTCCAAATCAGTAAAAACAAAGGTTTAAGAACTAAAAACTAATCTCCTCATTCATATACTCATAAACACTGTAGTATTCCTTTACAAACACAAATGTTCTTAGTTCCTTTCTAAATGTGTCTATATATTGGTAATCGTCTTTAGGTAGGGTGGGAGGGCATTAAACAACTTAATACCTGAAAATAAAGTTTGATTTAAAAAAAAGGTGGTGTTGTTACGAGGAATGGTTAGGGACCCAAAAATTCTAAAATTAAATCACAGTGGGTGATTAGCCTGGAAACAATATTTTTTTTTTAAAGAAAAGTAAGGCATTCAAATATATAAATACAGAAAAAAGACAATAGGTACACAATGGCACACAATGGTACACAATGGCTAGGGAAGACACCACTACATGAATCAAGCCTCTTCATTCCAAATATCAGTCTTTCGGCTTTCTTTTATAACAGAAATACTTTCCTCTTTCGGATGGAGTCTGCACCCCATATTGGGATTCCTTACCACATACGAGGATAAAAACAAGCAAAGTACGCATCAAGAAGAACTTTTATATCAGTAAACTGAGCAAGCCTCCGAAGAATGAAAATACAACTATTCATTTTACTTGAACTCTCAGTATGCTTTGAATAGTCAAATTGAGAATCAATATTTAAGCCTAAAAAGGTGGTGTTTTGGCATAATAAAATTTCACTATCTCCAATAATTAGACTTAAACTATCCTATGTATTATTATGATTCCTTAATCTAAAATTTATGAACTTAAATGTGTCAGTATCAACTAAGAGGTTGTTATCAGCCAACCATTGAAGCAAAATATTACTCTGTATAAATGTTTCAATCTCAAGATTAGTTCAAGAACTATCACTGACACAAAGAGACGTGACGTCAGTAAACAGCCACAGATTAGATATTGGAATAATACTGGCAATGTCATTAATAAAAATTAAAAAGAGGATTGGTTCAAGGACCGACCCTTGAGGGATTCCAGAGCCAACAAAAACTTCATCAGATTGACGACACTCAATGCAGCCCTTGTCGTCAGTAAAATTTTGTTTAGAGTTTGTTTTCTCCCCATGACAAGCGTAGATATCCAACCCAAAGCAAGGCCTCTAATCTCCAACTTTTTCAACAACTGTGGTTAACCATGTCGAAAGCTTTACTAAGATTTAAGAATAATCCAAAAACATGTTTGTAATCATCCTTGGCTTTTGAAAAATTTGAATTAAAACTGAACATTGCATCAACATTGGGGAAATTTCTTGGGAATCCGAACTTTTTTCAAAGAGAATATTAATGGAAACTAAGAATGGCTAAAGCCTGTCAAGATAAAGTTTTTTTCTAAAATCCTAGAATATGTTGAAGTTAAATAAATAGGTCTTGAATTATTTGTATCTATCGCACTGCCTTTCTTAAACAGAGGTTTGACCACAGCTGACTTTAGGGATTCAGGAAATATCCCCTGTTGAAAGGAGTTGGCAATATCTCCAGCAATAGACACGCAATAAGATTCGATATTAACTTTAGTAGCCTGGAATATATGCCATCTTTTCCAGCGGACTGGTTAATCTTTAGAGAGTTGATTGTCTCCATTACCTCATTATCACTTGTGGGACCTACAAAAAGAGATGGGAAACGCATGGCACTTTGACAGGGTGGTCTAGCGCAACAAGAAGTTTTTTTCTCAGAATTACCACCAATGTTAGTGAAGAACTTATTCAATTCATTCCCTACTTCACTGGGCAAGTATACAAGTATAATTATGTTCATGTTGTGTTTCTTTTAAGTTTTATGGGATTTATGTATTATGATTTTATATTATGTTGCCTGATATAATATTAAACATCACAGTCGACATATTAGGTTTAGTAATGTTTTCATTTTTACTTTCTCCCCCTATACATAGTATATGGAGAAAGTATTGTTTTCGTAATAATTTTCGAATTTGAGTTGTTAGTGGAAATATTCGTTTTGGTGCTCCCTGAACCCAAAAAAGTGGTTTTTACGTGATGTCTGTCTGTGTGTGTGTATGTGTGTGTGTCCGTGTGTGTGTGTGTGTGTGTGTGTGTGTGTGTGTGTCTGTGTGGATGTGTACAGAGCTAGAGCCCTAACCTATGGGCCGATTTTTATGAAATTTGGTATGTAGGTACTAATCCACGATATCTCCAGGCATTTTTTTCATTTTTTTGAATTTTTGATTTTTAAGGGTAATTATCCCTCAAAAACCGCCAAAAAACATGAAAAATCCAAATTTCTCAAAAACGGCTCTAACGATTTTGATTAAACTTTCGTCGTTTGTAGAACTTTAGGTTTACAAAAAAATGACACCACCCGCATTTCTGGACAAATTCGGGTTCAGAAATTACAGGACTTAAAACATCAAAAATTCAGTTTTTTAGATTTTTCATAAAAAATAATAAATGTTAAAAAAGATTACTATTCACCATTACAAAGAGCTCAAAAAACTAAATAAATTAGTATTTTAAATTACTATTCTACGATTGCTAGTTGCAGAGAAAATTGAAATTTTCATTTAGCGGTAAACACAGTACGTTGTCCAACGTTATTCTTATGGGGAATACAAAAATTACTATTTCTCTCTTATTTACTGATCAATTTCATTAAAATTTGATATGCAGGTCAAGTTAGCATTGACCAACAGATGATGTTCGAAATCTGTTGCTATTTAACCCTGGGGGGGCAAGGGGGAATTTCCCCTCTCAAAACTATTGTGTGTAGCAACGGACTCTATAGTGCTTCCAAAAAAGCAATTTGGGTGGATATTTCTGAAAACAACTATTTTAGACAATTTTCTGTACATTTATCTATACTTCATATTCTATATTTAGTAAATAACAACTATTTTTGTCATTAATGTTTGGCGAAAAGGGAGAAAGTATGTGTCAGTTTCCTGATACCGTTTATTTTAGATAAGATGAATGGTTAAACGTGTAAAACCAAGCTAAATCTAAGAACTTAATTAGGATATATATTACCATAAAATCTATAAAAATAGAAATTTAGGACTGGCTTTTAAACATAATAGCTTTACATAAATAATTAGATGAATGACATTCTCAAATGGGCAGTCATGTAAAAAAAAACTATATGGATAAATTTTTATGGAATGATTCAATTGGATGCTCAATCTAGTCATGTCCATCAGTGGGAGTAAATCCGTAATTATTCATTGATCCTATACAGTAAATGGTCATCAATTGTGAGGCAGGATATTGACCCCCAATGCCAAAGTCAAAGCGTAGGATTGTAGTATATATTGGCTTACCTCATACAGCCCAATCAACTGCATTTGTATTTAATCCTAGTAATTTGATTGTCTGTTTGAATTGCTTATTTTCAGGTCGGCATGCCATCTCTGAGCATTGTTATATAATGTATGTCTACGCTGCAAAAGTGTTTTAAAATAGCTTTATTTTATCCCGGACATTTTTATTTAACAAATTTAAAATCTAGTTTTACTTTATTTTAGTTTTAAGGTTAAATAGTAGTATGCGTTTTTCCATTGGAAATTGATATGAATGAATTTTATTTATTTTGTTTATGTAAGCAAGTTGAATAATCACATTTTTGGTTAAAGTAAACGACTTGTTAAAAAATTAGATGGATAAAATATTATTTATTTATTTTCATCCTTCGATGACTTTTAAAAATAATAATGCCTTGACCTATGACTACCTAAATGCAAAGCATACACAAAAACGTATGTTTCAATGAAGATCAATGCTCCTTACAAAATGCTGATTAGGGTTAAAAAACTTTAATTGAGCATAAGTATAACGTAATTAATGAATTCTAATTGAGATCAATAATATTCCGTTTGAATAGTCCTAATGGAACCAATATGTAACGATATCCTCTCGATATCGATATCCGACTGTAATATCGATTGCCCTCTACCATGCGTAATGTATATTTTCTGTCATGTACATGAATCCAGTATAAGAGTAACTATAGTTTGTGGCGTTATAAAAATAGTTTTAATACAGCCTGCAATTATTACAAAATGTCCATGCTACGAAAAAGAGGATCTCGGTGGGCGCAATTGTACCCTTAGGCATACCTTTATTTTTTAGAGATTTCTAATATTTGTCCAATTCTGGGTATATATAGTGAAACAACGATTTTTAATTGTATTGTCTTTATAGTTATGGATTTTATAATTATTATTACGAAATTTTTGTCTTAACCTACCGCTTCTATTATTCAAAACTTCAATAAGTTTCGACTTAAAGGATGATCTTCGTTTTTTGAGTGAGCCTTATTGAATTAAATTTAAAATCATACCCTGCCCAATTTCTTACCTTATCCTACTACATGGTTTGGCCTTAAACTAGAAGCTAGATAAGTATAAACAGATCTTAATAAAAAGGAATCCGAAAGTTAAGTTTCGTAAAACGTTGTAGTAACCGATATTATACAACCTTGTACTTTTTACTTTGGAATGCAAAACAATTTGTATATACACAATCTTTAACATTACAAGCATAAATTTAACATAAAATGTAAATTTTTTGTCTGTCTTTAGTTTATTTTAAATAATGGGAAAGGATCCCTAACAAATATATAATAACTTAAGTTAATATAACCTTTATTAGTTAAATAGATTAAAAATAAATGTAGTCGAAATAAAATTTTAAAAATAAATGTAGTTGAAATAAAATTGTATTAACAGTAGTAATATTTTAATGTAATTATATTATATAGGTAACTAAATAAATTAACTAAAAACTAAAAAAACTAAAAACTAAAAAACTAAATACATTATAGGGTGAATATTACGAGTTATGATATATTAGTAGGTAAATCTGTACAACATACGTTAGTAATTTATATTTTAGCTTTTAAATCAACTAGTACCCAGTGTGTATTTTACTTTAAATATACAAGAAAATGATTCAATTCTAGTATTATAAGGATCAGATCATTTTAAAGTGATCTTTTAAACATAGATAACATGTTTTCATTTCGCACGGACGGCAATGTATTAATGCTATGCAGTGTCTGGGATGTCACAATATCACTACAGTCAAGGGTGATGTAACTACATTATAGCACGCTGTAAAGCGTGGGTACCTTCAATGTAACACTTGTATATTGTTCGTATCTATACAGGGTGAGTTTTAATTCCCTTCCCCCCTATTTTTTATACGGTTTAAGTTAGAAGGTTTAAACATCTGTGTTAGACCTAAATATCTTGTTTTTCATGGGTTCATTGACTGTCCACTCCAATGGGGGACGGCCCAAGAGGAGTAAGTCGATATTCTTAAAAGTAAGCATAGGTTGATATGTATAACACATCAGAGGTCTCTGTTAGAGGGTAAAATACCGCAATCCGAACCTCAAAAGGTTCATCCTATGGGAAATTATAGGGTTTTAAAGTTTACAAAATAGTAATGTGTTATTATATGCGTTTTATCGTGCTACTGTTTTAAAAGTTCATTTTAAAACTATTTTTCTTAAAACCATAAACGATATATTGTACACCAGTCACGTGTGAGGAAGATCTTCGTAATAGAATTACTGAGACCTGCAGGAAAGTAACATCAGAAATCCTAACTCGTGTAAGGAGTGAATTTGTTAACAGACTTCCTGACTTACTGTCATGAAGTAACAGGCAATCGGTTTGAACATCTATTGCAATAAAGGATACCGACTAGTATCGGAATCCAACAATATTACAACCAAAATCGCTGTTGAAATAAAAAGAAATGGGTCCAAAAACTTTGTAAGACAACAATTCATTAAATATAAAAGTTACAAGGGGATGTTAAACAACACATTACATTACCGTTTTCTTAATAAATCTTTTATTTAACTCCTAGATATTGGACTTCCAGTGATTCCTTACAATCATTAAACACAAGAAATTAAAGTTTCTTTTAAGAACTCCTAGCAAACAGTAATAGAAAAATAGTTTTGAAATGAACTTTTAAAACAGTAGTGTGATAAAATGCAGATAATACCTCATAACTATTTTGTAAATTTAAAACCCTGTAATTTTCCATAGGATGAACCTTTTGGGGTCCGGTTTGCAGCATTGTATTCTACTAACAGAGGCCTTTAGTTTGATGTACATATCAACCTATGCTTAGGTTTAAGAATCTCGACTTACTCCTCGTTGGCCGTCCCCCATTGGAGGTGGAGAGACAGTGAACCCATGAAAAATAAGATATTTAGGTCTAACATAGATTTGCGGACTTTAAGCCTTCTAACTTAACAACTGTTTTATTAGCATATTACGTGTTGTTATTACTTACGGGATGTAATAAAAGACGTCTTACAACACTTCAAGATATATTTTCACTTATACTGATTCACATACAGACGGTAAATATATATAAAAGATGGTACTAGGCAAGTACCATCTTATATATATATATATATATATATATATATATATATATATATATATACTGTCTGTATGTGAACCAGTATAAGTGTAAATATGTCTTAAGTGTTGTAAGACGTATTTTATTACATCCCGTTCCTTCTAACTTATACCGTATAAAAAAATAAGGGGGAAGGGAACTAAACTCACCCCGCATATAGCAATGCAGTTGTTTTATGCAGTTTCCGAGATAATACGATACTAATAAAGTCAAGAGTGAAGCAACTACAGCATGGCACGTTATATAGTGTTGAAACATACAATTTAACACTTGTATCCTGTTATTTGTATCTACTGCAGTGGCAATGCAGTGGTTATAAGTAGGATCTGAGATACCACAATTTCACTAGCGTTAAGTAACTACAGCATGGCATGCCATATGGCGTGTTCATCTTCAATGTAACACCTGCAATTTACACTTGATATCTCTGAACATGTATATTTTTATATTTGTTTCTGCTATATTACTTACTAATGTTATTTTTATACCCTGAAATGTAAGTTACATTTACTACTAAAGGGTATAAGAATCGCAGCGGTAACTCTTACCCCTTATAAATTGTAAGGTGCAAAACTTACCACTTAGGATGTTATGGATTTGAATCATGACCAAATCATGTTCATGTGGTTGGTTATAATTAGAGAGTTCTAAACCATTTTTTCAAGCAAATGTAAAGCATTAAAATGCTTTATTTTTACCTATAAATTCCATAAATAATAAAAGGCTTAATTGACCTGTGTGTCAGGTCATCATTTGCAGTTATTAATAGCTACGACGTTTACATTAAAATGCAATATTATTTTACGAAATACATCTTAACAGCTACTACCAAAACACACAGTAGCAAAAAAGACTTGAAACATGTGCAATACTATACAGCTTATAATTATTTAATATCGGCTCAACAGATCAAAGAATATTCTCAGTAAAATATTGACCCACTGTTTAAAAATATACCGCTTCTAGGAAATTTGAATAATATGAAAGATGAATAAAGGGAATAGTTTGTTTTGAAAGGAGCAAAAATTTAAACAAAAGAACATCTGATCAGCTGGCAAGATTTAGTTCGCAGTGTGGAATTCTGCACGGGTCAACTAGTTACGATTTATTATATATAAGAAAATAATGTATGCAAACAGATTCTTTATTTGGGAATACCCAAAATATAAAACTTTTGTTCTCAAATATTCCGTGTTTATCAGTACATAAATCAACGTTGTATGTTTGTGCATACCAGTTTTATAGAATGCACATTACCAATAAAACACATATTGTTTATGGGTGAAAAGTACAGCAAGATAGTCCTTGAATATAAACTGGAGCAAACATACCGCAGCTTTGGGACTGATTGATTTCGTGATTATTTCGAGCTCATTGACCACAGCTTATGATTTTGAACACAGTTAAGAGTTACACATTCCTCGTATATAAGTTAAAACTGAAAAGAATCCTTTCATGCTCGCACAGGTAACATAAACCATAATTATTTCTAACATTCCATTTACCTAATCAATCATGAGCACAAGTATATATATTTATTTTCATGCTCTTAAATTTTTACAGTTAAAATAAATGACTTCCACGCTTAATAGCTATAAATACAAATTGTTTTATGAATTTGCCAATTTAAAAATGGAGCTCAGCATTTTTATACCTAATACTCCTGATTATCTTTATACAAAATTCATTCATATTCCTCTTAAAATACGCCTTAGTTGCAACGGCGTCTTTGACATATAATAAGATATTAAATACCGACTTCTTAAACCACTGTAGTAACTACTTCACACATTGTACTGACTTCCTTACTCACAGTACCGACTTCTTAACACACTGTACCAAACACTGCATTGACTACCTTACTTACAGTACCAAATGCCTAACACACTGAACCGATTACTCCACACATTGCATCGAATGCCTAACTCACGGTACCGACTTCTTAGAACACTATACCGACTACTCTACACACAATACCGACTACTCTTCACTCTATACAAACTATTCTGCACAATGTACCGACTACTCCACACACTGTACTAACTACTTCATATACTGAACCGATTATTTAAATCAATTTACCGACCACATAACTAACTTTACAGACAACCTATTTCACTTAACAGACTATCCAACTAACTATCCCAATTACATAAATAACTATACCACCTACTTTCTCATTAGATGATATTTTTACAACTTTCTCATTGTAAATCTTAAGTGATTTCTTCAAAGCTATAAACTACGAAGTCCAAGACAGTAAAACATGGTTTTGCGTTTTTTAACAAGCAATTTAAATATTATAAACTCGATCAAATAGCAACTAAACTTCAACCATTTATCGTTCTAGTTTAAATAATTCAGTTCCTAAGGCAAGTCACGTTACGCTTCCTGTGATTCGTTAGTGATTTTTTGAAGCTGTACGTCCAATTTGGTTTTGTATAATAAATGTCGTTACTTGTTAAAGAGATTTGTGTACGTTTTGTTAAATGAATAGTTGGATACATTTACTTTAGGTTAAGTGTTTTATTTTTCTTACTTATCAGAGAAAAATATGATTATTTACTATAATACATACTTCCCATTGGATAATATAACATTTTAAAATCCAACAACAAATTAATCAAGCCATTGATTATCAATTTGAAAAATGTCATTTAAAATCAAACATTTTATTTTCTATCATATACATAATGTTTCAGGATGTAATTTAAAAACTAATCAATTAGGTCAACATCATACATACTGTTCGATGTTACATTGATACATATATGTGGTTTAATTTGTATTTTTATAATCTTAAATTATTTTATTAATAATCAAACACACTTACATTTGTAACATATTGCAAACAATCTTTCAGTATTTTATCTTTGCTCATTTATATATTCCATTTGCCTTTGTTCTCTCCTGAAATATGTGAAAGATAAAAAAGCAACATAATATATTATTCACAGCTCTACGAATGACAAAGGAAAGGTTTTGTTGGTTAAAACGTTTGTGGTACTTTTACTTTCATTTTGAAAATGGTAACTAGAATTGTTGTGGGACGAGAAGTGGACAATTTTAAAATGTATATATAGTTATAATATAAAGCGGTCAGTCCTCAAACTGTTTTTCCCAAAGTTAACATTGTGCTTGTGGGATAGAGCTGGAGCAATAGTTATAATATGTATGCAAAAAAATGGCATAGAACGTAGGTAAGGAACAACGAATATTTTTTTAAATAGTAAAAGCCAAAAACATTTTACAGGACCTTAAAATAATATGATTTATTTTATCCAAACGAAGCTAAACATTAGGAAATTATATAGTGCTTAATTAAAGGTTTTTAAAAGAATTTTATAGAATAAAATAGTAGAACAGTATTGTGTAAACACAAACATTTACAAGTTAAATATTTTAACCAGTATAATTTAGTTTTATAATATTATTTAAAACAAAAAATTCTATCTTTGAAACAAAATAAAATATTCCATGGTTTGAATTTTGTTAAATAAAACATCGTTGATCTTTGTTGAAGTAAAAAATTTTTGGCTGTTTTTGGATAAACTTCGATATAATTACTAAAGCTTGAAAACACACTTGCACATCAAACAGAAAAATCAAACAGGGACTCTGATCGCCTCCCTGACTCAATGTTATCTCAATACTAAATATTCAAAAAAGGTTGAAAAATTAAATTTAAAAAACGGGGTTTAACTCTTATTGTGTCACGTCTTGTAGCTTCACTTCAGACACCATATATTTCGACTTTAATCTTATAATCTGCTATTCTATTTTCCTAAGTGCGATATATGACTTTGTTTCATAAACAAATAAAATCGTTTCGTAAAAATATAAACTCTACACAAATCTGCTGGCGTTTCACATTCATTGGTAGATTATCATTGTAATCTTGAGAAATTGGCAAAAGGTGATTTACCAGACGTGATAGCTCAGAGGTAAAGCACTGGCCTCGCATGTCAGCCATGGGATAGCGCAGGTTCGATCCTGGTTGACTACCGTGATACTTTTTAACGATAAGTTACCACTGGCTTGCCCATGTGTCTAATGCCGTTACGGTACCTCACTGTCTTTAGATGCTACACTATTGGTCCATGGTGTGTGGTTACTTAAAAAATACAATATCCCTGAATTTGTAACTCGTAAGAATGGGAAATCTGTATTACGTTTAAAAAAGACGAAGATGAATTTATTTTGTAAATATAACTTTAACTTTGTGAACTTGTGGTGATATTTGTAATCCCTCACAAACGTTTCTTTTTGCGGATGTATAACAGTCATGGCCGTTATCCGTGGTGCATCGCTGTGTATGACGTCAGCAGTGCGAGTGAGTGAGTGCATCTGTCATTTGTCTCTCTCACTTATTCTTCCTCTCTTTCTATTAGTCACAAGTTGTGTGACACTGGAAAATAAACTAACAAATTTATGATCAGTCCGAAACGATTAAATAGTCTTGTAATGCATTTTAAAGGAAAAACAAATGTATACACGTGTAGTTCTAAAAATTGATCCAGTCTTTAAAAGAGAAGGGTGCTTGAAATAAAAATAATAAATCAATCCAAGTAAAGCCGAAACAAATTACAAACAAACAAAACAAGAGCAATGTTAACAGAGCAGAGAAAAAAAATAATATAGCCAACAGATAGACAACACAATGCTCAGGGGAGGGTTTACTAGGATTGTGCCCCTAATTTCGTTATAATATAGGGTAATTAGCTAAAGATGACATCGGATTCCAGAATCCAAAACTTTATAAATCTGTTATTTACATAATCAATTTTGAAAGTATCTAAAAATAAACATATTAAATAGAAAGAATTAAATGTTTAACTATTTTTCAATACATGATTTAAGCTAAACTAATTATTTTTGTGTTTTACTCTAGTCCAATCCATCTCGCAAATGTGTAATAACTCTTTGTACATTAAACTTCCTCCATTCAAATCAAAGTTCACCATTCAAAAATAATATTATTGCTATTTAAAAGTATAAGTCTCTTTATATTGGAAACCCCCTGGTAAACCTCGTTTATATTAGATTAGAATGGGATGAGGCTCGTAAAGTTAGCAGCCAATAACTTACTTAGAGCGAGTTTGGTTTAGCTTGCGATCTAAAGACCGATTAATGTTAACTTGGCAATTGGATTTTGTTATCTTACTTGAAGGCTGCCCTAAAACGAAATTGCAACAGATAAGATGGATAGAAACTATAATGCTTGAATAACTGAAAAAAATATAATTGATATTGCCTTATTATTTTTATTGGTTTAAATAAATGCAATATGTGTTAAAATAACTCTTATTAAGTTAACTCTTTGGAACTTGTAGTTGTTTATACAGATATATGTAAAAAATATGTTTATGTACGCAACTTCTTATTTTATGAAATCCAATTAAATTATTAAAAGTGATTAGTTTGTAAATAACTCAATACGTAGTAAGAGATTAAATTTCTAGGCGTTACTTAGTTGTCTAAATACTTAGTAAATGTACTGTTCTCTATTACTAAGTTATTTACAAAATTAATTACAATCATTATTAGTTTTCTAAATTTAAACTTGATTAAAATGGTGTTATCTGAATAAAACGTATATAACAGAAAACAATAAGAAAATAAACATTCAACATATACGAAATTTATTGTACGTACGTAGTATTGTATAGCATGAAACATACAAAGTGTATGTCTTCACTGAACCGTCGTTTGAAGCTTCTCCCAGTTTGGCCCGTTTAAATAAACGTCAGCTTCAACCGACGGTTCAGTGAACACATACAGGCAATCAAATCAAGTAATAGGACGACCCAAAAATCTTCCTTCGCTGACCATGTCTTAAAAACAGACCATACTTATAAGAACTCCAATGAAAATATGTCAGTTCTTGTCTTTAGTAACAAGGGACATCAAATGGGCATAACAGAAGAATTTCATATATACGAAAGCGAAAAGAAAGACAGAGGTAATATATTAAATACCATGTAAATTCAATTATACAACCAAATTTTTAATAAAAAATAAATATAAAAACAAATCCAAAAAGGAAAAATAAAACGCTGTCTATTATCATAAGCTTATATTTACGTTTTGTTTTATAACACCGAGTGTTAGGCCCTTTATGAATTAGCACTGTGATCATGACGAAATCGAAACATGTTAGTGCAAGTATAATTAAAAAACATATTTTTAACAGGGTACTCATTGTTGTTTTCATGTTTTTATACTTATATATAAAACCTCTTTCTGCTTCAACATTTTAGTTTTTCTTATATATTTCAGTAGTGAATAATGTTTGATTATTTACTTTTAATATTTATTCTTCACACACCAAAATCTAAAGAAAGAATTTTAACTCTTACAATTATTGGATAGTTCATAAAAATCTTGGAACTATAACGCTTATGTGACTTAAACACAAACATTAAGTTACTTACAGAATCAGTGTGTAAGTTTAAAAAAATAAACACTTTAATTTACAAAATTCTTTTATCGTTATTTAGTCATTGAAAAAAATCCTAAAGGTTTTTTTGTATATATTGATAAAATAAATCCGTTTTTTTCTGTGACAAATCGCTGAATATGACGTCAGCAGTACGAGTGAGAAGACACGTCCGTCATCCGTATGTATATTTTGATCTCTTTCTATATGTCACTGGCATCTGTTGGTGCGATATTGTAAAATTATCTAAAACAAAGTTACATTTTTCTACCTAAAGCATTAAATTTAGTGGATGGAATATTGAAATAAGTTTTAATTTGCGTCCATTTAAGAATTTGTAATTTGTTTCTACTGCACCTTATAAACTTTTAGCTGTGCCTCATTTTTGGAAACCTTTGTTTGGAATCTTATATAAAGTTATAACAGGATTAATGAAGGTCTCTGGTTAAAGCTGAATTCACTTACTTCAAATAGCTTTTAGCTCATCTTGTAACTTGCAATGTAATGACGTCACTCACTGTGAACTTGCACGTATGTTATCTCAATGGTAGCCGTTACTAGAGGAAGGTAACTTACCAAGTAACCAACCAACTTAAAGAGTATTACCTAGTATTGTAAAAAGGATTAAGAGATGTTTTCTACTAACAAAATTTGTGTATTTCAAAATTGTTATTCAATCAAAAGTTGTTTCATGAACGCGGAATAGTGCAGCTTGAGAATGTGATTTAATTGTAATTAAAACTAATAAGCTAATAATGCTGCTTCCAGCAATAAATATTTACGTCAGAAAACTAACCAACAATTTTGCTTATCTTTTACTACTCCTTAACCATATTGATTCTATGGAATTTTGATAAAAGTTAATCTTGTTAAAGATAAATAACAAATGATTATATTTACAAACTGGTATTAAGACAATCTTTTTGATCAGCAATTTATTTGTAAATAAAAAAAATAAATTTAATAATTATTTCCATAATTCAGGGCTAATATGATTATTAATATTAAAGTAATTATGACTGGATACCCTTCAAATCTTTTTTTTTAAAGACTGGCCTGTAATTAAAGTGTACCCAGTTATATAGATTGTAATATCAACAAATTAAAACCTAGATTATTAGGATAACAATAAAAAGTAACAAAATTAATAAAAACATTTATTTTTATATCTTGTATGTTTTACATATACACAAAGTGTTTGGGGAGTCCAGAAATTTTAGAATACTATTTTGTAAAAAGACTTGTAAATATTAAAGTATATGATTATATTCTCACCCTTGCTGTTGATTGGTTGATCTATTTTATGGTCATATTTTACAAGGACATCCTTTTCACATTGCCAGAATATTAAAATAAAAATAAGAGTAAAATAACAATAATAATAATATAAATAAAAAAGTATAGGTTTAATTTTGCCTTACTTTACTAACTTTTCGTGTAATTCATCATTACCGCCAATTCTACTAGACAGGTAACTACATGAGATTGGCAAAAAGTAAAATTTATCATCTCAATGAAGTAAATAAAATGTTAAAATGCAATGACTTACGAATAAATTGTACCGTGGAAGTAATTTGAAATGAGGTATGACTTAATAAATGCTTATAATAAAGATCATAAAGATATCCTAAATGGAATTTTCCAAAACTAAAAATAAATTGTATTGATGAGTAAGAATAAACCATAAAATATCAATTTTGTATAAATATTTTTCAAAATATATTCAGGTGTCACCAGAAATTTTTAAAAATGTGTACGAAAAACTCAAATAAATTGTTTAACTGATAATCAAAAGCGTGTAGCATTTATTTCATGAGAAATAATAACAGTTCATAAAATATTGTTTTATCGTGGTCTTTGTTCGGAATGCTGCATTCATTAACAAATGCTGCATTATTGCTGCAAATTCATTTGCTATTTGTATCCATGTATTAAATGCATATTAAATTAGTGGTAATATATGTTTGAAGGTTTTTTGCAAAATATTTCTTAAAATCAAACCCCTAAAAGTTATTCATATAGTTATGTTTTAAAGATATACAATTGTACAGTTCACTTCACAATGAGCGCGATGTGTTTTGTAGTTTAAGGGTTTTTAGCGAATTTCCCCTATAGGGAAGAAGCTATTACCGTAGTCGGCATGGTAAGACCTAGGCCCGGGACCATGATAACTTTTCGTTTTGAGGTCCCCAGACCCCAAAGACACCATTCGTTCGAAACTATATATATGTGTGTGTCCGTGAGCACGATAACTCTCGTAAAAATGATCCGCTTTTGATGAAATTTGGTAAAAATGTGTAAAGCAACATTTATGACTTTACGTTCGAAAACCAGCCAGATCGCTTTAGCCGAAGGGGTATTTTGGGGGGGTTTTGTACCCCCAAAATGGGTTTTTTGAATTTTTCACATACGATTTTTGAAATATTCAAGTTTTAGTTTTCACTATTGGATTCAGCTTAAAAAAACACACAATTTGGTATTTTGATCATTTCTCTACGTCAATTGGTTGCCGAGATATTGAAAATGCTAAACACAGTTCGTTGTCCAATGTTATTCTTATGGAGGAAAAAGAAAAATTTTATATGTCGCTTATTTATGAACGTAGAATGACGAAACTTGGTATATGGCTTCATCTGGTTATGGTCTATTGATATTTGCCCAAAAAAATAATTGTTTGCCTATGGATCCCGTAGCAGCAAACCTGCGTACTCATCCCCATGTTATTTTTATGGATAATAATTAAATGCTATATCTCCCTTAATTATGAACATAAATTAATAAAAAATGGTATATAACTTCACCTACTTCAGTTATATTGATATTAGCATAAAAACCCATTTTTTGTTTTCCTTGTTGCAGCAAACCTGCGTACTCAGCCCCAATGTTATTCTTATGGAGAATAATTAAATTGTATATATCGCTAATTTGTGAATATATTTTTATGAAACTTGATAAGTGGCTTGATGTAGTATTAAGACATTTATATCTCCATTGGAAATTCGCTGAGTATGCAGGTTTGCTGCGACGGGGGTATTATATGCTGTATCAACCTAACAAAACTTAACTTTATTTCTGTAGTAGATCTTTAAAATAAACCGCTATTATAGGATAAACACTGCGCATATTGAACACAATTGGAATGATTTCACTAACTAAACCCTGGTAGTAAACGTGACTTACCTTGAAATGGGAACCTTTTGAAATTTAAATTTTAATGGCAAAGATTTAGTTACATATATTCGATATTTTCTTTGATTTGATTAAATTAATATATAAAAAAATATATGTAGCTAATGTACGTTTAAAGTATATTAGTTTGTAGATTTAATAAGGTAAACTACAACTATTTTTAAATCGTATACATGTTTACACTGTAAAATACTAAGCCTATATTTTACATGCATTTGGATTAGTTACATAAAATAATTTTCTCTCCACTAGGTTACATAGTTAAAACTAAATTTACCCTACAAATCTGTTTTACTCTTATTATTGATATCACAATTACTGTCCTCATATCAGGGTGAGTTGGTGAGTTGCATATGGTTTAGTATTAATTAATTTTTATAAAATGCTCTTCAAAGGGTTTTTGATTTTTTTTAGTTTTTACAACAAATGGAATCTCTTTTAAAAAGAAGCCAAAAAATAAGTGGGGGATAACTGTTATAGAAAAATGAAAGAGAAAGCCTTGAAAAAGAAAAGTTTAAAACGAATTAATACTGTAGGCATTAATAAGACAGGTGCGGGCTACGTATTTACTTTGGGAGCAGGACAAAGGTCACTGATGGCGCAGACAGATTGGGAACATGACTGTGGCAGTGCAGGAAAGACGATAACTCAAGTGTTGCGAGCCACTCTCTCCTATACTAGTTGATTTTCTTATTTAACTTTCTATTTCAATTATTTTCCCAAATGTCAGAGTATTTTAGTGTTTAATATTTTGTTTGTACTGTAACGGCGTTGGGCACAGAGCCGCGACCATTCCAACTTGGTCAGCAATCACGCACGTCACCTCCGCCAATTGACGTGGCATGATTGACGAACAGAGAGAGGGGGGGGAGTCACAAGTTAGACGTCTTAGGGTCGACACCTCCAAATACTTTGTAAACTACTTTGTACTTGTTAAATTAATTATAAACTAAATATTTGCAATCACACCAGTATTCTGAGGAATCGTTCTTTAATTTGATTTATACTACCTAAAATCGGGACTGCTCACCCATTTGAGCATTGGTGGCAGCGACGTTACCAAAGGACAATCCAGTAAACGTTAACGACCGGTGACAAATATGCGAGTATGTGAGATGTGTGGTGAAGTGTAAGACGGTAGTTATGTGTTCAGAAACTGCAAATATTTCCCAATCGTAAAAAATATGAATCATGAACGATTTGCTCAGATATTAAAAGTAATCTTTGAAGTTCTAGACACAACACAAAAGACGTTGTCAAAGATTGCAGTACAGCATCCCGCCCCAACCATAATCCTGTCTTCCCATGATCCGTAATTACCTACCTAGTTGCATGTAGACATGTAAATGACAGCACTAATATTTAAATTAAGAATATCGTCGGTAATTTTATTTTCGGGATGGTTTTACCTTATTTAAAAAAAAAAAAAAAAAAAAAAAAACTTATGGCCGATAGTTCCCTTAGCAGCAAACCTGCATACTCATCCCAATGTTATTCTTATGGAGAAAAAGTAACGTTTTATCTCCCTTAATTATGAACATATATTAATAAAATTTGGTATGTGGCTTTACCTACTTGAGTTATATTGATATTTGTATAAAACCCCATTTTTCCTTGCTGCAGGAAACCTGCGTACTCAACCTGCATGTTATACTTATGGAGAATAATTTAAATGTTATAAATCGTTTATTTATGAATGCACATTGATGACATTTGGTATATGGCTTTATGTTGTAATTAGTTACATATATATGCAATGGAAATTTGCTGAGTACGCAGGTTTGCTGCTACGGGTGTATTATTTAGATATTATATAGATATGCATGAACTTTTGTTATGATATTTTGATAGTTTAATTTAAGACCCGCGGTATTTTGTTGTTTGTTGTTTAATAATGCATGTGTGTTTCGATATATTTAATTAAGTAAAGACAATTTTAAATGTTTTATTTTTTAATTCATATCTGTGTTAAATGGTAATGAGTGTGATTTCATACAAAAGTGCATGGAAAATAGGAAAAGCCTATCAACCAATAGAAGACAGAGAACTGAGACTTAATTTATAATGCTTGCATATATTTTGTTGTTTTTATTTACATTTTTTTTATATGGCATGTAAAAATTTACTGATAAGCCTTATGTGCAAAATCAATAAAGGATTTGACTTTGAATTGAATCTTTAGACATTTTATCATTTACTTGGTTAGACTTCATCCCCCTACATTATATCTATATAATTTATTATTATATATCCTTATTAGCTTTGGGACTGCCTTTTAAATATAATATATTTACAAATATATTTAGATCGATTACATTCTCAATTAGGCATGAGTATAAGACACGGTATGGATTAATTTATATGTACTGTTTATTTGTAAGCTCAATCTAAACATGTCGGGCATTCAGTCTACATCCCTAACTATTCATTGAAGCTATAATATTGTAGACAGCCATCAATTAGATAACAGGATATTGACCCTTATTTCCAAAGTCAATGTGTGAGCTTGTGGTCTAAATTGGATTACCGATTGTAGCCCTATCAACTATAGATATGATTGAAAGTGTTTAATCCTAGTAAAGTAATTGACCATTTAAATTGTGATTTATAGGTCGGCATGCCACAGTTTATCGTTTATGAATCTCTAAACTTCAAAACATTAGCAATAGATTTATTTTTAACTTAAAAACTTCAAATCTAGAGTTATTTTATTTTAGTTAAAACACTACAGGCAAGACTGGTGTGGCTAGAACATGGCACCCAATATAACACTTGTATACAAATATTTGTATCCGTGACATATTTATGAAATGTGGGTGACTGATATGGGGAAAATGGGGTTTAAACAATTGTAAGCTGTATACTAATAAATACATGAATAGTGAGATATTAAATTTTAAATATTCAGTAATCAATATTTGATATTTTATATTATTTACCTACATTAGGGTGATGACCATTTTATCATGGGATAAAAGTCTCACACATAAAATGTTATTTTGTATGTTGGATACCAGAAATGACGTGGAACATTAAACACTTGTATCTCTTATTATTTATTATGCATGAGCTGATCTAATTGTAACTGGCCTAGTCAGCCACTGGGTTAGGGATCAAGGCGTCGGACTCCGGAACCATGGGAACTGCCCCGTCACGGGTTCTAAACTCAACCCTGGCATTTAAAATGTATCTATACTGTTTAACTCGTACTGTAACGGTTAACTCCTTGCTTTGCTGGATACTTTCACGCAAAAAGATGTATAGTCTATTTGGACGGAAAATGAATGACAAGAAGAGGTTCCCAACCTTTTTAAAAAAGAAAACATATTATTTACTTATAATATACATATATGTATTTACTTAGATGAGTAGTTTTTATATACTGCATTACATATTAAAACAAATTAAGTGTCTATGACGATTGCTATATATATTATAGTACTTTAAATCCACTTATATTAAGTAGTTTCCATTCGAACTAGGACATATTGTAATATGTCCAAATAGTTTATCATTAGACATTTTATACAGTTTTATCATTACAATATATTAAGTTATAGGGAAGTAATATCCAAAAGACGAAACAAAAGAATAATTAATTAGTTACAAAATACATTTTTTAAACATAATATTTTCTGTACAAGGATTAGGGCAATTGAGGTTAATAATGCAGTTTAAAATTTAATATAACTTGTTTAACACTTCTTAAGGCTTAAAAGGTTAATTAAATTAAAACAATGAATTCGACTGCCAAACTAGCTGTAAAAACTAATTAACTATTTGTAACGACTACCTAAATAACTGTATCAAAAAATTAACTCACTCCACCGACTACCTAACTCACAGTAACGACAATCTTGCTTACAGTACTGACTACCTATCTCATTGTACCAACCTCCTAATTTACTTTACTGACTGCATATCTCACAGTACCGACTACCTAAATCACTTGACGCAGTACCTAACTCCCTTTAACGACTTCCTAACTAATTGAACTGACTACCTAACTCACTGTAGTGACTGCCTAACTAACTGTGCCAACTACTGAAATAATTGAACAACTACCTTATCATTAGATCAGATTAAAATAATTTTCGCATTAGAATATATTAAGAGATAAATATATAAGTATGTATAATGTATTATTAATTACAGTAAATCGTTGTTTTTGCGTATTGATACAATTGATTACAATTATTTTAAACAGATCACGTAGCAACTAAAGTTAAACTATTTTTTGTTTCAGTTTAAATAATTCAGTTCCCAAGGCAAGTCACGAAATGCTTCCTGCGATTCGTTAGTGATTTTTTTGAGCTGTTCGTCCAATTTGGTTGTAAAGATGTTTTATGTTATAAATTTCGTAGCTTGCTCAATATATTTGTATACGTTTTATTATGTAAATGAATTGATAGTTTTACTTTAGGTTAATTTTTTTTTAAACTACGTATCACAGAAAATTAAAACTATTTACCAAAAGATTTTATTTCCAATGGAGATGATAGTTTTTAAATCCACAGATCCATCGATTCTATTGATTGACTGTACATTTTGTAAAGCTCATTAAGACTCAAAAAGTCCGTTCTCTAGTATACACATAGTGTGTTAAGATGTAATAAAAAATATTCAATCAATATCTCACTAACACACATGTCTTATTTTGGTTTTGAACATTTATGTTAATTATTCAAATTTAAACGCAATTACATTTGTAACATATTGCAAACTAACGCTCATTTTTTTATCTTTGCTTATTGATATACTCCATTTGTCTTTTTTCTCTCCTTAAATGTGCGAAGGATAAAAGAAGAATCATAATATATTTTTCAGAGCTCTGTGAATGGCAAAGATAAGGTTTTTTAAGTTAAAACGTTTGTGGAACTTTCACTTCCATTTTGGATATGGTAACTAAACTTTTAGGGGCAAAGAGTGGATTTATTTAACGCGTATTTATATTTACACTATAATGCGGCCAACACTCAAAATAGTTTCTCCAAAGTTACCACAAGTTCCTTTAAAAAAGCCTGGAGCAGTAGTATAATATGATATATGCACAAGTTATAACATAATATCAGATAACATATAATATATGCAAAAAAAGGCAATGAACGTAGGTAAGGAGCGTCTAATTTATTTTGAGTTAGTAAAAGCCAAAAAAATTATTGGAATTTAAAATAATTTGATTTATTTTATCAAAACAAAACTAAAGTTTAGGAACTGATAGGTTATTGATTTAAAAAATAATATTATAGAATAAATTGATAGAAATAATTGTGTTAACATGTACATTTACAAATTAAACATTTAAACCGGTATGATTTAATTGTATAATGTTATTTACATCAAAAAATCATATTATTGAAAAAAAATTTCTTGTTTTGCACTTTTTTTAATAAAATATCGTCGATCTTTGGTGAAGCTAAATCAGTGTTAACTTTACCCCGAATTTAAAATTAAAAAATAAAAACTAAATTAGTAACAAGGGTTTGAAATCTTGTTGCAAATTTTGTTGCTTCACTTCACAACGTATATTTAGATTTTATTCATGAGTTTTTTATTAAATTTTAAATAAAAAATAAAAATAAAAACAACTAAAAAACCCTTTATGATGCATTGACGATTTAACCTCTAACCAACATCAAGTAATGACGGTATCAAAGCTCGGTTACGGTTACAACTTAGCCCTGGTACAATGGTGTCCTGGAGGCAAAGATAGGGTTGTCTTAAACTAAACTGTTTCAGCCAACTTTTAATGTTGGTCTGAATGTACGCCCTTAGGTGATGTTATTACTGATTTATAATATTAGTTTTTACAGCTTAAAATAAAACTAAAATCTCTCAGATGTAAAGGTATGTTAAGTCAGTTAATTAAAAAAAAACGAAATAGACTGTTAGGTTTGTTACATAGCTTGGGATGGGAAAACATAATTGGATAATACATCGTGACGAGTTCAAATGCTTTAATAACATTTATAATCAAAGTAACCAGGATTACAATTAGTATCATAATAAATAGATAATTAACAAAAACAACCTTGATACACATTCTTTTATTGGAAAAAAACTCAAATTTCGGCTTAAGCCTTCATCAGGAGTAAACAAATTTTTAAAAACAAAACGATAAACAAAAATAAAAGTAAAACATATGACTTATTAAACTTATTTAGAATTAGATGGTTAAGTTGTTATCTATATAAATAAACTTTATACCGTAGCAGGGTTTTGTATATAAAAATGAACATTTAAATTAATTTTTAAGCATTTAACAAAAACAAGATAAAATAAACAGTGGTATGAATAAATAGCATTAAGAATTTTTTAGGTGATAAAATAAATAAATCGTATACAACATGATAAATTTTGGTTATCTTAAGTTAAGTCCAAATGGGTTTTTTGATTTCAGGACTAATGATGAGCCTGCTCAAGTTGTCTTATCTGTCTATCTTGACAGTCAGTAGCCAATTTACATACACCCTTCAGAGAATAACATTCCTGAAAATGTTGTGAATGTTCTCTGGCATGAATGGCAACAGGCTTTTCTATCGAAAGATGATTAACATCATGCCTGTGGCCAATCATGCGTACTCTAAGGGCTGTTGTGGTTTTACCAATGTAGTCCTTAGGGAAATTTTTTACAGGATAGTTGGTAAATTACATTGGTAGAAGCACAAGTAATGTTTCCACGTATTTTATATGATTTTTTAGTCTGGCTGCTAGTAAAACTAGTGGATGGAACAAGTGACTTGCAAGTGATACAACGGGATTTATTTCAAGGATTACAGCCAGACTTTGATCTTAAAGGTTGATTTATTTGAAGTAATTTTGGTATAGAAAGTATGCTTTTCAAGTTGGGAGCTTTTTTGAAAATCAACCTGGGAGGTTTTGAAAATAAACTTTGAGTCAAAGGTGAGCTTTCAAGAATTTTGTAAGCAACCTTTAAAATGTTATTGGTTTTAAATAAGCCAGGAAAATATTGTGTGACAAATTTTGGGTCATTACCAAAAGAGTTGTTTGCAGAGTTTTTTGAACTACTTATCTGCCTATCTATCAGCTGTTTTGCATAACCTTTTTTGCTGAGGGAATTGCTAAGTTTATCTATATAATTAAGATAGTCGCGGTTTTCAGAACAAAGATTTTTTGCTCGAATAGATAGGCTTTTAGGAATCGATTTTTTAATATGAATTGGATGACAACTTGAGTAGGCTAAATAGTCCATGGTGTTAGTATCTTTTATATGGATTTTTGATTTTAAAGCCCCATTTGTAAGGAACACATCAACATCTAAAAAGGTCAATATTTCTTTTGAATATTTCCAAGTAAATTTAGGATAGAAAAATTGTTTAGACTATCTAAGAATGAATTTAAACTGTCCATTCCGTGTTCCCAAACCATGAAAATGTCATCAATAAACCTAAGCCAAACTAGAGGTTTTAATGTTTGTGAATTTATGAAACTTTCTTCAATATCACCCAAAAAAAGATTGGCAAAAGATGGGGCCATGCGAGTTCCCATCGCAGTTCCTTTAACTTGAATGTAATTTTGGTCCATAAATCTGAAATTGTTCATGGTTAAAACAAAATGAATCAGTCGAAAAATAAAATTAGTACTAGGCTTAGAGTTTGCTGGACGATGTTGTAGGTACTCTTTTCCTTGGTCGTGAGGAATATTTGTATAAAGAGAAACAACGCCAATGGAAACTAAAATCACATCTTCACTGAGAGAAGTATTAACACTGCCAATTGTCTCTAGTAAATCAGAGGAGTCTCTAATGCAGGATGGTAAGTTCTTTACTATAGGTTGGAGGGTGTCATCGACAAAGGCAGATATTCGTTCTGTTGGAGATCCATATCCAGACACAATGAGTCTTCCGGGTGGTGGTCGTGCAGGTTTATGGATCTTCGGCAATAGGTAAAACACTGGTGTACGTGGATTTATGGGGTTCAGAAGTTTTATAGCTTGAGGGTTCAAATCTTCATTGGGTCCAAACCTTAATAGGAAATCAGAAATGTCCTCATTAAATGTCTGTGTAGTATCATTCGGTATCTTTTTGTAGAATTCAGTGTCATTTAGTTGTTTTTCTGCTTCATTTATATAGTCTCCACGATTTAAAATCACAATGTTACTGCCTTTATCAGCGGGCAGAATGATTATTGAATTGTTATTCTTTAATGATCGCATAGCTCTTCTTTCATTGCTAGTAAGGTTGTCCTTTGATATCAAAGAGTTTTCAAAAGTTGGGTCTGAAATGTTAGAAATAACAGTATTGATGAATTGTTCCACAGGATGATCAGCAGGTAAGGGATCAGGATCCCAATCCTACATTGGTTTGAATTTTTTTTTCAAAAAAGCTGGTATTGTAGAGCTTTGTGATTGAGACTGGATAGGTTGTTGACTAATATAATACTGCAATATAACATTTCTGGCGAAGGAAAGCCCATCTGCCACAAAATAAAGTGGTTAAATTTTGGTCGTGGAGAAAATGTTAAACCTTTACTGAGAACAGAAATTTCATCGTCATTCAGAACATATTTGGATAAGTTCAACACATTTTTAACAACGTTGTCATCAGTTTCAACAGGATTTTGCACATTGCTAGGAACATAATTTAATTCATTAATTTTACAGCTTAGTAGCGTTAATTCTTAGATTATGTACAAACTGTTTATGCCCAGGGCCGGCGAGAATAGATTGACGGCTATGCAGACTCGTTTAATAAATGTTTTCAAAAATTATTAGGTAGGATGTTGATTAGTTTATTTTTATTAAGTTATTAAATTGTAATATATTGTGCATTACATTTGATTTATTTTGAAAATTATTTTTCTACATCAGTCTGTAATGGCGGAACAAGAGTTCTGAAACATATGCAAGAATAATATATTAAAATATACCTGTTGACTGAAATTACGTCAACCTGTTTATCAATTGTCATATACAAATTGTGAAGGCATTCATCAATGTATATTTTATTGATTGTTCATGAATAAACTTATGTTTGAAATTTTTAATTATTCATTATTTTCAGCTTAAAAGTTAATACAATTAAATTTGTTTTTAGTACAATTAGAACTTGTACGAAATATAAAAATTTTAGTTACTGTAAACTATATAAGCGATGGATTTTAATTTATTGTTGGTTTATTTGGCCTTTACCTATCTTGGTTAGTGTTTGAAACTACACTTTATTTTGTGAGGTAAAGGAAACTGCTTCCCTTATAAAGTAAGTAGGGTTCACTTAATAACGGGAGGACTTTCTTTACCACCCGTAGTATAGTTTTCAACATCAATGATAAATACTGTATACATTTCAATTCTCATTCGAATTTTTTTTTACAATTAACATTTTAATTGGAACTGTACCTTTATAAGGTATGATTAAAAACAAATTAAATTAAATGTACATAAAGATCATTACAATTGCAGAATTTTAATTTTATATAAATAAGTGTGTTTTACTGTAAGTGAAATTGTAATTATAATTTTTTAATATTATAAGTATTATGTATTTACTATACGCATAGTGTTACTGTAATGTATTTATTTAAGTTAGAGTATAATTTATTTAAATATTTCTTGCAAATAAACAACGAAATACGAAACCAAAAGTAAAGAAACGCAAACAAACTTCAATCCGGATCTGACGTCAGGATCACAACAGGAAACAGCCAACCGGAAGTGTCTTGATGTCAAAACATTTCTTAGAATCGTTACCCATCCGTAAACACTCTCCGATCCTACATACAGAAAGGATTCATAATTGAAATATTTCAGCTTTGATATTTAAATATGTCAAAGTAGTTAAATCTATTAATTTGTTGTGTTTGGAGTCTGATAAAATTTTGAAGCCTAAACTCCTAACGTACACAGTAATTTATTAAACATGTAAAGTTCTACAAATCCTATATAGATAAAGGAAAATTTCCTAAATAAACAACTGTATTAACGATAGTTTTCTTTATTTCATTTTAGATTTGTAATAATATTAAATATTTATAAGAAACATTCTTATCGTATGGTATTCTGGAATAAATTGTTTATTAATAGAAAAAATACGAATCGCATACTATTATAAAGAGTTCCGAAAACGTAGTTAAAATATTTTTTCAATATTTTAAACATAAAAAATAAAGTATATAAGTTACATTAGAACATATTTTTACATTACTTTAATAAAGACATTACATTTTATACATTAGATCAAGTTGTATTTTCATCTTAGTCATATCTAAAAAAATTGCTTACATCATTTTCATTCTTGATGTTACATTTAAAAGATAAGGAGTTAGAGGTTCTATGAGTATATTTAGCATTCGCCTTCGGTTCCACTCCACAGCTCGTCAAATTTTCACATGTTATAATAAATAGTTTAGCTATTATGTTCACCACTTGTAACCTCTCTGCCCCATATTGAACAATATTTTAAATTGCTCATTATAAAACAGTAAAAAATTAATTATAATTTATACCTTCACTATAGAATTATCTAAATAATAAATTAAATTATTTTTTCTTTTCAAATGATAAATAGGTCATTGTTAATAAGTTTAACTATCACTTACAAAACTAAGCAAACGTGAACAGCTACACAATTGTTGGTGAGTTATAAAAACCTTTAGTGATAGCGATTCAACCAAATGCTTCAAGTGTTACCCTAAGGCTATAAATCAAATAGATAACATCTTCCCGTTGTTTTCAAAACAGGAATATAGTATTCATTAATTTTGTTGAATATAAGAAGGATTTGTTTCAATGATTATTCTCACAGTCAAATATAAATTTATTTAATTAACCGTGTCAAGTTAAATTAATATTAAGTTAAAAGTTATTAAGTTTAATTAATACTTGATTATATTATCTAAATTTACAATAGTATTGTAAACTTTTCATCAAAATATAACAACTTTAAAATAAGTTCCTGCTTTACGTTTATTTTTTCTCATGCATTTTGATTGTCATAATTTGTTTAACATATCATTTTATCTTATACACCTAATGGAGGAAAACATTTAACTTTTAGTAAACAATCACTGAGTAATTGTTAAACAATCTTGGAACCACACCGATTGTTTCACTTTAATATTTTGTTTAGTAATTTACATAATTGTATGAAGCGAGCGAAGCGAGTTGAATCCTTCATACTCGTGTTTAGTCAATCTCTTCTTACGCTAACCCCTTTTAACGGTTTAATGTATTGCTTTGAAATTTTCAGGGTAGCTCTTAATTGTAAAGGTGGTAATAAACTATGATTGGATTATTATTTTGGTATATTTATATTTTTTTCCAGAAATATTCCGATGTGTCTTAGCTTGGGTAGTAAGTAGTAAGCAAACAGTAGCTCAACTGATTTTTCAGTCAAACAGACTACGGCCGGATGTTGACAATGGCAGCTAACCAAAACTGATTATGTCGTCTGTAGTCTGTGGTCTCCTGGCCGCCAGTAGCCGGTCAGTTCAGTAGTTCATTTAATGGCGTTTGCAAATAAATGAGTTTTGAATCAGGAGTTTTAAATAGAATTTATTCGTTTTTTAAAAAATAAAAATTATGTATCCAGTATTATGGTGAAAGTACCTATTTGATCTAATGGAAGTTGTAGGACATATGGAAAGGCTACACAGTCTGTGTCTAATCGGTTACGACTTTAATCCATGTAAGGTACGGTACGATTTAAACTATGGTTCAATAGATCTACAGCTTTGAACAATTCTAATAGCCTATTACTCAAAAATTCCAAACTGTCTCCTTTTACAATAGAATGGGTTGATTTTTAAGATATAATTTTCAGTAAGTAGTTCGGTAATTTTGCGTTAGCTCTATTACTTGTCAGCGTATTGATTTAGGATTATTTTTTTGCGATGGATAAAGTTTGGCCTTACCTACATCCTACTCTTTCTCCCATTTTTCACATGTATTTTAGAAATTTCAGAAGGATATTCCCCCCTAGATACGCCCCTGTTACATGTTGGTTATTGTTTATGAAAGATTTAGTGATGCCTAGGCGTAGTCCAATGTTATACATATCTAATTATTATGACTTTCTTATTATTTGAATAACTTGACTTTGACACTAAAAGAAACTGTGAAATGTAAAAAAAATCAATCCTAGCCAACAACAATACTAAAGTTACCAAACAGCCTGGAGGCTAATTTATCGTAATTCTATGCCTACGCTATGGGTTAAAATTGTTACTTGAAACCTTATAGGGCCTAATTCAGTAAGATATATAGATTTCTAACCTACTACATTTAAATTTTTTTAAGCGCCTAGGTATTCATAGGTTAGTTATTGTAAACATAGGTTCATATTTAACTGTTTTTCATTTGTGATTCTGACAATAAATTAAAAGAGGAGAATCTTAACTTTCATTTTTATTAAAAAAATTACCTCGTAGCAGTAACAGATCAATATAGCCTAATTTTAGTTGTAATTTGAACACAATTTTGTGCGTGAGACTTGTAAGTGCTGAGTTCTTGTCTTCAAAAATTTTAGTGTCAGTAAATTGAGTTAAATCGGAAGTGTTTGGTGCCATTGGAAAAATGCCATTAGTTGTTCTTGTTTTTCGTAACATTTTTTTTTTAAATCAGCTGTCAAATGTTCAAATAACATTTAGGCTTTTGGCGAAACTCAAATTTTGTTTTTCAACTCATATATCGTATAAAGTCATATAAACAGTCATAGGTGAGTTATCTTTACATAGTTTCATAGCTATATCAATTTGCAATTTTTACATTACATTAATGTTTGATAGTAAGAAAGTCAATGGCAGAATCTTGAAAGTAACATTAGCTACAGTTATGCCTTAGTAGTTTCGAAGTAAGAGGGCTTTAAAGGCTTACTCAAATCTTTGCCCATAGCCTACCATGGTAACCCCAGAGCTCTGAGCCGGAAATATCCCACCTCTCAGAGCCCTGGGGTTACCTCTATTATATTCTCTTAAACTTAACTCTATTAAAAGACGAATTTTAAACAATGGTTATTCTGAGAGGTATGGTTATACTCTGTAAGTAGTTCTTTTCAGGGTGAATAGATTTTGGTTATTCATCTAATATTCTAGAATCAACAATGAACTGGAATGTGGTAGACCAGTTGAAGTATTAATGTGGGCCTAGGTGAGGTTTGGTAAGTTACTTGCAGTCAATTAATCTGCGACACGTAACAAATATGATGTTTGTTTGGATTCCAACCAACGAGAATTCTTTCACATTTTGCCTAGGTCTTACCGGATACCGTACTAGCTTTTTATCTGGCAATAATTTGACCCATATTTATTGCCTGATTCTCAAAAGTGACATTCACCGAAGTTGTGCATTTGTAAGCCAGAAGTAAGTGCGCTTTAAAGACTTGTTCAAATATATACTTATTGCCTATAGCCTATTTATATGCACTTCAAATTAACAATACAGAATTTAAAGGCAAATTGTTTACAAAATGAATATTCTGAGAGGAATGTTTATGTGGTAAGTAGTTATTTTTCAGGGCGAATTAATGTTGATTCTTCACCTAATATAGGCCTACTAAATTCAACAATAAACTGATATGTGGTAGGCTAGTCGAAGTATTAATGTGGGCCTAGGTGAGGTTAGGTAAGTTACTTTTAATTAATTAATCCGGCACCTATACTGCCTATTATGTTGGTATTATAAATCCTCGCTTCATCCTATTACGGAACATAGGAGCGTATACCTAGTAAGTTTGAAGAAGAACAATATTAATTTACATTGAACAAAGTATTAAGATAATAATTTAGTAATTAAAACCATTTATTAGTCTGAAAGGAAAAAATCGTTATAACAGAAATAAGCTTTTTTAGTGATAAATTGCCAGATATGATGTGAGTGAAATCCCAGTGTGAGTGAAAAGGTGCATTTGTAATCTATAAGGATTTTTTTTCTTTCTATGTCATCGGTTTGTCCGATATTGGAAAATTCTCCGGAAGAGCGTAACATTCTACCTAAAGTGTAAAATTAAGTGGACCACTGGAAAAACAATTGTTTAATTTTGCATCCATTAAAAAATTGTTAATTAATTCCTACGGTTACTTCATAAATTTTTAGCTAAGCTTCATTTAATTATACCAATTTCTTTGTGATCTATTATGAAGTTATATCGGAATCATTACGGACCACCCATTAAAGTTCAATCCTCTTAATTTAACTAGCGTTAGTCTAACCTTACAACTTCCAACGCATTAAATCGTTAAACTATGTTAAGTGGGTGCGGAGGAGATAAAAAATCGTATTCACACAATTTCCAATGCGATCTTATGGGAAAAAGGGGTTTAGCTTGTCCTCAGATAATTGTTCTAAAAACTTCGCATTTGTTTAAAAATATGTTTTCAGCTCTAAAAAAACAATTATTTTTGTGTTTAAATTGTGCTTTTACATCCAACTGCTGTGCAGATATTCAAAGTGCTAAACACAGTACGTTGCCCAATGTTATCGTTAAGGAAAATAAATCGAATGTTATATCTCGATTATTTATTAATGTATATTGATTGAATTTGGTATGTGGCTTTACCTGGTTATGGGATATTGATATTTGCACAAACATTTGTTTTGTTTTGTTTTGTTTATTGTCCCTGTAGCAGCGAATCTGCATTCTTAGCCCTAATTTTATTCTTACAGAGAATGAATAAAACTATGTATCTCCCTTATTTATGAACCTAAATGAATAAAAATTGGTATGCAGCTTCACTTGGTTGAGTTGTATTGATTATTGTATAATAACACATTTCTTATCTCACTCGTTGCAGAAAACCTACGTACTCAGCCATGATATTATTATTATGGAGAATAAATAAAGATATATTTATAACATTATTTATTTATAAATTATTTTTATTTTGGTAAGTGGATTTATGTGGTAGTGACAAACACATAAATGCGATCGAAATTTGCTGAGTATCAGGTTTAGTGTGACGGGGGCATTTAAATTCTCTGTTTACTAACTTATCTAATTATATCTTAGTTTTGTTAATCCGCTAGATATTTTATTGTTGTTCTTATTGTCAACCACATGAACATCATTGCATTCCTGTAACATTTACTATTATAATGTTATTAAAGTACTGATATATTATTGTTGTTATCATTGCCATCTCTTTTCATTAGTTTAGTATCACCACTTAACAGACTTTTATACCAGTTTTGTTATATCTTTCAGATTATTTTCTCTGTTTTCAACCAAACTTCCATTGTTATATTTAGATAAAAAGTTCAATAGTATCCATACACACAACAGTACTTATAAGTTATTAGGGTAGAGCACAATAAGGTATATATGTATATAGTAGCCTCTTGTCACTATGTAATTGAAAAATTTTAAAAATAGTGGCAACCGTTAGAACAAATACATAAATAACAGTTTATATTTCAGTTAGACATTCCATTTTTCCGTTGGTCGTTATTTTTCAGAAACCTCTGCCCAATCAGAACTTGTACCCGATATCATAATATCTTGGGATAAAGATAGGACTTGTTTCAAACATAACGCTGCTATACAACATACAATGTTTTTCTGCATGTAAAATTCTTAGCATTGAATTTTAGATTTTTCATAAATATAATACCCGTATTCCTCAAGAACAACAGGAACCGAACTATACGAATTCGTCACTTTTTAGGTTTGCAAAGAATATTCAGTTTCTAAATTTACTTCTAGAAATAAATCAATTAGTAACAAAATAAATTAAAATGGGGAGTTACCTTTATAAAATATTATCAACGAATTACATAAATTATTACATAACGTACTATCAAGAACGTATTTTCAATAAATTAAATTAACGTATTATCAAGAGAGATTGACTTGATTACAACAAGAATAGTATCGATGTCAGAAAACTTCTTAGAAACTCCCATTCAACCAATCTAAGGGTCCATCTAAACTAATCTAAGGGCCTAAAAAACCAACCATAAACACGCTCATTCCCTCTATATTGTCAATATCATACAGTATATAACATTAAACTTCCCGTTTTTTTATCTTTTGTAATACAATGTTAACATAAAAGTTACAAATTTAGTTTTGTTTATAATTTGGGACAAATTGAACTTTAAATTCTCTTTTAAAAATAAAGGTCTAAAATATTTCAACATTACACTTACCATAATCACAAAATATGTATCGTAAAAATTATAACATTTTAAATAAAATAAATAGGTAAGACATTTCAATTACCAGATTTTATATATCGTAATGGAAGCTGACTTTATTGCCTTTAAAATGTGACAAAAAATAATAAACGTTCTCTATACATGTATTTTCCTAGGATGCTTGAAGAGAATTTAAAAAGCAAATATGGAACTTGGAGATTTTCTTGTGTTGGGGAAGGCTCAAACTTAGGATACAATTATAATTTTCAAACAGTTAATATTAAATTAAATTAAAATAACAATTCAAACCTAATTAAGGTAAAATTAGGTTGAGGTAAATATTTTGACAAAATCAAAATACCCTTTATATATTAATATTCACATCACGGAATGTATTACTGTAAAGAGATAATAAAGTTTTAATTAACTACCCATCGTCACCAGCAGATGTTAAGGACATGTATTGTTCTAGATATAATATAAATCTCATACTATATCTCCCTGTGACAATTGCACAGTAATTTAATTTCCTGTAATATTATTGGGTTATATGACAAATATTAGGGTGTATAATTATTAATGTTAATGTTGTACTTACAACCTGAAGCAATCCTATGTATAAATAGTTTGAATTCAGCAATCCCGTAACCATATCTTCCAAAAAGTGTATAATAATTATATCCTTATGTAGTAAACGATTGGTTTTTATACTTATTGTTTTAGGAAAATACAATATCAAATTTTCATAAAATGTTGTACCACAACCACACAGAGTGTAGCGACTTCTGTGTTAGTCAATGTCACCGTTACAGCACCAGCTGATCAGTAAACAAGCGACATGTTCAGTGTAATACCCGTCACAAGCCACTGTTGCGGTGATATATGGAGTTGCAACGGTAATATACACCCTATAAGCTAAACAACGTTTGGAAAGGTGAGATTATCATACTAACAGAATACACATATCACACAGTACGTATACGCTTTTATAATATAGTTCCCCTATACTAAATATGTTTTTGATTGGTTAAAGTGTTGGATAAACCTTTTATATTTGGTGTATTGTTACTAACTTATATTATGTCGTGCAATTAAAAGTTATATATTTCAGGTCTCATTGAAATGTTTCACAATTTTTGATGTGTTGTATGTATGTAACTTCCGTCATCCTAAACTATGTGACATGAAATTACGTAACGAATAATTATGTTACGCTCGATTTCGTTTCGCTATTGGGTCTATAAACTCTTTGTAATATATATATTAAATTATGTTAAGCTAAATTACGTCAAGCTTAAGTAATATATTTAATACTTTACAAACCATAACGACAAATCTTTTGATAACAATACCTTTAAAATATTCCCGTGAATAGTATCGTTTATTTTTGCTTAATACCTACATCGTATCATTATATTTTTGCTGTTTAACAGACTGCAGATTTTCATTATGTCTTAAACGTTGGAGTTATCTCTTAAAATACTCTTTATACTTAGTACTACAGGAAATATAATATTCGAAGTCCTACAATTTAATTTGTGTACTAAAAGTGCTAGTTTAAACCAGTTTTTGTATCAAGGGACTGATAATTTTCCACAATATATTCCCCATTCAAACCTTCTTGAATGAAACATTGTTATTCCGAGGTTGAAAAAATTCTTAGGTCAACGCTGTATAAATGCAAGAATTTAGTAAACACCCAGCCCGTTATAAGTCGATAATTTTGACATTTAATTTGAAACTAAAATATTTACGTTTACATTTTGTACCGACAGCAATTTATTTTTAAAATAATGAAGTGTTTACAGTAGCCTTCTCTTTTTACGTTATGTAAGTAAATCGTATTTTATCGAAATAAGTCTGACAGCATAACTAAAATAAATCTATCAAGATTCACCGCACAATGACGTACAGTGAAAACGTGAGGTACCTCACGTTTGGGAGGTCTCGGGTTCGAATCTTAACAAAATTTTCTCAATTAAATTTATTATGTTTTTCATCTTACCTTAGCTTATGTAAAATAGGTTCCCTACAGGTACGTACCTATAAAAGATAGACAATAATATTACTGTATAATCATAAATTGGCCTGGTAAAATATCCCTGAAAAATAATAAGCTTACGCATAATTTACGAATTTAATTGTATTATTTTATTTTATTGAAATAATAGTTTATTATTATCACCGATTATAAATTAATAAACGGGATGTTGATAAAAAAAAGTCTTGCTGTTCAGGCAGCCAAATAAAAAAAGATTCATTCAAATTTGATTGAACGTAGTGCCTAAAGTAGTATGGAACATAGTAAATTAAATGATCCCTAAGAAGTCTTCCAAACCTTAAAAACACATTCAGATAATGCATAATGGAAAACTTACTTCAAACCCAAATATCGTTGTTAGCTCTTTTAAGAAGTTTTTGGCCAGTGTAGGTAAAACCAATGTAATGTTTTAGGTGACCCTATTGATGTGAACCGTTGCTCCCAGTTGCCAAGTTGCTGCTCCTCTCTGTTTTTATCTCCTGCTACCTGTGAAGAGGTCATAAGTTTTATTAAGTCACTCAAAAATAGTAATTCATTTGGCAAAGATGGCATTTTCTTCAATATTTTAAAAGAGATAGCTGATATTATCGCTTTTCCACTGACTTATATATCAAATGTTTCATTTCAGGAGGGTATATTTCCTTCAGCTCTAAAACCTGCAGTAGTGAAAACCTTTCTCAAAAAAGGACATCATATTCTTCAAAACAACTATAAACCTATTTCTCTTACTTAACCACCTTAATCCATTATTAATATTCAATAATACTCTCTTTAATAAAAAATTTTGGTTCAGGAAGAATTACTCAACTATTGATGCTATGTTTGATTTTATCAATAATGTTTCTAAAGCCCTTGACAGGAAGGCGTTTTTGGAGTTTCTTAGATCTTATAAGACTTTTGATATGGTGAACCACAAACGTTTTATAGTAAAACATTAACATTTGGCATTAGGGGAAGAAATATTGACTGGGTTTCTTCTTTACTCACTGGTAGAACACAAACTGTCGAGATCTCATACATCAAAGAGGGCAGGCTTCTGTGTCAACTTCAGTTCACTGAAGTTGTTTTTAATTCTGGGGTGCCCTAAGGATCGGTCCTTTGGCCGAACCTCTTTATGTTATTCATAAACGATATTGCCTGCAGTGTACCTGGCGTCAATCTGTGTTTGTTTGCAGACGACACTTCTTTCAGTGTATCGAACAAGTGTAAAAGCACTGTTGAAATTGATCTGTTCATCAAACGTTGTCAGCTGTTACAATGGTTCTACAATAATAATCTTCGTGTTAATGCTGAGAAAACACAATTTGTCGATTTCAAGCTAAAGATTCCTGATAATGGATCCTTATTAGATCCTGTTTAATTATTGACGATGTTGAAATTGGGTCTTGTCACCAAACTAATTTGTTGGGTCTGGTTATGGATTCACGTCTGAATTTTTCGTCACACATTGATAAGGTATGCAAAAAATTAAGTAGCTGTCTTTTCATCCTCCGGAGACTCAAGTTCTTTGCTAATAAAGAATTTTTTCTGTTTACTATGGATGCTTTCCTCCTCATATGGAGTTGCTATTTGGGGTGCCATAACGGCAAAGCACAAGGAGCTTTTTCGTTTGCAGAAGAAGGCCTTGCGGTTGATCTCCAATATAAAAAGGTCTGACTCATGCAGAAGAGTTTTAAGTTCTAATAACCTTTTAACATTCCCTTGTTTGTATATCCTAGATTGTTTAAACTTTTTGGCTAAGAATCAGCAAATGTACCACTACAGAAACACTACACAGTACAGTCTTCGAGAAAATTCTTTACTCTCCATTCCATTTCATGGAACTTCAACTTATGAAAAAAAACATTTTTTCTTCAATAAAATTATTCAACTGTCTTCCGATTTACTTTAGGCAAAAAATCAGACGTTGGCAAGTTTATATCAAAGTTGAATGTGCTCCTCCTGAAAAGGGAATCCTAGTGTACGAGAATATACTAATGACAAGTTATGTTAGAAGTTAGAAGTATATATTATATTTTACTGAGTAAATTATGTGAACCGTTTTATTTAGCATACTATTATGTTGTTAGTGTACTGCTATGCAAATATTATAAGTATAAGATTTATGACCTGACCAATTGTCAATGTTATATATAGTCTGATGACTATAAATTATTTTATTTGACTTGCAACACCTCTGAGTTTGGGCAAGTATCAGCATGAGCCGAAAAAGTTCTATCATATAAAAGCGTTGCGAAGAAAAGTCCCTGACACAAAATTCACTTAATTTGTTGATGCTGCCTTGGGATATGGAGCTTGTAAGTTGAAATAACTACTTAAGTAGCTTGATACGTGTTGCTTTAATTCCACTATGTAAATAAAAATCGTCTTACTACACTTTAAAATATGTTTACACTTGCTAAAACACGTTACACTTATACTTAAACTTATTCTGTATTTATATACAATACGGTAAATATACATAACAGATGGGTAAGGTTATTAATTTAAACTAATCACATCGATCATCTTCAGGCCGAATGATAAATGACAGAATCAAAATGGCTAACCTGTTTATATTCTTAGTAGCAAGAATTGTCATAGACACATGGGTATAGTAGTGTATGTATAAAGATAATTTTAGAAACACAAATATATTGATAAATTAACATGTGAATTTAGACTATAGTTGCACATAAAACAATTTCTTTTCAGAACTTCCGGCTGATATTTCCTCAAAATTATTATTTTACTACATAAAACAACCATAAAAAATGTGTTTAAAATGGAAATCATTGTTATAAAAGTTTATTAAAATAACCAAATAAATGATATAAGAAATTGTATACTTAGTTTAACAACTAGAAAACTAAACAACACAACAAAGAAGTTTTTGTTGAGTTATTTACGGTAGCAAAACCAACTGAATGTTTCTCCGAGGCTTCTACTAAAGTTGTAAATCAAAGTCGATAAAATCTTTTTGCTGTTCCAAAATACGAGAACCATAGTTTCCTTCTCTTTGTTGAATCAAAGATAAAATATACAGCCAAAAATTTCCGTAAGTACATTTTTAAATAACTTGATTAAACTTACAAATTACCCGCTTAGTTTTTTATCGTATAGTAATTACCGGTTTATCTATATAATTTAACACTTTGTTATGGCTTTGATATAAGTAAAATTGTAATCCTTTTTTTGGCCTTTTTTATTTCTTATTTTATGACTGCTCTCAAAATTAAAAAAATATTTCCTTCATGAACAAGACACTTCTATCAACCTTTGTTGTATATTTAATATTTTAAGACGATATCTATTTAGTAAGATTAATTTACATGCAGAGGGAACTGTAGGGCGTAGGGTGTGTTAAATTAAACTTTTAACAAATAAACCGGAGGGATTTTAAACAAATTACGGATTTGATTTACATTCATCTGCTACTCATTAGAGAGACTAAACTATATTAATATTTAATGTTTTAATTAATTTATATGGGCGGTAAAACGGTTTTTTACAATAAAATTCATTTTTTTACAAAAACTATTTCGTGCTCATATATAAATATCAGTGCTTAAACAAGAACGGTATACAAAATATACTACTTACACAATAATTATGTTACAATAACTGAGATATATATTGCATTAGATTTTTAATGTTATAACTGTATACAACATCTCAATCAAACAAAATATAAAACAAAAGCAAAGATAAATAAATTAAGATTTACTATTGATAACATTATGCTACACGCAATATGTATAGTAAAACAAACAATTAAATTACTAGTAGTATATCGCGGTTGCTTTGTGGCAGATTATAAGAAAGTATTTTAATATTATAGTAATATTTTTTTTTTAATTCTAGCAAGGTAAGTATGTATAAACAAATAAATTAGACATAACAACGAAAAAAGATTATAATATATTTATTTTTACCGAAGCTTGTCAAGTGACTAATCTAAACAAATAGTAAAATAGTAAACATACTTTAACGTGGGTTTTATTTTTTTCTAAAGAATTGCAGAAATAATATATGTTAACGTATACATTATATATGTATTAATATATGTACGTATACATTAACGTACAAATTATTTCTAAGAAATCTTCTTTTGAATATATTAATTTAATATTTTTTATATACACATAAAATATAAAATTATATTTTTTTACATGATTTGAAATATAATAAAAGGCCTTAAATATATTGTAATATTGTCATTTCAGAGACCTTTAGAATATGTTATAACAAAAATGCACAATAAGCATTATAATTAGGTAGATTAACTATATTGATGCTTTTGTCCAGCGTGTCCACATGCATTATGAAAACACGTGGACAGGCCGGAAAAAGCACCAATTTTAGTTAACATGCTAGATATATCATTAGCATCGAGTTTTGAGTAGGATACACTCAATCCCACCACTTACTTGGCGTCCATCTTGAAATATACGGGGTGAGTCAGACCATACCTGTCAAGCATGTATAAAGGGAGAACGCTTTGGTCTACAGTCATCAAACAAAATTCTCTCCAACTTAAACGCATATGGGCATTTTATCAAAAATAGTTTCAACAACATCTATATACAGAGTGCTCCGAAACTGAAGGTCACGGGTTCAAATAAAAATAAATACAAATTTTTGATCATTGGACCAATTATAAATAATTTTAAATGCCTTGTTAAAAGAAATATTTTGGCGAAAACAGAATCAATTTATCTTGTATGGCTTTCAAAATGGCGGCATTTTTTTGTAATATATTGGCATTTACAGAACACCCTGTATTTTCAAAACCACTTCTTATGTCTTTTTGCCCATTAAAATTTCTTACTCATGATAAACTCAGCTTACAATAGTATGCTACATGACATAGGTTCAATAACACATTTTTAATAGTATGCTTTTTGACATACGCGACCATTTGACTTTTATAATTTTGGGCCTATAAGTATTTAAACAAATTATTGAAATATTGATTTTTAAGCATATAATGTGGCATACCAGAGTAAAGCTGAGTTGATCACGAGTAAGAAATTTGAATTTTATTTGTTTACTACGCATATGCGTTTTGGCTGGGAAGAATTTTGTTTGATAACCTCAGACCAACCCGTTCTCCCGTTCTACATGCTGGACGGGTATGGTCTGACTCACCCTGTATATTTCAAGATAGGTGCCATGTAGGTGGTGGAGTTTAGTGGATCCCACTCAAAACTTAAAGCTTACGATATATCTAGCATGTGAACCCAAATTGGTGCTTTTGTCGGGCAAGTCCACATCCAATGAGAATATTGCATTAATCTAACTTACTAATACTGTAAAGCAATTTGTAATTGCTAAGAGGTTGGCACACGTCAGAGCAGCTGGTACAAGCAATATTAAAAAAGTCGCATCTGTCAAAAATGATTTGTTATTTACAAATTTAATCCCACCTTAAGGATATTAGAACTAAGTTTATACAATTTTTTTACCAACAAGTAGCAAACATGCATATTTATAAAGTAGAATAAATTCACAATATTTATGTATATCTAATAAGCAACTATATTCAAGCCATTTCAAAAGTATAAACGACATGAAAACAATATATACATATACAAAAATGAGAAATTTAAACGCCTTCACAAAATCTCTACCAGTGCACTGTGGTTAATTAGAGATGTATTATAGTTCAATACAGCTAGCCTTGGCTGTAGGCAAATGTATACCTCATAAATAAGAATGCTATTTATAAGCAAACAAGAGTAGCAGTTTTTAAGTATGTAAGACACGTTGTAATACTGTCAATTATAAGTATTTAAGTTACCACATTCTTCGATTCAATTTGTCTTGTCACAATGTTAGCACTTCAACTAGAGTTTTACATATTTTTCGCTCTTTAAAAGAGCTTCTGATATATGATTTCTGATAGCTGGGTTAAAATATAGGACAAACAAAACAGTAAAACTAAAGAAAGATTTCTGAATAATACAGTCTTTTTTTTTGTATTTCACCACCATATTAAAAGGATCACCTAAATATTACGTAAAATAATAACAGTGAAGAAGCTCTTTCTATATCATTCCAATCGGATATCTACAAATGTAAATATCGTGAAAGTGTAAATCTAGTTTACTGCAAGATATGATGATGCTTAGTGTCATAAACCCAAATAGATAAGTTTTCTGAAACAGTGGAACCAAAGATAAAAGGCAACTAACTTCGAATTATATGTAGTGCTACAATATTGTTGCTTGCCATTTATAAGGGAGATACACGGTATAACTGTTATCTAATTGGGCGAAATACATTCATTAAAGAACAAAATATTACACTTAAAACAAAAAAATAAGCCTACGTGAAACATATAACAGACAATTCTTTTTGATGGTAATATTTGTGTTTTTTTATAAATTTTAGGTATTAATTTTATTGAGCCCTTACTAAATTTCCAATAATATTGACTCAAACGTGAGATTTAAGAAAAATAATATTTTTTTTTATAAAAATTATTATTTAACGGTGTGAGGAATATTAATGTATCATATGCCAATCCAAGTTGTCTCATAAATAACTAAATCTTTACACAAATAGTTTATTATAACTATCATACAAAAATATTACCTTTTAAAAGTAAGTAATAGGAAACATTGTAATTTAAATACGAATTATAATTAAGAATTCAGTTAAAAATAAATATATTGACGTAGGAATATCTGTCTAAGATTTACAAACAAGGCGATATCAAATCCATTTATCACAGACATGAAAGACCCATTCATCTCAATCCGACAGCGGCCTAATATTAATCTTGCACAGGAAGCTGATAACATTAATCAAATCCTTTCCTAACAATTTGTCTGGTCTTTTATTGCCACCATGTAAAACATATTTTATAGATACAACCTTCCTCAGAACTTTGAAACGTCAGTATTTCATATGCTTTTTTTACAAAATTATTATTTTTGATGTACTAAAAACAACCCACATCTCGACGCCTGAATATAAAGTCCTGTTAGGAAAGTTTTGTTTGGAATATTAAGTCCAGTCACGTCCCTGAGCAATACAATATTATGCTTGGTTGTGCATTGGGGTTTGTTGCAATATTTATACGATTTACATTTTAGTTTAGTTGAATATAAGCAATTTTACACAATTAACATCTTATGTTTTACACGAAAATTAATATCGTCGACAAATTATATTATTGTATATTCGATTATGTTTTACATTTAATAATTGGTTTGTAAATGTTATGTTGAATATGAAAAGTACACGGTAGAGTAAACGATTTATTCTCTGAGTACTTTCCATAAACTGCACTGTCTTTGATGTTAGTGTAAAACCATACAAGTAACAAGAAATTTCAATAATCATCACTTTATTCAAATATTGTTGTTACTATCAAGTTCTGATAATTAGGCAGTACAATGATGTTTCATTATTTGAATTTAGTTGTATTTAACATTAAAACAGCAGATTTTACATAAACAAGGATAAATACACGATGAATACTAAGTTTGAATTCAAGGTAAAAACTAAGGCAAGAAAATAGGTTTTAGGAAACTGGACAGCAACTAAATGCTAAAATACGAGTTCGCACGCAGCACGCTGACGTGAGGGAAGTGAATTTCCACATATCTTTTAAAACTCAAATTCAGTAGAAAAACATACATTTATTCAAGTTTTTTACTAAAATCTGAAAACAGTAATTTGTTTACTGTTCTGATGCTCCTGGTTTCATTTACCTGCAAAGCTGGGAATACAATTTTGCGCATTAGAAGATCCAGACAGGCTTGAAAGCTAGAATCAAGAAATAAAACTACGTTAAAAGTTATTTAGTTCATTGCATACAACTATATTGAACGGGGCCGTCTTGGATAGTTGAAATGATGTTATATTAAATTATGACTTAACCGAGTAAATTATGTAAGCACATCAACAGATAATAATCATTTAGTTAAAGCTTGTATAGAATTTGTAAGGTAAATGGATGTGTTTTTTTATCTGTTACATATAAACCTGTATTGTGTAAAATTAACCTTTAGGCACGTCTTGCATGTAAAGACGTTTCGTAAGACCAGCATACACAATATTCCAACCAAGAAGCTAATTAAGTTTACATTTCCAACTTATATCACGTTTACAATAAATACGTTACGGTTGGACCAAAGGCAATACAGGCCCCGCAGCTGATCAGGAAGTAACACACTTCTCAACAGACACATAAATATACTTTTAGTGTGTAAACATAACAAAATATTTACAAACAAGTCATAGAGTATAATTGTAAACTAATTTTTGGATCATTACATACTTTTATTTTTTTCAAACTTAGTTTATATTATCGTCTGACCTACACCTGTAATAGAAAATTTATTCCTAAATGCACTATAAATCTAGAAATCGATCACGTTCTTTAACTTTGTTATGATTTTCCATAGCTTCACCTTCCTCTTGATACTCTCCTGTTATGAGTATAAAAAACCTAATAAACCATTTTCAAAGTTTGCCTATCAATCACTACAGTAAGGATTTATCACGAAAATGAGAAACATCTCTGAACAAATTTCTTGTTTGAAACTTCTTGAATAAAACATTGTTTATCCGAGGTTGAACGATGTCTTGGGTAAACTATGCATAAATGATAGATTGTAGCGAAAACCCCTTATTGAAGAAGAATAATAATTGTTAGCATTCAACTTGTTACTAATATTTATTTCATAATAAATCACAATAATTATAATAAATACAGAATTATATTGTAATTACCAATTGATGCAATGAATACAGAGTTAATTTCTTTTTAAGTAATCAAAGTTAATGTCATAAAAAAAATTAAATAAAATTGCAAATCTTTTAATCGCATACAGAAACATAGTTGGTGTAACACAATTGCTTCACAATTTTGGGATGTACCGGGTTAAAATTTCAGATTGGTCATTAGGTTTTAATGTGTTTACTTGCAAGTCGCTATTAAAACTCGTTTTATTAGGAGTGCCACGTTGTCAGCGCTAAATAGTATGACTCACAGGCCGCTAGGAGAGTAACGAGTAAACCACAACTAAAACATGGTTGAGGTTCATAGTTACAACTTTTAACATAGTTAAAGCATTATTGAATGGTTACCAGGGATAAATATTTTTTATAATGTACTAATTAATTTTACAATGCTTTGTCCCACGCACTTTTACTACGATGTTTTTAGTGTATTAAAGTTATTTATCGTAGGAATTAATTCCCAAAAAGTTACATCTTGTTTGAATCATTAATGAATATTATATTATTTTTGTTTAAAATTATTGACATCGTATGAAAACTACTTAAAAATATGTTTAAAAAAAGCCAATCGCTGTTTCAAAAATGTAATAGAACGGATAATTAAGTTTTATTCAAGCCAGTATTATAGTTTAACAACTAACTCGAGACAAAACAGTAAAGGAGTTTTAGTGAGATAGTTATGCTAATAAAATAAACTAAACGTTTTGCAAAGGCGTCCAATAAAGTCATAAATCAAAGACGATAAAATCTTCTCTCTATTCGAAATACGATGGTAAAAGTCTCCTTCTATTTTGTTGAATCATAGATAAGCCCAGATTACACAACTTATTATTATGACTTTTTTTTATTGAAGTGACAAAATTTAGAACTTATAACCATTTTATTGCGACTTATTTATAACATTAATTTATGTAACTTAAAATATTTTTTGTTGCTGTCAACGGAAATGTGTATGACCGAACATGTGTTTTTATTTATTTTTCTCCCAACGAGATATCCTGATTTCAAAATTCAATTATTTGTATTTACGGAACACTTAATATTTTACTGGAAACCTACCAACTCTGTATACTCCAATTATGATATGTATATATAACTGTAAATTCTTATGAGCTCCATAGTTTCCTTTGCATATTAATTACATCAGAGTCAAAAAACATTTATATATAATCCATGTGCGTGATCATGTCCTCGAGTATTTTATTCATCGGTTAAATCTCAAAAACTGATATATTTTGCATAAAATGTTATAAATATTTTTTATTTTACTATTCTTTATATATATTAAGATTACATAAATATGTATGTGTATGTGTGTGTCCGTTACCTCGATAAATTTTGAAAGAGACACCAGATTTTGATGGAATTTGGAATATGGAGAGTGACATTTATAACTTTAAGTTCGAAAACAGATCGTTCGGACTATGGGACGGGGATCTATGTGGTTTTTAAATTTTTTTAAATATTTTTTTTGAATTTATTACCCTACAATTTTAAAAACACTCAATTTCGGTTATAGCCATTTTATAGAGCTTAAAAAACAAATAATTTATTATTTTGAATCATTAAAATGGTTAAGTGGTTGTGGAAAAAGGGGAAAAAACGCGTCCATAAAATTTTCCCCTTTTTAACCTTCTGGGCAAAAGGTTTTTGGATTTTCAAACGTACAAAGGAACTATAACAATCTATGAGGTTAGTACACTGAAAAAAATCACAGGTGATCTTTTGGTGCTCTATTTTAAGGTATCAGAAAGATGCGATTTTACGGATTAATTACAGACCCAAAAACATCTGCCTTTCGTGGAGTATGGTAATATAGTTCATCACTAAGACGTAAAGCGTTACTTTTGGTCCTAAGCATAACATTTAATATATTTGAAATGCGTTGTAAATTATCCGTTAATGGTTGCGCATTATTGTTTAGGGTTCGCAGTTAACTATATAATTACGTTCTTACAACTAGTTTATATAGAGAGTTTAAATAGTATAGTGAATTTATTAGTAAAATAACTTCCCAACTATAATTCTTTATTATTTAGGTTTTAGTTATTAGTTTATTATAAAAATAATGTATAAAATAATAAATAGTGCTAAACAAACGAATAATTTTTATAATTAACACTTTGATTAGGTAAATTTCAAATAATTTCCAAGATCTGAAATGGTTTTAATATGTGTTTAAACATTTTAACACGCTACAAATTGTATTTAAAGTAAGTGGTATAGAACTAGTGGGCAAAAAAGTTAGATAATAGTTCAATCCTTAAACTTAAGTAAGTCATTGTTATTGTTACTAATAATATATATATAATATTATTTAAAATTCTATTACTCTTTTCCTAAGTTTGTAACAGAAATAGTCGTTAATCACTTATTTAAATCAGTTCTTAAAACCTACCTAATTAACCATTGTTTTTACAACCTGAGCAGCCTTACAGACCTTTTGAGAAACTGCAAGAGAAATTGCCATTTTTTAACCTAAACTCACCTAACCTACCTTAAATTACCCTGCCAACTCCTGATGGCCGCTAAGGTTCCCCATGTGGCACTTATTGACCTATCCAAAGTTCCACGACTGGAGTCTACGGATGGAAACAACAAGTATGCAAGTAAGTAATAACGCTTATGCCAGTTTAATTCATGTTTATGTAAAAATAAACTTCAAAGTAAGAATTAAACTGCCAAAATCTTTGTTATTAATAATAATAAATTAGATAATATCTTAAAACGTTGCTTTATGATTGATAAAATTACATCCTACAATTGTTCAAATTACGTAATGAATTGTTACAATTCTTGTTTTATAGCAGTACAAGTTTACAAATCTGTGTAGTTTGCTCATAATATCTACATTGAAAACTGTAATTCTGATACGAACGTTTAACTATAGGAGCTTTGTTATATTTTTAGTCAGTTTAACCCCATATAAATTATTGCAGTACCATTAAGTAATTGTATATGTTAAATGCCAAGTGCCATAGTAGTACTTTAGTATTAATATATCAATGAGTATATACACATGATTCATGATAAAAATTGAACCATCTTACGTTTTAATACTACTAATTATTACTATTTATAATAATACTTGCTAACTCGTATTATAAAAAAGTCGTGACGTATAAGAAGATAATGTAATTGTTTATTAGTTGACCAAAAGCGATGATTATTAGAACTGTAAAATGCATCCTAACTCAACTGTAATATGTGTAATACAGTTACTCTATTGCTTCTCTTTAATTAATTCAAGAACGTTTCCGAGCTCTAAAAGGCACAAGGAAACTCCGAGAGAGAAATATGGACATTGTACGTGACGAAAATAGTAATGCAGACAGTGTTTTGGTTACTTATCAAAGTATATTTGTAAAGTTTTGTTATGATATTTATTTAGTTTGATTTTTTATGATAATTTCACTTTCGTTTCTCTTATACTATCCAGCAGTTCTTTGATAATCATATTAGGACTATAATAACAGCGGCCAAAATATTATATATGTAAAATAAAAGCCAATGGTTTGACCTGTGTTGCAATACAAACCTATGATTTTGCCATGCATCTTTTTATTGAAAAACCTTTTATCAAAGGATCCATCAACAATTTAAACTTTGAAGCGGAATTCCTCTAAATAAAAGTTACAAATACCTCTCAGATATATTATGACAAAGACAGCTGTAACAACAGAACGATAGAGTAGTTGTCGTCTCATCTCCATATTCCATTCGTCTTTGTGATTGTTCCATAAAGATAAAAGGAAAAAAGAAAAGAACCATTCAAATGGTTTGACACACAAAGTACATTTATTTATTGACATAGTTACTGTTTGGGTTAAAAGTTTTATTTTATTTTGCTTACTACAAATAAGTCTTTATATTTTTATTGTTTTAATAACATACTTGGTTTAAGAAACGCCTTTACGTTATTAATCACAAAATGTAAATTAAATTTGCACACCAAGTGAAAGAAATGTCTTGTCTGTCTCATAATCCGTTTATATTGTGTATATTTACTTATCTTACTCTCTATAATAATGTTTAACGCAAGGTAAATAAACAATTTTTGAAAGTTTGAGTGTATTTAAATGTTTCTGTGTTGATACATGTAATGGTTTTGGTAATTTACTGTTTAGTTATGTAAAAAAAGAATTGGTGAAATAATTTTAGGAGAGATAGATTTTATAAGATAGGTCTTTAAGAAAAGGGAATTCCTTGCGCAAAGATTCGTGGTGGCTAGGAGCTTAGGACGGTCGGGGAGGTGTCCCTACCCCTAATCAGCCCTCGCTCGGCCGCTCCGGGTTTTGGCCATGAGTCACCTACTGAGCTCAAAGCACAGAAAGTAAATTTTGTTAAATTTCACTATAAAGTGTTAAAATAACGTCATTTTTGTAATCTGCATCAAATAACATGAACATTAAGTTCAAACACGATATAATTACGACGCTATTAAGGATTCACCTTGTTTTAAAATAAATGACAGTTTACAGAACAATATAATATATATATTTAAGATTTTTTTAAAACTATAGCTATTTAGAATTTCTTACATGAAGTGTTATCCAGATTCCACTGTCTATTGAATATATGTTAGTTTGGATGGGTGATAACATATTTAGGCATAATTACCTATCATTAAAAAATTAATCATACAAATCGGTCCAGTAGTATGGTCTGACAGACTGGAACAATTTTTGCAATGCTTTTAAATATATATTATTGAATCACTGCCGCAAAATTTACCGTGCCTACGTATGAAGTACCTCTGAAGTTATGGTCAACACTTATAAGGTAACATAACACAACATAAACTTGTATAGATAGAAACACGCAACACTCGCATAAAACAACAAAATGTGCTTGTTTTAAACAACCACCCCGACTGATCAGCACGTAAACAATTTACCTACGGACGGAAACCTAGTTAAGCAGGGAATGTCTCTTCCAGGATGGGAGGACCTTTGGACCGGGGGATGTATACACAATCACAGTGGAATGTGAGTCATCTGATCACTGGCCTAACCACCACACCTACAGTAGTGACACATCCACTAAACTTTGGCTTTAAAGTGTTTTTAGGTAAACGCATCGACTTCAGCTTATGAAAATCCTAAAGAAAAACACTTCCAATTTAAAAATTGTAATAGCTTTAGTTACTAAATAAATATTTTAATCTTGTTCTGTAAACGGTCTTTTAATCTTGTTTATGTAACTCGCTGATGTGGCCTGATGATGACCGGTGTGACTGGTTGAAATCGATCACCTTGTCCCATATTTTTATGTATTTACCGTCTTGTGTGTAAGTACAGTATTAGTATAATACCCCCGTAGCAGCAAACCTGCGTACTCAGCGAATTTCCAATGCATATATATGTATCTTAATACCACATAAAGCCACATACGAAGTTTCATCAATATACATTCATAAATAAACGATTTATGACATTTTAATTATTCTTCATAAGAATAACATGGCAGCTGAGTATGCAGGTTTGCTGAAGAAAGGAACACAAAAAACTGGGGTTTTATACAAATATCAATATAACTCATGTAGGTAAAGCCACATACCAAATTTAATTAATTTACTTTTAAATGAAGGCAGATAACACGTTACTTATTCTCCTTAAGAATAACATGGGGCTGAGTACGCAGGTTTGCTGCTATGGGAGCCTTGGGTAAAAAAGTGTCTTTTTGAGCAAATATCAATGGTCCACAACCAGATGAAGCCGTATACCAAGTTTCGTCAGTATAGGTTCATAAATAAGCGAGATATAAAATTTTTATTTTTCTCCATAAGAATAACATTAGACAACGTACTGTGTTTAGCACTTTCAATATCTCAGTAACCAATTGACGTAGAGAAATAATCAAAATACCAAATTGTGTGTTTTTTTAAGCTGAATCCAATGGTAAAAACTAAAATTTGACTATTTCCAAAATTATATGTAAAAAATTCAAAAAACCCATTTTTGGGGTACAAAACCCCCCAAAAATACCCCTTCGGATAGAGCGATCTGGCTGGTTTTCGAACTTAAAGTCATAAATGTTGCTTTACATGTTTATACCAAATTTCATCAAAATCGGATAATTTTTACGAGAGTTATCGTGCTCACGGACACACACACACACACACACACACACATATATATATATATATATATATATAAATATATATATATATATACAGTTTCGAACGAATGGTGTTTTGGGGTCTGGGGACCTCAAAACGAAAAGTTATCATGGTCCCGGGCCTAGGTCTTACCATGCCGACTACGGTAATAGCTTCTTCCCTATAGGGGAAATTCGCTAAAAATATTGTGAAGTGTTGTGAGACGTAGTTTTATTTATTCTGTTGTTTTAAAACAAAGTGAATATTAATAGCGCCGTAGTTATATCGTGTTTGGACTAGAGTTATTGTTATTTGATGCAGATTACAAAAATAAAGATATTTTAACACTGTGTAGCGAAATGCTAAAAATTGTCCCGACTGTGCCTTGAGCTCAGTGGGTGACTCATGGCCAAAACCCGGAACAGCCAAGCGAGGGCTGATTAGGGGTAGGGACACCTCCCTGACCGTCCTAATCTCAGCCGCCACGAGTCTTTACGCGAGGTATATATGTAAATGTATACCAGTGTGAAATAATTTTACGTTGCAGTTTGTCAAAAGCATAAATAGAACAAACATTATTACACACGTATTATAATATTCGATACAAATATAACAGTTTTAAGAGTACAATATTTAAGAAAATTATTCAATTGAAAACAAAATTATCTATTGTTATGTATTTGCTATAATTAAAAACGTTTATAATGTATACGTATACTTCTGTGTTACTATAAATCTGTAAATGTAATATAAATCTTACACTTTATTAAGTAAAGATTGTACTCTAAAAAACAAACAAAGTCTATTTTCTTTGGACGAATTTTAGATTATATCAACAAGATTTAACGTCTTTCCGTTGTTATTTAAAGCTGTTTACATTATCTTTACTGTAACGGATGGTGGAGATTTATCGAGTTTGTTTTCAACAGCATTTGAGATATTTCAACAACAGAAGCTAGCAATGAAGGGACAAACAGCTTAGCCCGTTAGTAATTAAAAGCTTTCAATTATTTTTTACATTTAATACAAACTCTACCTAATGCATGAGAAAAAATAGACTTTGGAGCACGAGGATACACTTACTGTTTGTGTTGGCAACCCTAAGGTATAAAGGTTGACTGCCCTTGGCAAGTGGTTACTTGTCATCAACTGGCTGTTGCTTCTAACAATAACCCTATTCCCAAGGCGGTCTTCTATGTAACATACAGCAGCTGCATATATTCCAACAATATTTGTTTGATAACATCGAATTGTTTAAATTGTGCACACTTGTGTTGTTTTTCCCTATAGGGAATAATTTACCCTATAGGGAAGAAGCTATTACCATGATAACGTTTTGTTTTGAGCACCCCAGATGCCAAAACACTATTCCTTCAAATTCATATATATTCATACTGTTACTCAGTTTGGAAGAGTAACTAGCCCAAAAACTGGTTGTTTTCTTTTAAATTGAGTTCTATTCACGATTTAATAGCAAAGACTTTTTAGTATAAATAATAAACGCGTCGTCAAAAATAATCAGGTCTACGTCATATTCCATCCTCATTGTTCCACCTGTTACAAACCGCTGCCTCCGCAGTGTTCACCAGGTTATTGCAGAATAATCAGTTTAAATATAAATTGATACTAATTTACAATTTCATTTATTGATCTATAGATTTATTTATTTTCGAATTCATATAAAAGGTGTGTTGATAAATACAACCAGTGTTAAAAATAGAACAGTACATTTGAATAAAAATAATTTCAACAGTAATGCAACAACACTATTATGCATATAATCTAAAATAATTAATTTGTATTTGTTATCTTATTTTATGTAGTTTTTATGTAACTTCTTTACCGTTACACTTACCGTTAACACTATGTTAACCGGCAAATACTTTCGGTATATATTAGTCAACTGGATTTTACATAGTAAAACGCCTTGGAAATTGAAATTCTTAGAAGCAACAGACAGCTAATGACGAGTAACCACTTGCCCAGGGCAGAGAAACTTTATAATTTACGGGTGCCTACAAAACACTCTATAATGTCCACTTTGTTTCCCAAAATAAATATTTTTATAACTAACTAGCTAGTTGTTGTTTACTACATTGTTACTACATTTTTACTACATTGCTAGTTTGTTAAATTGTTACTACATTGTTGATGTCTGCTGTTGCAATAATACACTTTCAACTGTAAACCAACTCAGTAAGTCTCCACAATCTGTTGCAATAATGAGAAAGTAAACAACTTTAAAACAACAACGGAAAGACAGTAAATCTTGTTGATGCAATCTAAAACTCGTCGAAAGACAATATACCTTGTTTGTTCCTTAGAGTACAAACGTTGTAAACAACGTGTAAGATTTGTTTTATAAGAAATAATAATGTTGGCTTAGTGCTTTTATTTTTATATAACGACTATATTCCTACGCCCATGAAAACCATTTGAACTATTTGTGATTTTAGCAACAACTTAGAATCATTCTACCCTATAACCAAAATATATATTTTTCTCAACACTAAGCTTATAAGTAAGCGTCCTAAAATATAATGAACAACGTAAATTTTATCAAAGGTAATAATGCAAATGTAAACAATTCTTGTTATATTGGCGTATTCTTATCAATATGCACAAAATAATTCGATCGTTAAATTACATATATAACGTATACTTTTTTTTTTACACTTATGTATAGTTTTTACACTTATTTATTTATTAAGAAATAAATTGCGTTTACTAAATGTTGATCTATACGAAGAAAGTAGAATTTTTTATTTGCATTGTGTAACGTAAAATAAAATTACAATCATAGAAGATGTCAGCATTGACTATAGATACTGAAGTCAGACTATAGTTAATGATGTCAGCAAATATATAGATTTATGCTATTTAAGATATTATAACGGAAATCGACCAGGCTGTGCAATCTATGACGAACTGTTTGATTTTTCAGTTGCGTTTACAGTTCTCAGTGTTATATTTTATTTTTTTCAGTTTTTCCTGGATTATCCTTTTTTTTGTGTTTGATGCATTCTTCTCGCCTGAAGACAGGATTAGATTTAAGATCCCAAAACTTCATTAAACTTAATTTCGTCTCAACCAGCAATAGAAAAATAATTAAAAAAATGATTAATAATTTATTATTAATTTTTAGTTAAGCAAAAATAAAAGTGTTGGTTAAAACAAGCATGTTCAAAAATGTAAAATACTTGATCATTATTTATAGTAAGTAACGAAAAACCAAACTTGACCTCAAACAAAGAAGATATTACAACATGAATGTACTCACTTTGTGTGTGAAAAACCTTTGAACGTTTCTTTTCTTTGCTCCATTTATCTCTAAAGAACAATCGCGAAGACAAATGGAATATGGAGATGAAGGATCATCCTGTCTTCACAGTTGTCTTTGCCTTATGATTCTGAGTGGTAGTTGTTCCTTTATTTCAAACATAAAAGATTTTATTGTGTTGGGTGATAAGGAAAATCAGATTTGAATAATTTGTTAAACTAAGAGTCGCGAATTTTATCCTAGGATAAATTGTTGGCTGTTTTGTCATGATAGTCCTAATCTTCTTTTCAAATCACTGCCCTGGAACGCTGCAGTTAACGCTAAAAAATTACTTACTTTGCATGGAAAAATGTAAACGAATGAATAAACTAATCACACTTTTTTAAGTCTTAAAAAGATTTACACTGACTAAAATTTGATTCATGTTTGGTTCCTTAAAATTTGAAAAATAATAAAGACATTTATTGTACACCGTAGTGTTAGTAAGATAAGACTATACTTTAAATGCATTCTTCCAGTCAAAGAAAAATATATATATATATTATTCTTAAACATTTTATTTAAATTGTTGCTATTAAACCAAAAATAACCATCATTTCTGAAGCTGTTATTAACATTATGTCGTTTTATTAGTGAAAAGAATTGCATGCGGAATTGAAATTACTAAAAATTATCTACCGATGATATCTGTGAAAAAACTAATAGTAAATAGCCTCCGTTACGGACCTGTAAATAAACATGATCCATATAAATTTTTAAATATTCGATATACAACTTAGTTTGATAAATTAAGTTTTAAACTATGTTAAATTACTATAGAACTAAAATATAAACATGTTTAATCTATCACAACATATTCTTATTGTCTACTTTACAAAGATTAATTAAACTAAACAATTAATTTCTAACTAATGCATTAAAACAATTCTAATCCAGGATACTTCGTGACATGACAAATCTGTTGGCAGCCCTGTTTCCGTATACTTCCCACCATTTCCTGCCGCCACAGCTGATCACATCATGTTTACGTTTCCGGCCGTTCCCTTCCATCAAATTTCCTCCCAGACTATCTACGGGATTTTACTAATCCGACTTGATTGGTTTTATGATTTACTCGTAATATTATTCTACTATTGTTTTACATATCGACTGATTAAACCAATAATTAAAACTGAAAAATAATAGTTAGTGTGATAAACTATTAGTTATCGAATAAACTATTCGTACTAGTTAAAAAAATTGTATACAAAACTATAACGCATGATACAAATAGGTTAAAGTACAATAAATAGACTTTCTTAGAACATAACTAAAATAATAGACTTCAAAAAGTTTCAAAATCAGTAGAATAAATAACAAATTAATCTTATTTCACAATATAATAGTAAGCATATTAAGAAATAAACTATCATATATTTGATATTAATAATCATGTCAAAACATTATCTAATCTAAACTATCTAATCTTAATTTATATAGTATATTGCAAATGTAATATAAATATGGTGTTAAAAAATACATAACACATATATTTTCGATATAGTTTTAATAAGTATATAAATTACACTGTCTAGAGTCATAGATTCGAATTAGACTCACCTCGTGCTTGTATTTCTGTCATGCATTGTCCATATTTCTCTCTAAAACTTCTTATGTTTCTTTCTCTTCTGGAAACGTTCACTGAATTAATTATAGATAAGGGAACGGCGATGTACCTGAAGCAGTTTTGCAACATTGTTGTTATCTGCGAGCTGCTAAAACTTTGCTACTAATTCTCCGTTGAACAAGTATTAAACGTAAGTTCCATTTTAATAACTGGCGTTATGAAATTTTGTCTTCTATGTAAAGGGATTAATAAATATTTACTTGTTTTTTCCCAAACATTTTAATACTTACGTAATTTAATAAATTGTATATTACTGTATCAATTTGTATGGACTTGGAGTATGTTAGTAAGAAATATTGAGCTTTTACTAAACTATTAAGTATTTTTTAAACTAGTTGCATTAAAATCGGAAGCATAAATAATGGTCAAGTAGCGACTACTCGGTTAGATGATAAATACATTATTACTTTATTATGCATATAAAATACATACTTTCATCACACGTACTATAGGAACTATGTAAATGTTTTACTACTAAGTATACGACTTATATTTTCCACCTTATATTTAAAAATGAAAAATGGTTAAACAGTGTGTTGTAAGTTAACATATAATTTGAGATATGATTTTAGGCATTATGAAACGGTGTATATATGTATACCCTTTGTCTCTAAAAACCCAAGTAATTTATAAACAAAATGTTAATAAAACCTAACTGTAATCTTTGAAGTATTAACTGTATGAAGAAATCACATTAGTTTATAAAATTCATCTTGTTACTGAAAATAACTATTTATATCTCATAAATATCCTTAAGATCTTTATTATATTGCTTGACGTAACAACAGAATTTACAGCTAGTCCTAGTGAAAACCCTGCTGGTACCACTGTTTCCACTACTTACTGCCATTTCCCGCTACAACAGCTTGGTCGATGATTTCACCTTCGTTGCAACGGCCAATAATCAGCTGTGCAATTTATTTATTTTCATTTGCAAATAGTTCTGTGGAATTGAAATCTGTAAACATATTATTGAGTCTCACTTTGTATTGATTCAGCTTGGTCCTAATCTATTAACAATCAAGCGTTTGTATTGAACTCAAATATACTTGAAATGATTAACAACCCTGACGGACAATCAAGCGTAACAGTTTTTTATTGTAAAAATCTAGCAGCTAGGAAAATGTATAGCTTAACTAATCCAAACTATATTAATAAATAAGTGATAAATTTTGTACCGTTATTTTATTTTATTTAACTATTCATAAATGTTTTAACTTATTTTGGTATTTTTGAAACTCATAATAGTGATGGATTTGGATTTATTTTTAGATTTATTTGGACTTTACCTATCGCTTCTAGTGTTTAAAACTACACTACGTTTCGGGAGGTAATAAAACTCCTCCCGTTATCAAGTGAACCCTACTTACATCTATATATAAAATTCTTACACCTAACTAACCTACATTTTTTGATTTTTAACTATTTTTATTTTACATTTTAATTTGCACTAACACAAAGATAACAAATATATATACAAAAAATCGAATACAATACACTAACACAACACTTATATATACGAACAAATGGAAAACTGACAATACATTACCTGTTCTGCATCACTTGATAATGGGAGGAGTTTCCTTACCTCCCGAAACGTAGTGTAGTTTTAAACACTAGAAGTGATAGGTAAAGTCCAAATAAATAAAAAAATAAATTATTTTGTTAGTCTAGGTGTCCAAAATAGTTAAGTTGCGGTTGCCACTTTTTGTATCAATGATACATCTTCAGCCTCGAGGTCGACACAGGTTAAAACAGATCACATGGATGTTTGTCAGTGTTACAGAAAAAACCAAAACACCGACACAACAAACAACAGAGATCACACTGTGCATTAAGATTTATAAATAATGTTTAAAAACGAAACGACGCGTCATGTACATATTACGATAAAAATACGTGGCTGTAGGCCTACTGCAACTACCGTTCAACTTTATTTGAATGAAATTGCATATTATTGAGTTGGTTTACAAATAAATATAAGATTTTATTTGTTTGGCTTTCCGTTAGCTCTTTAGGTTTTGTTGTTAAAATATATAAAATCGTGTACTCTTTCTTTTATTTGTGTTAATCTACCTTTTAGCGATGAAAGATGATTGCTTTGCAGGATTGTTAAAGTTTCATTTATATAACAGTTTGTCTTAAAATTACTTCTAATGTTTTACCAGCAGTTGTCCCGTTCTCTGCATGACATAGGGACACATGATTTGAGGTCTTTATATCATTGCTGCTTGACTATATTTAAACTCAATAAGAATAACTTTAGAACTTAAAACCCAATTGAGCACAGCCTTGTAGGTGAAAGTTTTTTAACCCACAAAAGCACACCTTGAAAATAAGAGTTTTCGATCGGTACCAAATATGTAAAGTAATTAATAGTATTAGATGCCTAAATTACCGAACAAAAATCAATACATTATTTTAATAATAAAGATTTGTCTTCTTCGTACATTCTTTAGTAAGCCTTTTTTACTTACTTATCTAATTTATGTTTGTTGTATTGTATTTATGGTTTGTAGTTACTATGTTTCTTATATACTATGACAAAAAAATACTTAGTTATTACTACGCCTGTTGCTAGCCCTATTTTCCTTCACTTCCCGCCATTATTTGGACGGCTGAAGCCATGAGTCACTCCTCTCTATTAAATTTCCTACCTGATTTATGAAGATGTTTAAAATTATTGAATTAGCAGCAGTTAGTTTATTTGTTATTTTTATTATTTGTTGTTAATATTATTATATTATTGTTATTGTTGTTGTTATTTGTTATTATTGTATGGTCCATGACTAGTTTATTTAATTTACTAAAGCGACAGGAGGTTTCCCGCTTAATGTATAGTGCAGAGTTTGTGTTTAAATGATGTGATAGTAGTAAAACTAAAAATACGTATAATAGTTTACATTAAAAACTGGTGTTAACAATTACAATTTTATAGGAGAAACATAAACCTTTAGAGTATATACGGTTCTATAAAATCTACGCGTTTAAGAAAGATCAATTAGAATTCATGTTTTAATGTTAGTCAGTTATTCGCCTACTTTAATATTTATGTATTGGTATGCCATAATAAATCTGGATTGAATTGTAATCAGTTAAACACATCAAGATTCATCGCAAAGCTATAAAGTATCACTGTTATATGTCGCATGACGTTTCGTTACGTTGTAATTAAAACAAATTATACAATAAGACAAAATATCCGGGCTTTTTATACCGTAAAGATAGTTTACTTTTAGAAGTATTACTGACATGGCTTCAACCAAATCTAAAATATATTATACTCGTTCAATTGCATTGCTGTAAATTGTGTGATTATGTTCATACAGTGTGTAAAAAAAGTCCGTCCCCCTCTTTATTTTTTTTATTTGTTAAAACAAACAAATCACCTTTGGGGAACGATACTAACTTAATCCAAAGTATCTTTTGACGTTCCCGGAAATTTTTAGTGTCCCTCAAAAATGGGTGATTTTGGGGGCAACTCAAAATTGTCAAATATAAACCCCTTTTGAGTGACCCTTCATTTTAAAGAGCTTTAAAAAATAGGAAAATGGTGGAGGTTGGAGGTCTGTAACGTCTTTCTATCCAAAATGGCAGCTTGTCAAATGTTTTAATACAACTCATTCTTGAAACCTGGCGTCTAAGACTTTTGGAGTTTTAATTTCACCTTTGGTCACTAAAAACTCAAACGACTCTTGAAGAAGTGGTATGAAATGAAGAAGTGGTCTCTTCTGGAGATATTTAAAATGTTGAGTGTCCCGCAAAAATGGGGTATTTTAGTGCAACTTAAAATTTTCTGATGTAAACCCCTTTTAAGTGACCCCTCATTTTAAAGAGATTTTTAAACCTAGGTGAAGTGTGACAGTTAAAAGTAAATTTAACGCCTTAAAAAGGGGTTTACATTAGGCAATTTTGAGTTTCTCCCAAAATCACCAATTTTGCGGGTTCTAAAAATTTTAAATATTACCCAAAGAGACCAGTTCCTCATTTAATAGCATTTTTTTCAATAGTATTTTCAGTTTTAAGTCACCAAAGGTGAAATTAAAACTCCAAAAGTCTAAGACGCCAGGTTTCAAGAATGAGTTGTATTCAAAACTTTGACAAGCTACCATTTTGGATAGAAACACGTTACAGACCTCCAACCTCCACCATTCACCTATTTTGTTAAAGCTCTTTAAAATGAGAGGTCACTCAAAAGGGGTTTATATTTGAAAATATTTAGCTGCCCCCTAAATTCCCCATTTTTGGAGGACACTCAAAATTGCCAATAACGTCAAAAGATACTTCGGGTTAAGTTATTATCGTTACCCAAAGTTCATTCGTTTGTTTTAACAACACAAATTAAGGGGGGACGGACTTTTTTTACACACTGTATACAATTTTGAATTTCAGAGCCCTGACATTATATTTAAATTTACCACAGTACAATGGTTAGTAGAAAAATATACCTGCAAGTATAGAAAGGCCAAATTAAAAATACGGAAATAGGTATTACTAAATATGGTATATTTGTTGCTGTCATTTTTGTAGAGCATATTACAAATTGTTTTAATGTAGAAATATATTTTTATAGAACCTCTTTGACATTAATATTCGTGTAATTATAATATATAGATTACAAATATTTCAACCGTTCATATTTTATTTTAGAACATTCTACGGACAAGAAAAAACAACTCCATTTATCACAGATATGAAAAGCCCATTCATCTGAATACGACGGTGGTCAAATTTTTATCTTATACAGGAAGCTAATCAGATCTTACTTAATTATTCAGCAGAACGTAAATAAATACTTTGAACGCAACTATTATACCAACAAATTTTATAATTAATTTTCTATTTTATATCATAGCATTAAAAAAACTAGTATAAATAGCTTAATTATAAAATATTCATCAATATATTTTTATTTACAAATTATATTCAGATATCTTATATTTTATTATTATACATACATATAGTTTGAATATTACAATGCAATTTGTATTAACATTACTACCGACAGAAAGATCCAATAGAAACAGCCTCGTATCCAGTATTGCCAACACGCTTTGCCCATATTTCTCTATAACAATTCTTTTGTTTCTTTAACAGCTTGGGACGTTCATTGAATTAATTAATGATCAACGCAATGGCGTTTGTCTTAGAAGCATTGTTCTTACTGATCATTTATGTAGTAAAATAAAGTTGATTACGAAGAGCTGAGAAATCAAACATGTTTTTGTTTTGACAAGGTAAAAAAATCGTCGTTTTAAAGTTTAATATGCAATAAATATGTCTTATATGTGGACAAAATACTTGACTAATACATTTAACTTACAAAGTATGTTTCAGTGGCCCTTCTAAATTCCAAATTTAGGTGGATTGGCTATGATTTATTTTTAATTATACTCTGAGAAGGGTTTTGACAATAATATATTGTGAAAAATATTTACAAATTAGGAGTATTGATTTCAGTACAAATTAGGTTCAATTGTTAGAGCTATAAATTAACGTATGTTTTTAAACATGTAAACAAAATGGTAAATTAAAAAGAGGTGCTTATTATTTGAGTCACATGTTAGAATAGTTAGTATTACAATAATTACGTTTAGTGCATATATAAATTGTATACGATTTAACATCGGTACTAAGCTGAAAATCGTGAATCAGCTTACAATAATAATTGTTGACAAAAGCTACTTTGGCAATATTGCTTGTACCAACTGCTGTACAGTGTGCCAACCTCTTAGCGGTGAAAAATTGCCTACAAGATTGCCAACCGGGCGCTTATATAACTAATTCTCAAAAACAAGCTATTTAATAAATTATATTTTATATTTGTTTTCTTATTCAAAACATCACTTTATCCATAAATATATACTTATTTTCGAAAACCTTCAACTGAAGTGCAAATAAATTTTTAATAGTATGGTTCACATCCCATAAGTACGGTTATATAGCATTCAAGGAACCACTTGATACATTCAAAAATTTTTTTGGGGGGTTTGCAAATAATTAATTGCATTAAAAAGCAAAAGACAGATTCACAAATAACACACAAAATACTCATCAGTAAAATGAAAATAAATAGTTTATCTCGAATGAATGTGTCCCAAAAACACCTAATCCATATTCTAGTAGTGTAAGCGTTTTGTTGTGATGAGGGGTTGAAAAAACATACATTTGGTGTCAATTATGAATTGGTTTTAAACATTTTTATTAGGAATTGATCACAACAAAGAGTAACATAATAGGAAACCAGCCGCTGCCAGCTGGTACCAGTCTCGCAATCCTGTTAGAGGCGATAAATCGACTGGAAAAGTGTTGCCAACCTGAGAACTCAAATTAATGTCTACGTGATATATATGTATCCTTTTGAAGTTGAAGTTGAATATTTTTTCAAGTGCCTCGGTTAAGTTATAAAAAGGTGAATACGAAATAAAAGATTCGGTTTAAGTGTGTAAAACAAGTTATTATTAGCAATCAATACAAAATTAAACAATCATATAACGTTTTCGTTTCGTATTCACACCATAAGAAAATAACAGTGTTGGATGATGCGTGAAGTTATGTTAAAACGTATAATTATAAGGGAATAAAAATAATACATTATTATAATTATGATATAATATTATCATTACATCATAAATGATATGACCAACACAAAATTGTATTTGTTTATTTACATGGATTAGTAATGATAAACATCTGTAATAAATACACCATATGATATTGTCTATTTTTTCACACTTGTGGCTTAATTTGTCTGTAGTATTCACCAAGTGGTAAATAGTACACATTATACACTTCTTGATAAAGGTTGGTACCAAACCAATTATATTTTAAATTATACATCCCTGAGGTACTTTTAAATACCCCCGTCACAGCAAACCTGCGTACTCAGCGAATTTCCAATGCAAAACATAAGTCTTAATACCACATAAAGCCGCATACCAAGTTTCATAAAAATATTTTCAAAAATAAGCGATATATCAAATTTGAATTATTCTCCATAACAATAACATTGGGGATGAGTACGCAGGTTTGCTGCTACAAAAACAACAAATATAGGTTTTCTTGTAAATATCAATATTACTCAACTAGGTGAAGCCACATACCAAGTTTCATCAATATAAATTCATAAATAAGCGATATATGCCATTTTGATTATTCTCCATAAGAATAACATGGGAGATGAGTACGCAAGTTTGCTGCAATAAGGAACACAAAAAATGGGTTTTTATGCAAATATCAATAGAACTCAACTAGGTGAACCAACATTCCAAGTTTTATTAATTTATTTTCATAATTAAGGGATACATTACATTTTACTTATTCTCCATAAGAATAACATGGGGGCTGAGGACGCAGGTTTGCTGCTACGGGAATTATTGGTAAAAATCGGGTTTTTGTGAAAATAACAATAGACCACAACCAGATGAAACCATATACCAAGTTTTGTTAGAATACGTTCATAAATAAGCGAGCTATAATTTTTTTCTTATTCTCCATAAGAATATCATTGGACAACGTACTGTGTTTAGCACTTTCAATATCTCTGTAACCATTTGACGTAGAGCAATGATCAAAACACCAAATTGTGCGTCTGTTTAAGTTGATTCCAATGGAAGAAACTAAAATTTGACTTTTTCAAAAATTATATGTATAAAACTCAAAAAACCCATTTTTTTGGTACAAAACCCCCCAAAATACCCCTTTGGATAGTCCGATCTGTCTGGTTTTCGAACTTAAAGTCATAAATGCTGCTTTACACGCTTATACCAAATTTCGTCAAAATCGGATTATTTTTACGAGAGTTATCGCACCCACGGACACATATATATATACAGTTTCGAACGAATGGTGTTTTTGGGGTCTAGGGACCTCAAAACGAAAAGTTATCATGGTCCCGGGCCTAGGTCTTACCATGCCGACTACGGTAATAGCTTCTTCCCTATAGGGGAAATTCGCTAAAACAAATTGTTTGCTTGTGAACATCTTCTTATATTTGTTTACAATCAAATCCAAATTATATTAATAAATAGGCAATAATAGTTGTACAGTTTTCATTCTTATTTTTTTAGCTGTATTTTATAAAGTTTAATGTTACTGAGGATTTTTTGGCCGTTCATTTGTCTATGTTAAACTCCATAAATGCCTGTGCACTTATAAGTTACATTACTCCTTAGAATGGAGTATATATATTTAAGCTGAGTAAAATACTATACCTGACCAAAATATCAAGATTTTGCCCAAAGTAGGTTCAGTAGGCCACTAATTATTAGGAGTGCAGTATACAAATTGCATTCTCTTCAATAAGAGAAATTAAACTAATCCATATAATTATGTATTAGTTGATGACTAATACAGATCATGAATATTAAATCTACTTGAAATTATAATAATGAATAGTTTATTTTTTGATTTATTTGGACTTTACCTATCGCTTCTAGTGTTTAAAACTACACTACGTTTCGGGAGGTAAGGAAACTCCTCCCGTTATCAAGTGAACCCTACTTACATCTAAATATCAAACTCTTACACCTAACTAACCTACATTTTTTTGGATTTTTTTGATTTTTCTTTTACATTCTAATTTACACTAACACAAAGATAACAAAAAATCAAATACAATACACTAACACAAAATTTATATCACACCTAACTAACCTACATTTTTTTAATATTTTCCTTTACAATTTAATTTGACTAACAGAAAGATAACAAATATATATACAAAAAATCGAATACAATACACTAACACAACATTTATATATACGAACAAATGAAAAACTGACAATACATTACCTGTTCTGCATCGTGGCCTCCAAGCTGACGGGCAAACACGGGAAACGGGCTCACGTCCATCCACAACCAAATCGCACACTAGACTAGTGGCTAGCGGCAGTGGAGGGGGGAGAGCCGTTACCCCCACCTACCGACAGGGGCACGTGACGACACAGCTGTGGCTACCCACACGTCTTTGTCGACGGGAACATGACACGGAAACCAAAAACTGCACGATTCCTCCTAGAATGCTACACGGGCACCAGTACGATATTCTCATAGAGATTACCGCATGCCTCCAAGGTGAGCATTGGGAACTGGTCATGCAATCAGGTGGCCGTGTTTCCTCCAAGGGCGATCACGGACGCATGTGTCGTAGCCGCATTGGATGGACTCTAGACGCAGGAGCAACTGTAACACAAGGAACTGGCGTGTGTTTGCGGGGTGATTTTTGACTGAAATGGTTTTTAATTAAGGGAATCCATAGTGGCCTGACATCAGCTTATTCTCTTTTCGACAGGGCCAAATCAGTTTGTTGTGAAAAGAAAACTTTAGACGCGGAGCACAATAAAATTTCACAAGAGTTACAAAAGAATGGTTATCCTCAAAAAATAATTAGCAGATGCAAAAAGGAAAGGGGGACAAAGCCAAACACTGTTCCAAATGTGGATAAACCAACAGCTTTCATAAGCATCCCATATGTCCCAAAACTGTCGGAAAAAATAAGGCGAGTTGCTAGAAAATATAAGATCTTAACAGCTTTTAAATCGTCAAACACTCTGAGACAGCAACTAACTAAAGTAAAACCGAAAAATGAAGAACAAGCCTCAAAAAACTGTATCTACAGCATCAAATGTGAATGTGAGGGTGAATATATAGGGGAAACTAAAAGGCCGCTAAAAGTTCGTATAAACGAACATAAAAGAAACACAAAAAATGGCAAAACAGTTAAATCTAAATTGGCAAAACACGCCTGGGAAAATGATCATAAATTTGGTTGGGAAGAGGCAAAAATTATACATCATGAGTCTCACTATTATAAAAGAAAGTTTGTTGAAGGGGCATTAATTAAATTACATGAAAATCCAATAAGTCAGAGTAGTATTGATGTCAGGCCACTATGGATTCCCTTAATTAAAAACCATTTCAGTCAAAAATCACCCCGCAAACACACGCCAGTTCCTTGTGTTACAGTTGCTCCTGCGTCTAGAGTCCATCCAATGCGGCTACGACACATGCGTCCGTGATCGCCCTTGGAGGAAACACGGCCACCTGATTGCATGACCAGTTCCCAATGCTCACCTTGGAGGCATGCGGTAATCTCTATGAGAATATCGTACTGGTGCCCGTGTAGCATTCTAGGAGGAATCGTGCAGTTTTTGGTTTCCGTGTCATGTTCCCGTCGACAAAGACGTGTGGGTAGCCACAGCTGTGTCGTCACGTGCCCCTGTCGGTAGGTGGGGGTAACGGCTCTCCCCCCTCCACTGCCGCTAGCCACTAGTCTAGTGTGCGATTTGGTTGTGGATGGACGTGAGCCCGTTTCCCGTGTTTGCCCGTCAGCTTGGAGGCCACGATGCAGAACAGGTAATGTATTGTCAGTTTTTCATTTGTTCGTATATATAAATGTTGTGTTAGTGTATTGTATTCGATTTTTTGTATATATATTTGTTATCTTTCTGTTAGTCAAATTAAATTGTAAAGGAAAATATTAAAAAAATGTAGGTTAGTTAGGTGTGATATAAATTTTGTGTTAGTGTATTGTATTTGATTTTTTGTTATCTTTGTGTTAGTGTAAATTAGAATGTAAAAGAAAAATCAAAAAAATCCAAAAAAATGTAGGTTAGTTAGGTGTAAGAGTTTGATATTTAGATGTAAGTAGGGTTCACTTGATAACGGGAGGAGTTTCCTTACCTCCCGAAACGTAGTGTAGTTTTAAACACTAGAAGCGATAGGTAAAGTCCAAATAAATCAAAAAATAAATTCAAATCCATCGCTATTATGAGTTTCAAAAATACAAATGAATAGTTATTGCTATTTTTCTTTTACGGCCACATTTTTCATGTATATTATTTAAATAATTCTTAACTAAGATCAATGAAGTGAAAATAAGTCAGTGAACCACAAATCACACTTGATAAAAGCTAATTTGGCAATACTGCTTGTACCAACTGCTCGACGCAACGGTGTGCCAACCTCTTAGCCACGAAATATTGCTTTGCAGGATTGCCAACTTTGCACTTATATAACGATTTGTCTTAAAATTAATTTTAATGTTTTATTCGCAGTTATTCTGTTCTCGGCATGACATGAGGACACAAGTTATTAATCTTTATATCAAAGTTGTTTGACTACATAAAATATAACTCCATTAGATTAACATTAGAACTAAAAAACCCAATTGGGTCAGAGCCTTTTAGGTGAAAGTTTTACAAACCCCCAAAAGGCACATTTAATGGGTAAAAGTTTTCGAATGGTACCAAAAATGTAAAGTAATTAATAATATTAGAGGCCTAAAATCATCGAACATTATTCAAGAAATTATTTTAATACTGTAGATGTTTCTTCTTTGCTATTCATGGATTTAGTTTAAGTTTTTTCTATTGTAATTATGGCCTGTGGTTTTTATGTTTCTTATTTACTTCAGATGAAAGACTTAGTTCAATAATACATGTGTATTAGCCCTGTTTTTATTTACTTCCCGCCATTTTTCCGTTACCGCTGAAGCCATAAGCCACTTACTTGCCCTTTCATAAGCCTTCCATACCCTTTCATACCTAAGTTGTCATGATGTTCAAAGCTTTTGAGCTAGTAACAGTTTGTTTTTTTAGTTTCCATTTTAACGAATCCAAGTTAAATTGTACTGGGTTTTAATTGTATATATTGATGCTGAATCTTCCGAGCTTGCAAACCAGACGTGATGTTCAAGATGTGGTTTTCCTCTACAAGCTGGTTAATGGACTTGTGGACTGCCCCTATCTGCTTGAGAGGATTTACTTTCATGTTCCTTCTTCTACAAGATCAAAAGACCTGTTTGCACGGAGGCATCACAGCCCAGCAGTCAACTTTAGCTCGCATCCAGCATCTTGGCAACGTTGTTTCACCGCATGGGGACTTTTTTGCCTCCAGTGATTGGATTGTCAGGCGCCTGGTTGTTTCCTTGCTATGAGTTGTGTTTTTCTTATGGTTTTTGTTTCTGTGAGATGAGAGTTCTTTCAGTTTAGAGGTATAAGTTGTTGTTGTTTATATAAGTATATATTTGGATTGTACATTAGTTGCTACTATGTTGTTTTATTGTCATACCAAGTTATATTTGTATATTTTTGTACTATGTTGAACAAGGGAAACACTATATATTTTATTTGGCTTTTTTTAGCATTAGGAATGATTCATTTTGTAAAATGGTTATACCGTGTATGAATAAATAAATAAATAAATAAATAAATAAATTGTATGGTCAACAACCAGTTTATTTAATTACGGAAGCTACATGTGGGTTTTTTCTTGCTATTGTACCGTACAGAGTGAAGTTATCATAAAGTGATATGGTTAGTAGTTTAACTAGCAATACGTATTATGGTTCACACCTAAAATCATTATTAGCCATTTACCTGCTATTAAGATAAACCTTTATAGTATAAACGGTTCTATATAATTTACCCGTTAAAGAATAATCAATTCGAATTTATCTTCTTGTAGTGGAAGTCACTTTGTTATCTAATTCACTATTTGAATGTCGGTGGGCTATACTAAATCCCAATTGTATCTATGACTAGAGTTATAATCAGTTATACATATCAACATTCATCGCAAGATTATTAAGTATCACTAGAGTATGTTGCATTACGAATCGTTGCATAGTAATCAAAACAATTGATATCATATGCCAATATATATGGTTTTGTTTAACCGTCAAGATATGTTTACTCTACTTTTAGAAGTATCACTGACATTGCTTCAACCAAACCTAAAACATGTTATACTTAAATAATAGTAGTGCTATAAATTGGGTGACTATGTATAAAGTATAGCAGCTTATGCACTCCAGAACTATGACATTTATGTATACTTTACTACAATGCATTTGGTAGTTGGTACTATCAAATGCATTGTGGTATTATAATTCTTAATAAAAAACCTCTAAGAAAAGAAAGCTTAAATTACAAGGCCGTAAATAGCTATTCTCATAATACAAGGTATAATACAAGGTTTTTGATATAGACATTGCATTTTTGTTTTAGAGATTAAAGTACAAAAATATTACAGTTCAAATATATGGTTTTGGAATCATCGATAACAATAATACTTGTGTAAACATACATACATTAAATATAATAATTTAACATTACAAACATTTGTTTTGTAGTTATTTTACGGACAACATAAAACCAAAACCATTTATCACAGATATGACTGAATGACCCATTTATTACAATACAATGGTGGAAAAATATAAATTTTATACAGGAAACCGAGGATACTAGACACACATTGTCTTACCTCATTAATCAGGAGTATGAAAATAATTACTTTTATTGCAACTATTATAACAAAAAACGTTAATCTGAATGTGTTCTCCTAAGTAATCCTACTAAACAACTAGTAGAGATGGCTTGGTCAAAACAGTTTTCATCAATAATATAGTTTTATTATCATTATTAAGATTCTCCGAAATCTCTCACTTTAGTAGGCTTATTACATTAAACATTATAGTTTGAATATAATAGTGCAGTGTGTATTGACGTTGCCAACGTAAGATCCAATTAAAACCCACCTCATATCAGTATTATCATTACGCTTTGCCCATATTTATCTGTAATATTTCCTTTGTTTCTTTAACAGCTTAGAACGTCCATTGAATTAATTTAATGAGATATTGCGTTTGTATAAGAAGCATTGATTTTACTGAGCGTTTGTGTAGTACATTCTAAAACAGTTTAGATTACTTTAAATTATCCTTAAGAGGTAAGAAACTTTATATCATTTTGTTTTGCATAACATATGGCTACGAAATTATCGTTTTACAGTTCAATATGCAATACATATTTGTTAGTAAACATTGCCTAAAGATCAATTTGTTTAGAATAAAACTGCTTTGCAATTACATTACTATGTTTATCTGGCAGTTAATAATTTGTTATAGGTTAAAAGTTGATGATGGGTCTATTAAAAGTAGTTTAAACAATATTGTTGATTCATATTTTAATAACTATATGTGTACAAAAACATATTTTTCCAACTATATTTATTACTTTATAGCTTGTATTATTGTTAATTCTATGGACAAAAGAGTATGTTTACCAATTAAATTGACTTACTCATTACAATTGCTATTCGTAATGATATTTTAAAATTTTATTTCAGTCAAAATGCCTGACTAATTAATTTACAAAAAAAACTATGTTTCAATGAGTGCCAGAGATACCTAATGAAATATTTAAGTCGACTGCTTATTGGATAATTGAACGAAGTGATAGTATCCTTATACAAAACTTTACTGCTTAGACTGGTAAGAGAATCAACTCAACTGGCGTGTCTGTGACCCCAATAACTAGAGAATGCCTCCACAGTTAAACTTAAAACTTTCCAGAAAAACTTAACAGGTCAAAATCTCGGTCAAGTTCGTTAATCAGATAATTTCGTTCAGTATTAATCAAATTATCTTAAAACCAAATTTATTTTTTTCTCAATAAGAATAACATTGGAAGCAATATTAGTGGTACTTGAATCGTTAAAATTTAGCCGACGTCTATGTTTCAACAACAGAGTAACAATAGTTAGTTTACTAGAGTATACTTTGTTATACTGAATAACAACAATTTTTTTACCAACAAAAAACACACAAGAGAGATAAATCGAGGTATATTTTTAAGTTGTGAGCATACTTATTATTTTATAAATTATTAAGTGTACGTTTAAAAAAAATATGTATACAGTTAATATTCCATTAATACGCCTACTCTGTGTAAATATCGTCGAAGGCGACGATTGTGTCAGTGGCAGACGACAGACGACGCGTGTGGCAGATCGAAAAACTCAATAACTTTTGGATGACTGTAGATACTAAGATATTAACTTATAAAATAGTTTGTTTTATTACATTTTCTTAGACAATTGGTAATATTGTGAATGTCATGTGCAAAAAGTATACAAAGCCTCAATTTTTCTAGAAAGCGTTGATGAAGTTAGTCACAGTAAGCGAACAACCTTAAAATTTATTTTTGTAGGACAATTATTTGCTAGGTTATCTTTTCACTAAATTAATAATACAAATTGTCTACATTACCTAAAATACATTACCAGTAATGTAGTAGGTAACCACATTAAAAGCTTTAGATTATTCGAACCAAACAGCCTTTTTCGGAAGGTTACCTTGAATGATTTGACATAGCCTAGGGTTGGATTACAGTAAGAGTAAGCCGACATTCAACTGGTAATACAACAACTGTTTTAAAATACTTTCCAGGAATGTTGTAGTGAACCAAAATAAAAGCTTTAAACTATTCTAACCAAACTAAGCCATTTATACAGGTTATCTGAAATGATTTGACAAATCCTAGGTTTGGATTATACTGAGCTGTTTTCATCATAAACTTGGACCTATGGTTATAAAATGTAGGTCTATACACTTAGGCTACTTGCCATTTTAGAAGTTTCATGTACGGTCTTGGACCAACCCATGTTTATAGAATTTAATTTATTGATAGCCTAGGCTATTGAAACAATATATTGAAATATCATTTTGTAAAATACAACTGTTGTAAAATACTTTAAACATTACCAGGAATGTTGTAGCGAACCAAAACAAAACTTTAAACTATTCTAACCTAACCAAGCCTTTTATACAGGTTATCTGAAATGATTTGACATATCCTAGGTTTGGATTATAGTAAGCTGTTTTCATCATAAACTTGGACCTATGGCTATAAAATGTAGGCATATACACTTAGGCTACTTGTCATTTTAGAAGTTTCATGTACGGACTTAGGCCAACCCATGTTTATAGCATTTAATTTCATGATAGCCTAGGCTATTGAAACAATATATTAAAATCTTATTTTGTCATCTAAATAACTGGGCCTGACGATTTATTGTTGATCCTTAAGGATATTTTGACTTGGCCTATAGAAATTGTTAACATTAGTTCATATAGGAAACTCGCTGTTCTCTTATAAGTTAAATTAACCACACTGATAAAGTCACTGCTTAGCCCAATATGCTCTGTTTGTTCTAAGATAACGCACCCATGCCAATCCTAACAACAAACCATGCCTGAAATCATCAATTTATATTAAAAATAAATAAATTTACGTATTTATACAACATTAACTTAGATAAAAACATGTGATAAATGTATGTATGTTTTTCTACGGATAAAATGTTAGGTCGGCGGCGGGATCTGAACCTGCGACATTACGCTCCAAGAGCCAGTGCGATACCCCTCAGCTACCGCGATAATTGATTCTTAGAGAACTGACTAAAACTATAGCTATACTGTATAGACATAAAATCCAGATTCTGGGGCAGTTAAATGATAACGGAATGTATTCTGATGATGTTACTCAAATCAGATATTGAATTTTTTATGAGACTCGATTTAAGTTTGATCATGTTTTTCAATTATCCTTATACGCGAGGAATGAGCGTACACATAGTTTTATTTGTAATTAAACTTTGAGACTTTGTTAAACATCAGTATCTTTTGACAAACAACTTCAAAGTAAGAGTATTAATTTTATTAAAAATTGGGTTCAATGGAAAGAGCATAAAATAACTTACGTTTTTACACATGTTAAAACAAAAATGCTAAATTAAAACTGGTACTTGTTAGTTGATTTTAAATGTATGAATATTTAGTATTAACATTTTTTTATGTTTAGTGCATATATAAAATCTATACGATTTTAAATCAGTACTAAGCTTAAAAATGGTGAATCACAATTCATCGTTGAAAAAAGCTACTTTGGCAATATTGCTTGTAACAGCTGATCCACAGTGTGCCAAACTCTTAGCGATGAAATATTGCTTGAATATTGCCAACGTGCATTTATATAACAACTTATCAAAAACTAGCTATATATTAAATTATTTTTTGTATTTGTTGTCTTGTTAAAAATATCGGAATTTATATTTTAAAATGTATTTATTTAGCAAAAATATTGAACTAATTTGTTATACAGACGTATTTGTTCTAGTATTGTTATACGTTGAAGTAAACACTAGACAAATTTAAACCAACTTTCAGTTATACAGATAACTGAACACATCCAAACATAGTTTACACCTTCAGAATAAAATAGGAGTATAAGTTAAGACGTATTACAATTTTCCCAATTAACCTTCAGTTTATTATTTAAATTAAAGATTTAAAATCTTCAATCTATGGAGATATGCAATTTAAAATAATGCTAATTAACGTAATACTTATTAGTTATTCTGAGGTGCCAATAATAGTAGACACTTTAAATATGTTTTACATAAGAATTTGTTTTTTATTTGTCGGTACATACATTACAGATTTACTGTAAGTTAAATTTCTTACGTAGGATGTATGCATTTAAAATATTTACTCGCGTTATTCAAATAAACATTGTGTACTTCTAGGTTCATTTGTATAACTTTTTTCTAAACCTTGATATTATTATCTCTTTCTTTTATTTCAACACCCCAAGACTTGGTTCAAAGGCCCTAAGGTCGGACTTTAAGTGGTTCAACTGTAGTGATAACCTTTTAATTACATGAACAAATCAAACTATTACAATTATAAACTTCAAAGGGATTGGTGCAGAATCCAAACAGAAATTATGTGTCTACCCTCTTACAAGATTATTATCAAGGAAATAAAAATAAACCGTTTATAACAAATAAATATGTGCTAAAAGCCATATTATATTGCTGGAGAATTTCTGTTGTCATGATGAAGTAAAAGAACTGACCTTTTGTATCCATTATGTTTTGATTCTAGAAAGCTTTATTAACATTCGATCACGGCAAAAAGTAACGTAATAAGAATCCAGACGCTGCCAGCTGGTACTAGTCTCGTCAACCTGTGAGGGGCGATAAATCGACTGGAAAAGTGTTGCCAACCTGTGAACGAAAATTAGTTTCAACGTTATAAGCTGAAATGTCATTTATTTTTATCTTAATGTATACCACATTATTCAAGTAATATTAAAGTAAATATGAAATGACGGATTCGGTTTGTAAGTGTAACAAATATTGGCATTAGTAACTACTATAAAAACTAAACATTTATGCAAGTTTTTAATTTTTGTATTTACAATGTAAGGTAAACTAAGAACAGCGTTAAGCTAACAGCTTCTGGTGGGAATATAAAATATTGTGGAGAAAAAATTGTTTTTGTTTTTAAAATAAATAACAATTGATTCCCATAAATACAATGGAATACAATGCATAAACATAGTTTACACCTTTAGAATAAAATAGGGGTATAAGTTAAGATGTATTACAACTTTCCCAATTAATCTTCAATTTATTATTTATATTAAAGATTTACACTCTTCAATCTATGGAGATATACAATTTAAAATAATACTCATTTGAAACCACACTGTTTCTATCAATCTGTCGTGGAATCGTGTATTTGGTATTCTTTATATTATGTTTTAATGTGATTTATACTTATGTGTTGTTTATATATTTGTTATATTTTTTATTTATTTTATAAATTGTGGATTCTTGTTACTCAAGATCAGTTTTAATGTGATCATTTTGGCTTATAACATTACAATATATTCATTTTGACTTATACATTTATGAAATTGAGAAAATATCGTTTAAAGTCTTAACGCTCAGATATAGCATTAAGATCTAGATTTATCTGAGAGTATTATGGATTGCATCGGGTACTGTTCAGTTCTGAGACAAAAATTGATAGCAAAATGATTTAACAGTGTTACTAGTTTTTTACTTCACTATTTATAATTTAAAACTGTAATCTCGGCTATTACAGTACACTAAAAAACATATAAACTTAAAGTGATGTACTGTCTTCCTTAATTCAAAAAGCTTAGTTTGGTTACATTTGTAAGGAAATGAGATATGCAAAATGGGTTCTACCAATAGTTTAATATATATACCCACTAGAAAACTTTGGTTTCTAGTTTAAATTAAAATTTAAATTTCAACCCATTGCACTTTTTTATATCATTAGGTTTACACAAATTGTAATACGAATAATTTTCTTAAATTTTAATTGCGTAGCTTGACTAAAACCTTTTGATATCGACCAAAAACTTTTTGAAGTCAATAGAAATATTCATTTTTATATTCTAAAATTTAAATAATCATATAAAATTTGTTTTAAATTTGTATTTCCTAGTAGATCTTTTAATACATAACACACCTACCTATAACAGTGATTGATAACCAGAGACAGCGGATCCATCAGACTAATGGCCACTATCATTGGCACACTCGTGACGTCATCAACTGTTATTTGTCGCAGGAAAACCCAAGTGTTATACACCTTAGAAAGTAATCTTGAAAGAAGAAATGACAAAAAAATGATCGTTTCATGGTTTTATTTTGTAAATTAAGATGTAGTAAAGCATTTGTTTAATGTAAAAATTTAATCTACATTAATGTTTTATATTTTTAAATAAGTATTATTCCGGACCAATTGTACATGTAACTTACCGTAACATAATCCTAATTCTGAGATACAGCGTTTTGTTTGTATTAAATATGTAAACATATATGACACAACGTTACCTGTTTATAGGTAAGAGTTTCAATACCTTTTTAAAAAATTATCCACTATGTTCCACATACTTATTTGAAATAATCCATGGTTAATTAGTACATAGTTAATTAGTAATTTAGTGTAACACGAGTAGGGGGCAATAGCCGATACAGAACCAGCACAGGCGTGTGAGGAGGAATGCGGAATCACCCCCCCCCCGTGACGTCAGCCCCCCCCGTGACGTCAGCCCCCCCCGGGACGTCAGCCCCCCCGTGACGTCAGCCCCACCCCGTGACGTCAGCCCCCCCCCATGACGTCAGCCCCCCCATGACGTCAGCCCCCCCGGTCGCCAGCGGCACTTGTCGTGATGACCTTGAACATGAGGAAAAACTTTCGAAAATTAATAACTAGCCTATTTATCCACCGATTCCCACGGGACTTTTTCCAGAGTGTAGGCCTATTCCCAAGGAAGCGAATAACGTAAGAACCCCATAGATCAACCATTAAACAAGGCCACTATTAATTTATAACCGCGTTTTCCTTATGGGATCTCAGCTGTTTACCGTCCGATTTTGACGAAACCTCACCAAATGTCAGGCGGCGGCCTAAGTAAATTATCGCTTAAAGAAAATTGAAAATCCACCGTTAAACGGACCCGCTATTAATTTTTAAACGCGTTTTCCTCATGGGATCCCGGCTGTTTGCCGACCAAACTCGATGTGACTTCGTTACACGTTGTATGCCGGCTTGACTAAGCCAAACTGCGAGCGGCTCCGCGGAGTCACGTGTCGAGGCACGTGCTAGGGCCTACGTGACCGCCCGGGGCTGTTTACTCATCAGCGGTTCCGGGAACTGTTTACCGCTTACATTCCACTGCGAAGCTCCTCCGGAGGGCGACAGCGGGTGAAAGCGGTGTTCGAGTCAGTCTTGACCAGAGCTGCTTCCATAATGGACCCCCTTACTGTGGAAGTCTTTGTCAACGTTCCAAACATCAGCCGGTACCTCCTGCTTGGACCGGAGTACCTTACTCCCACAAGGACTTGGGTCGAGGAGGCGATGAGGAGAGGCGGCCACGTCTTCCTCAGGCCGGGGCGGTGGAGTCCAACCAGTCCCGTGATGTCCTCCCGTCGATACGACCCGGGGGACCCGGCGCAGTGGGACGAGGTTCTGCAAGTGCTGCAGTTAACTCTGAACCAAGGCGGCATGGCGGTGTTGGACGTCCAGGAAAACTATAGAAGGCCTGGACAGTAACCGGTTAAACCCCAAACCGGTTACTGTTACCCCAACCCAAAGACCCAAGACCCTCTGTCCTACCACATAACCCTCTGTCCTACCCCAACCCATAACCCTATTCCCATCCCACCCCAATAAAACTAGCAAGGGTGGAGTGAGGGCCCACCGGATTCAGCATGCAGGTGAGGAGCTTCACGTTTCCGGAAGCTTCTAGAAGGTCCACTGGAGCGCGGGACTCGGCTATAAAACCGAGGAAGAGCCGCGCGCGCGACCTCAGTGTTGTTTGAGACGTCACCATGAACGGAAACGGAGTCAGTGCAGCTGAAGTGGACCAAACGATCCGCTCCTTCCTAGAGGAGCTGAACGCAATGAACGATGAGAACGCCAACGCACCGCCAGTACAGCAGGGATGTGCGTCAAAGAAGAAAAAGCTCGATGGGTGGACTGTAAAGAGGAAGGAAGTGCCTATCGATTCCCCGACACTGTGCTGGTCCGCTGGCGGATATCAGTACACTGTAAAAGAACCCTACCAACAGCGGTAATGTACTGTTGAAGATGAATGTGTTCAAAGGAGGTCGCCCCACGTTCAGTTGCGGCTTGTACTTGGACGAGGAGCGAAACGATGAAATTTGCATATGTCTAGAGGACCTGCTATCCAGATTGCAAAACCTATGGCTGGCAAATAGCGAGACGGGAGAGTCAAGATACGACGGGATCACTAGGACCGCTACTCCTCTACGCACCTGGCGAAAGACCGATTGCGTCATCTCAGGGAAAACCAAGAGGAGCGCACACTCCAGGCGCGCTACCCAGTAAAGGAGAGAGCGTGGAAACTTCCACTAAGCAGTTGATAACCGAGATGCTTCTAGAACAATCCACTTGTTTACGCAGTAAAGCTTTCCATTACGTCACCCTTCCTGGAATTAAGCGTGGAAACTTCCACTAAGCAGTTGATAACCGAGACGCTTCTAGAACAATCCACTTGTTTACGCAGTAAAGCTTTCCATTACATCACCCTTCCTGGAATTGAGCGAGTAACTATGTCATCATGTTGTTGATACGCGCGAGTCGGCACGTAGACACCGCCAATAAAAGGCGACTCGGTGGCGAGAGCCGGTCATTCTGCATCTAGCCGCTGCGCCATGCTCAACACGGACCACAAGATGGACCTCAGGACAGCCCTCAACAGCTGCAAGGCCGCGGGTTACACTCGCATCGTAGACCTACAGGAGAACGTGGTGTATCCCATTCGCTCATTTGAGCGAGTGGACACACCGTATGGCGAGGCGGTGATGGCCATCTTGGAGGGTCTTGTCGGCGATGATCCGATTCGCATTTACATGCCTCGGCGGTACCTTGCAGTCCTGGACGATAACACCATCACGCAGTATAACGTTGGCGTGAGGCCAAGGATGAGCCTTGTGAAGAGGAGCAGCTCTCCAGGCAGTAAAAGTTCTCTCCTCGAATTTGTATAAATAAATGGTATTCCTTATTCCCTTATTTCCCTTCAATATTTAAAAAAATTAAAAAAAGAAATCAAATAAAAAAAAAGCAAGAAAAGAATTTAGTTTTAAGAGCCGAGGTGGCGGTGCATGGCAGTCAGTAGACGCCATGAACTTGAGGTGGAAACACCCGTTCACCGCCATCGTGGCCGGGCCATCGGGCAGCGGCAAGTCGCACTTCGTGGCTCGCTTCATAGAGCACGCCAACCACATGTTCGATACGCGGTTCGCCCGTATCACTTGGCACTATGGCAGTGGTGGTGGCGGTGGTAAGAGCCGTGCGGACTCTGCCGTGCGCTACGTAGCCGGCCTGCCAGACCTGGACGACTACGACGGTAGCGAGCCCGCCCTGGTCATCGTCGATGACATGATGCGCGAGGCTGGTCCCGGCGTGGCGGACCTGTTCACCAAGGGCTCGCACCACCGCAACATGAGCGTGTTCTTCATCACGCAAAACCTGTTTCACCAAGGCAGGGGTCAGCGCGACATATCGCTGCACGCTCATTACATAGTGTGTTTTAAGAATCCCAGGGACCGCGCTCAGATCAAACACTTGGCTCGCCAAGTATACCCAGAGAACCCCGAATTTGTGGAGGAGGCTTACGCGGACGCCACGCGCGATCCTCACGCCTATCTGCTGATAGACTTGAAACAGTCTACACCCGAGGAGATGCACGTACGTTCGGCCGTTTTCCCAGACGACCCGTTTAACTACGTGTACCTGCCCAAGAAGTAGTGATAAATAGGCCGAGCGCACGCCAGTGTCAGTCATCATGTCACACCGCGTGAAGAAAGACGCAGCGCTGCTGAGGGCCCTAATACACGCTACGCCCAAAGAACGCAAGGCCCTGTTAAAAGCGTGCGACAAGAGTCGCATCAAGTCATTGTGCGAGTGCGCGTATAACGTGCTACGCGGAAACGTACCGCTTTCTCCCTGCCTCAAACGCAAATTGAGCAAACACAAACAGGCACTCAGACGGCTGGTGAAACGCGGCGAGGGTTGGGCCAAGAAGCGACACTACCTCGTCCAACGGGGCGGAGGGATCCTCCTACCTCTGCTGTTGAACGCTGTTCTGCCCGTTCAAGCGCAGAAGCTAATCGGACATGGAGTACGCTAGGAAAATGGTGGTTGTGCCGCAGGAGCTAATCGAGAGATTGCGAGAAGGACCGGGACCAGGACCGGGACCAGGAACAAGAGCAGGAGCAGGTAGCGCCAATAAGCCAGCCAGCCTGGACGCTGAGATGCATCGCATATTGAACGACAAGCGGCTAGAAGATACGGATAAATGGAAACAATATCAGCAGGTGTTACAGTGGTTCCTGCACTTTTCCGCGGCTAAACGTCAACCCATAGGTCTGTCAATCATCGAGGGTGAGGAGAGGGAGGAGGAGGAAGCGGCGGGAGGTCCGAGTCAGATGAAGAGCGAGTCTAGCACCTCGGCGGAGGAGGACATTGTGGAATCGTTCTCAAAAATCTACAGGCCGGTGGCGCGCAACTTGTTGCGATTCATGACCCAGCAAAGCAGCCCCATCACCTGGGACGCCAGTGGGGCGGTGTACGTGGACAAGGTGAAGATCCCCGATTCCAATATAGTAGACATCGCGCACAGCATAGTGAGAGCGCGAAGGGCGGATCGATTGCGTACCGGCTGGCATCAAGTGATGACCGCCTTGAAGGACATGAACGTGCCCAAAGAATACGTGAGCAATCCCACGGCGTTGCGTTACTTAGGCGTGTTGCTGGACTCGACATCGAGCCCCTGGAGAAACACGACGAGCCCCTGGAGAGACACGACGGCCTCGTCGACACCCCTGTCACCGAGGTTGACGCCGATGCTAGACCGCCTGAGACCGCGACCTCCGGCGGCCAGGAGAAGGATAATAACCGAGGAACCCGACCAGGAATCGTCATTGGACAACTGGGAGCCGTTCCTACCGTAATGGAGAAGTTGTACTACGACCCGAGCCAGCCCGGTTCCCTTGGCGGGGTGGCTGCTCTGACCAGAGCCGCGCGCCTGCCGAAACGCCGGGTAGCCGACTGGCTGGGCGCCCAGGACACCTACACGCTGCACAAGCCCGCGCGCAAGAAGTTTCTCCGCAACCGCTACGTGGTGTTCGGGCCCCGGGAGCTGTGGCAGGCGGACCTGAACGACATGCGCGGCCTGAGCCGGTACAACAACGGAGTCAACTACCTGCTGACTGTGATAGACGTGTTCAGCAAGCAGCTGTTCACAGTACTACTGAGGAGGAAAAGCGGGCAAGAGGTGGCGGCAGCGTTCGAGAGGATATTCTCCGAGGCGACTCCTCGCTGTCTACAGACTGACAAGGGGACGGAGTTCACCGGGGCCGCTACCAAGCGAGTGTTCAAGAGTCACGGTGTCACGTACGCCACCACGCAGAACCCTGATGTGAAGGCAGCGGTGGTGGAGCGAGTCAACCGCACGCTCAAGAAACGCATGTGGCGCTACCTAACCTACAAAAACACGTATCGCTACATCGACGTGTTGGACAGGCTTGTGGATGCCTACAACCGCAGCCCGCACAAGAGCCTGGGTGGTGGCCTGCGACCCGTGGACGCGGACAGTGGCGATGGAAAAACGGTGTATAAGGTGTGGCGTCACATGTACGGAAAGGCGATCCGGCGACGCAAGCCCAAGTTTGAGCCGGGTGACACTGTGCGCATAGCCAAGGAGAAGGGCACGTTCGCCAAAGGTTATGAGACCAACTGGAGTAAGGAGCTGTTTGTGGTGGACCACGTATACGGGTCGCATCCTCTGCCATTGTACGTGCTGCGTGACCTGAACGGGACGCCGGGGCTTCTACGAGCACGAGATGCAAAAGGTAACGTTCGCCCCGGACCGTATGTACCAAATAGATAAAATACTGGACACTAAAGGGCGAGGCCGCAGTAAGTGCTACTTGGTCAAGTGGGTCGGTTACGGAGAGGACTTCAACTCGAGGGTACCCGCATCTGAAGTGCAACAGCTGCTATGACGACAAAGCGCAGACAGCTGTACCTGACGTTGCCCAGCAACAGCTCAATGGACTATTATCCGAACAACACCGTGGCTAACTACATCACCCATCTACCGTCAGTCGTGCGATTGGGTGGCGATGGTGAATGGGAAGTCGCTTTAGTTGAGGTCCATTACCCATGCTCGTTTGTCACAGTGAGGGAGGACGATCGCGTATATCTCTACACTAAGGATGACACCGACAAGCCTGAATTGACCGCTGTAAAGGTGGAAGCCGGAAACTATAAAGACATCGATGAACTGGTCAACGCCATCAACGCCATTCCAAAATTGGACTTATACCAATGCCAGTTTAAGTACGACAAAGAGATTGGGAAGGTGGAATTGATCTTGATAGACCAGACTGTGGTGCAACTGGAATTTAGCCCCACCCTAGCGTTACAGTTGGGATACGACGTGCACAATGTGGATTTGATAAAACATAGAAAAGCTATAAGACCGCCCAACTTACTGGCCGGGATCCCTTCGCACATGTACGTGTATTGTGACCTGGTGGAACCTCAGCTAGTAGGCGACACTGTAGCGCCCTTGTTAAAGATTGTGAACATCGACGCAAAAAACTACATATACGGCGCGAGTATCACCGTGCATTTCACCGACCCTCACTACGTGCCGCTGATGAAGAGCTCCTTCGATAGTGTGGGAATCAATTTAAGGGACAGCGTCGGACGCCACCTGCCATTCCACTTCAGGACTACGTGCATGAAGCTTCACCTGCGCAGAGAGCAGCAGCAGCAATGAACCCGAACGACCCCTATCTGGCGTACTACCGCCAACAGCAGTCTGGGCACGGAGTGTCCACGGTATTCAGAGGAGCCGCTTTCCAACGCGGTCACGGCATCGGCAGTTTCCTAGGTGGGCTGATGCGTACAGTGGTCCCGTTGATCAGATCCGGCGCATCGGCGCTGGGCAAGGAGGCGCTGAGGTCCGGTGTGGGCTTCTTGGGCGACGTGGCGGCGGGCACAGCCGACCCCCGAGTCGCAGCCAACACCCGGCTCAGAGAGTTTACCGGGTCACTGAAACGCAGGGCTGATGAAAAACTGGATCGCGTGCTGAGCGGTGGTGGCACCTATAAGAGGAGGCGTGTACAGCAGGTCACCCCTCAGTCTCTGACGAAACTCCTCGGAGCGAGGAAGAAGAGCGCTGCGCCCAAGAGGAAGCCCGCAAAACGTGTCACTAAGAAGAGGAGAAGCAAGACCGTTGTGCGACGTAAGAAGAGCAGAAGTACCGTGAGGGACTTTTTTGGATAATGGCGTTTCTACATCAGAAGTCGTGCGAGTGTGTCAAGACCGAGTTGGACCTGTTCTCGCTACCACCCACGCAGACCAGTATAGAGAGCGGTAAATGGGTGCAGTACAAGCCCATCTCCTCCCTGACAGACGACTCGCCTGTGGAGTTCATAGTTCCGGGTCATGGGGACAAGTACACGGATCTGTCACAGACGCTACTGCATGTAAAGGCCACCATTAGAACGGCGAATGGAGGCGCTGTAACGGGCGAAACAACGATAAAAGAGGTGGGCCCGATTAACAACTGGTTGCACTCGCTGTTCAGTCAAGTGGACCTGTATCTGAACAACAAACTGGTGTCTCCTCAGAACAACACATACGCCTATCGCGCCTACCTGGAGAACCTGTTGTCCTATGGCGGTGATGCCAAGACATCGCACCTCACCGCGGAGTTGTTCTACGAGGACTATGCCGGGTACATGGACAATACTGAGGAGGATAATGCCGAACTCAGGAACCGGAGGGAGTTTGTCAAGGGCAGCCGGTACGCGGACATGGTCGGACATCTGCACGTCGACCTGTGCAACCAGGAGAAGTTCATGTTAAACGGCGTGGAGATGCGCTTTCGCCTGATCAGGTCAAAGAACTCATTCTCCATCATGTCCAAAAGAATGACAGACTACAAAGTGGACATCGCCGAAGTCAACCTGTTTATGCGCCGCTGTAAGATCAACCCAAGCGGGCTGTTGGTTCACAGCAGGACGCTGGAGTCGGGCACAGCCAAATATCCCATTACGCGCGTGGAAGTGAAATCCTTCACGCTACCTTCCGGTATCAGCAGCAAGACTCTGGACAGTGTGTTTCTGGGTCAACTGCCGAAACGCGTTATAGTTGGTCTGGTCAGCAATCAGGCGTTCAATGGGGACTACAAGAAGAACCCATTCAACTTCACCCACAGCCACGTGAACTTCTTCGCGCTGTACATAGACGGTGAGCAAGTGCCATGTAAGCCGCTTCAACCAGATTACACGTTCGGTCATGAGTTGTGCGTGCTCGCTTACCACACGCTGTACACCGGCACCGGCATTAATTTCTCAGACTGTGGTAACGAAGTCAGTCGCAACGAATACCCCTACGGATACTGCCTGATGGCGTTTGATCTGACACCCGATATGGCGGCCTCTCAATCCAGCCACTGGAACCTGGTGCGCAACGGTAACCTGCGCATAGAGATTGGATTCTCCGAAGCCTTGGCGGAGGCGTTCAACTGCATAGTGTACGCCGAGTTGGACAACGTCGTGGAGGTGGACCGTCATCGCAACGTGACTGTGGACTTTGGCGGTTGACTCCGCTCCGCCACCGCTAAGCGGCGCGCGCACCCAAGGTTATCCCGCTAGGCACACTCCCGCCAGCACTCAGTCGAGTTCTGTCAGCCGTACGGGATGGACGTGCCGCCACCAATCTACAACGAGCCACTGCCAGCGCGCTGTCATCACGGAAGCGTGGTGATGGACATGCAGTGTTTCAAGGACAGTGATAATGACTTTCTACTGAAAGAGGTTTGCGTGGTGGACGTGACTACCGGCACGCTGCTCCTACATCACATCGCCCGCCCACCCTTCAGCAAGGACCTCCTGACCTCCGAGAAACAGCGCGAGAGCGCCTGGCTTACGCGCCACTGCCATGGCCTGGAGTGGGACCAGGGGGACATCGCGTACGTCGCCCTGCTGGACAAGCTGCGCTCCTGCCTCATCCACCGCCCCTTGGTCTACGTCAAGGGTTCGCAGAAGAGGGACTTCGTACGGCGCCACCTAATAACCGAGCCTGCCGCCACCACCGCTCAGGACATGGAGGATCTGGGCTGCGGGTCGCTCAACGGTCCACCCGCCTACCAGACCCTACGCTGTCGCCACCATAAGAGCTCCCACAACCGTTGCGCCCTTCATAACTGCATAGTATTGCGGGACTGGCTCGTGTCTAACAACAGGTCGGACCCGTCCGCCTCAAGCTGCCTATGCTGCTTCCGTCCACGATGAATACCGTTCAGATCAGATAATGCCTGGCGAGGATCCCCGGACTGAGGAACGTCGCGGTCTACGCCTCTGACCTACTACCGGACGTGCCGGTCAAGCCTCTCACCGCCATCGTGTCCAACACGGTAGCACACACCGAGGGAGGAGAACATTGGGTGGCGTTTTACTGCTCGGAAGAAGACAGACTCGAGTACCTGGACAGCTACGGAAGGCCTCCATACCAGGCCGACTTTCAAAGGTTCCTGAGGCACAATCCTCATCACCGCCACTACGTCTACAACAGGTATCGACTCCAGGGCTACGATACTTCTGTTTGCGGTTACTACTGCCTCACTTACCTGTACTGCCGAGCTGTTCTCCGCACGTCACTCAACGACTACGTTCAGCTCTTCGACCCTGCCGCTCCCGCCGCCAACGACGCTCTGGTCCGCAGGCTCTTCCACTCCATATTCGCTTAAAACTAGTTTGTAAGGTTTTTTTGTAGTATGTGTATGTAACCTTATTACTGTACAATACATGCCTCATAATGATAAAGCTTGTGTTTTCATTTCTCCTTACTAAATTAAAAAAATAAATTAGCAAAACTGAGGCAGCGGGGCTGGACCTCAGGTTTATATACCAGCGGCGCGTGTCACTAACTGAGCCCCCGCCAAGCGGCAGTGAAGGCCACCAAAGAGGGCGCGCCACGAGACCCCTCGGACATCAGCAAGCCGCTGAGCAATTCGAGGGTGACCCCTCGGACACCAGCAAACCATTAAGCAACTCCTTCCTGGGCAACTCCTTCAGGGTCGTCCCCGACACGCGCCGCCAACCGCTCCCGGTTGGCGGGGGCTTTTTAAGCTGCACGGCTCGGGCCAAACGGCCCATAACGCCTTTCTCACACACACTTGAGTTTTTTCTGAGCCCAACGGCTTCTGACTTTTGAGTGAGTAAAGGGAGGAAATAAACAAATCGGGTTCATGCTGTACATAGAACTATTATCGTATAATTACTTACAAATACTATTTACAATTTTTTCTCTTATAACTAATATATACAACTAGACGGTTAATTCCTCTTCTTCCTCGTCTTCATCCTCGGGCTGGCGCTGTCCCTCCTCCTCCTCACCATCCACCTCCATCCACTGCGGATGTTCTCCTCTCCTCCTCCTGGCCAGTTGTAGTGGCAGGATGTCGTTATGTCCCCACGGTAGAGTGTGGATTTTGTCGGGGAGGACGAGCCGCTTGTCATCAGCTGAGTTGAGACTCAGCTTGTTCACCTGCACGGTGTAAACTCGGTGCAGGTGGGACTGGAACCGGACGTTGGTGGTGTGTTTCTGGACCCCGTTAAATAAGCACTCTCGGTAGTCGTCGGGGGTGAGGACGTTCTTGACAACGCCCTTCGCAACCCCCTTGGCTCGCTTGAGAGCCTTACTGCCGCCTGTCGCTGTGACCTCGATGTCCATGAAGTACAACTTGGACCGCAAGCCGAGGTACTCGAATAAGGACAAGCCGTTACACTCGTCCTTAAACTTTCCAATGACCTTGGCGTTGACGGGGCTGTAGCAGGGGTGGGACCTCGGGTACCCGCTGGTGTCAAAATCATCCAGGTGCTCCTTCATCTCGGCGTAGACGTCCTGGGACACGATGTCAAAGACGAAGCTGTCCGTGTCCATGTAGTCCACGGTGAGGCGGTCACCGTAGCGCTCCTTCATCTTCCGCAGGAACTCATACATGAGCCACTTGCTCAGCTCCAGGACTGACATGCCTACGTAGACCGGCTTGTCCAACACGATGTTGACTTTGGACAGATGCACCAGGGCCACGTCCTCCGTGTAGTACGTTCGGTCCAGGATGTTGGATCTGGCAACGTACTTGGAAAACTTCTCCGGGGTACACACCAGCTTGACGTTGAGACGCTTCCGTACATTCTCGATGGTTTTGCCGAAGACCGCGTAATTCATGAGCTTGAAGAAGTCCTGTTCAAACTTCGTTTTGGCCTTCTTCCGCAGCTCCGTGTTCATCAGGATGTACGGTTCCAACCACCGCGACTGGTGAAACGAGATCGCCTGATGCACCGCCCTGTAGTGACAGATGTAGTGCGTCTTGTCGTCCAGGGTCGTCAACAGTTTGGGGAACTTCCCTGTTGGCGGGCGCTTCGTCTCGCAGCAGTAGGGAAGGTCCTTGTGCAGGTCGTGTAGGCGCGCGGGGTAGTGGAGGTCCACCTCCAAGATGTAGCCTCGTTCAGCCTCCGCGTCCAGCGCCGCGACGTCCAACGCCCAGATTTCCTCACGGCTGAGCCACTGAAAGTCTCCGGTCGGTAGGCGCTGGGACATGGCACAGCCGTACAAGTTGTTGCCGTCCAGGTATAGGAGGAAGCGCGTGGGCTCGTCCGGGTGGTAGTCCGGGCACCTGTCGTGGTTGGCCTTGGCGTAGCGGGTGATGGCCTGTGAGATCCCTCACCGGATCCCCTGCTCCACGAACAGGTACATGTCGAAGTCCTGCAGCGTGTCCAGCTCCACGTCGCAGGTCTTGAGCATGACATCCCAAGCATAAGACGGCAGGGTGTAGTAGTGGGCGGGATCCAGCCCGTACTCTGCTAGCGAGGTGTCGCGGAACTGCTCAAAGACATCGGTGAGCAGGGCGATGTCACATCGCAGGTACTTGTCAGCGTAGTCCTTGAGGTGCCGACACTCGAAGGCTCGCCACACGTTGAGGGCGTGCTCGTACTTCTCGTCCTTGATGTCCTCCAGGGTCATGTAGTTCCTGAACTTGTCCTTGGGTGGCAGCTCCCTGGTCCTGTACAGCGTGTCGTAGGACGTCACGCAGTCGTAGGGGAACACGCCCTTCCTGCGCACCAGGTCGAACAGCCGATCGTCGGGGAAGCGCTTCCTCGTCTCGCGCATCTTGTCAGTGGGCAGTCCCGCTGCCAGGCTGGCCAGGCTCATGGACAAGAACCTGTAGGTGTCGAGGAACCGCACCACGAAACTGCTCTGTCGTTGGTTGTCCCCGGGCTGACCAAAGTGAAACCGCTTGGTAAAGGCGATGTAGCGCTCTTCGGTGTGCGCCAGCACGTCCACATCACCGGGGTCGATGGCCAGCTCCCGCACTACGAAGTGGGCGTCGTAGTTGGACAGGTTGTGGAAGTAGCAGTTGATGTGTCGCTGCTCCCGGTACCTGAGGTTGCACGAGCGGTGGGCGGCTCCTCGGAACTCGTAGGGAGGAGCGTGGTTGTGGTCCCGCACCTTGACGTCCTGGTCCGTGAACTCCTTCCCGCAGAGGTAGCAGTGAGTCGCCACCAGGTACTCGTCCATCTCCTGCCGGGTCAGAGAAGGGTGCAGAGCTCTCGTGCTGAACAGGAACTCCCACAGCGCCAGCACGTCCATCTTCAACCTTTCCATGAAGACCTTGGACGCGTCAGCCCCGAAGTAGACGCGGGGCTCAAACTCCTCCAGGCCGAGCGAGTCCACGATCTGGTAGGCGAAGGCGTATGGGACGTGGAGTTGCAGGGGCCTCGTGCCGGGCGGTGCTTCCGCAGGGTCGGCGGCGACGGGCTGCAGAGCACACTCGAAGTTGGCGTAGACGCAAAAGCGCTCGCGCCGAGTGTACTCGGAGTGGGCGAAGTGGATCCGCTGCTTCTGGGGCATGTCCAAGCGGAGGGGGGCCTTGGCGGTGCAGTATCGCATGTGCTCCTCCAGACGCTCGGCACCGGACAGTTGCAGCTTGTTGGGCTGGTTGTCAAAGTAGGCGAAGCATCGCTTACACACGTGGATGGCGTGGCCGTGAGACGTCAGCTGGGGTCGCACCAGCCTGCTGACGTTCGCGATGTAGGCGTAGTGACTGTCCCCGCCGGTGGTCACGTACAGCAGGTCCCGGTGATCCTCCAAATCCCGCTTGCAGATCTTCAGCGGGAACACGCGGTCCTAGAACTTTGGCGATCCGTCGGGGCGTCTCCCCACCATGGAGCGCTCGATCCCGTACACGTTGACGCTGATGGGGTTCCTCCTCTCGAAGACTTTGATGTCCTTCACGGCCACGGGGAAGCGTAGGCCGACCCAGTCGTAGCGTACCATGACGTCCGGTGTGTACGATGCGGGCCTCTCCGGGTGGTGCGCGACAAACTTGGGCAGGACGGCATACGCGAAGCACATGTCATCGACGTTTTGTACGTTGATAACGGCGTGCGTGTCGCAGATGGTCCTGGGAAGCTGGACGAACCGAGCTCCGCGTTCTCCCAACTGGGTGTAGAGGTTGACGCGGATCTCCAGGTCGCGTATACGGAGATAGCTCCACCCGCTGCCCACTAGCAGGCACTGCTCCTTCTCGTCCTCCAGCTTGTGAAAGGACGCCGACAGGAAGTACTCCAAGTTGGACGTGGCGGTGAGAGGCACGTTCTTCGTCTTGAAGGCCCGCAGACAGGTGGCCCCGTGGACGTTGGCGAATTCGCATTCCAGGAACATGTTGACCTTGATGTTCGGGTGTCGAGTCCTGACGTCGGCCAGCAGTTCCAGGACGCTGTCAAACAGCAGTACCAGCGCGTCCTCCACGGTCAAGAAGTCCTCCATGGGCCAGGACAGGCCGAAGGTCAGGAGCCGTCCACGGAACCCCCGTTGGATGGCGCGGAACTCGGGCAATCCGTCGCCACCACCGCCCACCATCCCGTCGGGTGCCGTGCTGGGTCCGGGCTGAGGCTCGTAGCTGGGTCCAGGTCGAGGCTCGGAGCTGGGTCCTGGGCGGGGCTGGGGCTCGTGGCTGGATCCCGGACGTGGCTCGGGTGACAGAGTGGGTAGGTGCGGCATCTCGTCCACAACGAGGTTCCTCACGATGGGGCAGTTGTGGGCCTCGTGCTGGTCCCGGTTGTAGCGCCGGGTGAAGCCTCGGTCGCAGTAGGCGCACGCGAACCTCATGCCGCGGTGGACGCTCTCCATGTGCCGCTGGAGGTACGCGGCCCTGCGGAAAAGGGCGCCGCACTCGAGACAGCGGACCTCGTTGGCATGCACCAGCTGCACGTGGTGTCGGAGCAGATCCTCGCGGGCAAACCGCCGCCCACACGCGTGCACTTGGGCCTTAGGTCTCTGGCGGGTGGCGTTGCAGCGAAGGAGGAGGAAGAGGAGGAGGTCGAAGCTGACGGGCTCGCACCGTGGACCTCTTCCATGTGATGGCGCAGATCCTCAGGACTCGCCAGGGCGACAGCGCACAACGGACATGGACAGCCTGCGAACAGGAAAACAAGTCCTATTAGTTACCCTATAAACACGAGGATGAGGAACTATACAGAAGGCTGACAACCTCTTGTTTTTCTCCTAGAGTCTGTTTCCTCATCTCGATCGCCAGTTACCCAAGCCTGTTAAATACAAGGGTGAGGAGGTGGCGGTGAGGAACTATACAGAGGGCTGGCAACCTCTTGTTTACCTCACGAGTCTGTTTTCTTGTCTTAATTGTCAGTTTACCCAATCAGGACCGTTTACTCTCTCATAAAAACAAGTCATTAGTTATCAAAGTCCACGGGCACGCCGTGACGTCATGCGTGAGGATACTGGAGAAGAAAGCATACTTAATAAATCTACTGGCGGTTTATTATTTAACCTAAAACTGTACCTGGTGCTTGGTCGTGAGGAGTAGGAGGATGAACTGTGGCGAGGTGGCGTTGCAGGTTGTCACTTCGCCCGAAGTGTCTACCGCAGACATGGCAGTCGTAATGGCGGTCGTTGTAGGCGGATTCAGCGTGACGAGTCAGGTTTCCAGCGTTCGCGGAGACGCGACCGCAGACCTCACACATACGAGGAACAGCCATCTGATTGAAAAGCAAAACCTAATTTCATTTCGCTTAAACATTTTAAAAAAAGAGTGGTAGTGAGTCTATTTTGCTTTTTTAAGTTTGATTCATTAATTTTAATCGTTATAAAACAGAACTGTTTCAAGGTCATTACAATTCCACTCATCTCCATCGGAAAAGAAACAACGACAAGGCTCAGTGTACTGGGATATGTAAAAGATTAATTATTAATGTTAGGTAATACGATTTTAGAGCATTGGTAAACTTGCTGATGAAAAAGTAAATTACATGTTACTTACATTTTAAGATATTCAAAGAGAAAGTCGTAACAGTCGCACAAGTAATCACCGCGATAGTAACGAAAATTAAAAATAACGAATAATTAAAATAGAAACGCTAATTAATAAATATGTTGTTACTTACGTTAACTTTTACGGGAATCCAAAGGCAATGAACAGCAGGTTGTGTAGGTGTATCGCAGAGACAGCAATACTTCGTCCGCACAGCAAGAGCTCCAAAGACAAACTGACGAAACCCTTGAGGATGCGCTCATAAATAGCACTCCAGTCGGGAGGAGGCCTCATGCGACGCACTTGTCGGAGTGAGAGGTCTGGAAGGTCACTGATGAGTAAACAGCCCCGGGCGGTCACGTAGGCCCTAGCACGCGCCTCGACACGTGACTCCGCGGAGCCGCTCGCAGTTTGGCTTAGTCAAGACGGCATACAACGTGTAACGAAGTCACTTTGAGTTTGGTCGGCAAACAGCCGAGATCCCATGAGAAAAACGCGTTTAAAAATTAATAGCGGGCCCGTTTAACGGTGGATTCTCAATTTTCTTTAAGCGATGGTTTTCTTAGGCCGCCACCTGACATGTGGTGAAGTTTCATCAAAATCGGTCGGTAAACAGCCGAGATCCAATAAGGAAAACGCGGTTATAAATTAATAGTGGCCTTGTTTAATGGTGGATCTATGGGGTTCTTACGTCATTCGCTTCCTTGGGGATAGGCCTACACTCTGAAAAAAGTCCCGTGGGAATCGGTGGATAAATAGGCTAGTTATTAATTTTCGAAAGTTTTTCCTCATGTTCAAGGTCATCACGACATGTGCCGCTGGCGACCGGGGGGGGCTGACGTTAAGGGGGGTGCTGACGTCATGGGGGGGCTGACGTCACGGGGGGGGGCTGACGTCACGGGGGGGCTGACGTCACGGGGGGGCTGAAGTCACGGGGGGGGCTGACGTCACGGGGGGGGGGGGGTGATTCCTCATTCCTCCTCACACGCCTGTGCTGGTTCTGTATCGGCTATTGCCCCCTACTAACACGCACTCAAATAGTGTTAACTTTAGTAATTTGTTCCTTATTTAATTTTTGTTTATTTTATTTTATTTTTTTATTAGTTCCTTATTTAATTTGTTCCAGATTTTGATCTTTTGGAATAAAATACTGGGATAAATAGATAATATACTTTTATAAAAACGATGTAAGAAACAATTAAGAAATCAATTTAATACTAATTATTTTTGCGTTACATTGAACAACATTTCAAGTTTAATTAGCTGTTCCAATAAATTAATAATGTGATTTATGTTTTAAAAACTGTGTTTGAATATTATCCGAGTAATCATAAACTCGACCAAGCGATAACAGTATGATGATCCGCACAGTCAGCAGTTTAATAGATATAATGAGGGTGAGATAGCTGACAGAAACATTGAAAGTTTCCTTTAAAACTAAAAGGTTTTATTTTTTAATGTTTGTCAGATATTTTAATAGCTGTCATCAATAAGCGGTTCTTACCACTCTTGATACAAGGTAATACACTTATATATCTCGTTACCACGTAAAAAATGTTTAATAAAAATAAGGAAATATTAGGAAAATAAATGTTTTAGAGAACGCAGAATAATTTCTTTTTTTTGGCTAGCTTGATGAATTGATGGTAAAATGTTTTCTTGTAACTACGTATAACACTGACCTCTGTAACAAAAATAATTAAATTAATATCCATCCCTTTTTTAATTTTTTTACTTATTTGCTATATAGTTGTTTTTTTTTGTAATGGTATTGAAAATATTTATATAAAACAAAGTTACTAATAAAAAAGTCATCTGCCAGCAATAAACACAATATAACTAAGTCTTGCAGGAATAAAAATATACAAATTAATATTCTTACATATACAATATATTATATGAATTTAAAAGTGAATAATAAAAACTACGAACTAAGATAAAAATATAGGTTTTACTGGTAAACAAAGATACATTATAATATTTGAACAACTAAATTAAAATAAACAACTCTAAAATACATTGTGTAAGAAAAAAGTGCACTGGCTATATATTTTTGAATTTTACACTCTTATGTAAGCAGACAATTTATGGTGTCATATTTTGTAATAATTGTACTTCGTAATTCACTTTGCCCATTTTTATCTATAACAATTCCTTTGTTTCATTCACAGCATGAAACGTTCATTAAAATTATATTAACATTAATAAAGGAAATCGTGTTCTTCTTGATTTTACTGAGCCTTTGTGTGGTAATTTCCTAAATAATTTAGATTAATTTAACTATGGTTTTGGTTTTGATTTAGTCATAAGTACATAGCAATTATTTGACAGTTTTACTTAGAACATATAACTGTCGGTAAAGAATACCTGAAGATAATTTATTAGGAATTACAAATACAGTGACTTTTCATCAACGTGTATTTGCTGGTTAACAATCCGTTGTATGTTTTAAATTTAAAGCTGTGAACAAGGATTTAACAAGTAGTTTAAGCAATAGTTTTTTTTAAGTTTAAAATTTCATCAGCTATTGTTTTACAAACACTATGTGAACAATTAGGTTTCAAAATTAAAATGGTAATATTAGTAACTCGTTGGATAAATAATATGATTTTATATTAAAACATTTATATTTAATCATTAAATTGCTAACATAAATGGTATTGCAATTTGATTGCAGTGGAATTGCTTAAATAGTGTAATTAACTTTACAAAATCTCTTTCTAAAGACGCCAGACCAAGAAAATTCAATATTTAAAGTAGAAGGGTTAGTAGATTATAAATCAATTTTTCGCAATATCGGTTCATAAAAATGACGTAAGAAACATTTAAGAATCAAACAGGAACATTTAAGAAAAAAATTAAATACACATTGTTATTATTATTATTCGCGTTACATTGAAAAAAATTAAAAGTTCAACAAACTGTTTCCAGAAATTAATATTATTTTTTCTATTTTAAAAGTTGTTTTATAATATTATCTGAGTTAATATAAATTCTACCAAGCGATAAAAATGTGATGATCCGCACAGTCAGCTGTTTAAGAGAAATAATGAGGGGTGAGATTGCTGACGGGGACAGTGGAAGTTAAGCTTAAAACTAAAACGTTTTCATTTTTGATGTTTGTCTGATAATTTACTAGCAGTCAGTGGTACTTGTCGCTCTTGAAATAAATAACAATCTTATATAATTTGTTACCACGTAAGATATTTCATATTATTTGGGCTGCCAAACATTATCAAATTAATGTTTTTGGAGAACGACGAATACATCTAATTCTGTTTCTTTTGTTGTTGCTATATTGATGAATTATTGACAGTTAACAGTTTTCTTGTAACTACTTCAAACATGGACTTCTTTAATACCAATATTTAATTTCATCTATATATAATTTTCTATTGATTTTTATAAAATATACAAAATATGTTATAAACATATATAATATAATATGTTAGAAGAACTCATGAATAATGTAATCTAAACAAGATTAAAACATCTGTCACGTGCTCAAGTCAGATAAATCATGTGTCATTTGTCAGTTTACTAGATGTAATTTACTTTTACAAGGTGGCAGCCCTTCAGTTAATCCTAATTCTCTGGCAAACACACATCAAGGTTGTTTATAGTGAAATGTCTTAGATACTCTTCTATATTTTTATTTGAATTTTAAAATAAAAAGAGCTAATTAATATATTGTATATTTAAAAGGATTTTAATAAGAGCAATACTGATTTAGCGTAAGTAATAGAGGTGTAAACAACTTTTTAATTATCATATTACGTGTTGTTATTACTTACGGGATGTAATAAAAGACGTCTTACAAAACTTGAGATATATTTACACTTATACTGATTCACATACAGACGGTAAACATATATAAAAGATGGTACTAGGGTATCGATTTCGACCAGTCACACCAGTCATCATCAGGCCAATGAGAGAACTGACACAATCAAAATGGCGTCCATGCTTATATCCTATTGGCTACCGGAAGTTCTGGATACAGGTTCCTAAATGTGCCACCAGAGTTGAAGTTAACTTGTTCGTTAATCAATTTATCTCTATTTTTACAATTTTCTTTAAATTTAAACAATTCTTCCCATGCATTCATTTCATTTCCTTTTTTTACGATTTTTGAGGATGCTGAGGTTTTCATCTATTTTCCCTATGGTGTGGCCATTTTCTAAAAGATGTTTCACTACGTTTGATCTTTCTGCTTTCCTGTTCTTCCAAGCTGATACATGGTTCTTAAATCTTTTAATACAATTTACAGTTTGGCCAATATAAAAGTGATCACAGTTGTTCCAATTAATTTTGTAAACGCCGGGCATGTCGAATTTGTTACAATCTTCTATCTTGGGATTTAGAATTTTGATCATGGTGTTTTGCGTTCTGTAGGCTACATTGACTCCATATTTCTTGAATCGATTTGCGACCCTTTGTATACATTATTTGTTCCTGCGAAGCTGAATGTAGGCAAAATTACTTTATATTTATTTTTTCCCGTCTAACGTTGTTATTATACACATTTTTACTTGGTTCTTTATTTTCCTATGTATTTTCGCTCCAATTTCGTCTATTATTGTCGGGTTGAATCCGTTGGCACGAGCAATCGCCTTTATAGTTGTTATTTCTCTTCTTCTGTTATCTTCATTGAGAGGAATCTTGAAGGCTCTATATAACATCGAACTGAATGCAGCGGTCTTATGGCTGGTGGGATGAAGAGACTTGTTGTTGATTGTAGTATCCGTCTGCGTAGGCTTTCTGTATATATCAAACTCTAGCTTATCATTTATTCTTGATATCCTGAGATCTAGGAAGTTTATCTTGCCATTCTCTTCATACTCTCTAGTAAAGTTTAAGTTTTTGTGATGACTGTTAAATAATCTCATCATTTGTTCCGCTTCATTTTCTTCGGTTTCCTTGAAAATAACAAGTATATCGTCCACATATCTGACATACATTATGATTTCATGTTCTTTCTTCAACTTTTCCAAAATGATCTCATTATGTCGCAAAAAATACTTTAGATAATATTGATGAAAGGGGGCTACCCATGGCTAAACCATCAATTTGTGTATAAAATATATTGTTAAACCTAAAATAATTTTGTTTCAATACAAATCTGAGCAATTTTACAAGCTGATTTACATAATCACTATCCAACTTATTACGTATGAGTCTAGCCTTGATTAGTTCAATCGTTTCATTCACAAGAATATTTGTATATAAATTTGAAATATCAAATGAAACTAGCCTGCTATTTTTACTAACATTAATCTCCATAACTTTATCAACAACATCATAACTATTTTTTACATTGTATTTACATTCAAGCTCTAGATCATTACTAAGTCGACTTGCTATAATTCTTGATACGTTGTATGTAGGAGCACATTTGAAGTTTACTAGAGGATGTTTACCGTCTGTATGTTAATCAGCATAAGTGTAAATATATCTTAAGTGTTGTAAGACGTCTTTTATTACATCCCGTAAGTAATAAAAACACGTAATATGCTATTACAAAAGTTGTTTAGTGATGCCAGTCAGGCAAATATAGCAGCGTCCTATAATATTACAAAACTTATGTTTTATTTTTTCTTTCTGAAAAAACGGTAGTTGAATTCTCATAGGTGAATAGTGTTTTTTACTGTTAATCCGTTATGATTTATTGATGAAATTGTATGATTACTTTTACACTTCTAATCATAAATGTAATCCATCCGGAACATCGAAGGCTTTATCGATCAGAAGGCGTGATCCAGACTCAAAGCTTTTGGGGTATGCGATGATAACCAATGAGACTATACCGACTGTGAGTAGTGCATCACGTAATCGAAGTAATTTCAAACAATTTATTAAGACGTTTGAAGGACAAATGAAATTTGTATTTAAATATTAAAAAGATAAAAGAAATAAGTTGTTAACAGTTTAATTATTTCGTTATTGCAGTTTATAATTATGAATTAACTAGAAAGACATTTGTAACGGATGATGATAAAATAGATTGAATAGAAAGTCATTTCTTTTGTATATATCTGTTTATCTGTACTTTTAAAATGGTAATTGAATATAAATAAATACATTTATGCTCAGATGTATGCATTTAACTGAGCAAATTAGCGAAATCACAGTAATATGCAAGTAATACTGTACATAAGTATATTGACCATCCAATAAGTAGATAGCATAAAATAATAAGCTAATTGAAAAGTAGGAAACTAAAACAGGATCATTTTCACATTGGGTTGTTACAAATTTAAAAAGTTTGCAGTTTATCTAATGGGATTTTAGTTAAAAATCTCTTACTGAATATCTTTCTTCGTATTTAGTAATTAATAATATTCTGCAGGGTTAGGGGGTTAGTTATACAACGTGTTTTTATGTTGGTACGACTGTTAGTGATGAACCAGCTTATAAATTTGCAAAGTTGCCTGCACTGGCCTGAGTAATGATGATATTCAGTGTGACCTCTTCATTGTTTGAACTTACCCAATTAATTTCCCTATGCCTGCTAGTCCAAAAAATAGAATTTATCGTTTATGTAGATGATACATTAGCTTATAATGTATTAATTAATAAATAATAATAATTAAATTACTTACTATAAACAAGTATAACAAACATTAAATCACCGAATAAAATAAATGTAAAACGAATAGAACTAAATTTGTCTTAGATAACTGTTGATATTTCACAATTAAATGTTCTTTTCAAATTGTAACTCGTTGACAGTTCAGTAGCAACGCCTTTACAGTTTAAATAATAAGCGTGTAGACATAAATGCTCAGCCCCTCGTCCTCTTCCAGCCTCATTATTCCACCTGTTACAAACCGCTGACCCCGCAGTGTTCACAAAGTTATTGCGGAATAATGAGTTGGATTATAAAGTTATACTAATTGATTGTTGAGTTTATTGATACGTATACTTATTTCCGTTTATCCTCATAAAAATGGCGTGTTACCTTATACAATCTATGTAAAATATAGAACAGTGTATTTGAGTTAATCTTAACTGTACAGTAAAGCGTTTTTTATATTTATTTATTATAATAATTATATTCTTTTAATATTTTATAACAATACTTCTTATTGCTTATCTGATATATCTTATTGTTTTGTGATGTCTTAACGTTAAATAAATTAACAATAAATAGATCCAACGCAACAATTTACGTAATTCATGCAAGGCTATGTTAACCAACAAATATTTTTTGGGGATATATGCAACAACTTTATTTAGCATAGACGAACGCCTAGGTAATAGAGTTATTCCTATAAGCAACAGCCGGTTGATTAGAAGTAACCACTTGCCCAGGGCAGAGAAACTTTATAATTCAGGGGTGCCAACAAAAACACTCTATAATGTCTACTTTGTTTCCCAAAATAAAAATTTTTATAACTAACTAGCTTGTTGTTATTTACTACATTGTTGACGTTTGCTGTTGCAATAATACACTTTCAACTGTAAACCAACTCACTAAATCTCAACAGTCTGTTGCAACAAAGATAAAGTAAACAAGTTTAAAACAGCAACGGGAAGACAGTAAATCTTGCTGATATAATCTAAAGCCCGTCGAAAGACAGTGGATGTTTGTTTGTTCTTTAAATTACAAACATTTTAAATAACGAGTAATTTACATAACTACTAAAAGATAAATGAGAAATAACGATTATTTCATTCTATTTGCTCTACACTTGAATTTAATATATTGAAATTTTCCTATAACCGTGAAAATAATTATCTCCAATTATGATTTTCAAAACCTTGAATTTACAATTGTTTTACCCTTTAATTTTTATCTAAATTATATATATTTTTTTTTAAATAAGATTATATATTTTTGTCCTTCCAAAATATAATAAAATATATATATTTTACCAAATTTAATTATGAAAGTTTTATCACATTCTTATTATATTAACCTAGACAAAATTATGTGCCCTTAAAAATTCAAATGTTAGGAACTTTGTGTCGTATTCATAATTTTGTATATTATGTTTTAACTTATGTTCGTTAGCTAAATCAAGTAAGTTGATCAAAACTATAATATTAGACAGCTTTACTTGCAGTAAATAACAGAAAAGAAAACTTCAATTCAAAGCAGAGAAGATTTTTAAACATAAATGTGTGAAACATAAACTTTGTGTGAAAACGTTTAAATGTTCTTTCCTTTGTTCCTTTTAGCGAATTTCCCCTATAGGGAAGAAGCTATTACCGTAGATGTCGTGGTAAGACCTAGGCCCGGGACCATGATAACTTTTCATTTTGATGTCTCCAGATGCAAAAAACACCATTCGTTAAAATTTATATATATATATATATATATATATATATATATATATATATATATATGTGTGTGTCCGTAAGCACGATAACTCTCGAAAAAAAGGTCTTGATGAAATTTGGTACAAATGTGTAAAGTACTATTTATTTGAACGAGTTCGAAAACCAGATGAATCGCAACATTCGAAGGGAGGTTTTTGGGGGTTTTGTACCCCAAAAATGTGTTTTTTTGGGGTTTTCACATGTAATTTTAATATAAATCAAATTTTAATTTATACCATTGAATTAAACTTAAAAAAACAAACAATTTGGTATTTTGATCATTGCTCTACGTCAATTGGTTACCGAGATATTGAAAGTCCTAAACACAGTACGTTGTCTAATGTTATTCCTATGGCGAAAAGGAAAAATTGTATATCTCGCTTATTTATAAACATAAACTGAAAAAATTTGGTATATGGCTTGATCTGGTTGTGGTTTATTGTTGTTTGCACAAAAAAACAATTTTTCACCTATGATTCCTGTAGCAGCAAACCTAGGTACTTGGTCCCCATGTTATTCTTATGGAAAATACTTAAAATGTTATATATTCGCTTATTTATGAATGTATATGGATGAAACTTGGTATGTGACTTCACTAAGATGAGTTATATTGATATTTGCATAAAACCCATTATTTCGTGTGCCTTGTTGCAGCAAACCTGCGGGCTCATGCCCAATGTTATTCTTATGGAGAATAATTAATATTTTAAATATCGCTTGTTTTTTAATACATTTCTTATGAATCCTGTTAAGTGTTTTAATGTGTTATGTTATATATTCATTGGAAATTCGCTGAGTATACAGGTTTGCTGGGACGGGGGTATTATATTTATGGAACAATTACAAAGACAAGTAGAATATGGAGATGAGGGATCGTCCTGTTGTCAGCTATATTAGCCTTCATGTTTCTGAGAGTTATTCGTAGCTTTCATTGAATCATTAAGCTTATGTTCTTTTTGAATGTTCCACTAAAACGGCATAGGGATCATTTGTTTGAATGGAAAATGTTAAGTTACGTTTCCATTTCAGTCTAAATTTGTTAATAGTTAATTTCCTTGGAAAGTGAACTATTAGCATGACCCGCACGGTGAATCTTAAGCCCTGAACCACCATAGAAATTCCTAACGTGACCCCCTAAAAACGTTTTGGGGGCTCGATCAAAATTGTATATACATATATATATATATGTATATATATATATTTGTATATATATATATTTGTTTGCAATCTAGCGGTCGCATTGTTTTTCAGATTTACTTACAATTTGGTTGGGACGTTCCTTTCTGTAATCAGTTAGACAAATTCGTTGGTCAAAACAATCGGAAAACTCAAAACCCCTGTTTTGGGGATTAATCTTTCAAACTTCGAGTTTTTGGGCCCAGAAAAAGACCGAAAAGCCCCGAATGTAGAATTAATTGTAAACAACTTTTTTATTAGCATATTACGTGTTGTTATTACTTACAGGATGTAATACAAAAATCGATAGCCTAGTACCACCTTTTATATATGTTTACCGTCTGTATGTGAATCAGTATAAGTGTAAATATATCTCAAGTGTTGTAAGACGTCTTTTATTACATCCCGTAATTAATTGTAGCCTGTTGTTTCATTATATTCCTAATATTCCCTTGGTGCCATCCGTGGCTTCTATTGGAGTATTGCAACAGAAAATATTCAATTTTTATCAACAAACTAAGATGGGTAGGAAACAGTAATTATTTTTGTTAGTCTAAAATAGATTCCCCGTAATCAAAGTTATTTCTTGTTTAATTGCCTGCAAGTTTAAAAATAAGCATGACCGTCTTTATTGTAAAGTTAGATCATGCCTTAATATATTTTCAAGTTATTTAAGTTTGTAAATACCTCTATCTCAACTTTTGATTTTAACTGTTGCCAGTAAACAAAAATAAGAATCTTTTCTATAACTGATTTGACCATAAATACGTCTATGTTAAAATAAACTATTAAATACTCGTGATAATTAATTGAAATCCACTTGAAATAGTAGATTTTGTTGCCAATAAAACGACCCTTAAATATAACAAGATACAGATAAGTTTGAAAACTGACGGTATTTGTTTTTTATGGTTTAACAAACTATGATAATTAAATACTGCATTAAAATATAAACATGTTAAATCTACCATTCCAATTGCCTATTTTTTACTCCATAAGTATACAAAATAAAAAGTTTCCCTTGACAGTTGGAAAATATTTCGAGCAACTGCATTACAACAATCCTAATCCAGGATATTTCGTGTCATGACAAATCTGTTGGCGGCCCTGTTTCCGTATACTTCCCGCCATTTCCTGCCACCACAGCTGATCACATCATGCTTACTTTTCCGGCCGCTCCCTTCCATCAAATTTCCTTAACAAACTATCAAAGCGATTTTACTAACCTGACGTTATTGGTTTTACGACAAATAATTTTGTTTTACTCCTATTTTCCATAGGATATGATTACACCAATAATTGTTAGACAGATTCGTTTGTGCAATTGTTATCTATTTAAAAAATTACCTCATCGAAAAGGATACTAATGATCTATCTGGAAACTAGTTTTAATTTTACCAGTACTTATTTCAAATATATATTTATAGGGCTAAAAAACAAGTCTATTTTATCATGCACTATTGCGTTTTAAGTGTTATCGTAAGTATATTGAAAGTAATCCGATTTTATGAGTCTTAATTGTAAAGTGAAACCGATTACATACATATTGTATCACATAAAAAAGAATACCAAGTAATAATAAAAATAATAATTTTAATTATTATTATTAACTCTTTTGGAAGTTTCATTCTTACTTCTGATTTTTATTTTCACTTAAATATTTCGATGCCACTTTGTACATCTTCATCAGGAGAAAGGTTATATAAACAAAACAAAAATTAAAAACAAACAATAAATCAAATGATAACTTTCTACTACATCTAATTTAAGTACATTAGCCAAACATTTAAATATATAAATAATATGGTGATCCTTGGGGTGTATTTTTGATTTATTTCATTTTGAAAATTGTAAGCCAAGACTTAGAGAGTGTATATCCATCTTCCCTATTTATATTTTCTTTGTGTTTCTATGGATTCTCTATTTTTTTATAATCTTCTTTCTTTATGAAACCAGACACAGCATGGAGTTTGCCAATGTAAAGTTATTAATTTATGTAATTTACCGTTTGAATGTCAATAGCTGTTTATATTAAATATATGTATTGTATCCTTAAGTTTTTTTCTAAAGTTTTTTTTTAAAGTAAAAAACAAATATATAACTAGGCCTAGTGACAAACCTCTTGGTACCACTGTTTCCACTTACTCCCATTAGTTTTCACCATAACATTCATGTCAACGATTTTAACTGTAACTCTCCATCACAATTCATACTAAGTTCTGTACATCGATTTTGACATGATTAGGTATTTATAATGTTGTTACTGGAATCCAAATGATGTGGCTATAGGCCTATTTTTGTATCTACTGTGTCATGTGAGCGCACGTTTTTGTATTTGCAACTTCATTGCAACGTTCATTAATCAGCTGTCTAGTTTATTTATTTTTATTTTAAAACTGTTTTGTAGAAATTAAAACTGTTAATGACTCAAACATGTGATATATTTTAACTGGTGACGGAAAACAACCATTTGGGGACCAAATTATCATAAATAATATTCTATATTCATAAACCTTAGCTTCGTAACATATTAATATAAATTAAACTCACATTAGTAAAAGTTGGTACCCATCTAATATTTATTTGAAAGTTTGTACAACCCTAAGGTACTTTTAAACAGAAAAACTTCATTATGAGCTTCTTGTTATATTTGTTTGAAATCAAATGTAAACTGTATTAATAATTATGTAATAATAGTTTTACAGTTACAATTTTTAATTCAGTCACCTTTGTTAAACTCCGTAATTGCTTGTGCCCTCACTTTTAATTGTATTACTCCTTATTATTAATTATGGCTTAGTCAAATTCGAATCCTCTCCAAAACATAAAGGTTTTGCTTAAAGTAGATTCAGTATACCACAAATCATTAGGGATTCAATATACAAAATACGTTCTCTTTAATAAACTAAACTAGATGTACGCTCATTCCTCGCGTATAATGATAATTGAAACACATGATCAAACTTAAATCGAGTCTCATAAAAAATTCAATATCTGATTTGAGTAACATCATCAGAATACAGTCCGTTATCTTTTAACTGCCGCCAGAATCCGGATTTTAAGTCTATACAGTATAGCTATAGTTATTGTCTCTTCTCATCAATTATCGCGGTAGCTGAGGGGTATCGCACTGGCTCTTGGAGCGTAAGGGTGCTGGTTCGCATCCCGCCGCCGACCTAAAATTTTATCCGTAGAAAAACATACATACATTTATCACTTGTTTTTATCAAAGTAAATGTATAAATACGTAAATTTATTTATTTTTAAAATAAATTGAAGATTTCAGGCATGGTTTGTTGTTAGGATTGGCATGAGTGTGTTATCTTAGAACAAACAGAGCATTTTGGGCTAATCAGTGACTTTAGCAGTGTGGTTAATTTAACTTTTAGGAGAACAGCGAGTTTCCTAAATGAACTAATGTTAACATTTTCTATAGGCCAAGTCAAAATATCCTAAAGGATTAACAATAAATCGTCAGGCTCAGTTATTTAGATGAAAAATGAGATTTCAATATATTGTTTCAATAGCCTAGGCTATCATGAAATTAAATTCTATAAACATGGGTTGGTCCAAGACCGTACATGAAACTTCTAAAATGACAAGTAGCCTAAGTGTATATGCCTACATTTTATAGTCATAGGTCCATGTTTATGATGAAAACAGCTCACTATAATATAAACCTAGGATATGTCAAATCATTTCAGATAACCTGTATAAACGACTTAGTTTGATTACAATAGTTTAAAGCTTTTGTTTTGGTTCGCTACAACATTCCTGGTAATGTGTTTAAAGTATTTTACAACAGTTGTATATTACAAAATGAGATTTCAATATATTGTTTCAATAGCCTAGGCTATCGTGAAATTAAATTCTATAAACATGGGTTGGTCCAAGACCGTACATGAAACTTCTAAAATGGCAAGTAGCCTAAGTGTATAGACCTACATTTTATAACCATAGGTCCAAGTTTATGATGAAAACAGCGCAGTATAATCCAAACCTAGGATTTGTCTAATAATTTCAGATAACTTTTATAAAAGGCTTGGTTTGGTTAGAATAGTTTAAAGCTTTTATTTTGCTTCACTACAACATTCCTGGTAATGTGTTTAGTTGTTGTATTACCAGTTTAATGTTGGCTTACTCTTACTGTAATCCAACCCTAGGCTATGTCAAATCATTCAAGATAACCTTCCGAAAAAGGCTGTTTGGTTCGAATAACCTATAGCTTTTATTATGGTTAACTATTACATTACTGGTAATGTATTTTAGGTAATGTAGAAAAATTTTATTATTAATTTAGTGCAAATATAACCGAGCAAATAATTTTCCTACAAAAATAAATTTTAAGGTTGTTCACTTACAGTGACTAACTTCATCAACGCTTTCTAGACAAATCGAGGCTTCGTATACTTTTTAAAGATTACAATCACAATTTTACCAATTGTCTCAGAAGATGTAATAAAACAAACTATTTTATAAGTTAATATCTTAGTATCTACAGTCATCAAAAACTTATTTTGAGTTTTTCGACTGCCACACGCGTCTCTGTCGTCTGCCACTGATGCAATCGACGACTGTTGATATTTACACAGAGTAGGCGTACTAAGGGAATATTAACTGTATAAATATATTTTTTTAAACGTACACTTAATAATTTATAAAATAATCAATATGCTCACAACTTAAAAATATACTTCGATTTATCTCTCTTGTGTGTTTTTTGTTGGTAAAAAAACTGTTGTTATCCAGTATAACAAAGTATACCCTAGTAAACTAACTATTGTTACTCTGTTGTTGAAACATAGACGTCGGCTAAATTCCAACGATTCAAGTACTACTAGAATTGCTTCCAATGTTATTCTTATGGAGAAAAAAATTAATTTGGTTTTAAAATAATTTGATTAATACCGAACGAAATAATCTGAATAACCAACTTGACCGAGATTTTTACCTGTTAAGTTTTTCTGGAAAATTTTAAGTTTAACTGTGGAGGCATTCTCGAGTTATTGTGGTCACAGACACGCCAGTTGAGTTGATTCTCATACCAGTCCAAGCAGTAAAGTTGTGTATAAGGATACTTTCACTTCGTTCAATTATCCAATTATACTAGTCCATGTAATCATGTATTACTTGATGACGAATAAAGATCTTGAATATTGAATTTACTTTTAATAATAATAATGAACGTTTATTGGTATTTTTCCTTTACGACCACATTTAATACGTTTATTATTCAACAATTTTCTAGCTAATTAATATCAATGACGTAACAACAAAACAGTGAACTACAAATTATTGTTGATAAAAGCTAATTTTTCAATACTTTTACCAGCTTCTAGATGGTATGCCAACCTCTTAGCAATGAAATATTGCTTTGCAGGGTTGCCAACGTTGCCCTTATATAACGATTTGTCCTCTAATACTTGTAATGTTTAACTAGGAGTTGCCCGGTCTCCGCATTGCACAAGGTCACATGTTTTATAATTGTTATATTATAATTAGCTGTTTGACTACATACAATATAACTTCTTAATATGATTGGAATCGGAACTTACAACCCCATGGTTGAGAGCCCTGAAGTCGAATGTTTTTCAATCTCGCAAATAGCACATATTGAGGGAAAGAGCTTTCAATTAACCATAAAATACATATAACATTTTCATGCATATAACCATACATATAACATAATTAATAGTATTTGAAGCCTAAAATCACAGAAAAAATATCGAGAATGTTTTAAGATAATCAAGATATTTCTCCTCCTTAGGTTAAATAAAAATTGTTTTTTATTTAACCAATTAGTCAACGTTTTTTGCATTGTATTTATGGTTGTGTTTTTTTTTATTTGTATGCACTTTAAATCATAAAGACTTTGATCATTAATACCGATGTTGGTATTTTATGTTTACTTCCTACCATTTGTCAATCCCCGCTGAAGCCATAAACCACTCCCTTCCATAAAATTTCCTAACTAAGTTACGAAGATGTTCGAAGCAATCGAATTAGTAACGGTTTAATTGTTAGTTTCCATTAAAAAAAAATGCTAGTCAAATTGTGTTGTGTTTTAATTATATGTTCAACGACCTGATTATTTAATAACGGAAACGTTATGTGGTTTTCCGCTTGATATTGTATTGCACGGAGTATTGTTAAAGTGATATACTAGTAGTTGAACTATCAGTACGTAATATGGTTTACATTTAAAATTAATGTTAGCACTTTACCTTTTACAGTAGGATGAAACATGATTATATTATAGTCAGTTCTATAAATTTTTCCCGTTTAAGAATATTAGAATTGTTCTTCGTGATATGTGAGTTACTTCTCACATATTTATCTTTATCTCTTTTTACTTTTCATTCATCTACTTCACTATTTATATATCGGTAAGCCTTAATAATTCCTGATTATATTTATGACTTGATTTATTATATTCAGTTATAGGATTCATCGTAAGGCTATAAACTATCATTAGTATATGTTGCATGACGTATCGTTGCATAGTAATCAAAAGAAATGATATAATATGACAAAATGTCCAGTTTTGCTAAACCGTAAAGATTTGTTTACTTTACTTTTAGAAGTACTACTGACATGGTTTTAACAAAATCCAATACATATTATACTTAAACAATGGTATTGTTGTAGATCGTGTATGCATACAGTGTATATATAAAGTAAGGCAACTAATTAATTCAAAGCTATAACATTTTATGTATACTTTACCACAACGTATTAATTAGTTAGCAGTAAAAGTGCATTGTTGTCATAGAATTCGTAATCAAAATAATCCTCTATAAAAAGAAAGCGCATTTTAAAATGACGCAAATATCTGTTAGCGAATTTCCCCTATAGGGAAGAAGCTATTACCGTAGTCAGCATGGTAAGACCTAGGCCCGGGACCATGATAACTTTTCGTTTTGAGGTCCCCAAACCCCAAAAACACCATTCGTTCGAAACTGTATATATATATATATATATATATATGTGTGTGTGTGTGTGTGTGTGTGTGTCCGTGAGCACGATAACTGTCGCAAAAATTATCCGATTTTGATGAAATTTAATATAAACATGTAAAGCAAAATTTATGACTTTAAGTTAAAAAACCAGCCAGATCGCTCTATCCGAAGGGGTATTTTGGGGGGGGTTTTGTACCCCAAAAATGGGTTTTTCGAATTTTTTACATATAATTTTGGAAAAAGTCAAATTTTAGTTTTTTCCATTGCATTCAGCTTAAAAAAACACACAATTTGGTATTTTGATCATTTCTCTACGTCAATTGGTTACCGAGATATTGAAAGTACTAAACACAGTACGTTGTCTAATGTTATTCTTACGGAGAAAAATAAAAAAAAAATTATATCTCGCTTATTTATAAACGTATACTGACGAAACTTGGTATACGGCTTCATCTGGTTGTGGACCATTGATATTTTCTCAAAAAAACTATTTTTCACCAAAGGCTCTCGTAGCAGCAAACCTGCGGACTCAGCCCCATGTTATTCTTATGGAGAATGAGTAAGTGTTATCTGCCTTCATTATGAAAATAAATTAATGAAATTTGGTATGTGGCTTTACCTACATGAGTTATATTGATATTTGTATAAAACCCCATTTTTTTGTTCCTTGCTTCAGCAAACCTGCATACTCAGCCACCATGTTATTATTATGGGGAATAATTAAAATGTCATAAATCGTTTATTTATGAATGTATATTGATGAAACTTGGTATGTGGCTTTATGTGGTATTAAGATACATATATTTGCATTGTAAATTCGCTGAGTATGCAGGTTTGCTGCTACGGGGGTATTTTTAATATACGGTATATTCGTTGTTGATGTAAATATGTTTTCGCTGTCAAGATATTAGTATACCTAAATTATTACTGTGGAAATATATGATTATAGAATCATCTTTGACCGTAAAATTTATGTAAAAATGTATTTAATAAAAATTTTAATTTCACCACACAAATACTCGTTTTGTGAGAATGTTATTGACAACACAAAATAAATCCATTTATCACAAATACGAAAGACCCATTTATCTCAATACGACGGTGGCCAAATATTAATCTTATACAGGAAGCTGAGGATGTTAGTCGGACCATTTCTTTCTTTACTATCCAGAAGAATGTAAATGTAAATCAATACTTAGTAAGCAAAATAATATACAAAAAAAGGTTAATCTTAATATTATCTTGGGTATAACTGCAATAGATTACTAGTATAACTAGCTTAATTATAAAATTGTCATCAATAATATCTTACTATACATTTTGGTTTTCCAAAATCTTTTGTTTTATAATTATATAAAAAATATGATGGCTTAAATATTGTACTGCAAGGTGTATTATGTTGCCACCAACATAAGATACGATTGAAACGCACCTCATATCAGTATTGCCATCACGCTTTGCCCATATTTCACTATAACAATTCCTTTGTTTCCTTCACAGCTTGGAACGTTCCTTGAATTAATTAAAGATAAAGGAAATGGCGTTTGTCTTGGAAACATTGTTTTATCTAAGCCTTTATGTAGTAATTTCGCAAAAAAATTTAATTAATTTAAATGTAAGAGTTAAGTTGTTTTGCTTACGATATAGGTACAAAATAACCGTTTTGCAATTTATTATACAATATATATTTGTTTGCAAACATTACCTTAAGATATTTTTTTAGAAAATAAAAAATAACATGAATATTCATCACTCTGTGTATCTGCCTGTTAATAATGTGTTATATGTTAAAAGTTGTTAATTGGTCTATTGTAAAGAGTTTAAAAAATTCTATTGATTCATATATACAATTGTATTAACTATTATTAATATATACAAATATATATATATATATCCAACTACATGTTATAATCTAAAATTTGTATTATTTTTAATTCTATGGGCTTACACATTAAAATTTATAATTTTAATGATATTATAAATTTTAATTTCAGCCAAAATGTCTGACTAATTCATTTAACATATAAAATATGTTTTAGTGAGTGCCAGACATACTGAATTAAATATTTAAGTGGACTGGTTATTGTATTTGTAATACATTTCTGAGACTTTGCTAATTATTAGTATATTGGGGAAAACATCTATAAAGTAGGAGTATTGATTTTAGTACAAATTGGGTTCAATGGTTAGAGCATAAATTAACTAATTTTTGTACTCATGTTAAAAAAAAAAAATGCTAATATAAAACCTGTACTTTTTAGTTGATTTGAATTTATGATTAGTTATTATTACAATTTTTATGTTTAATGCATATATAGAATCTATACGTTTTCAAATCAGTATTAAGCTGAAAATGGTAAATCACAAATCATTGTTGACAAAAGCTACTTTGGCAATATTGCTTGTACCAGCTGCTCTGCAGTGTGCCAACCTCTTAGCGGTGAAATATTGCCTGAAGATTGCCAACCTTGCACTTATATAACAACTTGTCTAAAACTAGCTATATGATCAATTATATTTAGTATTTTTTTCTTGTTCGAAAATATCAGAATTTATCTTTAAACGCATCTATCTCACAAAAATATTAAACTTCATTTTTGTGTGCGGACGTATATTTTCTAGTATGGTTATATTACGTTGAAGGAAACACAAGACTAATTTAAACCAGTTTACAGTTATGCAGATAACTGAACACATCCAAACATAGTTTACACCTTTAGAATAAAATGGGAGTATAAGTTAATATGTTTTAAAACGTTCCTAACTAACCTGTAATTTATTATTTTTATTAAAGAGGTTCAGGCATCACTCTATGAATTTATACAATTTAAAATAATATTCATTAACGCAATATTTATTACAGTTATTCTAAAGTGCCAAAAATAGTAGACATTTAAAATATGTTTTACCTAAGAATACGTATGTTTTTATTTGCCCGTATATATTTTATAAAATCATTGTAACTTATATTTGTTACGTAGGAAGTATGCATTGAAATTATTTACTTGTATTATTAAAAAAAAAAAAACATTGTTTACTACTGTATTCATTGGTATAATATCGTTCTAAACCTTGATATTATTATTTGTGTCTTGAATTTGGACACACCAAGACTTAGTGCAAAGACACAAACAGAAGGAGGTGCAGTCAGAAGGGGCACCATTGAACAACATTGTTGAAAGAACAAAACTGATTAGTCTATATCCAGTAGATTTTATTAAGTCACTGGATATAAATGGTGGAAGGAAAGCTAATATAAAGACAGTTTTCGTTTCTCATTCTTAAAACGGGAACCTATCAAATCGCCACGAGTTCTGGGGTCCATTTGAAATAGCTAAAGGAAAATTAGGAAGGGTCAACTCACAAGATTCGAAATTACCAAATCGCTACCCTCTTTCGGTCAGATAGCCACCACAGATGAGGGAAATCGGGAATTTTGTATTCCCGGTCGTCCCTCGGTGACATGCCTATTACATTACGCATTTATTGTCGGCCCTGTGGTAGATATTCCTCTTTAAATATAAATTAATCACACGGAACCAAAAAGATGCAACTGTGAAATATTTTCTATATCACGACGCATAATGCAAATGTGTGCGATATACTGGTTAACTGATCCATGTAAAATGCTTTTTGAAAAATGTGTTAGTAATTTTTCTTAGTACTAGTTCATGAAACAGTGTTGTTTAAGAAATATACTGTTATATTAAACCAAGGTTTACTTTTTATAATACTTTCTAATTTTTATAAAACAAATTAATAGTTCTGCCAGGTGCTTGCGATTCTAATTTTCTTCGATCTAATGATGTCACTAACACTAGCTTAAAACGTCACGTCTTGTCTGATGCAATAAATTAATTTACAGTTTAAGAGCAGAATTTTTAATGTATCGTTGCAGGAGGTGGAAAAATAACTCTCTTGCTTAAAATTTCTTTTTGATATCTAGGCGTAAAGTACTAACCCGTCAACTATTTAACTCGATAGAATTGATTTTCTTCAAACAACGGCAATAGGCACCAATTGCAGGGAGACCGCAGGGATGAAACAATTCCCGTTTTAACATACCTGAAGCAACCTGACTCCGACTACCTTGCCGAACAAGGTTAGCGATTTCGTAATCTTCGATCTTGTGAGTTGACCCTTCCTCATCTTCACTAATGAACGTGGTAGTTTAACTATTTCAAATAGATCTAAAAACGGGTGTCGGTTTCGCTAAAGCCCTTAAAAGACCTCCTATAAGGTTGGACTTTAGGTGGTCCAACTGTAGTGATACTTTTTTAATTACATGAAAAAATTAAACTATTACAGTTATAAACTTCAAAGTAATTTGGGCAGAGTCCAAACCGTAAATGTGTGTTCATCCTCGTCCAAGATTATTATCAAGAAAATAAAAATAAACAGTTTATATCATATAAATGTGTGCTAAAATCCATATTATATTACTTGAAAAGTTTTGTTGTCATAAGGACGTAAATGAACTGACCTTTTCTATCCATTATGTTTTGATTCTAGAAAGCTTTGTTAACAATCGATCACAGCAAAAAGTAGCGTAATATGAATCCCGACGCTGCCAGCTGGTACCATTCTCGTCAACCTGTTAGGGGCGATTAATCGACTGGAAAAGTATTGCCAACCTAAGAACGAAAATTAATGACGACGTTATAAGCTGAAATGTCATTTATTTTTATCTTAATGTATACCAAATTTTTATACACATTGTTATACGAAATGACGGATTCAGTTTGTGAGTGAAAAAACATTGGCATTAGTAACTAATATAAAAATTAAACATTTATGCAAGTGTTTAAAGTTTGTATATAGAATGTAAGGTAAAGTAAGAACAGCGTTAAGCTAACAGCTTCTGGGGGGAATATAAAGGATTGGGGAGAAAAAATAGTTTTTGTGTTTAAAATAGATAAAAACTATTAATTTATCTTTCTATTTTTTTTTATTTTATTTATACTTATTTTTGTTTATATATTTTTTTATATTTTTTAATTTATTTTATAAATTGTGTATTCACATTACTCAATATTAGTTTCAGTGTGATAATTTTGGCTTATAACATAAAAATATATTCATTGTGTCCTATACATTAATTAAATTGAGAAAAAAGGTTTAAAAACGCTTGGCTATGGCATCAAAAACTAGGTTTATCAGGGAATATTATGGATTGCATCGGGTACTGTTCAGTTCTGAGACAAAAATTGATAGCAATGTGATTTAACAGTGTTACAATTTTTTTACTTCACTATTTATAATTTAAAACTGTAATTTCGGCTATTACAGTACACTAATAAACATATTAACTTATAGTGATGTACTGTCTTCCTTAATTAAAAAGCCTAGTTGGTTTACTTTTTGTAAGGAAATGTTATATGCAAATGTTTCTACCAATAGTTTAATATATATATATAAATAGTTTAATATATATATATATGTTAGAAAAATTGATTTTACTGAGCCTTTGTGTAGTAATTTCCGAAACATTTTGGATTAATTTAACTCTAAGAGGTAAAAAACTAAATAGTTTTAGTTTTGATTACGGCATAAGTACATAGTAATTATTTGACTATTTTACATAGTCCCACATATAACTGTCGGTAAAGATCATCTGAAGATAATTAGGAATTAAAAGTACAGTGACTTTTCATCATTGTGTATTTGCCAGTTATCAATACGTTGTATGTTTTATATTTTAATTTGTGTACGGGTTTATTACAATTATCTTAATCAATAGTTGTTGTTAAAAGTTTAACATTTCATCAGCTACTGTTTAACAAACACACTATTAAAACAATTAGGTTTTAAAATTAAAATGATTATATTGGTAATTCGTTTGACCATTTATATGCTTTTATATTAACACATTTATATTTAATAATTAAATTGCTATATATATATATACCCACTAGAAAATTTGGATTTCTTGTTTAAATTAAAATAATATTTAAATCCATTACACTTTTTCATATCACACAATACGAAAAATGTTCTTAAACTTTAATTGGTATGCTACACTAAATCCTTTTGAGATCTAACAACAACTTTGATAATCAATAAAAATATATATTAATTTTTTATTCTAAAATGCTAATAATAAAATAAAATTTGTTTTAAATTTGTATTTACGAGTGAATCTTTTAATTTAAAGCCCATATCCCCACAACAGTGATCGATAACCAAAGACAGCAGATCCATCAGACTAATGGCCGCTATCATTGGCACACCCGTGACGTCATCAACTGGTATTTCTCGCAGATATAGACACAAGTGCTTTACATCTGATGAACTACTCTTTGAAAGAATTATTGGCAAACGAATGATCGTTTTATGATTTTTTTTTGTAAATTAAGACGTTTTTCTACATTAATGTTTTTGCATATTAATGGAGTATTATTCCGGAAAAATTTTAAAAGTAACTTACCCTTAACTAAATCCTAATTCTGAGATACAGCGTTGAGTTTGCATTAAATATGTAAACACATATGTCACAGCGTTACCTGAATATACGTAAGAGTTTCATTACCTTTATAAAATAATTTCCATTATTTTCCACATACTAATTTTAAATAATACATCGTTAATTATAAATCTAAGGTTTATTGTAACACGCCCTCAAATATTGTTTACCAGTAATTTTTCTTTTTATTTTTTATACTACAGATTTAAATCTTTTGGAATAAATTATTGGAATAAATAGAGATTTTGCATTCATAAAAACTATGCAAAAAACATTTAGGGAACCCAAATTTAATACAAATTGTTTTTACTATTACTGGCGATAAATTTAACAATATTATAAGTTTAACGAACTGTTCCACTATTTTAATAATGTGGTTTTATGTTTTAAAAACTGTGTTTGAATATCATCTGAGTAAGCAGAAACTCGACCAAGCGATAACAATCTGATAATCCGCACAGTCAGCAGTTTAAGGGAAATAATGAGGGGTGAGATAGCTGATGGGAACATTGAAAGTTTTCTTTAAAACTGAAAGGTTTTAATTTTTAATGTTTGTCAGATATTTTAATAGCAGTCATCAATAAGCAGTGCTTGTTGCTCTTGATATAAGGTTATACACTTATATATTTGTTTACCACGTAAATTATGTTTAGTTTGTATAGGGAAGTATTAGGAAAATAAATGTTTTAGAGAACGTCAAATACATTTTTTTGTTTTTGCTAGCTTTGTGAATTGACAGTAAAATTTTACTTGTAACTATGTATAACACTAACCTCTCTAACAAAAATATTTAATATACTATCCATCCCTTTTATTTTTTTTATTATTTTTGTATTTGCTATAGTTGGTTTTTGGTAAGGGTATTGAACAAATAATACAAATGGAACTTACTAATTAAAAAATTATCTACCAACAATAACCACAATATAAATAAGTCTTACAGGCAAAAACATATAAAAATTAATATTGTTATATAAATACAATATATTATATAAAATTAAAAGTGAATAACAAATAAAATAATTACGAACCATGATAGAAACATAAGTTTTACAGGTAAAAATATATACATTATAATATTTTAATAAACAACTGCATTAAAATAAACAACTCTAACATACATTGTGTTACAAAAAAGGTGCAGTGGCTATATATTTTCGGATTGTACACTAAAAAATAAGCAAACAATTTAGAGTGACATATTTTGTAATTGCACTCCGTAATTCGCTTTGTCCAGATTTCTCTAAAACAATTCCTTTGTTTCCTTCACAGCTTGGAACGTTCCTTGAAATGATTATTAATAAAGGAAATCGTGTTTGTGTTAGAAAAATTGATTTTACTGAGCCTTTGTGTAGTAATTTCCGAAACATTTTGGATTAATTTAACTCTAAGAGGTAAATAAACTAAATAGTTTTAGTTTTGATTAAGACATAAGTACATAGTAATTATTTGACTATTTTACATAGTCCCACATAAGACCCACATATAACTGTCGGTAAAGATCATCTGAAGATAATTAGGAATTAAAAGTACAGTGACTTTTCATCATTGTTTATTTGCCAGTTATCAATACGTTGTATGTTTTATATTTTAATTTGTGTACGGGTTTATTACAATTATCTTAATCAATAGTTGTTGTTAAAAGTTTAACATTTCATCAGCTACTGTTTAACAAACACACTATTAAAACAATTAGGTTTTTAAATTAAAATGATTATATTGGTAATTCGTTTGACTATTTATATGCTTTTATATTAACACATTTATATTTAATAATTAAATTGCTAACCTAAATAGTATTTCAAGTTTATTGAAGCGTAATTGCCTAAATAGTTTAATTAACTTAACAAAATCTCATTTTGAAGACGCCAGACCAAAAAATTAAATATTTAGGAAAACTGGTTAGTAAATGACAAATTATTTGTAAAAATAACAGTTTATAAAACGGACGCAAGAAATGTTTCATGATAAAAAAGAAACATTTAACTAACAAATTAAATACAAATTAATATTATTATTATTCGCGTTACATTGAACAAGATTATAAGTTTAACAAACTGTTTCTATAAATAAATATAAATTTTTCTATTTTAAAAGATGTGATGGAATATTATCTGAGTTTCATAAATTCAACCAAGCGATAACAATCTGATGATCCGCAAAGTCAGCTGTTCAAGAGAAATAATGAGGGGTGAGATTGCTGACGGGGACATTGAAAGTTAAGTTTAAAACTGAATCGTTTTCATTTTTGATGTTTGTCTAATATTTTAATAACAGTCATTGTTACTCGTGGTCTTGACATAAATTAATAATTGTTCCCACGTATTATCTTTCATATTATTTAGGCTGACAAACATTACTAAAATTAATGTTTTTGGAGAATGACGAATCGATCTTAATTCTGTTTCTTTTTTTGTTGCTATATTGATTAATTATTGACAATTAACAGTTTTATTGTAATTACTTCAAACATGGACTACTTTAACACAAATATTTATTTTAATCTCTATATAATTGGTTATTGAAATTTTGTATATAAAATATAATATATTTTATAAATATGTATAATATAATTTATAAAGTGAGAATAACTCAAGATTAATGTAATCTAAACAAGATTAAATCATTTGTCACGTGCTCAAGTTGGATAAAACCTGTTATAGTTTACTAGATGTAATTTACTTTTCCAAGTTAGTAGCCCTTCAGTTAATCCTAATTTTCTGGCAAACACACTTCAAGGCTTTTTATGATGAAACTTCTTCGAAACTCTTCTAAATTTGTATTTAAATTTTAAAATAATAAAAAGCTAAATAATCTCTTGTATGCTTGTATTCCCCAAATAGTTCAATGAATACCTATTATTAACTTTGAAAAGCTATAATTTGCATATAGCTGTTAGAATATCATCGATCACTTCATTAATAATCTGTATTTAGTTTCTATTCCGTCATAATAACAGATTTTATTTGTAGAATTTTTGTTTTATTTTCTAATAGAAATAAAACTATTCATACAATATTTCCAGCAATAAAATTAACCAAAATATTATCTTGATAATTAATAAAAATAAATAAATCATAAAATAACAATTATGAGATAGCTTCACAAGTTGGAAATTTAATTTGCTATAATTGAAATTGTTGATTGCATTTCTTATTCTGTTTGCTAAAACGTGAACAGACAAATATTATATTAATTATCTATAAAACTAGTTAGACTTCCGCATTTATGAGTGTCTAAAATTGCTAATAATCAAATCTTATCGTCATTGCATTCACAAACTCGTGATTAAATTATAAATTATAGACAATGTAATACGTAAGTATTATTCTTCATGTGGGTTTAAAATATCAATAAATCATAAGTCACAACCACAACCATACACAGTATTATAAATGTGTTAAATCATTGTGAACAGCCTTTATTTTACAAGTATGTACTATGATAATCAAAGAAGAGATTATTGTTTTTCAATCTTTTGAATGTTTTTCAATTTTTTTTACAATCTGGAAAAAGGTAACAAGAACCTGATAGTTAAGTAGTTTTTCTCTGTTAATCAGTCAATATAGACGAAATAAAAAGATTAATTTTACACTTATTATCATAAATGTAATCCATCCGAAACATCAAAGACTTTAACGATCAGAATAGTCATCCAGACTCAAAGCTTTTTGGGTATTCAAGAAATACCGAGGAAACTACGTCGACTTTGTATAATGCATAATTGAATCCCCTGGTACTAAAAGGGATAAATGCTAAGCAAATGATATTTTAAATTATTTAAATTAGGAACTGTGTTAAATGGTTTGATAATGACATAATAATGTGATGAGTATTAATGATTTACAAGTAATTGAAAAAATGCGACTAATTTAGGGCACATGGAATTTGTATTTAAAAATATATAAGATAAATAATTACAATAACTTACTTGAAATATGTATTTATGATTCAACCAGTACAGATGCTATTAAATCCAGACGCGGTAGCTCAGAGGTAAAGTGCCCGTCTAGCAAGTCAGACGTGGCCGGTTCGATCCCGGTCCCGGCCAACTCCTATAAGATAATGAGCGGTCACATCTGGTTTGAAAATGTGACTAATGCAGTTACGGTACCTCGCTTTCCTCTGTTAGGTTAGGTTAGGTTATGATGACAGGCAGTTGAGGTTTTAAAAATAAAAACAGAAGTAAAATATAGATAATTCATTTAAATTAGCAGTAAGCGGGACCACAGTGATAATGCAAGTAATATATGCAATAAATAATTTGTTTAAAAATTAAGTAAACGAATTGAAAAGTTTTAAACAAAAAGTGGTATCATTTTCACATTTTTTAGCTACAAATTGAGAAACAATTTAAAGTTTAAATGATTAGTTTTTAGTAAAACATTTATTATTTTATATCTTTCCGCGTATTTAGTGATCAATAATATTTTTCAGAGTTAGGGGGTTATTTACACAACATGTTTTCGTGTTGGTAGGACTTGTGGTGATGAACCAGCTTGTACAAGAACCAGTTGGCAGCACTGTGCTGAGTAATGATGCTGTTCAGTGTTTTTCATTGTTCCTTTTCATTGTTTAAACTTGTACTAATTAATGTTCCGATGCGTGCCAGTCCTTGCAATAGAACGCTTAGTTAGTGTTGACGATAGATTATAATGTATAAAAATAAACGGTATCAGGAAACTGACACATACTTTCTCCCTTTTAGCCCAACTTTAATGAATAAATTACTTTTTATTTACTAAATATGGAATACAAAGCACGGTCGAATGTACAGAAAATCTTGTGAACAAGTTGTTTTAAAAACATCCACCCAAATCCCTGCTTTGGAGGCGCTACAGAAGCAATTGCTACACTTGTGGTTTTAAGAGGGGAAATGCCCCCTATTCCCCCCCAGGGTTATTAAGGGGCAACATATTTCGAATTAACTCTGTTGGTCAATGCTTAATTGACAAGCATATCAAGTTTGAATGAAATTGATTAGTAAATAAGAGAGAAATAGTAATTTTTGTATTCCCCATAAGAATAACATTGGACAACGTACTGCGTTTACCGCTAAATGAAAATTTCAATTTTCTTCTAAACCAGCAGTCGTAGAATAGTAATTCTAGATACTAAATTATTTAGTTTTTTGAGCTCTTTTTAATGGTGAATAGTAATATTTTTTTATATTTATGTCTTTTTATGAAAAATCCAAAAAACTGAATTTTGGATGTTTTAAGTCCTGTAATTTCTGAACCCGAATTTTTACAGGAATCCGGGTGGTGTCATTTTGTTGGAAAACTAAAGTTCTACAAACGACTAAAGTTTAATCAAAATCGTTAGAGCCGTTTTTGAGAAATTTTGATTTTTCATGATTTTTGGTGGTTTTTGGGGGATAATTACCCTTAAAAATCAAAAATTCAAAAAAATGAAAAAAATGCCTGGAGATATCGTGGATTAGTACCTACATACCAAATTTCATAAAAATCGGCCCAATGGTTAGGGCTCTAGCTCTGTACACATCCACACAGACACACACACACACACACACACACACACACACACACACACACACACACGGACACACACACACACACACACAGACAGACATCACGTAAAAACCACTTTTTTGGGTTCAGGGAGCACCAAAACGAATATTTCCACTAACAACTCAAATTCGAAAATTTTGACGAAAACAATACTTTCTCCATATACTATGTATAGAGGGAGAAAGTAAAATAACGACACTAGCTATAAAGTATCATTAGTACATGTTGCATGATGTTTCGTTGCATCATTGACAACCAGAACCACCAAAAAATCAAAGTAAAAAGATTGTTATGGATTGTTTGTTGGTATTGTTATGGTTGTGCTTTGTTAAGTAAATAAGAATAACTACACTAATTATATTAACTCGAACCACAACCATTAAAGCATAAACCGCTGCCTCCGCAGTGTTTATGAGGTTATTGCTGAACAATTAGCTGGATTATAATGTTTTACTAATTTAATGTTGCATTTATTGATACATTTATTTTCATATTCCTATAAACGGTGTGTTAACTGATACAACCGATGGCGAAAGTAGAACAATGCATTTGAATTATAATAAGCTTTACAGTAATGCAGTATTATTGATATGCTTATAATATTTTATAAAATTGTAATTATTTATTTTATTCTTTATCTTATTTTGTATAGTTTGTATGTAACTTTTTAACCGTTACATGAAATATCAATACAAAGACCCTACACACAAATATTCTCAACTGATACAACATTACGTTAACCAAAAACTATTTTGGAGACATGTGTAGCAACTCTATTTTACCTAAAACGCCTTGGGAATAGAGTTATTCTTAGAAACAACAGCCAGTTGATGACAAGTAACCACTTGCCCAGGGCTGCCAACCGTGATACGCTAGGGTTGCCAACCCAAACACTAACTTCTCTTCGTACTCTAAAGTATACTTTGTTTCCTAAAATATTAAGTGGAGTTTATATAAAATTTAAAAAAATTGCCAGATTTTAATTACTAACATTCTAGTCGTGAGTTCCTTCATTGATGACGGCTGCTGTCGCAATAATACATTTTAACCTGTAAACCAACTCAATAAATCTCAACAGTATGTTGTAACAAAGATAAAGTAAACAACTTTAAAACAGCAACGGGAAGACAGTAAATCTTGCTGATATAATCTAGAAACTCGTCGGTAGACAATAGACTTTGTTTGTTCTTTAGAGTAGAAACTTTATAAATAACGTTTAAGATAAATAACTAAGATTTGTTCCTTATGAAAAAAAGGTTGGTTTATCACTTGTATTTTCCATATAATAAATATATGCATATGCCCATAACAACCATTTTTACTATTTTTTATTTTTAGAAACATATAATACAGAGTTTTTTTTACCATTCATTGTTAACTAAAATATTTGTTTTGTCTTAAAACTAAGCTTATAACTTGTAGGTGTCCTAGAGCATAATGAACCACGTCTTTTTATCAAATTTGATAATGAAAATACAAAGAATTCTGGTTCTATTAACGTGTGAAAGATGAAATACATTTAATTATTCAACCGTTATAATAAAACTATTTTACGTATACATTAGTTCTTACACTTGCTGGAGAAATTTTATTGAAATTGGGTTTTACAAACTAACGTGAGTTTGTTAAAACAAGAATGTTGATCAAATCTATGATGATTGAATATTTTATCCTGATTAAATAATTGAGAAGAAACACACGTTCAAAGAGGATGTTGACATATGAATATACTTAAGACGCGTTTACACGATGCAGGATAGAATAAAGTTAACCTTGACAAGGTAGCTAGGGTAGGTGTGTGGACAGAACCTTGATACAAAACCGTGCAGGCTGCTTGTCATGTTTATGTCCACACACCCTCCTCAAGGCTTCCTTGTCAAGGTAACCTTCTCCCTTTCCTGCATCGTGTAAACGCAGCTTTATGCTATTGAAGGAATAAGTAATGAAGATATTTACCGCACTGTTCAGTCGTGAGGCACAATTTGCTTAAGTGCCAAATTTCGTGTTGTGTTATGTTTTGCTCTTTGCTTTGGACTGCGTTTACAATTATCAGGTAAGCGGGTTTTCCCAATTATTCCTGTATTGTACCACCCATTCTAGGTGCTCTTCTCATAAGAAGAAAGGGTCAGATTCTATATTTTGAAATGTTAAAAAACTTTTGTCACAATCAGTGATGGTAATTGTCCGCTAAAATGTGTTGATAAAATGTGGTAAACAAGTGTGTTAGTTAAAGAATGCATAATCATGAAAGTTATAATAATCGAATTTATTCATTAGTAACAGAAAAGCAAACAATCCCAAACAGAGAATATGTTAAAACATACTACTCACTTTGAGTGTGAAAATCTTTGAATGGTTCGTTTCTTTGCTCCTTTTATCTTTAAAGAACAATCACAAAGGCAAATGGAATATGGAGATGAGGGATCATCCTGTTATCACAGTTATCTTTGACTTAATGATTCTGAGAGGATTTTTTCTGTATTTCAACAATCAAAGCTTTGATTTTGTTGGATGTTACGGCAAAAGGGGTTTATATAATTGCTAAAATTAAAAAGTTACTTATTCTAACCCCTGGCATACTACAAAACACAAAGATACAAATCACTTACATTACTAATTACTACAAGACTTACATTACTTACATTACTTACTTACATTACTTACTACAAGATAAAATTACTTACATTGCATGAAAATATGTAATCGGTTGAGTAATTTAATCATATTTTTTATCTAATAGAGGTTTTCAATCACTAAAAGTTTATTCATCTTTGGTCCCTTAAAAGTTGAAAAATAATCAAGATATTCTTAGTATACCGTAGCATAAACAAGCTAGACCCTACCTTAGTTATATTCTTTCAGGCAAATTGAAAATATGTATGAATAATGCTTAGGATTTACAACCATTCATGCAGATTAAACGATATTAGTATTACTAAAATATACTTGAAATGAAACCGTTATGTACCATCAAACACAATAATATCTTAAAAACTTTTAACCAAACAAGAGTAAACTATATTAATAAATTATTAATAATAGCTTATTGTTTTTTTTATTTGTTAATATATTTTTATGAAATTTAATATTCCTAACTTTTTTATAAACAACCAAAAATTGTATTTATTTATTTTTTTGTATTGGTTGTTCAGATTTTGTTGTTAAATTCCGTAATAGCCTGTGCCCTTACTTTAGGTTTTATAAATATGTATATACTATATTAAAATGGGCCAACACAAAAAAAAAAACTTCTTTAAACGTCAAAAATTTATCATAGGAGATGTAGTAGAGCACAAAATATTAGGCATGCAATTAAAAAAAAGTATTTTTCTTCAATATTATTAATTGCGTTTTTAATGAGTAACATTAATAATTATTGATATATTTCATTTACTATTGCATTTTAGTGTATACATATATATAAAACATAAATTATACAACATATAAATCATATATTATAATGTATTCATAATACACGTAATCATGTATTATATAAATCATTGTTGATAAAAGCTACTATGGCAACACTGCTTGTACCAGATGACCGAGCTGTGCCAACCTCTTAGCGATGAAATATTGCTTTGCAGAATTGTCAACGTTGCACTGCTTTAACAATTGTACTGAAACTGACTTTAAATTTTTATATTTATATTTTAATACATTAATTAGTAAGTATTTTTAAGTTACTTTAACTTAATTTATTTCCAACGCCAATTTATACAAGAGTTACAAATTTGTTACATATATGTTAATTTAATTATCTAATTAATGTAATAAATATAAACTGTATCAACAATTTTATATTTGATACACGTTTGATAAATATTAAGACCTATTTTGACACTCGTAGTAATAAATTGTTTGTTTTTTATTACTAATAACAATTTGTTCTCATATCTAAATAGCTATAAATGCTTTGAGAACAGACAACTGTCTAGCAACACAGCCAACTTTTTAAACCTACATTATTCTACTCCTAAGGCCATTCTTTTTGTTTTATCCATTCCCGTTAATATCTATTTCAGGGTAAGCACGACCATTAAGGTTTTTGTATGGTATTTATAGTTTGTGGTATTTTTGTTTCTTATATAGTTAAAGATCACTAATCCTTCTACCACCACAGATGGTTCTGACAATTGACTTTATCATTCGACTAACAGTTTTAGTTACCAAGTCACCTAAAGTTTAAAGTCATGACAATCATATCTATGACATTACAGTTGCTATGGAAATTGATAATTTTGTTGGTAGCCCTGTTTCAGTTTATTGCCCACCATTTTACGTGACCAATGAAGCCATGAGCTGCTTTCTTCTATCTAATTTCCTACCTAAGATTTCAAGAAGCTCAAAGCTATCGAATTAGTAACCGTTAGTTTATTTGTTATTTTCCATAAAATAAATCTTAGACAAATTTTAATTTGTTATTATTGAATTTTCCATATTAGTTTATTTAATTAGGAAAGCGATATGTGGTTTGCCGCTTGCTAGTGTATTGCACCGTGTTCATTTAAAGTGATATAATAGTAGTTAAACTATCAATAGGTATTATGGTTTCATTAAAATGAGTGTTAGCCATTTAACGTTTGAATCAGTCTATCTTTATAGTATAGACTGATATATAGAAATTACCCGTTTAAGTGTAATCATAATTTATATTAGCGAATTTCCCCTATAGGGAAGAAGCTATTACCGTAGGTCTCATGGTAAGACTTAAGCCCGAGACCATGATAACTTTTCATTTTGAGGTCCCCAGATGCAAAAAACACCATTCGTTCAAATTTTTATATATGTATATATATATATTTATATATATATATATATATTTATATATATATATATATTTATATATATATATATATATATATATATTTATATATATGTGTGTGTCCGTAAGCACGATAACTCTCGTAAAAAAGGTCCGATCTTAATAAAATTTGGGACAAATGTGTAAAGTACCATTTATTTGAACGAGTTCGAAAACCAGATGAATCGCACCATCCGAAGGGGGGTTTTGGGGGGGTTTTGTACCCCAAAAATGTGTTTTTTGAGGTTTTCACATGTAATTTTAACTTAAATCAAATGTTAATTTATACCATTGAATTCAGCTTAAAAAAACAAACAATTTGGTATTTTGATCATTGCTCTACGTCAATTAGTTACCGGGATATTGAAAGTGCTAAACACAGTACGTTGTCTAATGTTATTCTTATGGAGAAAAAGAAAAATTGTATATCTCGCTTATTTATGAACATAAACTGGCGAAATTTGGTATATGACTTGATCTGGTTGTGGTTTATTGTTGCTTGCACAAAAAAACAATTTTTTGTCTATGGTTCCTGTAGCAGCAAACCTAGGTACTTGTTCCCCATGTTATTCTTATGGAAAATACTTAAAATGTTATATATCGCTTATTTATGAATGTATATGGATGAAACTTGGTATGTGACTTCACTAAGATGAGTTCTATTGATATTTGCATCAAAACCCATTATTTTGTGTTCCTTGTTGCAGCAAACCTGCGTACTCATCCCCAATGTTATTCTTATGGAGAATAATTAATATTTTAAATATCGCTTGTTTGTGAATACATTTCTTATGAATCCTGTTAAGTGTTTTAATGTGTTATATTATATATTCATTGGAAATTCGCTGAGTATGCAGGTTTGCTGCGACGGGGGTATTTTTTAAATAACTGTCACATATTCATGTACTTTACTACTTATATAGCAGTATGCCTTAATAAATCCCGATTGTATCTATGGCTCGAATTATGATCAGTTATACATATCAATATTTATCACAATGAAATAAAGTATCACTATTACATGTTGCATGACGTATCGATGCATTGTAATCAAAACAAACGATATCATATGACAAAATACCTCGTTTTGCTTAATAAGAGTAATATGTTTACTCTACTTTAACAAGTAACAGTGACTTATTTTCAACCAAATCTGAACCATATTATACTTAAACAATTGTATCGTTGTAGAGTGTGTCCCTATGTATACAGTATAGCCACTTATAATTTTCAGAGCTGTGAAATTTGATGTAGTACACTTTACTACAGTGAACGGGGTAGTTGGTACTAATTAATACAACGTGGTGGTAGAATTCTTAGTAAACTTAAACGTGTAAACAAAGAAAACCTTAATTACAAATACTCAAATAGCTATTAATAATGTACGGTATATTTGCTGATCATGTCGTTTTTTTGTCGTTGAATGATTATGTTAACAATGATAACCGTAGAAATATGCGTTTATAGAGTCACCTATAACAATCTTATTTGTGTAATAGTATATAAATTAAATATTACAATTTCACTGCACAAAACTTTGTTTAGCGAACATTTTCCGGACAGCAACATATAAAATCTATTTCTCACAGATATAAAACACCCATCCATCTCAATACGACGGTGGCTGAATATTAATCTTATACAGGAAACAGAGGGCTAGACATATATTTTCTTATTGGTAAATAAATACTTTTTTATCAATCTGCACACAATCCACTTGTGTTTTGTTCTCCAAATAGTACGCAAAACGTCAATTAATTGTCCTAGGACATAAAAATCAGCTGTGATCTTTTTTAAGTCCTAGGACGTAAAACGTCAGCTGTTTGCTTTATAAATACATGATAGAAGTGTTACTTATTCCACGTTATAAAAAGCATTGTTTGCATATAATGTAAACACTGTATAATACCTACTTTGTAAACGTAACCTCAAAATACAATTTTATTGTTAAAATGCTCAACGATTAAAAGTATAATCCCGCATTATGATAAAAAAAGTTGTTCATCACTCGGAGCAAAAGTGTCTTTTTGGTGCATCATCGTTATTAAATCTCGGCTGCGCCTCGCTTTTAAAACACGATTGCGCACCAAAAAGAGCCACTTTTGCTCATAATGATGAAAACTACTACTATGTAACTATTATACAAACAAGTATAGTAACTTTCCTCACCAAACAATTGCAGTAAATTCTTATAAGTTACTTCATTAAAACTGTGTCATATGTATATCCTTAAATATAATGTATAAAATCTAAATATCACTGACTGACTCACTAACTCACTCACTCACTTATCTTGATATCTCGAAAACCACACATAGGATCGCAATGAAATTTGGAACATACCTTCCTCTTGGGTCTTAAGTGCTCACTAAGAAAGGGGTTTAAGAAATTCCCATGGGGAGTCAAAGTTCCAATCCTGTGTTATTCGTATGACATTCACTTTGAGTTTGAGCTGATGACAATACAAACAGCTGATCTTGATTTGTAGTAGTTCCACGGGATAACCACAGAATGCAGCACACAGAGTGTCAGTTTTTATATATTAAGATTATTTTCAGGGCGAAGCCAATGCGAACAGCTAGTTGTGTTGTACAATTTATATTTATAAATGTTTTGTTGTATTGTTATATTATACATTATAGTTTAAATATTATGGTCCGATTTGTATTATCGTTCCCACGAAGGTGAGTTACAATTGAAACCCACCTCATATCAGTATTGCCATCACGATTTGCCCATCATTCTCTATAACAATTCCTTTGTTTCCTTTACAGCTTGGAACGTTCTTTGAATTAATTAAAGATAAAGTAAATGACATTTGTCTTAGAAATTTTGTACAGACCAAACATTTATGTAGTAATTTATCAAACATTTTACGTTAATTTAACTAAGGGGTAAGAAACTAAATATGTTTTTGTTTTGCTTAAGGTATGAGTATAAAATGTGTGATTGACAGTTTTATTTTCGATATAAATTTGTCAGTGAACATTAAGTAAAGTTACTGTATTTTTGAAACTCATAATAGCGATGAATTTGAATTTATTTTTTGATTTATTTGGGCTTTACCTATCGCTTCTAGTGTTTAAAACTACACTACGTTTCGGGAGGAGTTTCCTTACCTCCCGAAACGTAGTGTAGTTTTAAACACTAGAAGCGATAGGTAATGTCCAAAGAAATCAAAAAATCAAACTAAAGATAGTTCCTTACGAAATAAAAAATACCATGACTTTTCATTACTCTGTGTATCTGTCAGTTAACTTTACATTTTACGCTTAAAGTTTTCAATGGCCCTCTAACAAGTAGTTAAACAATATCGTTGGTTTAAAGTTTCAAATTGCATTGAATATTTGTTGTAGTAAGTATTTTTAAGTTACTTTAACTTAATTTATTTCCAACGCCAATTTGTACAAGAGTTACAAATTTGTTACATATATGTTAATTTAATTATCTAATTAATGTAATAAATATAAACTGTATCAACAATTTTATATTTGATACACGTTTGATAAATATTAAGACCTATTTTGACACTCGTAGTAATAAATTGTTTGTTTTTTATTACTAATAACAATTTGTTCTCATATCTAAATAGCTATAAATGCTTTGAGAACAGACAACTGTCTAGCAACACAGCCAACTTTTTAAACCTACATTATTCTACTCCTAAGGCCATTCTTTTTGTTTTATCCATTCCCGTTAATATCTATTTCAGGGTAAGCACGACCATTAAGGTTTTTGTATGGTATTTATAGTTTGTGGTATTTTTGTTTCTTATATAGTTAAAGATCACTAATCCTTCTACCACCACAGATGGTTCTGACAATTTACTTAATCATTCGACTAACAGTTTTAGTTACCAAGTCACCTAAAGTTTAAAGTCATGACAATCATATCTATGACATTACAGTTGCTATGGAAATTGATAATTTTGTTGGTAGCCCTGTTTCAGTTTATTGCCCACCATTTTACGTGACCAATGAAGCCATGAGCTGCTTTCTTCTATCTAATTTCCTACCTCAGATTTCAAGAAGCTCAAAGCTATCGAATTAGTAACCGTTAGTTTATTTGTTATTTTCCATAAAATAAATCTTAGACACATTTTTTTTGTTATTATTGAATTTTCCATATTAGTTTATTTAATTAGGAAAGCGATATGTGGTTTGCCGCTTGCTAGTGTATTGCACCGTGTTCATTTAAAATGATTTACTAGTAGTTAAAATATCAATAGGTATTATGGTTTCATTAAAATGAGTGTTAGCCATTTAACGTTTAAATCAGTCTATCTTTATAGTATAAACTGATATATAAAAATTACCCGTTTAAGTGTAATCATAATTTATATTTTTGAAATAACTGTCACATTTTCATGTACTTTACTACTTATATAGCAGTATGCCTTAATAAATCCCGATTGTATCTATGGCTCGAATTATAATCGGTTATACATATCAATATTTATCACAATGAAATAAAGTATCACTGTTATATATTGCATGAAGTATCGATGCATTGTAATCAAAACAAACGATATCATATGACAAAATACCACTTTTTGCAGTAATATTGACTTATTTTCAACCAAATCTGAACCATATTATACTTAAACAATTGTAGAGTGTGTCCCTATGTATACAGTTTAGCCACTTATAATTTTCAGAGCTGTGAAAATTGATGTAGTACACTTTACTACAGTGAACGGGGTAGTTGGTACTAACCAATACAACGTGGTGGTAGAATTCTTAGTAAACTTAAACGTGTAAGCAAAGAAAACCTTAATTACAAATACTCAAATAGCTATTAATAATGTACGGTATATTTGCTGATCATGTCGTTTTTTTGTCGTTGAATGATTATGATAACAATGATAACCGTAGAAATATGCGTTTATAGAGTCACCTATAACAATCTTATTTGTGTAATAGTATATAAATTAAATATTACAATTTCACTGCACAAAATCTTGTTTAGCGAACATTTTCCGGACAGCAACATATAAAATCTATTTCTCACAGATATAAAACACCCATTCATCTCAATACGACGGTGGCTGAATATTAATCTTATACAGGAAACAGAGGGCTAGACATATATTTTCTTATTGGTAAATAAATACTTTTTTATCATTCTGCACACAATCCACTTGTGTTTTGTTCTCCAAATAGTACGCAAAACGTCACTTAATTGTCCTAGGACATAAAAATCAGCTGTGATCTTTTTTAAGCCCTAGGATGTAAAACGTCAGCTGTTTGCTTTATAAATACATGATAGAAGAGTTCCTTATTCCACGTTATAAAAAGCATTGTTTGCATATAACAGCAATGTAAACACTGTATAATACCTACTTTGTAAACATAACCTCAAAATACAATTTTATTGTTAAAATGTTCAACGATTAAAAGTATAATCCCGCATTATGATAAAAAACGTTGTTCATCACTCGGAGCAAAAGTGTCTTTTTGGTGCATCATCGTTATTAAATCTCGGCTGCGCATCGCTTTTAAAACACGATTGCGCACCAAAAAGAGCCACTTTTGCTCATAATGATGAAAACTACTACTATGTAACTATTATACAAACAAGTATAGTAACTTTCCTCACCAAACAATTGCAGTAAATTCTTATAAGTTACTTCATTAAAACTGTGTCATATGTATATCCTTAAATTTAATGTATAAAATCCAAATATCACTGACTGACTCACTAACTCACTCACTCACTTATCTTGATATCTCGAAAACCACACAGAGGATCGCAATGAAATTTGGAACATACCTTCCTCTTGGGTCTTAAGTGCTCACTAAGAAAGGGGTTTAAGAAATTCCCATGGGGAGTCAAAGTTCCAATCCTGTGTTATTCTTATGACATTCACTTTGAGTTTGAGCTGATGACAATACAAACAGCTGATCTTGATTTGTAGTAGTTCCACGGGATAACCACAGAATGCAGCACACAGAGTGTCAGTTTTTATATATTAAGATTATTTTCAGGGCGAAGCCAATGCGAACAGCTAGTTGTGTTGTACAATTTATATTTATAAATGTTTTGTTGTATTGTTATATTATACATTATAGTTTAAATATTATGGTCCGATTTGTATTATCGTTCCCACGAAGGTGAGTTACAATTGAAACCCACCTCATATCAGTATTGCCATCACGATTTGCCCATCATTCTCTATAACAATTCCTTTGTTTCCTTTACAGCTTGGAACGTTCTTTGAATTAATTAAAGATAAAGTAAATGACATTTGTCTTAGAAATTTTGTACAGACCAAACATTTATGTAGTAATTTATCAAACATTTTACGTTAATTTAACTAAGGGGTAAGAAACTAAATATGTTTTTGTTTTGCTTAAGGTATGAGTATAAAATGTGTGATTGACAGTTTTATTTTCGATATAAATTTGTCAGTGAACATTAAGTAAAGTTACTGTATTTTTGAAACTCATAATAGCGATGAATTTGAATTTATTTTTTGATTTATTTGGGCTTTACCTATCGCTTCTAGTGTTTAAAACTACACTACGTTTCGGGAGGAGTTTCCTTACCTCCCGAAACGTAGTGTAGTTTTAAACACTAGAAGCGATAGGTAATGTCCAAAGAAATCAAAAAATCAAACTAAAGATAGTTCCTTACGAAATAAAAAATACCATGACTTTTCATTACTCTGTGTATCTGTCAGTTAACTTTACATTTTACGCTTAAAGTTTTCAATGGCCCTCTAACAAGTAGTTAAACAATATCGTTGGTTTAAAGTTTCAAATTGCATTGAATATTGTTTCACGAAACATTTACGTAAAAATACTTTTTCAAAATAAAAAATGTGAATATTGGTAATGCGTTGGACCACAATTGTTTGTATTATTACATTTTTATTTAACCAATAAATTGTAAACCTAATTAGTATTGCAATTTAATTTAGGTGAAATCTCCTAAATAATGTAATTAACTTTACAAAATCTCCTTTTGAAGACGCCAGACCAAGTAAATAAAATATTTAGGAAGAGTGATTATGGTGACGGTTATAATAACCTATTGATACTTTTTAAGACATTTGTATATTTTGGATAATATGCATACTAAGTAGAAGTATATAATTTACTAAACAATTGGGTTTAGGGGTTGGTTAATAAACTATTGAACTTTGGTTCACATGTTAAAACAAAATCAATGGATGGTTAAAAAGATATTTAATATTACATTAAATTATGTTGTTTATTTATAAACAGCATTATTTTTGATAAATATATAAATCCTGTACGCTTTCAAATCATTACTAAGCTGGAAGTCATGAATCTCAAATCATTGTTGACAAAAGTTAATTTGACAATATTGCTTGTACCAGCTGATCTACAGTGTGCCAACCTCTTAAGCGGTGAAATATTGCCTGAATATCGCCAACCGTGCACTTATATAACAACTTGTCTAAAATTAGCCATATGATAAATTATATTTATTATTTGTTGTCTTATTTGAAAATATCAGTATTTGTCTTTTAAAATGTATTTGTCTCGCAAAAATATTAAATTATATTTATTTATTCAGACGTATCTTTTTCTGTTGTGGTTGTATTACGTTGAAGGAAACACTATATAACTTTAAACCAATTTAAAGTTACGCAGATAACTGAACACATCCAAACATATTTTACACCTTGAGAATAAATTAATAATTTAAGTTAATATGTATAACATCGATTATATATTGACTGTAACTTACATTTTTTACGTAGGATGTATGCACAGAAAATATTTACTTTTATTATTCAAATAAACTTGTTTACTAATGGATTCTTTGGAATAATAGTACTGAGCCTCGCTATTATTATCTCTGTCTTTGCTTTGGACACACCAAGACTTAGTGCAAAAGGCCCAAACAGAAGGAGGTGCAGTCAGAAAGAGCACCATTGAAAAACATTGTTGAAAGAACAAATTTGATTAGTCTATATCGAGTATATTTTATATGGCTGCTTTATATCAAGTGGTGGAAGGGCAATAAATATATATCGTATATAATTCAGTTATTCCTTTCATAATCTTAAAAGACCTCCTATTAGGTGGTCTAACTGTAGTGATGCCTTTTTTTAATAACATGAATAAATAAAAATATCACTATTTTAAACTTCAAAGTGACTGGCCCGGAGTCCAATCAAAAATTGTGTGGTTAACGCCTTACAATATTGTTATAAAGAAGATATTAATTACCAGCTGATATCATATAAATATGTACTACAAATCATATTATAAAAATGTAACGGTTAGGTTGCAATGGGATAGTAAATAAACTGACTCTTAGTGTGAATTATTTTTGATTATAGAAAGCTTTATTAGCAATCGATCACAGCAAAAAGTAACGTAATAAGAATCCAGCTCCTGCCAGCTGGTACCAGTCTTGCCAACCTGCTAGAGGCGATAAATCGACTGGAAAAGTGTTGCCAAACAGAAAAATAAAATTAATGTCTACGAGATATATTTATATCTTATTGAAGCTTATATACAATTTACGATTTGAAGTAAGTACTTCTTTTAAATTATATTAATGCAAATACGGAAGAAAAGATCACTTACACCATTCGGTAAGATTAGTGTGAACAAATTAGGGCTGAGAGCTATTTCAGGGAATTTATGATATTGAAGTTGAAAATGTGCTTGCTGTGTTTAAAATAAATAATACTTTATTATTTGTGTTTTTTTTCCTATATATTTGCACTCAAAGTAAACTTTTATTGAACTTAAATATGAATTTAATAACTTGGAGATTCGCAGCACAACATCAGTTTTTACTGTGATTATTTTTCATAAAAACACTATAGTATTTTAATTATGATTTATACATTTATTAATTTTGGAAAATATCTTAATACATATAAGGACTTATTAAGTTGTTCTGCTCATTGATTAGAAAAAAATGGATTTACACAATAACCTATACTAATATTTAAAAATGTATATATGATAGGAAAACTTTATATTTTTGGTCTAAATTAAAATAACATTTCAAGCCATTGTCTTTCTAAACATTGATTTTTTGTACCATTCCGTTTTTACAAATTGCATTAAAACTTATTTTCTTAAATTTTAATTGGTAGGTCTGACTAAAACCCTTAAGGATCTAACAAAATCTTTTGAAAATAGATACAAATATATTAATTCAAATATTTTACTTACTAAATTAAAAAAAACAACGTTATGTTACATTTGTATTTACCAGTGAATCTTTTTATCCATAACACACCTCCCTTAAAGAATGATTGAAAACGAGATACATCAGATCCATCAGACTAATGGCCGCTATTATCGGCACACCCGTGACGTCATCAGCTGCTATTTCTCACAGAGATAAACAAAAGTGATATAAATCTGATAAACTAATCTTTGAGTGAAGAAATGGCAAACGAATGATTTTTTTGTTTAACTAAGATTTAGTCTAAAATTGTGTTAATGTGTGACGACTTTCTCGAAAAAAAACAAAATTTATTTTTGATTTAAGCTGTGAGAAAGCCGTCACAGACCTAGCCTGCAGATTTGCTCAAGTCTGGCGTGCTGGGTCTGTCCAGGGTTCTTTAAAATGAAATTTAGTCAAGATGCAGATTTAGCTGTTGAATAAAAAAAATAAAAAATAAAAATATATAACTTAAAATCAGGTGTGGACTCAGTACCGGCAAACACAATGATACTGTACCATCATCAACGCCCATTGACTTCTTGGGTCTTTCCAGAACTGGCAAAACCTTTTCCTTAAGTCCTCAACCTTTCCTTGAGTATCAAGCCCAAATCTTGCCATCTCCTGGATCAGGTCCTACCTTCTTAACTCATGGATATACCGTACTCTTGGGTCCTCATAGGGGCATCGTAAAGTTTCACCCGCAGGAGTATGCAGGTTTGTCCTGGCAATTGCTCCTGCCATTGTAAACGTCTGACTCTGGAAGAGATCAGTCGGTCTGGACGTGACTACGAACGTCGCAGCACTCGTTGTCACAACGGCGGGCGTCGTGACATGGGTTTGATCACCCGTCGTCAAGATGTCCAATGTATCAGGAATTATTAAAATTTAAAATTCAAATTCATCCTGAGGCAAAACAATTCACTGTAGACACAGTCACGCCCCATGTCACAACAAAATCAAACAACACCACCCTTGGCTGAGGATCGGTTCATAAAATAATCAAACTTTCATAAAATAAAACAATTTACCAAGTATCGCGACTCAACAAGGCACAGAGCACTTGTTTATCAAGTGGCTGCAATATGACAACAAAATTTTTTTTAAATTTGATAGTTTAATATCAGAAAAATCAATAAACACTGTCCAATCGTTCGGGCGCCATTTTACTGTGACGACTTTCTCGAAAAAGAAACATAATTTATTTTTTTTTAAGCCGGGAGAAAACCGTCTCAGACCTATCCAGCCGATTTGCTTGAGTCTGGCGTGCTGGGTCTGTCCAGGGTTCCTTAAAATGAAATGTAGTCAAGATGCAGAATTAGCTGTTGAATAAAAAATAAATAAAAATTTAAAGATATAACTTAAAATCAGGTGTGAACGCAGTACCGCAAACACAACGATACTGTACCATCATCAAGCTCACACCTGCAGGTAATGGTAATTAAAATAAAAAAAATTAATATTATAAAAAAATAATTTAGAAGGTGGAAGTTTAACTCAACTAACGTTCTCAGGCGTTACAACTCCCAATCCCCACTAAGGTTTGAATACCAACCGTAGTCTAACCAATTACCTCTGCTCCCTCTGCAGGAATGGGTTTGTTCAGACCTGTTGTGACGTGCCTGTGACACCCAAGCAGAAAGGTCACCTCGTCGGCCGGTTTAAACAACACCAATCCAAATCGTTCAAAAAGCTAAATATCTATAAATTAATCTTATCAATACTATACTTAAAACACCCCGTACAGAATGTGTAAGGGGAGTTGGAGTAATTTAAAACGTGCGATACGGCACAAATAATCTGACTTAAAAGCAATACAATTCACGAATCAAAAAAATTTCCTACAGTTAAACTTAATTAAATACAATAAAACGCAGGTCGTACCTGAAATCACGGTTAACAGTAGTACCCACTACCCGAGGAATCACTACCCAACCGACCTGTCCGCACAAAACGTAAGGAACGAATCATCTGCTCGCCGTTACCTTACCACCTACCCCTCTATTCCTCTCCCTCCGAAGGGAAGGGATAAACAGCTGTTCATAATTTCCAGCGGTTTGGGTTCGTTTGGAGGAATCAACGACATCGATGATCAGCTGTCTGGGTGGCCTTTAAGACACAACGCCACAGGTGGCTGTCTGCAACTGCGAGTGTAGAGGTTATGTTTGCTGTTTACAAACACACATTTTCAATGTTCATAAATCTCTTGATATCGTACTACGTCTTATGTAACCGTGTTAGGGGTGATAAATTCGATTATTGGAGTTTACACTAATGCTTAGTAAAGTTGTATCCGTCAACCTATTCAACACTAATGTTCCTCGGGTCGCTGGTGAATTCCCGAGGTTAACCTAGCCAAGGGGTTATTTAATCGTCTAGTGCATTAATTGTCGAACCTCTAGTTAATTATTTCACCCCCTTTTGTGCTTCATAGCCAAAAGTGAAGTTATAGCCAAGGTGAGTGCTCTGAAGCCTAGTTGGTAACGTGATTGTGGCTGTGCCTAGGCCTAAGCCTACTGGTAAGGACCTAGGCTCAAGGCAATGCCAGGTAACCTTAACAGTTAATTCTAGGCCTAGTTAGACGGCTTATATTCATTGTGTAGCGAATTTATACCCCCGTCAAATTTTGGCTCGTTAAAAATGTAAAATATGTATAATCTACTATAATGTAATATTATTAAATGCGTATCATTCCGGACCAATTTTCAATGTAACTTACCCTTAACTTAATCCTTAATCTGAGATACAGCGTTGTGTGTGTATTAAATATGTATAAACATATATGTTTCAACGTTACCTGAATATACGTAAGTGTTTCATTACCTTTAAAAAAGAATATCCACTATTCCACATACTCATTTAAAATAATCCATAGTATATTAGAAATCTAAGGTTAAGTGTAAAACTCCTTAAAATAGTGTTTACATTAGTAATTTGTTATTTTTATTTTTGTATGTTACCACAGATTTAGAACTTTTGGAATAAAATATTCGGATAAATAGAGATTATACTTATATAAGAAACATTTAGGGAACAAATTAAAAAAAATGTTTTATTATTACCAGCGTTAAATTGAAAAACATTATAAGTTTAACGAACTGATCCACTAAATTAATAATGGGGGTTTCTGTAAAAAAAAAACAAAAAAACAAAAAAAAAAAAAAAAAAAAACTTTGGTTGAATACTATTTGAGTAAACACAAACTCTACCAAGTGATAACAATCTGATGGTCCGCAGTCAGCAGTTTAAGAGTAATAATGAGGGGTGAGATTGCTGACGGCAACATTGAAGGATGGTTTTTAAACTGAAAAGTTTCCATTTTTGATGTTGTCAGATATTTTAATACTTGTCATCAATAAGCAGTTCTTGTCGCTCTTGACATAAGGTTATAAACTTATATATATATATATATATATATATATATATATATTAGTTTCCTCGTAAAATATTTCAATTCAATAAATGATTAAATGAAATAGTTGAACAACTATGTTTGAAGAACATCAAATAGGGCTTCATTTATTTGTTTATTTTTATTTTGCTAGCTTGATTAATTCACAGTTAAATAATTTCTTGCAAAGATGTAAAACGTTCATCCATCCAACATAAATATTTAATTTCATCTCTATGCAATTTTTATCGAATGTTGGAACAATTATTATTTTTATAAGGGTATTAAAGACATTAATATAAATAAAAGTGACTTATACATTAACTACCAACATAAATAAATACCCCCGTCGCAGCAAACCTGCGTACTCAGCGAATTTCCAATGCATAATGTATGCCTTAATACCACATAAAGCCGCATACCAAGTTTCTTACAAATATATTCAAATATAAGCGATTTTAATTATTCTCCATAAGAATAACATTGGTAATGAGTACGTATGTTTGCTGAAATAAGGAGCACAAACAATTGTTTTTTATACAAATATAAATAGAATTAACTAGGCGAAGTCACATACCAAGTTTCATCAATATTCAATCATGAATAAACGCTATATAACAATTTAGTTATTCTCCATAAGAATATCATGGGGACTGAGTAAGCAGGTTTGCTGCACAAGGGGAAAAATGGGGTTTTATGCAATTTAACCAAGTGAAGCTACATACCAAGTTTTATTAATTTATGTTCATAATTAAGGGAGTCGTTACATTTTACTTATTCTCCATAAGAATAACATGGGGGCTGAGTACGCAGGTTCGCTGCTACGGGAATAATCAACAAAATATAATATTTTTACAAACATCAATATACCAGAACTACGTGAAGCCACATACCAAGTTTCATCAACATCCATTGATAAATAATCGAGATATCAAATTTTATTTATTATTCCTTAAGGATAACATTGGACAACGTACTGTGTTTAGCACTTTGAATATCTCTGCAACCGTTGGTCGTAGAATCACAATTTAAACACCAAAATGATTATTTTGTGGAACTGTACAGAATGGTTAAAGCAAATGTGTGAAGTTTACATTAAAATAAACTGAGGAAAAGCCAAAAACCTTTTTCACATAAGATTAACATGGGAGATTTTATGAGTAAGTTTTTTGGGTTTCCTCCGCAACCACTTAACCTAGGTTAATAATTCAAAATACTAAATTATTTGTTTTTTAAGCTTTATAACATGGTCAAAACTAAAATTAAGTTAAAAAAAAATTAAAGGTAAAAAATGGAAAAAAAATTATTTTTGGAAAATTTAAACCCCCTATAAACCCCCTTCCCACGTTCCGATTGTTCTGGTTTTTGAACTTAGAGTCATGAATGTCATTTTAAACATTTGAGCCAAATTTCATTGAAATTGGACGTTTTTACTCATGTTATCGCATTCACGGACACACACACACACACACACATATATATATATATATATATATATATATATATATATAATTTTAACGAATAGAATTTTTGGCATCTGGGGACCTCAAAACAAAAATTTATCATGGTCTCGGGTTTAAGTCTTACCATGAGGTAATAGCTTCTTCCCTATAGGGGAAATTCGCTAAAAATATAAATATTTGTTTCAGGTATACAAATGTACAATATAATATTTGTATGTGATATACAACATATTAAATACAAATATAATATACAAGGTATAAATGTGAGAAGTACTCAAATGTATGCGAGTATAAAGAAACGTGTTCAAGTCAGATAGAACCTGTTAAAGTTTCATAGTTGTAATTTACTTTTCCAAGTTGGCAGCCCTTCAGTTAATCCTAATTACCTGGCAGACACACTTCTTGCCATAATGTTGAAATTGTTTTGATTAACCCTCCTTGTAAAACATTTATCTTTTTGAAATATTTATTCGCAACATTACCGCAATGATTTTGGATGCTAGCCATTTCTTAGATAATGCATTGCCCAATCGGTTGATCGGTCGTGGCGGGCCCATAGCTTGGCCTCCTCGCTCCGGATATTATCCCAATGGACGTTTTCTTTTTGGGTATGTTAAAGACGTTGTTTATGCTGTGTCTTATAAGGAACACAGTAGAAGTGTACTGACGTTGTATATATTCTAAAAACAATTATATTTGTTAACTTTCTTACAAATATTAGCTTATAGTTGTAGATCTGGTAGTTTTCATTTTATTACACGTACAACCAGTGCAGTTGTTCATAAACACCGGCATTTATAGTATTTCATTACATAAGTTAACATTAGATGAAATAGTATTATTATTTTACAGTTATAATTACAAATTTAACTCACCCGATGATTAAAGGCTTCATAGTTCACAATAATGATACAGCCTCAACGCTTTAAAGGTATGAAAAAAACAATGAAATTATTTCGGTTGTGTATATTACATCACACCATCAAATTCCCTAGTTAATAAGGGGCATAAGTGTAATATTTTTAGAAAAAAGTTTAAATTATATGTTTGTAAATAAATGACATAATAATCGTTATTTTACAAATCATTGCAAATCTTTAATACGATATATTGAAGGCGTAAATTTGTGTAGACAAGATGAAAAACTAACCGTTAATAATCAATTCCTTGCAGTTTATAATTATGAGTTTATCCTTATGAAATTTGTTTCGCATGTTCTTGAAAGGAAATATCTCAATAAAGTTTTCTTTTTTATAGAACAGTATAACGATAGCGGTAGGATTAAAATTATTTAGATAGTTTTATGCTTAAATTTATGCATTTAACTGGAATGGTTAGCGTAAAATCAGTAATCTTTCAAGTAATACATGTAATAAGCTATTTGTATGAAAATAAGGTAAAAAAATAAAAAATTAGGACACCAACAAGCAGTATCAGTTTCATATAGGGTGGCTACAAACTCTCACACAATTTAAGGTTTAAATATATGATTTCCAGCTAGAATGGTTTTACTTTGTACCTTTTTTGTATTTAGTTACTAAGAAAACCGTGGATAGTTAAGAGATTAATTACACAATATGTTTTCATGTTGGAACGACTGTTAGTGATGAACCCGTTTATACGTTTGCAAAGATGGCAGCAAATAGCTGAGTAATGATCCTAAGTGGAATAATCTTCATTGTTTGTACTTGTACTAATTAATGTTTTGGTGCGTGCCCGTACAAATAATATAATGCATTGGTTGTGTTGGCGATACAACAGCTTCTAATACAATGAATTAATAGTAAAGAAGGATAACATGTCTGAAAACAAATGGAAAAAAGTTGTCTTCAATGAGGAGCCGAAAATAACTAATTTTATATACTGTATGAATCAACATTGTTTATGTTTAACAAATTTCAAAAACCTACCTTTATTGTTGTTAGTTACGTGTTTATGTAGTGTACCATTTCAAGCTTATTGATATTCAACTTCGTAGCGTGTAAATTTTAGTGATAATTACTAGTTAGGCCTAGATCAAAAATCCTGAAATGTTATTGCTATTGTGTATTATTATATTTAAAATGAAAGCAAGAATAATTAACTCATTCTGATAAAATAAAAATTTTTGATTTAACAATAATTGATCTGCTGTAGAATTATATAGTAAACACTCCTATCAATAAATTAACGAATAGCTGACGATGAACTAAATTATGTTTATTTGATTATAAATGATACATTTTGTGGTACAAGTTCATTTTTCCCAAAAGAACAGAATACCATATCCACACGAGCGACCTTGGCTGAAAGTGTTCTGGAACTGATCCAAATAACCTGCTGTTGGAACCAGGAATTCTTATTTAAATATAAGTAATGTCGGATTTAAAGGAAAATAGTTATGTGTAATTTAGCATGCTATAACTTCAAATTGCGAATTTCGTTTTATTTGTACTTTTATAATGTTGGCATTCGAATGATTAAGAGATTTACTGGATCTAAAGTAACTATTCTATCGATTCTTTTGATGAACTAACATTAAATATGTGCTGATATAGCTTGGAAAATTGAAACAAGATTCCTATAAATACAAACAAGAAAATACTTGGAATAATACTATACGATTTGTATTTTTCAAATTACAGGGTACAAACCCTATAAGCGTAATTTGTAAAAAGTATTTATAAGTAAAGTTATACTAATACCTTTTTGCTACCTTGTAAACATTCGTTACGTTATTTCCAGCATAATTTAACTGAAATTTACGCGATAGTAAGTGACGAGTTATTGACTTTAAAGTATTAAAAACAAACTAAGATTATTGGGAGGACATAAACTATTCAGTTAATTGTTTTTCTCTCAGTCACATCAGTGTGTCACAATACACACAATACTATTTCAGGCAGAATCTCACATAACATTTTATTTTCTTGCAATGTAAAACTTCTGAGGATGACATGAATTATTCATTGTTTACTCCTTCACGGCTTCTATTATTCCACACGCAAAACGGAAGAGATTAGGTGATATATTAAAATAAATTTGTATTATAACACTCTTTGGGTTTAGTAATTTATTATCTTCGTAATCGATGCATTGGCGAACTTTAAAAAAACTTAGATTACTTATCGCTGCATACATCATATGTCTATTATAGTGTGTATAATTTATTTATTTAATTCTGCAAACAATAAACGTTTTAATACGGTGTTCCCTAGGTGCAATACAACATTTATTTTGTAGAGAAATAATCTTATTGACTCCAAACATTTATATTTAAAGTTTATACACTTTATTAATAATAATTAATATTGTGGACGCTGAGAAAACTTAAAAAATAATTTATTTGTAATCTTTGTTAAAAGAGGTAATATGTTTTGTTTCAAGTGATACACTATTACTGTTTTTGGGGAAAAGATTTCGAGTTTACGTTAGTTTAGGTTACGAAATGTACTATTGTTTTACTGATAGTTTGATATTATACAGAAAATAAAGTTGTAATGTGGAAAAAGTCACAAAGAAGACTAAGAGGAAAATTGTAAATAATGTCTTAGCCGAAAGAATCCCGAAAAATTGATGCAGTAATAGATAAAGGGAAAGTTCAGGGGTTAACTCACGGCCTACTAATTCTAAGAAATTGAAAATCCTTGTAGTTATTCTAGAGAAGGATCATCTGTGGATCATTCAACTTTTATAAAGATTTATTATGTTAAAACTTAGTATAAATAATGTTAAATTAGTGCCATTTATTTTTTACTTATTAATTTAAGACAGTAAATATACAAAAATGTTGATGAGGACCTGTGTGACTGGTTGAAATCGATCGCCTTATACCATCATATTATGTTATTAAATAAATTATTACTTGGGTTTGTTTCCATCTCAATAAAACAGTATATAAAGTTAAATTAATAATTAAACACTACAATTTTTGTTTTTCCAAACCAAAATACAATTTACATATAAATTATTATTTAAATTGTGAATTGATTCAATTATAATAATAACAGTAAATCTAAATAGTTTAAATTTGTTTTACAATTGATTACAAGAATTAATTTTGCAAAGATGTAAATACTATTATATTAAATAAGCAACTTAAAAAGATAAAGCATACACACACACAATTTTTAGTTACCTACTTTTAACATAGTATTATTTTGGAATGTTGTATTTCTTGGGCAATCTGTCCATTTCCAGAGAAGCTTTCGTAGTTCTTACTTAAACAATTAAGAAGTTCCGATGATTATAAGTGTACACTAAGAACATTAATTAATCCAAACTTAGATAATAAAGAAGTCACCACACAAAACACCACAACAATCACTCTGCCAGGCGTTGGTGCTGCCAACTATACAAATGTACAGCTGGTTAATTATTTAAAGTTCTACCAACATAAAAACATATGCAGTAATATAAATTCAAACTTTTAAAAATTGTAACAACTGGTATATCCAATAGACATAACTTTAGGAAATCTAATACTAAATATTTGTAGTACTTATGGTCATGATTTTACTAACTAAATATCTTTTTTTTAAGCGTATTGAATATTACTCCTAGATCCAGTATTTATTAACCCATTTCTAAAGTTTATTCATAGTATATTTATAAGTTTTTGTACTTGAGTTTATTTATTAATTTAAAATAAATGAAAGTGTCTACTTACACAAATGAACCAATAACATTTACACAAATCTAAAATAGTTTTAAAGCAAAAAAAAAATCAAATGTGAAGTACATAAGAGCGAACGATGTTTAAATAAATAACAATAATCTTTTTTCACGTTCTCAAGTCAGTTAAAGCCAGTAGAAGTTTACTAGTTGTAATTTTATTTTCAAGTTGGCAGCCCTTCTGTTAATTTTCATTTCCTGGCAAACACGCTCCTGTATTTGTAATATCAAATTTTTTTCAAAAGCTTGTTCGTAAAATATCTCAATTTTTAAATATTCAGTTACATTGTTAAAAGCAAAAATGTAGAAATCGTTGTACTCCCTTAATTTTACTGAATAATTATATTAATATTCCATACTTTTCTTTACTTTTAGTAGTTACTGTAGCAATAACGGTTTCAATTTAACTGCTTATTCTAGTTTTACTCATATTATTTAACCGTTGTAGTTTGTAGTGTTTAAAATTTCGTTTTCTAATGGACAAATAATAATCATATATTTATCAAATTTATCAACACAATATATCAAGAGCCAATACAAATAATGTAAACATAAACTGTAATTTTAAATAGTTCTTTGATTGTTAGGACTCTAAATATTGTGTTCTCGTTCTTCATTCTGTTTGCAACGCAATATGAAAAAACTAAAAATATTATATTAGGTGACAAAATAATTTCTTAAATCTTAAACGATAATAAATAACTACTTTTCATACATGCACAAACTGGTATTCTTTTATAAATTAAGTAAAAAGTACCATTATTTATGTGGGTTTAGGTATCACAACGTAAAATAATGAAAAATCATGTTTATAAACATTACTAAAAAATATGTTTCAAAAACTCTGAACGATCTTTGTTTAAAATTCAATGTTTATGATGGCAAGTTTATATTTTTTAAGACGTTTTTGTACAGATTTTTCATCACTAATAAGGAAAACCATCTGTTTTTACTAATAGAAGATGGAAATTGCCCCTAAAGATTTCTTGAATAAGTGTGAACAGCTCTTATTTTACCTTTTAATAAATAATAGTATTGTTTTACTATTATAAATCTCAATTAGTTGATTAAGATTATGTAAAAAAGTAATTATTAAGTAAGTGTAAATATTTTAGACATGACATGGAATATTTAAAGAAATATAAGGTTTTGTTCAAAATTCAACCCATGTTTACAATAAATACTTTACGCTTTGTATGAAGTCAACAAAACACCAAACAACTCTGTGTTACACAATTATTCGTTTCAATGGGGATATATTTAGAGTATTTAGTGTAAATTTTACGCATTTTAGAATTGAATTAATAAAATTAATAGTTTTACCTTTTCCACCAACTTGAAACTGAATCTAAACAAAAAATCAAATGCACACAAATTAATTAAATGTTTGTAGTACATTGATAAATGTTAATAGTACCCTCACAGCAGTGTAGTATTGCTACTAATATAAATAAAATAGGACGATCAACTTAATGCATCATACCATATATATAATCTCGAATAGAGATCGAAAGATTTATAGTTTAAAATATTGATAGACTCATCGCTTTTAAGCTGTACGATAATATCCTATGAAACCATATAAGAGGTATATTGTACATCCCTTAATGGAATTTCTCTAGTGCTATGGGGTAAAACTATTAAGTGTATACTATATAAAAACAGTTTAAAATATATACTATGTAAAGTTCTTAATAAATTACATAATACTCATTTGGGTGTTTAGTTTTACATATAACCGCAAAAAAGAAAATATAATATTATAAGGGCAGAGACAATTTGTATATAGAAAGAGAGCAGGAAAACATTAAGCTGATAATAGTCACTTAGGTGCAGTTTATTATTGTAGTTTATACCTTAAGATATGTGTGACAGCAGCTACTAAAAAAAGTATTTTCATAATCAGTGTTATTTTTTTTCAATAATAACTATTGCCGTATAATTAAAATTAAACTTATTTACATACATTAATGCTAAATTATCTGAACATAAATGACATTTAACACTTAACTGATCTGTTAGCGGGAGATCGCTGATTCTGCCAGTCATATATTTATAGTTATTAAATAAATAACTGCAGTCTTACCAAATTGTTAAAGAAGAAACCAATGTAAGAACGTGTTTACATAGTAAGGCTATCGGGTACAAACTAATACAACCCCCATTATTTAGAGTTACAATTTATATAGGTTTAAATCTCTTAGTATATAATTTTATACATTTGATCAAATTAAAGTGTATGATTAATACTGTGTCTAGTTACAGGGTTCGTCAAACAATATATTTTCATGTTGGTACGCCTGTTAGTGATGAATCAGCTTGTACATTTGTAAAGTTGGCAGCACTGTGCTGGGTATTGTTGCGGTTCAGTTCTGAATCCTAATCGTTGTTAGAACATTTACTAATTAATTTTCCAATGCGTGCCAGTCCCAACAATAGAATGCCTTTTTTCTGTATTTTTGAAACTCATAATAGCGATGGATTTGAATTTATTTCTTGATTTATTTGTACTTTACCTATCGCTTCTAGTGTTTAAAACTACACTACGTTTCGGGAGGTAAGGAAACTCCTCCCGTTATCAAGTGAACCCTACTTACATTTAAATATCAAGTTCTTACACCTAACTAACCTACATTTTTTTTGGATTTTCTTAATATTTTCTTTAACATTTTAATTACACTAACACAAAAATAGCAAATACATATACAAAAAATAAAATATAATAAACTAACACAACATTTACATACACTAACACATAGAAAACTGACTATACATTAGCTGTTCTGCATCGTTGCCTCCAAGCTGACGGCAAACACGGACAACCTCACTCTCACGTCCACTCAGCATCAGATAGCGCACTCGACTAGTGGCTAGCGGCAGTGGAGGGGAGAGAACCGTTACTTCCACCTACCGCCAGGGGCACGTGACGACACAGCTGTGGCTACCCACCCGTCTTTGTCAACGGGAACATGACACGGAAACCAAAAACTGCACGATGCCTCCTATAATTCCTCCTAGAGTGCCCGTGTAGCATTCTAGGAGGACTCGTGCAGTTTTTGGTTTCCGTGTCACGTTCGACGGGAAGAATTGCAGGAATCGATGAAGCAGTATCATGTGCTTCCTACTTCAAGGATTTTGATCTGCTCACCTTTACATCTATTTATATCTTTGAATTACTTATTTTTTTTTAAATAACCAGCACATTTTTTCAAGAATTTTTACCATCGTCAATTAGTAAAACCAGAAACAAGCACAATTATAATATGCCACCACACAAATCAACATTTTTAAAAAATCACACAGTTTATAATTGTATAAAAATGTTCAATAGCCTTCCGACCACTCTTAAACAAGAATATAATCTAGTCACCTTCAAAATAAATGTAAAAAGGTTCTTACTTAAAAGTAGTTTTTATAGTGTTAAGGATTATTTTGACAAGAAATATGTTTAGTTTTAGAAACATTTTTGTAATGACGTATGCTTATGCAATTTATTTTGTTTTGTGGCAATAAATATATTTGATTTCATTTGATTTGATTTGAATGTTGTATTTTTATTTTTACTATAATTATTATAATTTAGACAATAATTATTACCTAAAAAATAAATTTAGTAAAATAAATTAATTTAGTAATTTAGTAAAATAAATTTTGTGGATAGAACAACAAGTGATATGTAGCTGAATTTTTTACTGGACAGTCATGGCAATAATTTATTGAATAGCTGAAGATGAATTGAAAATAATTTAAATATTTGGTTTACTCAATAATAAATGTGTTGGTACAATTTCAGTTTGACAAAAATAAAAGGATATCAGTTCCACACGAGTGCCCTTGGCTGAAGATGTTCTGGAGATGATCCAAATAACCTGCTGTTGGAACCAGGCCTTCTTATTTAAATATGAATAATGTCGAAGATAAAAGGACAATTTTTGAACTTCCTGTGAAAGTAATGGCTATCCGATGATACACATTTCATTTTGGTAGTAATGCTTGTCAATACAGCAATAAAATATACAAATAAAAGTCACTGATAATGTAACTTAACATGTTATAACTTAAATAAAAACGTTATCCTGTTATACATACTGGCTAACTATTGACAAACGGATAGTATATGATAAGGTTTAACTATATTAGAAATAAAGGGTGTTAAGTTATTACTACAAGTTTTAGTGACTTTTGAGTACTTTATATGTATAGATAAAGGGGAAGAAATAAAATAAAAAGAAGTTTTTTAAATAAAATATATAAAAACATTAACTGTAGTTTTAATGATTTTTTTATAAAGATTACAAACAATACTAACTTAAGTTAAAATTAAAACGTTGTTGTTAGGTAATGTAATGCTAATAATTTGTTGTATATTATTAAAATTTTGGATAGTAATTTTTTTTAATGTTACTCAATTTTACCTTTTAGCTTAAGTGATGAGTTAATAATGATGAGGCACACAAAGAAATAGTAAAAGATCGTCAACAGAAAAGCTAATAATTTGGTTATGTGATGATGAGTTAAATATAAATAAAGTAAGATTCCCGATAATAGAACAATTAAAACAAACTTTGCTTTAATTCAAGTATTTTACAATTTATAACATTCATATTTTAAATATTATGTGCAAAAATAAGTTATTTTTAATGTACAGTCATGCAAATAACTATGTTAAATTAATAATACGTTATTTCTAACGTATTTTTACATTTTTGTAAAAATTACATTTGCTATTGAAATACGTGATACAATTAAATTATCGAAAAAGTATTAAATATTATTTTATAATTGTTTTTTCACTTTTTAATTTTAAAGTCTCAGAAATCTCAAGACGAAATTAACTGTTTACCTCTCCCCAGTCTCTATCCTTCTATACTTTTATTCGATCGGGATGATAAAACAAAGAAAACTAAAATACTACCACAATTTTATATTGTATTATTACTCTCTAAGTTTATTTTTAACTCCTTCTGACAACGTCACATCCAAATTAGGAATTATTTAAGAGTATATATACCCAAATAATTCGTAAGAGTTTATAAGGTATAGCTAGTGTATGGAGGAGTAGCCTAAGTAAGGTTGTGTTTCCAATTCAAGTCACTTTTACAAGAAATGCTTTACGCTTGGAAGGCAACGAAACTCTACCACGTCTCAGGGGGTCGCAATACTTGTTTGATGGGAGGGGAATATTTGGAATCATGTATAGTGGCACCTTTCTGTTGTATTAGTACAAGTGTAATTAATGCAATCCGAGTAAATAATACTAAATTTGTTTCACTAATTGTGCCCAACGTTTTAGTAGATTAGCTTATATATGTACAAAAATAGTATGCATTAAATTAAGTAAAAAGGTAAAGCTTTCAAAACGTAAAACTAATTCAGCCTTTCATACAGATCAAATAAAATATGAACACAATTTTTAAACAGCGCCAACCGCGTGGATCGCTAGTGAGTTCAGGGCAATATATAATTTATTAACGTACGACTTATAGTTATATTAGACTGTTATTAAGACTATAAATTAAGAACCAGATGTTCATTTTCAAAGTTGATAGATTAGATTCTGAATGATTAAACAACTGTGCATTTGCAAAGTTGGAAGCACCACAACGCCCGGCTGAGTGATTGTTGTGGAGTCTAACGTATTGGCTGAGTTTGTACTAATTAATGTTGTGATGTTCTACATGCAATTATTGGAACTCCTTCATTGTTTGAGTCAACGATGCGAACTCTTTTCTAGAAATGGATTAGTTACGAAAAGAATCAAAATACAAAATTCCAATCTTTAGAAATATTGATCACAATAAATATGGGAGTTAAACTATTTAATACATTTTTCATTTATGCTCAAATGTAAACAGTTTGAAATCCATCAAAATGTTATAAAAACTTTTGTATTAAGATTAGGATTAAGAATAATTAATTAATGAAAAAAAGTGTTTAAAATAAAAGAGTAATCTGTGTCGTCAATAGTGTTATTAATTGTGGCCATAAGTAAACAGACATATAATAGCAGTCGTCCTCTTTAAGTTTAACTTAATTTCAAATGTTAAAATGTCCAAGTCTAAACTGTAATAAGCCTACAAATACTCAAATAATTGTAATGGCTTTGTCAAGAAGAAAACTGTAATACCTTTAATCAACGGACTATTTTTTTAGCAATAATTTAGGGGAAAAATCTGAAAAAAATTTTTATTATTTATTTTTTCAGTTTTGTTGTATATTTTTGTATTTTAATATTTTAATAAACATTTTTTTAAATTATTAAATTTAAAATGAAAACTGTTAGTATTTTTTTCTATTACAGTACTAATAGTAATAGGTTCAAAATTATATAGTTGAAATTTGTATTATTTCCTACTGAGTATGGTTTTTTATTTGAGTTTATTTGATTTATAGCAGTTTGACAGCATTTAATGATGCCTGTTGTCTAATGCAGGTTTTAAAATTCTGCATAGTTTTAAGAATGCAGAAACTCACATGTTGCTAAAACTGCAGTCTAATAAAACAAACAGTCTTGAAACCCAGTTATCTAAGATGCCGCTCGGAAGTGGAGCGCCTCATAAGCACTCTTAGTGGTTGGCGGCGACTACAACCAGTGTCATGTTTACTTTCACAGTGACAGGTAACAGCACAGTCTAGGAGTCGCCACCAAGAAACTCACCTACCCATAATGGTGGCCCAGAATATGGCCTGTTTGCGCTGCCAGCCACCAGGTTTGCTAGCGTTTTTTCATTAGTTGCCCATCCAACCTTGTGAGTTTCGGGCGACGCGTAGTTTATTCACGTACGAGTTTCACGAATCTACCTTATTATACTGCTTTAAAACTGAAAGTTATGAACCAGCTGTTCATTTGCAAAGTTGGTAGAACTGTGAGTGATGAACCAACTGTTTATTTGCAAAGTTGGTAGAACTCTGAATAATGAATCAGCTGTTCATTTGCAAAGTTGGCAGCACCACAACGCCCGGCTGAGTGATTGTTATGGTGTTTTGTGTGGCGTCTACTGTATCGTCTGAGTTTGTACATAATAATGTTGTGATGTGCTTGCATGCAATCATTGGCATTCCTTCATTATTTGAGTCAATGATACGGATTCTTCTCTGTAAATTAAATAATTCTGAAAATAATAAAATACGAAAAGTTATCATGTTAATTAATATGAAACAAACCCATTAATTCAAATGTTGTATACATTATTTTTCTAGATTTATTAAATGCATGACACCAGATTTAGGTATGGCGAGATAGTCAGGTGATCTCCCATAAAATGTCGGGACAAGTTTAAGGCTTATAAAACGTACAACCTAATAATTCATTAAGGCTATAAACCCCTTATCAACATGATTAGATTTAATCGTAAATAAAATATTGTTTTGAATTAAAATTAAGATGTTAACAAAATTATATTTGATGCAAAAAAAGTTTATTTATACAATTTGTTCAACCATATGGTTTTGTGGCGAGAAACTGCCAACACATTGGTCCTTGGAAAATCATACTTAGGCACGAGACAGTTTGGGCAGGGATATTTGTGTCTGTTCGCCCTAACCATTAAACCTTTTTGCAAAAAAAATAATAATATCAAATCGGGATTTTTCATTGGGACCCTACATTGAATACCTTAAATTGTTTGCCTGTCTCTTTGGTTAAGGCCTTATCTCGTTACAAACTAATTTATTTCCATAAAAAGTATTGTGTAAAAATGTTTGTTTAACATAACTAAAAATATAATGGCCACAATATTACTTTTAGTCAACTATATTTTTCACTACTGTCAAACATAAATCTCGTTAGTACAGATGATAAAAAAACATTATTACGCTTTTAAAAAGTAAATTATAAACTTTGTGATACGTAAATAATGCAAACGTAACAGAACATCTACGCGATTATTAAGAGAATACAAAATAACTATTTCACTCCAAAATACATGTTTAATTGTACCTGAAGATACTGTTTAAAAAGTATTTTTTCCTGTAATGATAACTCTAAATTATAAGTTGCAAGAAGTTATCTATATTTAAATTTCAAATTCAAGGGAATTATTGATGCAGAAACGAAACTAAAGCAGCTAAAGAGCAGGATCGAAAAACATTATTTATATCGATTAATCTCTTCGGCTTTGTATGTGGGGAGATATAAGCCGAGAAAGGGTAAACAATGAATAATTCAAGCCATCCTGAGATTACGTGTTATGCGAAGGAAATATGTTATTTGTTTCGCTGTCAAAAATAATATTTCTAAACGACGTAAATATGTAAATGAGAAAAACAATTGAATACGTAATTTATCTAATTTAAATCATTTTAGTTTTATTTATTTTTCAACGTAATAACTCACCACATGCGATCAAGTAAAATTATGAGGGCTAATTTTTTAATATGATTAAAAAATTACTAACATACCTGTAACTATAAATACATTTTTGGTCTTGACCTAAACTTTAAGAGTTTGTACCATGTAGTTTATAAAATAATCATCTAATCATATAATAGAATTGTTGTTTGTTAATCTTTAAACTATAGGAATATTGTTATAGCTTTATTTGCTTTATCCAGTATTTAAAAAAAACTGTGGAAGTTAGTCAGTATACATCATACAACTATCTGTATGCCAAAAGTAATCAAGTATGTGTAAATTGGAGGTAGGATTGTATAGCAAGCCAAATAACACGGTTGTTCACGTTGTATAATGGTAATGTAATGTAATGTAATGTAATGTAATGTAATGTAATGTAATGTAATGTAATGTAATGTAATGTAATGTAATGTAATGTAATGTAATGTAATGTAATGTAATGTAATGTAATGTAATGTAATGTAATGTAATGTAATGTAATGTAATGTAATGTAATGTAATGTAATGTAATGTAATGTAATGTAATGTAATGTAATGTAATGTAATGTAATGTAATGTAATGTAATGTAATGTAATGTAATGTAATGTAATGTAATGTAATGTAATGTAATGTAATGTAATGTAATGTAATGTAATGTAATGTAATGTAATGTAATTTAATGTAATGTAATGTAATGTAATGCAATGTAATGCAATGTAATGCAATGTAATGCAATGTAATGCAATGTAATGCAATGTAATGCAATGTAATGCAATGTAATGTAATGTAATGTAATGTAATGTAATGTAATGTAATGTAATGTAATGTAATGTGGTATAATGGTTAATGGTAATGTATTGGCTATTGACAAGCCTTTTTACGCTTTAATACTTTACAATTGTCTTTCTATTACTTTTACAAATTATAGAAAATTCCCTTTACGTTCTACATTATTCATATTAAAATTGGAAGGCCTGGTTCCAACCGCAAGTTATGTGGATCAGTTCCAAAACATCTTCAGCAAAGAGCACTCGTGTGAAACTGATATTTGTCTCTTCCTGGTAATCTGAACTTAAATTTTTTTTTTATAGAAAAAAATATAATTTATTTCTACTTTATCATACAGCATCGATTAAAATAACGTCTTTTGTTTAATTAATTGCAAAATATATAACCTATTGTTAAAGCCAAAATGTATTGTTCCAACTGGATGAGTTCTACTATACTAAAATTTATAAACAAATATATTTCAGACTTAGGTTTCTCCTTGAGTATATCCTAACATATACATTTGTTAAATAAAGGTAGTGTGTGTGTGTGTGTGTCTGATGAATTGGATGTTCCGTTTTAACGAAAAAATACTAAACCAATTAAGCTGAAAATTTGCATCTAGATAGAAATTTTACCTGGGATACATATAGGTCTATTTCCATCTTGGGAATTCCTTAGGGCTCCACTCCAGTGACCCTTAAAGTTGCAATGTTATTTTTATGGGCTATAGGTTTATTGAATTATATAATTGCTTACTAAAGAAATGTAGTTGCAGGAGGAATTGTAATCAGCTGTTCGAAACACGGGTAAAAGCTAGTTATTAATATAATTGAAATACACTCACTTCGGCAAAATATACTAATATGTATTCAGTACAAAATTGTGTACTTTTTTAGTAAACTGGCCGATCCGTTGCATCTTCGCCCTTCTAAACTATGTTATTTGTGTGCTCCTCAATCTTTGGTTAGCTCGTAAAACTAATATAAATCAAGATCAGGTGTTTGATTTTTTATTAGGTCAAACCAAAGGGAATGTCCAAAAGGTATGCATGGGAAATTTGGTACCCAGCGGAATGGAACACAGGGATAATTTCGTAATACCGTTTCTTAGCAAGCACCTAGGGCCAAAGAGGAACCTATACATAAATTTTAAACTCTGTAGGCTTTATATTTATGAAGATTTCGTGATAGGTCAGGAAGTCAGTAGTATTTTATGTGTTAGAATGTAATGTTTTTAAAATATTGAATCATATATCAATTAATGTTTGGTTTTGGGTATGAACATGATATAAGTAAATCCATGCAAACTGTAATCGAATCAATTAATTTTAAAGATGTACTATTATTCGGCTCTTATTGAATTGAATGGCCATGAACATGCGCAACGTTGTTTGTTAGATTGAACTGTGGTGGTCTGTTTGGTTGATTGCCTATTCGTGTGTGGTAAACCAGTTAAGACCGCATTGTTTTTATTGGCATTTAAAATACAGGATTTGATCGCATGTTTAAATTGCGTATAAACTGTTTTTGCCAATAACCTGAGATGCCAAAATTGTAGTATTTAAGATAACAATTTTACTTTAAGTTATACCTTTTAATTATTTGTTTCCTGAGTGCCTTTATAGTGTTAAAGTTAGAACAAATACACAATTGTTTGCCTACAATCTTCAAAAATCAGGATATAATTAAAATGTGAGTCACGTACTATTTCCACTATAACATGTTTTTTTCATATATCTATCAACATGTAGCACTTACACATGTTGTACGAAATTTAAAATTAAATTTTTATCTTTATATTTTTATGTGTACACCTGTATAATGTTATATCCCTTTATAAATATATTTGTTAAGCATAACATATTAGGAATACAAGCACTTGTACCGTACTAAGTCAAAACTTTGTTGACAAGACCTATGTTTTGTCTAATACGATCAAAACTAATTAATCCAAACTACATACTAATTTTTTATACTGAAGGAGCTGCAGTGATTTAAAATACATTTCTATAAAAACTATGTTTGATTTGAAGTGTTCAATGGGCAATCATTTTTAGTTTTTGTGATCTGCGCAGACTGTTATACACGATATACAAAAATATTAAGTTTAATATTTAGCAAATGTATATTTAATGAAAGTTTTTTTAACAATAAGGTTACCTTATTTGTCCCTAGTATCATTAAATATTTATGGTCATATAAAAATAATCAGACTTATAATAACAATAGCAACAAACTTAAACTCAACCTAACTAACTAACTTCAATAGTCTTCTATTCACTTAATTTTAAATTATAAAAAGTTCCAAGTCTAAACAATAGGCCTACTTATATACAACTTTATGATATTATATTCTGCCTACAATAACAATTATGTTGAAATGTTGGCACCACTATGATTAATGCATCGTCGTAACATTTTCAACATTAGTGATGAATGGTTGTTGTGTTTTGTTGGAATGCAGGCAACAGCTGTTGTTAAGTTCTACGGACTGTTCTCCTTAAATCATTTAATTCAATATTACTTTTTTCTCATATTTATATTATAATTTTTTACGGAATCATTTCGAATATTTCAATAAATACGACTTTAAAAAAAAACTGTTACATTTTACCATTCATTAGTGGATTCGGTTTCATCAGTTTTACCTGCGTTATCGTATTAGTTTGTTGATCACTGGTTATGGAGGATATCAGTCTGATGAATGATACTAACTACGCCATTCATAAATTTATTTTGCTCTTTAGCAAATTCTCATACCAAACAGCGTTTTTCTATGTTCAAGGGTGGCCTGCAAGTGGATTATGATAGGGGTTATTATTCATCAATAACGTTGCCTTGATTTACAATTGTGGTGTGGAAATTCCAAATGTCCATATGGTTGAGATTGTAAATTTGGACTATTGTCCGTCAATAGTCCAGATTTAAAATATAAGCCTTAAAATTTTTTAAAATTTAGGTAAAATTGTGTTTTTATAGTTAAAATTCTTAACCATATAGGTTATGCCAACATGTTTCGCTGCAATTGCAAAATTTTAAATGCTTGCAAGTTGCAATATATATGTTATATTAAACTATTACTAAAATAAACCTTTGGAAGTTTTCATTGACATTCGAGAAAATATAATACCTAATTAAAGACAACTCATAAATCCCAGACATCTGAGTTCATTCTTCTTTATCTAGAAGTTATAATCACACCAACCTTTTACAGAATTTAAGAAACAGAATCCACTTGTGTAAGAACAAATGTAAAATATAAGTTCTGGCAATATTCATGCTCGATGTAATACAGTTTTAAAAATCCATAATTCTAAATCGAACATCGTATGAGAAGCTAAAATATGTGGTTTTAATCCAACAGGTTGTAGTTACTTGTATAATAGTGATGAATAGCCAAGAGTTACTAAAGAACATCGCACCTTTACATAGCACACTCACTATAATTTAATAGTTTTAAAATTAATAAATTGTTGTAGATATTTACTGATTTAGGACCTATATCACTAGAAAAAGTTCAAAAGTTGTCAAACATTTTATTACCTACTTTCCTAGATAAACAGCGTCCACGCTATCATTTATCTAAGGCAGAATGTGTTGGTAAACAATTTATATTAAAAAAGTCAAACATTTTCAATAGTATTACAGTAGATAAAAAAGATAATTAACTATTAAAACGGACGTATACAATCCAAGAGGAAAAACCACTGCTAAATAAATAATATAGTAGACCTCCAATAAATAAATACAAATATCCAATTACCTACTTAAATGTGCTGCAAAGCCTTCTAAAAACGTTATTATAGTAAATGAAGTGTTGTAAATCAATGTATAATACAATGGATAAACATATTATACGTTATTAAACTTAGTAATCGTCGGTAAATTAATTTAGGAAAAAAATATTATCTTGGCTGCAATAAAGATACAACTATTTATCATGGTTATCAGTATTAGTAATGCCGCGCGCCTTGGCCGTAACATAGGGTCTTATGGATAATAGAATAACATGGACTCTTATGGAGAATAGATTAACATTGACTCTTATGGGGGAATAGAATAACATGGGCTCTTATGAGGAATGGAATTAGGGTGTAATTACTACCCACTGTCTTTCTTTTGCTACCCTCTGTGGCAACTATCTATTTCTTGCATCCCTTCACGGTTAATTATTTAACCCTCGTGTCCTTCTCTTGTTAATCATCTAGCCTTCTGTGGTAATTATTTATCCCTCGTGTCCTTCTGTTGTTAATCATCTAGCCTTCTGTGGTAATTATTTATTCCTCGTGTCCTTCTGTTGTAAACCATCTAGCCTTCTATGGTAATTATTTGACCTACGTTTACTTCTACATATTTGACTCTCGTGCCCTTCTATACATCTAACCTCCACATCCTTCACTTCCTTCTATGTATCTAATCTCACTTCCTTCTGCGTATCTAACCACAACATTTGCAACAAGTCTCTGTCAGCAAACTCGTTGTAACTAGTTAAAATACAGCTCTGTAATTGGTTATAATAAAAATGCACTCTATTGGTTGTAATTAGCGTTCTACGCCCTGATTGGTCGATACTTTTAGCGCTCTTTATTCTCAAGCGTTAACTTCACTCTGTCTCATGCATTTGCACTGGTCAGAGGTCCCTGCGATACTCCGTTCGTTGATTTTGCACCAGGCAAATATAATATTTGATCTGATTATAATGATTTTAGTTTTCTTGTATTGTAGTAATTTTAATTCTCATGTATTGTAGTAATCTTGCGTGCTTAATGATATGGCTAGAGTAGTGTTGTATTTAATTGTTTTACCAGGCTAGACCTGACTAACATATCCTTACACCATTAATCTCACTCTCTAGTCTTGTTCTTTAATACAGTTTTGGTTAGAGCAGTTTTTGTATGTATTGACTAACATAACCTCACTTTTCTCACTCAATGGCTCGGAGAGAGTAGTTTTGTGTTTGTATGTGTTGAGTACCAGTAATCTCACTTTATATTCTTGTTCTTGGTTACAGTAGTGTTTGCTACCTTCATTAGAGTTAACCTGTAGATCTGGTTTGACTTGCGTAGTTTGTGTGTTAGTGTTTTTCTGACTTTCGTAGTAATACAGAGGTACTGTGCTCTCCTACATACAGTATACCTCTTACGACAGGCTCCATTACCTCAGTCTGATTTCAGTCGTGACGCTGATCAGACGTGTTTTGTGCTGCTCTTGCGTAAGTGTTCTCTTGCACAGATTATTATTGATTCTGCGTAATTCAGTTATATCCGTGTGAGTTTGATTCTGTTCGGGGTACTTGCTCTTTTAAGCGTTAGCACAGTTTAGCTTGTTTTCAGTATTTAATTCTCGGTTGAATGATGGACGTTTCTAAAAAGGACCCTCAAAACCCGGTAAATTTAATTAGTAAAGACGAAACCTACGTTAGACACTTCAGATTGTACGGGACTAATACTGTTTTCAAATTTACTAAACCGCCAAGAGGTATCTCTGAGTTTGATTGGATTCGTAAAGGTTTTAATCAAATTGTAGAGACATCCAAAGCCAACGCTGTACCCACCGACTATCTCGGGTTTAAATTACAGTCTATAAGTTTAAAAAGTGCTGAACCGGGGTACGTATCTTTGAGGCCGGTCTCTGAAGTTAGTGGTGATGTTCTCTGGGATATTTTCGGTGGTATAATTCAAAGTAACTCTGAATTAATTACTAGCAGTGACACGTTAAGAGTTGATGTTACGAGGATTAACTTCCCCGTAGGTAAAGGGAGAGTACGTCCAGAGATGTACAACACCTTTGAAGAAGAATCTAAAGCTAGGAAGGGTATTATAGTAATTAATAATAAAGACAATTTATGTTTGGCTAGAGCGTTGGTAGTAGGCAAAGCACTTGCAAAAAATGATCCTCAGTACAAAGCTATTCGCCAGGACATGGGCAAAAGACAAACTTTCAGAGCTAATAAACTCATAGCAAAAGCCCGTGTAGAAATGCCGGAGGCGGGCGCAGGAATCCCTGAGCTTGAAAAATTCCAGTCCCATCTTAAAAAATACAAAATTACCGTCTACAACTACGACAAAAAATGCCGTGATAATTACTTTGAGGGAGGTAATGAGGACGCTAAGTTAAAAATTAACTTGCTCTTTCACAACGGTCATTATAATGTAATTAGAAACTTAACTGCCGCATTTGTTTGTAATTTCTTTTGTGAAGCCTGTCATATTCCCTATAGCAACAGACATGAGCATCGATGCTCTAACAGATGCACCTCATGCCGTACCATCTCCCCGCCCTGTAAACTAGAACACGGTGGCACCACATGCCGTTTTTGCAGCCGCTTATTCAAAAACGAGTGGTGTTTAGTAGCCCATCAAGGGCAAATTTGTAAAACTGTAAAACTCTGCCGTGACTGTAAGAAAATGACTTATCCAAAAAGACGTAAGACAGCTCACGTATGCGGAGAAGTTTACTGTAAACCCTGCGAAGCGTTCAAAGACCCAGCACATCAGTGTTTCATGAAGGTAGATAGGAGAACACCGAAAGATCGTGATTTTTTGTTTATTTTCTTTGACTTGGAAACAAGGCAGGATGAGTGACTTCCCTCAGACCCACAACAGAAAGTTCATAGAGTAAACTTTGTGTGTATCATAACAGTACTGCTTTAAATGTATTAATGGGGGTGAGTGTGAAACTTGCTCGGAACGGCAAAGGGTATTTGAAAAAGACCCGGTAAAACACTTCATGGACTATATTATGGGAATTCGAAAAAAATTGAACGATGTCTGTGTAATTGCCCACAACGGGCAAGGTTTTGACTTTCAATTCATACTACAGTATATTATGGAAGAAACTAAATTTACACCAAAAATAACTCCTCGGGGAACTAAAGCTATATTGATTGAAGTAGCCAACGTAAGGTTTGTGGACTCACTTAGCTATTTTCCCATGGCCCTCGCTGCACTCCCTAAAGCTTTTGATCTGCCTCCCGAAAAAAGAAAGGCTACTTACCCCACCTCTTCAACACTCTGGCGAACCAAAATTATGTAGGCCCTATTCCTGACAAAAAGTATTATTGTCCCGAATCCATGTTTGAGAAACCTCACGAAGCTTTTGAAGAATGGTACGAGGAACGAGTCGCTGAGGACTACGTGTTTGATTTTAAAAAGGAAATCTTGGAGTATTGTACCTCTGACTTGGAGATTTTAGCTCAGGCATGTATTAAATTTAGAGCCTTACTTCTTCAAGAGTGTAACGTAGATCCTTTTCTCGAGGCCGGAACTATTGCTAGCGCCTGTAACTTAGCTTCTCGGCGTAATTTTCTAAAACCAAACACAATAGGTTTGATTCCTAAAAACGGGTACAGACTGACTGACAATCAGTCAGCCGTTGCCTTACAGTGGTTAACATGGGAGGAGGAGAAACGTGGAGTAAAGATTCAACATGCGGGCCGGGGTAAAGAAGTTAAAATTAACGGGCTAAAAGTTGACGGGTTTGACGGGGAACGAATTTACGAGTTCCACGGGTGGTACTGGCACGGCATGTTTTATTACTATGTATTATTTTATTTTATTAATGTTTTCCTTACAGCAGAGAAGAACCTCTGCCGGATGATCCCTCAGACAGTTTGCATCTCCGTTACGAGAGAACCAAGTCCAAAATGGCAAAATTTAATAGCTATGAAGTTGTAGTAATGTGGGAGTGTGAGTTTAGAGCTTTGAAAAAGGACAAAAAACTAAATCACTTGAACCAACTGTCTATTCTAAACACACTTCCGCTTAATCCTAGGGATTCCTTCTTTGGAGGCAGAACGGGTAATACTAAAACGTATTGTAAATGTAAAGAGGGAGAAACAATCCAATACGTTGATGTCTGTTCCCTTTATCCGTTTGTGAATAAATATTGTAAATATCCCGTCGGTTATCCTACTGTTTACGTTGGAAATGAGTGCCGAGAGAGAGGCCTTGAAGTAGAGGGCTTGTTGAAATGCAAAATTCTACCTCCTTACAACTTGTATCATCCCGTACTCCCCGCTAAAATGAATAATAAATTGATTTTTGTTTTGTGTAGAACTTGCGGTGAGACTTTAAACCAAGGGGAATGTTTTCATGATAGTGAGGAAAGGGCAATAGTAGGAACATGGACTATGGATGAAATTAGAAAAGCTGTAGAAAAAGGCTATGTGATCTTAGACATGTACGAGTTGTGGGAGTATGAAGTCACCACATGCGAGAAAGATGGACTTTTTACCGATTTTATTAATAAATTCTTTAAAGTAAAGCAGGAAGCCTCAGGGTATCCCGCATGGTGTAAAAAAGAAGAAGATAAAGACAAGTATTTTTCTGATTTCTTTGAGCGTGAGGGTATTCAAATGGAGAAAGACAAAATTGCTAAAAATGGAGGACTCAGGTCAGTAACTAAATTAATGCTAAATTCATTCTGGGGCAAGTTTGGTCAAAGAGAAAACATGACAAAAACTGAAATCGTGAGAGACTCTAAAGAATTATTCAATTCGTTAACTCAACCAGGAAAGGAAGTTAAGTTTGTTGAATTAATTAACCAAGAGGTTTTATTAGTTAATTGGCCTTTGTTGTTTTCGGAGTATATAGTAGATAAAATAACGGAGAACTCCTCATCAAACACTTACATCGGAGTATCAATAAAGCACACAGGTGCATCAAGATACATACCTTACATGCCATTAGTTAATCTAACACCGACAGTTTTTGATGATCACTTTGAAGAAATGTTTTGTAACGTTGAGAAACTATCTGGGGTTTTAAATCTTGAAGTATCACTTGTCTATATTCCTAGTTGCTACCGTCGATAAAGACGACACCTTTCCCTACGGAGCATTGTTACTTTTGTACATACTTCTTGTCACTAGTACAGTTGCATCATTCTACTCTGAGTCACGGTACTGATTAGACGTGCTTCTGCTCTGTTTTTGTCTGTAAAAACGTAATTGTGACATGGCTGCTAAATACTATACATTTAATAACAAACCGGTATTGGTTCTGTTTGATAATGAAGGAAAGCCATGGTTTAAAGCTAAAGATGTAGCGTCTGCTCTTAAGCATGTTAATGGCTGGAGTGCAGTTCGGAAACATGTAGATGACAATGATAAATTAACTGTTGGAAGTTTTTCTGAGGCCCAAAAACAGGGCGTTGGGCCGATTGAGAAAACAACAGTTTTCATAAACGAAGCCGGATTATGTTCTTTAATGTTAAAGTCGACTACTCCCGAAGCAAAACTGTTAGTAAGAAGTCTGTTGCCGGAGAAGTTTTACCTTACTTACACGAATATGAAAGATGAAAGTTCACTTTAAATGTTATTTTTAAAACCACAAGTTCCCACTGTATGAATGTGAGTGAATGAAGGTCACTGGCGTGGGTGACGAAAAACCCCGTAAACCTGAATGAGAAGACCTAGTAGATTGAGGAGTCGGGCCAACTCCCAGACTGCTCTTTTGAACGGGTTGGTGTGAATGTGTGATGAAGGATCTAGTAGATTGAGGCGTCTGGCTAACACCCAGACTACTCCTTCGAACGAGCCGGTGTGAATGTGCGATGAAGGATCTAGTAGATTGAGGCACCTGGCCAACACCCAGGCTACTCCTTTGAACGAGCCGGTGTGAATGAAGGATTTTGTACATTGAGAAGCCTTGCTAACGCACAGGCTACTTATTGGAACAATCCGGTGGGACTTGTAAAAAAAAGTAAATAAATATAAAGCAAATAGAAAAAACTCTATCCTTTCGTTTGCTAAAAGGGAGAGGACTTTTATTTTGTACTGGGCGTCAACCAGGTAATCTGGATTGGCTCACGCACGAAATAAAGGTTGAACCAGGGTGCTCATGCACGAATGGTCTCAAACCCATTCAAGCAAACATACACTTACCGAGGGTTTATCACAGAATGCCCGGAGATCTAGACGGTAACTGTGGAGTCTCAAAGGATCGAGGTTGGAAACACTGACCGCAGGAGAACATCTGACTTGGAAACATTTTACCGGAGATAGATAGATATTTGTCCCTGGTGGACAGTTTTAAACGGGCTTGGAGGTATTTTATAGCTTAAGGTTTCTATTAAAGAAAAACATACCCCAGTAAACAGTTTTAGCGGACTCGGTATTGTTTGACCGAGAAATTTAAAATGTTTGGGCAAAGTTAAATGTAGCCCCCTGTTAGAGTATTTTCAGTAAATTTTGACGATAAATTAGACCGTCAGAGTACCTCACGGTCCCCGGCAGACAGTTTTAACGAACCTGAACATATTCGACCGAGAAATTACACCATCAACCTGCAGAACTACCCAAACTCAGACAAAAATAACCAATCAGAGCGAAATACTGTATAATTTCTGTCCTTCTAAACAATGCATTTTATGTTTGCTATCTTTTAATATGTACTCTTGCCCATGGTGTATCATTTGTGGTCAACTCCCCAATGTTGGTGTTGGTTACAATATTTGACTAGTGAATGCAGTAAAATGATATATTGATTCTGCTTGCTGGTGTATCGTAACAGAGTTTTTAAAGCAACTAACTACAACAAAAAGACAACTCTGTATTTGTTTTAACTTTACAAAATACCCTACTGTCACCTTTCTCTTTTGCATTAGATTTAATTCATAAACAATGGACTTGGTGTGTAGCTAGGTCCAAGACTTAGAATCATGATAATTGAGTTGGGACCCAAGATGGGTCCCAGCTACTAACTACTTAAACTATAATGTTATCAAAGGGAGGCGTCTCGCCTCTTTTGGGTGTCGGTATAGCTTTTCTTGTCTATTCATTTCTGCTAGTGTTTACAAGTCTTTTCTAGCTACTGTAACAGAGGTTTCTAAACATTTAAATGCAAAGAATGCTGCCAAAAGTAATACAAATTGAACAAACCTGCTAAAATAAGCATAAAGTTCAAAATTTTCCTTGATGTATTACTTTACAGACCCTACCCATACTAAACAGCTAAAAAACTCCAAGTGTTGTTCGTTCATACAGCTGAATACCAACCAGAAACTATACATTCTAGCTAGACATGTAGAATCTTTTCAGTTTTATTATACACCACTTGAAATTCTAATGTAGAATTGCAATATTTGATTAGTAAACTCAGTAAAACTATATATTGATTCTGTTTGCTGGAATATTGTAACAGTGTTTTCAAGCATCTAGCTACAACAAAAACACACATATGAACTCTAAAGTGTTTAATCTCTGTATTTGTTTAACTTTATAAAATACCATAACATCACCTTTCTCTTTTGCATTAATTTAAATTCATAAACACTGGACCCTCAAGGTCCAACACTTAGAATATTTATCTGGTGTAATGTTATGAAAGGGAGGCGTCTCGCCTCTCTTGGGTGTCGGTATAGCTTATCTTTTCTGTTCATTTCTGCTAGTGTTTTCAAGTTTTTATAGTTACTGTAACATAGGTTCCTAAACAGTTCAAAAAATACGACAAATTAGTTCTGCTAAAATAAGCATAAAGTTCCAAATATGCCTTAATATATTGCTTTACAGACCCTAACCATACTAAACAGCTAAATAAAAACTCCAAGTGTTGTTCGTTCATACAACTGAACACCAACCAGAAACATTACATTTTAATTCAGAACCTACACAATAGCAAAAATTACCTACTCATGATGTTAAAACCTCAGTTAAAATGTACTAATAATCTAATAAAAGATAGAGACATGCCCCGAAATAAAAACTAAAGATCAGATTGAGTTTCATGAACCCAACTGCTATAATACTAAACTACAACAATACCTAAACAACGGATAAAAATCAACATACCTGAACAATCAGTCAAAGTATCATTTATTTTGTGTGACTTGTGTTTTCACTAGTTTGTCACTCATACTACGTTTCTTGTATGTGAGTTAGTTTCAATCACAAATATTTAAAAACTGTAGTTAAACTAAAGAGATTGCTCAAATCCTGGTTTATCATAATACAAAGCACGCAATTCGTACCTATGTTAGAGAAAACACCACAAAACAACACTGGAAGTACAGGGGGGCGAAACGCCCCCCTTGTACTTTAATTCCCATACAATCTTTCTTAACGAGCCTGGTTTATATAAATTAATTTTAACACAGAGCTAGTTTTCTTGTATGTGTGAGTGTTTGTTTAAATCACATGTATTTGACAACTGTAGCTAAACTAAAGAGATTGCTCAAATATTGGGGTACTCTAACCCACGAAAAGCAATCAGAGATCATGTTAAGAGAAAAACACCGTAAAACAATGCCTGAAGAAGGTAGGAACGAAACGTTCCTCCTATCTTATAATAGAAAACATACAGGTTTTATTAATAAACCAAGTTTTTACTCACTTAATTAAACATGAAAAACATAAGTTAAAATTTTCAGTTCCCAACACCCGTATGCTAGCCTCTACAGACTCAGGACTTATACCCAGTTAATGATTTAATAAAAATACAGAGCCTGATGAACCCAACTGCTTCTAAACAACAGCTAAAAAGTCAACATTTTTGAACTATTATTACCTTAATTGTAGCAGCTACAACTCTGTAAAAATAGCCAGAGAGTCATTTTAGCGAAGTTCCAGTACTTTCAACACCTTCATTGGTTTATATTCTCGTTGAAGAATCAGTCAAAGTGTCATTTATTTTGTGCTGGTTTGTAACCAGTTTTCTTGTATGTTTAATATTTTTCAATCAAAAGTATTTGACAGTGATATTTATGGTAAAGGTGTAGATGAGGAAGATAAGTGTAAGGCTGTAAATATACTCTCTGAAGGGGGAGCAGTTGACTGCTCCCCCCTTTAACTTCCAATCAAACACAGTTTACATAAATTAATCTGGATTGTACTCTTTTAATTTAACATAACAAATAGAAGCTAAAACTTGCTAATATTCTGGAAAGCAAGTAAAACAGAACTATTCCTTTCTAGTTTTCTTGTATGTGAGTGTTTTTTAAATATGTTCAAGCTTGTCAGTGGCATTATTTAAGAATATCTGAGATGATGTAGACAAAACAATACCGGGAGTCCGGGGGAGCGAAACTCTCCCATCTATCTTATAATGAACAAACCAGGCCTTTACTGTATTTAACAAAAAAAACAGAAGCTAAAACTTTCAATTACCCTGAAAAAATAGTAAGACAGAGCTTGTAGTCTGTCCAATTTTGTAATGTTTCTTCTTTACAGAGTTAGCGTTGGTTAATAAGTAGCAAATTGCATTTCAATCGCCACAAAAACTCTCAAGATATTTAATTTTAAATTATAGCTCCTTCAATTATCTTGATACTTACCCGCAGTACAGAGTTTAAGTATTTTTTAAATCGTAGAGTATGTCAACAAGTACCTATATACCAAGTTTCAATTATATCGGCCCAGCTGTTCTTAAGATATTGATTTAAAAAAAAAAAACTCCTTCAATTGTTTTGATACTAGTTGCAGTACAGAGTTTAGGTTTTTAGAAGATGTAGCGGAGGTAAACAGGTACCTGTATGCCAAGTTTCATTAAAATCTAACAAGCCGTTCTCAAGATATATAATTTTGAAAATTTGCCCCTGCATTTTTCGAGATGCAACCCGCAACATTTTTTTTAGATTTTTAATTTAGGTAGATACCCCTCTGCAGTGCCTATACCACGTAGTAGGCAGTTTTCTGGGGTCAAAATTACCCTAGGACTTACCGTTTTTGAGATATAAGCAATTTTTAGATAATCAGACCCAATAAAGAGAAGATGAAGAATAAAGAGAGAAGCAGCGGCGCGGAGTAGTGATGGTGAGAGGAGTAACATAGCATGCAGAATAATATATAAAATAACGCACAAGAGAGAGAAAAAGAAATAAAACAGTGGATGGGTGAGGGGAGGGGAAGGTGAGGGTGAGAAGAAGAAGAACACGCAAGTGGTAACAGAAGTGAGTAGTAGGAGTCGTGGAGGATGGCGCTAACATGGGGTTCTTATGGAGCACAGCTGATGTGGTGGCTTCACTCAGAGGGTCAACCATGTGACCAAAAAAGGGGGCCATGACCTTAAAAAAATTACCAGTGGTACCAACTCAAGAAAAAAAAAGATATTACTAACTAAAGAAAAGAAAAATAACTGTGGCCAACCAGAGAAAAAAAACTACTTAAATTATGTCACGCTAACGTGACGAAAAAACAGGGTCAGTGTTGCCAACTCAACACTTCCAAACATATATAAAAGGCCATGGACATCACGACATGGACATTTAAATTACATTTACATCAAAAATTATTCCCATGTTAGGCCACCTTCCGCCACTCCTACTACTCACTTCTGTTACCACTTGCTTGTTCTTCTTCTTCTCACCCTCACCTTCCCCTCCCCTCACCCATCCACTGTTTTATTTCTTTTTCTCTCTCTTGTGTGTTATTTTATATATTATTCTGCATGCTATGTTACTCCCATCACCTTCTCCTCTCACCATCACTACTCCGCGCCCCTGCTTCTCTCTTTATTCTTCTTCTTCTCGTTATTGGGTCTGATTATCTGAAAATTTGTTTATATCTCAAAAACGGGAAGTCCTAGGGTAATTTTGACCCCAGAAAACTGCCTACTACGTAGTGTAGGCACTGCAGAGGGGTATCTACCTGTATGAAAAGTCTTACATAAAATGTTGCGGGTTGCATCTCGAAAAATGAAGGGGCAAATTTTCAAAATTATATATCTTGAGAACAGCTTAGTCGATTTCAATGAAACTTGGCATACAGGTACCTGTTTACCTCCGCTACATCTTCCAAAAACATAAACTCTGTACTGCAACTAGTATCAAAACAATTTAAGGAGCTATATTTTAAAAATTAATATCTTAAGAACAGCTGGGCCGATATAATTGAAACTTGGTATATAGGTACTTGTTGACATCCTCTACGATTTAAAAAATACTTAAACTCTGTACTGCGGGTAAGTATCAAGATAATTGAAGGAGCTATAACTTAAAATTAAATATCTTGAGAGTTTTTGTGGCGATTGAAATGCAATTTGCTACTTATTAACCAACGCTAACTCTGTAAAGAAGAAACATTACAAAATTGGACAGACTACAAGCTCTGCCTTACTATTTTTTCAGGGTGATTGAAAGTTTTAGCTTCTGTTTTTTATGTTAAATACAGTAAAGGCCTGGTTTGTTCATTATAAGATAGATGGGAGAGTTTCGCTCCCCCGGACTCCCGGTATTGTTTTGTCTACATCATCTCAGATATTCTTAAATCATGCCACTAACATGCTTGAACATATTTAAAAAAACACTCACATACAAGAAAACTAGAAAGGAGTAGTTCTGTTTTACTAGCTTTCCAGAATATTAGCAAGTTTTAGCTTCGATTTGTTATGTTAAATTAAAAGAGTACAATCCAGATTAATTGATGTAAACTGTGTTTGATTGGAAGTTAAAGGGGGGGGCAGTCAACTGCTCCCCCTTTAAAGAGTATATTTACAGCCTTACACTTATCTTCCTCATCTACAACTTTATCATGAATATCACTGTCAAATACTTGTGATTGAAAAATATTAAACATACAAGAAAACTGGTTACAAACCAGCACAAAATAAATGACACTTTGACTGATTCTTCAACGAGAATATAAACCAATGAAGGTGTTGAAAGTACTGGAACTTCGTTAAAATGACTCTCTGGCTATTTTTGCAGAGTTGTAGCTGCTACAATTAAGGTAATTATAGTTCAAAATTTTTGACTTTTTAGCTGTTGTTTAGAAGCAGTTGGGTTCATCAGGCTCTGTATTTTTATTAAATCATTAACTGGGTATAAGTTCTGAGTCTATAGAGGCTAGCATACGGGTGTTGGGAGCTGAAAGCTTTAACTTATGTTTTTCATGTTTAATTAAGTGAGTAAAAACTTGGTTTATTAATAAAACCTGTATGTTTTCTACTATAAGATAGGAGGAACGTTTCGTTCCTACCTTCTTCAGGCATTGTTTTACGGTGTTTTTCTCTTGACATGATCTCTGATTGCTTTTCGTGGGTTAGAGTACCCCAAGATTTGAGCAATCTCTTTAGTTTAGCTACAGTTGTCAAATACATGTGATTTAAACAAACACTCACACATACAAGAAAACTAGCTCTGTGTTAAAATTAATTTATATAAACCAGGCTCGTTAAGAAAGATTGTATGGGAATTAAAGTACAAGGGGGGCGTTTCGCCCCCCTGTACTTCCAATGTTGTTTTGTGGTGTTTTCTCTAACATAGGTACGAATTGCGTGCTTTGTATTGTGATAAACCAGGATTTGAGCAATCTCTTTAGTTTAACTACAGTTTTTAAATACTTGTGATTGAAACTAACTCACATACAAGAAACGTTGTATGAGTGACAAAATAGTGAAAACACGAGTCACACAAAATAAATGATACTTTGACTGATTGTTCAGGTATGTTGATTTTTATCCGTTGTTTAGGTATTGTTGTAGTTTAGTATTATAGCAGTTGGGTTCATCAAACTCAATCTGATCTTTAGTTTTTATTTCGGGGCATGTCTCTATCTTTTATTAGATTATTAGTACATTTTAACTGAGGTTTTAACATCATGAGTAGGTAATTTTTGCTATTGTGTAGGTTCTGAATTAAAATGTAATGTTTCTGGTTGGTGTTCAGTTGTATGAACGAACAACACTTGGAGTTTTTATTTAGCTGTTTAGTATGGTTAGGGTCTGTAAAGCAATATATTAAGGCATATTTGGAACTTTATGCTTATTTTAGCAGAACTAATTTGTCGTATTTTTTGAACTGTTTAGGAACCTATGTTACAGTAACTATAAAAACTTGAAAACACTAGCAGAAATGAACAGAAAAGATAAGCTATACCGACACCCAAGAGAGGCGAGACGCCTCCCTTTCATAACATTACACCAGATAAATATTCTAAGTGTTGGACCTTGAGGGTCCAGTGTTTATGAATTTAAATTAATGCAAAAGAGAAAGGTGATGTTATGGTATTTTATACAGTTAAACAAATACAGAGATTAAACACTTAAGAGTTCATATGTGTGTTTTTGTTGTAGCTAGTTGCTTGAAAACACTGTTACAATATTCCAGCAAACAGAATCAATATATAGTTTTACTGAGTTTACTAATCAAATATTGCAATTCAACATTAGAATGTCAAATGGTGTATAATAAAACTGAAAAGATTCTACATGTCTAGCTAGAATGTATAGTTTCTGGTTGGTATTCAGCTGTATGAACGAACAAGACTTGGAGTTTTTTAGCTGTTTAGCATGGGTAGGGTCTGTAAAGTAATACATCAAGGAAAATTTTGAACTTTATGCTTATTTTAGCAGGTTTGTTCAATTTGTATTACTTTTGGCAGCATTCTTTGCATTTAAATGTTTAGAAACCTCTGTTACAGTAGCTAGAAAAGACTTGTAAACACTAGCAGAAATGAATAGACAAGAAAAGCTATACCGACACCCAAAAGAGGCGAGACGCCTCCCTTTGATAACATTATAGTTTAAGTAGTTAGTAGCTGGGACCCATCTTGGGTCCCAACTCAATTATCATGATTCTAAGTCTTGGACCTAGCTACACACCAAGTCCATTGTTTATGAATTAAATCTAATGCAAAAGAGAAAGGTGACAGTAGGGTATTTTGTAAAGTTAAAACAAATACAGAGTTGTCTTTTTGTTGTAGTTAGTTGCTTTAAAAACTCTGTTACGATACACCAGCAAGCAGAATCAATATATCATTTTACTGCATTCACTAGTCAAATATTGTAACCAACACCAACATTGGGGAGTTGACCACAAATGATACACCATGGGCAAGAGTACATATTAAAAGATAGCAAACATAAAATGCATTGTTTAGAAGGACAGAAATTATACAGTATTTCGCTCTGATTGGTTATTTTTGTCTGAGTTTGGGTAGTTCTGCAGGTTGATGGTGTAATTTCTCGGTCGAATATGTTCAGGTTCGTTAAAACTGTCTGCCGGGGACCGTGAGGTACTCTGACGGTCTAATTTATCGTCAAAATTTACTGAAAATACTCTAACAGGGGGCTACATTTAACTTTGCCCAAACATTTTAAATTTCTCGGTCAAACAATACCGAGTCCGCTAAAACTGTTTACTGGGGTATGTTTTTCTTTAATAGAAACCTTAAGCTATAAAATACCTCCAAGCCCGTTTAAAACTGTCCACCAAGGACAAATATCTATCTATCTCCGGTAATATGTTTCCAAGTCAGATGTTCTCCTGCGGTAGGTGTTTCCAACCTCGATCCTTTGAGACTCCACAGCTACCGTCTAGATCTCCGGGCATTCTGTGATAAACCCTCGGTAAGTGTATGTTTGCTTGAATGTGGTTTGAGACCATTCGTGCATTAGCACCCAGGTTCAACCTTTATATCGTGCGTGAGCCAATCCAGATTACCTGGTTGACACCTAGTACAAAATAAAAGTCCTCTCCCTTTTAGCAAACGAAAGGATAGAGTTTTTTCTATTTGCTTTATATTTATTTACTTTTTTTTTACAAGTCCCACCGGATTGTTCCAAGAAGTAGCCTGTGCGTTAGCAAGGCTTCTTAATGTACAAAATACTTCATTCACACCGGCTCGTTCAAAGGAGTAGCCTGGGTGTTGGCCAGGCGCCTCAATCTACTAGATCCTTCATCACACATTCACACCGGCTCGTTCGAAGGAGTAGTCTGAGTGTTAGCCAGACGCCTCAATCTACTAGATCCTTCATCACACATTCACACCGGCTCGTTCGAAGGAGTAGTCTGAGTGTTAGCCAGACGCCTCAATCTACTAGATCCTTCATCACACATTCACACATACCCGTTCAAAAGAGCAGTCTGGGAGTTGGCCAGACTCCTCAATCTACTAAGTCTTCTCATTCAGGTTTACGGGGTTTTTCGTCACCCACACCAGTGACCTTCATTCACTCACATTCCTACAGTGGGAACTTGTGGTTTTAAAAATAACATTTAAAGTGAACATTCATCTTTCATATTCGTGTAAGTAAGGTAAAACTTCTCCGGCAACAGACTTCTTACTAACAGTTTTGCTTCGGGAGTAGTCGACTTTAACATTAAAGAACATAATCCGGCTTCGTTTATGAAAACTGTTGTTTTCACAATCGGCCCAACGCCCTGTTTTTGGGCCTCAGAAAAACTTCCAACAGATAATTTATCATTGTCATCTACATGTTTCCGAACTGCACTCCAGCCATTAACATGCTTAAGAGCAGACGCTACATCTTTAGCTTTAAACCATGGCTTTCCTTCATTATCAAACAAAACCAATACCGGTTTGTTATTAAATGTATAGTATTTAGCAGCCATGTCACAATTACGTTTTTACAGACAAAAACAGAGCAGAAGCACGTCTAATAAGTACCGTGACTCATAGTAGAATGATGCAACTGTACTAGTGACAAGAAGTATGTACAAAAGTTACAATGCTCCGTAGGGTAAGGTGTCGTCTTTATCGACGGTAGCAACTAGGAATATAGACAAGTGATACGTCAATATTTAAAACCCCAGATAGTTTCTCAACGTTACAAAACATTTCTTCAAAGTGATCATCAAAAACTGTCGGTGTTAGATTAGCTAATGGCATGAAAGGTATGTCTCCTGATGCACCTGTGTGCTTTATTGATACTCCGATGTAGGTGTTTGATGAGGAGTTCTCCGTTATTTTATCTACTATATACTCCGAAAACACCAAAGGCCATTCCCGTGCATTTATTGAACCTGTAAGTAAGAACTTAAACTCTGAGCGTGTAATATTAAATTTTACATTTTCATTTAACCTCTTTTTGTGTATAAGCTGAAGAAACACCTGTTGGTTAGCGGATGTATTATGTTCAGCAGACATTCTACAAGAAGATGACAAAACAAGATACAGCTGAGTGTAATAGCACGGCACGTCCGATCAGGACCACGTCTCAGAACAGAATGAGTTAATAGATTTGATGTTTAGAGGTATATACGCTTAGTACCCGTGTGATGTTTCTATTAGTTTTTGTTTTTTAAAGCCGAAAGGCAACGTGTCGTGATCATCATTAAATTTTCTCTTGGGCCCTGTAATTCTAAACTTTTTAATTTCGCTTACTGTAACGACTTCTCGTGTCTTTGTTCTCCTGATTCTATTCTCTTCAATTTCTAGTATTTCAGCAGCTTTTTTTAGTACCATATTTTTTAATTGCTCAAAGTTTAGCGTTTCGGAAGTCTTCATATTGGGGGTCAGGCCCTTGATTTTACAAACAGAAACTAACTTTTGTTTTTTGGTTGACCAAACAAGGTAAGCGTAGGTCTTTGGTCCCCCAGAAACAAATTCTACAATATAAGAGCCGGGGCCGTACTCGCCTGCCAATTCATCCGTCATTTCGCCGAGATAATCCCCCGTAGGAACCTTATACAACCCTCGCCGGTATAAATAAATACATGAATCCGTGTCATAATAGATTACTTGGCCTCCTAAAGCTTCTAAGTGTTCATAAAGTTTAAGTCTCGCGTGAGCAGTGGTGTAGGCCGTAATTACAACATTTACAGTTTTTAGAGCCTCACCGGCATCATCAACATTCTGCCAAATAAAACATCTTGGTTAATTACTTCAACAAACTTAACTTCCTTTCCTGGTTGAGTTAACGAATTGAATAATTAGTCTCTCACGATTTCAGTTTTTGTCATGTTTTCTCCTTGAACAAACTTGCCCTAGAATGAATTTAGCATTAATTTAGCTACTGACCTGAGTCCTCCATTTTTAGCAATTTTGTCTTTCTCCATTTGAATACCCTCACGCTCAAAGAAATCAGAAACATACTTGTCTTTATCTTCTTCTGTTTTACACCATGCGGGATACCCTGAGGCTTCCTGCTTTACTTTCAAGAATTTATTTATAAAATCGGTAAAAAGTCCATCTTTCTCGTATGTGGCGACTTCATACTCCCACAACTCGTACATGTCCAAGATCACATAGCCTTTTTCTACAGCTTTTCTAATTTCATCCATAGTCCATGTTCCTACCATTGCCCTTTCCTCACTATCATGAAAACATTCCCCTTGGTTTAAAGTCTCACCGCAAGTCTACACGAAACAAACATCAATTTATTATTCATTTTAGCGGGGAGTACGGGATGATACAAGTTGTAAGGAGGTAGAATTTTGCATTTCAACAAGCCCTCTACTTTAAGGCCTCTCTCTCTCGGCACTCATTTCCAACGTAAACAGTAGGATGACCAACGGGATACTTACAATATTTATTCACAAACGGATAAAGGGAACAGACATCAACGTATTGGATTGTTTCTCCCTCTTTACATTTACAATACGTTTTAGTATTACCCGTTCTGCCTCCAAAGAAGGAATCCCTAGGATTAAGCGGAAGTGTGTTTAGAATGGACAGTTGGTTCAAGTGATTTGGTTTTTTGTCCTTTTTCAAAGCTCTAAACTCACACTCCCACATTACTACAACTTCATAGATATTAAATTTTGCCATTTTGGACTTGATTTTCTCGTAACGGAGATGCAAACTGTCTGAGGGATCATCCGGCAGAGGTTCTTCTCTGCTGTAAGGAAAACATTTCGGGCAGCCGTGCCAGTAACACCCGTGGAACTCGTAAATTCGTTCCCCGTCAAACCCGTCAACTTTTAGCCCGTTAATTTTAACTTCTTTACCCCGGCCCGCATGTTGAATCTTTACTCCACGTTTTTCCTCCTCCCATGTTAACCACTGTAAGGCAACGGCTGACTGATTGTCAGTCAGGCTGTACCCGTTTTTAGGAATCAAACCTATTGTGTTTGGTTTTAGAAAATTACGCCGAAAAGTTAAGTTACATGCGCTAGCAATAGTTACGGCCTCGAGAAAAGGATCTACGTTACACTCTTGAAGAAGTAAGGCTCTAAATTTAATACATGCCTGAGCTAAAATCTCCAAGTCAGAGATACAATACTCCAAGATTTCCTTTTTAAAATCAAACACGTAGTCCTCAGCGACTCGTTCCTTGTACCATTCTTCAAAAGCTTCGTGAGGTTTCTCAAACATGGATTCGGGACAATAATACTTTTTGTCAGGAATAGGGCCTACATAATTTTGGTACGCCAGAGTGTTGAAGAGGTGGGGAAAGTAGCCCTTCTTTTTCTCGGGAGGCAGATCAAAAGCTTTAGGGAGTGCAGCGAGGGCCATGGGAAAATAGCTAAGTGAGTCCACAAACCTTACGTTGGCTACTTCAATCAATATAGCTTTAGTTACCCTAGGAGTTATTTTTGGTGTAAATTTAGTTTCTTCCATAATATACTGTAGTATGAATTGAAAGTCAAAACCTTGCCCGTTGTGGGCAGTTACACAGACATCTTTAATTTTTTTCGAGTTCCCATAATATAGTCCATGAAGTGTTTTACCGGTTCTTTTTCAAATACCCTTTGCCGTTCCGAGCAAGTTTCACACTCACCCCCATTAATACATTTAAAGCAGTACTGTTGTGATACACACAAGTTTACTTTATGAACTTTCTGTTGTGGGTCTGAGGGAAGTGACTCATGCTGCCTTGTTTCCAAGTCAAAGAAAATAAACAAAAAATCACGATCTTTCGGTGTTCTCCTATCTACCTTCATGAAACACTGATGTGCGGGGTCTTTGAACGCTTCGCAGGGTTTACAGTAAACTTCTCCGCATACGTGAGCTGTCTTACGTCTTTTTTGGATAAATCATTTTCTTCTTTCCCTTTACCTACGGGGACGTTAATCCTTGTAACATCAACTCTAAACGTGTCACTGCTAGTAATTGATTCAGAGTTACTTTGAATTATACCCCCTAAAATATCCCAGAGAACATCACCGCTAACTTCAGAGACCGGCCTCAAAGATACGTACCCCGGTTCAGCACTTTTTAAAATTATAGACTGTAATTTAAACCCGAGGTAGTCGGTGGGTACAGCGTTGGCTTTGGATGTCTCTACAATTTGATTAAAACCTTTACTAATCCAATCAAACTCAGAGATACCTCTTGGCGGTTTAGTCAATTTGAAAACAGTATTAGTCCCGTACAATCTGAAGTGTCTAACATAGGTTTCGTCTTTACTAATTAAATTTACCGGGTTTTGAGGGTCCTTTTTAGAAACGTCAATCATTCAACAGAGAATTAAATACTGAAAACAAGCTAAACTGTGCTAACGCTTAAAAGAGCAAGTACCCCAAACAGAGTCAAACTCACACGGATATAACTGAATTACGCAGAATCAATAATAATCTGTGCAAGAGAACACTTACGCAAGAGCAGCACAAAACACGTCTGATCAGCGTCACGACTGAAATCAGACTGAGGTAATGGAGCCTGTCGTAAGAGGTATACAGTATGTAGGAGAGCACAGTACCTCTGTATTACTACGAAAGTCAGAAAAACACTAACACACAAACTACGCAAGTCAAACCAGAACTACAGGTTAACTCTAATGAAGGTAGCAAACACTACTGTAACCAAGAACAAGAATATAAAGTGAGATTACTGTTACTCAACACATACAAACACAAAACTACTCTCTCCGAGCCATTGAGCGAGAAAAGTGAGGTTATGTTAGTCAATACATACAAAAACTGCTCTAACCAAAACTGTATTAAAGAACAAGACTAGAGAGTGAGATTAATGGTGTAAGGATATGTTAGTCAGGTCTAGCCTGGTAAAACAATTAAATACAACACTACTCTAGCCATGTCATTAAGCACCCAAGATTACTACAATACATCAGAATTAAAATTACTACAATACAAGAAAACTAAAATCATTATAATCAGATCAAATATTATATTTGCCTGGTGCAAAATCAACGAACGAAGTATCGCAGGGACCTCTGACCAGTGCAAATGCATGGGACAGAGTGAAGTTAACGCTTGAGAATAAAGAACGCTAAAAGTATCGACCAATCAAGGCGTAGAACGCTAATTACAACCAATAGAATGCATTTTTATTATAACCAATTACAGAGCTGTATTTTAACTAGTTACAACGAGTTTGCTGACAGAGACTTGTTGCGAATGTTGTGGTTAGATACACAGAAGGGAGTGAAGGATGTGGAGGTTAGATGTATAGAAGGGCACGAGAGTCAAATATGTAGAAGTAAACGTAGGTCAAATAATTACCATAGAAAGCTAGATGGTTTAAAACAGAAGGACACGAGGAATAAATAATTACCACAGAAGGCTAGATGATTAACAACAGAAGGACACGAGGGATAAATAATTACCACAGAAGGCTAGATGATTAACAAGAGAAGGACACGAGGGTTAAATAATTAACCGTGAAGGGATGCAAGAAATAGATAGTTGCCACAGAGGGTAGCAGAAGATAGATAGTTGCCAAAGAGGGTAACAAAAGAAAGACAGAGGATAGTTATTACACCCTAATTCCATTCCTCATAAGAGCCCATGTTATTCTATTCCCCCATAAGAGTCCATATTAATCTATTCTCCATAAGAGTCCATGTTATTCTATTCTCCATAAGACCCTATGTTACGGCCAAGGCGCGCGGCATTACTACTGTTATCTATTTATTTGAATTTTGTCCTTGATTTATTTTAGTTACTCTATTTTAGTCGTCAGCCAATCAAGTCCAGTTTAGAGTCAAAGAGCGGATAACAAGTTCAGGTGTGAAGTTGGACTTGTGAGTTGTTTGCTTTATCGGAACAAGAAACACCAACATCCAACTCGGTCCAACTTGTTACAACTTGTAACAAGGTGGATTGCTCTGCGAGGGAAACTTTTGATTTATAGAAACAAATATTATCGTCCCTCGCAAATACCAAAGTACAGTGCTTGCAATATAAAGTCAGAAAAGAGTTAAATAATTAAACAAAATGTGATATACTAGAGACAATTTTAGACCGTAATACACCAAGGTATTAACACAGACAAACTAATTTGGTTACTGAATAGAGGGAAGGACAGATAGTTTAAAGTTTGGTACGTGACCTCCTCCATTGATCATATACAATTAACTGTCACAGTCAAGCAAGAAGCCATGCGATGATGTTTAATCACCCGTGATGAAATATTGCAATAAATAAATAAAATTAAATTTTAACTTTGCCCTTAAACCCATGTTTAGTAGCTGGACATCGAGTCATCTTCTTATAGTATAGTATATGACTGTGTTGTTGTCCTAGGTGTGTTATGCTCAATAACATCTTACACTCATATCATAAATAATTACAGAACGCTATTTGAGCATATAGTTTATTGATGTGATAAAACATATACTATGTGATAACAATATTAAAATATAAATTTATAAAACAATTAGTGTACCTGTTAAAATATGTTTCTATTCTGAACCATAGTAAAAGTAATGAGGATTTAATTACTATTTTAGAGTTTTGTAAATTTGTTAAGTTATATGTAAGTTGAAAGACGTTTTTATTACATCCCTTAAGTAATAGTAATACGTAATATGCTAATCAAAAAGTTGTAAATTTGATTTCAACTTATGAAATTTGTCAAAGAGAAAAATTCTAAGTTATTTATGAAAGTCCCATTCGTATACATTTTCTCATTATACGCAAACATAAAATAAATGTTAAAGAGTAATCCGTGTCCTCATAAATTGTAGTATAAATTGTAGTTTAATTACAACCACCTGAAAAGGTTTTAAACAAATTAGCACTGATTAAAGAGACAAGACTAAATTATACTCCCTAATCGTCAAAATTGGTTAAGTTCTGATTGGAGAGCGATGTTTGAATATTCCATCTTAAAGTATTGTTATGTATACGCATTAAATTCATATGCCGCTTTTAAACATTATGTAATTCATTACTTCAATTATAATTTATTTTCGTATTTTTCCTATATCTTTTTCAAGCTATATCTTTAACGCATAGATTTAAACCCAAAACGATTTAATTTCAATTAATATACTATTTTATAAAGCTAACAAAACTTATTTTCATGATGAGAATTTCAGTTCAACGTCATTATCAAAAACCCGTATCGCCTTATTAAACTATTGCTCTCTAAGGTAAAATGATGGATAGTGAGGAAGGTACAAACGAATAAATTGGTAACTTCAAATACTTACACACCCTAATCGTAACAGGTTAAAACAATATAACCGGTAGAATGTGATTTGATAACTTTCAGGTATTTTTAATTAATGCTGGTTCAAAGAGGAAACAAGTTTTAATCCCTGAAAATTGGATATTTTTCCTAGTTTGCATTCCTTCATACCTCCTGACAAATTTTATATATATTATGTGTTTTATCATTAAATTGCAGCTGGGGTTCAAAATTATATTTACAACAATAATGATTGTAATGTAAAAAACTATAAATATTAATATGCAAGTGTCAACTTAAAATGTACACTGGCTGTAGTACAATTGGATTTAACATCAATACTACAAATATTTTACATTCAGTTCCTTTTAGAATCAGTTGTTATTAATTGGACTTATAATGTATACTTCATAAATATGTATTTAAAATTTAAAGTACAATAGATTAATATAAATTAATTTTTTGTAATTCAATTTAATGATTAATAAATATTTCGTAAAATATTCATGTTTTATCTTGAGAGCTTTAACAACAATTGACATTAAATATCTATTATAGTAGTTAAATTACCATTTTAAAAGGTGAAGGTATTTTTAACAAAAAATAATCGTCAGACGTTGCAATTACCTGAATGTATTTTAAGTGTTGATGTATATTGCACACTATGGTAAACCGTATTTCATAAAAAGTAAAGGGAGTTATGGTCTCTAGTTGAATTGCTCAAGGAAGGTACAGGGTTGGTGGATCACTTACTTGCAAATTTATAGGACAACAAACCTGAAGTAAAACCCCTTTTTTGAGTCAGCTTTTATAACGTCATTTTAAACGTTTAAAACATGTTGTAAAACTTTCCGTTATACAAACTGGTAACCAAATGAAGAAAAGGTTAAGAGTATAGTAAAATATATTACACGGAAAATACCTCTAACATTTTTTTTCTTACACATATATATTGTAACTCTTAAAGGCATCATGAGTTGTAGAGATTGGGTTTTTATGTGGACATAAATCTTTGGAAAATCAATTTCATGGCTTAGTTCCAGATACCTTGTCGAGCAAGTTTTAATTTTACGAGGCATGCATGAAGGTAAACTTATGTTCATATGATATATAAGAACACAAAGGAAATAATATTAGTTGTACTAGGTTATATTATGGTAAAAATAAACTTGGACATGTACTTTTGTATTATTTTTATTGAAAATATATTTTAACCATCACTAACTACTTCTAAACAAACATATTGGTTTGTAAACGTTTTGCATTGAAAATAAGACTTACATGTGCATAGAGTATATTTGTACTAATTAAAATTTAAGTTTTTTTTAACCTGAAAGTTAGTTAGCCTGAGATTAACCTTTTTTTAGAATCATTATTGATCAAAGACGTATTCCCCCATTTTATATTCACCGTATTATTGACCACAGAATTGCATGCGAACAAATGAATTAAATTATATAGGTGGGGGTGGAGAATTTAAAAATAAGACCTTAGTTTAAAAAACTGTAAGAGAAGGTTTCACACTTTTTAAAGTGTAAACTTATCAAACTTGTTAACTACCAAACAAGAGTTATTACCACTGTAAAACTCACAAGAACAATAAACTTCCTTAAGATCTTGTCTTTATCTCTTTTAAATAATATAAAACCTGCAACTGCTATAAACAAAAAACATTTTGGAATTATTCTTGGCCGTTTAATAATTTCACTTTACATAATTTCAGTTGCTTGAGTTATATTTGTATAAGTTAAAGTTTTATGTATTTGTTTGATAAAATATAAATTGCACACAGTCATAAAACTGTTTTTTCCCTGAATGTTATCTCTTAGTAAATAGTTACTACAAATTTAATGCAATATTTATTTACCAATAATACTAAACAAAAAACATCATTTTAGCTTCAGAACAGATATATGGTTAAATTTTATTTTATTTAAACTTATACTTCATTCAACGTTAACTTATTTTAAAATCTGGTAAAAAAACATAAAGAGACCAAGGAATTATAACATGTTTTAGTTGTGATAAAATAAACTTTTAATATAGTTTACGGTCAGATCTGCTAAAACGTAAGTTAATAATGTCACTTTAGTTTAAAGAAAGTTCTGAAGTTTACAAAGTAATAACTTTATTGCTATAATAAGGAAATTTTTATAGTTTGTATATATAGGCAGGAATAAATATACTATTTTTAAATCTGTATTTACTAATTTACCTTGAAATTGAGTTTTTAACTATAGTAGTATGATCTTCGGTATCTGTAACAAGTAAAAAATAAGCACACAAGTCTAAATTTTAACTGTGATAAATTGGTACAAAACTAATTAAAATCACTTTGTAGTATTGCATTAGCTATCTATCAATACTTGATTTTGGTTTGTTTGTGTGTTCTCAGTCTCCTAGATTAAAGTTAATGTTTATCTAAACTTAAATTATTTGTTATAAACATTTAAAATAAATTTATTGCATTGTACGATCATCAGATATATAGTTGAGCATTTTATAACAGTTAATTTTTACTATTTTAAAATAATAATTTTGTTGAAATTTATCAATACGTATGTAACAACAACAAGTAATATATTTGTGATCAATCTTTATATATGATATCGAGTACCTTATAAAAATAATCTGCAAAGAGATAATCGTATATAGTGTTATGATCAAGCCCCGTAAAGTGTTATGGCTAATTTTACTGTGCACTTATATTTTTCCTCTGAGGATGATAATACCTAGCATTCAATATTTCTTGTTTCTCTGAACATTATTGCGATACCTTCCATCTTAATTCATTTTGTTACTATTTTCTTTAACTTGAACTACTGTAGTAAATGTACACATATCTTTTTCAGAAATCTTTATGTTGGTTATGACTTGACTAATTTTGGTAATACAAATATCATAAACAATATAACAAGAATCTTCTAAGGCAAACTTAAGAATTCATCCTTCAGACCCATGAGTATACATTTAAAGCAATATTGTTTAATCAAACTAAGGTTACTTTAATTTCAACGGAAAATTATAATATCTATAAATAATGATTATGGTAAAAAGTAGTTACATAAAGCTGTGACGACGATTTTCCATGGATATACTAAAATCAAAGTCGAAGGGTAAAAAACAAATGAATGGCCGGATATAAACAAGGATTTTATTTTCATTTAAGACGATAAGAACATGTACACATAATCAGCCATACATCATTTCAGAATGATTAAGCTCATATTTTAAGAGGGTATGTCTCTAAAGATATGCACTTAAAGTAAAATCTGAGTGTAGTGTACTCCTTTATCATAATTAGTGTATACAGTGTATTTAATATCACCTTGATGTTTGGTATATAGTCCCTAACCTTTGTAGTCTATAAAAAAACGAATTCACACGCAGCATGCTGACGTGAGGGAAGTGAATTTCCACATAAAAACTCAAAATAAGTGCAAACAAATACATTTTTATTCCAATTGTTATTAAAATCTGAAAACAATGATTTTTTGTTTGTTCTGATGCTCCTGGTTTCATTTATCTGCAAAGCTGGGAATACAATTTTGCGCATTATAATGTAAGAAGAAGGTCCAGACATGCTTTAACGTAGGCGTAAGGTTACTGGGGATGATAAAAGTACTCTAACAAAGGAATATCGGGCTTTTCTAATGAAAAACCCCCATAAGACTGTGTTTAGTCGAAAGAAACTCGGTAAATATGTATGCTAGAATGACGAGAGAGGGCTTAATACATTTGCTTCACTAATTCCCATATTTTTACGTGCATTAATTGTACATCAGAGGCTTTTCTGACCCTTTTTGGGCCCGAAAATTCAAAATTTGAAAGATTAATCCCAAAAAAGGGTTTTAGAGTTTTCCGATTGTTTTGGCCAACAAACTTGTCCAATTGATTACAGAATGGAACGTCCCTACCAATTTTTATCTAAATCGGACAAAAAATGCGAACGATAGAGTGCAAACACACACACACACACACACACACACACACACACACACACACACACACACACACACAATATATATATACATATAACATTTTGAACAACCCCTCAAAACTTGTTCAGGGGGTCATGTTAGGAACTTCTATGGTGGTCCCGGTCTTAAGTTTCACCGTGCGGGTCATGCTAATAGTTCACTTTCCAAAGGAAATTCACTAATAAGTAACATACTTGCAAAATCTAAGCAATAATATATCCTAACTTGTTTACTAAGTCTAACGGTTTTTGTTAATGGGTACATATACATGTAACAAAATATAATATCTAATTAAAACAATAAACACAAGTCCTAAAGCATTTGTTCCAGTGTTATGGATTATTCTCATATTATTGGTTCTACACATATTATTGGTTGTTCTCATATTATTGGTTCTTATATTATTGGTTGTTTACACAAAAACCACTAAAATAATAAACATAACTTGACACTTTCAGTGTTTGTATAAGTATCACACTTACAACAGTAAATTAAAACATCTTTAGTTTTCATTTTGGCAGAGCGTTTTAAAAGAAAAATTTCGTTTTTAACCTTATGTTCACAAAAGCCATTAAATGAGCGTTAGGTTATCTATTTTACTGTAAATTCTTTTGTGTTAATTAGTTTTGTATTTATAACGTATTTAACTGTTTATAAGTAAGAATATAGGTAAACTAAAATACATATTGTTAATAATGCCTTTTACTTTCTGGAGAAAATAACCAAAATAAATTGTTTCAACTATTCATAAAGGATGAATTATATTGTTTGTTTACATACATTGGTTTAACATTGTAACTAAGATCTGATGAATTCAAACTTTTTTATTAATTTATTATGCCATTCAGAAACTAGTTCAGAAGCTAAAAGATGAAAGCTATCATATTCACTGATCCTTCAAACGATATCCCCGGATTAAAGATTAACGTCAGCTAAAACACACAGTCCAGTTTTAGCGAAGCAATACGTGTTTTATCTCGTTCAACATGTGATGATGATTGGACAGCATTTGGAAAATTTAAGGTGATAAATAGAATAATTGTAACGCTGATATTGCTTCACGGTAATTTTGTTTCTTATCATGGGAATAAAACAACCTAACCAAACAGAACAAATCCATGTAATACTCAACTATAATCTCCGGCAGAATATAAGTTTATTTCGTTACAGTTTGCTGAAGTCTTTCGTTCTAAGTGCATGCAGTAAAACAAAACGTCTTTTGATATAACCGAAATCGTCATCATACAACAGAAACCAGAAACTAAAAGCTAACCCGTGTTTAGTGCTAGATAAATGCAAATTGTTAAAGCACTTTTGTACCCCCCCCTTTTGTGTAACCCCGGAATAAATAAAGCCACGGCATGAAACGAGTTGTAAAGATTTACGGAGCGTAAAACGTAGAGGCGTAAAAGGGATTCCACGTGGGAAATATACATATGCTCGTGTATGTTGGTTGACGGTATGTTCTCGAAACTAAACATTTCATATTAATAAGTCTAATTTTATACATTTATAATTATAATTTATAGAAACTACACTGATTTAGTTTTTTTATTTAAATTCATTAAAGTGTATAAATAAGTTTTGCGATTTTTATTTCAAAAGAATTCACTATGATATTATGAACACTAGTGGAATTGTACTAACGTGGATAAAGCACAGTGAAACTGTGGTAATATGGTCACTTCACGAATATCAACGACTTTCCACTTGTAGGGAAACCCCTTGAGCTTGTCGTTTTTACCTCCTAGACAATACGTCAAGAGGCATAGAAACAAATTAAAGTTCAAACCTTTACCTGTAAACAGATTTTACAATTTTACCGTAAACAATTATTATTTTAAGGTTATAAATAATAATAATACATTAACCAAAAATAAAACTACTGAACATAATAATCTATATATAAAGAGAATAAAACAACTACGTCTGACAACACTACAAAATAAGTTTACACTTATTATATACTTGAATACATGGCGATAAATATTCAAAAAGGTGGTACAAGGGGATCGATTTCAACCAGTCACTTCAGTCATTATCAGGCCCAATCAGGGGAAGTTTCTGGTTGTACGTATCACAACTTGTTACTGGAACTTCCGTTCACCAGTATTATATAAGCTGTATGCCATTTTGATTCTGTAATTCACGGATTAGTCCTGATGATGACCATTGTGACTGGGGTTAAACGATCACCTTGTATAATATATTTTGATTTGTAACCGCATTGTATAAAAGTACAGTATAAGTGTAAATATATTTTGTAGCAATGTGGTACGGAATTCATTTTATAATGTTTAGTAGTAATAACACGTATTACGTTACTAAATAAGTTATTTGATCTACATATATTTAACAAAATAACAACGAATGAAAAATATTCAAATTAGAGTTTGTAGTCACTTATTGTTATCGTAATACATGTTATAATGTAATTTGTGTTAAATACATTTTATTATGGTATTGAGTCTACTTACTTTCAAAACAAGGTATCGAGATGTTTTCTTGTATTAATTATAAAAGTAGTATAAGTCTTAAAAAGTATATGAATTTCCAGATTGTCAAAGTTTAGATTGAAACGTTATTAAACTCAAACAGTTCAGAACACAAACTAAGTTCTGCAGGATAACTTGACAAACAACGATGATCATGTAGTGATATATATATGTCCCACAGAGGCCGATTTCGGGATTTCAAATAATAATAATGCCGGTTGGGAAACAAAATTACTATTTATTAGACGGCACAACTTTACAACAACTGATTTAAAACAATTTGAACGTCGTTAACAATAGGTATATCCGCGGTTGAAATACAATAATTAAGGTTACATTAAATTTAGAAGGAAAACACCAATTAATAATTTAGCAGGGAGAGGCAGTGCGACGCGTGTTAATTACATCGTGACTTCTTAGGGACTGGGGCGGATCTCACGTCTTCTTCCCCAATGCTGAAGGCCCTTCAACTAATCAGAGCCGTTCTCAACACGTGAAGTCACGGGAAAACTTCATTGACAAGTGCTGCAGCCAAACGATCACTCACGCCGTTACTCAAACTAAGAGGTACTGAAAACGTGCTTTGAGGTTGGCGCTGAGAGAGGAAATGCTGACACTTGCATTCCTGCTGACATCAACGCCCGGCCGGGCCAGTGGGAGCGTCTATGTTGAGATTAGCTTGGAGCAATTATCCTAGCGTCTGGTGGTTTATTTTATATTTTTTACCAGCCAACTCTTAAAAATGAAATAATGAAATTAATGTTAAAAGCACCCTTCCTCTTTCTAATTATAGATTTTAGTGACGGTAGAAATTTAATTATTAGGAACGGTAAACTTTAATTATTTAATTACGGTGTCGTATTAATGGCTTTTAACAGTCTAGGTATTTTGGGCCGTCACACCCCCCTCACCCTTAGACCATGCTGTCCTCAGCATGAGGTAACAGCAGATTGCCAAGTCCAACTTCTCTCAATGTTAGGAGAGTACACATCCGTCTCTGGTAGGTCTGTGATCAGGAAACTTCTAACTCCGGACAGCTAACCTCAACTGTCTCCGCAAACAAAACAAAATTATTTAACTTCAACGTTATTTTTTTACGAAAAAAAACTCAAATTATCGCCGGTCCGCATTAGCCTCTCCCTTTACAAAATATATCTCAAAAATATCCCAATCAAAACATCTTAAAAGTCAAAGTTAAACAAACAAAACAACAAAAAAAAACTAAAATATCTCATTTCACAAGGACAAAAGTTACCTAAACTTAAACACAAAAACACAACACACATTCCCATCTAAACAGTCCATTACAACATTACAGAATACATTGCTCATGAATTTATCCATAGCTTCACACAGCTAAAGGTGAAGTGAAAATATTTACTAGAGGGCGTTAACCCACCCTCTCTCTATGACAAGAGTATTACAGTCGTCTCCAAAAACAAAAATCTACCATGCCATCGCTAGAAGATACGTCACTGAGTTTAATTATGTGTATTTAAAACCAATTGGTTAATTTTTCTTAGTATCTGCACAAGTTATGAATTATTATATTTCAAAATTCGACAGAGGGTAATTGAGTTCAGCACTTTTATGGCAATTTTAGAACGCTACTTGCCCGCTATGGTGAAGCTGCACGGGTTTTCACTTGGGGCCGGTTTTACACTCTGTCACCCCTTCGGTAGTAACGGATCTTCCAAAGTAAGGTCAAAAATTAGCAAAAGAAAATGTACTTCTAACCTAACACACCCTTTCCCAAGCTACAATGTGTACACTAATTAACTCGTATACACATTTCGAAATAGCCAAGTAACATATTGACACTAAGAATAAAAAAAAAAAAAAAACTGTTCACCAATCCAATAATTGTTCATAAATTCTGGTGGTACTCCACCCACTATCGGCCAAAGCCTCAAAAACACTTGAAAATTACCAATAATTAATCAAATATACAATCGAATAATCAATACGATAGAAAGAATTATTAACTAATCTTTAACACAACCTCACGTTCAGTAGGCCTGGTAGCGACACAACACTGTCTTGCTAACGGGGTCCGGAAAATCCCTCAGCAAGGCATTTTCTGTCGTACTCTTGACTGACTATACACTAACTATTTGTAAATTGTTCCTTTTAAATTTTGAAAACTCATTCAGGCTGGCTCCCTGGTGTCTACAGTCCAGTCAGGGAGTCGAAGGGAAGGGGGCATTAGGGGGGTGGGGAGTGCTAGCATGACCTTCCTGTGGACACCAAGTTGGGCCAGTGAATCCTTTACCCTTCTTGGGATATACTACTACCGTTAGTTGGATCGCTTCGAATAATAATAAATAAATTGCCATTACCAGCCCACAAATATTACACCATTATTAGAAACACACAACAAAACATACCGGTATGCAAAGATCATTAACGCTACACATACATATACAAATACATAATACACAAATAGACAATCGCACAACAATCAGAGGGGGATCCCCAGTCCTTTCGCCATCGCGTCCTCGCGGAGACAAGTCCAGAGGTACTCGCTTCTTCACAGCGTAGTACGCGACTTCTTGATCGCGGTCGAACGTCTATGTTTCTTAAATACTTTTCACTTACAGAAAGTGCCCCGGTCTCGTAATTCACTCCTCGTCACATTTTACCGCACGGTCAGCTTGACATTATCTGTGCTCGTGGAACTGTCGTGCTCTGCTTCCGGTGCACGATCTGCTACCAATTCGACAGGAGAGTACAATCTCTCCGAGGTTCTGAAGTGACGAATCTGTCTGCGCAGCCTGCGGGCGCCGTACACGGCCTCCTAGGGTGACACGGAGCAGGTTGGCAACTCGAACTCTCCATCTCAAACCTACAAAGACAACTGTGATTATCACAATAACCGAACGGCCACCCCACATGTCCTACTCAACCATGCAGGCGCCAGCATAATGGACTCTAAGGTGCTGGAAAGTACTCTCCAAAGAATACCCCTTTACGCTTAGGTGCCAAGCTGATGCCCTAGTCACTGCAGGACGTTCAAGGTGGCACTCACATCAATATTCATCAACTTGGTCTCTTCGTCAGAGAGCATCGACCTCAAATCAAGAACAAAACTCTACTCATCTCACCAACATGAGTGTTGCTGCCGTGTATACGGGCAGGCACCTTAAACTCATCACTAATAACGTCGCATGTTATTACACCTCGTATATCACTCCAACTCCAGTCAACTTCATGGTGGTCAGGTTGATCTTTTCGCCATTCTCATAACAGTTCAGAGTTACCTTACAGGGCTCTGAAGCACTATGCACCCATCAACCTCGGAAAAAACCATTTTTCCACAAACGCTGGAATACAAGGAGCTGCCGATAAATCGGGCAGGCACCCGATCCGCCAGTGATAGAATCACACCGATCACTCCAGTCTCTTAAACAGAGAGCATATGACTTAGAAAAGTCAGAAATCACAACTTCACATTCCGGTCCGACATGAGTATACTGCTGCCGTTTGCACGGGCAGGCAATATTGAACTCATCACTAATAACAACCCCTCTATACGGGTCAAATACATCACGTTAAACATTGACCACAAATCAAGAACCAGGACCCAAGTTACCTGGCCTACATGAGTATACTGCTGCCATTTACACCGGCAGGCAACATTGGACTCATCAGTGGCTACGACAAACACATCTATTTTTTTTCCTTGAGGGAGGCCCATTAGACGTCATAATTTCAATGGGGCATTTCCCCCCAAAAAAAACTCAAAGAGACTAAAACAACAGGCCCAGAAGACCATCGGCTGGTTTACTCGTACCACCCCTTAGTAAACACGCAACCATCAACCTCCGCTTTGCCGGCTGTGCAGGCGAATTGCACTGCACAGGCTGGGATTTCTACAGAACAGCTTGCCATAGCACAAGCAAAACATAATTTACTCCCCATTCCCGTTTGCTTTTATTAAATGTTCGTTCTCTTCAAGGTCTGGCCAAGAATAGCATGAGTTAGCAAGCATATTCCCGGAGCAGAGCACACATTTTGAAATTCTATTAAAAAAAAAAAAATAACCATAATGTGATTCCTAAACACTAGTACATCAGTATATTTAGGTGATACGAATGCACTCCCTCAGCAACTCCACAGTGAGGAAGACCGTCCGGTGTCCCAATCCACAGGGACAGCACAAGAATGGCCTAGAATTATAACTTTCCTGTACAACAAACAAAACAGGTTATCCAGTGAACACGTGTTATCACAAGTTAGAGCACAAACCATTAAAAACAACAAACTTCCTACGAAGAATCACTTATCACTAACTTCACCAGCCGTATATTTTAAATATAAGGGAAGCTAACTGGACTCCTTTTGTAAATTTTGAATTAAGTGTAAATGGACTAAATCATAAATCATCGTATTTACTCCTAATCTCTGGTTCATTATCTAATTCATCACACTGCAAATGGGAGCTCTGGCTTCACAATGCTCAGTCCCAGATGAGGGGGTAAAGTATTAGACACTTTAAATATTGCATCGGCAAATAATTTTTGTCCATGTTCGGAGTACTTATAATAAAACAGATGCAGCCATACAATTTAAGGGACAGACTGCATGAAAAAAAAACAAAATTAAATTTCTCAAAATGTAAAAACAAATGCGATCATTGTTTACGAAGCACCGATCTGAAACAGTATTTAAAGTTATCTGCAGATCCTAAAACTGAACACAAATACGCATCACAATTTACTGGCTTCAACTCAAAGCTTTATTAGTTCCAATTTGAATAAATAGTTTTTTTAAACCTACTCCTGTTATCGCTGTTAACTAAATTCAATCACACACAAAGAGATGTACTAAATATCTTCACGTTGCTGATTAACTTAAATAAAAAAACAAAGTCCAGTACCACAAACAGTACCACTGCTCTACTGACTGTCATGTTCAGTTGGCCCAAAACCAGGAACCAGAACTAAACAATGAGCACAGTATAGCTCATTTCCAAAAAAACAATGCAGCAACCAAAATGCGATTTGATTTTCTCCTCCATGCTATTTTGTCTCACATAATTTTCAAGGAGAGCAACACAGCCTTTTTTCAAAACTGCAAACAAAATGTTAAATAATTGATTTATTGCCCATTCACAACCGTTACCGAAGGTTACTGCCCGTTAATTCTCTCAACATTAAAATTACTGGATCCACAGGTGTAGAACCCTCAATAACCCCCTACTGATGAGAGTTTCTGAAATAATTAAAAATTCGCCCAGTCCCACTTATGATTTCCAATACTTAATTGAAGCAATCATCAGAGGCTCACACGTCTAAGTCCACACGTTGTTCATTTTCAAAGAAATCAAAAAAAAATATTCAAAGTCCCAACTTAAAGTTCAATAAAATAAACTTAAACCCCAGAACGCGATTACTCTAAGTACCAACACAGTGAATTATCCAATTAAAATCACGAAATTAATTTCAAACAAAAATTCACAAGTAGTTTGTAGTATTCAGTGAAATTTAAAAATCCGGCTAAGTCCTTAGCTCAAAATACACAATAAATTTCGAATATTATTATCGAACTCTCATTTCCCCACTACTATGATGGTCCACGTCGATTATTTCTAAGTCCCAATTAATTTCTTCAAAATGTCACAGAACTCCTATTTCCCCACTACTAACGCTTTGTTTCGTCGAAAATTTTCAAAGTTCTGATTTACTTAATTTCTTCGGTAATTAAAAATGCACTGGTATCCTTTGACCTGACAATGGAGATAGGCCAGAAAATTGACACAGTTTATAAGTGTCAGATCATTAATTTTTATTAATTTGTAACAATAATTTTTTTCCAATCACTTGATTTTAAATTATTGGCCTATTTCCAATGACGCCCAGATTTTTTAAATGCATTTATAAATTTACCACTTCAATATATAACCCAAGGTTAATCACACATGCAAATGAACTTAGGTTAATTTAGAAAGCTTTTATTCTAAGGTTAATATAATTAATAAATCCTACAAACTCTCTTTCTTGAACAAAATAATGTTAAACCACTATATAAAAATATAACTTGCTTCATGAATGACTATCTCATCTACTAACAGCAACAAGTGTGGGACTCTGTTTAGATTAATCTATGCAGACATCTATTTACAAACACAGGCAAACATTAATGCCTCCTCAATTAAGGCGTCACTGAGCCACAGCCATCATGTGACGTCATAACTCAGTTTCAACAATTGTTGCCTAAGTCCCGCTTCAGACAGTTCGGATTAATTACAATATAATATTTCCTCAATTTAATTCCCAAATAAGTTATAATTTCATTTTAATATCGTCCTCTCCAGTAGTGGGCATTTGGGGCTTCTGGGCCAAGTGATTGACAGCTTCCGGTCACGTGACCGGAAGTGCTGAGTCATGAAAGACGTTATCTGAGGCTGAGCCAGTGACGTAGGCGGTTTTGTGACGTAATGAGGGAAAGTTTAAAGTTCAAGGTCACTGGGAGGTAATTTTAAAAAAGTACTACCTCGCACTCGTAAAATCCGATTGTGATTCGATAGTTTTAATTCGATAAAACTATCGAATGAAAACAATCGAATGAAGCAATCGAATGATACGAGTGCGAGGTAGTACTATTTCATTTATTACTTTATTTCTTTTTACTTTTCTTTTTATTTACAATAAGTTATGTTTACAATAATTCATGTTTACAATAGTTCCCCGTTGTTGGTTGTCATCGATGTTGTTGATCCGGACGAGTTGCGGCCATCACTTCGCTTTCTGAAGAAAGACGGTATATACTTCGATTCCTGCGCAGAGTCCATGTTGTTTTTTGATGCGTAAAGTTCCAAAGATAAATCGTAACCGGACGCAATGAGAAGTCTTAACTCTTCATTAAAAACCTCGAGGTCTTGGAAAGTCGCCAGATGAATAGAGTCATAATGAATACACCTAATTTTGATGGACATTTCAACAGAGAGCTCGATGTTCACCGGTCGAGAGCCGGAGGTGTACTGACTACTCGCTAGCTAGCGTTTTGGTATCAAACAAAATGGTGGGGGTAAAAGTGTGGTGGGGCGGAGCAGATGGCGGACGGCAGATGGCAGGCGGCAGGTGGCAGCTGGTGCGAGGCAGATGGTTGCTACTACATTCGCCGCCACAGTAATGCAATCCTTCGGCGTAATTCTTGTATTTTATCTTGTCGGTTCATTTGATACGTTTTACATCTACATATGCAATAGCTGAAACACTTGCACTTACGACAAGCTTTCCCGTCAACTTGATCGCCTGGTATTTTAAAACATTGTAACTCGCAACAATATGTCTTCAAATTGTTATCGAAAAATAAATTGTTCATAGGTGGCACCGACATGTTAGCTGCAGCGTGTGTTAGACAAGACTGAGACTAACTTCACTGCTCCCTCTCTTTTATACCTCTTCATAAGTTAACCCTGAATGAAAGTTCAAGGTCATCCATTTGAATTTTAAAAAAAAGCAACACAGCAGTATATAAAATAATATACTGCTGTGTTGCTGTTTTTATTTTTTTTTTTATTTTTTTTTATTTATTTATTTATTTTTTTTATTTTCTTTATTAAACAAACATCTTACAATACAATAAGCTTAAGTCTAATATTGATGACTAGAAATACAAACAGAAAAATACAAACAAAGACATTATGTACAAGGATGCGTGATGTGCAGAGTGAGTTCCGTCGAGTTGTTGCCGCTTACACCGTGTGATACCAAATACAACGTCCCCGGTTGAATATCTCGCAAATCTTCATTTTGTAGCAGTTGAACAAATCGTTTTGGAAGAAATACTTGAAACTTCGGCTCATCTCCTGGAGAGAAAGGTCCTTCGCTCAATGAAACTAGAATTGCTTCTCCATGTGTGGTTTCCACTTTCTTGATGTTATGAATAATGTAGTGTTTTTGTTCTTTTAGTTCTGAACACTTTTTAGTTAGCAGAAGGTCGGATTTTGAATGAGTGTTGAATTGATCAACCAGTGTTTGTAGAAACTGTTGTGATGCCATCTTCGTCAGTGGTGGTTGTGGTGTCTTCTGTGATGTTGCCTCTTCGGAGTCTCGAATAATACTCGTGCTGGAGCGGTGCTGTCTCCTCGTATTTATAGGCCCCGCTACCCCCACCACATTTCTGTTCTCCGCTACCCCCACCACATTCCTGCGTTTGTTTCAAGTAAGCAGCCAAACGATACGCGTTGTATAATGCACAGTTTGTTTGGCCGTGTTTAAGATCTTTTGCAGCGACACAAATATTACCGAGATTAATGTTAAAGTCCTTACTAATAGTTATATCGAAAACATCACCGTGCGTGTACTTTTGTATCCAGTTCTTTTTTTCTAATCCTCTTGTGTATATATGTGAATATTGTTTGCAAAAGTTAAACATAATACTGTGCAGATTACTGTAGCTTATAAATCCTTCATACCAATGTATGTGATGAAAGTAGTTTGTTATCCATTTGTTTGTACTTTTTGCTTTGGTGTTAAGTTTGTTAAAAGAAAAAGGAGCATCAAACATGAATGGGTAGGCTACAAATGTAAGCAAGTCTAAAATTACTAATTCCTTGATAATAAACCTATCATCATTATTTCGAAATGCTTGAAATTCTATTACACAAGGCTTTACACTCACTTCTTCATCCCCTCCGCTCATCATGGCACCTAGCGATCAACTAAACTGTTTTCCACACCACGGTAGGTTAAATACCAGGCCGTACAGTTGCAGGCGCGTTGGTGTATATTTAACGTGGGCACCGTCCCCAATAGGCCTACCCCACGTGTGTTCTTCTTTACTAAGTCAAACTTTAGTCTTTTTTAACTTCTTCTTCTTCTTGTGTTTCGTTTTCTTCTTCTTGTTTCTCCGTTTCTTCTTCCTGTGTTGTTTCTTCTGTAGCTTCTGTAGCGATTTCTACAAGTGGTTCAAAATCCTTTAACTTTCTCCACATGCAAACTTCATGAGGTATTCTATTAAAAATAGATGTATCCACAGGTCCGTACACGATGGTGCTATCAGGTTGTTTTTCCAAAGTATCGACCAAATATTCTTTAATAATAGCGCTTGCAAATACCAACTGTCTCATGTACCTTGTAATAGGTTCTGTTGCGTAGTTTAAAACGTAGAATTCTTCACGTGACAGTAGAATCTTATTTTCATGTTGAGTCAAGTCTCTAATTCGCACTTGTAGTTGTCCACGATGTTTAACAATATCGATTTTATTGTCACAATCCAAAAGTCGAATATGTGTTTTCCTTCCACACAAACTGTTAGTTAAATAACATTCTATTAAATGTACATGTTTCAAAAATGACTCCCAAGCATTTTGCGAAAATAAAACCTTTTTTGTTCCATGGTGTAGTATTACTGTAGGGGAATAATCCAATGACTTCATCAATCCAACTGATACACTTTTACTGATGCATGCTGAGATGGGGTAAAAGATTCGCAAAAAAACTTCAGTTAAAATGTGAGGAGGAATATTTTCTTCAACTTTCTTCTTCCTCTTTGGTACTACCTTTGATGGTTCTGCATTACTTTCCTCCTCTCTATCTCTTTTACCAAACTTTAAAAATGCAGTTATTTCCTTGATGATTTCTTCTTCACTAGTATTATCACGTTCCAATAACGGTGCTACCTCTGCATCACCTTGTACAACAGATGGAGAACTCATTTTGTAGAAGATGTTACCCATGCGACGATAGACGATCAACTGAAGACCTGCATTGTTGCTCCGCTATTTATAGGTTAGCGACAGTGGCGGTGCCGGTGGTGGTACAACGTTTTATAATACTGTCTTTACAATACCGGTCAACGGTATGTATGTAACAATTTTATCGTGCAAAATTAAACAATACGCAGATGTATTTGCAGGTACGTTTTCTTGAAATTCCATTTCTATTTTTATATCAACACTAGACGATTTTACAGATTCATTTTGTTTGGAACAATCAATTACAACAATCGGAGCTTTCGATTCAAACTGTACGGGAGATAGTAGAGGTGTATTTGTTTTGCCGTAATATGAATTTTGGAACCTAGCGTACATATCGTATAAAACACTGTACCTTTTTTTATCAAAAGAAATATTAAAGTTGTCGTAGGGAAAGAATTGTGAATTCAGGAACACTTTACAGTTTGTTAATTTACAATGGTCAAATTCACCAGCATTTTCAGTTATTATACTTTTCTTCTTTGTTTGTAATCCAAATATTACATATCTCGCTTTTTCCAAATGAGTAAAAGTTTTTACAGTCCATGTATGCCGTTGTGTTGTAGGTAAAACGGGGTATTCATGAAACTCCCAGCTTCTGAATGGCATTACAATGTCTCGATCGGATTTTAACTTTCTTAATAATGTAATCCTGTGTTCATCATTTAGTCGCACATGTGGTACTCTCCAAACAATCTTGTCTAATGTTAGTTTCCAGTCTAAATTGGCTTCAGTTGTTCCAGCAGATGCTTTAATAATATCATTATCGTTTGATGACCTTAATAAAACTAGTTCTTGTTTTACATTTATTATTATTCTTCTGTAATCTTCAGCAAATCCTAAAAGTAATCTTAAAGGTACGTAATAATCAAAGTTTCCCGAAGCGTCAGGAGTAATTATACTTTTGTCTGGTGCAACCCATCCTGCAACAGCTAACAGATTCTTCTCATTTGGTGTTAAAGACGCTAATCCTTTTAATGTACTGGAAATTCCAACCTTTTTTGTTGAATCGACTGTAACTCCTGAAATTGCATATCTAATCTCGTCAAACAAAAATGCCATAGGATTATTTATGAACGGAACAGTGGTTCCAACAGTACCGTCAGCTTTTGTTACTTTTCCTTCAATATATAAATAACTTTCGCATGGAAGAGTATAAATGTCTTGTTGTTGTATAGGAATCCTAATTTCATCGTTATTGTTTAATTTGGACGAAGCGTAAGGGTTGTGCGTGTGATATTCCTTTTCCCATAAGGTCTCGTCGAATGTTGGGCCCTGCGCTATATCCAGTATATCCATTGTTAATGACTTTTAATCCAATTTCTTCTAGAAAACGAATGTTGTCACTTGTTAATCCTTCTACAGCTGATGAGCTACTGACCTCTTTGCTGGTTGGCTCTCTCTTTTTAAATGATAACCCCATTATCTAAGCGGATGATTTTATATGTATTCTTACAGTAATAGCTTCTCCTCGAAAGTCAATAAGGTTTCCGTCTTGATCCACTATGTTCAGCACGATGTCTGAAATGAAACTGGTGTTTAACGGTAGGTACACAAGGTTTTGAGGCTTTTCTACTATCTTGAAACCCGGTGCGACTGATGGGTAGAATGTGTGTAATATATGCCGATTTTCTCCATCTCTGTAGGATCCTTGTATAATGTTACATGTAATGTCTATGCTGTTTACTTTGATGATCGTCACAGTTCTATTCCCAGAATGAGTTGTATTAGGTTCTAATACCTTTGTTTCCTTAGAAAACCCCAATAAACTACCAATTGAACGTTTTTGGCCAAAATCAATATAATACTTAGAAGTAATTTCGGCTTTCATTGTATTGTTATTGCCTTTTATCGTTATATTTTCTTTTCCCATATGTTTTTGTATAACTTCATTTATATTATCAATTTCATAAGCTCCTGTTGGTAAACTGAATTCTTCCAAAGCTGAATATTTTCCTTTATTATCTTTTGTCTTGTAATAATGTATTTTGTTATTAATTCCTTCACTAACGTTTGGAATAGAGTTATATGTTGTTAAATCCAATAATGCGGCTTCCCATAGTCTTCCTTTTTGCAAACGTAGCGCTGGAAACAGAATACTGCGCAAAGTACATGAGTTACCGGTTAATGACACTGTATACGAAGACATCTTAAAGTTGACTAACACTTTTAGCTAAAAAGTCTAAACATAAATGACCGCAAATGGATGTATCATCAGGTTGTTTTCTTGTATAATTGTAAAAAACATTTTCTGCCGCACGAAAGTATTGTTGAAGTTCTTTCGGTGGTGGAAGGTTTCCAAAACTGTCGAAATAATAAATCGTTTCACCAAGTTTCTCGTAACACACCCAATGAGTGCCTAATCCTTCACTATTATCCAAATTTACTATACCAGTCTCATTTTTCCACATTTTAACCGATAATACATCTTTCATAAATACTCCTCTAAAAAATGGGATTTTCAAACAAGAAGCATATGTAATCAGTTCTTCATTGGTTAATTCTTTGTTTTTAATTATTAATTTCTCTTTCTTATTTAATACACACGATACGGTCTTAGGTATAGTCCTCCTCCCTTTTTTATCATTGACCATATTGTTGGTTTCTTTTTACCTTTACCACTAGTAGATCGACGTTTTCTTCTGATATTACCTCCTTGTTTCTTAGCGGGTCTTTTCCCACGCCTTCTTCTCTTTCCTCCTCCAAACGTAGTTTTTGCTTTCATCGCTGCTGTTACTGCTAAAGACGCTGCTTTTTCACCAATACTCGCGTCACTAGATTTTACTCTTTGCCAAGCTTTCTCAGAAAGTGCTCTATCTGCTATTGATCTATTTTTTGTATCACCAAATTTGGAATACGCTATATCGTGCTGTTTACAAGCCTGATCAAGCTTATTTATTCCAGGATCTCCTCTAGCAAGCCGTTTCTCTAATTTGGTTCCAGGACCACAATATTGATATCCTCCAGGTAAATGTAATTCCACAGGTAATAAATCAATCGCCTTGTTAACTATAGCTCCAACCGGTTTACTTAATAGAGAAAATGCTGTTGAGGCTATTCCCCTTCCTCTCTGTAATCTCTCTCGATTATGACTGATGCGTTTAGCCCTCAGCATGACTATTTATAGCCAAACTTACAATCAGTAGGTGCACTCTATAAATGTTTTACAATGAATGTAATATTAGTCTTGGCTTCTTGTATTATATATACTGTTTAAAATCCATTTATTATATAGAAATGGATTAATTAATTAAATGTAGACATAATAAATAAAAGTAGTAAAAATAGAAATAAGGTGTAATTGAAGATGTTTCAAATGTTTCTCCGCTGGTGATGGTATCGTTGTTTTCGGTAAAATGAATAAAATCTAAATAGTTGTCATGTTCCCTTAGAAACTTGCCACTTAATCGTTGATAATTAAATAACACATTCCAGTCTAGTTTATCTTTAAAATTGTCAATGTAATTTTCAGAGAGATTTTGATATTTACTTATTACTTCCCAACAGTTATTAAAATTTGATGTCATCTCTACAAGGAAGTCTTCTGAAAACTGTTGTCTTTGTAAAATATGAATCCAGTTAACTCTGTGAAAATAAATTCTTAACATAGTCATTGTGAAGAGGTAGTGTATGGAAAGTTGTTCCCAATCCATATATCTATCAAACCGTTGAACAAAACCATCTGTCAGCACTCCTTGGGGAAATCTCGGCTCTTGAGATATTAAACTCCACGCAGTAATATTGGATTCCATCATCCTCTCTGGATCATCTCTCGAATATGACTGATGCTTTATCCCTTATCATGGGTATTTAAATTCTTTTTTCTCTTATGTAATCTTCATCGTTTTCTGTTGGTTCATTAATCACATTCACTTGATCCCCCTTTCCTAATGTCTTGGCTTTAGAAGGCTCAGACGGTTTATCTAATTGATTAGGTTTTTCTGGATTGTGTATCTTTTTCCAGTCTAAATAGTTGTGGCTGTCAACATCTGAAGCTACAGCTCTTCCTGAAGCCCGATGGATATAATTAAATAAAGCTGCACCAAACCTTTCCATATGTTTTTCATATTCTGTAGTCCATTTCTTGTGTACTATATCAAATATTTTCTTATTTACAGCGTCTCCATTCTGCTCACAATCACCTACATTTGACAATTTTAATTTTTTTACATCATAGCTTGTATCAGTTTCATTCTTTTTGTAAATCGTTAACAATTTTAAAGTCGCTAAATTTACTGCTTCACCATCATAAATGGGATGTTTTATATTGCTTAACCTTTTACCGGAAAACCCCCAATGGTCTTCGTGTACAATTGGGGTTCTTTTATCCATGTATTGTACCGTAACCGCATCAGAAGACAAAAGCGGATCACCAACATTTTGAATTACTTTTCCTTCAAAATTATAATTACCATCAGGTGTTAACGGAAACCCAGCTCTTTTTTCACTATATCCAGATTTTACTCCAAACTCGGAATACCGTCCAAACTTGTCCACACTCATGATGTAACTGAATCGCTATCGTTTAGGTTCTTACTATATATATATATACGTCTACTGAACAATTATTTCTCGTTTTCGCAGTTCATCAACCAAAGCTACCCATTCGTTTTCTAAACCAGTGTGCCCGGCTTCCATAGCTTCATGTAATAACCTCATTCGATCAACTAACTTATTTATATCGTTGTAATATATTATATTGGTTTTATACAATTTTTTTAATAATCCCCTTCCAGATGTAGTAGGATCAGTTGTTTTTCTTTTTTTATGCAAAACATTTAATTCAGCAGAAGATAAAGCTCTTCTTTTAATTGGAGCTTTATTTGATTTCGAGGGGAAAAGACTAGATATAATGTTTGTGTATTTTATTGACCTGTTTCTATGAATAGGTAGGTCTTTGGAATATTTTTTTCTATGTGCATTTGTATACTCTAGTATATTTTTAAACAATTGTAAATCCTTTTTAGTATATTTACCAGGATTATTTTTAAAGATGAGTTCAAACAAACCTGTTGTACCTTTATATTTCTTATCACCAATAACTATATCATCATTTTCGTTTATATCTAACTTTCTATCTCCAATCATTAATCCTTTATCCTCTATTCTAGCTCCATATGTATGATAATTTCGATTAGCATGTGTGCCATGTAACATTTTTAATGTATATTTTCTTCCAAGTGTTCCTTTAAACATAATATCTGTGCCTAATTTGCTTAAGTTGGATGGGTTGATATCCTCTTCTTCTGCTCTTGTATCTTCCGCACTTGTATCTTCTGTACTTGTATCTCCTGCAATGTTCTTTTCCCTTAAATCTCCTATATCTCCGCTTTCTTCATACTCGTTGCTTTCTTCAGATGTTTGTAACTGGTCAAAACTTTCATCATTCTGAAATTCTTCTTCATATTTGGAAATTGGTAGCATTTTGTCTCCTTCGAAGCGAATTGAAGGTTTTTCCATATTTTGTGCTAATCGCTTTAAAGGTTCAGTAACAGGTTTAAATGTTGTTTCTAAAAATTGCTCTCTTTCATTTATACCTGATTTTAAAGCTCGGTTTTTTTGTCTAATAGAATCACTAAGTGATTTTATTTCTTTTAGTAGCTTTTCCTGGTTAACCATCTTCACACCTTGACGACTTGTACAGTAATACCGCTAATCAGTGTAGTAAAACAAATTTATCAAAACCTATTCTATAACGGCCGTCTTTTATAGCTTGATCTTTCATAATAACCAGAAATCCATACTTTTCCGCCCATGCTTTTCCGCAAAGCTCTTTAAACTTTTCAAATGCCATATCAGCATTTACATGATCGTTATATATATGTTTTAGGTTAGTATCATCTTGTTTAAATACAATTAAAACATTTGCATTATCTCTGATAAGTTGTTTTGGGATTTTGCTATAAGTTTGTCCTATATATATGCTATCGATGTTATTATGTCTTCCCATGGCAAAGTAGTTTCTAATAGTATCCTGATTTTCACAAGATACATCGTCAAATATAAATACAGAATACGGTTTCGCTTCGTTTGGTTGCATAATGCTATCACTAGCGTTAAATTTGTAAAAATTATCATCGGACACATCAGATAGGATTTTATCCAGCAATTGATACTTTGGTTGTTGTAGGGACTTTGAAAAAATATATAGGTTATTAAACCTTAATCCCTGCGGATTAGTGATCAAATTAAAGACAACATTGGTCTTTCCACAGTTTGAGGGGCCACTTACTATACATCGAACAGTGTTTGGAAATAAACTACCGTGTTTACCATTGTTGATATTAACGTTATCCACAGTTAAATCATCTATGTTATTAATATTGAATCGATCTTTATGGTGAATAATCTCCATCCTGCTCAAAGGTTAACGATAAAATGAGTTGCTTGCATTACACCAAGTCCTTTATAGGTATCCATGAATCCTCAGTTTTGTTAAACCCTAACCACCGCACTTTAACTGCGTCCTTTTTTCTTTGTAACACTTTTTCAACAAGATATACATCACCTACTGTTGACTTTAACATTTCATGTCCATAAAATGCACCTTGCAACAAATCTCCTTTGTTATCTTTTAAGATATACGTTTCAGGTACAGTCGGTTGCACTTTATACACTGTAAAAACTTCATTCGTCCAATTGGGAAGGTATTTCTTGGTAAACACTCCCTTATATTTACTAATCCGTACTTTATCACTTACATTAAATTTTCTTGGCTGCATTTTTTCTACTTTAGGCTTTGTATTTTTCTTTATGCGTTTTAATACATCTTTTGCATTTCTTCTATTTACTTTGTTAGGTTTCATACCAATAGTTCTATGAAACCTGTTGTTATAATCATTTATTAATTGTGGTAAAACATCATACCATACATAAGAACCTCTTTTTGAAAATTGTTTATAGAGTGCTCCTTTTAAGGTTCTATTGAATCTTTCTACAATAGCTGCTTTTTTCTCTGAATTTGTAGAATAATGATTTATTTTATATTTATTCATTAACTGTGCAAAGTTTGTATTAAAGTATTCTGTTCCATCATCAGTTTGTAAATGTTTAATTTTGTTTTTATCTCTTTTTATAGCTATTTCCATGGCTTCTGTTACGCTTTTACCAGTCTTGTCCTTTAGAGGCAAAGCGTCTGCAACTTTTGTAAAACAATTAATAATTGTGAGTATATATTTCAATCCTTTGTTTATTCTGCTATGCGGTCGCATTTCAATTAAATCCGCTTGATATAGATCATTTATCCCTTTTATAACAGTATTTCTTCTTGGAAACTTTATTCTTGCAGGTTTGTGTAGTTCATTAATAATCTTCTCCTTCAGGTCTGACATGATGGTTTCACGAAGACAGCTGATATGGTATTAAATATTCTTTTGTATAAATCTGCTTATATAGGTCAAGGTCATTCTAAACTAATGTATAAAAGGGGGAACACAGCAAAATACTGCTGTGTTCCCCCTTTTATACGGAAAGGAAAAGGAAAAGGGATGTAGGACGATGAAAGGGTTACTCGTCAATAGGGTTGAGGGAGTAGTGGCCGAATGGTAGAGTGTGGATGTTGTCTGCAAGGATGTGGCGTTTGTCATCATTTGAAGAGAGAGCTTTTTTTACTTCCGTCACGCTGTACAGCTGATGGTTGAAACTTCTGATTGTGTTGAATTTTGCTGTTATATCTTGATCTTCAAATAAACATTTCTTATAGTGATTAAAATGCACATTCTTCTTTAAATACAAACTTTTTACTCTTTTAGCTTTCTTAATGACTTGGTTTTCATTTAATTGTAAAGAATATAATTTTGACATTAGTGCAACAATTTCTTGAAGTATAACACCATTGGCTTCATCTTTAAATTTGCCAAGCACTTTTTTGTTTCTGTCATTGTCGTAGTTTGGATGATCTTTTGGATAGTCGGAAAAGTCAAAGTCGTTTTTGTAATCAAATGTCCGAAGGTCTTCATACATATCGTTAGTAATTATCCAATATATAAAAGCGTCTGTATCCATGTAGGAGATGCCGATGTTTTCTCGTCCATAAAAGGTGACCATCTTTTTGTAATGAAAATCGTACATATGAGTCTTGGAGATATCCAGGATTGACATTCCTATATACAAAGGACGATCCATCTTCACACTTGTTTTCTTCATAGATACAGCTACAAGATTTTCATTAATAATTATAGATGTATTAAAGTTCGGCTGTTGTACGAGTTTCTGTAGTTTGTTCGGATCTGTAACAAGTTTAACGTTTTTATGTCTTCTTTTGTTTTCTAATGTTTTACCGAATATCGCATTGTTCATTAATTTAAAAAAGTCTTTTTGAAAGGCTGATGTAGCAGCTGCTCTTCTGGTAGTATTCGAGTCTATGTACGGTTTCAACCAGCACGATTGGGAAAATTCCACAGCTCTATTAATTTTAGTAAGACGTAAACCTAATTCGATAGCTTGTTGAGCCCAATAATGAGCTACGTATCGTTGTTTATTGTTAAGGGTCATCATTAATTTGGGGTGTTTTCCAGTTGGTGAAATTTCTGTTCTTGCAAGGAGTGGAAGGTCATAATGAAGATCGTGTAAATGTTCTGGATATTCAAAGTCGCAATCCAAAATATATCCGGTATCTCCATGTTTTGGAATTTGTGAAATATCGCCAATACAGTCGGGATCAACCCATTTAAAGTTGTCAAATGGAAGTGGGTTCGACATGGCCCATCCATACAGATTATTCGCGTCGAAATATCCCAAGTACGTTGAAGGTTTCTCTTGATCATGGTCAGGTAGATATTTGTTGTTGGCTTTAACATGTCTAGTCACGCTTTGAGTTAATCCACCTCTAACACCCGACTCAACCATTAAAACCATATCTATATCTGTTAACAGCTGGAGTTTACATTTTGTTTCTTTTAGCATTGCTTGCCAAGCTAGTCCTGGAGATGTATACGAATGTAGAGGGTCCAAACCGTATGCTGCAAAACAGGTTCTTCGGAATTCTTCCATAACATCGCAGAGAAGAGTCACGTCAAGTTTTACATAAAAGTCTGAGTATTCTCCCAAAGTCTTCATATCCAACTCGTTCCATACTCGACATGCATGTTGATAGTCTTCAAGTGAAATTTCCGATTCATTGAGTTTGTTGTTAAATTGTTCTGGTGGAGGAAGTGATGTTTCATTAAATCTATGCAGTCCATCGATGTAATCGTAGGGGAAGACTCCTTTTCTAAGAACCAGATCCATTTTACTACTGGCTACAATTTTGCTTGTTTCTATCAGATCTTCTCTTTTTAAATTCTCAGTTAATTTCATTAGGCTAGAAGGCATAAATCTAAACGAATCAATAAACCTAAGTTTTATTTTGCCAACCTTTTTAGAGAAGCTTATAAATTTTTCCATTGTTGTTGCCAAAACATCTATTGCTCCATCATCTCTTCCTAACTCCGGGATTATGAAATGAGAGTCATATCCACTAAGGTTATGTAGAACAACAGGTATAAAAGATGGAACTTTGTAATTTAAGTTGCAAGCATTACAGGCTGCACCTCTGTAGGCTCCGGTAAGATGGTCGTGGTCACGCACTTTAACGTTTTCTGGTGTAAATAGGTTATTACACAGATAACATGTTGTTGCCAAATTGTGATGTTGAAGTTGGTGTTCATCCATAGGCTGCATCGGTATTTTAATTTTGTAGATTTCTTCCACCTTGGAGGCAATGTAATACAACTCATCTACAAAGTGTTTCGCTGCTTGTTCACCACGATAAATCTTCGGAGCAGATGATAGTCCAAATTCTTGAAGATGTTCTTCAGACAACGTGGATTTTGTTAGTATACAATAACTGTTTGGTGCATGTTTTTGATATTTGCTTCTTTTTGTGATATCCTCTTCTTGTTGTTCAATTGGAAGTAAGGATGCTTCGAAATCCGCGTACACAACAAATGGAACAGGGTATTGGTGATTTACTTTATCAAATTTTATCTGCGCTCTGCTGGGATGTGGCAATTTAATTCTTACCTCATAGTTTCCACTACATAACCTTTGATGTTCTACTAACCATTCTGTACCTCCTCTTCTTAATGGTTTGCTCACGTGGCAAAAGCATCTCTTACATGTTGTGATTTTACTTTTATGTTTTGTTAACTGTTTACATACGAGCCCTTCAAAATCTTTTATATACACGTAATGTGATATCTCTCCTTTATTGATTAATAACAGGTCAGTATGATTGTTGCGCTCATTCGATGTTATGCGCAAAGGATACACATTATTTGACGAATCCAAACCAAATATGTTGACTGAAGCCGACGGATTTTGCTTTTCAAATTTTGATATATCAGTAATTGCAACAGGGTAAGTCATTCCCTGGAAATTATACTTGTGTTGAACTTCTTCATATGCTTGACTTGGTCTTTCCGGATGGTTTTTTACATATTTGGCCAACATAACATATTTAAAACATTCATTATTTTCATTTTGCACGTTAATACAGGATTTGGTATTCATAATTTTTTGAGGTAGAGGGATATAGCTACTTCCTCTCATTCCATAACCGTGTTTATGAACTCTAACATCCAGACTTGTTATACTTAATAAAGTCCATCCAGATCCTCTTCCTTCATGCTCTTGTAGTTTCGTCAAAAGTTCTTCAAGACATTCTGTTACGATCTTTTCAATATCTGACGCAGCCATGATGGTTCGGTTTTTTGTCATGAAACCTCTTGGTGATGTTTCGTTTTGAATGTTAGTGAATATGGCATCTAGCAACAGTCCAAATTTGATAAAATTTAATCTTTTTTGTTCATTCTTTAGTGTTTTGGTTACTAATTCTTTGGCGTTATGTAAAAAGTTTTCAAGTTGTAATTTTACGTTGTCAATTTTAAAATGTGTTACTACCTTACCAGGTAGTGCTTGAGCGTGTAGTTCCACATCTACTGCTGTTGATGTTGAGGGTCGGTGAAGAGTAGACATAGCAGCTGTTGATGTTGAAGGACGGTGAAGTGTAGACATAGCAGGCGTTGAAGTCGATGTTGATGGTGTTGATGTTGAAGGATGGTGAAGTGTAGACATAGCAAGCGTAGAAGTCGATGGTGTTGATGTTGAAGGATGATGAAGTGTAGACATAGCAGGCGTAGAAGACGATGCAGCTATTGATGTTGAAGGACGGTGAAGTGTAGACAGAGCAAACGTAGAATTCGATGCAGCTGTTGTTGATGGTGTTGATTGTGCATATTGAATAACACTTGGTCTGGAATGTTGGTGTTGGGCTAACATTTGATCTATTTCCTTCAATTCTTCTTCTTCATATTCTTCATCATGGTTGTTGTTATGTTTTAGTTCCTTATGAATTATTAAAAGAAATTCATCCTTAAATGAAGTCTTACAAATATTGCAGCGATGCATAATGTAGGTGTGATCTCTACACAAGGGTCAAAGCAATAATAAAAAACACTGCAAATGCCCCTCTATTTATACCCTAGTAAAAGTGGTGGGGGTACGTATTACGTTAAGTTTACTATTTTTTACATTTTATATTTACTATTGTAGCTGGAGGCTACAAAGTTCTGTATTTAGGTCAAGGTCATTGAACATATTTGTCAAAACGGGGAATAGAGCAGTAAATGATTTCATTTTAAACCATAAACTGATCTATTCCCCGCTTTGTATTTAACAAGGAAAATTTTCTCCAACAGGAAAATTTAATATATTTTACTACTGGCTACAATTTTGCTTGTTTCTATCAGATCTTCTCTTTTTAAATTCTCAGTTAATTTCATTAGGCTAGAAGGCATAAATCTAAACGAATCAATAAACCTAAGTTTTATTTTGTCAACCTTTTTAGAGAAGCTTATAAATTTTTCCATTGTTGTTGCCAAAACATCTATCGCCCCATCATCTCTTCCTAACTCCGGGATTATGAAATGAGAGTCATATCCGCTAAGGTTATGTAGAACAACGGGTATAAAAGATGGTACTTTGTAATTTAAGTTGCAAGCGTTACAGGCTGCACCTCTGTAGGCTCCTGTAAGATGGTCGTGATCGCGCACTTTAACGTTATCTGGTGTAAATAGGTTATTACACAGATAACATGTTGTTGCCAAATTGTGATGTTGAAGTTGGTGTTCTTCCATAGGTTGCATCGGTATTTTAATTTTGTAGAGTTCTTCCACCTTAGAGGCAATGTAATACAAATCATCTACAAAGTGTTTCACTGCTTGTTCACCGCGATAAATCTTCGAAGCAGATGTTAGTCCAAATTCTTGAAGATGTTCTTCAGACATCTTCCAATATCTTACCAAACAAAGATTTTTTCTAAGTCCCGAAGTGGGTCAAGGTCATCTGAACATGTTGCCAAAACGGGGAATAGAGCAGTAAGTGATTCCCACTTGGACCACAAACTGCTCTATTCCCCGCTCTGTATTAGGGAAGTGAATTTTGAAGAAAGGTCACAGTTATAGGCAATAAACCTGATAACAGAACCTTTTGTTAATTTATCCAAACAAAAGGAAGTTACAAATGGTTTGCAGGGAGTATTTGCAAAAGTTTCTTGAGGGTAAGATGGGTAATGTCAACCGGTTTGCGCGCCGTATTGACATAAGGTCGGTTTGCGCGCCATACCTTTTTGTAAGGGGTTAGGAAAAGGATGAGAAACATACTGATCAGTTAAAATTAATTTTACAAAGACCAACCAAGGTCGGTTTTACAAAGGTCAACAGCATCCTGAAACCCAGTCGGACGTTGGTCAGTAACGGGCGCCAGGCAACTGTGAACCAAAGTTTTGACCAAGGTTAGTTATAGCGTGTAAGAAAAGGACATACCAACCAAGGTCGGTTTTACAAAGGTCAACAACATCCTGAAACCCAGTCGGACGTTGGTCAGTAACGGGCGCCAGGCAACTGCGAACCAAAGTTTTGACCAAGATCAGTTTTAAAGCGTGAAAGAAAAGTACATATTTCATTAGTAAATAAAACACTTCAAAGACCAACACCACAAATAATTACAAACACCAACACTAACTACATTTTCTAGCAGCAAACTACAAGCTATAATCTAAAAAACAAACTAACATGCATAACATACAAACATGCTAAGGTAGAATCTTTAGTATACAGGGGTACCACCTATATACTAAAGATGCTATTACAGACAGCTAAGGCGAACAGCTAGCTAGGCTGTCAGCCTGAGTCTGTGAGACCTCTGCGGTCAGCCCCCGCTTTTATAGCCGACGATCCGTGGTGGGAGGTAAATTGAAGAAAGGAAGGGGGGGAAGGGGGGGGAAGGGGGGGGGTAGTGATAGGGAAGGGGTATTATTGTAAGAGTAAATGTTTTTACCAAACAATAATTTTCTCTAAGTCCCGAAGTGGGTCAAGGTCATCTGAACATGTTGCCAAAACGGGGAATAGAGCAGTAAGTGATTCTCACTTGGACCACAAACTGCTCTATTCCCCGCTCTGTATTAGGAGAAGAGGACTAGTTTAAAGCTCGCAATTATAGGCAATAAACCTGATAACGGAACACTAACCTCTCCCCCGAAAAATTATTCACCCAACAAACAAACGATATGGTCAGTTTACAACAGTCGCGCACTCTGAAACCGCAAGGACGTTCATCACTGTGTAGGCGTCAGAGTACTACGAACCGAAGTACAATAATACCTGACCAAGGTCCCCTTAAGTTTATTTCCCCGAAGATGTATCCCCCCAAGATAAGCAAAATGGTCAGTTAACAACAGTCGTGCACTCTGAAACCGCAAGGACGTTCATCACTGTGTAGGCGCCAGAGTACTACGAACCGAAGTACAATAATCACCTGACCAAGATCCCCTTAGATTTAACCAAGATAAGCAAACTAACTGAATCTTTTTCTCGTAAGTGAGGGCTAAGATAGGTAAAAAAGTCATCCGGTTTTCATGCCGTAATGACTCAAGGTCGGTTTTCGTGCCGTACCTTTTTGTAAGGGGTTAGGAAAGGTGTTTATTTGAGAAACATAATCCCCCCTGAGATATTTAAAGACATAAGGTCGGTTTTCGTGCCATACCTTTTTGAATGGGAGCGTGAAGCGTGAAAGAAAAGCACATATTTCATTAGTAAATAAAACACTTCAAAGACCAACACCACAAATAATTACAAACACCAACACTAACTACATTTTCTAGCAGCAAACTACAAGCTATAATCTAAAAAACAAACTAACATGCATAACATACAAACATGCTAAGGTAGAATCTTTAGTATACAGGGGTACCACCTATATACTAAAGATGCTATTACAGACAGCTAAGGCGAACAGCTAGCTAGGCTGTCAGCCTGAGACTGTGAGACCTCTGCGGTCAGCCCCCGCTTTTATAGCCGACGATCCGTGGTGGGAGGTAAATTGAAGAAGGGGGGGGTAGTGATAGGGAAGGGGTATTATTGTAAGAGTAAATGTTTTTACCAAACAATAATTTTCTCTAAGTCCCGAAGTGGGTCAAGGTCATCTGAACATGTTGCCAAAACGGGGAATAGAGCAGTAAGTGATTCTCACTTGGACCACAAACTGCTCTATTCCCCGCTCTGTATTAGGAGAAGAGGACTAGTTTAAAGCTCGCAATTATAGGCAATAAACCTGATAACGGAACACTAACCTCTCCCCCGAAAAATTATTCACCCAACAAACAAACGATATGGTCAGTTTACAACAGTCGCGCATTCTGAAACCGCAAGGACGTTCATCACTGTGTAGGCGTCAGAGTACTACGAACCGAAGTACAATAATACCTGACCAAGGTCCCCTTAAGTTTATTTCCCCGAAGATGTATCCCCCCAAGATAAGCAAAATGGTCAGTTAACAACAGTCGCGCACTCTGAAACCGCAAGGACGTTCATCACTGTGTAGGCGTCAGAGTTTTACGAACCGAAGTACAATAATTACCTGACCAAGGTCCCCTTAAATTTAACCAAAAATAAGCAAACTGACTAAATCTGTTTCTCGTGAGTAAGGGTTAAGATAGGTAAAGTCATCCGGTTTGCGCGCCGTAATGACTTAAGGTCGGTTTTCGTGCCATACCTTTTTGTAAGGGGTTAGGAAAGGTGTTTATTTGAGAAACATAATCCCCCCTGAGATATTTAAAGACATAAGGTCGGTTTTCGTGCCATACCTTTTTGAATGGGAGCGTGAAAGAAAAGTACATATTTCATTAGTAAATAAAAAACACTTCAAAAACACTTTAAAACCAACACCAAACTAACTACAGTTAAACTAACTACATTTACTAGCAGCAAACTACAAGCGTTATCTAACATGCTTAAACAAACTAACTAAACATGCAAGGGCGCGGATCTCTTAATTGCGCGTCGGGCCCAACGCACACTTAACAGACCTACGCTGCAGCAGGCACTACAACCCAGTGGGACGTTCATCGCAACGGGCGGCAGGCTACTGCGAAGAGACGCTCGAAATCTCGGGTTATATAGACGGAGAATGGGAAATCGGGATATTAAGGGGAAAGCGGGATAAGGGATAATCCTGCTTCGTTGCGGGATTTTATCCCGCACTTCCAAGAACATTTTTCCCTCGACCTTGACCTTGACCTTGAACATGACCCAAAAAGGGGGGGGGTTCCGTCGGGGGGGGGTTCCGTCGGGGGGGGGGTTCCGTCGGGGGGGGGGTCCGTCGGGGGGGGGGGGGGGGGGTCCGTCGGGGGGGGGGGGGGTCCGTCAGGGGGGGGGCCGGTTCTAAACCAGTCCTCAGCTTTCTACCCATATATGGATAGGGCAAGGTTTCACTTTACGACCTGCTTCACTCTGCCAGCCGCCTCATTCCGGCTTTGGATTGCAACCAGTACACACGTGCTCTATCCAACTCTATCTTATCCATTTTCTCTTCCATCCTATTTACACCATGTCTTCTCCTCTGACTCCTGAAAAACTCCAGCGCTTAAAGGAATCTTTGAAGAGGTCGACGGAAAGAAGGAGCGGGTTTAAGAGACCTTCAACTTTGAAGTCTCTCAAACGGAATCTCCATGGTCATCCGCTGTATTTTGAACAACGACCCTCGACTCAGCCTCGACCTTCTACATCGGCTCAGCCTCGGCCTTCTACATCGGCGGCTCAACCTTCGTCTCCAACACCGACTGTCGATGAGGTGATGCAACGGACGCCGTTTGAAGTCTCCAAGGTCGAGTTTCGAAATCTGAAGCGGATGACGGAGTATAAATATGTGGCAACCAACGGGGACCACGTGTTCCTGTTTCAACACACCATCCACTACATCGAGGTGCGTCTGCCGCAGTCTATCCCACCGCCACCTCCTCTGATACCTGATACACAGGAGTTATTCTTAACCAGAAAAGATGGGAGGGTAAAGTGGGTTTTGAAGAATAAAGTTTGAACTGATCCTTATCCCGACCAACCTTCAGCACGCAAACGGTCCTTTTCAGGTCCACCCTAAGCATTTCAAGTTAGGGACTTGGCCTGTACATAGGCAGGAGAGTTTGTTTGTGCAGCCCACTTTGTGAAATTTTCTAAGTCCCAAAGTCCTTGAACTTGACCTTGACCTTGAACATGACCCATGTTGGGGGGGGGGTACAAAGTTTTTCCAAAGTATGTCATGTGGGTACTCGAATTACGCGAATTGATCAGACGAACAAGGAGGTGCAAACAGAATTTTGATCCGGCCAAGGGTATAGTAGCAGAAGCGAAAAAACTACAAAGTTTGTCCAAAGTATGTCATGTGGGTACTCAAATTACGCGAATTGATCAGACGAACAAGATGGTGCAAACAGAATTCAGATCCGACCAACGGTATAGCAGAAATAGCGAAAAAACCAATGTTTTCAAGGTTACATACTAATAGCTTCTTTATTATTGGGTTAAAGTATAGCGATGGGTACTCAAATTACGCGGGTTAATCAGACGAACAAGATGGTGCAAACATAATTCAGATCCGACCAACGGTATAGCAGAAATAGCGAAAAAACCAATGTTTTCAAGGTTACATACTAATAACTTCTTTATTATTGGGTTAAAGTATAGCGAGTGGGTACTCAAATTACGCGGGTTAATCAGACGAACAAGATGGTGCGAATATAATTCAGATCCGACTGAGATTAGGGAAGAAACAGCGCGAAAACAACACTTTCAAGGCCTGACATTAATAAATACTTTGTTTATGGATTAAACTACGACAAGTTATTTATAGTTTAAAGTATACCGAGGTAACGTTGTTGTGCGGGTAGGTCGGGTGGGTATCATACACGCTAGCGCTATATCATTATACTTTTAGCTCTTGCAGGATTAACATCTACCTATAGAGTTTGTGTTATTCTAAAGATGTCACAGTTTTACAGAAATATGACGAAGGTGTCCTTCAACAGTCCGCCTGCCACCACCTTCTACTTCTCCGACTGTGAAGATAGAAGGTCTACGCTGTTAGTGGATTGTGAGCGATTTCGCCGTAGAATACTCCAGGCTGAAACATTCTTAGCAAGTTGTCTGCTACGCAAGATGCATCATATGAGTACATGCAATAAATTAGATCACAGTGACTGTTATGATTGCGTAAAAACAGTGTCGAGCAAGAATTGTTAATGTTTTCAGTTACGGAGCTCCGATCCTCACAGAGTCAGAGCTAGACCCTAACTAATGCATGTCCCGTAGTTATTGTGCGATGTGAAAACTTGGTGGGGAAACTGGTGTGGTGGGGGGTAAAGGCGAGTGTCTATCCTACATGCTTGTATCACTTCAGTATACCTGCGGCTCTTGCATAGTTCACATGGATTCGCAAATACAAGGCACTACTGTTTCTTCCACATGTTCTTCTTTTAATATTGAGCAAGCTGACAATACAAATGATGAAATACAAGTACATGAAGTTTCTAGCACAATATCTACTGATGCAGAAGCAATAATGGCATCCCTAATAGGGTTTGACTAATGATGGTGGATGTAGTAGCAACCATCTGCCGCGCACTTGCCACCTGCCGCCTACCATCTGTCGCCTGCCATCTGCCGTCCGCCATCTGCTCCGCCCCACCACACTTTTACCCCCACCATTTTGTTTGATACCAAAACGCTAGCTAGCGAGTAGTCAGTACACCTCCGGCTCTCGACCGGTGAACATCGAGCTCTCTGTTGAAATGTCCATCAAAATTAGGTGTATTCATTATGACTCTATTCATCTGGCGACTTTCCAAGACCTCGAGGTTTTTAATGAAGAGTTAAGACTTCTCATTGCGTCCAGTTACGATTTATCTTTGGAACTTTACGCATCAAAAAACAACATGGACTCTGCGCAGGAATCGAAGTATATACCGTCTTTCTTCAGAAAGCGAAGTGATATGTGCGACTAAATGATGAACACAGGATTACATTATTAAGAAAGTTAAAATCCGATCGAGACATTGTAATGCCATTCAGAAGCTGGGAGTTTCATGAATACCCCGTTTTACCTACAACACAACGGCATACATGGACTGTAAAAACTTCTACTCATTTGGAAAAAGCGAGATATGGCCGCAACTCGTCCGGATCAACAACATCGATGACAACCAACAACGGGGAACTATTGTAAACATGAATTATTGTAAACATAACTTATTGTAAATAAAAAGAAAAGTAAAAAGAAATAAAGTAATAAATGAAATAGTACTACCTCGCACTCGTATCATTCGATTGCTTCATTCGATTGTTTTCATTCGATATTTTTATCGAATTAAAACTATCGAATCACAATCGGATTTTACGAGTGCGAGGTAGTACTTTTTTAAAATTACCTCCCAGTGACCTTGAACTTTAAACTTTCCCTCATTACGTCACAAAACCGCCTACGTCACTGGCTCAGCCTCAGATGACGTCTTTCATGACTCAGCACTTCCGGTCACGTGACCGGAAGCTGTCAATCACTTGGCCCAGAAGCCCCAAATGCCCACTACTCTCTCCCTTTTCCACGATAAGTTGCAACCAAGTTCACGCATTTTCACTTCAATCAAACCGAATTAGCAAATCAAAGATGGCGGATTAATCCGAAAGCAACAGAAACGATTTGCCAAGATTGCAAAAGGCGGCTCCAAGCTTCCTTCCACGATTAATATTCCAAGTCACTTTACTTTTAAAATAAACCTCCTTAGTCACAGGTAATACTTAAAATCATCTCTACCTTTATTATTTATCAATATCTGTTATCACTAGAGCTTAAAGGAAACTCTGATAGCCCAACAATTTCGATTTACTACGCCTCCCCAAACAATAACGGCACTTGGCATGCATACAAACAAGGAATTAAGATGGCGGTGGTATGAATGAGGGCGTTGTCAGAATGACTAACAGAGAATGCGCGTTGAATGATGGAAGTGGAAGGGGAAATGACGCTATGACAACGTGGTTAATGGCCGCCTCAAATCTTCGTCATAATTATCATAGTTACTTTGAAATTCTCTAATAATTCGAAAAATGCATATTTCTTTACGGGAGTTGCGCTAAAATGAGTTTAATTTATTGCTTTACAAGATTAACGGTTACCTACTGCTAAAACGACATATATAAAATTAAACAAGATTGCACAAATTAATTAAAATAAATTTAATTACCAAAATCCATTCTCCGTCCGTGGGATTCTTCAGAGTGTATTCTTGCAACACAACCCACAAACCTGACACAAATTGTCACACAGGGGCCGATTTCGGGATTTCAAATAATAATAATGCCGGTTGGGAAACAAAATTACTATTTATTAGACCGCACAACTTTACAACAACTGATTTAAAACAATTTGAACGTCGTTAACAATAGGTATATCCGTGGTTGAAATACAATAATTAAGGTTACATTAAATTTAGAAAGAAAACACCAATTAATAATTTAGCAGGGAGAGGCAGCGCGACGCTTGTTAATTACATAGTGACTTCTTAGGGACTGGGGCAGATCTCACGTCTTCTTCCCCAATGCTGAAGCCCCTTCAACCAATCACAGCCGTTCTCAACACGTGACGTCACGGGAACACTTCATTGACAAGTGCTGCAGCCAAACGATCACTCACGCCGTTACTCAAACTAAGAGGTACTGAAAACGTGCTTTGAGGTTGGCGCTGAGAGAGGAAATGCTGACACTTGCATTCCTGCTGACATCAACGCCCGGCCGGGCCCGTGGGAGCGTCTAAGTTGAGATTAGCTTGGAGCAAATATCCTAGCGTCTGGTAGTTTATTTTATATTTTGTACCAGCCAACTCTTCAAAATGAAATAATGAAATTAATGTTAAGAGCACCGTTCCTCTTTCTAATTATAGATTTTAGTGACGGTAGAAATTTAATTATTAGGAACGGTAAACTTTAATTATTTAATTACGGTGTCGTATTAATGGCTTTTAACAGTCTAGGGATTTTGGGCCGTCACATAGAGCTCGTACAAAAAATTAGTTATATTAAATACTTTAAAAATATAGACATAGAGCATACATTAAAGTACTAGAAAAGATACATTATAAAATAACGTTATGTTTATCTTTATATAGAAATTATGTCCTGTTTCTGATATAAATTATTTGAGAAACATAAGTAAAATTGAATTGTATTATCTATAAAAACTAACTAACATCTGACTTTAAAATCTGAGATAAAACAGATGATGGGAAATGAAAAACGAGTTCGCACGCAGCACGCTGACGTGAGGAAAGTGAATTTTCACATAAAAAACTATAAAAACTCAAAATCAGTTAAAAACATACAATTATTTCAATTTTGATTAAAATCTGAAAATATTGATTTTTTGGCTGTTCTGATGCTCCTGGTTATATTTACCTGCAATGCTGGGAATACAATTTTGCGCATTATAAGGTTAGGAGAAGATCCAGGCAGGCTTGAAAGTAGGCGTGAGGTTGATGGGGATAATGAAAGTACTTTAACAAAGGAATAACAGGCTTTTCTAGTGTAAAACCCCCATAAGACAACGTACTGTGTTTAGCCGATACACATTTTCTTTAATAACTCGGTAAATATTTATGCTAGAATGACGAGAGAGGGCTTTAAACTTTTGCCTCTCCAATTCCCATCTTTTTACATGCATTAATACAGAAACAAATTATAGAAAGTTAATTATAGCATCCGGGGCTTTTATAATTTTTTGGGCCCAAAAACTCTAAATTTTAAATATTAATCCCCAAAAAAGGAGTTTAGAGTTTTCCGATTGTTTTGCCCAACGAAATTGTCAAACCGATTACAGAAAGGAACATCCCTACCAAATTTGAAGTAAATCGGACAAAAAATGTGACCGCTAGAGTGCAAACACACACACACACACACACACACACACACACATATATATATATATATATATATATATATATATATATATATATATATATATATATAATTTTTAACGGCCCCCCAAAACGTGTTCATGGGGTCACGTTAGGAACTTCTATGGTGGTCCCGGGCTTAAGTTTCATCGTGCGGGTCATGCTAATAGTTCACTTTCCAAAGGAAATTCACTAAAAATATTAATGCATCTAGCATAAACTGATTAATATGTATGACTTATATGATAGTATCTGAAATAATCTGATTATGTAAACTGACATAAACTGGTTACGGCAAATGACATAAACCGATTTTGACGTCTGACATTAACCGATATATCAAATCATTGTTTGCATTACACCAAATTGCATTTACATTTATTTATTGCTGGTTTCTTATCTATTTTTGTTATTACGATTACGTACGTTGTTACAAATACATTAGTACAAGTGTAATGTTATGCATATTGTCTCATTTGGCTGTATAGTATATTCCTCTTGTATAGTAAACAATATTGCTGATATTATATGTTACTTAAATTTATTTTATTGTTTATTGTTATCTATTGATTGATTATAGTATAAGTATTACTCATATTTCCATAACCATATTACTCTGTTGTTTTATTTATTCTTTCATATCTTAGCCCTAGCAATTCATCATCATGTTATATTGTTGGAAAGTGGGATCGCTGTTGGGAAAAAATCATATTTGGTTTTGAATCATCAATTAAGAAACAAAACTCTTGTGTATTTATAGGATTTTAAGATATTTTATTATATTTTTTATTTTTATTATATTTTTCATCCCCTAAATTGCCATAAGGTAATTAATTTGCCATCAATATGTAAGATAACAAATACAATTACACTTGAGATTACAAATTAATATGAATTAAAATCAAATGTAAGTTTTCTGCATTAATCTTTATTCTTTCTTAGACCTACATTTCCTTTCGACTTCAGGTTATAATACATTGGTTTGGATTAAATTCTCCCCCATGGTGAGCTTTAGGACCTTCTTAATTTAAAAACGATGTCATACATGTATAACATAAGCTTACACTAACGATGAACGATAACTGCTTATAACGTTATTTTTATAACAAATGTTTAAATGTACGTTACTTTATTGTTTGGTTGAGGATTAAATTGTGTTAGACTGATACGTAAATCTTTCTCTTACACATTTATTTGACTATATTTGTTGAATGATTTTGTTTCCATCTGTATTGAAATGCAGAAAAACCCAGGACCTAGTGGGCTACAACACAACACCTACTAATAACATTGGTTCTATAAAACAGTGTTTTAAAATACAACATTCGCATTGTGAATGTCTCCAGCCTGCTCTGTTTTGTTGTGTGTTACATATTTCTATGACAAAGCTTCACATCATGTGTCAGAGTTATCAACAATGGATGATAGATGACATAGTGGCAACATAACAACGCTGGGGAACCCTGTTTATACGATATGTGGAAAGCTGTATTCTTTTCAGTCATTCTGTAATATAAGTAAAAAAAACACTCTTATAGTGAAAAGTGTTAAAAATTGTTGTTGGTTCACAATAATATGTTCATACTTGGAATGAATAAATAAATTCGTTACTGCATAACAAATACATAAATAAAATAATATTATATTTATCTGAAGGTACAACAAATAAATAAATAATTAAATGTTATAATAATATAACAAAGAAACCTGTTTTCTTCTTGAATTTCATAACTCCCGCACGATTTTATAAACATATCTGCAAATTCAACCCAATCAGTCATTTGGCCCCATTACTCTGGGGCAGCGAAAAAATAAAATAAAAATGAATTTGTCACTGAATGAACAGTAAAGACTCCTGGCCGGGGATTTGAAAAGATTCGAAGATTGAAACCAACGATTTTATAGTATGAGGAATACTCATAGTTTCTTAATCGATTTAGTGGCAGTTTAAATCTTTATATTTCTATTTCCCAATAATTTTGTTCACTTCCAACATTTGTTTATAAATTAGGCATAAACTAATAGTTTCTATTTGTATGTATGCATTTATTATGTTTGTATTGTTAGTTAGTATTTAGTATTTCACTCGTTCGGCTTATAAGCTACTATTTTTGTTATTCTTTACTTTGTATTAGCTTCAGCCGTTGATAAATAAATGAATAAATAAATACCGGATTAAAAATTGGATATATTTAAATGCTAACACCAAATTCTGTTTTAGTGAATTTCCCCTACAGGGAAGAAGCTATTACCGTAGGTCTCATGGTAAGACTTAAGCCCGAGACCATGATAACTTTTTGTTTTGAGGTCCGCAGATGCCAAAAACACTATTCGTTTAAATTTATATATGTATATATATACATATAAATATACATATATATACATATATATATATACATATATACATTTAAAAGAATAGTGTTTTCGGCATATGGGGACCTCAAAACAAAAAGTTATCACGGTCTCGGGCTTAAGTACATATATATATATATATATATAGATATGTGTGTGTCCGTTAACACGATAACATGAGTAAAAAATGTTCGATTTCAATTAGATTTGGCTCAAATGTGTAAAGTGACATTCAAGTTCGAAAACCAGAAAAATCAGATCATGGGAAGGGGAATTTATGGGGGTTTTAAATTTTCCAAAAATCAGTTTTTTGCACTTTTAACCTTAAAATTTTTAAAACACTCAATTTTGGTTTTGAGCATTGTATAGAGCTTAAAAAACAAATAATTTAGTATTTTAAATTATTAACCTAGGTTAAGCGGTTGCGGAGAAAATCCAAACAACCTGCTCATATTTTTCCCATGTTAATCGTATGGGAAAAAGGTGTTTGGCTTTTCCACAGTTCATTTTAATGTAAAATTCACATTTGCTTTTACCAATCAATTCAGCTCTACAAAAAAAACATTTTGGTGTTTAAATTGTGATTCTACGTCTAACCGTTGCAGAGATATTCAAAGTGCTAAACACAGTACGTTGTCCAATGTTATCCTTATGGAGGATAAATAAAATTTGATATCTCGATTATTTATGAATGTAGATTGATGAAACTTGGTATGTGGCTCCACGTAGTACTGGTATATTGATATTTGCACAACAAAATTGATTTTTTGTTGATTATCCCAGTAACAGCAATTTTGCATACTCAGCCCTAACCATTCCGCAGCAAAAAACCTTCATACTCAGACCCCATGTTATTCTTATGGAGAATAAGTAAAGTTTTATATCTCCCTTAATAATGGACATAAATTAATAAGACTTGGCATATAGCTGGTTGAGACACATTGATAATTCCATATAATCAAATTGTTTGTGTCCCTTGTTGCAGCAAAACTGCGTACTCAGCCCTAATGTTATTCTTGTGGAGAATAAAAAAATGCTATATATCACTTATTTATTTATGTAGTTTTATGAAACTTGGTAAGTGGCTTTATGTGGTAGTGAGAAACATATGCATGCATTGGAAATTCGCTGAGTACGCAGGTTTTCTGTGACGGGGGTATTTCTATTTATTGTTATGATATTTAAAGCTTAAATGTTTATAACAATAGTATCATTATATAAATTCTATAAAACCGAATAACCACAACAACAAAATGAACATATTAAAATTGGAATGCAATACTATACAAAGACGGATTTTTGCAGTTTCTCCACAAAAAAACGACAAATAATATTTTTAGCAAGTAGCTAAAACAATCCAAAAGTCACTCGTCCCCACGAGTATCATGTTATTCAGGCAGCTTCAATATATTTAACAGAACCCGTTACATCCTTTTTATTCTCCATTGGAACAAACGTTCCTTTATATATTTTGTCTATAAAACATCCTTCAGTAATGATGGTCAAAACACCTGTTTTGATAAACTATAAACCTTCTACGTGTTTAAACGTTTGTGTTTCTTGGTCCACATCGGGCCTTAACTTGCTTACAATTTTTAAACATAAACTTTGAAAAGTTTGTTGTAGGTAATTTATTGACTTCAATTCGATATAAAATATGTCCGGCTAAAACCAAAGGATTATCCAATAAAAATAAAAAACATAAAATATTCACATATTAACATGAAATTACCCCATAAGAGGTTCTCCCACCGCCTGCTTACCGCCCACGGCCGGGGACTTTTAGTAGATGTACAGAAGTTGATAATGAACTATCCCACTAATTATAAAACTCCGGGATTTTTTCTTTTGATTTTTCTAATTTGACTGTGATATTTTAGTCTCCATTTAAAAAGACTTTTGTTTATATTTGTTGTCTATAAAACATCCTTCAGTTATGGAGAGCAAAACCTGTTTTGCTATGCTAAAAACGTACTACGTGTTTAAACAATTTTGTTTTTTGGTCCACATCGGACCTTAACTTGCTTCCAATTTTCCAACTTAAATTTGTATCAAATTGCACAGAAATATATTGCTGACAAAGTCAAATACAAATCAAAATATAGGAATAAGGAACTATTTCCGTATTTAGTTTGATCCAGAACATATTTCTGCATGTAAAATTTTAGTTCCCGTTGCTTTGACACAAAATTATTTTGGTCAGAACATCACAAAAACTGATTTTCCTTTTACAAATCCATGAGGTCATATTCATGTGTATTTAAATTACAGAACTACCAAACTTAACATTTATAATTTAAAACTCTATGGCAGGTATCACTGGAATATTCACATAGTCAATATCACTTAATTTAATAGTTTTGTTGATTTATATACTATTCATACACACTGAATTGTTGAGCATAAAATCCGCCAAAATATCACAGCCTCAATGAGTGCGTCTGTTCCCGTCTCCGAATTTGAACCACTAAAAGCAATCGCATGTCCCCACAAATCTCCCGACGATCGCTTTGCCAACTTTACAGAAACAAATGCCGAACAGTTTATCCTATGAGATATTCAAAGCCTGGAGAAATATTTAAAAACAATCCAACTGATAAAAATATAAACCTATATACAGGGTGTTCAGAAACTACCGAATCAAACTTCACCAGGCTATTATATAGCTAAAAACATGCAAGATTCATCGTATAATGTATAGTCCTATCTCGCTTGGTTTTCTGTCAATCTGTCTGTATGTGTTTTTTACATGAAATGTATTATCTCTGTAAGGGTTTGAGATATCAAATTGAAACTTTGCAAATTTGTTTATCTTAGTGAGGCACATTTTTTTAAATCTTCAAAAATATCACTTACGGTTTCAAAATGGCGGCAATTTTAAATTTTGAAAGCTTAATATCTTAAAAACGAGAAATGTTATCAGAAAATATTAAGAGACAAAATATTTAGTCCTTCTTAGCGAAAACATTTTGGTACCTGACTAAATGTTCTCCAATAACTATTAACGGAACTGTTTAGAAATTTCCAATTTTTCAATCAATGTAACCAGAATCGCTACCTCAAGCAACTACGGAGTTGATAAAGTTTTGTAAATCATGTTTTAAATTAGAAGTAGAGCAATGAATGAAGCGATAAATAATTGAAATTAGAATATTTACTTTTTAAATGTAATTAATTCATTTACAAACAAGTTTGTTACTGCAAATTAAAACAGAAAAGTGAAGTGGACATTTACAAAAACCTGAAGAACGAACTTATTTTCAAATACCAATAATACCATTTACTTATTAAAAAAATAGTGTCCTAATAATTAAGTCTTTTTTAGTATAAATAATAACATAACATAAACTCACAAGAACATAATAACATAAACATATTTAGTAACTCACAATAAGTAACATCTATCTACAATTTTAATTATTTTTTCTTAGCAGATGCTTAAGGTGGCCTCCTAGAAAACGATTGCAAAGTGTGAAGCGACGAATAGATGATTGTCGGACCTCTTCAAAGGCGTTTTGTTCTCTAATGATTTGAGCAGCTTCCACAATTCGAACCACAAGGTCATTGGCATCTTGAACAGGTGTTGAATAAACCAACTGTTTCATGTGCCCCCACACATAAAAATCTAACGGGGTTAGATCCTGAGACCTTGGTGGCCAAGGGACTGGGCCACCTCGTCCGATCGACTGGTCACTATACACATCATTTAGGTAGTCCCGGACTTCATTGGCAAAGTGAGGAGGTGCACCATCGTGCTGGAACCAAATGTTTAGCCTAACTTCCAGAGGGAGATTATCAAGAAATCCAGGAAGAACATCTCGAAGGAAAGTTAAATAAGTTTGCCTATTAAGCCTATTTGGCAAAATGTATGGTCCAATCAATGTGTCATTGACAATACCAGCCCATATGTTTAGAGAAAATCGCACTTGAAAATTTTGTTGTCTTATTTCGTGAGGGTTTTCTTGGGCCCAGAAGTGGTTGTTTTTTTATTTACAATTCCCTCACGAGTAAATGTTGTTTCATCAGTAAAAAGAACTCTTTTTAAGAAGTCCGCGGCGTGTCACCCTCTTTGTGTAGAACCATCGTGCACATTGTACCCTTTGATCATAGTCTCTAGGATGTAATTCCTGCACTCTTTGAACCTTAAAAGGGTACAACAATTGTTCATAAAGTACATTCCATACCGTACTATGGTTTGTGCGCATGGAATGTGATATGGCCCTTGTGCTTGTTGAAGGATTTCCTTCTACGTTCTGCAAAACAGCTTCTTCGAAACGAGTTGTACAGACTGATCTTGTCCGACCTGTTCCCACCATGTCCTTTACAACCTTACCTGTTTCTTTGAGGTGATTGTGATGTGAAATAAACACTTTGTAGCTCGGGTGTTGTCTGTCAGGAAAACGTTGTGCGTAGAGTCTTTCAGATAGCCTGGCGTTACAATCAGCCAATCCATAAACAAAATGCATATCTGCATACTCAGATAATAAATATTGTGCCATTTTTGCACAGATTATTGATAAAAATAAATAAAATAAACTAAACACACACTTACAATAGCACTGTAAAAGATTTTACATTGTAAAGAGAAAACGAATTAAATAGGTAAACAAACTACTGGAACAACAATAATGAATATTTAATTTACTAATAATCAAAATAAAGTCAGCTGATTAACACTCAGCTGATCAACAATCAGCTGATCACACTATCATAGTCACTGGATAGGGTAAAATAATCACAGTGATTTAAAAATGGAGTTCGGAAGTTTATGTTTTTGTTAGTACGTTAAATAAATCAAAATGACTAAACATAGTAATTAAAATTACACAATTAATTCATTGTTTATTAGGTAAAATTTCAATAAAAAAGGACAGCAACAATTATTGTTAAATAATTTTACGTCTTTAGGTAAATCATTAAATTTGCACAGATCCTAAACTAAGAAATTTCTAAACAGTTCCGTTAATAGTTATTGGAGATCATTCAGTCAGGTACCAAAATGCTTTCGTTAAGAAGGACTAAATATTTTGTCTCTTAATATTTTCTGATGGCATTTCTTGTTTTTATGATATTAAGCTTTCAAAATTTAAAATTGCCACCATTTTGAAACCATAAGTGATTTTTTTTTGAAGATTTAAAAAAATTTGCCTCACTAAGATAAACAAATTTGCAAAGTTTCAATTTGATATCTCAAACCCTTACAGAGATAATACATTTCATATAAAAAACACATACAGACAGATTGACAGAAAACCAAGCGAGATAGGACTATACATTATATGATGAATCTTGGATGTTTTTAGCTATATAATAGCCTGGTGAAGTTTGATTCGGTAGTTTCTGAACACCCTGTATAAATAATTATTGTCTTATTTAGTTTTTACTTCGTATTATACACTATAATTGTTAAATACACCGTCATCCAGGGGTGGACTGACGGTATGAAAAGGGCGGTGGAAATAGTTCTTGAGGGTGCCAGATGATTAGAAGACTATTTCGTAGTGTCGGGGGGGAGGGGGGTGATACCCTGCAGTTCAAGGGGACAGTATGGTACAAGCTACCGCAACTTTGTTCATGGTGATTCTCACTTCACTGGTATCTTTGAACTTGAATTTTAACCCTAATTTCACTGAGAGATCAAACAATAAATGTATATACATATGTCTTATACATGATTAGAACGAGACTGTCAGATCACATGGTCCATAGAGCATAAAAAACCTAAAATGGAAAGGAAATCTCTGACCGATTATGTCTGTGTCTGGATATACAGATCACATAATAACTTACTACTGATCTGAATTTATATAAAACTCGCAACACACAGTCTGACTTTTAAATATGAATAAGGAATCTTCTTAATTTCCCAACTAGCTAACTAATTTCCCTTGGTTGATATCTTAATTTCCCTTTAGGTTAGGACAATAAAGTTTACAGTACAGTGTTCTCTACTGGTTTTTGAAATTTAGATTATCCAGGCCTACTTACCTTTTAGAAACTAATCTTTTTAAATAATAAACTTGAAGAGTCTATATAATTACGCTACCCAATGCCACCATGTTCAATCACCATATTTATAATTTCATAACTCCGTTGCCTAACAAACTGCTGCAGACGATAGTCAGCAGAAAGAGAACGTTTAGCGCTTGACCACAGAGCTATGTTATGCGCTCAGTGCCCTTGATGGATAGGCCGATGCCTGTTATGTTAAGCGCTTGACCACAGAGCTATGTTATGCGCTCAGTGCCCTTGATGGATAGGCCGATGCCTGTTATGTTTAGCGCTTGACCACAGAGCTATGTTATGCGCTCAGTGCCCTTGATGGATAGGCCGATGCCCGTTATGGTTAGCGCTTGACCACAGAGCTATGTTATGCGCTCAGTGCCCTTGATGGATAGGCCGATGTCCGTTATGGTTAGCGCTTGACCACAGAGCTATGTTATGCGCTCAGTGCCCTTGATGGATAGGCCGATGCCCGTTATGTTGAGCGTTTGACCACAGAGCTATGTTATGCGCTCAGTGCCCTTGATGGATAGGCCGATGCCCGTTATGTTTAGCGCTTGACTACAGAGCTATGTTATGCGCTCAGTGCCCTTGATGGATAGGCCGATGCCCGTTATGTTAAGCGTTTGACCACAGAGCTATGTTATGCGCTCAGTGCCCTTGATGGATAGGCCGATGCCCGTTATGTTTAGCGCTTGACTACAGAGCTATGTTATGCGCTCAGTGCCCTTGATGGATAGGCCAACGCCCGTTATGTTAAGCGTTTGACCACAGAGCTATGTTATGCGCTCAGTGCCCTTGATGGATAGGCCGATGCCCGTTATGTTTAGCGCTTGACTACAGAGCTATGTTATGCGCTCAGTGCCCTTGATGGATAGGCCGATGCCCGTTATGGTTTACTACTAACCTCAAACACAAAGGTTTTACATTATTTAATATGAAACATGATTTAATTCAATGATACAGTTATTCTAGTTAAAATAATATATCAAATAAACAGGGAGGGTGCACAGGGATCTTTCCCGGTGTCCCGGTGGCTTAGTCCACCCCAGCCGTCATCGTTTATAATGAATTCACTGTTGGAATTTTTTAAAGTCAAATCTGAATTATGGAATAAATAAGTAAGTTGCATCCTCTACAGAGAAAAAAACTAACTAAATTATTTTGGAAATATTTCAATTAGCTCAGTGGTTGAATAAACATAATTGCGCAATAACCGATGTAGAATGCTCGATACAAAGGTTTTATCTATGTTGAATTCAGTGAGGTTTTTAATCACTGGTTGAAATATAGTTCCCTAGATTTTAGCTACAAGTATAGGAGTTTGTGTTAAAAGCAAAGACTACAATTTAGGATGCACTAAATTATACATCTCTATAAAAAAGGTACTAAAGCATACTGAAGAATAAGACGGTTTAAATAGTTTCTTTAGTTTTTTTGTGTTTTTTTAAACGATTAGTAAATGTTATTGAAAATATCTGTTTCGGGAAAACTGTAAATAGTGTTGTATAATTGATTGTTTTCGAACCAAACTACCTGTTAGTTTTCCTCATTGTTCACTTTTGTAAGTTTTGTTTTTATATAAACCTTTTTAGATTCACACTTGATAATGAGGCACTAACGTTGATCAGAAGGGGTTAGATTGTAAGCCAAATAATAAAAGATATTTTTATGACTTTTCTACAGGTAAATATTGTTTATTTTGGCAGCTAGACTTACATATTACTCTCTTGAATTCTCTTAAACGTGACATGCTTTGATTATTATGTCTCTGAACATTTCTATTTTACAGTAAACCAGATAGGGCGACAAGCTACAAATAGCCTTCGTGTTTGAAGGTTTGTTTTTCTTGTTTCTACAACACTGCAGTCTAACTTTGTAACTCAATTTGTTGCCATTTGTTGTCTTTAGTCTTGACACTTTTAGTTGTTTGGTGAATCAGTTACGCAACATCAGAACTCATTTAATAAAATACAACTGAAAAAAAAATCTATACAGTTGTTTCAATACAATAATTGCAATTGCCATAGTACTTGGTGTTAGGATCTATTTTTTTACAAAGGCGATACAAAGGAAAATTCTCTAAATGTATGTATATTTTCTAGGAATAAACATATTTATCATCTCACTTATTACTTATTTTATAGTTTTCCTTCCAGCTTTGAGATTTAACATATTCAAACATATAAGGCTACGATTTTATTTTATTAAAAATACATTTCCTTAAGTACGTTTGTCGTAATATTCCAACCCATAATATAACAATTTGTAAAAAAAATATTTAAGTTTTTTTTAAACTAAACTGGTATACAGCTGACTCTTGGCTCGTTCTGTCCCTCATTGTACTTGACTTTATAATTCTTAATTTTTGACCAATTACATTAAATATTGACTGTATTTTAACTATTTATAATAACATCTCATTAACTGATTATGATCTTAAATTGATCCGTTTTTCGTCTGAATAAATAAATTCATACTTTTTGATCGGTTATTGTCAGGTAAGAGATATTCAGTTTCCATTGCTAACTGAATAGCAAGCACAGTTTTTACTCGTATCACTCATCAACACTTGTAAACCCTAATATTTATTATTGGGTGGTGTTTATACAAAATTTAAACTTTTTTAATTGGTAAGATGTAATTTGTAACCTCTTTCGAAAATATATGGAAATGTTGCAAGTAGACTATATTCAAAAGTTGTTGATTTACATAGAAATAAAATGTCATTGCCAGTGATCAACTTAACGACAGTTAATAACCATTGCAAAGGCTATGTATACGACCAGTATGTTTTAGACTGGACATTAAAAATTAGACTGTATTCTGAAGTTGTCTTTTTATAAAGAAATGAAATATCAATATGAATGACCAACTTTATAACAGCTAATAACCATTTTAGGACTAATTAGAATTGTTTATATTTAAAACATTGTACTGCCGCGCCGGCACTGCTGTTCTTTTTTATTACTGCATTGTTTCCGACGCCATCTGGTTGTAACTGCTTAGCTGTAGAAGCAATACCAGTTGTAGTTGCTACACCTCAAATGTCGTCTAATGCTCAAGATATTAAACTACAAGGCAATTCAAGAGATTATTTAAAGCACAGCTCTGTTTATTGTATCTTGCAATGCTTCCAGGTTTTTTCAAAACACGTTTTGCATTTATTGATTACGGTACGTTTTAGTCGATGTGGAATAAACTTGATGTAAACTTATTTCGTTACACAATGAAAGTGTTAATTATTGATATATTTTAATATAACAGATACTTTTATAATTACAATATAATATTATTTTAGCCTAGTTAAACGAGTATTATACTTTAGATAGATTTATGCAGTGTGATTATTTCATCTATTAGGATTATTTATATTTTACCCTTTAATTGTCGGTGTAATAATCCAATGCTCTGAATCTGGTAAAGACTTAAATCTACTTCCAATCTCCTAATGAGCATGAAAATCAAAGTAGAGTGTATCTAGATTATTTATTTGTATTTATTCTTTATTATAACTGTTGATTATTGTATATTGCGTGTTATTTGTTGTGTTTTTGTTTTTCTTTCTCCTATATATAAAATGTTATATCGTATTACATCCTTTTAATTGTTGTTTAATCAAAAGATTAACCGTTGGTAATTAATTTATGGTGAAAATTACAAAGTACACTAAAACACTGGTACCTAAACATAGTTTTAATTACGTACGGTGATGTTCTTGATAAAATTATGTTCTCAGTGTTTTTAATCGGGTTGTTAACCGTGAAGTCAACAAATGAGTTATAAATAATATTAAAATAATATTTTGAGAATTTTTACAAAATGTTTTCAATTACTTTTTATTACAGTTACAATTTTAATTTGTATTTACTTTTTATTTACAATTACTTTTTAATAAATCCACAACATTCAACGGTTAGGGTACTTCGAATTAGAGATTAACTGAACCTTAACCTAAAAATCGAGCGAATTAATTAATAAATTACCGAGTCTTACCATATGATCTCTTTTGACGTTTTAAATCTAGGTCAACCATATACAATATAAAAAAATATTATTCAACCATATTTTTGTTTTTGTAATGGATGGTTAAAGGAACAAATTAAATGTACTAATTATAATTGTTTTGGTCATGGTTATAGTTTGTCAACTATTTATACAGCTTTCCACTAACTTCACTTTGCTATTCCATATATAATTGTAGTTGACGTAAGTATGACATTTACAAAATCTCTATTAAACGCTAATATAAATATACATAAATAAACACGTTTATAATGGACTATTAAATCATTTGATAAAACAGCTGTAATATATTTTCCAATGTAAATATTATGACCACTTTGGGGCCGGCTGGCTAGCTTCTCTTATATTAAATTATTTATGGCGGAAAAATTTCATAATAACTTAAGTGTTAAACGAAGTGTAAAAATCTCAATCAGTTAAAAAAATTAGAAAGATTTTAATTGAAATCAAAATCCTGGCTCATAAAATAATCAAAAATACAATATGACGACATCAAAAAAAAATCACTAGAATTTATAGGGTTATTTTAAAGCAATCGAACAAGACGTTATTGATAAAAATTAAACATTTTAAAATTAAACCTACATGAACAAATATCAATATTTTTTTGGAAAAAATACATTTGTTTCACAGCTGCATCGTGTACCCTTTTGTACAAACACAGGTTAAAGCCGCGAAATAAAAGAAGGCGTAAAACCTCACGAAGCGTAAAACGAGTCCGCATAAATGTTTTCGACGCAGAAAATTCATAAGCTCTTTTTTTTGGTGTTAATATAAAAAAAGCATTACCACGCTTATACTTACCTCAAACCAAATGTCTAAGTTAAGTTGAACATTTATTGAAATTGCCAGATATGAGATTTTCTTAAAGATAATTAAATTTTATAATCCTGTGCTATATTTTAATACTGTAGTTTAGTACATTCAATTGACAAATGGTAAACTATTTAATTTTATTAAATATTTAACTAAATGTTACTGAACATTTTCAACTTGTATTTTTATGTATAATCTTGTCCTGCATTGCAAGCTACGCATTTTTGTGACAACCTGTAGAATAAAATTGAATCATCAAGTTAATTTTTACCATATGTTACCTCTGATCATCATATATTTATAATACCACAGATGAACAAACATTATGTTTGTTAATCTGTGGTAATATTTTATTGAGCTGCATCTAATTTTGTTTAGTCTCTTTGTCGTTTGATGTACATCAATGAAGACGTTTCGAATCTAATTTACTCACTTACTGAGTTACAAATTCATTTATAACTTAAACATATAACATACGTTAAATGAAAAAATGTTTACCAGCAACATATTTTGTAAAAATGTATTATAATTCCTTTTCAAAAACAATTATTTGGATTATTACATTGATACCTACTAGATACCGCTCTACGGTCAAAATTCGCCCGAATATTTTTTGGATACAAAGTTGATGAATACATGATAAAAAGTTTTATATCTAGTGAGTACTGCTGCGCTCATCTCCCTGCCCCTCTCTCTTCCCTCTCACTCTCTCTCTCTCTCTCTCACCCTTCCCCTCCCATCCACACCACTAGGAAATTAGTTTAACGTGGAGTTGCAATGGATAGCAGAAGGGCGTTACTATTCCAGTAATCAGTAGACTTTTTATTTTCGCTTGAAACCTCTCCACGTTATTACCTCCCCCCCTTCCTCATCATCACCATCACAAACAGGATTATTTGTTCAATGTGGAGTTAAAACGGGGAAGGAGTTAAGAGAAGAGAGTTACCATTCTAGTAGTCAGTAATATTTTTGTATGAATAATCTTTTCTTACTTTTGTACGACATATTTATTTTAATAACTCGGCTGTTTATTAAATAAAAAGCATAACAAAAATCAGAACGCATGTTCCCATAAGGATAACATGTAAATTTTGAAAGCCAAAAAGGCATAGCCCTACACTCCAATTACCAAATTATTTACATTCGACACATCCAATAATAATAATAAATAAGTGTACCAAGTTTCATAATTCTACGATGATGCATGTCCGAGAAATCGGTACCACAAACATTTCCTTTGCCGATTAAAATATAGATTATCTACGTATTACAAATTTATACCGCATTATAATATAACATATAGATATAACCTCTCATCGTCAAGATTCATTATCATTAATTGATCGTTATCTGACATCAATCTGTGTTCACGTCAATCACTGTGTATAAGCTGTGTTATGCCACAGATTATATACAACACACAATCTTTTTTAAGCATTTAATTATATTATCTGTTTCAAATTCAATAATTTTAAGTACTCGTTTATTAAATTTCGCCATTGTACAGCTATATACAGATATTGTATAGCTATTATAAAGTTATCAAACCGCCAATTTACGCTCTGTAAATCTACTCTGACGAAGTTTAGATTGAAACTGGATCGAAATCAAACAACACAGACTGATACACCTTGACTTTGAAGTATAACGGGATAACCAACTAATACTTAACTAATATTTTCGTTCCGGATTCTTTTGATCAATTTTTACTTTCTCCCCCTATACATAGTATATGGAGAAAGTATTGTTTTCGTAAAAATTTTCGAATTTGAGTTGTTAGTGGAAATATTCGTTTTGGTGCTCCCTGAACCCAAAAAAGTTTTTTTTACGTGATGTCTGTCTGTGTGTGTGTGTGTGTGTGTGTGTGTGTGTGTGTGTGTGTGTGTGTGTGTGTGTGTGTGTGTGTGTCTGTGTGGATGTTTACAGAGCTAGAGCCCTACCCTATGGGCCGATTTATATGAAATTAGGTATGTAGGTACTAATCCACGATATCTCCAGGCATTTTTTCATTTTTTTGGATTTTTTATTTTTAAGGGTAATTATCCTCCAAAAACCACGAAAAATCCAAATTTCTCAAGAACGGCTCTAACGATTTTGATTAAACTTTCGTGGTTTGTAGAACTTTAGGTTTGCAACAAAATGACAGCACCCGAATTTCTTGAAAAATTCGGGTTCAGAAATTATAGGACTTAAAATATCCAAAATTCAATTTTTTGGATTAAAAAAAAAATCATAAATGTTAAAAAAGGTTACTATTCACCATTAAAAAGAGCTCAAAAAACTAAATAAATTAGTATTTTAAATTACTATTCTACGATTGCTAGTTACGGAGAAAATTGAAATTTTCATTTAGCAGTAAACACAGTACGTTGTCAATGTTATTCTTATGGGGAATACAAATATAACTATTTCTCTTTTATTTACTGATCAATTTCTTTAAAATTTGATATGCAGGTCAAGTTAGCATTGACCAACAGATGATGTTCGAAATGTGTTGCTATTTAACCCTGGGGGTGGGGCAAGGGGGCATTTCCCCTCTCGAAACCACTGTGTGTAGCAACGGACTCTATAGTGACTCCCAAAAAGGGATTTGGGTGGATATTTATGAAAATAACTATTTTAGACAATTTTCTGTACATTTATGTATACTTCATATTCTATATTTAGTAAATAACAAATATTTTTGTCATTAAAGTTTGGCTAAAAGGGAGAAAGTATGTGTCAGTTTCCTGATACCGTTTATTTACTTTCTCCCCCTATACATGGTATATGGAGAAAGTATTGTTTTCGTAAAAATTTTCGAATTTGAGTTGTTAGTGGAAATATTCGTTTTGGTGCTCCCTGAACCCAAAAAAGTGGTTTTTACGTGATGTCTGTCTGTGTGTGTGTGTGTGTGTGTGTGTGTGTGTGTGTGTGTGTGTGTGTGTGTGTGTGTGTGTGTGTGTGTCTGTGTGGATGTTTACAGAGCTAGAGCCCTACCCTATGGGCCGATTTATATGAAATTAGGTATGTAGGTACTAATCCACGATATCTCCAGGCATTTTTTCATTTTTTTTGATTTTTTATTTTTAAGGGTAATTATCCTCCAAAAACCACGAAAAATCCAAATTTCTCAAGAACGGCTCTAACGATTTTGATTAAACTTTCGTGGTTTGTAGAACTTTAGGTTTGCAACAAAATGACAGCACCCGAATTTCTTGAAAAATTCGGGTTCAGAAATTATAGGACTTAAAATATCCAAAATTCAATTTTTTGGATTAAAAAAAAATCATAAATGTTAAAAAAGATTACTATTCACCATTAAAAAGAGCTCAAAAAACTAAATAAATTAGTATTTTAAATTACTATTCTACGATTGCTAGTTACGGAGAAAATTGAAATTTTCATTTAGCAGTAAACACAGTACGTTGTCCAATGTTATTCTTATGGGGAATACAAATATAACTATTTCTCTTTTATTTACTGATCAATTTCATTAAAATTTGATATGCAGGTCAAGTTAGCATTGACCAACAGATGATGTTCGAAATGTGTTGCTATTTAACCCTGGGGGTGGGGCAAGGGGGCATTTCCCCTCTCGAAACCACTGTGTGTAGCAACGGACTCTATAGTGACTCCCAAAAAGGGATTTGGGTGGATATTTATGAAAATAACTATTTTAGACAATTTTCTGTACATTTATGTATACTTCATATTCTATATTTAGTGAATAACAAATATTTTTGTCATTAAAGTTTGGCTAAAAGGGAGAAAGTATGTGTCAGTTTCCTGATACTGTTTATTTAAAGAATCTTCCACTGCGCCATTAACTATTGTACCTCAGAGAACTGTTTGGATGCAATTAATATGTGCGAAACTAAAACTCATTGTTTTATTGAAGGGAGATGAAACTTGAAGAAAAGTTAGGTGGTTACTGGAAAAATCTAGTTAAATTATTCGTCAACAGGCCATTTACATATAACATTTGAGAGCTAATTAGAAAATAATTCTTTAATTCTTTATACGAATAAGAACAAACATATAGAAATTTTGAAAAATATACTTAACATGATCTTAAATGTTGAATATTTGCTTTTCTGCTGTAATTATAAAACAAATTTCCTTTCTTTTAATGGACTATATGGAGGGTTATTTTACACGACGTATATATAGTAAATATAACTGTATTATTTATTTCGACAGGTGTCTTAATTAATTTTCCTTATTTAACAATTTATCATTAAAAAAATCATCAATATATTTGTTGTACTTATAGTCAATACCATTTAAAAAAATATTTATACAGCAAACTATTAAGTTCACCCTTTGCAAATTTTATCCTACGAACCATGCAGGATCTTTTTCTAAATCGTTGTTATTTATTTGTATTAGTTTCGTAATAGATTACCAGATCAGTATTTCTTTTTCGGTATTTTAGCAACAAGACACATTCGTAGGCGAATACTAACTTTTGTTGTCAAAGAGAATGCTAAATATGCAGTAAATGTATATGTTGATTAATATATTAATACGAAATGACATAAACAAATCCGAACAATATGAATGAAATAATCCTTTAATCCCTAAATCTTAACTGAAACCTGATTGGTAATTAATAACAAATTGCTTAATGTAATCTGTAAACAATCATTAAAATATTCTTTACAGTATTTTCATGTTCCTTACACCTTCCTGTTTCACACAAGCATAAGAAATTAATCTTAGTTTACCTCCCTCAACAGGTCTAACAACAAGATACGTGCTAGGTTATGTTCCCCAGTGTATGTTCCAGGGTAAGTGGACCTTGTTATGTGATAGGCGGGTTACGTGTGCTCTTTTAGCGAATTTCCCCTATAGGGAAGTAGCTATTACCGTAGTCGGCATGGTAAGACCTATGACCGGGACCATGATAACTTTTCGTTTTGAGGTCCCCAGACCCCAAAAACACCATTCGTTCGAAAATGTATGTATATATATATATATATATATATATATATATACATGTGTGTGTGTCCTTAAGCACGATAACTCTCGTAAAAATGATCCGATTTTGATAAAACTTGGTATAAACGTGTAAAGCAACATTTATGACTTTAAGTTCGAAAACCAGTCAGATCGCTCTATCCGAAGGGATATTTTGGGGGGGTTTTGTACCCCAAAAATGGGTATTTTGAATTTTTTACATATAATTTTTGAAATAGTCAAATTTTAGTTTTCACCATTGGATTCAGCTTAAAAAACACCCAATTTGGTATTTTGATTATTCCTCTACGTCAACTGGTTACCGAGATATTGAAAGTGCTTAATACAGTACGTTGTCTAATGTTATTCTTATGGAGGAAAAGAAAATTTTTATATCTCGCTTAATTGTGAACGTATATTGACGAAACTTGGTATACAGCTTCATCTCGTTGTGGTCTATTGATATTTGCTCAAAAAATATTTTTTGCCAAATTCTCCTGTAGCAGCAAACCTTCGTACTCAGCCCCCATGTTATTCTTATAGAGAATAATTAAATGCTCTGTCTCCATTAATCATGAACATAAATGAATACAAACTGGTTTACGACTTCACCTAGTTGAGTTATATTGATATTATTATATGATTATATAAAAAACATTTTTTTGTGTTCCTCATTGCAGCAAACCTGCATACTAAGTCCCAATGTTATTCTTACGGAAAATAATAAAAATTTTATATATCGTTTATTTGTGAATATATTTTTATAAAACATGGGAAGTGGTTTTATGTAGTATTAAGACATTTATATCTCCATTGGAAATTCGCTGAGTATGCAAGTTTGCTGCGACGGGGGTATTTCTTTTTGAAATGTTTAAATGTTTTTTATACAAGCCTATTCTCTTGTGATATACTTTAAATACATATTAAACTAAATTATTATTTAATAATATCATTTGTCTTATGACGTGTTTGTATACTCAAGATGTTGTTTTCAAACGGATATTTTTTATGTTTAAATCAGTTGGGTGTACAAGTAAATATTTATAATACAATTACCTTGTATTTAATAATATTAATAAATATCAGTGAGAGAAATAAATTTATATAAAAGTATAATTATTTATACATTATTATTAATATTTTTCATATTAAGAATATTAGTTAGTTTAAAAACAATTATTTTGTCCACGTGCCTCTATTTATAAAAAAAATTAATCAAGTAAGGAATGCCGGTGTCTGACTGACATAATGGAATAGATAAAATAACTGCATCATACATAGAAGTAAGATTTTGTCTAATTAATGTAATTAATCAACAAATTAATACTGTTTTAATTGGTTACAGGTTATTTAAATACACACATAACCAGTAAGTTATGTAAATTGTACATAACTTAAGTTGACAGTAATATTGAAATTTTAACTATAAAGTAGTTTTTCCCTGAAAGTAAATTGAATATCATAGCCAAAATTATCAAAAAATAATACCGATTTGTGGTGAAATATTTGTTACTATAAAATTTTTTTCGGTTATTTTTAACTAAAAACAGAGGGATGTATAATTCGTTGGTAAGAGTAAAATTCTACATAATTGTAAAACTTGAAGATCAATTTATTAGGTGGGGTGGGAAAATCCTAAGTAATATGTAACAATGTAACGTAAAAGATCCCAAGATCCCAGTAATAGCTTAACAGAATAGCATTGTCAAGTATGGATAGAGCAAGTTGGATCATTTATCCAGACTGCACTGGTATTTCACGTAACTTTTTACTTGACAAAGTACAAAGTTATACATCACAGTTAACAAGTGTCAAGATATGATGGATGAGATTTTGATGATATGTCACAACTTTACGTATTGTGTATGTTATGGATAAACCATTATAAAGTTTGTATCCACGCAAGAGAGGATCTCTATGTGAACTAGCTATATGACTTCATGATCATCATTGATTAAATCAAGAATTTAAAACGAAATATTTGACAATGCTCTACTTCATTACTAGGACTAAAATTGAAGCTTTTTGACTCGAGCTTATTTTTAAAATGAGCAAGGATCGAAAAACAACTTTAAGGATTGAAAACTAACAGTATATTCAAAACTATGGTTATATATGATACTATATCAACTTGTTATTTATATCAACGTCATAAACATTATAATAAATAATTGTTGAAATTAAAATAAAAAAAAATTATTCATACAGTCCATCCTCACCAGTACGTTATATCAAAATAAGTCTAGGAAACATTCATACTTTCCTTGAGAACATAAATACTTTCATTGAGGCCACAAATTAGTTTTCACAAATATAATTAGACCAACATCGTATAGACATGAAATTGAATGTTGAAATGTAAGCTCTATGTATGATAAGGAGCTTTGAATAGTGCAAACCTGGCTTTCATACTGTAATTAATTAGTAGTTTTATTTTTTGGACTTTACCCATCGCTTCTAGAGTTTAAAACTACGTTTCGAGAGGTAAGGAAACTCCCGGGAAGTAGAAACGGGAGGAGTTCCCTTACCTCCCGAAATGTAGTGTAGTTTTAAACACTAGAAGCAATAGGTAAATTCCAAATAAATAAAAAAATCAAATCCATCGCTATTAGGAGTTAAACAAATACAGTAATTAGTACTGTTGTAAACGTATATTTATTTTTGACCTCTCTTGAATTTAAATAACAAAATTTGGTGTCTAAGAAAACCAATGTTTCTTAGAATAGCTTATCTTGTATTGCAATTTGGTGAATATTATCTAGTAAATCTATAAAAAAATGTAATCTGAAATTTATTCTCTATTCAAATAACTTCCACCTAAGCTTGATAACTTGTAATACGAATGACATTTACTAATAGGGTCAAAATGCTATAACTTTATTATTGTAGCAAAAACAAAGACAAATCTATAGTATTGCTGCTATACAGCTCCCTGAAATGTAACAGTGGCTACACAATCCCACATAGCTGTAAATTCAAACTATACATACGATACATAGTCAATACCATGTGCATATCAATATAATACAGTGAAATTTGATTGAGAAAGTCGTGAATACATTTTAGTTGTTTTATTTAGATATTATTGTAATATTAAAAAGATTTAATGTTAGAATATTCCACTTTGGGTAATAAATGTCATAAAACAAATATTTTAATTGTATTACATATAATTATTTGTTTATATTTATAAATACTAATAATTATGCAAATAATTATAAGATAAAATATATTTTCCATTACTCTACACACGAAAGTACACTTTCTAAACGTAAAATGAGCTAAGAAAATAGGTTATTCCCGCTACTGCACGGCAAAATTACATAACGTTAACTTTCTGTGCATTTGTGGTGCACGGAAAGTAACCGTTATTGGATTTTGCGGTGCAGACCGATCAGCTGTTGCATTATTTGCTGTTGCTCGACATAAGCACGGAAACTCAGCGTTATGAGTTAGGTTTTTTTTCTTGATACTAAGTTGAATAAACAAAAATATTCATGTTGTTTACAAGTTTTTCGATATCGTAATGAAAATTAATGTTCAATACTCGTCTCAAAAGTGCCATTGCGGGGCTCGATAGCTTTTTCCACGCTCGGCTTCGCCTCGCGCGTAAATGCAATCTCTTCCCGCAATAAGTCACTTTCGAGACAAGTAATGATAACTACTATTAAATATGCGTCGAATAAAAGCATAGCATTCGTAAAACTATATTTTTATTGTGTTAGTTAAAATGACCTCCAAACTGTATTGTAAATAGGTTTGTACATGTAACTTTGAAATTTAAAAATCCATAAATAGTTTTAACAAACTTATATTCATGCTTTGATAAACATGTTCACAAAATGTGCTCATACATTAACCATAAACAAATGTTATATTTTAATTTAAAGACTTTTAAAGGTGTCAAAAAACAGTGTCTTAAGTGTGAAGTAATATTAATACTGTTTCCAATAATATAACTGTTTCAAGTATTACTGTATACTGATTCAAGTTGGTTTAATTCATGTTTTAATCCGTGTTTCTTTCCGTAGGTGCAACGCACGGTAGGGATTTCATTATATAAAAACTTGCTAAAGTAACGCTTCCATCTAAGTTATAAAATAATCTATAATAGCAACGCAACGCATTCAAGTGCAGATCAAGTACAAAACGTTTTCAAGTGAATCTCGTGAAACTAATATAGTATCCTACCAAATTGAAACTCATCAATCGTTTATTTTAACCTACTGATAATTTATTTTCCAAAATATACAATGTTTTTGAGATCAATAATTTACTTTGGAAACCATGTTTTCTAAATAATTGTAAAAAATATGTTAAAATGTGTTGTAAAATATAAATTGTTTGACTATTTCGAAAACAAATCCACTATTCATAATATACATCTAAGTGCATCGTAAAATACGTATTAAATCATCCTGGTTCTAATTAATGTGCAAAGGTTCGTGTAATAAAAAGGCCCTCGAGCAGCGCTTGTAGGCGCTCTGTTGCAGATGCTGAGACTGGCCCTTAATAGAGTAAATGACGGTGCGACATAAAGCAATCCTGCTCCTCTTAAAGTAATTTTATACTAGACAGAAGATCTAAATATGCATCCTTAGTTTAGTAATTCAAGAAACTGGATTGTTTAAAAACAATTAGAATTTTTTTTTACTAAAAAAAACCTAAATCTACTTCAGCTTCTCTATTCCTTAATATTTATTACATTTGATATAGATACTACTTTTTTTTAGTTTGTCGTCCAAAAACAACACCGTATGTACTACTTTGATCAGCAGTATATTATTTTATGTTGACAATATAGTATACTTGCGCGAAGAACAACTGCGAACAAATTACAAATTTCTATGTTTTTCCTATGTTTCTAAAGCTATCATACAACCTTAAAGACTGACAGTTGGGTAATTTATAGACAATTATTTGGGGAAGATTATCTACGGAGCCCGATATAATTTATTTCTTATTATTTTCTTTACCATGACTTTTAATTAAAAATGTTTAAAAACTGTAACTTGAACTAATTATCAGCTGTATTTATATATTTTGTTATGTAATCAGCAGTTAAATGTAATGATCAGATCCAGAATAACATAAAGAAATTTTATCATAAAAATTGTTCACATTATATCTATAATTAAAGAAACAAATTAATTTGGTTGAATACTCTTTATTGCCTCTACCTCTTTATCATATTTTGTTGGATTTCCGGAAATATAGCAAATTTTACAATTCAAATGGGTGACCTTTTATTTTAAAGGGCAACTTGAAAAAGAATCATTTATGATAAAAGTTAATTCAAAATAAATATATAAATAGACGTTAATGAATAAAAACAACAATGCATACCTGAGGTAAACCTTGGGCCTTTAACAGTTTCTGCCCTGCTAAAGTTAATATTTACGTAGTAAACCATACTTGTAGCATCAAAGCAGGGCAACACTTAACTAGAAAATAAAATACAATATTCTAATTGTCATTATTATAAAAATAACGCTTACCTGTTTTACTTTGTATTAATGGTAGTTTTGTTTCAGTTCATTTAACTTTCTTCATAAGATGTAATATGCCTGGTTATAATAAGTACCTTTGTTGTATTGGAAATATACAATAATACGTTTTTTTTAAGTGGAAGGTATTGAAAAAGGTTGCATTCTGCTTAGGTATACCTAGGCACCTCTGTGCTTTAATATAATGCATAATTGGACCTTTAAAATTAATTGTCACTAAATTGAAGTTTAAACTAGCACTATTGGGGCAACCCCCCAAAATTGCATTTTGGGGTACAAACAAATTCAGGAATGAAAATTTATCAAAAATAATATCGCTTTCGTAAAATAATTACTAACATATAGATTATTTGCTAGATCCTTTGCAAACATATTTATGTTTATCAGCGATTATAAACGCTGTGTATGTTTAATTATTGTCATATTAAAAGTGTACCGCAATATGACTATTAGGACAGTTTGAAAAGGTAAAACATTTATTATGTTTCTAATGAGATTTAAAATTTGTTGTCCAAGTTTTGATGTAATATAATCAGCATTTAAAGCCGTAAACTTTAAATATTGAAAAGGTCGATTAAAGCAGGAACATATTTCTTCATTAAATAGAATATAAACAACCTATAACATAAAATGTATTTAAATATATTTGTCAAAACAAAATATTTCGATTTGTATATAAATTAAATTGGTTATTCAAAAATTAATTTAGTTTGAAAAATAATAATTTCGACATTATACTATTAATAATTAATTGATCTATTAACTTAATAATTATATATTTTAAAGGAATAATGTACACATTGCTTGGAGTATTATTTGCAACCTAACCTGAAAAAAGGAAAACAAAATGTAATAGGATTGGGGACTGTTCATAAATTTCCCAAGGGCGGTATAATGTTCGTGGATCACTTTGAAATGCATGGGACAAAGAACAGAACAAGGAAATTACCTCGGATTACATTTGATATGTGAAACATGTTCATGATACTGTGAAAATTTTAAAAAGAAAGCCATTCTAACCATTTACTTTTTATCCAATATTATATTACCTTATGTTCATCAACAACTTATTAAAGCAGTTACATTTTGTCGAAGATAAAGTTATGAAAAGTGATGATTCGTTTAAGAAGTGTTACCAATTTAAGCTTACTGTCCCTTGCGTTGCTAACCCACCCAATTATAAATAACTAATTATCTTAATTATTATTAAATAATAAGTAAGTAAATAATATACACTTCTACGGACAGCTTCGTTTCGAATTTATATCTTCTTTGAGGCTTTTTGATATACAAATGCATACATAGTTAACATAAGTTACATTCATACATAAGTATTCTTGTAGGTGTAAACTTATTAAAACAAGGTAAACTATCTTGGCATAAATATTAACCAAGAAATTCTCAACCAATTAATACTTTACTTAGTTTCTACTTTGCTGAAACCTGAAATAATAAAAGTACAATCGTAAAGCGGCTGAAAAACAGTGTGGAATCATAGTAAAAATACTAAACTTTTTAAAAATTTTAACACAGACCAATATTTTAATTATTGGTCATTTTAACTTGAATTAAATAATTAGTTTTTTTAAGAACAAATTTTTGGATTTGTTTAAATTGTGTTTACATATTATTCTATAAAACAAAGAACATACAAATCAACGTTTTTACGAGGTCATTTAGGACACCTCTTAAATAGGTTAGAAATAGCTTCGTACTGGTACAATTTTTATATAAATAAAAATAATCGTCTAACTGATTAGGTTGATTGAGTGAATGCCACACCGCTCTTGGTCAGGACCTTGTTGGCCAGCCTAGTTTACGTTTTCACGAACATGTTTTTTCTATAGAATGAGGTTGCGGTATATAGTAAAAGCCTTAACGAATCGCAAAATTGTTTCTACAAGTCATTCTGTAGTTTTTGTATTCATTTGTTATAGCGTAATCGCCTAGTAAATACTACTAAAATTTCAATGATAGGAATGCCTTCCGAAAAAACATTTGGTTATTTGTTTACTTCCTAATATTTAGTGAAGAACTAACATGTTAATTTATAAAATTTAAATCCAAGTGGATCATTTATTTTATCTTGATCAATTATATTTATTGACATTCATAATTAACATTAAATATCATCCACATCAAAATAATAATCGACTTAAAACGAGGGGGTGTCTGTTAGTGTGTGTTTCGAATTAATCTATAGACTATATTTGGATCCTAAGCAATGTTTACAGTTGTAATATTGCGTTTCGTTCAACAATAAACCCGTAAAAATTTCAAAGATGTGCGTTGATTATTGGCGTGCTTGTTAGGAAATTGGAAAGCTTAAAAATAATAATATTTTAGATTACTGTTTTTAAACCCTATAATATGCCTCTTCGTTGGGTTATTTTTATTTAACCTCCGCTTCTGTAATTATTATTACCATAAATGTAAATGCCATTACCATCACCTAGGATTTAACGGCTTTAGGCTTTCTACTTCACGGGAGGCCCATTACTCGCTTGCCCAGGGAATCCCTTGGGTACACTAGTCAAACTGAAATTTCTTACACTCACAATCCTCCCAACAGATGAGATATTATTTCTTACTTTTAGATCTTCAATTTCTTTTTGGGCTACATCTTATTTTTCACAGCCCCTATCTAGGTGTCTTCAACTTTTTTCTCTCTTCCGGCTGGCACCCCTTTCCGACTCCCTGATAGTGCTCCTTAACCAGTCCAGCTTGTCACTGGGCTGAAGCAGGGGATGTTGTGAGCACTTCTACTGAAGGGAGACTGTGAGGTAGTACCTGAAGCTGCCTCAGACCCTGACCAGGTTGTGCGGCACGGATGAATGGTGTCGGGCCAGCATTGCCACGGGTGACCCCCAGAAATTCAGGTTACCGCTGCTGGGCAAACGGAGGGAACAATGTTAGGGATGACTTCCCCGATGTTATACCCGTTCCTAGCTACTTCGGGTCGTCCAATACCACACGATACGCTAGTAACCAAAGCTCATGGATACTTCCATGGCCACAGAAACTAGCTCTGGTTCTGTGGTTGCATTGCTGAGGATAATACCTGGCCCGTCGTCTGTCCTCATAAGGCTGGTAGGGGCCAAACCTCCGCTGGGGTTCTGGGGGAGATTCGTAAGGATATTGACCCCTGGACGACTGCACTGCAAAGGATGTTTGTGTGAGACAGAAGTGCTAGGGAAGGGCCGGACAGGAGAGCGTTCACCGTGATTCTAGAAGCCGCAGTAGGGCCAACAGGAAGTGTCTTCGCCCCCGACAAACGTGTTTCTGTGGAGGTGAGGGAACTAAATTCCCTCACTGAGTCGTCCGAGGTCATGAAGATAATAGAGAAGGTTTTAGGTGGTCCTAGTGACACCTGAAATGTGTCTACAAACCCAATAAACAAGCAGAAGTTGATTATGGCGATCCTGGACGTTATGGCTATCTTCGGGTGGGTTTTGTCAGCTGCACGGTATGATTTAAGACCATAGTTTTACGGTGCTACAAGTGACGCAGCAAGTGCACCGACGCAGCAAGTGCACAACGGCGGTTCAATCCACTCTGTCCTACAAATGTAGAGAGGCATGCCATAAACACATAGCTGGGTCCTGGGCATGCCGCGTTTTTAAGCTTGCCCTGAAAAAGGCTAAAACTGAGGAAAGGCATCTGCCAATAAAAGTGGCATCAGAGAAAAGGAAGTAGTTCCTTTCTCTCAGCACTTTGGACCTCTGCACTATGGATTTCAGCACGCTGGATTAGCGGCAGGTGCTTTCTTCCCGAAGTAATGTGACAAACAATTCCGGGGAGAGAAAAGCCTGGTATGAGGGGTGGGTTTAGAGGGTAGGATTTCGGCGAGTCCCCCGTAAACGGATTCCCACTTTCTTGGGGGGGAAGCAAAAATGCATTAACATTTCCATCAGTGAGTCACCGGCTTAGTGGTCTAGGGGTCAGAATCCAGAACCTTGGCAGTGGAATTGTCGTGGGTTCGAATCCCACCCCAGGCATGCACGTTTTATTAGCACTGTTCAACTCGACTCACCGTTTGCTTTGTTGGATACGTTCCACGTACATGTGTATAGTCTATGTAAACAGACAAAGTAAGGCAAAGAGAAGCTGTCAACCCCTTAAAATAAAATAAAATAATTTGAATTTGTTTAAGAGTATATATATTAAAAGCAACTGTAAAGTATCAACAGTTAACAAATAGTATTTTCTCATCAATAAAAGTTCAAGTGTTGAATGTTATTAATATCGTTTCCGTCTATAATCTATAGAAAAAATACCAATTAGATTTTTCTAATGACGCACTGACAAATAAGATATTTAAAGTTACAACTTGTGTTCGTCAAATTAGCATAATTTACGCGTATTTTATTTTATAATGTTTTAAATCAAATACATTAAAACACATTTATAAAAGCTTGAGTGCTCAATGGACTATTACACACCAGGTGTTCAGTATGGCATAAACACTGATATAAACGAGATGCCCTGTCAAGGCTTCAACCAAGAAAGCTGTCATTAAAAGTAGATATACATTTTTTGCTTCTTATGTTGTATCCATTTTCAAACCGATCAAACTATTTTAATCTAAACATGTTTAAGAAACACATTTTAAATTGAAAAGATAAATCAGCTGTTTAAATTGGCTGCTGACGATATCAACTCAAAATCTAATCTTCCTGATAAGATATGGGGACTATGAGGGGTTTTGAGGCAGAACCCTAAGGGCCGAGGCGGAAATCCTATCAAAGTACATCTGTAAGTAAAAAAATGGTTGTACCTTGATTATTACTAGCCCTGAGCATGAAGGTTTTGCTAAGTGTTGATTATCATCGGGAAAAGCGTTTGTATATGTATAGATAACAACAAATCAACAAACGAAGATGTTATTTCATAATCAATGTTTGCTGGGATATAATTCACCCCTATAATCCCTAACCTATTACCAGACAATGCCAGATCAACACAGGTCAGCACTGTAGTCAGCAACATTACCTAATGTGCCGTGTTGATTGTCTAGCGGCATCAGGAACAATGCAGCTAATGTGGCTATTGTAGTGTCAGACACACTGTGATAGCCGTCAGCCGAGAGGATCCTTTATCTGCTGGGCCTTTGTTACCTTGGTTGTATTGTCAACACACTGTCAAGAAGAAAGGGTGTTTGTTGTAGGATGTTATAACAGGAGAAGAAAGTAACTAGTTAAGTAGTTAGTAACTATAGTTCAGATTTAAAAGCTTTTCTGTAACAACTCAAACAAATACGAGTTAAAGTTAATTAAAAAAATTTAACGTGGCGTGATCCATGTTTAGTTCATTAATTATTTTTTATGATTCGATCAAACTTTACTCGGAACATCAAAATGAAAAAAAAAAACATACAACTTAAGAATAAGCTCCCTTATATTCACGAGTGGAGGTGGAGTCAATAGATTGTACCCTCTTTCCTACAATATTCAAATGCAAACTTATTGCAAACAGTTATCTCCACCGATCGCATTTATTCTTCGTTATCACTATTATTCTATTTATTAGTTATGGCAACGGTATTGTGTAACCTTCCAACGGCTAAGATCTAGCTACAGGGTTTTGGGGAGGTTCTTCTTTTATTTTGGGAGGGGTTATATACTATGAAACTTGATCTTGTAGTTTTGAAAATTAGATAATTTACTCTTGTCAATTAGCTGATGGAATGAGGAAAATAATTCTTCTTGAATCAAAAAAAGAACGAACTTTATTACCTTAAAATTAAATTAAAATTTTAAACATTCAACAGTTATTAAGTAGTGATCACAAAAGTCAACTATTATATTTATCACGAAATTACAAACTTTACTTATTTACATGTCTTTAATTAATGTATAATTTTTCATTATTTAATCTTTAACACAGGGTTTTGTACGCGAACATGTTTGAAACTCTGTTTATGAACGAGAATGGTGTCTGCAGGTCGAATGCCCGGTAATAGTCTTTAGAAAATTTTCGTCACTCCCAACGATGATGGAGATTTACCGGTATAGAAGGTTTAGTCGCCACCACCGTTTTCAAAGGTGTCCTCTCAATCTATCGGATGGTCAGCAGGAAGATGGCCCGATATTGACGGTACATAGAAAATCCTCTTCGCACATGCTAATGCACCAAATCCGATGTAATTCTTGTCAGGACATTCTTGTAGAGAAATTAAATAGGTCAATAGTTCTTCTCAATGCAACGTGGTAATTTTTAAACTATCCAAACATAAGCCGTAGTACATCAAATAACAAAAGATTTGCCAATAAAATAGTTCCTGTCAGCTGCTGCATTTGAATAATTTCTGAAAGTCTTCAGTTTTATAACACATTTGTAATTCCTTTAAAACTGTTTTTAGTTTTTGGCAAAATGTTTCATTTTGTCAAGGCCAATAAGTTATATGCACTTTTATGTACAATTTATTGTATTGATGCCAATTAGTGAGTTTTAATAAATTCCTTCAATATTTAAACGGTAATTGTTTAACCAACATGAGATGCATCAATAAGTTTCGTTCAAATTGCAAAAGCTGCATTTCTGCTGGGATAACGTTATTTAAATTGGGGTGATCAGACCCAAAATAATACACGATAATGACTAGGCACCCAAGTAGTCACACTTGATAGTGTTGATCTACCCCTGAGTATTTCATAACCAATTCAAGGCAACTCACAGTGATAATAACATGGGACATGTTCAAGTCTAATAAACTACTGTAGCTAATAAACTAGAAATATGGATTTGTGATGAAATTACTACATATAACTTTCATTGCTCAACAATGAACATGTTCATAACTAAAGCTGTTTAAATATTTGTTTTCGTAAATTAACCAGATTTTTATTGCTTTACTAAAACCTTTAGTCATTTATAATAATTTTAATTTATACGGAAAAGCAAGTTCAAAAATGTTTATTTATATATAGTTGAGAATTTTGAATTTAAGTTATGATAATTGTTGTATAACAAGAATATATTATTGAATTGGTGTTGTTGAAAATATATACAGTATTACAATTCAAGCCATTTTCTTATTTCAGTAAAATATTCTATTGTTATAATAATTTTGATTGGTCTCTAATTACATAACTTAAGTGAATAGATTAGAACTATTTTATATGACCTCCTCCAATGATCATGCACAGTTTACTGTCACAGTCAAGCAAGATGCCATGCAATGATGTTTACTAATCACCTGTTATGAAATCTCGCAATAAATAAATCAAATCAAATCAAATGTCCTTATCCAATACAAAGTAATACAAGATGCGGGCCCTTACACCCTTCTTTACTATCCGAACATCAAGTTTCCTCCTTACAGTATATGCAACTTGATATTACCCTCTGTGTGTTATGCTCAATAAAAAACTACTTATATTTGTATAATTAATAATTACAGAAGGCATTTTGAGCATAACGTTTACTTATCTGCTTTAATTGTAACAAAACATATACATTGTGGTGTACAAGTTTAAATTGGAACATATAGAACAACTTATGAACCTATTAACAAATTGTTCTTAGTAAAAACGATAAGGATTGCATTACCATTACAGTTTTTTTATGAAATAAAAATATATGCTGTAAACTGCAATTTGCTGGATAACCCCGTTCTCGTCAATCCAAACGCAAAGAAACTCCCAGAAAACTGTGCTCTTAACAACTATAGTATAAAATATAATAACCGCTTTGCTCTGGTTTGACACGAGTTTAATATGAGCCATCAATTCAATTGTTTCATAGCTTAAATGTATGAATCGCTTGTTTTATTATCACATGTGCTTTTATAGACATCCACACTCAATTGTTAACAGGTTAAAAAACCTGTCCTTATTTGGTGTTGGTTGAGCAAATGATGTCAAATAGGCTTGTATCACTCAACACTGTAATTGTAATTGTTTGTGAATGTTTATTATTATTTCATGGCATGAAATGTTCATGGTTAATTTTGTATAAATTCTGACTAGGTGTATGATTTGGGTCCTCCACATTTTGTTTTCCTTTGAACCGGTCTCTCTCCGACTTGCTTCAAGGGGTTTGGCCCTGTCAAAGGGGTAGGGACCGGTTACCAACCCCGATCTGAAGTTGGTTAAAATTTTAATATTCTAGACGCATTTGCTTATGGATTAGTTGTTAATATTTCGTTTTGGAACCTCTCAAACAAGCATAGCTTTTAAAAGCCTTATTATCCATAAAATATAAGACTGCTTATATCAAGTTTTATATTTATAATGCATATATATTTATAAATCTCAATATCGGTGCACCTATAAACATTTTGTTGATATTGCCTGTTACCTTACGACTAATATAAAAATTACAAATATTATCAACTGTCCGGAATAGAGGAGTTATATTTATTTTTGTTTATACGTGTTTGCTTATCATTTCAAATATGATCTAATATATCAAACCTCTTCTCTTAATTCATTTTATCAACCGAGCTGATTTTAGTTGCAATAAATTAATTTTAAATAATAACCTAACAATATGAAATCTAAGATCACTGACACTTCAAAGATCATTTCTGGAAAAAAAATTACCTTTGGCTAAAACATAGAATTCAGTTTTAGCGAAAAAAATCTGTCTTTTAGCTCTTCAACAGGTAATGAAGATTGGAAAACTTTTGTGGTGGAAAAAATTGAATTAGGTTTAGCGCTGCTACTGCTTCAAGCGGTTGTTTAAACTTATCACGGGAACCAAACAACCTAACCTAACCAAGCAAATCCATTTAATGCTCATGTTTAATTGTTGACACAAAATATAGTTTTACCGCCACAGCTTGCAGAGGTATTTATCATGATGCTATTCTCAAGGGTAGGCAATGAAAGAAAAGGTATTTTGTTATAACCGAAATTATCATCATATAATATAAACCAGAAACTAAGGTAGCGAATCTCTGTTTAGTGTTTGAGAAATGCAAATTTTTTAAGCACTTTTTTATGCACTTGTGTAACCGCGGCATAAATAAAGCCATGGAATAAAACGAGTCGTAAAGATTTACGGAGCGTAAAACGTAGAGGCGTAAAAGGGATTCCACGTGGGAAATATACACATGCTCGTGTATGTTGGTTGACGGTATGTTCTCTTAACTAAACATTTCACATTTATAAGTCTAACGTGTGTACATTTATAACAATATTTTATAGAAAATATCATGATTTAGTTTTCTATTTTAATTAATAAAAGTCTAAAAATAAAAATAATTTGTTATACAACTTAATTTTAAGAGATTTGACTTTAATATTATTAGAACTAGTGGAATTCAATTAACGTGTATAAAGCACGGTGATTAACATTTTTGAGTGAATATGGCCACTTCATGAAAATCAACCACATTCCACTTGTAGGGAAAACTAATATACAAACCACTTGGCTAGTTAAGCTTCAAAATGTATTGGAAGAAAAAATAATTAAAATTTAAAACTTTATCTATGAAGAGGTGTTGAATATTATTCGTAAACAATTTCAATTGTTTTCATGATTAATAGGTATTAATATTAGTTTTACTAACTATGCTACTGAAGAATATTATATACTATACATGTATTAAGATAGACAAATGTAAATGGGTGCAAATTATAGTTTGAAGTCACTTGTAATCGTGATATTATTTGTTTTAAATACATTTGATAATGAGACTATTGAGTCTACTTACTCGCAAGACATGCTGTTGAGATATTGTAGTGTATAAATTATAAAACTATTAAAATTCTTAAGAGATAGAAAATGAATTTCCAGATTGTCAAAGTTTAGATTGAAACATTATTGAATTAGAGCAGGTTGAAATACAAGTTGAGCTCTGCAGGGTAGCTGGACATCGAAATATAATGAGATATCGCTAAGTATTTAGTATAAAATTAACAACAAAAACTATTACAATTAAATATTTCTGATATACTCGTAGAGATAAATTGAAACACCATAAATAACTTTTTTTATAATTATTTTTATCGTTATATAGGGGATTTATGATATCGCTAATATAAATTACATTTCAAACTTAAGTAAATTAAGTTGTTTATTACATTATGTAACATCTACTAAATCCAATTATAAAAAGTGAAAGTAACCAGATTATTTAATCTGAAAAAACTGATAAAGGCATATAGCATAAGCTTATCATCACATCTGACATAAAACGATGGTGTGTTAAATAATCTGATTATGTAATTTAGCATTAACTGGTAATGATATATGACATAAACTGATTTTAGCTCCTGTCATTAACCGATTTTTCAAATGATTTCTTGTATAAACTCCAGGGTTGAATCAAATAGTAACTATATTAATTAATTAATGACTGTTTGCTCTTTTTTCTGAAGCTTTAAATTAGAAAAAAACTAATTTTTCATCCCTTGAATTGCCCTGAGTTTTTTTATACTTGCCATAAACATGCCGGGCAACAAACAGGGTTGCACTTGAATTTAAAAAACAATTATTAGTTTAAATTAAACAGTATTATTAACGTTTATTCATATTTCATCCCTTTCAGGACTTCAGGTAATACTACATTAGCTTGGGTTATATCTTTACCATGTTAAACTAAAATTAATTGTATATATATATATATATATATAAAAGAAGCATAAAATAATGCTGCAACTGTAACTGCTTATTTCGTTATATTTATCAAAAAAATTTTATATTATAAACAAATGTACACTATCTTATACTTTATATACACTATTTATACACTAAGTGATAATTAAATGGATTGAACTATGACTGGTATGTGAAGAAAATGCTCAAACCCAAAGGTAAAATCAAACTAGAGCGCAGTATTGGTATTATACTCATTAAATACAAACTAAAGGTAGTGCTTCTATAAGACATTGTTTTAAAATATAACATTCGTACGGTGAAATGTCTTCAGCTTGTTCTGTTTTTTTTGTGTGATGCATATTTCTATAACAACGCTTCGCGTTATATGTCAGAGCTATCAGATAACAAAAGATGATAGATGGCATAGTGACAATATTACAACGCTTGGAAACTCTGCTTGTACTATTTGTATGAAAATGTATTCTTTTCATTCAGTCCATTTGGTAGTATAACTGAATTAAACCACTCTTATTGCGCTATTGTTGTTAAGTATAGTGTTTGTTCACAGTAATATCTACATACTCGGGATAGGATTCTAGCTGAGGCCATCAAGACCTTGAATGATTCCGAGATGGAAACTTATGATTTTAAAATATAGGGAATACCAGATGAAAAATGTATTACTTTAGACTTCTAAACACATCACGAACCTTTTTAATTCGAATCGTGAAGTTCGAAGCCTAGGTGTATAAACTAAAAGATGTTTAGTAAAATGTCATAAAACTTAATTCAAAATAAAAAAAATATAATATTAAAACTCAAATGCAATATTAAACAATAACGGTTTTCACAGTTGCTGCAACCAAAAAAGGCCGTCTAATATTTTTAACAAGTACCTTGAAGCAAGCAAAATGACGATCTTCCCGGAGAGCAAACTTTCATTCAGACGGTTTAGCGTACATGTAACAAAACCCGTTACATCCCTTTTAGCCCAGTCAAACAAAAAAAACCGCAATCGATAGAAAAAAATCAAGGAGTTTTGAAAATTGGTGGGATTGTTCAATACCTCCTTTTGTACGTCATACTAAACATTCTTGGCTGTGGATGGTGAGCTGGTGGTGGGAGAACCTCTTATGGGGAAATTTCATGGAAAAATGTGAATATTTCATGTTTTTTTTATGTTTGATAATCTTTTAGCTTTAGCCGGACGTATTTTATGTAGGCTTTTTGGAAGTTTCATTAATACTTTAGGCTAAATAAGTTCAAAAATCCGTCAATCTGGGCAAAATCACAACAGAAATATTTTAAAGAGTTTTTTTATGAGGAGTTACTCCTTAGCAATCCCAGTACCTGTCAAAACTTAGCAACAGGAACACCTTAATAAATGCAGTTAAAAATCATGGTTTGTGCACGGTACGTATAAAATGTAGTAGCTCTTTATAATATAGTCTCTAGCAACCATCGGATGTGCAATTAAATACAATACTTTTACGACTGGCGCTTGTTCCTGCTTGGATATCAAACAAATTTAGTTAGTCTAGTAATTAAATAGTAACAATATGGCCGCCATATTTGATTCAGTGTTTATTTGAAACAGCCATAACTCTGTTGTTTATTGACTGATTTAAGGCTTTTTTGGTTTGTTTGAAAGAGCAAAAACTGTTTTAGATCTTTTATGTCTAAATAATACTGGTTGATTATGGTAGTATTATAATAACGTAGTATATCATGAATAAGAATGTAAAATAGGTATATATTGTACGGTATTGATTATACAAGTCATTCACAAAAAATGTACTCTCTTTTAGATACCATGGGATACTTTAGCAATTAAATAATTAAGGCGTTCTATTGATATGGGGGGCGAAAGTCCTAGAAATACCTGCGTAACGAAAAGGTGCCAAATCCTTGTGTAGTTTATTAAACGTGTCGTTTTAAAATGAGTACTTTCAGTTCATATAATGAGTATAAGAGGAAACGTCCAAAGAGCCTCGTCGCTGGTAATTTTTACAGCTTGTAAAGCCTATAAAATTATTGCCATTAATTCTATGACAAACTTACTTGTTGGGTTTTTTGAAGGTAATTTATTTACTTTATTTCTATATAAAATACGTCCGGATAAAACCAAACGGTTATACAATAGTAATTAAAAACATGAAATATTCGCATTTTAACGTAAAATTTCCCCATAAGAGGCTCTCCCACCGCTGGCTTACCACCCACGGCCGGGGACTTTTAGTAGATGTACAGAAGTGAATAATGAACAATCCCACTAATTTTCAAAAGTCTGGGATTTTTTCTCTTGATTTTTCTGATTGTACTCGGCTATTTTATTCTCCATTGAAAAAAGACGTTCGTTTGTATATGTTGTATATAAAACATCCTTCAGTTATGATGAGCAAACATCCTGATTTTATAAACTAAAAACGTTTCACGTGTTTAAACATTTTTGTTTTTGGTCCACGTTGGACCTTAACTTGCTTATAATTTTTTAACTTAAATTTTTATCAAATTTCACTGAAAGAGGTTTATAAAAAATTCAAAGACAAATACAATATTTTATTAAGGAACTATTTCCGTCTTTCGTTTGATCCTGGACATATTTCTGCATGAAAACGTTTGTTCCCATTGCTTTTACACAAAATTATTTTGGTCAGAATATCACAAGCACTGATATTCCTTTCATAAATTGTTTAGATTATATTCATGCGTAAAATCACATGCGTATTTAAATTCGACCACTACCAAACATTACATTTAAACTGCACAACTCTATAGCAGGTAACACTGGGATACTCAGTTTAAAGGATCACTTAGTCAAAGTCACTTAATTTAGTAGTTTTGTTGATTTATTTTCTAGTCATACACACTGAATTGTTAAGCTTAAAATTCGCCAAAATACCACAGCTCCATTGAGTGGGTCTATTCCCGTCTCCGAATTTGAGCTTCTAAAAGCAATCACATGTCCTCACAAATCTCCCGAGAGTCCCTTTGCCAACATTACAGAAAAAATGCCGAACAGTTTATCCTATGATATATTCTAAGCCTGAAGAAATATTTAAAAACAATCCAACCAATAAAAATTGAAACCCATTTATAAATAATTATTGTCTTATTTAGTTTTTACTTCATATTTATATACTTTAATTAGCATACTATACCGTCACCGTTAATAACTGTCACTATACGGTTGATACTTATTTTTTTGTGTATGCAATTGCGAATGATGGAATAAATAAATAAGATGCATTCTCTACTGTGAAAAAACGTTGGTAAATTATTTGATAAATACATCAATTAGCTTAGCAGCTGGTTAACAATAATCACGTAAAAGCTTATGCAGGATTCAGTGACGTTTTTTTCACACTATTTGAATTAGAGTTCCCCAGATAATAGCTACAAGTATAGACATTTGTTTTTTATAGAAAAGACTACAGTTTAGGATGCTTTAAGTTTATAAGAACAAATAAATAATACAATAAGTAAATGGAATAAGCAGAAACAAAATCGAGATTTTTAATTCTTTTACATGTGATTAAGATTTTGTGTATATTATGAATATTAAAGCGTACTGAAGATTAAGACGGTTTACATCGTTTCTTTTTTATTTTGTTTTAAATTGTTCAATAAATCCAATTGAAAGCAGCTGTATCGAATTACAACAACTGAAAATCGTGTTGTATGTTTTATTGTTTTTGGAACGAACTACCTTTTAGTGTCCCTCATCCTTCATTGTTAACTGTTCTAAGATTGTTTGGTATAAAACCTTTTTAGACTCAGACTTGATTATGAGGCACTAACGTTGATTAGATTTTAGGTCGTATCAACACATCATGGATCGTAAATCAAATAATGATTGATCTTTATATGACTTGTCTCTAGGTACGTTCACTTTATTCTGGCTACCAGTCTGACATATTACTGTGTTGAATACTCTTACAGAATATTTTCTTTTGTCTTTATACATTTCTCTTTCTACAATAAACCAGATAGGACGACATGCTACAAATAGCCTTCGTGTTTGTAGGTTTGCGTTTCTTGTTCCTACAAAACGAAGTTTAACTTTGTAACTCGATTTGTTGCCATTTGTTGTCTCTAGTCTTGACACCATTATTTATTTGTTAAATGAGTAAGTTACGTTACATCAGAGTTTTTAATAAAACACAATTTAAAAAAATATAATTGTATACGGTTGTAACAGTATAATGATTATATATTTTTAAATTTGGTTTTCGTTTGACATACTAAAATGCGGCTTGCATCTTAAAAAATAATAATAATAAACCGTAGTATGTCTTTTTTAAAGTTGGGTATAACTTTGCATTTTTATAATGCCTTAACATATAAATTGCTTTGAGATTTTTTTTAAGAGAGTCAGTTGTTTCACTGAAATAAAAATATTCTGCCAATTTTTTTAATTACTCATTTATTACGTTAGTAGTTGGAATTAATTGCTAAACACATGTAAAACTGTATATAAGTAAAGACGGACTTCTTGCTTTAAGATTTTTATATAATTTCTAACAAATCCAATTAGTAAAAGGATCACGTAAAAGTTACGTGAAAACTTTTGTAAAGTTCTTAAAAATATATAAATTATTTTTAAAACGTAATCTAATATTTTGTAAGAGAATTTTTTTAATGCAGAAAATATAATTTATTTTTCAGCTTTGAGCTAGAGATATTTTCAAATCAGAATACAAATATGGTATTATATTAGCAGTTAAATTTATATTGTAGACTTTAATAACATTCCAACTCATCATGCTATAAAAATTCACAATGAACAATACCTCAATGTTTTTTTTTTTTAGTTTCATTTGCAATGGACCTTGTGAATCTGAATCTGGGTTCATTCTTTCCTTCGTATTGTTTGACTTTACAATTCCTCATTTCACTTTGATCACATTAAATAATGAATAAACTTAAACTATTTATAATAAAGTCGTATTAACTGATTATGATCGTAAACTGATCCTTGTTTTAGTCAGAATAAATAAATTCATAATTTGTGATTGGTTTTTGATAGGTATAATAATTATTGAGTTTCCATTGCTAACTGAATAGCAGGCACATGTTTACATTGTATCACTGAACACTTCTAAACCCTAATATTTATTATTGGGTGGTGGTTGTACAAATTTGCAGTTTTAATTAGTAATAATTTGTTTGAGACCTTGTTCAACAGTATTTGGAATTTTTGCAAGCATTCTAGTATTCAAAAGTTGTTGATTTATATAGAAACAACATTGATGAATTGTTTCATTGTTTCAAAACCAAAATAATTTTTTGTCAAAGCAATGGGAACAAACGTTTTCATGCAGAAATATGTTCAGGATCAAACGAAACACGGAAATAGTTCCTTGATATAATATTGCATTTGTCTTTGACTTTGTTATAAACCTCTTTCAGTGAAATTTATCAAAATTTAAGTTGGAAAATTGGAATCAAGTTAAGGTCCAACGTGGACCAAAAACAAAAACGTTTAAACACGTCAAACGTTTTTAGCTTATAAAATCAGGTTGTTTACCCATCATAACTGAAGGATGTTTTATAGACAACATATACAAACGAACGTCTTTTTCAATGGAGAATAAAATAGCCGAGTACAATCAGAAAAATCAAGAGAAAAAATCCCAGAGTTTTGAAAATTAGTGGGATTGTTCATTATCCACTTCTGCACATCTACTAAAAGGCCCCGGCCGTAAGTGGTAAGCCAGCGGTGGGAGAGCCTCTTATGGGGAAATTGTACGTTAAAATGTGAATATTTTATGTTTTTAATTACTATTGTATAACCTTTTGGTTTTACCCGGACGTATTTAATATAGAAATAAAGTCAATAAATTACCTTAAAAAAACAACAAAGTTTGTCATAGAATTAATGATTAAAATGTTATAGGCTTTACAAGCTGTTTAATGCACAATTGATATACAAGGTGTACATAAAGTCCCGCACGGGTTTAATATTTTTTTGAATGATAAGAGATAAATCAATAAGATTTGGTACATCAACACTACACCAAAAAATCTCCTTTTTGAACTATCAGTTATCTGTCATATCATGGGGACGTCCCGCAAGGAGTCAGAAGGAAATTTTAAATAGGAGCATAGGTCAATATGCACATCACTTTAAAGGGCTCATCTAGCAGAGTTTAATGCCGCAAACCGCACTAAAAAAAGGTTGATCCAGTAAAAATTGGCGGCTGTTCAAAGGTTTTACTTGGTTACATTTTATTAGTAGCCACAACCCCATTAAAGCAAAACTGCAACTAAAATGAATACTGCAGCTAAATACTACATTATGGCTGTAAATACAGAAGTGAATTATGACGTTAGTTATCCTCAAGGGTTACAAATTTGGTCCAAATCTATTGATAACGGGGAAAAACTGGTAACAGTAACAATTAGAAACATCTTATATTTTTTTAATAAAACCTTTGAACAGCCGCCATTTTTTTCTGGATCAACCTTTTTTAGTGCGGTTTGCAGCATTCAACTCTGCTAGATAAGCCCTTTAAAAATATATGCATATTGACTTATGCTCCTATTTAGGATTTCCTTCTGAATCCTTGCGGGACGTCCCCATGATATGACAGAAAACTGATAGTTCCTTCAAAAAGTAGATTTTTAAGTGTAGTGTTGATGTACCAAATCTTATTGATTTATCTGTTATCGTTCAGAAAATATTAAACCCGTGCGGGACTTTATGTACACCTTGTATACCATTATACTGTTTAAAATAATGGTGTTTGATGAGGAATCATTATTCATTTACAAAAATCTGTTGCTATTAAACATTTCGCCCTTTAATTTAAAATATGTTTTAATAAATGCATTTGTAACTTAGGTTTCAAGTAAATTCGATTTAAAACTTGTTCTTTGTGTACGTAAAACGACACAGAGACTAAACAAGTTTTGTTGCAGTTCAATTTAATTTTACTAATACTTGAAGAAAAGAATTAAAATATAAAATGTTTTTAAATTAATATTGACTATGAGTTATATAATATTGTAATTATTAATATTAAATACCAATTTTAATCTACATAAGTCTTCATTCTCTGTGTTTCCTTGCCTATTGGGAAATGACAGAAGAAGCTTTGTCCTTTATACTAACAATGCCGAAGACAATGGTAGATGTAAGGGAATATGTTTGTTCTTGTATCTTGTTCTGTGACCCAGGCCTCCATTGTGGGCAGGGATTGACAAGAGTTTCTACATTTGTATTCCTGCTTCATTTTTACTTAGATCTAGCGTATTGGTATTTTGCATTTGGGAAATTATTAATTTCTATTTTAAGGTGTCGTATAGTGGCAACTTTTACTTAAATGAGTTTTTAATATTGTTAAAGTAGGTGTTACTGTAATAATAATACGTAATATTTGTTGATTGTTAATACAAGATTATTCTTTTTATAAATATTTATGAAATGAGGCACTATAAAATACCACATGTAAGTTATTTTTAGACCTTCTATCTCGTTTGACCTTAATATTATTGCATCATAGATTTTACAGTACCTTTATTTCCAATAATAATTTGGCTTGATATCGTTTATGGATGACCTAGTTTTTAATCCTCAAAAAAGACCATATGGTAAGACTTGGTAATTTATTAATTAATTCGCGTAGCTTCGATTCCTAGGTTCAGGTTTAGTTTCGAAGTACTAAAACTGTCGAATGTTGTTGATTTATTGTTAAATAAATAATACAACAGAATGACTGATATTTTTTTTTTAAAAAGCCATAATATTTTAACACATGGATACATATATATATATATATATATATATATATATACATATCTTTGCAAGTGGGTATTAACATTTTTCCCCATTTGTTTTGAAACTAGCTACATATAAAGCTATGGAAATACGTAAACTGAGGAATTGAAATTTAACATGTGCACACATAAATCATGATTCTAAAACAGAATTTTATTCCGTCAATCTAATTTTAGTGTAAAATAAACTTTAATGTTAGTTGTTAGCGAATTTCCCCTATAGGGAAGAAGCTATTACCGTAGGTCTCATGGTAAGAATTAAGCCCGAGACCATGATAACTTTTTGTTTTGAGGTCCCCAGATGCCAAGAACACTATTCGTTCAAATTTATATATATATACATATATATATCTATCTATCTATAGATAGATATATATATCTATTGTTAAATATATATATGTGTGTGTGTGTGTGTCCGTTAACACGATAACTTGAGTAAAAAACGTCCGATTTTGATGAAATTTGGCTCAAATGTGTAAAATGACATTCATGACCTTAAGTTCGAAAACCAGAAAAATCGGACCATGGGAAGGGGGGTTTATGGGGTTTTAAATTTCCCAAAAATCAGTTTTTTGCATTTTTCATCCTACAATTTTTAAAAAACTTAATTTTGGTTTTGACCATGTTATAGAGCTTAAAAAAACAAATAATTTAGTATTATTTGCTCTAAGCTTGAAATTAGCTTTTGATGGGGAAAAAGTAAATGGATGAGTTATAAATAACACATTCTTAAAATATAGAAGAAATAAAACCAAAAAAATTAACACCGCGCAACAACAACACAACAGATATAATTAACAAACAATAAAATAAATAATCTAGTTACACTCTTCGTTGATTGTCTTGTTCAGTAGGATATTCTAAGTAGATAGAAGTGTTACAAAGATCCATAGTTGTTAAAAACTAATTATTTTTTAGTGGTTGCGGATGAAATCCAAAAAAATCTGCTCATAAAATCTCCCATGTTAATCTTATGGGAAAAGGTTTTTGACTTTTCTTCACTTTATTTTAATGTAAACTTCACATTTGCTTTTACCAATCTGTTCAGTTCTACAAAAAAATCATTTTGGTGTTTAAATTGTGATTCTACGCCTAACCGTTGCAGAGATATTCAAAGTGCTAAACACAGTACGTTGTCCAATGTTATCCTTATGGAGAATAAATCAAATTTGATATCTCGATTATTTATGAATGTATGTTGATGAAACTTGGTATGTGGCTTCACGTAGTACTGGTATATTGATATTTGCACAACAAATTGATTTTTTGTTGATTATTCCCGTAGCAGCAAACCTGCGTACTCAACCCCCATGTTATTCTTATGGAGAATATTTAAAATGTAATGACTCCCTTAATTAAGAACATAAATTAATAAAACTTGGTATGTAGCTTCACTTGGTTGATTGATATTGATAATTATATAAAACCCCATTTTTCTGTTCCTTGTTGCAGCAAACCTGCTATCTCAACCCGCATGTTATTCTTATGGAGAATAACTAGAATGTTATATAGCGCTTATTGATGATTGAATATTGATGAAACTTAGTATGTGGCTTCGCCTAGTTAAATTCTATTTATATTTGCATAAAAACTAATTGTTTCTGTTCCTTGTTTCAGCAAACCTACGTACTCATTACCAATGTTATTCTTATGGAGAATAATTAAAATCGCTTATATGTGAATATATTTTTATGAAACTAGGTTTGCGGCTTTATGTGGTATTAAGACATATATTATACATTGGAAATTTGCTGAGTACGCAGGTTTGCTGCGACGAGGGTATTTTTTATTTTAGTAGCCTCAAATTGGCTATACTATGTGTAGGTGTCTTAGCTGAGATCATGGATTCGATTCAGGGCAGACAATATTTTAAAAAGTACAACTAATTCAAAAACGTCTGTAGAATACGATGAACGAAGATTGCAAAACTACCCGAAAATGTCCATAACTGAACTGTTAAATGTGTTAATTAAATTAATATATTTAAACATTTATATTTGAATGTAAAATACAATAATAAAATATTGCAAATTATTATAAAATATGAGCAACTCAAAGAAATCCAATATCGGGTAATCTATTAAATGTTCTATTTAGTCCATGCATGTGGTTTTAGTGTAATCATTTATACAATTTTTTATAATATCACCAAAAAATAACTTTTGAATATTTTTCGCGTCGGAAGCATGTATGCGTCCATGTTTTACGCTTCATGAGGTTTTAGCCTTATTTTATTTTTCGGGTTTAACCTGTGTTGTACAAAAGGGAATACAATGTGGCTGTGAAACAAAAGTATTTTTGTCCATAAAACCAAACAGTTATGTTGTTATAAGAAACTCGCTATTATGAGTTTCAAAAATGCAGTTATTTATATTGTATCATGTAGATTTAATTTTTAAAATGTTTACTCGGTTGGAAAACTTCTTTTTAGATTTTTTAAAATAACCATAATAATTCTAGTAATACATATTATTGGTGTCACCACAGTGTATTTTTTATTATTTTATACATTAGGATGTTGTTTTCATTTGAACTCCTCCTAATGTTTTTAACTGATTGATTATTTATATTGTTAAATATAACTTAGTTTGACATTTCCACACAAGAAGATAGAATATGAATGAAGCTAGGTAGCCGTCCTGAAAGTATCAATACGATTTACATTGCGATATACATTACAGATGTATGAACAAATGTTTTGATGATTCGTTATAAACGGGTTTACTTATGTATTTTTATATTAGCGTTAAATAAAAATGTTGTAAATGTCATACTTACGTCAGCTACAATAAGATGGTAAGGAGCAAAGTAAATTTAGTAGACACCTGTATAAATGCTCGTAGTTGAAAAATCATTAGCATAAACAAACTATTTGCGTTCGTACATATAATGTGTTCCTTTAAACCCTCTATTGCTAAAATAAAACTTATGGTAAGTGAAAAAAATTAGTAAAAACTCAATAAAACATAAAGTAAACTCATAATATCATCTAACAGGTATATTAAGAAATAATTTTGTTAATTATCGGCATAAACTGAGCAAAATTTTAAAAAAATCATGCAATTTTTACCATAAACTAATGAATAACGGTTGCTCTAAGCTTAAAATTAGCTTTTGATGGGGAAAAGTAAATGAATGAGTTATACCATTCTTAATCAATAACAAATTCTTAAAATATAGAAGAAAGAAAACCAAAATACCCCCGTCGCAGCAAACCTACATACTCAGCGAATTTCCAATGAATATATAACATAAAACATTAAAACACTTAACAGGATTCATAAGAAATGTATTCACAAACAAGCGATATTTAAAATATTCATTATTCTCCATAAGAATAACATTGGGGATGAGTACGCAGGTTTGCTGCAACAAGGAACACAAAATAATGGGTTTTTATGCAAATATCAATAGAACTCATCTTAGTGAAGTCACATACCAAGTTTCATAAATATACATTCATAAATAAGCGATATATAACATTTTAAGTATTTTCCATAAGAATAACATGGGGAACAAGTACCTAGGTTTGCTGCTACAGGAACCATAGGCAAAAAATTGTTTTTTTTTTGTGCAAACAACAATAAACCACAACCAGATCAAGCCATATACCAAATTTCGCCAGTTTATGTTCATAAATAAGCGAGATATACAATTTTTCTTTTTCTCCATAAGAATAACATTAGACAACGTACTGTGTTTAGCACTTTCAATATCTCGGTAACCAATTGACGTAGAGCAATGATCAAAATACCAAATTGTTTGTTTTTTTTAAGCTGCATTTAATGGTATAAATTAAAATTTGATTTAAGTTAAAATTACAAGCGAAAACCCCAAAAAACACATTTTTGGGGTACAAAACCCCCCAAAAACCCCCCTTCGGATGGTGCGATTCATCTGGTTTTCGAACTCGTTCAAATAAATGGTACTTTACACATTTGTACCAAATTTGTTTAAGATCGGACCTTTTTTACGAGAGTTATCGTGCTTACGGACACATATATATATATATATATACATATATAAAAATTTGAACGAATGGTGTTTTTGGCATCTGGGGACCTCAAAATGAAAAGTTATCATGGTCTCGGGCTTAAGTCTTACCATGAGACCTACGGTAATAGCTTCTTCCCTATAGGGGAAATTCGCTAAAAACAATTAACACCGCGCAACATCAACACAACAGATATAATTAACAAACAATAAAATAAATAATCTAGTTACACTCTTCGTTGATTGTCTTGCTCAGTAGGATATTCTAAGTAGAGAGAAGTGTACCAAAGATTAATAGTTTTTAATTATTATATCGACCGTTTAAAGGATGAAACATAAATACTCCTACTGGTATATAAATACACTTCCTAAATGTGTATCCAAAATATAATGCTTGGTTCCATGATGATTACTTAGGCTGAAATAAGATTAAATTGCATTTTTAAATGTATCTGTTGTACAAAAATATACATAATTTACACTTCCAGTTTGTAATGAAATAATTTTACTTAGGATTGATGCTACCCTGACTAAAACGTACGTTAATCAATGAATGTAAGACGTGTTAAAAAAAACTGGAATCATTACAAAATGCAATAAACAGAGCTGTGTTAAAATTATCCCTTGAATTGCCTTGCAGTTGAATATCTCGAGCATTAAACGACATTTGTGGGTAGCAACTACAACAACCCAATTTGCTGGTATTGCTTCTATAGCTAAGCAGTTAAAACCAGATGGCGTCGGTGACAATACAGTGATATAAAATAAAGGTGGCGTTACAAAGTCTTACATATTAAAAATGTCGACATAGTCTTAAAAATGTTTATTAACTGTCATAAAATTGGTCATTCATATTGCTATTTCAATTCTGGATAAATGAACAACTTACGAATGCAGTATAATTTCGAATGTCGAGTCTAAAATATACTAAACGTCTACATCGCCCTTGTAATACTAAAAAATAACTTACATGTGGTATTTTATAGTGCCTCATTTCATGAATATTTATAAAAAGAATAATCTTGTATCAACAATCAACAAATATTACGTATTATAATTACAATAACACCTACCTTAAAAATATTAAAACTCATTTAAGTAAAAGTTGCCGCTATACGACACCTTAAAATATAAATTAATGATTTCCCAAATGCAAAATACCAATACGCTAGATCTAAGTAAAAATGAAGCAGGAATACAAATGTAGAAACTCTTGTCAATCTCTGCCCACAATGGAGGCCTGGGTCACAGAACAAGATACAAGAACAAACATATTCCCTTACATCTACCATTGTCTTTAGCATTGTTAGTATAAAGGACAAAGCTTCTTCTGTCATTTCCCAATAGGCAAGGAAACACAGAGAATGAAGCCTTATGTAAATTAAAATTGGTATTTAATATTAATAATTACAATATTATATAACTAACAAAAACAACCTTGATTTACATTCTTTTATTGGAATAAAACTCAAAATTTCGGCTTAAGCCTTCATGAGGAGTAAAAATTCTTTTAAAAACAAAACGATAAACAAAAATAAAAAAATAAAAAATGGAAATAATTTTTTTTATTTTTATTTTTGTTTATCGTTTTGTTTATAAAATTTTTTTACTCCTGATGAAGGCTTAAGCCGAAAATTTGAGTTTTATTCCAATAAAAGAAGGTGTATCAAGGTTGTTTTTGTTAATAATATTATATAACTCATAGTCAATTTTAATTTAAAAACATTTTATATATTAATTCTTTTCTTCAAGTATTAGAAAAATTAAATTGAGCTGCAACAAAACTTGTTAAGTCTCTGTGTCGTTTTACGTACAGCAAAGAACAAGTTTTAAATCGAATTTTTTCGCAATCTAAGTTACAAGTGCATTTATTAAAACATAGTTTAAATTAAAGGGCGACAATTTTTAATAGTAACAGATTTTTGTAAATGAATAATAAATCCTCATCAAATACCATTATTTTAAGCAGTATATTGGTATGTATCAATTGTGCATTATACATTTATAACTCTTAATATTATAGCATTTTTAGGGTTGATCTCTCAGCGTCAAGTGTCATTATCAATTACAGATTGTTATCCCACATTTAGCAAATATACAGAGCGCAATCATTTTTTTAGAATGTAATTCGTTTTTTGCGTTTTATTTTCAATAATGAAAGTAATCTTTAAATAAAGTTTCGCCTATTACAAATTGTATGGCAATTATAATGTTATTAAACCGACAAGTTACGCTTTGAATTTATAGTTTGCGGAGTTTAGATTGAAACTTGATTGAAATCAAACAACACTGGCTGATACGCTTTGACTTTGAAGTATAACATGAAAACCGAATAATCCTCAAATAATGTCATCGTTCTGGATCTTTTGATCAATGGTTTGGGGAATTGTACGCTGCGTCATTAAATATTTTACATCAGATGACTGTAAGAGGCAATTTCATAAGTATGAAAACTAAAATACATGTATTAATTGAAGAATGAAGAAACTTGGAAAAACAGTATATTATTGTACAATTAAAGCAGTGGTTAGTGGAAAAATATTATTATGTCATTTCTGTAAAGGCCGTATACATATAACGTTTGTATGCTAGTTTGGAATTGTAAATTCAATCTTTAACATGAATAATAACAAACATATTGATAATTATAAAAATATACTTGACGGTATCTAAAATGTGGAATATTTTCTTTTCTGCTCAAATTTTGGAAATATTCTATTCTTCACCTCTTTTTTCTCTCTCGTTTAATGGACATTACGGAGGTGTATAATACACGCCTTATGTATGTTTTGTTATGGGTATACAACCCAAAATTTATATTCATTGATGTCTTTTGTTTCTCCTATTATGCAGTAAGTATCCTTGTTACCTTTATTTTGGTAGATGTCTTAATTAGTTTTACTTATTTAACAATGTATTATACAAAATATATAAATTTGTTTGTTGAACTATTTCAAGAAATAACATTAAAAATAAATAAAGTTAAATAATATAATTATGTTATAACGTATTATTAACGTTATTTAATTCCGCGTATTATGTACGTTACTTTTACATTTTGACGTGTACTATTTGGACAATACGTTTTTTTGTAGACCACTTGAAAATGCCGCATTCACGCCAAAGCATGTAGTGAAATTTATCAATACAATTTGAACTGTTGACAACGAGGTATGTGCCTATTTTAGTCTAATACGCACAGATCAGGAGCTACAACAATGAATTTTAATAAACAAATAAGTTTAATAGCGTTAATAAGATCGTAGATTGAAACAACGAACAATGACAAATATTTCTTTGTTATTTATATGTATTCCTTTTCGTAAAAGACCAAATATTGTACGAAATAACGAGACACTTTCTTAGGCGTATAATCACTTTTTTAGTCAAAACTTAAGCTTTTTTTAATTAAGTAAGTCTTTTGGCTGCCCCCATTATGACAAACCTCCCTTCCACCTTTGGTCCCTGCACTTGCAGCGGCTGGGGATGGAAACTTTGGGGTTGGTGGTTATGGTCCCTGGCTGTTGTACATTGATACCCTGTCAGTTGAGTTGTTCAGCTGGAAGGCAGAGAGGGCCCGCCTGTTTGAGCCTGATCACATCTCACAGGAGCACAAGAGTTGGCCCTCTGAAAGGTTAATTTTGCTGCCTGTCCCATCCCACCCTTCCTTTCCTGCTGTACCCTATCCTTCCGTTAACCTGCGCAAAATTCCCGTTTGTGAAAACGTGGCTAGCAGCTATGCTGGGGTTTCCTTATCCAGCAACAATGAACCTAGATTTGCAGTAAATTGATATGTTGATTAATATATTAATAGTAAATGACATCCCTTAAGTGATAAAGCCTAACTTAAACCTGATTGGTAATTAATAATAAATGACGTAATGTATTAATAATGTATGTAATCATTAGAATTGTTCATTACTACATATCCGTGTCTCTTACACCTATCTGATTTTATTTTGTTATTTTGCTACCTACCCAAGTAGCATAGACATTATTTGTAATATTTTCAAAATAATTTCAAATGGTTTTGAAATGAGGTTTTGTTTAAAACGAGTTAAAATTATTTTAATATAATTATGATATGGGTTTACAATTGATTAAAAATAATTTTGAAAACATATATTAAAATCATTTCTATATCAGTTTTAATATTATTTTAAATAAATTTTACAAAACTCGTTAAAAATAGTAGAAACAATATTTAAAATAATGTTTAAATTGTATTAATATAATTTAATACCCCCGTCGCAGCAAACCTGCGTACTCAGTGAATTTCCTATGAATGAATATATTTCTTACTACCACATAAAGCCACTTACCAAGTTTCAAAAAAATACTTAAATAAATAAATGATATATAGCATTTTATTTAATCTCTATAAGAATAACACTAGGGCTGAGAACCCAGGTTTGCTGCAACGAGGAAGATAAAAATGTGAGTTTTTTGCAATTATCAATATAACTCAACCAGTTGAAGCTATATACCAAGTTTTAATGATTTATGTTCATAATTAAGGGAGATATAAAGCTTTCCGTTTTCTCCATAAGAATAACATTAGGGATGAGAATGCAGGTTTGCTGCTAAGAGCATAATCAACAAACAATCAATTTTTGTGGAAATATCAATAAACCAGTACTAGGTGAAGCCACCTACCAAGTTTCATCAATATACGTTCATAAATAATCGAGATATCAAATTTTAAATATTCTCCATAAGGATAACATTGGACAACATACTGTGTTTAGCACTTTGAATATCACGGCAACGGTTGGACGTAGAATCACAATTTAAACACCAAAATTATTGTTTTGTAGAGCTAAACTGATTGGTAAAAGCAAATGTGAAGTTTACATAGAAATGAACTGAGGAAAAGCCTAAAACCTTTTTCCCATAAGTTTAAAATGGGAGATTTTATGAGCAGAATTTTTGGATTTTCTCCCCAACCACTTAACCTAGGTCAATAATTCAAAATACCATATTATTTGTTTTTTTAAGCTCTATAACATGGTCAAAACCAAAATTAAGTTTTTACAAATTTTAGGGTGAAAAATGCAATAAACTGATTTTTGGAAAATTTAAAATCCCCATAAACCCCCCTTCCCATGGTCTGATATTTATGGTTTTCGAACTTAAATACATGAATGTCATTTTACACATTTGAGCCAAATTTCATCAAAATCGGACTTTTTTACTCAAGTTATCGCGGTAACGGACACATATATATAAATTTTAACGAATAGTGTTTTTGGCATCTGGGGACCTCAAAACAAAAAGTTATCATGGTCTCGGGCTTAAGTCTTACCATGAGACCTACGGTAATAGCTTCTTCCCTATAGGGGAAATTCGCTAAAATTATTTTCAGTTAAAAAACTTTATGCTTTTTTAACATTATATTAAATCATTTAAAATCATTGTTTTGTTGATAAAAAATTATGAAGAAATCATAATGAAAATAAGTTTAAGATTAGTTTGAAAATAATTTTAAATAATTTTGAAACAATTTTAACCTATCTTTAAATTAGATTAAAAATAACTTTAAAATATTGATTTAAATTGTTTATATATATTGTTTTAAAATTATATTAAATAACTTTTTACTAAATCAATTGAATATCCCAACTAAACCTTTCAAAATGATTTTAAAATTTATTTAAATAAATAACTTTTAAGAATATAAAATGTTTAAAATTATTAATATTGTTTTTTTAGTGATTAAACGTTAATGAGAAGCATGGATTGCTTAGCAAAGAAGTTCTGTATTAGTTTCTAAATTGTTTATATTTACCTATAATGAGTTGATGTAGTAATTCGTTTTCAGCCTAAAAAAAACTTATATGAATGTACATTTCATTTCCTTCCCGTGAAAGTCTATGTAAACTAAATAAATACTTTCGAGGGCTTTTTTAAATTTGTTGCATGCAAAGGATTTGTTTAAAATCGGTTTTGGGTACCATATTGCTCAACAATTTTATTTATATAAAAGCAATATTATAACTTTTGTTTCTACAACCTTACGATGTATACAAATTATAGTGTTTACCAGCAACAGCAAAAGCAAACAAGAATTACTTATAGTTTCACCAAGTCCTCGTAGGGTGTAGTCAATTGGTTATTTTAAGTTACCAGCCCGACCTTTATATATCAAGGGGCGAAGTGGTCAAGATGGTTAAAGCGTGTGTATAGTGATCAACAGGTTGCGTGTTCAATACCCGGTTTGGTCATAATATTTTTGAAACGTAAAATATATTTCATAATTTTGTTCAATGATTTTCATGCGTATTACATTAGTCAGATTGTGAAAATAAATATATACAGTATTTTTTCTGTAACTAATAATTTTGTAATTTTTAAACATATTTTGTAATCATTTAAAATTAATTTAAAACTGACTTATAAATTATTTCAAAATTATTATAAAATAAATTTCAAAATGATTTTAAAATATATGATAAAATAGATCAGATAGGAAATTTCTTTGTAAAAAAATCATTTTATAATCATTTTGAAACCATAACAAATAATGTTAACATTACTTTAAAACTGATTTGGCCTTTAAAAATGCTACTTAGGTAAGTATCAGTCAAAGAGTTGTGCAATTCGTTGGTAGGAGTTAAATTCTTTATTAGGAGGCCTAGGGAAATCCTAAGTTATTTAGATGACATTTTAAGTTAAGACCTGTTTGTCAACATGTTAAGTAAATGATCCCATTGATAGCTTAACAGATCAGTATTGCCAAATACAAGTAGAGCAAGTCGTATTATGTGCCCATTCTGCACTGAAATATCACGTAACCTTTTATTTGACAAAGTACCAAGTCATCCGTCAAAGTTATCAGATGACAGGAAATGATGGATGATATTTTGACCATATGACAAAACTTCACGTTGTGTGCACGTTATGCAGGAACCATTATGATTTTTTTATCCACTCTAGAAAGCGATTTATATGTGAACTACTTATCTGATTTCCTGATCATAATTTATTAAATAAAGAATGTAAAATGTTATATTTTACAGAGTATTTCATCACTAGGACTGAAAGTGGAGCTCTCGATACGAGATTAAGTTTATAATGAGCAAAGATCTAAAAGCCACATTTAGTTCTTGTGATAAACTATATTAGTTCATAATTTCGTCACTCTTAAAACAATATAACTTCTCATTAAACTAGATTTTGTTTAATAAACTCGTTTGCTTTCAAAAGTTTTCTTCTGTCTTGATCGTTCCGCTCTAAAAAACAGCTGATATACCGGTTATCATAGTTTACAAGTTGAACAACTAATAAAGCTGATTACATTTATCAGCTAATGAACTTGACCAGCAAGTGGCATCAAATGCTGTTCTTTGTCCAGGATGAAAACGATTTTCTAAACAGAATTGTTTATATAAGGAGTATAACAAAAGAACTTTAGCATCTCAATACATGTGCTGAGAACATCTGTTTTTGAAGCAGTATGACAACAAATTATATTTCGTCATACTGCTTCAAAAACAACTGTTTTTGACAGATGCGTTGAGATTCAAAAGTTCTTCTTTTTAGTCTTTGGATAATAACATATGTTTTGATGATCATTATCGTACAAGTACTAAAAAGATCATTGTTGATGATACTTTTGATTCGAGGTCGTCATAAATCGATTAAAATTCATTCGATTATAAATAATCGAAACATTCATTTATGTATTGTTATTATTTTTTGAAGAACAACCGATTGATTCGAACCACAATGATTGGTTTGAAGTGATCGATCGACTCAACAACCGATAGATATGAATGAACCGAAGTTATGCATGTGCAACAGCTGATTGTTTCAAGAGACAAGCTGAAAGAAACATTTGAGGTTATGAAGATACAGTACGTAAATTTTACTTTTGTTTTTATTTAAACCTTAAGTTTTTTGGCAGTATGACGAAAAATATAGTTCGTCACTTGGATCAAAAGTGTATTTTTAATACTCGCTCATTTCCCAGCCTCGGCTTCGCCTCGGCAGTTAAACTGGGACTCGTATTAAAAAGATCCACTTTTGATCCTAGTGACGAAATATACTATCATTAAAGCAGTTATTGTGGTCAAATCTATGGTACCACTTTGTTATATTACAATTTGTTATTGATATTAACGTCATGAGCATGATACGAAATTATTTTAAAAATAAAAAAATATATACGGTTTATCCACAAAAGTAAGTTATTATAAAATTAATCTATGAAGCATTTATTTTTCCCTTATCAGCTTAATTAGGACTAATTAGTTATCACCCGCGTTAATTAGGTCTAGATCGTATTGAAATGCAATTAAATAATGAAATCTGGGATCTGCATTCGATAAGGAGCTTTAAATAGTATAAACCTGTTTTGCATACTGTAATTAATTAATACAATTGTAAAGTTATCCTGATGTTTGACCTATATTGTATTTAATTTCAATACCACAAAATCTTAGTCCCTAAGAAAACCATTGTTTCTTAAAATAACTTAGTATTTTATACCGCATTTTGGTCGATGTTGCCGTAGGAAAACTTATTTACATAAATTATTTTGTAACGTACTCTTTATTAAAAGAACCTACACCTATGCATCATAAGATGTAAATAAAAATCACATATCCTAATAAGGTCCCATTGCTGTAACTTTATTACTATTACAAAAACTAAAAAATCTAAAGCCTTGCTGCTATGCAGTTATCTACAATTTTAACCCGGCTACAATGCTAGATAGCTGCAAATTCCAACTTTACATACGGTACATAGAAAATGTCATATGCATATCAAGAATAAAAACTGTTATTTGATTGATAAAATTGTGAATTATCTCTAGTTGTTTGATTCGTATATTGTTTAAATATTAAAAATATCTCATATTACCGTATCATTTTTAGTACTAATGAACTGATAAAAGAGAAGGCTAAAGAAAAAACCAAAGCCTACTAAATCAGCTATCAACTTAAGCTTTTTACAAACGATCACTTCTGCAAAATGTTAAATGTAATAGTACATTTTAATATTTTAGTTTTTTAGAATTTATTTTTAAAATACTATGTCGATCATAGTATTTTCTGTTTTATATAGAACGTTTTACTAAACAAGTTTTACGAATACTCAAAAACTATATATTTATATTTATAATGGTACTGTAAAGAAATTACGATAAAAATGAGATACAACTTTGACAGAATTTCGGAAGATTTGATTCGTGAGTTGAGTTCCAGAAAATAATCCGACTTTTCCGAAGCATACATATTAAAATTCTTAAAATTGATTTGAAATATAAACATTTTCAAATATAATATTAACCCCCCGTAAAATTTTAACTAAATGAAGATTACTTAAACAATTTAGTTTAGGTTTTATGTTGAATATTTAATATTAGGTGAGCATTTAAAGTTGCAAATAAAATTGTCAAGTTTTATAAATACTGTTTTGCCTGAAGTTAAATTAAAATTGTATATATGTGGTGAGTATTTTTATTTTGGCACCTGCAGCATGGCGTCAAGTTAAGTCCGTGTAATCCTTCAGCTGAGATCTGTTGTTAGATTTCAGGTCACACTGGTGCCTCTGACATAAAGACTACTTAAGTAGCCAGGACCAACGGCTTGTCGTGCTGTCCAAAGCAAGGTGACAGTCTGAGTTTCAAAAAGCATATGAACTTCACCGGGAATTGAATCCGGGTATAAAAGAATGACGTTAAAAAGTGATAACCAACTTAAGAGTAATACATTAGGAGGTTATACAAAAATTTATTTTCTAAAAGTAACTAAAGTCCTCATTATAATTACTTGACATATTATACGGTAGGCTTCCACCAGCATTAATTGTGTAGAGGTTCAATATTGAAACATAACATTAAACTTTATTATTTACAAAAGAAAACGAGTTCAAAACGTGTTTAGGTTAAAAAGATATTGGATTAATTTATATATTAATTTATTAACTAGTCATACAATTAAACTAAAATAATTAACCTTGTTTATACAACGTAATATTCTACCCTCGACTTCGTTCGCGGTTTTTTTCTTGGTTCTTGTTGCTTTTCCCGGTTGGTACAAATAGTTACCATGAACACACAAATACAATCACTAGTTAACTAACATTGATAATTCAAAAATCCAGTATAGTGAAGAATTAAGATCTAGGATTTTGAGTAATACCTTGAAACCCTCATAGAGTCAACAGAAGTCACCATGCAGTCCAACTGCAATTGAATACATGATATAGGGATGTGTGCAGGGTGAAGTAAAACAGAACATTAATTTGTGGTTTATTGAGACTCTAGAATCGGAAATTATGAAAAACCATTCTACATTCAAGTTGGTGTTTGACACTAAAAGGTAGTTGTATACTTTAAACTATGAATATTAGGAATGATAATATTTCAAATTTTGTTTAATGTACTGTCATTACCAGCCCGAACCTATTATTAAAAACACAGCACTGCTAAAAAGCAGGGTTTGAATTACTTTAAAGATCAATGAATAACACTTCCTATAATGTTATAAAATTATACAAAAGAAATATAAAAAATACAATATTACCTAACAAATATCGCTTTCTTTAATAAATGACATATATTTTCAGTTATTTATTTTTTGTTCCACTTTGAGGGATAGTTGTTATAAAATAAAGATATTAACGCTTACAATACATATTATTATTTTGTTTATAATCATAAATGTACGTCGAAAAAATACATACAATTTGTAAAACATTATTTTCATTATGTTGATTAAAATTACTTCTGAACCATATTGGAAATAGGTTTTTATATAGCGCTTTAAAATTGTAATCCCTATAATGGTTTAATGGTATATTTATACGTTTATGAACATGTATATACGTAATGTGTTCAGCAATGAACAGTGAACGAACTTTATATTTTATTTTAAAGACTGTTAAAGGTGTCAAAAAGAAACAGCATCTTAAGTGTGAAGTCATATTAATACGGTTTTTTGTATTATATAGTCTAGTTAGTTTGATTCAAGTCTAATTCAATTTTCTTTCCAAAACTGTAATCCTCGGCAGGGATTGAAATTGTATAAGACCTTGGTAACACAACATTTCTATCTAAGTTATGGAAGGATTCATAATGGATTTTCAAGTGAAAATTAAATGAAAAATTTTTGTATCCACGAGAATCTCGTGAAACTGGAAAAGTATTCCATTAAATTGATATCCATCAAATTTTGGTTTTATTATTACCTATAGATAATTTATTTTACTAAATATATAAGTTATGTTTAGATTTAGATCATATTTTTAACAACTTTACAAATACTAAAAAGGGAAAATATGTTTAAATGTGTAGTAAAATATATATCAATTGAAATATATACAAAATTACTGTTCATAATCTTCTTCAAGATGAATGATAAGATTTGTATAACATCATCTTGGTTCTAATTGAAGTACAAGGTTGGTGTAATACAAAACACCCTTGAGCTGCGCTTGTAAGAATTCTGTTTTGAGATTCCTTTCACAACGCCCGGCCCTTGACAGAGTCAATGACGGTGCGACGTAAAGAAATTCTGACTTCATAAAATTATGGTATACGATAAAGCAGATCTTAATTTTTCCCTTAGTTTAGTAAGTCAAGAAATAAACCGTTTTTAACCAATTAGGATATTTGTTTGACTAAAAAAAACGAAATCTAATTTAGCTACGCAATTCATAAAGATTGTATTCCATTACCTATCGATACTACTAATTCTCAGTTTGCCATAAAAAAACAAAACCGTAGGCCTTGTTTTGCTTGGCAGTATATTATTTTATGTTGTCAATGTAGTATGTTATTTAACGTTATTTCCCAAAGTGCTGTGCTGCGTGAAGCAGAACAAATTACAAGTTTCCGTCTTCTCGTATGTTTCTGCAGCTATCGCATGGCCTAAATGACTTAAAACTAGGTCATTTATAAAGGATTACTTGAGAAAGAGTACTTCCGGAGCTTGATTTTAATTTGTCCTACATGTTTTTATTTATTATAAACCGTAAAGTAAAAACGTTTAAATACCGTAAAATTACGTATTATGAACTGTACTTGTTTGTCATATGTTTGGTATTCATGAGTAAAATGGACACATTAAATTCAATAACACTTAAAGAAAGATGAACGTAAACATGTTTCACATATTATCTGTAATAAAGAAAAAATGCATTTTTTTTTTTAGGAAGAAGGAATTGAAGATGGTCGCATTCTGCCTAGGAATACTGGGTTGTGTTTTTCTCAATTAGCCTTTTAAAATTAATTGTTACTCGATTGAAGTTGCATAATATTAAAACTACACCCTAAAACTGTATACTGGGGTAGAAGCAGATATGACAAATAAAAGAAAGAGTATGTTTTTGATGCACAACTATATATGTAAAATATACGTTCTTTATCTGGTTTGACTTTAAAATATAAAAAATTTTTGGACTTTTTGGACATGCGGTAGAATGCACGCAAATGTTAAAAAGATCTTTTTAGGTTCCTACCTACTGTAAATATATAGCTACAATTAATACCTAAAACATAAACTATATTCATTAAAAAAGGGCATTCTAAGGAGAGAGGTGAACTAATGTTGTTTGTAAAATAAAATATCACTTTCCTATATGGCTGATGTTTTGGTGACCACAAAATATATATTTTTTTAGTAACATATAGAAAAATAACAGTGCCTTATAAACTAATAATATTGTTTTAATCTACTTGCAATTTGTCTTTGTGTTAGCCTGTCACTAGTGCCTTTACATGTGTGTATTATCTTTAAAGGTAATTATATCTCGTTAACGCTTAATAATTTTTCGGGTTCCAAACCATTACGTTAAAGACTTCTGCTTAATCTACGTAATCATTTAATTTTAATAGTAAGGTATTCAAACAAGTGGTATTTACTGTTAGGGTATGGATACAAATAAATCCAGACAACAACTATCAAATAAATAACATTCATAACAAATTACGATCATATAATTGAATGCCTGATTATATTATGCAAACATATCGAAGGTTCAGAAATATTTATGTTTTTCAGCGATTTTAAAAGTAGCGTATGTTCGATAAATGTTAAATTTAAATGTTGACAACAATTTAATTTTGAGGACAGTTTAAATGGGTAAACCTTTTTATGAAGATAACGATATTTTAAGTAACTTACCCAATGTTTAAAACAATATATTTAGAACTTCGATCCAAACATTTTAAATTTTGGAAAGGTCAACATAATTTTAATGCAGGAAATAACTGTTTCGTTATACAAAATATAAACAAACATTAATGTAATAATATTTTGTATTTGTTAATATAAAATATTTCGAATTGCATATAACTAAAATTTGTTAAACAAAAATTACTCCAGTCCGGGAAAAAATAATTTCGCCATATATTATTATTAATTTTTTAATATTGTATTTATTAAAATTTCAAAGGTATAATCTATGCATCGTCTGGAGTCTCATATGCAACCTAATCTTAAAAAAGGCCAACAAAATGTAATTGGATCAGGGACTGTTCATAAATTTCCCAAGGGCGTTATAATGTTCGTGGATCACTTTGAATTGCATGGGACACAGAACAGAACGTGAAAATGCCCTAGGATTACATTTCATATGTGAAATAAGTTGATAATACAGTTTATATTTTGAAAATAATGTCATTATACCTATTTTGTTTATGTCTATAGTGTATTATATTGCGTTGACAAATGGATCAATAATTTATCAAAGTAGTTGACTTTTTTCGAAGATAAAATTATAAAGGGTGATCAATCATTTGAGAAGTGTTACCAAATGGAGCTTACTAATAATTGTTCCTTGCGTTGCCAACCTACCCTATTATAAAAAAAACTAAATATCTTAATAATTACAATAAGTAAATAATTTAATCAACAAAGTATTTAATTAAACTTCCACGGACATATTCGTTTTGCATTTATTTTTTTACTTGAGACTTTGTGATATGCAAATTCATACATAGATGAGTACTCTTGTATCTGTAACTTATTAAAGTAAGGTAAACTATTTTGTCAAAGGTAAGGACTAAGAAATGTTCAACCGATTAATATACTTTGCTTAATTTCCACTTTGCCAATACGTGAAATAACTCAAATAAATACCCCCGTCGCAGCAAACCTGCATACACAGCGAATTTCCAATGCATGTATATTTGTATTACTACCACATAAAGCCACACACCAAGTTTCATAGAAATTCATGAATAATGAAGTGAAATATAGAATTTTATTTATTCTTCATAAGAATAACATAAGGGCTTAGTACGCAGGTTTTCTGCAACAAGAAAGATAAGTAATGTGTTTTTAAGTAATTATCGATATAACTCAACCAGGTGAAGCTACATGCCAAGTTTTAATAATTTATGTTCATAATAAAGGGAGTTATAAAATTTTACTTATTCTTCATAAGAATAACATGGGGGCTGAGTATGCAGGTTTGCTGCAGCAGGAAAAATCGTGTTAACCTTATATAAAAAAATATGTATATAATTAAATATTGATTTGCGGGACTAGTAATTTATACTGAACCGCACGTGGCTGAACACACGTGGGAAACACAAGGGAGCCTGAGAACGGAGCTTGCACTAGCAAAAGTTTCATATATACAGTGGGAAACAATAACAACACGTATCAAATAGAAGGATAAACACTTCGTGGGAAAGTTTCATGCCTATAAATCAAAGAACTTACCAACTGGCAGTATCAGCATTCAAAAATGGCGTATTTCCGCTGACAGTTGATCAGCCAATCAAATAGTAGAGGCGTGGCTAATCGTCACCCCGATTGGTTAATAGATTATGGGATGGACATAATCTGGGGAAAAAACATGAACAGAGAGAGGGAACTGAAAAGGAGGGAGGAAGGAAGACGAGGGAAGGATGTAATTCTTGGGAGAGTTAGGAGAGGAGCAGGGACGTCTGGGGGACGAGTATGAAGCTGCCCTTAGAGTTCCACAACGACTGTCACCGAGATTCACACTTCAGACGAGCACAGATTCCTCATCACTAGTCACCATCCCAGCCGAGAGAGTCCAGGACGGGAAGTTGACGGAAGACCACCGACAAAGACCTCCCGAGACGTTCGAGCGGAGCCACCCCTGCGGGACGAGCGACCCCGAACTTCGGTCGAGCGAGGGCCCCGGCACTACCCCGGACCAGGACACCGCGGACCCGTGCGAAGAGGCGAGAGCCACCCCCAACAGCGAGCCCGGCAGACAGCGGCCCCTGGACAACCCCAGAGAGCAACGCCGCAGCCAGGGCAGAGAACCTCTTGGGGCAGGACCACTTTGGGACTTGGTATGTGGAACATCGTCAGACTTGTGCACAGAAAGTTAGGCTCCATTTCCCGAAAATTTAATCAAAGTTAATAAAAGCTAAAGTAACGGTACAAACTCCTTTTGAGTAATAAAACATAATCAAATTTATTGTGGTAATCAATTAAGGTTTCCCTGAAATGAAGAAAAACGTTAAGTAAAGAGACTTAATAGACAGTAAGTGAAAGTAATCCAAGAATAATATGTTTAGGGCCCTATGTAAATATAATTAAGGCATTTTCAATAAATAAGTGTTGTATTTAATTTTGATTTGAGAATGTTTAAATAATTAACATTCGTGTAAGAACTCTATTTTGGGAAAGAGTGCGGATCCAAGTGCTTGTTATAGGATATAGCCTTGTAGAAGGGTTGCCCTTCTGTGTGTGTTTTTTTGTGTCACATAGTAGAGTAGATTTTGTGGGAACGTAGTAAATTAGATTTAGATTTTAGACTTGAAGATTTGTTTTATGAGGGTCCACTTTATTAGTTTATTACGTGCTGGAGGGTCGATATATTTTGTCTATTGTATGTAATTTATATGAACTTTATTTAGCTTTTCTGTGCATCCTTTATATTATAAGCATGTATTCAGATTTTAAAGTGTGTAATTAAACAGTGTATATCTTTTATCTGTGTTTGCTCAATATTCAATCCTAGAGTCTCTCTCTCAGGCTAAGCGAGTATATAATTGGTGGACCAGTCAGCTCGAAGTTTGTTTATTGCCTTTTGCGAATAAGCAAATAACTTTACAATCGGGAAAAAATTATTAGTTTATGGCATCTGGGGACCTCAAAACAAAAATGTTATCATGGTCTCGGTCTTAAGTCTTACCTTGAGACCTACGGTAATAGCTTTTCCCAATAGGGGAAATTCGTTTGAATTAAATTAACTGAGCGGCTGAAAAACATTGGCGAATTACAGTATAAATGTTAAACTATCTATTAGCAAAATTTAATTAGAGACCAATACATTATTTGTTTAAATATTTCATTTTTGATTGGTTTAAATTATAAATACATCTTATTCTATGACACAAAATACGTAAAAATAAAAATTGTTGGGAGGAGTTTTCGGATACCTCTTAAATAGGTCAGAAATAACTTCCTACTGGTACCACTTTAATATAAATTAATAATTGAATTTGTACTCGTCTAAAGACAAATTTATTTAACCATAATTTAACTGCTTAGTTTGATTTGAGTAATTCCACACTGTTTTGGAACAGAAATTTGTTGGCTAACCTAGTTTATGTTTTCTCAAGCATTATTTTTCCACAGAATGTAGTCGTGGTAAAAAGTAACATCCTTAAGGTATTGCCGTATTTTGTCTACAAGTATTAACGTTTTTTTTGTACTTAATTTTTATAGCGTAATAGCATAATAAATACTACCACAATTCCTATAATACCTTATGAATAAACCCTAAATTACCTTCTTTTCAAATATTTACGCAAGAACTAACATCTTAATATAGCAGTTTATATCCAAGTGGATAATTTATTTCATTTTGATTTAAAAAATTATTGCTATATGTTTGGAATTACTATTATTAATAATAAAGTAGAAGATTTTATTAATTTAACAGCATTAAGAGTGATAATATAAGTTATATAATAATAAATTTAACACTATATTTAGACCTTAAGCAATGTTTACCGTTAAAATTTTGTGTTTAGTTCTAATCAACCTGTGAGAGTTTCAAGCGGTTGTTTGTTGACGTGCTTGTTAGGAAATTGGAAAGCTTAAAAATAATAATATTTAGGATTAGTGTCTTTTAAACTCTAAAATACGCCTCTACGTTGGATAAATTTTTATATTTATCCATCAGTTCTGGAATTATTATTAGCATTAATGTAAATGATATTAGAATTTTCGTTTATGTTAGTTACTATATTAAAAGCAACTGTATTTTAACATAATTAAATTAATTATAATTTGTCCATCGATAAAAATAACAAGTGTTGAATAACAGTCTTGGCTGTAATCTATAACGAAATTCCAATTGGATGTTTCTATGATTAAATGTACTGAAGAATAAGAGAATACGAATATATAACTTGTTTTCTAAAATTTTCAGAATCTACGCCTTTTTATGGTATATAATGTGAAAGATTTAAATATAGTTAAACTTATTCTTTAAAGCTCGAGATACCCAGTTGTATGAGTAATGACAGGTGTTCAGTATGACCTTACACATTGTAATAAACTCCATGTCCTCTTACGGCTTTACCCAAGTAAACTATAATTAAAACCGAATGAAATATTAAGTTACATTTGTTTTAGCGAATTTCCCCTATTGGGAAGAAGCTATTACTGTAGTCGGCATGGTAAGACCTAGGCCCGGGACCATGATAACTTTTCCTTTTGAGGTCCCCAGACCCAAAAAACACCATTCGTTCGAAACTGTATATATATATATATATATATATATATATGTGTGTGTGTGTGTGTGTATAGTGTGTAGTATATAGTATATAGTATGTATAGTATATATGTATATATATACATATATATATGTGTGTGTGTGTGTGTGTGTGTGTGTGTGTCCGTGAGCACGATAACTCTCGTAGAAATGATCCGATTTTGATGAAACTTGGTTTAAATGTGTAAAGCAACATTTATGACTGTAAGATTGAAAATAAGCCAGATAGCTCTATCGGAAGGGGTATTTTTGGGGTTTTTTGTACTACAAAAATGTTTTCTTTTAATTCTTTACATCTAATTTTTGAAATAGTCAAATTTTAGTTTTCATCATTCGATTCAGCTTAAAAAACACACAATTTGGTATTTCGATCATTCCTCTGCGTCAATTGGTTAACGAGATATTGAAAATGCTAAACACAGTACGTCGTTTAATGTTATTCTTATGGAGGAAAAGACAATTTTTATATCCCGCATATTTATGAACGTATACTGACGAAACTTGCTATGCAGCTTCATCTCTGTTGTGGTCTATTAATATTTTCTATAAAAAAATATTTGCCAAAAATCTCCCGTAGCAGCAAACCTGCGTACTCAGCCCCATGTTATTCTTATGGAGAATAATTAAATGCTCTATCTCCCTAATTATGAACATAAATGAATAAAAACTGTTATACGACTTCACCTAGTTGAGTTATATTGATATTAGCGTAAAAAAAATTTTTGTGTTCCTGGTTGCAGAAAACCTGCGTACTCGGCCCCAATGTTATCTTATGGAGAATAATTCAAATTGCATATATCGCTTACTTTTGAATATATTTTTATGAAACTTGGTATGTGGCTTTCTGTAGTATTAAGACATTTATATCTCTATTGTAAATACGCATGTTAATTTACATTTGTTTGTATTTATGTTACATACAGTTTAGAACCGGTAAAACTATTTTAAATAAATAACACATGATAAATAAAATGTTTTATTATTGAAAAGTTACATCAGCTGTTTAAATTGGAAATCTTATCTCAGTACATATCCAGGGTAGAAAATGTTCACACCTTAATTATTATAAGACTTTAACTTTTAAGGTTTTGTTAAGTCTATATAATCAGTCAACGAAAGTGTTTTGTATGTATATATTACAACAAATCAACAAAGGATGATGTTATTTTATCATCAGTGTTTGTTGACAGTATAATTCTGCCCTATAGTCCCCAAATTATTATCAGACAATGCCCAGATCAACACAGGCCAGCGCTGTAGTCAGCAACATTACCTAATGGCCGTGTTGATTGTCTATCGGCATCAGGAACAATGCAGCTAATGTGGCTATTGTAGTGTCAGACACGCTGTGATAGCCGTCAGCCATGCGCAACCTTTATCTGCTGGGCCTTTGTTACATTAGTGGTATTGAAAACACACTGTCAATTTTACGTGTTTATTGTACGTGGCTATTAACGGAGAAGGATGTAAATATAAGTAGTCTGGTAAGTATAGTTTAGATAAAGAAGCTTTTTAGTGACAACTTATAAAAATAACGATTTTTAGAGAGATATTTGAAATTATATAAAAATTGTCATCAATTTAATGCTCTTTAGTCAATTTTATTAGACTTTATCAAACTTAATTCAGGATATCACATTTAAAAAAATCAAGAGCAAGCTGCTCTATTTTTAGGAGTGAGGGTGTTAATAGATTTCAACCCATATTCCTCAATGTTTAAATGCAAACTAATAGTAAACAAATGTAAACAAACAGTTCTATCCTCATAGATCATCTATATTTCAATATGACTTTATTCTACAATCTATTCCTCGTACTTACTGCAAAGGTGTTTGTTTTATGTGTTGATCTGTTCCTCAGTAGATCATACTCTAGTTGGTTTAGCCATAAACAATTCAAGACAATTATAGTGCGAACAACATGGAACATGTTCAAGTGTAATTAACTACTGCAGGCATAAACTAGGAACATGGATTTGTGATGAAATTACTACATATAACTGTTATTGCCTTTTGCCCAACAATGAAAATTGTCATAACCGTAGCAGGCCAAATATTATTTGGTGTAGTAAGTAGATTGCTATAGTTTTATGATATAACATGTACTGTATAGTTATTTATGATAGTAATTAGTTTGAGGAAAAGATAAGTGAACAAATACTTTCTATTAAGAAAGTTAACTATGTTAGTTACTGTAAAACAGGAATCTCATATTGCATTTGTGTTGTTTTTAATATACAGTTTGAGTTTTAATGAGTCCCCTTTCTACTTGTTTCTAAATATCTCAAGCTATCAACTTCGGACCACCGCCGATCATTGTTGATCAATCTATACTTCATTTGACTTAGTTCATATTTACGGACCCCATCTTGGATCCCCATATTGGATTCAAATTTGTTTCTTATACGCAAAGGTGGGGTTGTTACCCATCATATTTAACTACTTTTTTACGGTGAAGGCAATCCTACAATACTTTTTTATAAATCTTAATTTCTTCTCAAGATATTGGTGATTTTTTAATTTAAATTTTGAAGTTAGTTTTAAATGCCCCAACCTTAAAACAAGCATTTCATTCTTTTGATTACCTCAGACCAGGAACTACTATCGATCATTGTGAGTGGCATTAGTTTGATAAAAATATAACGGTTTTGGCCGTCATCTGGGATCCACCATTTTGGAATGAGATGTATTTTTCAAGTGTAAAGGTAGGGTTTTGACTCATTAATTTCAACTGTTTTCTAAGCCGAAACCAATGCCGTAATCATTTTTGAACTGATCATGTTTTGTTTTGAAGATATTAAAAGACTATTGTTTAACATTTTTTTAGTTGTAATATCATGGGAACTAAACATGATAGTTAACAACAGAGAGGGAGATTGATTTCAGCGTGGGAAAACAGTTGGACATAATGGGTACAAACTTACTTTTACATTTGAAAAACACAAAATTATTCCAAAATAGTGGATCGAAGATGGCGGCCACGACTTGTATTTTTTTATCAAGCGACCTACTCAACAATGATCGGTAGTAGTTCATGGTATTTATCTGATGAAATTAGGAGAATAAGATTTATGTTTTAAATTTGATTCAATATTAATTTCCTTTTAAAATTTATTAAAAAAATCACCAATTTCTTGAGAACGAATAACGATTTTTAAAAACATTTTGCGACATTGTCTTCACCGTAGAAAGGTATTTGGACATAATGGGTCACAATCCAAACTTAAGATTTAAAAAATATATTTGAATCCAATATAGTGGATCCAATATGGCACCTGAAAATATGAAATAAGTAAAAAAGTATAAGTTTCTTAATCAACGATGATCCGTAATGGTATGGAGTCTGTAGAAACAAATTACGGGAAAACTTATTTCAAACTTACCCTGTATATTACCATTCAAGCCATTATCTTGTTTTTGTAAAATATCCTGTTGTTATTAGTTGTGATTTGTATAACACTTTATCCAAGCGAATTTTGTACTAATATATTTATTCTGACGAGTGTACTCGTTCATATAATACTTTTGAGGTACAACTTTTGAACTAAAATTAAATTTTAAAGAGTCCAACTAATTATAGTTCTCGTATCTGAACTTCCGTAACCTCAGGTATGAAATATGTTTTGAAAGAATGCCCACTTTCGAGGGACGTATTGCATTTATCCTCAAATAACCCTCCCTATCACTAAATCTCCCTTTACTTCTTATAGTCAAGTTATTCATTAACATATTTAATCAATTGCATTTTATTATTATTTTAAAATATCATAATCTTTATCAAACAAACTTCTAAAATTAGCATCCCTTTAACTATTTTTTAATATACCATGTTGGGGTATTACGTAATATTTTGGGATTTGAACTGATCAGATGAATAATTTGTACTTCCATTTGAATGTTATATAACAAATTTAAAATAATTTACAATATAAATAATATTATTAACACATTAAAATATAATTAAGAGACTAAAAAACAATTTATTATTTTTGTTTAACTCCAATATCAATTTAATAATTGAATTTTTACTGGCTCCAAAAATATAACTGAAAACTTATGGAAATAAATTGCCACGGTCCACCGTTCCAGTTGTTCGTCTGACACTGATTATGATTTAAATGGTGGAGAGTGGTGGAACGAAACATTCATGTTCATTAAATAAACTGTAATGAATCTTTTGGAGGTGCGCAGTCACACGCACTCTAAGGCATAAATAATGAATAAAAGTCCAAACCTGTACTGTAGCAGAGACGATTCTATATGTTATTCCTCGGGTTTAGTATCAAAACTGTACATGAAATTAATTAAGGTGGAGTTTAATCCATCAATAGACTCCTAGAATGTAATATCAGTTTATTAATTGACGTTTAAAATGTCATAAGAAAGCAATGCTTATGAAAACCATTTCCTGTTTGGTGCTTTAGCAAAATTAATTGAAAAAAGCATCAAGGTTATTAAACCTCAGTTCTTTAATTCAAATTATGAATAATAATCAATTATTATTTTAATTTAATAACGGCGTTATTACGTTTAGGTCATAGCATATTTTATGCAGGGAATTATATATATAGAATCATATCATTTAATGTATGTTTTTATTGTACGTATTATACATATACATTGTATTATATTATGTTAATAAGAGTTTCTCATTTTATGTGATGAAGGTAAATAGTTAGTCTAATATTTTTGTAGTTAGTCATTTGAGTTAGTATATAGTTGTAGTTAGTGTAATATTTTTGTTTAAAACCTATGGTTATACATAAATTACAAAAGTATTTTAGATTAAATTATATTTCATCCATTACGTGGATACATTGAAATCATAAAAACTGGACTGGAACTATTAGACGAGAAATAAAGATAATCGCTCTTTTTAATCTTTCGGATATAAAATAACAAGCAAACTTTAAGATATATGTTATCATCACAGTTTAAGTGTAAAGAATCTTATTTACATCCAGAGCAAGGCAGGCACAGACGCCTGGAAGGAAGAGATAAGAGATTGGTTCATTCGCCTGAAAGCACTCCAATATATAGACCACGCCTGTGGTAAATGTTATGGTTTTATTCTAAATATTTTAATATTAATTTCAAATTTTAAAATCCAAACGCTTTGTTTGGAATGTTGTTTATGGTTGAGACTGGATAGTCTTGTAACAAACATATATCATATAGTAGATAATTGGTTCCAAATGAGATAATAGTGTATATTTTAAATACCTTTACTCCCAACATTGAATGGTTATTTTTTATGAAAGAATATCCATATTAGGTGCTTGAATGCAGTTTATCAAAAAATGTCGAAAATTACAAACTATATTTTTATTCCGATTAATACATAATATCTAAATCCATTGTATGAAATAATAATAATAAAAATATGATAATGGCAGTACGCACAAAATGTCATTAATTGAGAAAGGTAATTATTTTTGTTGTTCGCTTTCTTAAATGAATAATGGTAATGAGTTCCAGCAAATGAATTCCCATTATTTACCAAATATTTTACAAAGCAATTTTGCAGAAGCTCAAAACTAATGTTCAGCACCAAAGTGATTTATGGTTTAGTGCTTCATTTGTATGTTTTCTGTTGGTTCAACATTCCAGTAAATTATTTTAAACGTTAAAATCTGCTTTTAAAAATATATACTGTTTTATATCTTTAGAAAACGCACCCCAATCGGATTATCTTTTTATGAACCACAGTGATTGAAGCTACTAGTCATTAACTGATTAATCAGTTATTTATTGACGAATTTCCCCTAGCCTTAACATCGTAAGACCTAGGCTCAGGACCATAATAACTTTTCGTTTCGAGGTCCCCCAGACCACAAAAACACCGTTCTTTCGAAATTGTATATATATATATGTGTGTGTGTGTGTGTGTGTGTGTGTGTGTGTGTGTGTGTGTGTGTGTGTGTGTGTGTGTGTGTGTGTGTGTGTGTGTGTGTGTGTGTGTGTGTGTGTGTGTGTGTGTGTGTGTGTGTGTGTGTGTGTGTGTGTGTGTGTGTGTGTGTGTGTGTGTGTGTGTGTGTGTGTGTGTGTGTGTGTGTGTGTGTGTGTGTGTGTGTGTGTGTGTGTTTGTGTGTGTGTCCGTGGGGGGGGGGGATAAAACTCGTAAAAATGGTTCGATTTGGATTAAATTTGGTACAAACGTGTAAAGCAGCATTTATGAATTAAGTTCAAAAACCAAACAGGTCGCCTCATCCGAAGTGGTATTTTTGGGGGGTTTTGTACACCAAAAATGGGTTTTTTGAAGTTTTACATGTAATATTTAAACAAGTCTAATTTTAGTATTTAGATTAGATTCAACTTAAAATTACACACAATTTGATGATTTGATCATTTGTCTACGCCAAATGGTTACAGATACATTGAAAGTACGTTGTCCAATGTTATTCTAAAGGAGAATAAGACAAATTTTATACCTCGCTTATTTATGAACGGATACTAATGAAACTTACTGTACGGCTTCATCTGGTTGTGGTCTATTGTTATTTCTACATAAAAAGCAATTTTGGCCAATTATTCCCGTAGCAGCAAACCTGCGTACTCAGCCCCCATAATAATATTATGGAGAATAAGTAACATGTAATGTCTCTATTTGGTATTTGGCTTCACATTGTTGAGTTACATTGATATTTGCATAACAAACTATTATGTTATATTATGTGTTCCTTGTTGCAGTAAACCTGCGTACTCTTCCCCCATGTTATTCTTATGGAGAAAAATCAAAATTGTATATATCGCTTGATTATGAATGTATATTGATGAAACTTGGTATGTGGTTTCACCTAGGTTATTTGTATTGATATTTGCATGAAAACCCATATTTGGTGTTCCTTGTTGCAGAAAACCTACGTACTCAATGTTATTCTTATGGAGAATAACTAAAATTGTGTATATCGCTATTTGTGAATATATTTGTATGAAACTTGCTATGCAGCTTTATGTGGTATTAATACATATATTATTGGAAATTCGCTGAGTACACAGGTTTGCTGCAATAGGGGTATCATTGTTTCGTTGAGAATTTAACAATCGTGTTAATAACAACACAGACACTCAAAATAAATTCCATTTTCTAGAGACATACCATTCTGATAACTAAAACTGTTGAAATATATCATGTTAATATTGTTATACTTTAGAAAAATAAAGCGATCTATAATATATGTATATATGGAATACATAAATTTCCAACTGAAAACAAACGTAAGAAATATACATCAAGTTACAAAAAAGTTCTTGAAATAAACTGAAATAATTTGTCAATGTCAGTCTTTTTCTCGCTTATAACTCTGTCATTATATTGGATGTACGTTATATTTAGGCCTGATAGAAATTTTAAAACTGACAACGTGCTCCATCGATTGATGGATGTGATGGCTGTCAAAATTACGCTATCGTTAATGTGTTTTGCTTGACTGAGTCATTGAATCTATAGGATTAAATACCTTTTTACATTGTCTGTCCTTAATTTAAGTTGATGCCACCTTAATAAAAAAATACACAAAACTGTATGTACGTTTGTAAGTAGTCATTACTGCAATTTAAAATAATATATAGAAACCAATCAAAAGACGTTTGAAAAAGGGTGTTTTATCTATTGCAATTCTCAGTGAACCTCGAGTTTCTTCGTTGACTTGGGAAATGAATAAACAGTCACGAACATTATTCAATTGGTATGTGCGATTCCAAATAATTAATGCTTTGAATAAAAAGTGGCATAAAAATTTAATCTTGTATCATACTAAAAAAACATTGAACTGTATTAGTTTACCCATCGAAACTGAACTAAAATTATTCGTTTTCAAAACAGTTCCTACTTGAAACAATTGGTATCCAAATTGTTTAGTTTAAACTTGTAATTGCATTATAACTGTGCATCTATGTCTTTTGGTTCTTTGCTACGAAACAAATATAGTGCAACTGAAATATATTTAAGAAATCAAATCTCGACATGGATTAGCTGATTATGATGTTTGTCAAACTACTTTATTGAAATGAACACAATGTGTTTAATAAAAGGCCTAGCTGCTTGCAAATATGCAACGTTATTTAATATAATTGGACTTGCTGGAATTAATTTAAAACGTATTTGACACAGGTATAGCAAAATATATTTAATTTTATATTAGTTAAAAACTCTCATTAATACAATTTTCTATTATTTTTTATATTTATTCAATAAATAAACAATTTGGAACCTATAAAACATTTTTTCGACATTTCTTACAGTGTTAGACTTGTAAGAACCGTTAAGAACGTTATTTTTAAGTTAAAACAACATATATTACTTCGGAATAGATTCATATTCCAAAATTAGTTTAGTTTTTCTATAATAATTTTTAAATCAGACTCCTACAATCTGCCAGAGCTTCGTAGCCCCCTGCGAGATTTTGTCTCCGATCCCGTTTCTGAGCTGCTAAAAGCAATATCATGTCGCTACAAATCACTGACAGTCGCACTGCCAAATTTACATTAAAACAAATTCAGAGCGATTTTTCCTGGTTTTTTTTTTTACCAAAAACCAATAAATTATAAACGGTGCATTCACAGATAACTTTATGTAACACTATAAATATTATTGCATATGTCTGTGAGTATTTTAGATAAACACCTAATACAATTGTTTTGAAATATCATTGGTATATATTATTTTAAACAATTGAACAGATAAATATCCTGGATTCTGTAATAAGACAAAAAAAATATATGGAAAACACGCAAATATAAAGAGAAATCAGCTTCTTGGCTGGTTAAAAATATGAAAAGGTATGTGGAAATTATATGATTCATGGGGTAAACTCCTGATATGATTATTTTAATGGTTTAACAATAATCATTTAGCGTGGCCTTTTATTTGTTAAGACAATTTTAAAATAACCTTGTAAGTGTAAATGTAGAAGTTTGCTTGAGTATAAGTTAATAATATAAGAAATAAATATGTAAGGTAAAGGTATTTGGTATAAAAAATATACATACTTAATTTTACACATTACATCTTATTTATAATATCGCTTTGAAAACCTTTTCAGTATTCACAAGGGTCTGAGTTTAAAGTGAATACAATTAATACAACCTTTACAATACCCTTTACAATACCCTTTACAATACCCTTTACAATACCCTTTACAATACCCTTTACAATTAATACAACCGGAATAACAATATATTTTGTATATCTGTACCGTTAATGAAGATATCTATTTATTAGGACCCTGTACACATGCATTTCTAGTGTATTGGGTGGTTTCACCATCTGCTAGGATCTACTCGGCTGTAAATGACAACAGCTGGGAATGGGGTTGCAGCACCTTCTACACCACAAGTGACCTCTAATGATAGTGATATTATATTTGAGACAATTCGGGTGATAATTTGAGATGTTTCTGTATGTATCACGCTGAAAACCTGTTCATATAATATGTGCGATTTATAGTTAATATTAATTGAAGAGGTATGAGTAAGTGATTCGTTTTACCAAGGACAAAAATACAGACATTATATTAATTTTTTTTTTACCATGCAGTATAATAATCATTAGAAAATGTACATTTATATAGTCTCTGTACTAAAATAAAACAAAACATTACAAATAAACTTGTAATTGCAAATATAATTTATATTTCACCTTGACTTGTCTTGATATAATACAACTCTCTGTCATTTCCAGTACAGTTATGAGCATTTAAGAAATAAATCGGGTAACAGCAAAGAGTTGTGTATTGTTTTTGAGGTTATACTTTATTTCGCAGACATTTTACTTAGTTATTATGATTCAGAGAACCAGCATACCCCCATTGCAGCAAACCTCCATAGACAACGAATTTCCAATGCGTTTATATGTGTCTTAATACCACATTAAGCCATATACCAAGTTTCATCAATATATACAAGCATAAACAAGCAATTTATAACTTTCAATATATATAATTACTTTCAAATTGTATAAATTCGAAATGATTCTTAACTATTTTACAAAACATATTCATTGTATTTGACGTTAATAAGGGTTTTTAAAATTAATTACTCAAATCACGGATATTACTTTCTTTATTTTTATAGGTTTTCCATTTTTCGCGGAGTTTTTTACTCGGTTAAAGTCATACACTATTCTAGAATATGGATTTTTGAGCTTCCATGATGATTTCATCTCTGGCCGACAAAATCAAATGAAATCAAACAAAGATTGTAAACAAGTATTAAATGGGATTTTAATAAGACAATATTGGCTGTTATTAACATAATCATTGGTATTTAAATATCGGTTAAACATACTTTACACTAATTTTAATTACAACAGTAAGATCATTTTCGCGAGCAAACAATTAAGAAGGGAGAAGCCGCAATGATTTGACGAAAGGAAGGCACTGGGGCTGGTGGCTGGCGGACGCCCTGCGAGCAAGCCACGGCAGTGTCGGTGGCGCTGTACTCTCTCATCATCATCATCATTTTTTGCGGATTAGGAAACCCCAGCATAGCTGCTAGTCACATCTTCCACAAGCGGGAATATTGCGCAGGTTAACGAAAATATAGGATGTAGCAGGAAAGGAAAGGGTGGGAAGGGACGGCAGTCAAATCGACCCTTCAGAGGGCCAGCTCCCGTGCCCCTGTGAGAGCTGGGACGAGGCTCTCAAACAGGGGACCCTCATTTTACCCTCCAACTGGTCAACTCAACTGACAGGGTATACATGTACAACAGCCAGGGGCCATCCATTCTCAGTTTGGCAGGTGGGGACCAAACCCGGAGAGTCTGCGCCTAGCTGCTGCAAATGGAGGGACCAGATATGAAAGGGAAGTTTGTCATAATGGTCAGCCAAAAGACTTACCATATGTAATGACAACTTCATTTGCTATCCCCTATGTCAGCCTCAAAACTGGTAAAGACAAATCACAAGGTAGTCCTGGGACTCCCTATCCCTCGATCTCTTGCACAAAGGTGCCGTATCTTCTTCTACCCCACGACTCGTTGGTTCCTCACGTGGTCACAAGCTGCAGCACTGCACCGTCGCCTTCGGCACTGATTCTGTAATAGTACTAGAAAATCCTGCAGGAGCGCGTCACTGTTCACCCGTATTCATCTGTTAGCATGCCGACGAAACATATACTAAGTGGTATGCTTAATCTATGATTGAACTCAGTAATAAATAAATTAAATTTATCAAAATATTATTGTTATTTAACAAACAATTAAACCGGAAAAATCAATTGTCGTGTATGATACACGTATGATAATACAAGTATTTTAGTTGGATATAATTTTAAGTGTATCATAAATGCATGACGACCATAAGGGGGCAATCGACATAAAAGTAAGGGACTGTAACACTACAATAAAGGGAAAGTAACATGATTGTTATTGTCAAGAGAGAAACGTTTCCTTCCTGTGGTAGAATGTGGTTATAAAGGAATGGTTTGAGTGTGCGATTTAATGTAATGGTGATTATATATCCGTGTCTATTTGCCTTCTTAGCGAATTTTTAAAATTAGTTATAAGTACAATATGCATATCACTAATATACTGTATATAGTTTCGTTTTGAATATTGTAATGTTTGAATCCCTGATCAACCCTGTATCTAGCTTAATCAACTTTTAAGGAGCTGTATTTAGCATATTAATTCATGAATCAACCAACAGTATACCAGCTAGTATATAATTAAAACGCTTATTTGTTTGGTAAATTTTTTCGAACAGTTTTTCAAATAAAATGTATTTATATTAACTTTTAACGTGGTAAAATATATCAAGTAAAGATTTTTTTCAAGTCATATAAATTAGCCCTATATTTATACTTTGTATCATAGTATACATGACATGTGTTTTAAATCGTATATTAATTAATTACATTAGAAAAATTAACAAATAAAATAACGTATGGTATCGTTTAGTTTAACCCTATGATATTAATCAAAATGTTAGTCTGAATAAGTTATCATTGCTTTTGTTATTACTGTGATTTTAAAGTTTAATTTATTACGAAATATTATGTTAATGGGAAGGACATTTTTATTAATGCTATTTAAAACAGTTATTATAAATAAATAGTTAATGAAGGTATACAGTTTAAAATATTGCAAAATACCCATTTTATCCGTTCAAAAAGATTTTGAAATATGATAAACACCGGAATAATTATATTTAAGCTTTTCAATTTTGCAACAAGCACGTAAACAAACAAGGTATTTGTTAAACCTTCACGTGTTGCATGAAATAAAATTTCACGGTGTTTAATTAATTTAACAATATAAGTATGAAAGTAGTAAATCATTTTATGAAAATTGTATAGTAACATCCGTGTTTACGTGGATTTCAAACTATTATAAAAACATATTATTTCACAGCAAAGTTTTGATAGCAATACAATTTTTACTGCTACTTATAGTAGAATTATCTGCTGGTAATAAAAAAATAAATATACCTTACCACATAATAAGAATTATAGTGGTGATTTATCTATATTTGTATGATAAAAATACATATAATCTTATATCATTTGGTTAGTTTTGTAGACTGAAACAAACATAGGAACTCTTATAGTTTTGTTTAACCTTATACTCTTGAAAATGAATTTATTTAACCTACAAATATAAATGTTATGAAAATAAACTAATTTTAAATTTTAATCAGTTGTTTATGGAATACGTTAAGAATGCATATTGGTTAAGAGTAAACATACATAACACAATTTGTTTTATTATACTTTTCAAAAACATGAATATTAATATATTTAAAATACACGAGTTCAAAATATTTCGTCTGCCGCCGATGCGTAATTTAACCCTTTTCCTTTTATCAAACTTTATTAAAGGGCGAAATTAAAATTTCCTTATCATTATTAATTATACACAATACTCTAGGTAATTCATAGCATTAACAAACGTATCTGAACAACAGCAGCTAGATTGTCATCCTAGAACTTGTAGCTTATATTTTATTGGGGGGCTAGAGGAACGTGGATCTTTTACCCGAGACCAGAAAGCCTACTTAGCCAGCTTTGATTTAATCTAAATAACTGTAATGAACTAACTAAGATCCTTCCAAAAACTGATATATACTAAATCTGCATCTGAGGTTATTGCAATATTGATCTAAGCATGGTAACTAATCCTTAAGGTAAATGAATGTATAGAAATACAGCAAGCTAATAAAAAAACTATGGATAATCTTCTGGGGAGTCTGGTTAATTTGGTCTAAACGTGCTGAAAATTCAACCTGTTGCAAAGTGTTCGGGCCAGGCCCGAACACTACTATTTGTTCCTACATTCCTGTATCGGGGCGAACCTTATGGGTTTCCCCTTAATAAGCTGTTTAGCCAGCCATTCTGTCACTAAATTACCCTATACTTAAATGAAAACTTATCGGTTGTGCGTATTGGTTGCAGAGATGAGGTTCAACACGTCCGTCCTTTCTGACGCCGGCAGTAGGAAGGGGGAGAGGACGCCGCTAAGCCAGATTTCGTTGACAAGACGGAAAAAAGTTGTTCGCTCTGTCAACGGCGCGACAGGCGAAGTGCTCCAGGCAGTGGCTGCGCGACGGAGTTTGCGCGCACTATATAAAATAGGGTGACGCTAAGCGTCACAACCACCCCCCTTACGGCAAAAGAAAAGAAAAAGAATCAGTTTTGCTGAAGGTGTGAGGTTGTTGAGTGTTTTGAGTGGTTTTTGTTCGAGTTGCCTCCCTCTATCGTGCTCTGGGTCCCGAGATGTCATGGTCCCGGTTTTAACTCAAGGGAAGCCGAGAACAGATGAGGAAAGGCGAAAACCCCTGACCAGTCCGGCTTCGACTTGGAACCTGGTTAGCAACGTTTGTTTGGGGAAAAAGCTGATTGTTTTGGTTGACCAACCACGGCAGGGATCGGGATCCACCCCCCTCGCGAATAGAGGAAGGTATGTTGGGTGCGACAGCTAAATTAACCTAACCTAGAAAACTTGTGACTACTGTGATCTTGGCTCAGCTGAAACAGAAAGTCGGAAAGCGACAGTAAAAGGGACGGACAACTGCACGCACAAAAACATGTTTTTTTTTTTTGTTTTTTTTTTATAAGTTGAAAATCGCACAGAGTTGGAGAAGATAACGTGGTCTTTGGTGATGTTTTTTGTTTGGGGGGTGTCCGAGAGGAGGTCTTGCTCAGGCATCGACTTGGCTGGTTCCCCGCTGACAGGTGATGGAGAAAACTGGAATAGCCGAGGATTGCAGGCAGCAGGGTGAGATGTGCTCCCAGCAGGTCCTGATCACCGCGTTGCTGTTGGTGTGGACAAAGCTGAGGCTCTGCTGGATCTGCCTTTGAAGATGTTGCCATCCTCTCGGAACTTGGTGTCGGAATATCACTTCTGTCACTTGGAGCTGATGATGTGAACTTGCGGTTGAGAAAATGTCTATTTTACTGTCCAAGTAACTGACACTGTCCAAATAAAGCACTGGTAACTGATATTGCTTGAGATCACTTTATTATTCTGTCTTTAAATAATATCATTTGGTTGCCGGTTGTACTGTTTAATGTAAATTTTTGATTGTGCAGTTGTCATGGTGTTATTTTAATAGTTGAGGGTATTAACTGTATTGATCGGTGATGATTGCTAAACAAAAAATCTTTTTAAAGGTGAACTGTCGTGGTGAAGGTGATGAAAGGTTGATCGCAAGGCGGCGGTCCGATAACTGACGGGTTGGTCTTTTCCTAACTGGGGTACCGTGGGATTGTCCCATGTTTGGCGCCGGGTTACCAAGGCCAGACTGGTGAGGTCCGCGGAAACTGTTTCTGAAGTGAGTGAGAGTTGTGGAGTTTGGAAGGATCTGCAAAACTGTTGAAAACCCTTTTTTTATATTTTTTTGCTTCGCATGCAGAAAAAAATTGCGCTCGCAATTACGCTATGATGAGCGGTAATTTCAGGTGAGGATAGGTGCTTGTGGACTGTTTGGGGGGAAAAAATCTTCCTAGTGCCCGGTTCTTGCTTAATTGAGAAAAATCCTGCCCCTACTCGTTCTTACAATCGACGTTTGTCTTGGTATACCTATTACAACATGAAAATCTTTAACTTAACTACCTTCTGATCTTCTCTAGACTGTTCCTAAACCTAACTACTACTACTTTAGTGACTACTTAAGCTAAGAAGTGTGAAAAGAGCAAAGGGAGAGAAATAGGAAAGAATAGTAAAAGAGTTTGTCTTCCAAACACTCGACTAGTACAAAGGTCGCCACAGAAGGTGCCACCACTGAGCCTCTTCCTGCGATGGTGAAAAAATGAATAAAACAAAAAAAAAAGGTAACCATGCGCAGAAAGGTTAATCTCAATCAGGAAAAAAAAATTCTTTACAAGACCCAGTGAGGGTGTCGGAGACGAAAAGGGGAGGGGAAAGATTTGGCCGACAACGCACGGGGGAGGACGTGTAGGGCAGCCCATCCTAGGGAAGGATACCCTGAGACTCACAGTCCCCCGGGCGTTGGCGGGGACAGCGACAGAGAGAGAAGACTTAACCTAATATCACTTTTGTAGAGCGTTTCTGGTCTGGGTAAAAGGTCTTTAATATTTTGGCTGAAAAAATCTTTTTAACTGTGAAACATGAGCGTTTCTAATGAACTTGCCTGTTGAGGGGTTTAACAAACGTGCGGTGACGGGTGAAGAAAATGACTCAATAACACAAGGTTTGGACCAGACAGGCAGCAGCTTTTTGTTGATTGATTCGGCAGCCTTGCTGAGGTGGTGTTCTCTGAACATTACCCAATCACCGGTCTTGTAGGGGTTGGGCAGTCTGTTCAGATCGTACTTTTGCTGCCTACGTTGCCTAGCCTTTGAGAGGTTCTCGACGGCCGTTCTCCACTCCTCGTTCGAAGATTGTTGGGAAGCATGGTCGTCGACTAACCTGTCTAAATTCCAATGGAGTTCTAAGGGGTGGGAAATGTTCCGGCCAAGGAACAAACGGGCTGGAGAAACTTTGGTGGAATCATGACGGGCGGAATTGAAGGCTATCTGGAACCAGTGTAGCTCGTGGTCCCAGCGCTTTTGGTGCTGGTTGTGAAAAATTCGGATGGCTATCTTTATTTGTTTGTTTACCCTCTCGGCATGCGAGGGGTTAGGGTAGTATGGACTAGTGTAGATATGCTGGATGCCTAAGCCTAAACAAAGATTCTTGATTACTACTGATTTGAAATTTGAAACATTATCGGAGACTAAATATTTAGGGGGGCCAAAGATTGAAACAACTTGCGTGGTGAGGACTGAAGCTGAGGTCTCTGCTTTAGTATTTTTTACTGGTATCATGAGGCAAAACTTGGAGAATGAATCGACCACAGTCAAAATGTATTTATTTCTGTTTAAAGAAAGGGGTAGAGGGCCAATATGATCAATAAAAATCTTTTCCCACGGCTGGGTCACGATTTCAGAGGCCAGCTTCCCAACCTTGGTGTTTGGGGCCTGCTTACACCGTTGGCACTGGACGCAAGTCCGAACCCTATCAGTGATGTAGGCTTTTAGATTGGGAGCCCAGAAAAAGGGTTCGATGCGGGTGAGGGTCTTGCTGATGCCCAGGTGTGCTGAAGTGGGCGACTCGTGGTAGTAGGAAAATAAAAGATCAAAAAGTTTGGTGGGGACAACTACTCTGGGCTTTGTTTGGTTAGGCTGACGGTAAAGAAGGGTATCGCTGTCTATTGAATAGTTTGGAGGCTTGTTTGCGGACCTAATGATCTTCCTGAGGTCAGGATCATCCAGTTGATGTTTGGAAATGTCCTTGAAAGCCTCAGGCAGGGAAAAAGAGACAAAAGTGTTGGTTGTTGGATCGGGGGTGCTACAACTGTTGGTTCTACATTTTCAAAAAGTCTGGACAAGCAATCAGCAATAACATTGTCTTTTCCGCGAATGTGATAAATCTTAAACTGGAAGGAGTTAATGAAGGATATCCAACAGGCAATTTTACCCATCTGTCGGGGGTGATTGAGAAGCCAAGTGAGAGCCGAACAGTCCGAGTGAAGCTCGAACTCTCGGTGTTCCAAATATTGCTGGTATTTCTGTAGGGCAAACACTATTGCAAGGCATTCAAGCTGTAATGTGGAATAGTTGAGTTCATGCTTATTGAGGGCCCGGGATGCATATGACACTGGGAACAACTGATCACCATGGGGTTGAAGGAGGACCGCTCCGATTGAAGAGCCGGAAGCGTCAGTGTGCACTATGAATTGTTTATTAAAATCGGGCATACGGAGGATGGTAGAGGAAACTAAAGCTTTCTTTAAGGTTTGAAATGCTGCTACTTGGTCGGGGCCGAAAACAAAAGGAACTCCTTTCTTCTTTAAATGATTTAAAGGAATGGTAATAGTGGCATAATCCTTAATAAAGCGGGCATAAAAGGCTGTCATGCCCAAGAAACGTGATAACTGCTTGATGTTCTTGGGAGTGGGAAACTCATCTATGGGTCGAGTCCTCTCGGGATGGATTGAAATGGTGTGGTTAGAAAACACATGACCAAGAAACTGAATCTTATTAGACGCTACAGTGATCTTTTCCGGATTGACGGTGAGTCCGGCGTCACGAAGGCGTTGAATCACTAACCTGACCTTTTCCAGGTGGTCTTCAAAGGTTGAATCACTGTAGACGCACAAGTCATCGAAAAAGTTGTAAACATACTGGAACTTTATATCGCCAAAAATCTTATCTATTAAGGAGGTGAGAACCATACTGCCAGACGCAAGTCCAAAAGGGAGAAAATTGAACTCATATTGAGCCCAAGGAACAACAAATGACGTAAATTGCTTTGACTCCTCATCAAGGGGGATCTGGTTGTATGCCGAGTTCAAGTCAAGGAGCGTGAACCACCGAGCTTGGCCTAAGTGTTGAAAAGCGCTTTCGATCGTGGGCATGGGTGTAGCGTCGAGTTCTAAAATGGAATTAAGATTTCTGTAGTCGACTACCATGCGTGTTTTCCCACCCTTTTTGGGAACTAAAAAGGCAGCTGAGGCATACTGGGATGTGGAGGGTCTAATCACTCCCTTCTGAAGCAGATCGTCGATGTGTTGTCTCATAAGTTGGAGTTTGGGAGGGGCGTACTGATATGGTTTATTGCGGACAATTTTACTTTCTTTGATCCTGATGTGGTATTTTAAAAGATTTGTGCGGCCCAACTTGCTAGTTATCGTTTCGGGGAACTGAGAAAGCAACTGAGTGACTGACTGACGCTGTTGGGGATTTAAGTTCTCCCCCATACTGACTGGATGGTCCGGTTGCTCAACAATCGTGGAGCAAATGAGTGGAAAAGTTGTGGGTGAACCAGGTGATCCATAGGGAAAGCTAAGAGTGTGTGTGAACATGTTAATTACTGCCTTGGTCTTTGTCAAAAAGTCAGAACCTATTAAAAGCGGGACTGGTAAATTATCAGTAACAAAAAATGGGAAAGTCCAGGAAAGATGATTTATTTTAAAGTGGACCCTGACTGAGAAATTGAAATTGATGGGTTCGCCAGCGGCAGAGATGGCTGATAAAGATGTCGGATGTCTGCTGACCACTGCTTTGGTATGACGCTTTAAAAGCTTGTAAGTATCGGAGGACAATAAACAGAATGAAGATCCGGTATCTATCAGTGCATCTTTAAATAATCCCTTGAAATCCAGTGTGACGTGGCACAGATCATTGGTTGGAATGCTTGGGGAACCTTTGGGTTTATTAGGCAAGTTTTGCTTACCGGGCACCTGCTGCACAGATTGTACCAGGGGAGGGGCCGAGGCGCCTAACGGTACCCCCCTCTGGCGTTTCCCTGACCCTGACCTTGTGAACCGAAGCCTCGGTGTGAATTGAATTGTTGTTGTGGCTGGTATGTCCTAGGTGGTCGCTGTTGATTTTGGTGAAATGGAAATTGTGGGATGCGGGGTGTGGATAGTTGATTAGAGAAATTCGAAAAGTTGCGGTTGTCATATCCTGAAAATCTTTGATTTCCCTGTCGATAATTCGGATTGTTACCGGGGTCAAGCCCGAATGCTGGTTTTGACGGTAGCCGACACTGAGCTGCGTGGTCTCTGGTCGCGAGACGGCCTGCCCCTGTTCCAGCGCGCGGACCACCTGAACCCTGGGAGCCAAGGCCAGGAGGTCTGATAAACTACACGCGGCCGGAAAGGCGGCAAGAGCCGCCCGCGTTGGTGCATTCAGACCATTCAGTACGGTGTCAAGCACATCGCGCTCTGAGAAGTTTGAAATCAAAAGGGATGCCGCGGTGGAAATGCTATCCACAAATTCGGGAAGGGACTCTAAATGTTGCTGGGCCCTGTAAACCATCGTGGTGACCATAGCGTGCCTGACCTGTGCTGGGAGAAAAAAATCCCTTACACCTACAACTACCTGTTCTAAACTGACACGATCGGCGATTCCCTTTAGCCAAAAGGCCCTTAGCTGTTCCGCCGTGCGGGGAAGAACCGCCAACAAAATATCCTCGTCAGCAAACAAACCCAATTTGGCAATTTTGGCAGCCGAAATCAAGAACTCCACCAACCTACGTGGCTCGGCACCAGTAGTCAGTGGCAACGCCCTAACAAGGTCGTCTAGGACCTTCATCTTACTTTGAATTGCGCGGGGAGGGGAACGACTGCTGGCCATGGCAGAAGCCACTTGCTGCCCTACGGCAATCGCGGTATCCTGGACCAACTGGGCCCAATCCACCTTAGGTGAACGTCCACTGTCGGTATTCTGGATCGCGGTGTCGTGAGGGGCACTAGGGTTTGCGTCGCCGAACTGTTGATTTCCCGCAAGGGGCGTCATTACCGGCGTCGACTGAGAGGACGTTGTGACCGTGGCCGCGCCAGTGACTGTTAGGACAGTGGGTGCAGTAGTGGTGCTTCCGTCCTGAATTGTCTTTTCATCGGTTTCGGTTAGCGAGACGGTGACTGGGCAGGTCAGATCCGGCCTGGAATTGGGGGGCAAGGGCTCGGATCCGCCATTCAACTGAAGAGTTTTCAGAAACTCACTCAAGAGGGACCTATTAACTGACAGGGTCGTTGAAGGTGCAATCCCTAAAATGAGACATTGATCAGTCGCGTCCTGAGCATTGAGAGTAAAAACCCAGGAAGTGCCTGCTGGCAACTCCTCGGGCGAATATACCCTTGAGGGCATTTTGTCTAAAAACCAGGAAAACTACAAAGTGAGAAACAAAAAAATGTTAACACAAAACACCTACTGCCTATGGGTATCCCTTATCAAGAGTCGTTGCTCAAAAATTCAAATTGCGCAAAAAGGGTAACCCAGGCAACGCGCCCAACACAAGAAAAGAGGTATTAATTAATTAATTTATTTTTTTTTTATTTTAATCCAGAATACAAAAAAAAATCCCATTAATTTCGAGAAAGGAAAAACAAATCCCTAAATGATTGGAGGTTGAGCAATTGCAAAACAATTGGCCGTAACAGACTTTCCCTGGAGCATAAAATTGCTGTTCGTTGAAAACCATTTACAAATAAAAATCTACGTCGGCATTGGTGATAAAGAATTTTCTATTACAGGAATCAACTCTATAAATGCACCGTTGTTGAAATGTATTCCATCACGACGCATTGATTTCCCATAATAGGCATGAAAAAATCGGGTGCGATTTAATTCGTCGGGGAGGTCTATCACTTTGACGAAGTGTGAACGTAATGTGAGCAAAAACCTATTAATTTTATGTAAAATGGTAACTGCTGGGGTGTAGTCTCCTATCCGTGGATAACTCGGCAATGTTGTAAAAACAATGACCATCCTAGGATATAAACGCCGTATCAGTCTCAAAAAGGACAAAAAAGAATTCTTGAAAACTGTAATATCTACGTTTGCTAAAAAATCGTTTGTACCTAAGAAACATAACAAGGGCATATGCGGCTGTATGGCTGAAACATTTAACTTAACAAAAGTCTTAAGGTCAGATACTCTTGCTCCAGAGATGCTCCGAATTAAAATTGGCCGTAAACTCCCAGTTAGGCCGGGATTTGCCCGAGAAAAATTGCAAAAACGGGTGGCATATGAGTCGCCAAGGACCTGAACACTAATCAAATTACTTGCTTGGGCCATAAATAAATTAACAGTGAAGGGAAAACCCAAGCTACGCCGACCGACACTGGAAGGTGTCTATTTGTGAAATGAAATAAAAAGGTCGGCCCCTAATGTCCCGTATTTAACTACAAATGAAAACAAATGCGCATGAGCTATCCTAAATTTTCCCCAAATGTAAAATTCGGTTCCCTAAACAAGTAACTGCACACAAGTAAAAATATAACTGATCAAATTCCCGGTTTAACTTCAGTCAAACTACTTGAAAAAGATTTTACTAGCAAAAAGGTGGGTGCAGCGCTAATCCATTGGCCGCCCAACCAGACGTTAGCTGTAGGTAAGCTAAGTTCAGCACAAGGATTGGTAGCGAGTGACGTAGTTCTGACGTAGCGTGACCGGCCGGAATATCGACCAATTTATAAACACAAGCCCCGACCGAATTACTAGAGGCACATTGTTGCTCAAAACGCATAATTATAAATACATTTGGCACAAGGAAAAAGAAAAAATATATTCTACAGTACGTTACATTAATGCCTTGATGTAAAATGCCAGCTGTACCAAGCCAGAATTCTGACTTAGCCTAAAAGTGAACTGAGTTAAAAACCAACTGAAATGCAAAATATAAACTAAATTGACTATGGTTACCTATGTTAGACATGTCCTGAGAACCCATTCTACAATTATATACCATAAAAATCTAGCCTAAAGGGTTTTACTGATCCAAAATTTGCAAAAAACTTCCTACTGCAAAAACTGCTAGGCCCTAAAAACTTTACTATTGGCAGATTCTGGCCCTCTGAATGCTTACACTAAAAGAATATTATTGTTACTAGGGATGACCAATAGTGTGAGAAAATATATTCACATAATTTTAAAGACAAAATCACATAGTACAAAGAATAAATTAAACATTGGACAGACAAACAGCACAGATTGTAGCCACAGACTAACAGTTGTAAAAGATGAGGCTGCAGCATGATAAATATATTTTATTGAACAATTAAATAACATAAAAAACAGTCACTGAATTTAACACATAGCAAGGTGTTGGCTTTAACTATAGAAACTGGTCTTTATTTGTATAACAAAACAAAACACCTTGGTTTTGGCCAAATGCCATTCTAATTGTAATAAAAATTGGGTTATGGCCGTTAAACCACCATACCTGAGACCTGTACCCAATACATTTTTTTATAGACCAGATATGCCTCTTGCTAGGCTTACAAATTAAAATCCTAAACACTGAATAAATCACTGAAACACTGAAACACTGTTACTGCTGCCAAGGCCTGATGAGTTGTGGATTCTCACTGAAATACAAAACAGAACAACAAATACAAAATCCTACCTAAGACACACTATTTTCCCTTGGTCACCCTAGTTTGATAAATTTAGAAAAGGTTTAACCTCAAAAATTGTGGGCAAGGACCCCTACCTTCCTGGTGTCAGTCTAGCATTCTAAAAAATTCTGATATGGGACATAACCTCCCCATAAGATTAATCGACTAAATCCTAAGTTTACTAACCTAACAAAAACAAAGCTGCCTAAAGCTCTCTGGTCCTAGGCTTATGTCTGCTACCATATGTAGCTTATATTTTATTGGGGGGCCAGAGGAACGTGGATCTTTTACCCGAGAACAGAAAGCCTACTTAGCCAGCTTTGATTTAATCTAAATAACTGTAATGAACTAACTAAGATCCTTCCAAAAACTGATATATACTAAATCTGCATCTGAGGTTATTGCAATATTGATCTAAGCATGGTAACTAATCCTTAAGGTAAATGAATGTATAGAAATACAGCAAGCTAATAAAAAAACTATGGATAATCTTCTGGGGAGTCTGGTTAATTTGGTCTAAACGTGCTGAAAATTCAACCTGTTGCAAAGTGTTCGGGCCAGGCCCGAACACTACTATTTGTTCCTACATTCCTGTATCGGGGCGAACCTTATGGGTTTCCCCTTAATAAGCTGTTTAGCCAGCCATTCTGTCACTAAATTACCCTAAACTTAAATGAAAACTTATCGGTTGTGCGTATTGGTTGCAGAGATGAGGTTCAACACGTCCGTCCTTTCTGACGCCGGCAGTAGGAAGGGGGAGAGGACGCCGCTAAGCCAGATTTCGTTGAAAAGACGGAAAAAAGTTGTTCGCTCTGTCAACGGCGCGACAGGCGAAGTGCTCCAGGCAGTGGCTGCGCGACGGAGTTTGCGCGCACTATATAAAATAGGGTGACGCTAAGCGTCACAAACTGATCGCAACATCCTGTTCCTGCATTCCCGTTGCAGCGCTAAGAAACTGATACAGGATACAATACCTTTATAACATGTCATAAATTAAACTATTATTCACGTTATTTAACAAATATTGATACATTATTACTTAATAAAGTATTATTTAATAATACTCTGACTTCAATTATCCCTGTAAATTATAATTACTCATGTTTATATGTCAAACATTTAAAACCTTAAGACACACTCTTGAAAATCCATGCTTGAAGTATTTGACGTAAAGTGAAATTTAATATACAATTGTCATCATCTTAACACCCTACATTCAAAAAAACATCAAAGCAAAGGGCCTTTTATTTCATTGAAGACTTTTTGAACTTTGATTTTTCAGATGGAATTATTTTAATACTTGTTCTGACTTGTACTTTCAGTGTTGTTGTTTGCTGTAAAATGTAATATTTTACTTTTGCCTATTGCATTATATACATGTTTAATGGCATAAATAAAATCTGGTTGAATCTTATTATTGAATATTATTCAAATATATATATATAAATCTCGTACGGCATTCGGCTGCCTTTCATGGTCGAAACCGCACTCAATTTGGCGGCCGGTGCACTTGACTGCCGTATCTGGCCGCCAATTGCACATCACATGTTATATCAACTGAGGAAGCCGGCAGGAACATATTTTGAGCATTTGAAGTGGCAGCCAAATAACGTATTTTTGATAGGTGTATGACAAAATGTAGTTTGCCATTCTACCACATGGAACGTTGCTGTTTTTAAAAGATACTCCAGAAGTATGTTCCTATAAATAAATGCCGTGAACTCGACAGCCCATAAGTGGCAACACTGTCAAGTTGAATGTGCATTCCTATTATAAATTTTTGCCGCGGATGTGGCAGCCAAAACACATCTGGCCTGACTCACCTTCAGATGTTCAAAGATTGTTATCTTCCATCATCATTTCCTGTACTCACTCGAGGCCTGCGATATTTCCGAGCCTGCATACTTTCCTGCCCGCTTCACTGTGACATAACACCGAGAGGTCGTTTTGACTAGGCCTACTTGACGCTTACGGAATAAATCATACATTTGAATGTTCTTATTTCTCACGTAGTTGGACTTAAAACAAGCAGTTCGAGCAGCTTGGTTATTTTCCTTGACTGTTGCAGTATGTTAACGTCTACGTTATAAGTTTAACGTATTGCACCCGCTTGACTGTAATTTCACACCTAGAGGTTAGACCACTCGATGATTTGGGAGTAAATCATACATCTGCATGTTCTCATTGCTCACATAGTGGGGCTTAAAACAACTCGAGCAGTTTGATTATTTTTCTTGACTATGGCCTGTTGAAATGTGTTAACGTCTAAGTTATAAGTTTAATTGTACAGGATCTAGGGGGGTTTGAGCATGCATAAAAGGAAAATCCAATATTTTTGCTGATAATTGTGATATATAATATGGACCTAGGTAATAACGAAAATGCTTGTCGTCAGTTTCCTATGTGGTCAACAACATGGTGGAGGGGGGTAAAGATGGCGGCGGCCGCTACTCGTAAATATGACGATATCTTGGGAACAGTATGAGATATAACATTGGTTTAAGCATTGTCATACTCACAACAATATGTACAACAATAACTGTTTTAAGGTTTGAACCCGTATCTCGATTAATAAAAGAGCTACATAATACAACGTCATACAACAAATCTTTAAGGTAAACATTTTTATGGAAAATTTAATCAGTATGTGAGTTTTTTCCCGTTTTAATGAAAATAACTTAGTACACGAGTTATTTGGCACATTTTAGAGTGTTAATATATGAATAGTTTATCAAGCTATGTCAACCAAGTCTTTGAACAGCCGTCCGCTCAAGTTAACCGCAGCGTCAGGGTCGGACGGCGCCGTGTAGGAAAACCCTCACTATCTCGGTAACTGTATGAGATATACCACCGGATAGAACGTCGTTTTAATTGTAATAATATGGTAAAAAATAATGGTTTTAACGTCTAAATCCGTATATGCAACTTTTGTAGCGTTATTTATCAAAACATACTAATAAAATAGGACCCAAGACCCAAGAGTAAACAGTTATTGAGAAATCTGTTAAATGACTTAAACTTCAGGGTTAAACTTCAAAATAAATTTATAGTACATACATATTTAGTATAGTTGTACTTATGACTCTAAAATAATATGTTTTAGTTTTTTATTATTTTCACTATAATGCTTTGTTTCCCTGTAGGGCTTACGAAGTTGTATAACTAATAATGGAGACTGATACTTTCAATATTTTCTGCAACCGCTATTCATGTTATGCTTGAGCATCAAGTACAGTATTTTATTTTATTGTCTCCTAATGTTTGTTTACATTCCACTAACTAAATAATGATTGTGATGATTTTCATTCGAGTTAATGATATACTAATCAGTACGTTTTGTATTTACATATCACTGCTGCAAATTATTAGCCAGTGCAGTGAGAAAAGGCGAATTCCCGGACAAGGCAAATGGCAGAGATGTAGTCACCATCAGCACCACCATAAACCACCCGCGAGTATAAACGATGAGAGATAAGTTTATGGTCTTAAAAGAAACCACTGAATTGTGAAATGCGGCCGACCCGACTCAACCCCTAGGCCCGTTTGTATACGGAAGGGACATGTGCCACTGAGATTGCATGTGCTACTGAGACCTGGGACCTGACAGATGTATTCGACTACATTCCACCATAGATTAAACATACTCCTTAGAAGATTAAGTATTAAGGACTTAGATTTAAGAAGGAAAGGATAGATTAAGAAAACTATAACCGTATGGTCTCATTTGATTAACATTGGAATTTTAGATGCCCCACGGGGAGTAGCCCTAGAGGATTTAGAGGAATCTGAGAGTCAGGTACAATAGCTGTAACCCAAAGGAAACCTACCCTGAAAATGGCATGCCTTAACTCCTTATAGTTTAGCCGTACGGCGATCCACACACAGACAAGAACTCTGCTTCATTTATATAGATTGTCGATAAGACTGTTTAGCTTAGGTGCTACAAACTATACCAAATAATGCCTAGTTTGAAAACTTTGAAGTAACTTGATTGCTCATCGGTTCAAGAGGAACAATCCCAAGTTTTGTTCACGATTTCTGGAAATAATTAGAACTAGATAAATCAGAATTATAAATGGTGGCAATAACGGCTATGAAACACTTCCTAATAATACTAAGAAGTCATCTTTACAGCAACGGTTAAAATAATTTGTTTGGTATTCTTTGTGCTAGCGCAACCTACATTGGTAAGACGATTGTTAATTTGTTTATATTATGAATAAACTATCTTAATTTATATATACTGGTAAATAATTTTATAAACCAGATTTTCTTATGAGGACTGATTAATTGCGAGGTGTGGAGGTGTCTTTAGAAAGTGTCCGCGCTGTTTCGTAGCTAAAAAAAAACACGGGGTACAAACGCGTCACTCGAGAAACAGTGTCTTTGCACAGTGTTGCGCACGTAACCTGGTATAGACTGGTTTAAGTAAATCACAATGTGTTGGCTCCTTATTGATAATACCACCCGTTTCTGTCTATGTTTACTCTTTACCGTGGGAAACAGGATGAATAATTTCTACTTCCCCTCGTTCAACAATCCATGACAATAGCACAACTATCAGCATTTAACTGCACTTGGCACAACACAGCCGAATTTATGTGCAAAAAATAAAACGTTATAACGAAACACAAAATGCCAACGAACTGCTCAATGCCAACTGAACACTAAATTGGCAAGGCCCACGATTAACGATGAATACAAACCTTATAAGACGATACAATATTATTAATAAATATACACAGTAATAAACAAGCAACGTAGAGAGGCATTAAACAAACAAGTAGAAATGTGCAGTCCTACTCCTGCAGTTATGCAGACAAACAAGCGCCTGAGTCACAACCATAGAACTTTATTAACACACCTACACCTACTCTATGGTCACCACGCAATACGCGGCGATGCTTGGCCCGGCGCGGCGGTGCGGTGTCCGTTCTCTAAGAAGCCATCATGTCAACAAATATCCTTACTATACCTGCAATTGTAAAGCTAATTAAATTATCTATAAGTTTTGTTGAAAACATTTCATCCCATGTCGCAAAGATAAAAATGTAAAATTAGTTGAAGTTATTACATTTTGTTTTAGCAGTGGCAGTTTTTTTGGTACATATTTAGTACTAGTAGAATGTACCTGTTCTTCGCACGGGTTAGAAAGGTAAATTCGCTTGAAACAGCTGTGCTTGCTTCTGCTCTTTAAGCTGTCAAATGTAAGTGACCTCAGCTGTTCGCATTACAGTTTCTGAATGTTTACTTTCTTCTCAAATGTAAGCATTGAACTTAGGACTTCACGGGGCGTAGTCCGAGGGAATTTTAAGGAAGTGAATAGGCCTATATGTTACATGGGTTCAATATCTACCTTTGTGTAAAATTCGTGATGGGGAGGGGCCATGGGTCGAGCAGCGAGTCGTCATGGAGGGAGTGACCGCAGCAAAAGTGATGGAGCAAACGAGTGGGTGTGTGGCACCCTCTGCAATGGTTTATAATTCGTATCACTGTTTTATAAATATTTTTATAAAAATATGTGTTTTTGAGCATTCGCGACGATTTGGCAACGATTTGTAAATGTGTGTTTTGGACAATTTAGTACGCCTCAGGATTTGTGAACAAATGCCATGAGAAAAACATTTAAACATTTTAATAGACCATGTTTATTGATTATTAAAAACATTAAGAGTATAACCTATTATAATACTATTCTATGATATATTCTCTTACACATTTTTACTCTTGTAATAAGTATAATATGAATATTTATTTACATGTAAATAAATATTTTAAAGTACCTAATACATAATAAATAAAAATTCAAAGATAATGACATCACCATGACATTGTGCCACTGTAGTAGTGTTATTATTATAAACTGATTTATATAACAAAGTTAAAGCTATAAGTATATAAAATGGTTATACCACAAATAAAGAATTTACAATTGATTTTCTTCATAAATTTCTTAACTAAGCACGAATAGTCGAGATGTCAGAACTAATTGGTTCTCTAATGAACCAGTTTTAAGGGAAGCATAGTCACATGGAGCTATTCAGACGCTGAGAGCGGGGCGTTATGAAAAGAATCTCAAAACAAGATACCCTACAAGCGTTGATTATGAATGCTTTGAGTTTAAAACAACCTTGTACTTTAATTAGAACCGGAATTTCAATCCGATCTTTTATCATGGGCTTCAGCTTAAGTTGGTTTAGATTAAGTATAGTTTATATCAAGCAATTCAAAATAATTTATATGCATATAAATGAACAAAGGACATAATTGATGCTCAAATAAATGTTTTTTTAATTTTATCTGTTGATAATTTTAAATATTTTATCCAGTTAGCTTTGTCCAATGTCTGTTTTTTTACCTTATGTTCATTTTATTTGTAAATCTATCAAACTGGCTGTCTATTGAAGTTAGACTGATATCGTGCCAACTTATTTATTTATTTTATTTTATTTGTAAAAACACATTCCAAACGACAATAACGAATATTCTACTCTGTTCTAATCATCAAATAAAATTATTTATAGTTTTTTTAATAAAAAAATTGCTGATTATTCCTTTTGAACCATTTGTCCCAAAACTTTGTGAAAGTTAAAGTCAAAATTCTTTATTGTAGTAAGCAAAAAGAAATGCTATGACTAAAGTCAGTAATATGTACATGGAATTATTATAATCAAAATTTTGACGATATGTACGATACAAGTCAAACTTATAACTAAACAATTGAGTCATATTTTAAAAATAAATGTACACTGTAATACTCTTTATCAACTAAAAATTCTTTCATGCAATATTGAATGTTATTTATACTGATTTAAACCGGCGACAGATATTTTATGGTCTGAATAAAGCATTTAAAAAAAAACTATTAAATCTCCTGAATACAATGTTATACTATTAATTTTAGGACGAAAGATTTTAATATTTTTTATAAATAATTAATTCTTTATAGACTCTGATTAATTATTATTGATTAAAAGGGGAAATAAGGTATATTGTATGGTAAGTGGTAAACTGTAAACCTGTGAAAGTATACATTTATGTAGTTTATAAATTGTAATGATAATCATAACTTTAGTATTATTACGTACGATTGTGTTAAGGTGTCTATTAAACTCTGATTCTTTTCTACTACTTTTTGTAAAGTAGTACTGGTGTGAAAATTTCTGACACAGAGGTGTTTTCTGATCTAATAATCTTTCATATTTCCCCTGATTTTTGGGTACTATTATGCAAAAGTTATAAGTATGAGTTATGACCTGACCTATTGTTATTGCTGTGTATAATCTAAAGAAAAAACACATGGTTTGATTTGAGTTTCCTGCACAACTATCCAATCCCAGTAATTTATTTTATTTTATTTCACCAAAGGCAGAGCCTTTTTACATGCTATAAAAAATCATCATATATACTAAAGATTTAAAACAAATAACTGATAAAAAAGCAAAAAATCTTGCTTTATTGTACAATATTCAATTCTTATTTAACCTATTAACAGATTACATAGGGAAAATTCGAACTATCAAATACCTGTTTTTTCTGACAAATCAAGTTAGTTTTTTGTTATTATTTGTTTTTTATTAAAACGCGTTAAGAACAGATTCAACTTCAACAGAACCTCGATACCATCAGCAATTGGTTCACCATTGACTCAATGGACTTGAATAAAGATAAATTCAAATCAATATTCTTCTGTAGATTACGTCAGATTAACCAATTATTACTATAACGTGAGAGGATTCATACTGGAACAAGTTACAGAAATAAGGGACCTTGGCGTGATTACAACAAACCCTCACCCAGGAGCTCACGTCCATGATCTGCACCATGGCTAACTCAGCCTTGGGGTTTTTTGTACGTTTATCAAGAGATTATCTGTCCTTGCCTACTTTGAAGCCACTATATATAGCTTTTGTGAGATCCCAGAATGAGTACTGCTCAATAACCTGGTACCCCACCAGATCGGACTCAACGATTGGACTCAACAACTTACTTTAACGAGTGCAAATCCGCTTTCTCCGACTAGTGGGAGTGAGGTGCGGTTACGGTAACCAAGCTCGAGTCTTCATCAACTTACGAGGGCAATGCAATTCCACTGTCAGAGAGTCAGCCCAACAATGTTACTATAAAACAGACCCTAGTGAATGTTATAGGTGGTGCCTCTAAAGCGCCACAACACAAAACGAGTGTTACGATATCGTAGCTCTAAATAAGCAGTCAATTATCTTATTTTTGTGAAATCATGTACTAATACACGTTGTCTATTCATTGTTTTTGGTTGGTTTACAACTATTAGCTTCATTATTTTGTTATAGTTATCATTCAACACATATGCATGTTACCTATTTCTTTTTCACAATATACAAATTTGTTCTTAAAGTTAAAAGATGTTACATCATTCATATTGTTTATTATTTTGCTCGTAAGACTGGTTGATGGTAATTTATATATTTATCTTCAACGGCACAGACAATATATGAAGGTAATACAATTCAGTTAGTATTGGAACAGTACAAAAAATGTTTAAAAATACAGTGTAAATAGCACAATTCAAACGTTACTAATATTAAAATGAAAAATAATTTGATTCATAACAGTTAAATAAAAATGAAGAGTAACGAAAATTCAACAGCTATAAAAATTCACTAAACTAATTGCAATAACATACAATTAAGTGTAATACAATAGGACACAAGTAAGGCGGAACAATAAACAACAATAACAGTAAACATTTGAAAACAACAAATATCAATGATAGTTCTGATTGGTTTACTGTATAACTATAACAAACTAAGTAGTGCGCTTCTAATTGCAGATATAGAGTCAGAGAAGAAGTCGGCTCAGGAGTCACTCAAATGGTTTCCCTGCCCCTTGATCCTCAACATCGTGCAGTTGGCAGCATAAGATGATTGAAATTTATTTTGCATTTTAAATTTGTAAATTCTTTGAACATCCAGTTATTCATTACAATATGTGTCATCTAACTATGTAAACCAACCGTAAAAATGGTGATTGCCGTAGATAAATTAATTAATAAACATGAACTTATACATATATATTTTCTTATGGGAAATCACTGTATGATCAACTGGTGGCATATCTTCAACATCTCATCCATCGTGTTTTATCATCTGATAAGTTTGACTAATGACTTGGTACTTTCTCAAGTAAAAGTATACGTGAGATAACACTGTAGCCTGGCTATAAGTTTCACCTGCTACTCAAGCAGACCCTATGCTCATAGCCCTATGTCATTGCATAGCATATGATTGTTTTGTGAAACTCATATTTACCAGTTAGTTAAATAATAGTTTTTTTTTAACGCTTAAGATAGAACAGGTAAAGTATTCACATACAAATCATACTTACAATCATATGGCAGATTTTACAGTTTGAGCATGTAGGATGTTACTAACGTGTGCATGAAACTGTAAAACACGGTATCACTACATCACCAGTATTGAACAATATATTTTATTGATGATGCATGTTTAATTGTATACAATACTATTTACTATATTGTATTCAAAGAATAGAGATTTAAAGTTAGAAAAAGTAGTTATTAGTATAGTTATTTTTTCATCAAACAATAAATATTACAGCAACATTGAGAATTATCCAATTTGTCTTAGGATAATCCCAACACAATTTCGATGTTTGATTTTTTTATTAGCATGGATATTATTTTGAATTATTGTCATCCGCTTAGTTTAAATTATAAAATATTAACTCATTTAATTATTTATTCGTATAAGACAAACGCCATTTTAAAATATTTATCATTGCATACATAAGCAGAAGCAGAAGTGAACATTACAAATATTTCAAAACTGACATTAAATAATTGAGATAAAATTTTGAATAATAATTTCCACCTCAGCGAATCAGACTACAGCAGATTTGTATTGTTATTATTATGATTATTATTAAAATATTACTTATCAACTTAAGGATTTGTAATTTAAACATATACTATTGTAGTGAAATTTATGATAGAATATATTTCATTTCCAACAAAATCATATATACAACATTTTGATAGTTTCTATATTCAAGTTATCAAAAACTCTAGCATGTATTTAAGTAGTGGCGAAAGGGGGCTGCTGGCTCACTTGATTGACAGCTTCCGGTCACGTGACCGGAAGCGCTGAGTCATTAAACACGTCATCTGAGCCTCAGCCAGTGACGTAGGCGGTTTTGTGACGTAATGAGGGAAAGGTTAAAGTTCAAGGTCACGGGGAGGGTGTTTTAAAAAAGTACTACCTCGCACGCGTAAAATCCGATTGTGATTCGATAGTTTTAATTCGATACAAATATCGAATGAAAACAATCGAATGAAGCAATCGAATGATACGAGTGCGAGGTAGTACTATTTCATTTATTACTTTAATGTTTACATTTCTTTTTATTTACAATAAGTTATGTTTACAATAATTTATGTTTACAATAGTTCCCCGTTGTTTGTCGTCATCGATGTTGTTGATCCGGAGTCGCGACCATCACTTCGTTTTCTGATGAAAGGCGGTAGATACTTTGACCCCTGCGCAGAGTCTATGTTGTTTGTTGCGATCAGTTCTAAAGATAAACTGTAGCCATTCGCTAGGAGAAGTCTTAACTCCTCTTTAAAAACCTCCAGGTCCGTAGAAGTTGATAGATAAATAGAGTCATAATAAATACATCGAATCTTGAGTGACATGATAATGTTATTTTGTGAAGAGCGCGGAGAGAGGATGATGTTCACCAGTCGAGAGCTGGAGGTGTACTGACTATTCACAAGCTAGCGTTGCAATCGTACTAAATGGTGGGGGTAAAAGTGTGGTGGGGCGGAGCAGATGGCGGAGCAGATGGCGGACGGCAGATGGTAGGCGGCAGATGGCAGGCGACAGGTGACAGGCGACAAGTGCGCGGCAGATGGCAGCTGACGTGGGGAGGAAGACCTCGAATAAAATATCCATTAGTTACCCATCAAAATATTTGTGGTTCCATGTGCACCGCGCAAAAGTTGGTCTGCTCGTTGAAGTTCCTCCTCTAGTTTAGTAACCAGCCGAAAATCCGCTTCCATTTCATCCTCCTGCTCTGGACATTGCGGCTGCGCACACCACCTCTTGCAAGCATAATCATACGCGTTCTTATATTCCTCCAGGACTTGTTCATATGTCCTAGGCTGCTGGGATATAGTTTGCATCGCCGCTCCTTGCTTAACCTCGGTAGTCTCAAGAGTTGCCACCAACTCCTTCTCACTAATCGCACCTCCCCAAATAATGTTATTGCCACGGCTTATGACGTTGCTTGTTGGCTGCTGAGATGTAGTTTGCTCAACCTCGGTAGCGTCAAGAGTTGCTATCAACTCCTCCTCACAAACCGCATCTCCCCAAATATTGTCGTTGACGCTGTTCATGGTGTTGTCTGTTCCAATGATAGTATAGTAATGCAGCGTTTGAGTGTAGGTTAGGTACTTGTCCCTTCCCCCACCACATCACTTCCCCCACCACACCACTCCCCCCACCAAGTTTTTACATCGCGCACTAACTAGCGTACACGCATTAGTTAGGGTCTGACTCTTACACTGTCAAGACCGTAGCTCCTTAACTGAAAACTTCAATTAATTTGTCTCAACACTATATGTGTATAAATATTACAGTCACTATGATCTAAACTAGTGCATGTTTCCATGTGTTGCTTCTTGTGCAGCAGACAACTGGCTAAGAGTGTTTCAACCTTGGCTATTCTACGATGGAACCGCTCATTGTCCGCTAAAAGCGTAGACATTCTATCTTCATCGTCGGAGAAGTAGAAGGTGGTGGCAAGCGGGCTACTGAAGGACACCTTACTCATATTCCTGTAAAACTGTGACATGTTCAGACGTTAACACAAACTATATAGGTAGATGTTCATCCGACAAGAGCTGGAAGTATAATGATGTACCGCTAGCGAATAGGATAGACACCTATCCCCACCACAACGTTACCTTGTCCTTCAAACAGTTGTTTTTCGCTACAGTTGCTATACCCTTGGTCGGATCTGAAGTCTGTTTGCACTAACTTGTTCGTCTGATCAATCCGCGTAGTTTGAGTACCCACTTGATATATTTTAAACCGCAAATAAAGAAGTTATGTAGGTTTGACCTCTAAAATAGCTGTTTTTTAGCTATTACTGCTATGCCCTTGGTCGGATCTGAATTTTGTTTGCACCACCTTGTTTGTCTGATCAATCCGCGTAATTTGAATACCCACTTGATATATTTTAATCCGTAAATAAAGAAGTTATTTAGGTTTGACCTCCAAAATAGTTGTTTTTAGCTATTACTGCTATACCCTTGGTCGGATCTGAATTCCGTTTGCACCAACTTGTTCGTCTGATCAATCCGCGTAATTTTAGTACCCACTTGATATACTTTAATCCGTAAATAAAGAAGTTATTTAGGTTTGACCTCCAAAATAGTTGTTTTTAGCTATTACTGCTATACCCTTGGTCGGATTTGAATTCTGTTTGCACCAACCTGTTCGTCTGATCATTTCGCGTAATTTGAGTACCCACATGACATACTTTACACAAACTTTCCCCCCCCCCCCAAAATGGGTCATGTTCAAGGTCAACCCCAAGGTCAAGGACCTTAGGACTTAGAAATTTTCACAAAGTGGGCTGCACACAAACATGAGACTAACAGTTTCCTGCCTATGTACAGGCCAAGTCCCTAACTTGAAATGCTTAAGGTGGTCCTGAAAAGGACCGTTTGTGTGTGATAGGACAGTGGTCAGGGAACGGTGGAACGGCGGTCAGTTTGGAGGTCAGTGGTTTATTCTTTTACCACCCACTTTACAAGCCCCTTCTGCTTAATTAGAAGCATTTCCTTCTCTGTCTTAGGAGGCGGTGGAATACACCGCGGCATATCCACCTCGATGTATCTTTCACTGAAGTGGTGTTGAAGAAGACAGGTGTTCTCGTTTTTACATACAAATATGTAACCCGTCTCCAACTTCAGTTTTCTGAACTTCGTCTTCACGACCTCGAATGGCGTCACTACACTGTCGATCTTCATCCTCTTCAGCACCTCATTGGCAGTTAGAGGCGGAGTCAATGGTCGAGTCGTTGCAGAAGTTGATGGTTGAGGCGTAGTTGAAGGTCGAGGCAATGGTCGAGTCGTGGTAGAAGTAGATGGTTGAGGCGTAGTTGAAGGTCGAGTCTCAGGCTGTTGTTTAAAATATAGTGGGTGGTTCCGGAAATTCTTTTTGATACAAGACTTAAAAGAAGTTGGTCTTTTAAACCCGCTTCGTTTCTCTGAAGTCTTCTTCAAACTGTCCTTCACACGTTGCAGTTTCTCGATTGTCAGAGGAGAAGTCATAGCGATGTAGGTGGTTACAGTTCGCAAGGCAAAGCTGGAATGAGCTGACAGCCGGAGTAAAGCGGGTCATAAGTGAAACCATGTCCTATCCATATATGGGTAGAAAGTTGGGGACTGGTTTGACCAAGACCGGTTAACATCCGGGACCCCCTCCGCCAAGGTCAAGCCAAGGTCACGCCAAGGTCAAGTCAAGGTCAAGTCAAGGTCACGCCAAGGTCAAGTCAAGGTCAACTCAAGGTCAAGCCAAGGTCACGCCAAGGTCAAGTCAAGGTCAAGCCAAGGTCACGCCAAGGTCAAGTCAAGGTCAAGCCAAGGTCACGCCAAGGTCAACTCAAGGTCAACTCAAGGTCAAGCCAAGGTCACGCCAAGGTCAACTCAAGGTCAAGCCAAGGTCACGCCAAGGTCACGCCAAGGTCAACTCAAGGTCAAGCCAAGGTCACGTCAAGGTCAAGCCAAGGTCACGCCAAGGTCAAGCCAAGGTCACGCCAAGGTCAAGCCAAGGTCACGCCAAGGTCAACTCAAGGTCAAGCCAAGGTCAACTCAAGGTCAAGTCAAGGTCAAGTCAAAGTTGACCCCCTTGTGACGACACAGGCGTGGTTGCCCCCCACCACTGTCTGCCGCCTTTATAAGCGGGAGCAGCCCGCAGTCTCTTCGCAGTAGCTTGCCGCCCGTTGTTTGGATATACGTCCCAGTGGGTTGCACTCTGCTGCAGCGTAGGTCTGTTAAGTGTGCGTTGGGCCCGACGCACAATTAAGAGATCCGCGCCCTTGCATGTTTAGTTAGTTTGTTAAGCATGTTAAATAACGCTTGTAGTTTGCTGCTAGGTAATGTAGTTAGTCTAATATATGTTAGTGTTTGGTATCTGTTTGAAGTGTCTTATTTACTAATGAAATATGTACTCCCGGCCCTACAGGTCCCTCAACAACCTTGGTCAAAACTTGGGTTCGCAGCAGCCTGACGCCGGGTGTTTGGATCTAAGTCCCACCGGGTTTCAGTGATACTGTTGACCTTTGCAAAACCGACCTCGGCTGTTCTTGTAAAAGTAACGTTAACTGATTAATTTGTTTCTTTTACATAGTTGCTGGTAAAGTCTTTATTTTCAAAGTAATGTATCTTGTTTCTCATCCTTTTCCTAACCCCCTGACAATAAGGTTCGGCCCTGAAAACCGGCCTTGTCAATAAGATCAATACGGCCATGCAAACCGGTTGACACCACCTATCTCACCCATGAGAAACGTTTGTGAAATATAAAATCAGTCTCTTGTTTAAAATCAGTCTCTTGTTTAAAATCAGTCTCTTGTTTAAAATCAGTCTCTTGTTTAAAATCAGTCTCTTGTTTGTTGCCTTTTGTCCCCTTCCCCAATACAGAGCGGGGAATAGAGCAGTATGTTATGCTCTATTCCCCGCTTTGGCATTATGTCAGATGACCTTGACCTACTGACGGGACTTAGAAAAACTTTCGTTTGATCAAATATTGGAAGAAATATACTTTTAAAATAACCTTTCTCAATCACCTTCACTCCCACCACTTACATCTCCCCACCATTTACATCTCCCACCACTTACATTGGGTATAAAAGAGGTTCCCCATCACTGGTAAAACATTCTGCTGTTTGTGTTTAACCATGGCGCATATCAGGAAGCAGACCAAGCCTAAGAAGATGGTCGTAGCAAAACCAGCTCTTGTGTCACCTACTACCTCTTCTACTGCTTCTTCATCATCTACACCAACTACTTCTGCACCGTCTCTACTCCGCCAGGTTTTATCTTCGCCAGCTTCTTCATCGCCTGCTTCTTCATCGCCTGCTTCTTCATCATCCGGTCCTGCGTCCATACTCCGCCAGGCATTACTGATGTCCTTGATAATCCCGGAAGAGTCGCAACCAAGGTCTCCATCTTCTCCACCACCAAGACCCAAGTCACCAACACAATCATCTTTATCTTCCCCATCACCAAGGTCAAGGACAAGGTCTTCTTCGTCATCTTCTTCTTCGTCATCTTCGAGCTCGAGGTCCTCTTCTTCTTCATCTTCGAGCTCGGGATCATCATCACCGAGTTCAAGATCTTCAACACCCACTATACCGCAGATCATTTCTCCAATCATCACTCCACCTTCCACAAGTTTTCGTCCGTCAGTAATCTGCATAAATGATCAAACTCCTTCAGAGAAATTTAATGAATTAAAATCCTTGAGAAGGAAGTGCTTACTTCCTGCACAACAATGTAAATACAGTTTTAAAAAAGGTGCAAGGAAAGGGGAACGTTGTGCTAAATCTTGTGTCTTAGATGAAGAATTATGCAGTTTTCATTTAAGACAAAAACACAAGGGTACCGTTTCTCTTTCCACACCACATCCAACAGTGAAACCAGCCAAAACTCGGATTAATAGGCTTTGTAAAAACAAACAATACTTCTTTGTCAAAATAATGGGTTTCTTAAAGGTCATGTTAAAATGTGGAGACCAACTCTACATTTTAAGATTACCTAAAGCCATGCGTCATCCCTACAAACCCACGAAAAAGCACTATCTAATCAGAGACAATTCAGGAACCACTGTGTGGAAAAAATTGTAATAACCTTTTTCCAAATTAAATCAAGTCTTTCTTTTTCCAAATTAAAAAAAAAAAAGTGTGGACAACCTATTTACATTTTGTAGCATATGCTGCAGAGTGTAAATAGGTTGTCCACACTTTTTTTTTTACAATGTTACAACGACCTTGACCTAGAAAACGGACTTAGAAACATTTCGCTCTGTTTAAATTCCTTTTCAAACCAAAACATTGACCTGTTCACCAACCTTTTAGGTGGGGGTAAGCGGGTATATAAGCGTGGCATCGTAGAACATATTCATTAGTCAGCTATGGAGACTCCAGCAGGTTCATCCAACTCATCAGCTACTGATATGGAAGTAATCTGGAAACGTAGAGCGAAACAAAATAGTGCACGTTCGCGAAGAAACGAAAATAAAGTAAGAGAAGGATTCAAAAGATTACAAGTCGCTGTACCATTTGCTAATCCTAGTGATTCTAGGATTTCAAAAATTCGACAGGCAGTACAATATATTAAGTTCCTTCAAACACAGCTTCAAGAACCTTGTATAAAAGCTGAACTGTCTGAGGAACCGCTGCCCCCCTCAATCTTACAAAAAGAATTAGGGAACGTTTTTGTCGAACCTCCGACCCTTAAAAAAGAAGATGACTAAACAATGAGAGGGGTTAAACAAAAAAACAAAAAAAACAAAAAAAAAACAAAGCGGGGAATAGATCAGTTTGTGGTCAAAGTGAGAATCACTTACTGCTCTATTCCCCGTTTTGGCAATATGTTCAGACGACCTTGACCCACTAAAAAGACTTAGAATATTCGTGTATAGTAGTGACTTACACTCCGTGTGGTAAAATAATGGAAGATATATTTATTTCTTAACACGATATACCCCTTCCCTAACCCTTGTACTCCCACCACTAACCCCCGCCATTTAAACGTAGTATAAAAGGGGTTCCCTATCACTGATAAAATCATTCTGCTGAAAATGAGTACACCCGCTCTCCCTATCGCTGCAGCAACACTAGAAGTAAGCAGAAAGGTTGAAAATCACGATCAGTTAATTGTCTTAAGAAGATTACTGCACAAGTTTCTCGATTGGGAGGTTGGTTGTGATTTGTATATGTGGAAGCCTACGGCTCCAGTGTATAATAGTGAACAGGAAGCATGGAAAACAAGCTATAAAAACAATGTAAAGTTACTTAAAATGATTGGTATAATGGAAAGGTTACTCCGGCAGAAATGGATCATCAATCCAACATTTTATATTAAACCAAACCATTGTTGAATCAATAAAAAGGAGAGAGATTAAAAACAGAGCGGGGAATAGATCAGTTTGAGGTCTAAGTGAGAACCACTTACTGCTCTATTCCCCGTTCTGGTGGTATGTTCAGACGACCTTGACCCACTTACAAGACTTGTCATTCTGCGACATCGTTGTTTGATATAAAATGTACTTCCTACAATAATATCCTTGACATTTACCCCCACCACGTAAACATGGTATTTAAGCGACCGCATCGGAATATCCCAGTAGTTAGCTATGGATTCCCAAGCAAGCACATCCAAAGAGTATAAAGATGAACTATCAGAGTTTTTGAAGTTCAACAATTGCTTGCGGAACCGAAGAGCCGAAAACACATTAAGAACAAAAACATATAAGCTGACAATGCAAAAAGCCTACCGGAGATTATCAAGTAAAGTCCCGGGCGTTAAATCTACTACTAAAACAAAGGACATGATATATCGGGCAATAGAATACATAAAACATCTGCAGGAAATAGTTGCAGAAGTTCCTTCTGAAGAACCGGTCTCTCTTGAACCGATAGAATGCGTGTTCCTGGTGGAAGATAGGTTGGCGAAACATCATTTTCTTGAGGAAGAACCGTCAGCCTACAAACAAATCTTCCTCATGGATGAAGACCAGGATGAATAACTGGGTTAACAAAATTAAAGACGTCTGGAATACAAAGCGGGGAATAGATCAGTTTGTGGTCCAAGTGAGAATCACTTACTGCTCTATTCCCCGTTTTGGTAACATGATCAAACGACCTTGACCCACTTCAGGACTTGGAAACAACTTTGTTTAGTACTAAATATATATTTAACAACAATATCCCCTCCCCAACGCTCCCCCCCCTCTAAATATTGTGGTATAAAAGGCGAGTTTGTATCAATGGTTGAATCAGTCTAGTCATGGCACCAAGAGACATCATATTTCCTCATCCACGAGAGGTAATTCTAATGTTAAAAAACATTATGTTAGAAGATAAAGATGAAAATGAAGATGCGGTGTTGGAAGATGAAGAAGTTGATTCCGTAGAGATGGAAGCCGTGAGTTGGATGGAACAATTGGAGAGTGATGAGGATATCTCTAGTGTAGCGGATGACGTGGAGGAAAACTCGAATTCGGACGATGCGGAGTGTTACCAACAGTCACTCTGTTTGGAACACATGGAGGCAACTCCGAGTGGTAGTAGGACCCTTTTTGAGGGTACCTACGTCACTAGCTTTCTCCCCCGTCGCTTATTTCCGTTTGATGAGTCGGATGTGTCAGATGAGTCTGATTAGTTTTCTTCGTTAACCTTCCAACTACAAATACAGAGCGGGGAATAGATCAGTTTGTAGTCAAAGTGAGAACTACTTACTGCTCTATTCCCCGTTCTGGAAATATCTTCAGATGACCTTGACCTATATCTGGACTTGGAAACAACTTCTTTTGATACAATAATTATTACTAAATCAAACATATGCTCCAAGAGGGGGGTACTCTAATGGTGGGGGTAAGCAGGTATTTAACCATGCACTTTGGAATACACGTATTAGTCAGCTATGGATTCGCAAGCAAGCACATCCAACTCCAGATCTGGCTACAGTCAGAGAAACGCTGAACACTCAAAGAAATGGAGAGTGAATATTAACTCTGGATATGAGAGATTACAAAGTGTAATCCCATTCGCCAATCCTCGAGATGCAAAAATAACCGTTTTGTATAAGGCCATGGAATATATCAAAAGTTTACAGTTAAAACTCCAAGAACCGCTGTCAGCTCCCTCAATCGACCAAAAACTGTTGGAATCATGTCCTCTGACTGAAGATGAAAAACTCCAAGAACCGCTGTCAGCTCCCTCAATCGATCAAAAACTGTTGGAATCATGTCCTTTGACTGAAGATGACTTGGCGGTTCAACATTTCTTTGCTGAAGAACCCTCATACAAACAACTTTTTGAAGATCAGGATAATTAAAATAAAACTTAAAGATCTGTTAAATAATACAAAGCGGGGAATAGATCAGTTTGTGGTCCAAGTGAGAATCACTTACTGCTCTATTCCCCGTTTTGGCAACATGTTCAAACGACCTTGACCCACTTTGGGGACTTGAAAACATCTTGGTTTGATGCAAAATGTACTTCCTGCGTAAAATTTGGTATTTCTTCACTAACACATATACTCCGGCATGTATACCCCCCATCACTGTTCTTATTCGGGTATAAATAGAGGTGCATTTTGGAGTGTTATTAGTTGCTGGTTAGCCTTTGAGGAAGACACAGTTATAATATGTATCGGTGCGATATTTGTAAAGCCTCATTTAGAGATGATTGGCTTTTAGCCATTCATAAAGAACTAAAACATAATTCCAACACAAATACAAAAGAAGAACAAAATGAACAAGAATTAGATTCAATCGATCATCAATTAGCACAACATCAATTTGCAAACCTAAATCAAAAAGAACAAAATGAAGTTTTAAGACCGAGTGTCATTCATTATGCACAATCAACGTCATCAACATCGACTTCTACGCCTGCTATGTCTACACTTCACCATCCTTCATCATCAACACCATCAACATCGACTTCAACGCCTGCTATGTCTACACTTCACCGTCCTTCAACATCAACAGCTGCTATGTCTACACTTCACCGACCCTCAACATCAACAGCAGTAGATGTGGAACTACACGCTCAAGCACTACCTGGTAAGGTAGTAACACATTTTAAAATTGACAACGTAAAATTACAACTTGAAAACTTTTTACATAACGCCAAAGAATTAGTAGCCAAAACACTAAAGAATGAACAAAAAAGATTAAATTTTATCAAATTTGGACTGTTGCTAGATGCCATATTCACTAACATTCAAAACGAAACATCACCAAGAGGATTCATGACAAAAAACCGAACCATCATGGCAGCGTCAGATATTGAAAAGATCGTAACAGAATGTTTTGAGGAACTTTTGACGAAACTACAAGAGCATGAAGGAAGAGGATCTGGATGGACTTTATTAAGTATAACAAGTCTGGATGTTAGAGTTCATAAACACGGTTATGGAATGAGAGGAAGTAGTTATATTCCTCTTCCGAAAAAAGTAAGTGATACAAAATCCTGTATTAATGTGCAAAATGAAGATAACGAATGTTTTAAATATGCCATGTTGACCAAATATGTAACAGACAATCCGATAAGACCAAGTCACAAATACGAAGAAGTACAACATAAGTATAATTTCCAGGGAATGACTTACCCTGTTGCAATTACTGATATATCAAAATTTGAAAAGCAAAATCCGTCAGTTTCTGTCAACATTTTCGGCTTAGATTCGTCAAACAATGCATACCCCTTGCGCATAACACCTATTGAGCGCAGAGATCATACGGATTTGCTATTGATCACTAAAGGGGGCATATCCCACTATGTCTACATAAAAAACTTTGGAGCTCTTGTTTCTAAACAAATATCAAAAAAACGCGTTGAAAAAACCATCTGTAAAAGGTGTTTTTGTCATATAGGCAAGTCATTAAGAAGGGGAGGTTCAGAATGGCTAGTAGAACATCAAAGGTTATGTAGTGGAAACTATGAGGTAAGAATTAAATTGCCACATCCCAGCAGAGCGCAGATAAAATTTGACAAAGTAAATCAACAATACCCTGTTCCATTTGTTGTGTACGCGGACTTCGAAGCATCTTTACTTCCTATTGAACAACAAGAAGAGGATATCACAAAAAGAAGCAAATATCAAAAACATGCACCAAACAGTTATTGTATACTAACAAAATCCACGCTGTCTGAAGAACATCTTCAAGAATTTGGACTATCATCTGCTCCAAAGATTTATCGTGGTGAACAAGCAGCGAAACACTTTGTAGATGAGTTGTATTACATTGCCTCTAAGGTGGAAGAAATCTACAAAATTAAAATACCGATGCAACCTATGGATGAACACCAACTTCAACATCACAATTTGGCAACAACATGTTATCTGTGTAATAACCTATTTACACCAGATAACGTTAAAGTGCGTGATCACGACCATCTTACAGGAGCCTACAGAGGTGCAGCCTGTAACGCTTGCAACTTAAATTACAAAGTACCATCTTTTATACCCGTTGTTCTACATAACCTTAGCGGATATGACTCTCATTTCATAATCCCGGAGTTAGGAAGAGATGATGGAGCAATAGATGTTTTGGCAACAACAATGGAAAAATTTATAAGTTTCTCTAAAAAGGTTGGCAAAATAAAACTTAGATTTATTGATTCGTTTCGATTTATGCCTTCTAGTCTAATGAAATTAACTGATAATTTAAAAAGAGAAGATCTGATAGAAACAAGCAAAATTGTAGCCAGTAGTAAAATGGATCTGGTTCTTCGAAAAGGAGTCTTCCCCTACGATTACATCGATGGACTTCATAGATTTAATGAAACATCACTTCCTCCACCAGAACAATTTAACAACAAACTTAATGATTCGGAGATTTCACTTGAAGACTATAAACACGCATGTCGAGTATGGAACGAGTTGGATATGAAGACTTTAGGAGAATACTCAGACTTTTATGTAAAACTTGACGTGACTCTTCTCTGCGATGTTATGGAAGAATTCCGAAGAACCTGTTTTGCAGCATACGGTTTAGACCCTCTACATTCATATACATCTCCAGGACTAGCTTGGCAAGCAATGCTGAAAGAAACAAAATGCAAACTCCAGCTGTTAACAGATATAGATATGGTTTTAATGGTTGAGTCGGGTGTTAGAGGTGGATTAACTCAAAGCGTGACGAGACATGTTAAAGCCAACAACAAATATCTACCTGACCATGATCAAGAGAAACCTTCAACGTACTTGGGATATTTCGACGCGAATAATCTGTATGGATGGGCCATGTCGAACCCACTTCCATTTGACAACTTTAAATGGGTTGATCCCGACTGTATTAGCGATATTTCACAAATTCCAAAACAAGGAGATACCGGATATATTTTGGATTGCGACTTTGAATATCCAGAACATTTACACGATCTTCATTATGACCTTCCACTCCTTGCAAGAACAGAAATTTCACCAACTGGAAAACACCCAAAATTAATGATGACCCTTAACAATAAACAACGATACGTAGCTCACTATTGGGTTGTTCAATAAGCTATCGAATTAGGTTTACGTCTTACTAAAATTAATAGAGCTGTAGAATTTTCCCAATCGTGCTGGTTGAAACCGTACATTGACTCGAATACTACCAGAAGAGCAGCCGCTACATCAGCCTTTCAAAAAGACTTTTTTAAATTGATGAACAATGCGATATTCGGTAAAACATTGGAAAACAAAAGAAGACATAAAAATGTTAAACTTGTTACAGATCCGAACAAACTACAAAAACTCGTACAACAGCCCAACTTTGGAACATCTATAATTATTAACGAAAATCTTGTAGCTGTATCTATGAAGAAAACAAGTGTGAAGATGGATCGTCCTTTGTATATAGGTATGACAATCCTGGATATCTCCAAGACTCATATGTACGATTTTCATTACAAAAAGATGGTCACCTTTTATGGACGAGAAAACATCGGCATCTCCTACATGGATACAGACGCTTTTATATATTGGATAATTACTAACGATATGTATGAAGACCTTCGAACATTTGATTACAAAAACGACTTTGACTTTTCCGACTATCCAAAAGATCATCCAAACTACGACAATGACAGAAACAAAAAAGTGCTTGGCAAATTTAAAGATGAAGCCAATGGTGTTATACTTCAAGAAATTGTTGCACTAATGTCAAAATTATATTCTTTACAACTAAATGAAAACCAAGTCATTAAGAAAGCTAAAGGAGTAAAAAGTTTATATTTAAAGAAGAATGTGCATTTTAATCACTATAAGAAATGTTTATTTGAAGATCAATATATATCAGCAAAATTCAACACAATCAGAAGTTTCAACCATCAGCTGTACAGCGTGACGGAAGTAAAAAAAGCTCTCTCTTCAAATGATGATAAACGACACATCCTTGCAGACAACATCCACACTCTACCATTCGGCCACTATTCCCTCAACCCTATTGACGAGTAACCCTTTCATCGTCCTACATCCCTTTTCCTTTTCCTTTCCGTATAAAAGGGGGAACACAGCAGTATTTGCTGTGTTCCCCCTTTTATACATTAGTTTAGAATGACCTTGACCTATATAAGCAGATTTATACAAAAGAATATTTAATACCATATCAGCTGTATTCGTGAAACCATCATGTCAGACCTGAAGGAGAAGATTATTAATGAACTACACAAACCTGCAAGAATAAGGTTTCCAAGAAGAAATACTGTTATAAAAGGGATAAATGATCTATATCAAGCGGATTTAATTGAAATGCGACCGCATAGCAGAATAAACAAAGGATTTAAATATATACTCACAATTATTAATTGTTTTACAAAAGTTGCAGACGCTTTGCCTCTAAAGGACAAGACTGGTAAAAGCGTAACAGAAGCCATGGAAATAGCCATAAAAAGAGATAAAAACAAAATTAAACATTTACAAACTGATGATGGAACAGAATACTTTAATACAAACTTTGCACAGTTAATGAATAAATATAAAATAAATCATTATTCTACAAATTCAGAGAAAAAAGCAGCTATTATAGAAAGATTCAATAGAACCTTAAAAGGAGCACTGTATAAACAATTTTCAAAAAGAGGTTCTTACGTATGGTATGATGTTTTACCACAATTAATAAATGATTATAACAACAGGTTTCATAGAACTATCGGTATGAAACCTAACAAAGTAAATAGAAGAAATGCAAAAGATGTATTAAAACGCATAAAGAAAAATACAAAGCCTAAAGTAGAAAAAATGCAGCCAAGAAAATTTAATGTAAGTGATAAAGTACGGATTAGTAAATATAAGGGAGTGTTTACCAAGAAATACCTTCCCAATTGGACGAATGAAGTTTTTACAGTGTATAAAGTGCAACCGACTGTACCTGAAACGTATATCCTAAAAGATAACAAAGGAGATTTGTTGCAAGGTGCATTTTATGGACATGAAATGTTAAAGTCAACAGTAGGTGATGTATATTTTGTTGAAAAAGTGTTACAAAGAAAAAAGGACGCAGTTAAAGTGCGGTGGTTAGGGTTTAACAAAACTGAGGATTCATGGATACCTATAAAGGACTTGGTTTAATGCAAGCAACTCATTTCATCGTTAACCCTTGAGCAGGATGGAGATTATTAACCATAAAGATCGATTCAATATTAATAACATAGATGATTTAACTGTGGATAACGTTAAAATTAACAATGGTAAACATGGTAGTTTACTTCCAAACACTGTTCGATGTATAGTAAGTGGCCCCTCAAACTGCGGAAAGACCAATGTTGTCTTTAATTTGATCACTAATCCGCAGGGATTAAGGTTTAATAACCTATATATTTTTTCAAAGTCTCTACATCAACCAAAGTATCAATTGCTGGATAAAATCCTATCTGATGTGTCTGATGTTAATTTTTACAAATTTAACGCTAGTGATAGTATTATGCAACCAAACGAAGCGAAACCGTATTCTGTATTTATATTTGACGATGTATCTTGTGAAAATCAGGATACTATTAGAAACTACTTTGCCATGGGAAGACATAATAACATCGACAGCATATATATAGGACAAACTTATAGCAAAATCCCAAAACAACTTATCAGAGATAATGCAAATATTCTAATTGTATTCAAACAAGATGATACTAACCTAAAACATATATATAACGATCATGTGAATGCGGATATGCCATTTGAAAAGTTTAAAGAGCTTTGCGGAAAAGCATGGGCGGAAAAGTATGGATTTTTGGTTATTATGAAAGATCAAGCTATAAAAGATGGTCGTTATAGAATAGGTTTTGATAAATTTGTTTTAATACACTGATTAGCGGTATTACTGTACAAGTCGTCAAGGTGTGAAGATGGTTAACCAGGAAAAGCTATTAAAGGAAATAAAATCACTTAGTGATTCTATTAGACAAAAGAACCGAGCTTTAAAATCAGGTATAAATGAAAGAGAGCAATTTTTAGAAACAACATTCAAACCTGTTACTGAACCTTTAAAGCGATTAGCACAAAATATGGAAAAACCTTCAATTCGCTTCGAAGGAGACAAAATGCTACCAATTTCCAAATATGAAGAAGAATTTCAGAATGATGAAAGTTTTGGTCAGTTACAAACATCTGAAGAAAGCGACGAGTATGAAGAAAGCGGAGATATAGAGGATTTAAAGGAAAAGGACATTGCAGAAGATACAAGTACAGAATATACAAGTGTAGAAGATACAAGAGCAGAAGAAGAGGATATTAACCCATCCAACTTAAGCAAATTAGGCACGGATATTATGTTTAAAGGAACACTTGGAAGAACATATACGTTAAAAATGTTACACGCCGCACATGCTAATCAAAATTATCATACCTATGGAGCTAGAATAGAGGATAAAGGATTAATGATTGGAGATAGCAAGTTAGATATAAACGAAAATGATGATATAGTTATTGGAGATAAGAAATATAAAGGTACTAAAGGTTTGTTTGAACTCATCTTTAAAAATAATCCTGGTAAATATACTAAAAGGGATTTACAATTGTTTAAAAATATATTAGAGTATACAAATGCACATAGAAAGAAGTATTCCAAAGACCTACCTATTCATAGAAATCGGTCAATAAAATATACAAGTATTATATCTAGTCTTTTCCCCTCGAAATCAAAAAAAGCTCAAATTAAAAGAAGAGCTTTATCTTCTGCTGAATTAAATGTTTTGCATAAAAAGAGAAAAACAACTGATCCTACCACATCTGGAAGGGGATTATTGAAAAATTTGTATAAAACTAATATAATATATTACAACGATATAAATAAGTTAGTTGATCGAATGAGGTTATTACATGAAGCTATGGAAGCCGGGCACACTGGTTTAGAAAACGAATGGGTAGCTTTGGTTGATGAACTGCGAAAACAAGGAATAATTGTTCAGTAGACGCATATATATATATATATATATATATATATATATATATATATATATATATATATATATATATAATAAGAACCTAAACGATAGCGATTCAGTTACATCATGAGTGTGGACAAGTTTGGACGGTATTCCGAGTTTGGAGTAAAATCTGGATATAGTGAAAAAAAAGCTGGGTTTCCGTTAACACCTGACGGCAACTATAATTTTGAAGGAAAAGTAATTCAAAATGTTGGTGATCCGCTTATGTCGTCTGATGCGGTTACAGTACGGTACATGAAAAAAAGAACCCCAACTGTACACGAAGATCATTGGGGGTTTTCCGGTAAAAGGTTAAGCGATATACAATATCCCATTTATGATGGTGAAGCAGTAAATTTAGCTACTCTAAAATTGTTAACGATTTACAAAAGGAATAAAACTGACACAAGCTATGATGTAAAAAAATTAAAATTATCAAATGTAGGTGATTGTGAGCAGGATGGAGACGCTGTAAATAAGAAAATGTTTGATATTGTACACAAGAAATGGACTACGGAATATGAAAAACATTTGGAAAGGTTTGGTGCAGCTCTATTCCATTATATCCATCGGGCTTCAGGAAGAGATACAGCTTCAGATGTTGACAGTCACAATTATTTAGACTGGAAAAATATACACAATCCAGAGAAACCTAATCAACGAGATAAACCGTCTAAGCCTTCTAAAGTCAAGACATTAGGAAAGGAGGATAAAGTGAATGTGATTAATGAACCAACAGAAAACAATGAAGATTACATAAGAGAAAAAAGAATTTAAAATACCCCCCATGATAAGGGATAAAGCATCAGTCATATTCGAGAGACGATACAGAGAGGATGATGGAATCCAATATTACTGCGTGGAGTTTAATATCTCAAGAGCCGAGATTTCCCCAAGGAGTGTTGACAGATGGTTTTGTGCAACGGTTTGATAGATATATGGATTGGGAACAACTTTCCATACATTACCTCTTTACAATGACTATGTTAAGAATTTATTTTCACAGAGTTAACTGGATCCATATTTTACAAAGACAACAGTTTTCAGAAGACTTCCTCGTAGAGATGACATCGAATTTTAATAACTGTTGGGAAGTAATAAGTAAATATCAAAATCTCTCTGAGAATTACATTGACAATTTTAAAGATAAACTAGACTGGGATGTGTTATTCAATTATCAAAGATTAAGTGGCAAGTTTCTAAGGGAACATGACAAATATTTAAAGTTTATTCATTTTACCGAAGACAACGATACCATCACCAGCGGAGAAACATCTGGAACATCTTCAATTACACCTTATTTCTATTTTTACTACTTTTATTTAATATGTCTACATTTAATTAATAAATCCATTTCGATATAATAAATGGATTTTAAACAGTATATAATACAAGAAACCAAAACTGATATTACATTCATTGTAAAACATTTATAGAGTGCACCTACTGATTGTAAGTTTTGCTATAAATAGCCATGTCCAGGGTTAAACGCATCAGTCATAATCGAGAGAGATTACAGAGAGGAAGGGGAATAGCATCAACAGCATTTTCTCTATTGAGTAAACCGGTTGGAGCTATAGTTAACAAGGCGATTGATTTATTACCTGTGGAATTACATTTACCTGGAGGATATCAATATTGTGGTCCTGGAACCAAATTAGAGAAACGTCTTGCTAGAGGAGATCCTGGAATAAATAAGCTCGATCAGGCTTGTAAACAGCACGATATAGCGTATTCCAAATTTGGTGATACTAAAAATAGATCAATAGCGGATAAAGCACTTGCTGAGAAAGCTTGGCAAAGAGTAAAATCTAGTGACGCGAGTATTGGTGAAAAAGCAGCGTCTTTAGCAGTAACAGCAGCAATGAAAGCAAAAACTACGTTTGGAGGAGGAAAGAGAAGAAGGCGTGGGAAAAAACCCGCTAAAAAACAAGGAGGTAATATCAGAAGAAAACGTCGATCTACCAGTGGTAAAGCTAAAAAGAAACCAACAATATGGTCAATGATAAAAAAGGGAGGAGGATTATACCTAAGACCGTATCGTGTGTACTAAATAAGAAAGAGCAATTAATAATTAAAAACAAAGAATTGACCAATGAAGAACTGATTACATATGCTTCTTGTTTGAAAATCCCATTTTTTAGAGGAGTATTTATGAAAGATGAGTTACCGGGTAAAATGTGGAAAAATGAGACTGGTATTGTAAATTTGGATAATAGTGAAGGATTAGGCACTCATTGGGTGTGTTACAAGAAACTTGGTAAAACCATTTATTATTTCGACAGTTTTGGAGACCTTCCACCACCGAAAGAACTTCAACAATACTTTCGTGCGGCAGAAAATGTTTTTTACAATCATACAAGAAAACAACCTGATGATACATCCATTTGCGGTCATTTATGTTTAGACTTTTTAGCTAAAAGTGTTAGTCAACTTTAAGATGTCCTCGTATACAGTGTCATTAACCGGTAACTCATGTACTTTGCGCAGTATTCTGTTTCCAGCGCTACGTTTGCAAAAAGGAAGACTATGGGAAGCCGCATTATTGGATTTAACAACATATAACTCTATTCCAAACGTTAGTGAAGGAATTAATAACAAAATACATTATTACAAGACAAAAGATGATAAAGGAAAGTATTCAGCTTTGGAAGAATTCAGTTTACCAACAGGAGCTTATGAAATTGATAATATAAATGAAGTTATACAAAAACATATGGGAAAAGAAAATATAACGATAAAAGGCAATAACAATACAATGAAAGCCGAAATTACGTCTAAGTATTATATTGATTTTAGTCAAGAACATTCAATTGGTAGTTTATTGGGGTTTTCTAAGGAAACAAAAGTATTAGAACCTAATAAAACTCATTCTGGGAATAAAACTGTGACGATCATCAAAGTTAATAGCATAGACATTACATGTAACATTATACAAGGATTTACAGAGATGGAGAGAATCGTCATATATTACACACATTCTACCCATCAGTTGCACCGGGTTTCAAGATAGTAGAAAAGCCTCAAAACCTTGTGTACCTACCGTTAAACACCAGTTTCATTTCAGACATCGTGCTGAACATAGTGGATCAAGACGGAAACCTTATTGACTTTAGAGGAGAAGCTATTACTGTAAGAATACATATAAAATCATCCGCTTAGACAATGGGGTTATCATTTAAAAAGAGAGAGCCAACAAGCAAAGAGGTCAGTAGCTCATCAGCTGTAGAAGGGTTAACAAGTGACAACATTCGTTTTCTAGAAGAAATTGGATTAAAACTCATTAACAATGGATATACTGGATATAGCGCAGGGTCCAACATTCGACGAGACCTTATGGGAAAAGGAATATCACACGCACAACCCTTACGCTTCGTCCAAATTAAACAATAACGATGAAATTAGGATTCCTATACAACAACAAGACATTTATACTCTTCCATGCGAAAGTTATTTATATATTGAAGGAAAAGTAACAAAAAATGATGGTACTGCTGGAACCACTGTTCCGTTCATAAATAATCCTATGGCATTTTTGTTTGACGAGATTAGATATGAAATTTCAGGAGTTACAGTCGATTCAACAAAAAAGGTTGGAATTTCCAGTACATTGAAAGGATTAGCGTCTTTAACACCAAATGAGAAGAACCTGTTAGCTGTTGCAGGATGGGTTGCACCAGACAAAAGTACAATCGCTCCTGACTCTTCGGGAAACTTTGATTTCTACGTACCTTTAAGATTACTCCTAGGATTTGCTGAAGACTACAGAAGAATAATAATAAATGTAAAACAAGAACTAGTTTTATTAAGATCATCAAACGATAAAGATATTATTAAAGCAGCTACTGGAACAACTGATGCCAATTTAGACTGGAAACTAACATTAGACAAGATTGTTTGGAGAGTACCACATGTGCGACTAAATGATGAACACAGGATTACATTATTAAGAAAGTTAAAATCAGATCGGGACATTGTAATGCCATTCAGAAGCTGGGAGTTTCATGAATACCCCGTTTTACCTACAACACAACGACATACATGGACTGTAAAAACTTCTACTCATTTGGAAAAAGCGAGATATGTAATATTTGGATTACAAACGAAGAAGAAAAGTATAATAACTGAAAATGCTGGTGAATTTGACCATTGTAAATTAACAAACTGTAAAGTGTTCCTGAATTCACAATTCTTTCCCTACGACAACTTTAATATTTCTTTTGATAAGAAAAGATACAGTGTTTTATACGACATGTACGCTAGGTTCCAAAATTCATATTACGGCAAAACAAATACACCTCTACTATCTCCCGTTCAGTTTGAATCGAAAGCTCCGATTGTTGTAATTGATTGTTCCAAACAAAATGAATCTGTAAAATCGTCTAGTGTTGATATAAAAATAGAAATGGAATTTCAAGAAAACGTACCTGCAAATACATCTGCGTATTGTTTAATTTTGCACGATAAAATTGTTACATACACACCGTTGACCGGTATTGTAAAGACAGTATTGTAAAACGTTGTACCACCACCGGCACCGCCACTGTCGCTAACCTATAAATAGCGGAGCAGCAATGCAGGTCTTCAGTTGATCGTCTATCGGCGCATGGGTAACATCTTCTACAAAATGAGTTCTCCATCTGTTGTACAAGGTGATGCAGAGGTAGCACCGTTATTGGAACGTGATAATACTAGTGAAGCAGAAATCATCAAGGAAATAACTGCATTTTTAAAGTTTGGTAAAAGAGATAGAGAGGAGGAAATTAATGCAGACCCATCAAAGGTAGTACCAAAGAGGAAGAAGAAAGTTGAAGAAAATATTCCTCCTCACATTTTAACTGAAGTTTTTCTGCGAATCTTTTACCCCATCTCAGCATGCATCAGTAAAAGTGTATCAGTTGGATTGATGAAATCATTGGATTATTCCCCTACAGTAATACTACACCATGGAACAAAAAAGGTTTTATTTTCGCAAAATGCTTGGGAGTCATTTTTGAAACATGTACATTTAATAGAATGTTATTTAACTAACAGTTTGTGTGGAAGGAAAACACATATTCGACTTTTGGATTGTGACAATGAAATCGATATTGTTAAACATCGCGGACAACTACAAGTGCGAATTAGAGACTTGACTCAACATGAAAATAAGATTCTACTGTCACGTGAAGAATTCTACGTTTTAAACTACGCAACAGAACCTATTACAAGGTACATGAGACAGTTGGTATTTGCAAGCGGTATTATTAAAGAATATTTGGTCGATACTTTGGAAAAACAACCTGATAGCACCATCGTGTACGGACCTGTGGATACATCTATTTTTAATAGAATACCTCATGAAGTTTGCATGTGGAGAAAGTTAAAGGATTTTGAACCACTTGTAGAAATCGCTACAGAAGCTACAGAAGAATCAACACAGGAAGAAGAAGAAACGGAGAAACAAGAAGAAGAAGAAAACGAAACACAAGAAGAAGAATTTAAAAAAGACTAAAGTTTGACTTAGTAAAGAAGAACACACGTGGGGTAGGCCTATTGGGGACGGTGCCCACGTTAAATATACACCAACGCGCCTGCAACTGTACGGCCTGGTATTTAACCTACCGTGGTGTGGAAAACAGTTTAGTTGATCGCTAGGTGCCATGATGAGCGGAGGGGATGAAGAAGTGAGTGTAAAGCCTTGTGTAATAGAATTTCAAGCATTTCGAAATAATGACGATAGGTTTATTATCAAGGAATTAGTAATTTTAGACTTGCTTACATTTGTAGCCTACCCATTCACGTTTGAAGCTCCTTTTTCTTTTAACAAACTTAACACCAAAGCAAAAAGTACAAACAAATGGATAACAAACTACTTTCATCACATACATTGGTATGAAGGATTTATAAGCTACAGTAATCTGCACAGTATTATGTTTAACTTTTGCAAACAATATTCACATATATACACAAGAGGATTAGAAAAAAAGAACTGGATACAAAAGTATACGCACGGTAATGTTTTCGATATAACTATCAGTAAGGACTTTAACATTAATCTCGGTAATATTTGTGTCGCTGCAAAAGATCTTAAACACGGTCAAACAAACTGTGCATTGTACAACGCATATCGTTTGGCTGCTTACTTGAAACAAACGCAGGAATGTGGTGGGGGTAGCGGAGAACAGAAATGTGGTGGGGGTAGCGGGGCCTATAAATACGAGGAGACAACACCGCTTCAGCATGAGTATTATTCGAGACTCCGAAGAGGCAACATCACAGAAGACACCACCACTGACGAAGATGGCATCACAACAATATCTACAAACATTGGTTGATCAATTCAACACTCACTCAAAATCGAACCTTCTGCTAACTAAAAAATGTTCAGAACTAAAATAACAAAGACATTACATTATTCATAGCATCAAGAAAGTGGAAACCACACATGGAGAAGCAATTCTAGTATCATTGTGCGAAGGACCTATGACTCCAGGAGATGAGCCGAAGTTTCAAGTATTTCTTCCAAAACGATTTGTTCAACTGCTACAAAATGAAGACTTGCGAGATATTCAACCGGGGACGTTGTATTTGGTATCACACGGTGTAAGCGGCAACAACTCGACGGAACTCACTCTGCACATCATGCATCATTGTACATAATGTCTCTATTTGTTTTTCTCTGTTTGTATTTCTAGTCATCAATGTTAGACTTAAGCTTATTGTATTGTAGAATGTTTGTTTAATAAAGAAAGAAAATAAAAAAAGAATAACATTAAAAGAAAAAAAAAAAAAAAACAGCAACATAGCAGTATATTATTTTATATACTGCTGTGTTGCTTTTTTTTTAAATTCAAATGGTTGACCTTGAACTTTCATTCAGGGTTAACTTATGAAGGGGTATAAAAGAGAGGGAGCAGTGAAGTTAGTCTCAGTCTTGTCTAACACACGCTGCAGCTAACATGTCGGTGCCACCGATGAACAATTTATTTTTCGATAACAATTTGAAGACATATTGTTGCGAGTTGCAATGTTTTAAAATACCAGGCGATCAAGTTGACGGGAAAGCTTGTCGTAAGTGCAGGTGTTTCAGCTATTGCATATGTCGATGTAAAACATATCAAATGAACCGTCAAGATAAAATACAAGAATTACGGCGACGGCTTGCATTACTTTGGCGGCGAATGGAGTAGCAACCATCTGCCGCGCACTTGCCACCTGCCGCCTACCATCTGCCACCTGCCATCTGCCGCCTGCCACCTGCCGTCCGCCATCTGCTCCGCCCCACCACACGTTTACCCCCACCATTTAGTACGATTACAACGCTAGCTTGTGAATAGCCAGTACACCTCCGGCTCTCGACCGGTGAACATCGAGCTGCTCGTCCCGACTGTGTGTTCCCTGCGGTCACATAAATAGGCGAGGAACACACAGTCGGGATGGACCGATTGGACAAACAAGCGCAGCACTTGAAAACTGCGTCTGACGGCCGCGACTCCGGATCAACAACATCGATGACGACAAACAACGGGGAACTATTGTAAACATAAATTATTGTAAACATAACTTATTGTAAATAAAAAGAAATGTAAACATTAAAGTAATAAATGAAATAGTACTACCTCGCACTCGTATCATTCGATTGCTTCATTCGATTGTTTTCATTCGATATTTGTATCGAATTAAAACTATCGAATCACAATCGGATTTTACGCGTGCGAGGTAGTACTTTTTTAAAACACCCTCCCTGTGACCTTGAACTTTAAACTTTCCCTCATTACGTCACAAAACCGCCTACGTCACTGGCTCAGCCTCAGATGACGTGTTTAATGACTCAGCGCTTCCGGTCACGTGACCGGAAGCCATAAATCAAGTGAGCCAGCAGCCCCCTTTCGCCACTACTTATTTAATAATTTTTAAATTTACGACAAATGGTTGTGTTAGTTGAAAATAGCCTTAAGCAACTTTTTTTTAATATAAACCAAAAAAACATAAACAGACGGCATAAATATCAGGAAATCTGGTAGTCATGATTGCTCCTCCACAAATGTCGTATATTTCTTGTAATAATAATTGAGTCGGGTTTAAAATAAATTATGAAAAGAAAATTAGGTTAGCATATTAGTTGGACATTTTTATTACTTCACCTATCTAGGTCGTCAAATTTTTTTAAAGTGTAAACTGGTGTATTTCATTAAAGTGGGTTTAAAAACCAGTACAAGAGATGCCTAATGAATTAAGGAACTTGTAATTATACCGCAAACCAGGCTTTTATATTAAAGCACATTATATTATCAATAGAGCCGAGATTTCATCATCAAGTGGTAGTTATAAACACCTTCAATTCTAATTATACGGTAAGTTATAATTTTTAAACTCATTCGTGCATTCACGGGATTTCCTAAAAAATCTCATTATATTAAATATTCTTTGGGTAGATATTTAATAAACAAACTATTTAAAACAATAAAACTCATCGCCGTATTATTAATTACCGAATTTCCAGTACCATTTATTGTTCAGGCCGTTTAAGGCAGTGTGTTACTCCAACCTATGTTAGAACGAAATATTTTGCTCTTTAATAATCTTTGATAAATCATGGTCTTTTGTTTTGGGGTTACTGTAGAAAATTAAGTGAAATTATAGTTTAAAAAAGCTGATGTCCATTATCTCGAACACTGTAGACCACTTTTTGCTCAGCTGGAAATAAATACTGTTGTACACATGTATATACTAGAACTTGCAGGTTATGCCTTGAAGAAATTAGGCAGAGGCTACGTACACTTCCGACGTGAGCCGTTACTGTTCACGTCCATTCCAAATTATACACCGTACGTTACTTATCCTGTGATTTTTAAAACAAATTGAGAGCCAGAAAACCTCCTAATCTAACCTAACGTAACCTAACCTATCCTTACCTAACCTAACGTAACGTAACGTAAACTAACCTAACCTAACCTAAGCGGTAGTGAAGTAAATTTGCCCTTACATTGGACGTGTACGTAATCACTTCGAAGAAATTAACTGATCTACAGTTGAATGAAGACATCCACTCTTTTGACAAGAGGCATAAAAAGCATCGTAGCTGTAAGCACTGAAGGCTAAGGAAAACACTAAAAGTCATACTGTTTTATCAAAAAAGGTATTCAGATACCTACGCAAATCTATTGTTACGTACGTGAATCAAATTTGTAATAAAAAAATTGAGTGCTCGGATTGTTAAACATTAATTTTATTTATTAGACGGGTTCCTAAAACACTGTGCTATTATCTTCTGACTTTAGAGTTTTTGTTGTTTTGTTTTTCCTGAAATCTTTAACGAACATTTATTACATTTAACTGTTATATTTAATTGCCTGTTTTCTTATACATTTGCACCTGTTGCAACTAATATGTTGTTTTTCATTTTGTATATATAGATTGTATTATTTGATGGCCAACTAAATCTCACCAGAGGATAACGTAATGTTGGATGTTTCGCTTTGTGGTTACAAGAATTTAAATGTATATATGTAATGTAATGAAATATGACATGGCTACAGCCTTCTGTTTTGACTTCTGTTTTGTCACTGCATGTAATTGCCTTATGACCAATAAATATATTTTATTTTATTTTATTTACTGCTGTGTTAGTCACTGTTTAAAATTTGTTTAATAAAGTAAATTTTAAATAAACTTGATGTTTAATGATAAACTATACTGATGTTATGAAATTGTTTGTTTTATAGTCTATATTAAAATTCAAATTATATTTAATATGCAATAGACTGCATAAAATAAGATCAATTCCATGGATATAATATTAATATTTTCCCCAAAAACAATATAATTCTAAAATTTTGTAACATTGTCAAACTCTCATACAATATTTCCTACCAACTGAAAACTTTTCGCCAGATGACTTCATTTTTATTTCTCAGGAAAGTATTTGGAGTAAAATAATAAAATAGCCTGATTATATGTTTTGACTACTTCAATACATGTCAAATCAGATATTTATGAAACAAATATGTTGGTGTTAGTATCTCGAAAGTTATTTCTAAAGTGGATCCAAAGCTAGTGAGTTAACACATCACTTTATATAAATAACATATTTTATATTCAGTTTTCAAAATGTTTCTATTCAAGTGATTTATTTATAGGTTAACGTAATAATAAATACGAAAGGTAAAACTTTTAAAACTATTGAACTAAAAAGGTCATTTAATTTATTCTCAATTGCTTAACTAGCCTTCAGGGCAAATACTTCCACTTTATAGATTAACGTGTATAATATGGGTTACTTAGTCATTATTAAAACCATAACTGATAAACGAAAAATGAATATCATTAGATGAAGGAATGGCACGCTAACGTTTATTTTTATATGTAAATTAATGTGTATTTTTTTCGGTACTTCTGAAGTATAATTATGCTAGAAAACTTTGATATAACATTTTATCATCTAACTAGTTTTAGTATAATTGCCATTTAAAACCTAAAAATTTATTTTTTTAAATTTGTATTTCTTTTTTAAATAACAGTAAAGTTCACGTTTTACAACTATGAATGTAAGACGGGTTAATAGTTTAAGGGTTACGAAAGTACATTACATCAGGTAGATCGAATTAATTTTCAAAATATAGAAACTATTGCTGTTTTTTAATATTTCAAGGGTTTCGTTAGTGATTTCAAGATATTTTTATCAACAGTAAACTGTGTTGACGATAATTTTGTATTACTTCGTCCCTCCCTTCTAAGTCATTCTTTTCATCCGTGATGTATTTAAGAAATGGTCCTAGGAGACCTTATATATCTGATTTGTGTAAATACATCAGAGATAAAATTATCTCTAAACATGTTTTTCTTCTAAATCCTTCTGTTGTTGTTGAAGATGGTGATTGTATTCTTGGTTGACTACTAGGCACTCCCATCTTCTATAAAACTATATTAAGTAAAACAATTTTAAATTTAAACCAATATATTTCGAATTGATACTCAATTCATCGTCAGTTGTTTACATTTGTTTGTTTGTTTACAAAATATGATAACTATTTTCTTAAACATGTGATTAACATCTATGTTTAAATATTTAGTAGGTAAATTAAAATAGAAAATTTAAATTAATAGTATGTGGAAACCAATTTTAAAACAAGAATTTGAAAAGAATAATTAATAATCACATTTTTCTATTTTAATTTACTTACTAAATATTTAAACATATATGTTAATCACATGTTAAAGAAAATTAGTTATCATATTTTGTAAACAAACAAACAAATGTAAACAACTGACTATGAATTGAGTACAATTCGAAATATATTGGTTTAAATTTAAAATTGTTTTACTTAATATAGTTTTATAGGAGATGAGAGTGCCTAGTAGTCAACCAAGAATATCTCTAAACATATTTATTATGTTTAACATATAATTGTTTGTAAGGTTTTTAATTAGCAGTAGTCATTGCTTGACGATTTTCACTAACGTTGCTAATTTGAAAAGCATGGCCTTACTTTATCTTGTGCTTTTTTATGCAATTTAATGATGAGACCAATGGCATGAATATTACTGAGACGGTCAGTAAAGTTCTTGGTTCTAGAGTCTTTATTCACTATTTAAACAAAAACGAAAACGTGATAAATAAGGTTTCATAATAACTGACGTGAATGAGATTGAATTTAAAATGAGTTTTCTGATAAATGAAATAACAAATAATAATCTAGTAAATGAGTTATTGTGGGGATGAAATCAATAATGGATGGCGCGCTAGTCGATGGTATAATACCTAGCGTCAAGGAGTTTGAGATTGTATTTGGATTCCATCAAGTTTCAATCTAAACTTTGAAAAAGTAGAAATACGGAGCAATATTTGATGTATTCATAGCAAATAAACATGTTCTACTTATATAGTTAAATTATAACTAACTTTCAAATTATTATATTCTAGTCATCATTATTCACGTTTTCTCTTAAACAGCTTTTAACAATAAATAATATTCACGCTAAACACAACGAAATTTAAACACAAATGTATCTGGATTTTTTCAAAATTCATTTTATCTTTTAAATCTAAATTATGACATAGTATTATTGTTTGAATTGGTTAATCGGAGTAATTAGAGTAATTTCATATGCATTTAAATGTGTAACCCTTTTTGGGGTTCAAAGAACAATGTCGAGAGATTAGCTATAGGATATAGTCAAATAGGTAACGTTAAAATTGTAGATAGACTATTTAGGGTATCTCAGTACAGAACTTATACTGATTTACCTGTATATACTTCAAAAATTATGTAAATTTTTTCAAAGTCAATTCATGGAAGGGTAATCAACGTCGTGGAAAATTTAAATAAAATTAATCCGTGCTTAGTTTAACTATCGATATTATGGTTCCCTGTTTAATTATATAAAATAATATAATTTTGTTTTGTTATTCCCAAATTAAAGCAATATAAAACATGTACGTTTGATCGTTTACATATGCAACGTTATTTAATAAAATAAAAAAATGGATTCATATTAAATTGCAATTAACCTTAGGTACGTTTACACAGATTGTTCGCAATCATATTTAAAAAGATTGAAGTGCTTGACTTTTTAAAACTAATACGAGTTCGCACGCAGCACGCTGACGTGAGGGAAATGAATTTACACAAAAAACTTTTAAAACTCAAAATGTGTGTAAAAACAAACATGTATTCCAATTTTTGATTAAATCTGAAAACATTAATTTTTTGGCTGTTCCGATGCTCCTGGTTTTATTTACCTGCAAAGCTGGGAATACAATTTTGCACATTATAATGTTAGGAGAAGATCCAGGCAGGCTTGAAAGTCCGCGTGAGTTGCTGGGGATGATAAAAGTACTCTAACAAAGGAATAACAGGCTTTTCTAGTGTAAAACTCCCATAAGACAACGTACTGTGTTAGTCGAAACACATTTTCTTTAATAACTCTGTAAATATTTATGATATAATTATGAGAGAGGGCTTAAAACTTTCGCCTCACTAATTCCCATCTTTTTGCATGCATTAATTTTACATCCGGGGCTTTTCTGACCCTTTTTGGGCCCAAAAACTTGAAATTTGAAAGATTAATCCCCAAAAAAGGGTTTAGAGTTTTCCGATTGTTTTTCCCAACGAACTTGTCCAACTGATTACAGAAATAAACGACCCTACCAGATTTGAAGTTAATCGGACAAAAATGCGACCGATAGAGTTCATACACACACACACATACATATATATATATATATATATATATATATATATATATAATATAATATATAATTTTATATATTATAATTATATATAATTTGATATATATACATATATATATATATAAAATTTTGAACGACCCCCCAAAACGTGTTCAGGGGGTAACGTTAGGAACTTCTATGGTGGTCCCGGGCTTAAGTTTCACCGTGCGGGTCATGGTAATAGTTCACTCTCCAAAGGAAATTCACTAATAAAACATACGCTTAATGCTAGAAACACCAACAAACAAGCATGTGTATATTTATTTCGCGGTTGGAAAACCTTTTATGTGCTCACGTTTTACGCTCAGTAAAGTTTTACGCCTGGTTTTATTTCCTGCCTATATTTTTCCCGGGGTTTACACAAAAGGTGGGTACAACGACTCTGGTAAATTAGCATTAATTTATTCCTTTGTAAACTAATAGATCATTTATACACGTTGGGGTAAGAACGTTTCATTTACGTTTTTATGCAGGGTTTAATTAGCGGTTAGCAAATCTGTTTTTATTCAAAACACTACGTAATAAAAGCAGGTTAAACTTTAATTACATTACAAGTTGGCTTACTCGTATATAACTCAATACAAAACGGTGAAATATATTTTGTTACATCTTTATACCAATAATGTTCCACATCGATTAGGATATATTGTATATGAAATAATAGTTTTATTAAAAATATATACACAACGATGTTAGAGCCTATAAAGCTTTTTAAAAGGTTCTGAGTTGCTATAGTTAGCCTTACAAGAGTAAACTTATTTCAGTACTTCTTACTACTATTACCTGTGTTTTAAATGTTTCAGTCCCTGCATATGTAATAACTATATGATTTCGAAACTGTAAATTTATGTTTACACCTTTAGAGTGAGACTTTTACAAAATATCATATTTTATTCCCTGGAAAATTAAATGGGGTGTTATCAATGGTTGGCGAATTCAATAGATATTACGAAAAAAGAGAATTGATTAACCCAGTTTACAAGAATATCGTTCAAAGATTTAAATATGTTGATATACTATGTTTGTTTTAAAGTAATGACAAGGAAACCAACGATGTATTAGTATACACAAACACCTTATCATCATCATTGTTGCAGATTAGAAAGCCCCAGAATAGCTGCTAGACACATCTTCCACAAGCGAAATTATTGCGCAGGTTACCGGAAAGATAGGATATAGCAGGAAAGGATGGGATGGGAAGGGACGGCAGCCAAATCGACCCCTCAGAGGGCCAATTCCCGTGCCCCTGTAACAGCTGGGATGAGGCTTTCAACAGGGGACCCTCATTTTGCCCTCCAACAGGTCAACTCAACTCACAGGGTATCCATGTACAACAGCCAGGGACCATTCATTCTCAGGTTGGCAGGAGGGACCAAACCCGGAGACTCTGACCCTAGCCGCTGCAAATGGAGGGACCAAAGGTGAAAGGGAAGTTAGTCATAATGGACAGCCAAAATACTTACCATATGTAATGACAACTTCATTTGCTGTACCCAATGTCAGCCTCAAAACTGGTATAGACCAGTCTTAAGGTAGTCCTGGGACCAGGGGACCCGCATTCTGCCCTCCAACTGGTCAACTCAACTGACGAGTATCCATGTACAACAGCCAGGGACCATCCATTCTCAGGTTGGGGACAAAACCCGGAGATTCCGTCCCTAGCCACTGCAAATGGAGGGACCAAAGGTGAATTGGAAGTTTGAAATAGTGGACAGCCAAAATACTTACCATATGTAATGACAACTTCATTTGCTGTACCTTTGTACCCTTCTTTTTGTTAATCACCTTATATAAAACTGCTTAATTTATACAAAAAATTCAGCCTTCCAATATAATATTTATGAATTTAAATATATCTAAAAAAACTCATAAACATTCGTAGACATTTACAGTAAACCAACTGATGTAATGATTTAATATCAATCAAGTACATCATAATTCAGAATATATATTTATATATTTTTGGGTATACATAACAAAATGTTCAAATAGTTCTACCGTTTTTTTCTCATTTAGCTATTTTTTAAGACACCCCACCAGGTCAACAAATTTAAGAGAGAATATTAACTACATATAAACAGTAAATGTTGATAAACATTATATTTTTTAACAAATTAAAACTAAAAACAAATCAATCTAGATCTATTAAAACTTTGATGGAGATGTATAGAGCTTTCACGCTTTATAATAAATTAAAAGTTTTAAACGGCTGTCATTTAAGTGATGTGGAATTTTATTTTCTGAATAATAGAATTTTAAATTTGACATACACTTTTCATGTGTTAATCATCCTTATCACAAATTATTTTATAGCTAAATATAATTTTTTTAATTACAAATACGTTAATAGATTAATTGAAGAAAAGCTGTTTTGTGTAAACAAGAAAACAAAAATGTGTATGATCTTATTATTATTAGTGCTCAGTTTTAAACCAAATAATGACTGAAAAAAATTAATTATAGAAAAATAGGCAACATTAGATCCAGTAAAAGTTACCTTGCAATTAAGATACTTTCTATGTTACTTTAAAGGTTTTAAAGTTAAAGGTTGAGTTTTCTTTGATTCAAAAAACGTTGATTAACAATACAAATTTCAATATGAATGGCATAACATGTTTCAAACAATTCTAGGAAATCAATCCTTTGAGTTTAGCTATTTTAATCTATAAAACTGAAACAAAAGCTGATCGATTGACTTGGACAATATTAGTGCAATTACCAGCTTTGCTAATGTGAAATCGCTGATGTACCTTATAAAATAAAAATACCACCATTGAGATGGGGGGAAAGTAAAGCCATTAAAGTAATTAGCTGGGTACGATGAGAACGAAAAAATACAATGGCTTAAACATTCATATCGAAGATTACAGTTCATATTTTTTGAAGTTTCACCTAACCCCATCCATTATAGTAATAACCCCATCCATAAATGTCATAGAATATAACATAATAATGTCACAGAATAACATATATTTTGTCTCCATCCATATAATATAAAGTGGTTGTTACAACAAAGAAATAATTGTAATTTATCCAGTAACTATTAAACCTCTAAAAGCAACGGTTTTGTCTCATTTCGATGGAAGGGGAAAAGTGGTTTCATACGCATTCACATGTTTTAATTAATCAGATAGCAATTAAACGATTTCAATATAAATTCCACATCCAGTACCATTAGCACAAAGTGCCAATATTCCACGCTATAAATTACGCTGCCGGCCATTACCATGTATTTTATGTGTCTGCCTGCAACCTTGGTTTAGAACTCGTAGTCGTGATTTGTTTATAAAAATGAAGTCCAGTGACAACAAAAACTATAGTAAGAGTAAGATATATAAACGAACACATAGAGTATAGCAATTTAAACTTACTTTTATTGCTAATTGAAATAATATCAACTAACATTGAAGACGCAAAGAAGATTCAGGGAGTCTCAGTTAAAAAATTAAAAAATAAATAGTCCCCTATTAACAGGGAGAACCGTGAACGGAAGGGCATATATATATATAGTAGTAGTAAAGCCCCGCATCCAGCCCCGCCCTCTGATTGGTCGAGAGCTGATTACGTGACCTGTGACGTTATAGATTACGTGACCTGTGACGTCATAGATTACGTGACCTGTGACGTCATAGATTACGTGACCTGTGACGTCATTTATTACGTGACCTAAGCTCTGTCCCTTCAAGATGGCGGTGCGAATGCGTGGGTACCAAAGGAATTAAACGGAGGTACATATGATACCTATTTCTAACTTAGTATTTTTTCTTACCTTTTTGACATCAGCTGTGACGCCAGCGCACACTGAGTCGGCTACTGAACCGACCAGAAATGAATCTTACGACTACCTTAGCTTTTGTAAGCTAATAAATATAATATTTCATATAAATTGTGTTATGATTGAAATTGAATAATTATTAATTTACGACTACCTTAGCTTTTGTAAGGTAATAACTATAATATTATTATACTATAATCTTTTGTGTTTCATACAAATTGTGTTATGGTTGAAATTGAATAATTATTAATTCAATACCATAATGACTTGGGGAAAAAGGGTGGAAATAATAATGATACGAGATATAGAAACAGAGTGTTTATTTTAAACATAAAACAGTACATTTATACTTCTACCGGTCATTCCGGTACACCTCATTTTAAAGCCCCCCTTATTAAAAAGCTCAATCTGGTTGTTGGTCAGCTGATCGACAAAGCGCTGGGGTAGAAAGGTTATAGCAGCCTCCCCTCCAGGCATGGTTATCTCAGCGACAATGGATGGGCCGAATTTTGAAGTCACCCTCTTCATCGATGTAATTGGATATCCTTCTGGAGCAGTTAGATCCTTACAGCTGTACTTTGGAGGACCCTCATATTTTTCAAGAGCAGCGAGTTCTTCCAACAATTGTTTTTCCATATTCTGGAACACAAAGACTGTGATTAATTATACATATCATAAGTGTTTGTGTGTGTGTGTGTGTAGAGAGAGAGAGAATGTGAGTGCAGCTCCTAAATCAGTCTTTCCACAGCACTTGGTGTGTAAAGAGGTGCTTTAGAATACTGCAATATACTGCCCATTTTTGCTAAGTATTTAAGATGAGTACAATCCGGTATTGCTGTGATTTAAAATGTTTTACCAAACCGAGGTGTCAAGTTGACGGGCTTGCTTGTAGAGTTTGTGAGTGTTTTGGGTATTGTAAATGTCGTTGTAAAACGTTTAAAATTAAACCACCGACCCAAATCACGTTGAAACTCTACCGAACCCAGCACTTATTAACCTGTTGTGAATTACAGTGCAACAAGTTTAGGTTATATGAAGTTTTTAATGAATGTTGTAGAGTATGTAGTCCAAATATAATTTGTGAGTGCCTATTGAAAACATGTAAGACTCGTAAAAGTTGGTCGGAGTAGTATCGTATTACTTTGTGTGGTTCCCAAGACTTAATTAACTGAGGTTAATATAGTTACTTTGGATTGTTAAGAAACTTTAGTATCTTGATATACATTAAACTTAAGAACTTTCATAAAAGTAAATTTATAATTGTTTTCACCAATATACGTTAAATAAATTATTATTAAATGAACTATTTTAAAATAGAAGAGAAGAAAAAGAGTTAATTAAATAATACTTTCATTATGGTAATAAAATTATATCTATTAATATTAGCAGATTGTAATAAAAGTCTATTATACTTACGTAAAAGACGAGGATATCTTGAAGGTGGCAGCAGTACGATGATAACGGGTTGACTGACTAAACGATTCTGTGACGGGCGAGTTTAAATAGAGGGCACCCTCACGGATGGCCAATCACAGCCAAGGACCAATCACAGCCAATGACGGTTGACCAATCACAGCCCTGTCATGTGATGTGTGGCGCGCATTTAAAATTTTGTGTGGCGCGCATTTCAAATTTTATCAAGTTTTCCAGTTGATAGGTTGAAGGGCATCACGCGCTACCGGATATTGGTAAGTTCGTGAACCATGGAGCCTATTCAAATTATTAGAAGCGATAATACGTATGTTAGAAAATTTAGAATGTATGGAAGAAGAACGACTTTTAAGTTTAATCAACCCCCAACAGGTTTTAATGAACTAGACTGGGTAAAAAAGGGGTTCGCTCAATTGGTTGAGGAAATGAAGCGAGAATCTACAGGGGTAAATGATTATTTAGGATTTACTTTAAAAAGTTTAAGTTTTAAAAATAAGGAACCAGGGTATATTGCTTTTAGACCAGTAGGGCAAGTGGATGACGATATTTTCTGGGACATCTTTGGTGGTATTATACAAAGTAATGAGAAATCTCTCACCTCTAGTGACACCTTTACTGTAGAGTGTACCAGGGTTAGCCTACCTGTAGGTTCGGGGGGTCATAGAAGAGCGGGATTTTTTAACAACTTTACAGAAGAATGTCGCAGTCGCCTTGGTATTGTGACAATTAAAAATATTGATAACCTATGTTTGGTTCGAGCTCTGGTGGTGGGTAAGGCTCATGCAAAAAATGACCCCCTCTACAAGGCTATAAGACAAGACAAAGGTAAACGGCAGACATTGAAAGCCGAAAAACTTATGGCTAAAGCTCGAGTTCAGATACCTGTAGAAGGAGCTGGTATTATAGAGTTAGATAAGTTACAGTCTCACTTAAAGAAATACAAAATCACCGTTTACAACTACAACACAAGAGGTAGAGAGATCTATTTTAGTGGTGACAATCCTGATGCAAAAATGAAATTCAACCTCCTGTTCAATGAAGGTCACTTTAATGTAATTACCAACCTGACATCAGCTTTCGCATGCAAGTATTATTGTGAAGCTTGTCATATTGGCTATGAAAAACGGTATAACCATAGATGCTCAGCAATGTGCTCAGCTTGTATGGTAACTTCACCACCATGTACCCCGGAACACGACGGGGTGATATGTCCGGATTGTAATCGACATTTTAAAAATCAGACTTGCTTCATAGCTCATCAAAGTGATATATGCTCACGGATAAAAAAATGTAAGGATTGCAGCCGCATTGTGCGACCAAAGGAAAGAAAAGATGTGCATATGTGTGGAGAACAGTTTTGTAAAGTATGTCTAAAGTATATGCACCCCAACCACAAGTGTTTCATGAGAGTTGACACAGGCAATCCGAAATCTAAGAACTTTGTATTTATTTTTTTCGACCTCGAAACACGTCAGGATGAAAATCTTGGAGATGATCCTGAGAAAAAGCTTCATACGGTGAACCTTTGTGTTAGTCAACAGTATTGTTGGCAATGCATATCATGTGATGAAGTAAGTGCCTGCGGCAATTGTTCATTACGTCAAAGAGTCTTTAAGGTAAATCCTGTGGCAAAGTTCATGGACTATGTAATGGAGGTAAGAAAGAAGTTTGAATCTGTATGTGTCATGGCCCATAATGGCCAGGGATTTGACTTTCAATTTCTCCTAAAGTACATGTATGGTAACACAAAGTTCAGCCCAAAATTGATCTCAAGAGGAACAAAGATAATACTAATGGAGTTTGATAATGTCAGATTTATAGATTTGATAAATTATTTCCCAATGGCTCTGGCGAGCCTTCCTGAATCATTTGATCTTGGACCTGAAAAGAAAAAGGGATACTTTCCTCATTTGTTTAATACTATGGATAATCAAAACTATGTTGGACCAATGCCTGATAAAATGTACTATTGCCCGCAATCAATGTTCGAAAAAGGACATAAAAAGTTTACAGAATGGTACAATGAGCAGGTTGTAAACAACTACACCTTCGATTTCCAAAAGGAAATCCTAGATTATTGCATTTCGGATGTAGAAATATTGGCACAAGCGTGTATTAAATTCAGAGCACTGTTCATCACAGAGTGTAATGTCGACCCGTTTTTGGAAGCAGTAACTATAGCGAGTGCTTGTAATTTGGCATTCAGAAGAAATTTCCTCAAGCAGAATACTATTGGTAGTATACCTACTGGTGGATATCGTCTAGCTGATAATCAATCAGCAAAAGCGATGTAATGGATGGCTTGGGAAGAAGAAAAACGTCCTACACAGATTCAACACGCAGGTAACAGTCGGGAGTTTAAAATTCCAGGAGTGGGAAAAGTGGATGGCTTTGATGGAGAGAGAGTGTTTGAATTCCACGGCTGCTATTTCCACGGATGCCCCAAGTGTTTTCAATACAAGAGGGAAGAACATTTGCAGGAAGATTTGTCAGACAGTCTGCACCTTCGTTATGAAAGAACAAAGAAAAGGAAAGAAAGAATCCTGGAGCAGTATGATGTCATAGAGATGTGGGAGTGTGAGTTTGACGAATTAAAAAAGAAACATAAACTGGAGTATCTAAATAACCTCCCAATTTTGAATACAATCCCACTCAACCCGAGAGAGGCCTTTTATGGTGGGCGTACAGGAAACGCCAAAACTTATTACAAGTGTAAAGAAGGAGAAAAGATTCACTATGTGGACATTTGCTCCCTCTACCCTTGGGTCTGTAAATATGGTCAGTTTCCTGTAGGACACCCGACAATTTTTGTGGGTAACAAAGAATGTCAAGAGAGGGGTATGTGTGCTGAGGGACTTCTTAAGTGTAAAATACTACCACCCACAGATCTTTACCATCCTGTATTACCGTTAAAAATGAACAACAAGCTCATGTTTGTTCTTTGCCGCACTTGTGGGGAAAACGTGTCATCTAATGAATGTCAACATGAAGTAGAAGAAAAAGCTTTGGTAGGAACGTGGACTATGGATGAAATCAGAAAGGCTGTTGAAAAAGGGTACGTTATTCTAGAGCGATATGAGCTATGGCAGTATGAGATGGTGAAATCTGAAAATGGAGGAGGCGGCCTCTTCACTGATTTTATAAATAAGTTTCTGAAAACCAAACAAGAGTCCTCGGGATATCCTGGGTGGTGTAAAACGGACGAGGAAAAGGAGAAATATGTACAAGATTATTTTGACCATGAAGGAATTCTATTAGATTCGCAGAGAATTGAAAAAAATGAAGGGTCGCGTTCACTTGCCAAATTAATGCTTAAGACATTTTGGGGCAAGTTTGGTCAGAGGGAAAATCAAACCAAGACTTTAGTAACTAGGGACCCGAAAGAATTGTTTAATCTTCTAGTAAGTCCATCGGAACAAGTGAACAGAATCAAGGAGGTGAATGAAGAATTGATCTTAGTAAATTGGCAGCATCTGGAAGAAGTTGGAGAGTGTTTACGAACTGTCAGTGTGGTTTTAGCGGCCTTTACGACTAGTCAGGCGAGGTTAAAGCTCTATGAATATCTGGAAAAACTAGGAAAGCAAGTCTGCTACTATGACACAGACTCAATTATTTATATTCATCGACCAGGATCTTACAAAATATCTGTTGGAGACTACCTGGGTGATATGACAGACGAACTGACAAAAGACTTTGGACATGGCTCATACATTACAGAATTTTGCTCTGGAGGTCCCAAGACTTACGGTTTCATTGTATTCTCCACTAATGAAAACGAGTTCAGGGAGGTGTGTAAAATTAAAGGTCTTACTTTAAACTTGTCCGCTAGTAAGAAACTAAATTTTTCAACCTTAAAAGCTATGGTCCTGAGTGAGGCTGATACTAGCGAAGTTGTTGAAATAACAGAAAGCCGAATTCGGAGAACAGATGGTAGGGATGTTGTTACAGCAGTCGAGAAAAAGAATTTCAGGATAACTGGTCCAAAAAGAAAATGTGACGGTGACAATGACACTCTACCGTATGGTTATAAAAAACAGTGCTACAGTAGAAATCACTCAGTTTGAAAAGAAGTATCGTTTGACAAAGTTGTTCGTAATAGTGTATATGTGAGTGTGTATTGGGAATTTTATATTAATTGTATATGTCAAAATGGCATTTTGGTTTGTCAATAATTTATTGGAACACATTTTTGTACTTGTCATGTTTGTTATAAGCATAATATTTATTTATATAATGAGGATCACGGATGTAGAAATGATACATAAATCGTGTAATACAAGGAGTTAACTCATTTAAATAATGGACGGTAAAGCGGTTATAGCTGATGAGCTACATAGACCTGCTAGAAAAAATTATTCAAGACGTAAAGTTACTCTCAAGGGTCTTGAAGATTTGTATCAGGCTGACCTTGTAGAAATGAAACCGTACTCTAAAATTAATAAAGGTTATAAATATATCATGACAATGATAAACTGTTTATCAAAGTTTGCTTTCGCAGTTCCGTTAAAAGACAAATCGGCATCAGAGGTAGCAAGAGCTTTGACACCAATTTTAGCTAAACATAAAATGAAAAACTTCCAAACAGACCAAGGGACAGAGTGGTTTAACAAAGATATTAATAAACTGATGAAAATGTATAATATCAATCATTATCATACCTTTTCAGAACTAAAAGCTAGCATAGTCGAACGACTTAATAGAACTTTAAAGACTAAAATGTATAAAATATTTACCGCGAGAGGTAGTTATGAATGGGTTAGTATATTACAGGGTATTGTAACTCTTATAATAATACCAAACACAGAACTATCGGTATGAGGCCGGGAGATGTAAGAAAAAAGCATGTAAAAGAAATACTGAAGAGAATTAATAGAGTTAAAAAGTTAAAAAAGAAACCAAAGTTTCAAGTCGGAGACATTGTTAGAATCAGTAAAGCCAGAAGAGTGTTTAAAAAATGATATTTACCAAATTGGACAAACGAAAAATTTAAAATATATGCTATTAAGCCCACCACACCAGTCACTTATATCTTACAAGATCATAAAGGGGAAATATTAAAAGGAGGTTTTTACACAGAGGAAATTAGTAAGTCAAAGACTGGTAATGTATATTTAGTGGAAAAGGTTTTGAAGCGGAAGGGTAATCAGTTACTGGTTCGGTGGGCAGGATGTGATAAGAATAGTGATAGCTGGATCCACACCAAGGACTTGCGATAAAGGAAGTGAGTTATCGTTGCGGTTTCCGGGGTCACGGGACTTGCTGATACGGCATCCGGTGCGGGGCCACGGGAAATGACTTGCTGATACGGCTTCCGGGAAGTTAGTCGCCCATGTTTATCGCCGCGGTATCCGGGAAGTATATATCACTTTGTTGTCGCATACTGATTATCAGTAATTATGCAGCTTGAGAAACAGGATGTCGAGTTAACCGTTCAAAACTTTGACAAGTACATCGTCGGATCTGGTTTTAATAAAAAGAACAAACATGGGCCTTTGTTACCAGACTCTATACGCTGCGTAATTTGTGGGCCCAGCTCTTCGGGAAAAACTAATATTTTATTTAATTTACTGTTCGACCCGAACGGTTTGAGGTTCGAAAATATTTATGTTTTTTCAAAGTCACTTTATCAGTCAAAATACGAGTTTTTAAAAAATGTAATGCCTAAAGAAATTGGTTATTTTGCTTTTGACGATAACAACTTAGTCTTACACCCAAACGAAGCTAGCCCTAACTCAATCATGATATTTGATGACATAAGTACGGAAAAGCACAATCAAATCCGCAACTATTTCACAATGGGCAGGCATAACAATATTGATACATTTTATTTAGGACAGACATACTCTGCTATACCTAAGCAGCTCATAAGAGACAACTGTAATTTCGTTATATTATTTAAACAGGATGAATTGAACTTGAGACATGTATATAATGATCATGTAACTACAGACATGTCGTTTGAAAAATTTAAAGAGTTGTGTGCGAAGGCTTGGAAAGACAACTACGGGTTTTTAGTGATTGATAAAAGTCTAGATCCATATAAAGGAAGGTACAGAATTGGGTTGAGTAGTTTTATAACAGCTTTGTAATGGTACGTATATATTTTTATAATGATTTAAGGGGGTTTGATACGAAACTTCATAACGTAAGGTCTAACCTCTGTACATATTATTACAAGGACAAAAAGAAATTCTGTGGTAATTATTGTAGTAGAAAAAAGCCGCATGGTCATGAATTTAATAAAAGATGTTGGCGACATAAAAAACCTGTAAGCACTGCGATGCCAATAGTGCTACTTATGATTAGTGCAAGTGAGAGAACATATAATAGAGAAACTTGGTTAAACTTTCTACATAAGTGTGAAGAACAGAGCGTACCCCTAGAACTTATAATGTACCACGAAGATATGAATAATTGTACAGTGAGAGACCCTCAAAATATGATATCGAGATTTAGACCATTCCCTGATTTATTCTGTAAACCTCTGCCACTGCGTAACCTGCATGGAGGCATTAATTTTGCTCAGATCGTTTTGAGAATGTTGGAGTACGGCTGCAAAATACCTCACGCGGCCGGCTGTATACTTTTGACAGAGAGAACTATACCCATCAGATCCCCTAAAAAAATTTATAAAAAAGCTTTATCTCTCAAATGTTATATTGACATTAGTTATAATACAGCCTGGGGGCCAATTCCTGACGGTACTCCCAAAGGGCCGAGGGGTAAACCTTTTGCTGCTGTAAATAATTACTGCCAGGGGTTGTATACAACGGAGTTCCTACGAGAGGCTTTACCCACAGTTCCCTCACAGTGTGAGAGATTCGGCATTAGTATAAACAACGGTGTGTACAGAGTGACAAACCGAATATTATTTAAACAGTGGAAAACATTCACAGGGACCAACCCGTGTGAATTCTGGCTTCTCAACTCGTATTTAATGTACAATAGACATCATGATAAACCGCTGAAAATGTTGAGTAAGTACATGGAGAAGACTGTTGAGAACGACAAGTATATAGTAACACATATATCACAGTGGAGAGACGATGTAAAACGAGCTTTTATTTTTAAAAGTTTTAAAAATCGTTATATAATACCGAGACACAGTCTTGTAAGAGAGGAAAGTAGATATTATAGAGGATTAGACTTTAGTGCTGGTATTTCTCTGCTAGATGTAATACGTTACATGAAAAGATGCAAGAAGCGCGCATTATTCTTTAGACATGTTGAAATGCCATAAATCAGTTATCATCGGTAAGTAAGCTTCATTCTCAATTATGGAGCGCAGCAGTAAACAACTGACAGGTCGTATCATAAAGCTGCGTAATGCTATTAAACGCAAGTATAAAATGTTTAAGGAAGGAGCCGAGGAAAGCGATATTATGCTCGAGAAACAGTATAAGCCTATTATTCGAGAACTTAAAAAACAACATCAGACAGCAACACTGACATAAAAAACGAACCTGAACCTGTTAAAGAAGAAGAACCGGAACAATTCAATACAGCCTCAGAGGACTCGGAGGAAAGTGATGAAGAATTTACTCCACAGAGTATATCAACACCTCAATTCAGTAGGCCTAAAATACAGGACCTGTCAGAACTTGTATCTACTCCTTCGAAACAGGCCTCTACAACCCAGCATGTCGAGTCATATTTCAATAACCCTCTAACCCGAGAGTACATTAATATGTTTTTAAAAGATACTAGTAATAAAAGGATGATTGATTATGTATACGGACCACGCTACGAAGGTGAAACATTAATGGTCGGTGATGCAAAACTAGCCTTCGATCAAGATGGAAACATAGTAATTGGTGGGGTTAACTACGGAGCGTCTGAGGGACTTTACGACCTTATATTTAAAAAGGTTCCCGATAGTAGAACGTATACAGAGCAAGATTTAAACACTTACAAAAGTATTCTGTTTGCTACTAATGCCCATAGGGAGGGGTACGAACCTAGTGGAAGGGTGAAAAGCAGTAGAAGTACAAAATATATGAGAATTATTAGAGATTTATTTCCTCCGGCAAAAGGTAAGGGAATGGCCTGGAAATCTTTAAAGTCCCGTGACATAATACACTGGGATGATCCTAACGAGTTAGTTGACAGATTTATACATATAGCTATGTCAACTGAGACTGGAAACAGAGTGCATGGCAATGAAATACTAAGCATTGTAGAGGAACTCCGAGAAGCCGGTTTAATTAAAGGCAGTGGAAATAGTAGATTCAAAGCATTATTGTTATGACCATTGACAAGTTCGGACATAGTTTGACCCCCACCACCACCCAGAAGAACCTCATGGGTCCTAAAGGGGAAGGGTTTATTTTAACACCTGAGGGAAATTATGATATAAACAGGAAACGTTTAACTAATATAGGGAAACCGGTAACGGCACTTGATGCAGCTACCAAGGAGTATGTAGACACAAGAGTTATACCTGTTGAAAATGACGGATATAATATTGGAAATAAAAGAATAATAAACTTATCTGACCCTTCAACGGATGAAGATGCGGTAAATTTGCAAACTGTTAAGCGAATTTGTCTAAGACGTGAAAATACTAATTATAATGCCTATGGTAAACAAATAAATAACCTAGGTGAGCCTATAAACGACAAGGATGCTGCTACAAAAGTGTTCGTGGAAGAGACTTGTAAAAAAGAGCATTACCCTATAGTAATCTATCTTGCTAAACAACTAACAGATATTACTGATATCAACACAAGGCTGGCAAAGTGTGAGGGCCAAATAGTTAATAATAAAGAGTATCATGATAAAAACTTAAATAAATTTGCAAAGTTAGTATATTATTACATTAATCGTAAAGATACAGGAAGAGCTGCTGTGTTGCCCCCAGAAACTACTGGTGATAATACTTACACAAACTGGGAGGAGTTATTTACATTAGAAAGCGCAAAACAACCGCCTATCGCTGATATTATAGATATACCTATCGACGAAGAGGTCCGCCGGATGATTCAGGGGGACTTAAAAAATTAGATGAAAAAAAGACTTACAGGGTTGCATAGTTAATATTCTTAAAGGCTGTGTTTGTAAAAATGGATCAGATTGTGAGTGACTCTCTACAAGTAAACACATAAATAAATAAAACCATGCGTAAAAAAATCAGAAGTAAACGAGCTGTCAAGCGTGGTGGTGGTATAATTTCATCAGCCCTTAATAAATCTATTGATTTATTACCTGTAGAACTACACATACCTGGATATAATTATTGTGGTCCTGGGACTAAACTTAAAAAGAGATTAGCTAGAGGAGACAGGGGAATTAACGGATTGGACGAGGCGTGTAAAACACACGATATAGCCTACTCGAGATATAAAGATTCTGAGAACCGCAGACGAGCAGACCAGGAATTGGCAGAAAGAGCTTGGCAGAGATTTAAGGCTTCAGACGCATCAGTAGGAGAGAAAGCAGCTGCTTGGGCAGTAACAACAGGTATGAAGGTTAAAACTAAATTAGGTGGAGGTCGTAAGAAGAAGAAGAATCAAAGAGTTAAACGTAAAAAATCTACTAAGGGTAAAGGGTTGTATCTACGGCCTTACAAGTTGGGGTCGGGTGGTAAGAGGGGGAGGAGAAAGAAACGAACGCTGAAGAAAAAAAAAACATCAAGATTCCGATAAAACCACTTACAAATTATGACCTGATAAAATATGAAAATCTATTGAAAATACCGGCATTCAAAGGAGTTTATATGAGGGATACGCTTCCTTCACGCCCGAGAAGATATGAATCAGTAATAGTGAACCTGGACTCTACACACGGCAACGGTACCCACTGGGTATGTTTTAAGAAAGTTGACAAGAAGGTTTATTATTATGACAGTTTTGGGGACCTAAAACCACCACCAGAACTCTTAAACTACTTTGGAGATTGTGAAATATACTATAACTACGGTAGAGAACAGAATTTTAATTCAGTTATTTGCGGGCACTTGTGCTTAAAGTTTCTATCAAATAATGATGTTTTGTTTAACAGGCGTGAGTAGTGTTTTATCACATGAATTACCATTTCCAAGAGATGTTAGCTCTGGAACGTGGGAACTCGGCCTGATTGATTTGACAACCTTTAATTCAATTCCAAATATTGAACATAACATTAATGACAAGTTTTACTATGGGAATGACGGTGAAATTACAATTCCTGAGGGCTCTTACGAGATTGAGGACATTGAAAAATATATCATTTCAAAATTACCGAAAAATGTAACATTTAAATTAAAAGCAAATAATAATGCTTTAAAATCTGAACTGTTTTGTTCTGAACACGTAAATTTTGAAAAGGGAAACAGCATCAGGAAATTATTGGGGTTTACTGCTAAGGTGTATAAGGGAAATCATCAGTATGTATCTGAGCTACCTGTTGATATAATTAAAGTTAACTCCATTCAGGTTGAGTGCAATGTAACGCGAGGTTCGTTTTCAAATGGTATCGAGGGTCATATAATCCATGAGTTTTTTCCAGCCGTACCTCCCGGTTATAAAATAATAGAGATTCCTAAACATGTAATTTATTTACCCGTCATCAGTCAAAGGATCAACAACTTGACGGTATCTTTGAGAGATCAAGACGGTAAATTGGTAAACTTTCGTGGAGAGCGTATAACAGTTAGACTACATCTCCGTAATGGGACTACTATTTAGGGAAATAAACACCGTGTCACAGGTCAGTTCTAAACAGAACGTTGTCGGGTTAAGTTGTAAAAATATCAAGTTTCTACGCTCGCTCGGTTTTACAGTATCGAAAAATGGCTGCTCTTCTGGCAATCGACGACCGCGCTGAGTATGCTGATCTCATTACTGGAATGGAGTATCACACACATCTACCCTACGCCTCTGCAACGTTTAAAAATAACGATGAGATTAGAATACCACTTTTACAACAAGATATTATAACGGCTCCATATGAAAGTTACATTATAATTCATGGGAAGGTTAGTGGAAAGAAAGCAGATGGGGTCACTGACTTGGAAGTTAAACTTATTAATAATGCTATGGCCTACCTTTTTGAGGAAATTAGATACGAAATATCTGGCAAAGAGATTGATCGTACCAGGAATGTGGGTATAACTACTACATTAAAACACTTGTTATCCATACGTGAAGATGAAAAGAATACATTGAAAAACGCCTGTTGGTTCGGACCCGGTAATTCTTTAAAAAATAAAGAGTTTACTTACTCGGTTCCCTTAAAACTCTTATTCGGTTTTGCTGAAGATTACAGGAAGGTCTTGGTGAATGTGAAACAAGAACTTGTACTATTAAGATCAGCTACAGATGATAACGCCTTAATTACAGCTGAAGCCGGTACTGTACAATTTGAAATATCAAAGCTTTATTGGAGAGTCCCTCATATAACAGTGAATGACTCGCAAAAATTGAAATTATTAAAATTTATTGAAAAGGACCCTGCAATCCATGTTCCCTTTCGATCTTGGGAACTGCATGAATACCCCAATATTACGGCAACAGACTCCATGTCATGGAGTCTTCGTACATCCAATCAGTTGGAAAAACCTCGATATGTAGTTTTAGCCTTTCAGACAAACCGTAAGAACGACATTACAAAAGATATGTCACTATTTGACTCTGGTAATCTAACCGATGTAAAATTATATTTGAATTCAAAATATTATCCCTATGATAATATACGCGGGAACACTACTTTATTTTATGATATGTACTCAAAATTTCAGAGCTCTTACTACTACGGTAGAGCTGGGTCACCAATTTTAGACTCTAATGATTTTAAGACAAAGTGTCCTTTGTATGTTATCGATTGTTCCAGACAAGATGACTCTATTAAAACAGGACCTGTCGAAGTGAGACTAGATATAGAAGCTAGTGAAGCGTTCCCTGCAGGTACTTGTGCTTACTGTCTTATTATTCACGACTCCTATTACTCTTACACGCCTATAACTGGAGACGTAAGGAAAATTTCAGTATGAATAAACGAGTCAGTTTCTCTGAGCCTGTAGTTAAAGGGATTTACGTATTACCCGAGGAGGATAGGACATCAATCTGGGAACAGGTAGCTAGGGATAGGGTCAGGTTTTTAAGGCGAATTCAATGTATCGAGGGTAAAATCTCTAATGTCATTGAGAAACAGTGGATCCGACGTGTCACAGGGTCTGATACTTAGAATCACTTTCCTTATCAGTAGCTAAAATGGCTCCCGACTACTTCCTGCGTTATCAGCTATCATGACTTTCCGGCCAGCGCACTGGGCCACCGCAACTTCCTGCTCCATGTTAGACGACCGGCCTTGATTTGTAAAAAATTAAGACTTTTTTCGTCAAGATGGAGACAGCGACGAGTGAAGAATATAGTTATCAAAATAATAACTCAAGAGAGAAAATAAATAATATGTTAAGCAGTGCCACCGCTGATGCTGCTGATGACTCAAACTTGGTGTTTATTGATTTAAATCTTTATGACGAAGATATGATTCTAATTAAAAAACATAGAATGTACGGGAAGGATCCTGTAAGTTCTATTGACTTAGCAAACGCGCATTTTTTAACGGTAGATTTTTTCAAAAAGTCTCAACTAAAAAAAGAGTACACTGAAAATGAGTTGCTGAAAATCGGTGATGATATGTCTGATTACGTTGGGATAGGATTACGGTTTTACACTTGTTGCACATCCGAAATGTCATATACTTTGAGGCGTACGGTTTACGCAGGGGTACGTAAAAAATCACCGTTTAATGTGTATAAGTATGATACTTTAAAGTATCATTTATTAAATCGTTCTTCAATCCATATGATTAACAATAAAGAAACAGAAAATGACACTGACTGGTATGGTGACAGCTCAGATATTGAATATTTATCTTGTGATAGTGAGGGTGATTCAAGTCGAGACACGTCTTATTTAGATTATAGTGATTCATCAGATGATGATGACGACATTGATGATGACGATGATGAAGATAGGAGTGAGGAGGAGGGGGTTGATGATTAAGGAGGGGGTAGTATAATCTCAGAGTAAATTTTGATCAGTCTACGAGTGATGGAGTTCGAGGAAGCAATGACACAAACAGAGGAGAATCAGGTAAGCGTAGAAGCTTCAAAGTATTTAAAACCCAAACCAAAAAGGAAGAGCACAAAAGTAGCTCTTCCGCAAAACACGTTAAGAGAGATATTTTTGAAAAATATTTTCTATTTAGAAAAGAATTATTCAAAATTTTTAGTTGTCGGATATTTTGAGAACCCCGGGCGTACAGTCGGTATTCTCTTTAAAACCGGGAAAAGCTACATATTTTGGCCTTATAATACTTTTAATGATTTTTCTGTTCATTTTAATAACATAACGTCCTCATTTACTAGTGAAACCAAAAAGGGCTACAGTATTATCAATAATGAGGGGTGTGCGATGAAAGTGAAAAAAGTGTTTGGTAATCTGTATGTATCCATTCATGACATTGAGCGTTCAATTTTTCTTAACCAAGACGAATGGGCTCAGTTCATGCGCAGCCTCCATGAGATAAAGAAGCATCTTGTTGAACTCTTTACCAACGAACAACTTATTCAGCTTTTCATAGACCGCGTGCTGGTCTCTGAGGAGGAGGACGACGCTGTTCCTCCGGAAGGTTTGCCTACACATTTTATAAATAAATTAGTTGACGAGGTGCTATTTTTCAAAAAATGGCTGGTGTGGAATCAGCAACAGGAGAATCTCCCACAGCAGCCGCAGTAGCCGAATTCCACGGGTTTAAGGATAATCAGAATAGATTTGTAGTAAAGGAGTTTGCTATTGTAAGTAAATATTTTAATACGCATTTAATCTTTGACGCCCCTTTCAGTGAATCATGTTTAAACAATAAAATGTTACGGTCAGCTCGATGGTTAACGAGACATTTCCACTTTATAAAATGGGATGCACAAGGTATTCCCTATGATGAGGAGTTGATTCGTGCTCTTTGTAAACCCTTTACAACAATATACACCAAAGGTAGGGAAAAGGTCGAGTTTTTAAAAGATTTTCATTTCAACGTGGAAGACATAGAAGAATCATTTACACGTTCTTCAGGGGTACAGGTTAGCTGTATCTTACCGCAGCACAATATTGGGGGTAAGTGTGCTTTACGCAGCGCTAAAACATTTTACCGGATGAAATTCAACTTTGATTCATTTTCACGCTGACTGCAGACTGACCAAGATGAATGTTTGGGATCTTCTATCCACTGAGCCGAGGGAGCCGGAAGGGGTTTTAAACGATAGGTTTGTTATGAAATTTGAGAGATACCTCAACTGGGATTTACTATCAAGACATTATAATTTTAATGTTGATTTACTTAGAGTATATTATCATAAAGTGAACTGGTGTATACTTGTAGAAAAATGTATATTTAGTGAACGTGTTCTTAAAGAATTTTCCCCCCATTTCTCTCCAGAATGTTGGTCTATTATCAGTGAGAAACAAAGTCTATCAGAGTCGTTTATTCATGATTTTGCAGACAAGGTCGATTGGACTAACATTGCTTTGTACCAGCGTGTGAGTGGAAAGTTTCTTTCCGATCATGTTAGCTTTTCCCCCATAATTTCGCAAGATTGGCGGGAGTAACGATGATTGCATCCTTATCATTATTAATATATAAAAATAAAAAATAAAATATAAAAAAAAATAAAAAATAAAAAAAATACAATTAATTTAACCTTTGTAAATAGTTTAATCAGTTATTGTTTGCTAATGTGCGCTTTGAAATACTTTTAATTTTCATTTCTTAAATAGTGCTGATGTTACTGTGTAAAAGTTATGGAAAAATAATGTTAAATGCAAAGTAACAATACAAATTAATTTTCTACACCACATGTCTGTGAACGAGTTTGTCACTTTTCTCTGGCAAAAGTTGTAAATCCTATACGGGGAAAGAGGTTGCCTTAAAAAGTTTAAAACGTAACATGTTTCCCTCTGGTTTACTGTACCAACAATATTACTCGTGGGGTTGCCTTAAAAGGCATAAAACGTAATATGTTTCCTCAAGTATAATGTTGTCGAAAAAAAATACACAGGCACCCGTTTTAGGTTGACTTTATAGGTCCAGGAAAAGAAAAAGTTGGAAATAAACCTCTGTAAAACCGTGAAATGTGTTATCTTTGCGACAACTCTTTTATAGGTGTGTGTGTGTGTGTGTGTGTTTGCGTGATATAGAATTTACAGCTGATAATAAAAATGAAAATATAAAATTATTTCTTGCACAATATATTCCAGCTTTGTGTATTCCTTAGTATTATTGTTATAGTAAAAAATCGCTGGAAAAAGCAATTGTTAGTACTTTTGACTCCAGAGGGTTAGGCCTACAGGGGAAGCCTCTGGGTTAACAAAAAAAGAACGCGCCGAGACCCTACGGCATAGCTTTAAGCTTACCGTGGTGTGGAAACTTGGGTCACATATTAAAGTAAAAATAAAGGGAACATTTTGTCTTGGTCTCGGGACAAAGGCTCGCTTGGTCACATGTTGCAGCCCGTGCGCGTCACATGGTCACGTGACTGACAGCGCCGCTATTTAACCGGCGCGCTGCCACTGCGTGCTTCAGTCGACTCACGATGCTTGCCTCGCTAGTACAACGCTGCATACTTCTCATCGTGTTGGTGACCTGCTGTGTCGCCATACTACCAAACAATCAGGTATGAAATATTTTCAATATAATAATTAGTCAAGAGGTCGAAACATATAAGTCAACCTAGAAGTAAAACGGATTATTGCTCAAAACTTATTAAATAAATATGTGATAAAAAATCTAAAGAGTCAAGATTTACAAACGTTTTTTTAATTTTAATATTAACCATTTTTGTTAAATTTACACGGCTTTTATGTCTGATTTCTTACAAAATGAGTTTAGTCAAGATTTACAAAAGTGTTTTTTAATATTTTAATATTAACTATTTTTGTTAAATGTACTCGGCTTTTATGTATGATTTCTTAAAAAAAAAGAGTTTTTCAAGATTTACAAAAGTGTTTTTTAATATTAACTATTTTTGTTAAATTTACACGGCTTTTATGTCTGATTTATTACAGACATCTCAAACCCCCAACCTTCAGGGTGATGAGGAACCTTTGGTCATTGATGATAGTGATGACACTGATGTAGAGAGGGGTAGTGATGTTGTTGATGATGATGATGATGATGATGGTCATGTCAATGGCGTAAATTATATATGCGAAAGACTTCGACGACGTGCCGAAGAGACAATGTATATAACACGAGCGCTGGAGATGATCGATGACAGGCAGCACACCGCCTGGTCATCTGTGCGGCATTGTTTGGAAAGACTCGTTCAACTTTTCAGCAACAATCTGCTAAGTGTATGTATATATTTATGTATGATATAAACTCTGTCATTTTTAAAACGTTATTATGTAATCACTGTAATAGTTTCCATTTTATTTTATCTTCATACTAATATTGACATTAAATTTACGCTAAATATTTTTCCCTTCAAGCTGTGGGAGTGTGTGCAGACGATTTGGGTACTCTGCTATCAAGTGTACAATATTGTGTAAGCTCACCAGGACTTTGAAGTTTTATTTTTCAATATTTTCATGCCATGCACTGGTAACAGGATAGAATTCCTGAAACTGAATATTTTGTTTAGTATTTGGTTTTTGATTGAAGGAATCAATTTTTTGGCTATGTTTATAACGATATTTTCAGCCTAACATGCTTTTAGAGAAAACGCACACACACACACACACACACACACACACACACACACACACACACACACACACACACACACACACGCACACACACACACACACACACACATCGATTTGGCATAGCTCTTTTGTATACCTATGCTGTATTTTGTACGTCCATAGTAATAAACTTATTTGTTTCCTTGCAGTGAAGGGACCTGGAGGCAGTTGATCAAACCTTTCTGGAATTAAGGGGCAGGATTGAGCAGCTGCCAGACCACCTCAGAGAGAGGTTCCAACCCTTCTTTGTGAGGATGAGGGCTTTTGCAACCAGAAGAAACCAGCAACGGCAACAGCCGCGGCAGGGACAGCAGCAGCAGCAGCATCAGCAGCAACAAACATCACCACCACTGCCACAAGGGTCAAGGCCTCCTCCTTCCGTAAGGGTCCTTCCTGCTTGGATGCAGAGGGAAGTCACGTTGACAACGGTACCTACCACTTCAACATCAGCTCCCGCGAGAAGAGAAGAAGAGGAAGATGAAGAAAACATACCACCATCATTAACACAATCAAGTTCACCGGGTCACACCATTAGACAGCCCTCCGTGATAACATCTCACACTCAAAATCAACATTTTCCTTCTTCTTTAACGAGAGCGAACATTCTTCGCCGTAGTCATGGCAATCTACAGCGACAGCGGCAGCAGCAGCAGCAGCAACAACAGCAGAGACCCATGCAACGCCCACGGGAAGAGGAGGAGGAGGACGTATTTGCATTCCCCCCGAGACCTACTCGTCCAGTCCCTCCGGTTATGACAGGCCACAATGTAAGTTTGTATTAAGATATGTGATAATTTTAAATTTAGATTTTATTTTATTTATTTGGTTCAGTGTTGCATAAATGTGTGTGGTAAATACAATTTATTGAATTTTTAACAATTGATTTCTTTTTAATTTATTCAATCATAACATAGTAAAGAGAGAAGAGGAGGATGAAGTTTTACACATTATAAACAGATCAAAAGATAAGACGGTGAACAAATACAAATATTTACCCCTAACCTGATAACTAACGTAACATACAAAATAAAGCTTAATAATTTGAAAGTTAACTATCTCAAGTATGTGTTTTTCTTGTGACCTGATAACTAACGGAACATACAAAGCTAATAATTTGAAAGTTAACTATCACAAGTATGTGTTTTTCTTGTTCACGTAGCGTCAACAGAACATGGTTCAGTCAGCCCCCACTGCTCCTGCTACAGCTGCTGCTACTGTTGCTTCTGCTACCACCTCTGCTACTACAGATCAACGCAGCTTTTGGGGGTTGTGTGGTCATTGCTGTGGCATCCTTCAGCATTCCGGGGGGTTTTGTCCTCAAAACCACCTTTCGAGCTCGCTTATCATGGATCGTGTGGATCGATACATAAGGGTAAGAGTCGAGATTTAAGTATTAATATTCAAATAAAAATAAATTTTCTTCAAGCGAGGATTCATAACTTTGATTTATTAATAAAATAAATATTATCGAAAAATGTAAGTCTATAGATGACAAGTGAGCAATTATCAGTCTTGGAAAAACTAAGAGCATCATAGTCCACAGGTACTAGTGATCGAGATTTAAGTATTAATATTCAAATAAAAATAATTTTCTTCAAGCGAGGATTCATAACTTTGATTTATTAATAAAATAAATATTATCGAAAAATGTAAGTCTATAGATGACAAGTGAGCAATTATCAGTCTTGGAAAAACTAAGAGCATCATAGTCCACAGGTACTAGTGAGCGATAAACAATAGACAAATTATTACTTACCAAAAGTAAAAATAAATTTGAATAAACTATGTACAACATTAAAGCCTACTTGTAATGGTCACTTTCAAATTTCTAAGATGTTTATAAACAAATATAAATAATAATACAACAAAGATATCATGTTGTAAAACACGTTGTAAAATACACATAGACAGGTAATCAAAATAATTTGACCCTTTTTATGTTACAGACAAGAGCCACAGTCGATCGTGAGTGCGACTGGTCGGACAATCGGGGGGCGAACCTCATCAGGAGGTGGATGCGGATGCTGAGAAATATGCTGGTTTTTACCAGCTATTTCTTAGCACGGACCAACACTGTCCAACAGGCCGCGTTGGCGGCAGTCGTCTGGCGGGAGCTTCACAACTCCTTAAGTGAATACCTCCAAAGCGACAACCTCCTGATGAGGGAATATGCTGACGAGAACGGGGTCGGGGACTTCAATATTGAGGTCAACACCAGACCGTCCTCCCCCGAGCCACCAACGGATAACCCTCCGGAATGTGTAATTTGCATGGATGCGAAACCAACGGTGGTGTTGATACCATGTGGCCACACATTTTGCGGCCCCTGTGTGGAGGGTCTGGGGAGGTGCCCGACTTGTAGGGCCCTCTTCCAGGCAAAATATAACATTTTCTATTAATCATTATAAATAATAAATTTTGTTTAATATTTTATTATATATTTTTTTATTTTCATGATCTTGTGTATTTTCAATGCCACACTAGCTTATGAGTGCTACATTAGAAATTTTTCATTAGTGTAGTTAGGCCCAGGCAAAATACAACATTTTTCTATCCTTATAAACAATTTATTCAATTTAACATTTTACTACATTTTTTAATTCATGATCTTGTGTATTTATTTCTCATTAGTATCGTTTGACAAATTCGTTCATAACAGTATTTATATATATGTGAGCATGTATTTTGAATTGTTTATTAATTGTATATGGCTTTTTTGTCAATAATTTATTATCTTGTGTATTTTCAATACCACTCTAGCTTATGAGTGCTACATTAGAAATTTTTCATTAGTGTAGTTGGACCCAGGCAAAATACAACATTTTTCTATCCTTATAAACAATTTATTCAATTTAACATTTTACTATATTTTTTAATTCATGATCTTGTGTATTTTCAATGGCAATCTACCTTATGTGTGCTAGAAATTTCTCATTAGTATCGTTTGACAAATTCGTTCATAACAGTATTTATATATATGTAAGCATGTATTTTGAATTGTTTATTAATTGTATATGGCTTTTTTGTCAATAATTTATTATCTTGTGTATTTTCAATGCCACTCTAGCTTATGAGTGCTACATTAGAAATTTCTCATTAGTGTAGTTGAGCCCAACCAAAATACAACATTTTTCTATCCTTATAAACAATTTATTCAATTTAACATTTTACTATATTTTCATGATCTTGTGTATTTTCAATGACACTCTACCTTATGTGTGCTAGAAATTTCTCATTACTATCGTTTGACAAATTCGTTCATAACAGTATATATATATATATATATATATATATATATATATATATATATATATATATATATATATATATATATATATATATATATATATATGTGAGCATGTATTTTGAATTGTTTATTAATTGTATATGGCTTTTTTCAATAATTTATTAGAACACATTTTTTTACTTGTCATTTTGTTCATAATATTTATTTATATAATGAGGATCACGGGTTTATTTTGTTAATTGTGATAAAGGCTGTATTTTTTCAATAATTTATAACAAATTTTTTGTACTTTTCATGTTTGTAGTATTTATTTGTATAATGAGGAGGTTTATTTTGTGAACTGAATTTTGCTAATTATGAGCAGTGGCAATAAAGCTAAAATAAAAAATGTGTTCTTAATCCTGTATTTTTATTTAACCTTACATAAATGTAAAGTCTTTTATTCTTTAATTCTAATCATAAAACAATTTAAACACTTTTAGCTTACAAAAGCTAAGGTAGTCTAGTATCTGACAAAATCTAACTTACCCAAGTAGAGCAGTGCATCTAGTGGTGTGATCTATATGCCGATGATTCACTAATCACAACTGTAAAAGTGAGCTTGTTATATACTAAACAGATTGCCACTTAATCAAGTCATATCGGCTGAGTTGAATTGCAAATAACAATTGCAAATATCAGTTTGTCACCACTGATATGCATACTTGTTTGCATACCGATAAGTAAAACAATAAGCTGATATGCGTACTTGTTTGCATACCGGTAAGGAAGACAATGAGTTGATTATGCGCCGCATTAATTAGGTATTGTCTGTCGGTGTTGTGTTTCACTCTATTCGACGGTTCAGTAGCCGAATCAGTGCGCGCTGGCGTCACAGCTGATGTCAAAAAGGTAAGAAAAAATACTAAGTTAGAAATAGGTATCATATGTACCTCCGTTTAATTCCTTTGGTACCCACACATTCGCACCGCCATCTTGAAGGGACAGAGCTTAGGTCACGTAATAAATAACGTCACAGGTCACGTAATCTATGACGTCACAGGTCACGTAATCTATGACGTCACAGGTCACGTAATCTATAACGTCACAGGTCACGTAATCAGCTCTCGACCAATCAGAGGGCGGGGCTGGATGCGGGGCTTTACTACTTATAGTAGCGACCAATTTTTTTACTAAATATTTATTTTTACCTAGAATATAATAGGGGTTACTTCATATATTTTGCGTTGTTTTGACAACTGATTGAAAAATATAGTTTTTTTCAGTACTGACATTAAGAAGTAGATATTTATAACATTAATATTATTTACATTGACCATTAGCAATGTCACGGTTCTGATCCAAGGTCACATCTGGTTACTATATCTCTAAGATATAATATCACTTACCATAAACTAAGTAGAGGCCTATTACATATAATAATGTGTCTGATAATAGTCCCAGATTGTGTTGAATGTTTATTCATCGGGTTACCAATTATTATTGAGTTTATGAGTATCCTCCGAACAATTTGATCATATGTATTCTGCGAAGGAAATTCATTTATTTGTAGGTGGACATGGAGCCTTTAATCAATGATTTTATAACTTTAGTCCATTGAAATAACACTATCACCGTTTAAACCTCTTAATAGTATGTATATTTTCAATGACAAACGAGAATAAAAATAAAAATAAAATATACCGCTTACTATTTTTTCAAGGTATTAGATAGTATGTCATCAAATGTGTTACTAAAAAGGTGACCTGTTTATTACCCGTCCTTAGAAAAATATTAAATTTTGGAGAATAGAATTTTAACAAATTTAAAATGTTTTTTCTAGAGTCTCAAATCAAAACGTTATTAAAATCATTTAAATGACCATTACCCTGACGTGGTAAAATATCAACAGCTAAAAACAGCAATACAAGGATATAAGTAATGTCCCTAAATCAACAGTGCATGAATAACCCAAAGGGAAGATATAAGTCAAATATATTTTATCAAATTAACAGACTTGGAAAAATAAGAAGTTTATTGTTCTAATATTAATAACATTTCGGGTTTATTTAGTAGAATGTTGCATACATACTTAAACTAAAAATTTCTGTAAGCTTTTGCATTTAAATAATTGGTATTATTAATTTGTTATTACTATAATCAACACTATATTAATTACTTGATTCTGAGGCTTAAATATGATTGCCTATGATTCCGAACAAGAAGTTATATGATTAAATGTTTTATTCCTTGTAAGCAGTAGTCACATAAACGATATTTAACAGTCCATAAATAAACCAACAATCATGAAAAGGATATTAAACGAGTTTAAAATTACAAATTTTGTTTGGAGTTAATTTAATATTCTTTAAGGGAGAAATATAACCTTATTTTAATATGAAAGTTAATCTGTGTTCAAAGATAAAAAGCGTGGTAGTCATCTAAGGAAGGTTAATTCAATTTGTTAAAATTTGACAAAATCTGATTAATATTACCAGGAAAAAATATTACTGTCAGAAATGCTAATCTAGAAACTCCGATTTCTCTTCTAAATTGAAAACTACTGCCATTGTTTGTGGAATCAGTATCTACAATTAGATTCAATATCTTGATACAATTGGCAAAGGAAAACAATGGAATAAATTGGTCATTTGATTGCTCTTTAATACATATCTGGTATTTTAACGAAAACAGATTGTGGTCAGATTGTTTTACATTCTTTTAACTAGTAGTTCGCAAATTAAACGCTATACTCAAAACCACATTCCAATTAATTAAGTTTCTTATAACTAATTGCTATAACATAACCAATTCTGCGTTAAGCCATGTAATCGTTGCCAGAAAACATTTAACAATTTATATGTTCTAACCATCAATAAAACTATGTCAGCTATTTAAATATAATTCATTTCACTCTTATAAGCAATATAATGTAAATTTGATATATATTAGGTAAGCTATGGTTGATAGAGCTAAAGTTATCCATAGATATTAAAATACGTTTTGTGAATTTGGGTTATGATGCAGAGAGGAATCACAAAGTGATAAATACTGTGAATTCATTTTAATTTTAAAATATTTATTTATATATGTTTTTAGAATTCGTTTATACAATTAAAAATCATGGAATATTAATGAAATAACACTATTAATATTTCGAAGTACGATATTTTCTTATGATCTACATTTTCATAAACACAAAATAGAATGTTTAATGCATACCAATTAAATAATGAACATTATCTTAAGAGTATAGGAAAAGTGTTCCCAGATATGATGTTGATAGATGGATATTGATGATAAATCGATGTAGATGGATGATGGATGTTGATTATATTTTGTCTTTTGTTTTAAAATTGGTATTGATTATCAAACATATTAAACAAACTATTTGTATTACAAACTTAATCCGACAATAAGACAGGGATTTTACTAACTTTTGCTTAATAATTCCTTTCACTGAAAAAATTTTCAATACATTTGATAAGCACTAGTTTATTGTTATATGTCTTCCATTATAAAAAGTAAAAAATAAAATGTTAGTTAGATTATAACAATTGTAAATATCCTATTATATAATGTTCATTTAATGTGGCTGAGTCTTTCAATACATATATTAAATACACCAAAGAAAAATAAAACTTAATACTATGCTTTTAATAATCATTAAATAGATTTTGTTGTAATCTATTTAATATTTTGATAATCTCACATAATCTAACTCACTACCAAAGAGCGTTTCTCGTTCATTTAAATTCTTATTTTTCAATGTAATAAATACAAAATAGGCAGTCGCTTTTTGTCACAATTCTTTTAGATCATTTACTTATTAAAAGCAACTATTTTTAACAAAATTAAAATAAATATAAATCTTAAAAGTATTATTTTTTTAATAGATTGTGCAGTTTCAAATAGGAAGCGAGTCATAATGGGCGTTACATCTTTTTGTTTTAGAAAATGTCAAAGATTTAATAAAACTAACTTAAGGCAGTGCACTTGTTCTTGTCTTTGTTTGTGTTACGATAAAACTATCTAAGGTATAAAAGATAAATACTTCTTTAACTTTATAAATTATCTTAATGTGTATATTATACATTATAATTTATATATTTTGATGTCAACAATCACCTTTCCTTTCTATTATAAAACTCACTTTAACGCATATTATATTGTTGCCTACAACTTTAAACATTATATAAAACCTATATCTGATTTAATTAGAATAAACAAAATAATTCCAAAACTCCAACACAGTGAAAAATAATTATTCATATATATATATATATATATATATATATACTTTTTATGTTCCATAAACAAAACCACAAATAATTATTACGTAACTAGTGTTACGTATACTTATGGTAATATAAATAGTTACTAAAATATCGTATGTTCAAATATTTACAAAGTTATTTCATATCGTACGCTTAGTCTCTTTTAAGCGATAAAGCGATAAAATGAGACAACAGCGAAGTATAAACTCACTAAAGGTGAAGCAGTTGTTTATTTGAAGAGTTTATGTTTGTTGCTAGCGATAAAGAGAAGTTCTTAAGACAGTTTATTTGTTCCTAGGATTTTTACAGCTGCAGTAAATTCCATTTTGTAGTTAACAGGTTTGAGAAGCTTACTTTAACAAGTGTGAAACAAGCTTTAACGGTGTATTTCTTTAACCTTTATCTAAGCTTGCAAGTATCTTGACCTTTTTTCGTTCTTTTTTAACTTTAAATAATTTGTTGGCTGGAATATTATAATGGTAAATTTATTAAAACGAATAAGATAGATAAAATAAATTCAGTTGTATGTCTTTAGTTTTGTTTATGATTATTATATTAATTTTAGGTAAAGCATCTATCTCACAACACGTGGCTCTTAGAGTCACAGATGGCCTTGGTCTTTCAACGGACGACAATTAATCTGAGTATTCGCAAACCTTACTGTTCTCACGGCGCGGGGCGACCCGTTGGTTTACAAGCCACCGACGGGCTTGGAGAAAAAGGCTGAGCCAATGAGGGACTTGACTTTGCAAAACAGCTGGTATTTTGAGCTGAAGCATTTTAGTATAATAACATGTGAGATGTTAGTGAAGAATTAGCTGCTTGTGTTGCAATTCGGGCTTGTAAACTTGACATGTTGCACTTCCAATCTTACCAGTCTTTTCACTTTTAAAGAAGTTTCCTGCATTTCGCCTTTAGGTTTTACGTTTTATTTTTCAAATCTTTTAGGGTCCATTCAATGATAAAACGCGTTTGAATTCGTTTCCACACATGGTAAACTTTATTTGTTATGGTCTTCGATTAGTAGATTCCAAATTATAGGTTCCTGTTCATACAAATCAAGAAACGTACTATCGGTTCATCGAGCCACTCCATTTTAAAAACAGTACACTCAACAACACATCTGACCAATGCCCTTCCAATAGCGCTCGGCTTAGAAACTGGCAGGCATTAAGAACAGTGCACGAGCCGAACCAAGGCTGGTATTTTGACGAACCACGGTAAAAATAAAAAGTAACCAAGAACTTATTTACATGGCATGAAACAATAGTGGACTTTAACTTACAGTTACAGTTGAGTAAAAATAGCCCAAGTATGCCTGCAGATTTTAAACATATACTTCATGATCGTAAAGTTAAGGAAAATTAAATGAATTCAAAAATACAATTAAATCACAATAACAAGTGGTTGTTATAAATTAGTTTTTAAATTTCTAAAGGTTTAAGTTAAATTTAAAGGAAAAACCAGAAATGTGCGTTTAAATAATTAAGGATGATTTTAATTAAGTTTTCAAAAATGAACTGCTAAGTCCGGAATGAAAAGCTTTTCAGGTAAACATCAGTAAAAATATATATCAGTCATTATAATTGTGCACATTAATCGAATTTATTAACTTTGTTATCGATCGGGGTGGCCACCATTAAAATAAAAAGTTAAAATAAAAAAACAAATAAATAAATAATTAATATTTCGATACAAGAAATTACATGACAAAACTAACATGACTAATTAAACTGACAAATTCAATAAATAACCAAAAAGAGACCCTTGTGATTGCCTGTGTCATCAATAGTTCCGCAACAGTGGTTAGGTTACGTTAAACAAAATCCCATCTTAGGCGGGGACCAATGAGTGAGACGACTGCAGGGAAACTATTTAAAGCAAAAAGCCTCAGAGCAGGGAAATGTGAAACATTTGAAATAAAAGAAACATGTTAGAAGTATATACAAGTTTCAAAAAACGGAAGGAGAAATATTTGAATGCAGGCTAAGCCTGTTTAAAAATAAATTAAAATTAGTCACAGCAGACTTTTAAAATTGAATAGACAAAGATACCCGTTAACTCTCGCTGAAAAATTCGGGCTCCTAATAAGAAGTAAAAAACTCGTGGTAAAGACAAGTTCAGTAAACTAAATTAAAATAAGCTAGGGTATAACTGAATTTACAATTATGAGTTGGGGAGTAAGTTGAAAAAATTAGCTGAATTCAAGGCACTAGTGGAGAGCAGCTCTCCAAATGGCCAGTAGATGGGTAGGCTCCAGGTGCACACAATATGAGAAGTATGGAACACACTGATCTGACAGGTCACGGGACGAGGAAGGAGGCTCCCATGATCCTAGTCCGGTGGCAACCAGGGAAGGTGAGCAGTCCCGGGTATCAGGTCACCTCAGTGGTTGTCCGCCATCTCAGAAGTTAGTGCAGGCACCAACCAAGTCGACAGCACCATAGGTGGTCACGGCTGTCTCCCGCAGTGGTTCATGCCGTCAGCTCCTATGATCCTAGTCCTGTGGCAACCAGGGAAGGTGAGCAGTCCCGGGTATCAGGTCACCTCAGTGGTAGTCCGCCATCTCAGAAGTTAGTGCAGGCACCAACCAAGTCGACCGCACCATAGGTGGTCGCGGCTGTCTCCCGCAGTGGTTCATGCCGTCACTCCTATGATCCTAGTCCTGTGGCAACCGGGGAAGGTGAGCAGTCCCGGGTATCAGGTCACCTCAGTGGTTGTCCGCAATCTCAGAAGTTAATGCAGGCACCAACCAAGTCGACAGCACCATAGGTGGTAGCGGCTGTCTCCCGCAGTGGTTCATGCCGTCAGCTCCTATGATCCTAGTCCTGTGGCAACCGGGGAAGGTGAGCAGTCCCGGGTATCAGGTCACCTCAGTGGTTTTCCGCCATCTCAGAAGTTAGTGCAGGCACCAACCAAGTCGACAGCACCATAGGTGGTCGCGGCTGTCTCCCGCAGTGGTTCATGCCGTCAGCTCCTATGATCCTAGTACTGTGGCAACCGGGGAAGGTGAGCAGTCCCGGGTATCAGGTCACCTCAGTGGTTGTCCGCCATCTAAGAAGTTATTGCAGCCACCAACCAAGTCGACAGAACCATAGGTGGCCGCGGCTGTCTCCCGCAGTAGTTCATGCCCTCAGCTCCTATGATCCTAGTCCTGTGGCAACCGGGGAAGGTGAGCAGTCCCGGGTATCAGGTCACCTCAGTGGTTGTCCGCCATCTCAGAAGTTAGTGCAGGCACCAACCAAGTCGACAGCACCATAGGTGGCCGCGGCTGTCTCCCGCAGTAGTTCATGCCGTCAGCTCCTATGATCCTAGTCCTGTGGCAACCGGGGAAGGTGAGCAGTCCCGGGTATCAGGTCACCTCAGTGGTTGTCCGCCATCTCAGAAGTTAGTGAAGGCACCAACCAAGTCGACAGCACTATAGGTGGCCGCGGCTGTCTCCCGCAGTGGTTCATGCCGTCAGCTCCTATGATCCTAGTCCGGTGGCAACCGGGGAAGGTGAGCAGTCCCGGGTATCAGGTCACCTCAGTGGTTGTCCGCCATCTCAGAAGTTAGTGCAGGCACCAACCAAGTCGACAGTACTATAGGTGGCCGCGGCTGTCTCCCGCAGTGGTTCATGCCGTCAGCTCCTATGATCCTAGTACTGTGGCAACCGGGGAAGGTGAGCAGTCCCGGGTATCAGGTCACCTCAGTGGTTGTCCGCCATCTCAGAAGTTAGTGCAGGCACCAACCAAGTCGACAGCACCATAGGTGGTCGCGGCTGTCTCCCGAAGTGGTTCATGCCGTCAGCTCCCATGATCCTAGTCCGGTGGCAACCAGGGAAGGTGAGCAGTCCCGGGTATCAGGTCACCTCAGTGGTTGTCCGCCATCTCAGAAGTTATTGCAGGCAACAACCAAGTCGACAGCGCCATAGGTGGCCGCGGCTGTCTCCCGCAGTCGTTCATGCCGTCAGCTCCTATGATCCTAGTCCTGTGGCAACCGGGGAAGGTGAGCAGTCCCGGGTATTAGGTCACCTCAGTGGTTGTCCGCCATCTCAGAAGTTAGTGCAGGCACCAACCAAGTCGACAGCACCATAGGTGGTCACGGCTGTCTCCCGCAGTGGTTCATGCCGTCAGCTCCTATGATCCTAGTCATGAGGCAACCGGGGAAGGTGAGCAGTCCCGGGTATCAGGTCACCTCAGTGGTTGTCCGCCATCTCAGAAGTTATTGCAGGCACCAACCAAGTCGACAGCGCCATAGGTGGCCGCGGCTGTCTCCCGCAGTTGTTCATGCCGTCAGCTCCTATGATCCTAGTCCTGTGACACCCGGGGAAGGTGAGCAGTCCCGGGTATCAGGTCACCTCAGTGGTTGTCCGCCATCTCAGAAGTTAGTGCAGGCACCAACCAAGTCGACAGCGCCATAGGTGGTCGCGGCTGTCTCCCGCAGTTGTTCATGCCGTCAGCTCCTATGATCCTAGTCCTGTGGAAAACGGGGAAGGTGAGCAGTCCCGGGTATCAGGTCACCTCAGTGGTTGTCCGCCATCTCAGAAGTTATTGCAGGCACCAACCAAGTCGACAGCACCATAGGTGGCCGCGGCTGTCTCCCGCAGTGGTTCATGCCGTCAGCTCCTATGATCCTAGTCCTGTGGCAACCGGGGAAGGTGAGCAGTCCCGGGTATCAGGTCACCTCAGTGGTTGTCCGCCATCTCAGAAGTTATTGCAGGCACCAACCAAGTCGACAGCACCATAGGTGGCCGCGGCTGTCTCCCGCAGTGGTTCATGCCGTCAGCTCCTATGATCCTAGTCCGGTGGCAACCAGGGAAGGTGAGCAGTCCCGGGTATCAGGTCACCTCAGTGGTTGTCCGCCATCTCAGAAGTTAGTGCAGGCACCAACCAAGTCGACAGCACCATAGGTGGCCGCGGCTGTCTCCCGCAGTGGTTCATGCCGTCAGCTCCTATGATCCTAGTCCGGTGGCAACCGGGGAAGGTGAGCAGTCCCGGGTATCAGGTCACCTCAGTGGTTGTCCGCCATCTCAGAAGTTAGTGCAGGCACCAACCAAGTCGACAGCACCATAGGTGGCCGCGGCTGTCTCCCGCAGTGGTTCATGCCGTCAGCTCCCATGATCCTAGTCCGGTGGCAACCAGGGAAGGTGAGCAGTCCCGGGAATCAGGTCACCTCAGTGGTTGTCCGCCATCTCAGAAGTTATTGCAGGCACCAACCAAGTCGACAGCGCCATAGGTGGCCGCGGCTGTCTCCCGCAGTGGTTCATGCCGTCAGTTAATGCCCTCAGCTCATGCCCTCAGCTCATGTCGTCAGCACATATCGTCAGCTCATGTTGAAGGGGGGGATGGCAGGAACCCAGCCAGTCAATTGGGTCCTGTTACTACATTTGCAATAATCAACTATTCCAGACTATTTATTAAAACAGATTGTTTATTTTAGCAAAATGAGGTTTGAATAAATCTTGTTTTTACTAAATATGGAGGTTAGTCAGATCACATTACATAGGCAACATAATTTATTTTGACATTTACCTTTCCTCAACCAACTTCAAGAAAGGGCAGGTTTTTTAACCTGTTAACACATGAGTGTGAATCATGTCTGTGAAAGCATGTTTCATAATAAAATAAGGAAGACTTTAATTCATACATTTAGGCCATGAAATAATATAATACCCCGTCGCAGCAAACCTGCGTACTCAGCGAACTTCCTATGAATTAATATATTTCTTACTACCACATAAAGCCACTTACCAAGTTTCATAAAAATACTTAAATAAATAAGTGATATATAGAATTTTATTTATTCTCTATAAGAATAATATTAGGGCTGAGAACGCAGGTTTGCTGCAACGAGGAAGAAAAAAATACGGGTTTTTTGCAATTATCAATATAACTCAACCAGGTGAAGCTATATACCAAGTTTTAATGATTTATGTTCATAATTAAGGGAGATATAAAGCTTTCCGTATTCTCCATTAGAATAACATTAGGGATGAGAATGTAGGTTTGCTGCTAAGAGGATAATCAACAAAAAATAAATTTTTTGTAGAAATATCAATATACCAGTACTAGGTGAAGCCACTTACCAAGTTTCATCAATATACGTTCATAAATAATCGAGATATCAAATTTTAAATATTTTCCATAAGGATAACATTGGACAACATACTGTGTTTAGCACTTTGAATATCACGGCAACGGTTGGACGTAGAATCACAATTTAAACACCAAAATGTTTGTTTTGTAGAGCTAAACTGATTGGTAAAAGCAAATGTGAAGTTTACATAGAAATGAACTGAGGAAAAGCCAAAAACCATTTTCCCATAAGATTAACATGGGAGATTTTATGAGCAGGTTTTTTGGGATTTTCTCCGCAACCACTTAACCTAGGTTAATAACTCAAAATACCATATTATTTGTTTTTTAAGCTCTATAACATGGTCAAAACCAAAATTAAGTTTTTTAAAAATTTTAGGGTGAAAAATGCAAAAAACAGATTTTTGGAAAATTTAAAACCCCCGTAAACCCCCCTTCCCGTAGTCCGATATTTCTGGTTTTCAAACTTAAAGTCATAAATGTCACTTTACACATTTGAGTCAAATTTCATCGAAATCGGACGTTTTTTACTCAAGTTATCACGTTAACGGACACACACACACACACACATATATATATACACTGTATATATATATATATATATATATATATATATATATATATATATATATATATATATACATATATAAATTTGAACGAATAGTGTTTTTGGCATATGGGGACCTCAAAACAAAAAGTTATCATGGTCTCGGGCTTAAGTCTTACCATGAGACCTACGGTAATAGCTTCTTCCCTATAGGGGAAATTCGCTAAAATGATGGCCCATATTTAAGGATAGACCAGAGAAAAGTCAAATTACTAACCCTATCTTCCCATAAGTTAAGTCTAAACAGAATAAAATTCCTGCCGCCAGCTCAGTTCACATTAAAATCGAAATGGATCTCACAACATAAAATAATATTTAACAAATTAATACTTTAACAAATACTTTAAACAAATCAACCATTACAATAAATCAGGACATGACAAATTTATAACCTGACTTCCCCCTAGGACCACGTTGTTGCATAACCTTCAACAGCCCACAGAGTAGTATAAACCAGAATTCACGGAAAATGAAATAACTCAGAATTTAACTAACGATAGAGATTGTTTGAAAGCATTTGAATACATGGAAATAAACTTACCCTCCTAGCCAACATCTTGGTGTTGGAAAGATGAAACAGGGAACGACCTTCTTTGTCGAAGACTTCTGAGCTTATGAGAATAAAAGGGTCAGGCCCGAAGAAGAAAGAACCCAGCCCGGAAATAAAATCGTCGAAAGAGGTAGAAACATCCCGAAGCTTCTCGGACTATGTAGAAGATACGAGAAACAGGACAATTCCCGTTTCCTGAGGAGAGAGTAAGAAGAAGCTACTTCCGGAGCTCCTAAAAATTGCAGGTCTGGCAACCGGTACGACTGTGTCGTGTGTCAATTGGCCGTTCAGGAAAAATTAATGAGCAAAACAAACGTCACGGCACATTACAATAAAAAAATAATCAATTTTCAAAATTTAACAAAGCCCGCATCTAAATATTTTTTAATTTTAAACTACAAGAGATCCATATTTGTTTTAATTTATGAAGGTACTCTGATTGATTAAGCGAATGTTTTGTATTGCTAAGTTGTTCTTTTAAATTCATAAGCAATGTAAAATATTTAAGTAATAAAGATAAATTTACCGAATGATATAATATCAATAACATTAAATCACCTTACACAATGTTTTGACCAGTTATTCGCTATCTCAAACACAATTGTTTGATGTTTAGATTGTTTTATAAAAATGGTCAAGAACGACTTATTGTTATTACTTAGATGGGTGCAGCGGTTATGTAAAAATAAATTTTCATCTGCATATACGAATTCCTTAACTAGTTGTTCTGAATTGTAAAATGATTTGTTATAATATTATGGATATCATTTATACATTTACAATATAGAGTGTTATTTCTAATTTAATAAACAAACTGTATAAACATTAAATTATGACCTTAAGTGATTTACTTAAAAATAAATAAAAAATAAAACATTAATGGAAATAGTGTAATCAATATATTTATATTTTTTGTTGCATAAAATAAATAAAGCTAAGTTCACGTTTATAATATTACACATAGCTATATTTATATCACATTATGAATAACCTTTTAATTACAATATATTTCTCATAGCAATTTAACGTTTTACACAAAATATATATAAATTGATGTTTTAGTTGTATATAATATAAATACAAAGCTTACAAAATACCAAACCTATAATATAAGAGCATACGAAATAATATATATTCAATACATTTCCCATGGATACCATTAATGTTCTATTAGTGTTATTAATATTAAATGAACCGTAATGGATCCTATGACCATCCATTAGAAGGTTGATTAGTTGTGATACAAGTGATACATACGCAGGTTGGGATTATATGTGTGCATTATATTATTGCAATATGTTAATGTAAGTTTAGTAGAAAATATCATGCTGATTTAAACCAAATAATTAATTCATATTAAATTGAACATTTTTTAAATATAATTTAAAATGTTATAAATGCATTTCCTTTACATCACTATTGTCAAAGGTGGCTGTCATTTTCCAGCACGTGATAATTCTTTCCGTGTGAAGCGTCAGCCGAGTGCAGAAATTCGATAAAGTTCCGGAAAAAACACTTTAGGTAAAACTTTGAACACTAGTTTTCATCGAAATGTAGGTAATAATAACAAAGAAACATGTCGTTCAGACCTTTTTATCAAGTTTGCTAGGTAATATTTCTTAAATCATCAGAAAACAACAGTGTATACGTTTATCTAGATCAATAACCGAATATTAATACGTTAGACCATTGACTATAAATACTGAAGTAGACTTCCCATTGCCATTGTAAAATGTGTCCCCAGTTTTGTGTGTGCCAGGATTGAAAGAGGTCGTAGTTTACACCAATCACCAACAGAGTATACTGCTGTCAACTATTACTTATCCTCTCAAGGAGGGGATAATACGACAGTTGGTGTGTCAGGAAGCAAACATAAGTTTATTATCACTTGCTTTCTGGGGTGGAGATATTTTAAAAGTTAACGTAAATAACTAAAATAAAAAGTTTACAGCAGCACAATCTGTCGGTGACCCAATCAAACTACTTCAATTTTAAATTCTAGCATACACTAAAAGTGGGACAGCTGGTCCATATGGATGGGATGTCTCCTTCAGTATTTATAGTCAATGGTTAGACAAACAAACACAGCTGATGTCAAATTGTAACACCGCTACTGGTAGACACGGTGAGATATTATTTATAATGGTGTCAGAATAACTAATAAAATTGCGTTGAAAATCACCAGCTGTTGGTACAGCACTAGGGTAGAAACGTATAACTTTAGGTACTTAAAGGTGATATCAGAAATGGCTACTTTCGGCACAGTGTGATTAAAACAGTTTTATTCGACACCAGGGGCTAGGTAATACAAACAAATACAAATTCTGAGATTTATATTACCTACAATATTAAAGTAATAAAAGTTGCAAACAAATAGATATGTACAGAAGTCACATGACAAATTACTTACAACACAAATGAATATTCCATGTAACCGTTTATAATGATTACGTTTAGTTGGATCATAATATGGATACATATCATTGAAACAGTATTGAATATTGCCTCAAAGAGCAAGAGTTGATAAATGAGATAAAATGAGATAAATGAGTGATTATTATTAGCATTTACGTTAACTGAAGTGTATGGGAGACAATGCTACTACTGCAAGCGTTGTTGTTTTCCTCGGAAAACACTGTAGAGATTGGGTAAAGAGTAAAGGTAAAGGTACAAAGCTCGAGACACTTTTAGATACACTTTTTTTTAAAGTTATGTTTGCAAAAGTTACACACACGGATAAATATTGTTATTTCTTATTCGTTTGAAATTCTATCCAGTTATATCTCATTAAAGAAAAACTTCCTTTCTGAAAATTTTATTTATAAAAAAAATAAATAAAATGGATATTAACAATTAATACAACTTGTTTATATTTAAATTTAACTCAAAAATAAAATACGAAATACCCAAACACGAATATTGGAAGGAAGCGGATAAATTATGACTTCAAGTAACGGCCATCATACTAAACCGAACAAGAGGATACAAATATTATTTCTAAGTATATTCAAGCAAGGTTTTGATGTTGACACTAGAAAACAGTTAAGCTTTAAGTGGCAGATATTTAAACAGGTAATGGTTGTGCTTGGGTTTAACGTCCATCATTTTCAGCTTCACTTCAAACGTACATTGTACAAATTATTCTTTTGCAGACATAATTGCCAACGAGCCTATTTCCTTATATTTGAAATAAGTGTATATGTTATTTAAGTATATTAAAGTAATAGCAGTACCTACATATCCCACAAGTTTTGAGAAATACCTTTAACTAGCCTACAAAGAATGAAACAACTTAATGTAAAATCTATGTAAAAAACTGCTTCTAAACCTAGGTCCTAACTATAAATTGTACCCACCTTAAGTTATTCCTTTTAAAATATTATACAGTTTAGGAGAGCTGTCCTTAGAATTTATGTTTATGTATTTTCAAAAGAAACATTTAACCTGCATATCATTAAATATTTAATAACAAGCTAGTTAGAACTACTCATCTAATCTAACCGTACGAACCAAGTTTAGCCAATTCTTTATACTAGCCAAATTCTGCATCCAACAACTAAAAAGGCAGTGTAGGATAAAAATAGTTTTTAATATGTAGGGAAGAAGTTAATAACCGAAAAGGTATAGATTGGCCTATTTATTTAAATCTTGAAATGAAAAAAGTGATAACATATATAATAGGACTGTGTTAAATGAAAAAAGTTTCACAAACTGACAGCCACGGAAAATTCACCGGAGCCAGCCAATCATAAGGCAGTTGAGTGAGGATAGGTTGTACAACATAAAGAGGCCATAGAGGTATGATATTGTTATATTATAGCATATTTTTGTTACTTCTCTGAGTATTTTTATAATATATATGATTTGTGTAATACTTTTGAATCTTTAATAATAGTTTTAAAGAAATCATAATTTGGATGTTACTTAATGTAAAGAATAGAAAAATAACAGTTGTAATTATGTTAGGTATATCAACTTTGTAAGTGAATATTATCTCTCATAACTTGATAATGTTTATATATGAAATGTAACATATGTTTATTTTAATAGAAAGAAGTTTTTTTTTAATTGAATTCTTTTTTAATATTAACATGATATTAACAGCCAAATGGTTTACATGGTATGATACAAGTATGAAAAAAGTGATAGCAGAGGATAAGATCAATAGTGCGGGGGTTATTGTTGGGAGGAAGTAAGTGAAATAAATTGAAACCTAAAAGATTCCAAAACTGAATTGGAAGCTAAAGATGAGACACAGATTTTGACCCCGATAATTATAAATTGTAATTCATTTGAATCTTTTAAATGTTAATCTAAATTATTTGCAAACTAACTTTAATTTAATTGTATTAACTAAATTTTCCAATTTAAACCAAAGAAGAACAATTTAAACAAGGATAAAGACGTTGAAATTTTAAATAATAAAACAACCACATGAAGCATCTTTGGTAAGAAAATTGTTTAATGTACTTTTAAGACAACTCATATCTAGAAGAAGAACATTATCAAAAATTTTAATATAAGTATCAAGAAGAATTACAAACTAATTAATATGTACTTTCAGATACCTACATGAGAAATTAATAAACTCATTTCAGCAAATCACTAAATTTTGTATTTAATAAAATAAATTGTTTACGTTATTTAAAATTTTTGGTAATAATGACTTTTGTATGCGCCGTGGTAAAGAACTGACCTTGGAATAAGAGTTATCATAGCTTAATTTTAAGAGCCGGACCATTTAATTTGTAAAGAATGATGGAACCGTAATCTGTAATACTATTTTAAATTTTTTGTTATAAATTTGACTATAACAAAAAGTGGTGATGTAATTGTATTTTGAGAAATCATTGAGTATCTAGGCTACGGATACGTATACGTATAAAGGGAGGTAAGTTATAAAGTTTAAATAAAAAATGTAATTGAGTCGGAGAGTTTTTTTACATTTACATTACAAAATACAATTACAATACAATTACAAAATGTCTTAAGTAATAATATTTATTATAAAATAATAATTGCTCTCATTTAAATAATACCCAAACCAAAGGTTATGACGCAAATACTCCATTTTAAAAGTTGTTAGTTTCTACTTAGAAAAGTCTCACTGGAAGCGTCAATAAATTTATATTATGTTTCAGATGATTTTAATCATTCTGGTATAAAAATATGCATCAGTAGAAAGTAGTCACCCGAAATTTATGTCATGTTGTAAATAGTAATTATGTGTTTTTCAAGGATGATTGATTTACTGTAGAATAAATCACGTTTGTGTGGCATTTATAAATACAAAACATAATTTATGAATTATGATTTTCCAAAATTATCTGTTTATTTGTTATGGTACAATAATGAAATGCATTCCATGAAACCGAATAATATCAAATATATTTAATAGTTACAGTCACTATTTGTGGAAAGATTACAATTATATACAGTTTTAGTTAAAAGATTATATTTGAAGTTTATATGTCAAATTTCTGTAATAAATTCAGTGGTTTAAGCTTAAGTTATCAGAGAACCTAGATTAACACAGTATATAACTGCAGTAAAGGGACTTTTTATTAAAATAAACAAATACAATATTTCTTAAAAAAGAGAAGAAAAATACACATAAGTGGCAGATTTGTTGAACAAGAAGCTTTGAACACAGATTACCATAATAAAAAAAATCTGGAGACCTCTGAAATATTTTCTTGTACAGAATATTTTCTTTTTTCGGAGGAAGGCAAACTACTTCCATTTCTCAAGTATTTTTTTAAACAAAGATCAGATATAAAATAAAACATTTCAACGCTAAGTAATTATAAGGATTGTAAATTGTTGTTATTACTGCTCTTTCAAATGTTTAGTATTATAATTTCTAATCAGTGTTAAAACCAAACTCAACGATTATTATTCAGACATAACTCCACTGCTTAAAGTATAATTTAAGGAATATTTAATAATATTCATTCACTTAACAACTGTTAAATCAAGATCGGGAACACCGTATTACCAGTGAAGATGTCAAATCAGTCTTGAGAGCAGTTCGTTTTCTTGGAACAAGAAATGCCAACATATAAACTTGGCTAAACCTGGTATAGTTTGTAAATAGTGGTTGTTTAATAGAAAGAAGCATTCAAATATAAGCTGTTGGCTAAACTAAATCTGGCAAAAAAGAATATAAGATTGATTTAAAAAATAAAAGTTACCCTTTCAAATAAATTTTTTTTTTATTTGTTATGTCTTTTACTATACTACGTCGTTGTTATAAATATTTATTTCCTATATTATTTGAAATAGCAGATATTTGATCACAATCCAAATTAAGAAGTCGTATAATTTTAGATTCTGATAAAATGTGGTATTTCGTAAGGTGCCTTTAAATTTAAAACATATCACCATTGTATCTACTGTAGCTAATGAACAACTGTACATGCATTTATGTTATTGTTACAGACTGTTTAATAGTACAATAGTATAACAACTTTAGTTTTGAATAACTCTGGTCATTGTTACAAACTCGGATGAATGTGCAAATGATAGATAGAATTGTAAAATCATATTTTAAAGTATGGAACTTAAAAAATATGTAAGGTTAAAGAGTATCATATACTTTAGTAGTACACTATCTTCAATACAACAACATATTTATAATTACGAAATGTATTAAAATGATATTTAATAATTATAGTTAAAAATATTTTAAAGTATAAATGCGATCAGAATGTGTATAAAAGTATGATTGTAAATCATTTAAGCTGGTTAAATGCTTATGAAAATTTAACCAAAATGTTCAACTATTAGACCATTATTTAATAAAATATTAATAAATATCAACATAAAAAAGATATTTTTTTATTTTTGAAACTTATTCCTTTAGAGGAAATGCATTTGATTCAATTGCAATTACTATAGACGTAAACGAACTTTTGATGGGTTAAAGTTGTTTTATGTCCTTCCTCATTCTGTGAAAAGTGTGTTAGGAATAAAAAGAAATATATATAATGCTTGTTTCAAGACCTTTCTATTGTACATACGAGTTATGAGATTGGGAGGACAAGCGCTATAGAAAAGGACAACTAAAACCTATATATATATATTTTTTTTTAACTTACTATTTTTGATTGTTTTTATGATTTGTTAAGCCAGTCCAGGTCTTAATAATCTAATAATAAATAATGTTCCCTTCCTTCTCTCTCTCTCTCTCTCTCTCTCTCTCTCTCTCTCTCTCTCTCTCTCTCTCTCTCTCTCTCTCTCTCTCTCTCTCTCTCTCTCTCTCTAGGGCACCTGTGACCACGTTTCACAGCTTGTCCAGGACATTCACTGCACTTAAGAGACCGAGCTAGAACGGGATGCTGGTTATGTCTTTCAAGATTTGTTGGCTGGATCAGAGTGAACCATGATAGCGTTAGCCAAAATTAACCAGAAGCTATATTATAAACAGTTTCCAGGTTAGTTTCCAAATATTATAGGAGGGGTTTTGAGGGTAAACTACATTCCCAGGCTGGATACATGTATACGCAAGGAATTTTCCCTACTCATAAAACAAATTTACAAATATAACGTTTACTACAGAACTTATTTGCGGGTTTCTATGTATCCAAAGCGAAAAAAAAACCTTATTCCACAACCAGAACAATACAATAATAGATAATTAAAGGTGTAACCAGTTAGTTTTGAAAGTGATAAAAACTGTTTATCAATTAAGTAAATATGTTTTATTTATTATTAATAAAGGTAACAATGTGGCGTGGTACAATACAGGAATGTTTAATTAATATTAGCATAAAGAAGAGAACAATTTTAATTTCTGAAAGTTAAATTGTTGTTCTTGTTATTAAATTCCTTTGTATGACGTAAACAATGTCTCAGTCTGTTACAATGTTAATATTGCATAATTGTTATGTATGTTGAAATTGTAATTTTTTTTGATAACGTATTTAAATATATTTTACATCATAATAAATTATAAGTTAGTGAACTACCTTAGTATTTCCATATGTAATATGGTTAATGTATAATGTACAAAAATTAAAACTTAAATGTAAAGTATAGTGATTAGGAAGTTAATCGAATTAAATTATAACAGAAATGTCTCACATACAAAATTCATATTTTAACACGTTAACATTGCGAGGCCAAGTTAACCATTCCAGTCATGTGAATTAAGTTGTAAAGTGCCAGAACAGTTATATATTCCAAAGACACCTTACACTAATAAACATATATTAACATTTTATAATTTGTTTAGGGTACTAAGGCAATAAACAAAATAATTATCAAATAGTGACTATAGTGGTTTGTTAATTATGGAGATATCTTGCTGATAAATTCAGGGGAATTGCTTGTGTTAGCATTTATCAACTAACTTACTATAATGAATGTATAGCCAATGGATCATTTTCTTGGTTATGTTAAAAAAGCCTGGGAGCCAATGTTTGCAGAGGAAAACATTTTTTTTTTCAATTTCACCTCGTCAATATTACTTTGGAAATGCACTGTTATTTTTTTTTTAATATCTTTATATATAAATCTGTAAGCAAAATGTTTAAGTCAAAATTGTGAAAGTTTGTGTAAGTCATAGGATGATAGGAGGTGGCTCAAATTGAATGTTTTAGTCCCATTGACACGAGTAATAATAGCTGTATTTCCAGAAAGTTAGCAGCAAACGAAAAAAAAATTAAAACCTCCCCAGTAAGAAAAGCATGGAGATTTTAAAACGTCTGATTTGATTACAGTTAAATATGTAATTACGTGAACGTTTGATTTATGACTGACATGTGTTTCTATTGATGTATTGTTTTGTTTTACTCAGTGTGTAAAAAGTAAAAACAATTAAATGGGACAGAATAATAGAGCGAGATTTGGGGCTTTGGACTCTTCAAGCCACTAGTCTGTTGTAAACTCCAGGACTCAATATCAACACTTAATATATTTAAATAAGTTGTCCATGAACATCTGGAGTTTTCCTGAAATTAAAGATTTTTCCAGTAGATTTCTGAGGAACAAAATCCCTTATTTGCAAAGTTTAAAGACAACTCTACTGCAGGATTCTAAGATACAGTTTGCATATTCAATTTTGATGATCTTTTTTAATATAGGATTGTTACTACACTTATTACAAAAATAAAAGGTAAACTGTCGAGTTGTAAGAACTTATAAACTAATTAGGACATAAAACTTCAAATCTTCATAAATAAAAAAATCAACCAACAATTATTACCCTCGTATTTAGCAGAAGCTGATTAAAAAACAACAATGTTGACATTTTTTTTAACAATGCATATTCCCCAAATAACCAAAAACGTAATTTATAAGACAAGTTGTGTGGTTTAATGATTTTGTTGGTGTTGTTGTTGTTATTGGCGGATTAGGAAACTCCAGCTTTGCTGGTAGTCACCTCTTCCACAAGCGGGAATATTGCGCAGGTTACCGGAAAGATAGGATATAGCAGGAAAGGAAAGGGTGGGATGGGACGGCACTCAAATCGACCCCTCGGAGGGCCAATTCCCGTTCCTCTGTGACAGCTGGGATGAGGCTCTCAACAGGGGACCCTCATTTTGCCCTCCAACAGGTCAACTCAACTGACAGGGGATCCATGTACAACAGCCAGGGACCATTCATTCTCAGGTTGGCAGGAGGGACCAAACCCGGAGACTCTGTCCCTAGCCGCTGCAAATGGAGGGACCAAAGGTGAAAGGGAAGTTAGTCATAATGGACAGCCAAAAGACTTACCATATCTAATGACAACCTCATTTGCTGTACCCAATGTCAGCCTCAAAACTGGTATAGACCAGTCTTAAGGTAGTCCTGGGACCTGGTTTAAACCGTCGAATCGTAAGAACTTATAAATTAATTAGGTCATAAAACTGCAAATCTTCATAAATAAAAAACATAAACCATCAATTATTCCCCTCGTATTTAGCAGAAGCTGATTAAAAAACCACAATGTTCATATTTGTTTAACAATGCATGTTCCCCAAATAACCAAAAACCTAATTTATAAGACAATTTGCGTGGTTTAATCATTGGAGCTTTATTTAATAATATCAGTAATAATAAACAAACAGAATAAACAAAATGCATATACTTGTATAATATTGTAAATCATTTCTAAAAAAAATAAGATAGTAAAGAGAAAATTATTTCAAAGTGTACCAACAATATTGTATTTCGGAACTCTTTTATAATAATTAAAATTTAGATAAGTTGTTTTAAATGTATTTAATTTTTAATTAGGTTTTCATTATAAATAAAACATAATTTTGCTAATGAACGCTTGCAGAAAACAATAGGTTTAGTCAATATTAGAAAAGTAAAACCTGCGCTGTTATTATTATTAATTATGACCCTGTTATTTTAGTAAAATCAATTTCATTTTGGACTTTTCTCCAGAGGGCAAATTATATTAAAATATCTGAACAGTTTCAACAATATCGGGCTGGTGTTATGATATCAAAAACAAATTATACCCTCAAACCACGTTCCATCTGATTTTTTTAAATCACATATGTACTAATGGTTCTAAAAATTTTATTAGAATTGTTTTAAAATAATTTCACCGTGTTTCTGTATTAATAAATAACACAAATGTTTCAGAAATCCTTCGATTCATAAACTTTTGCCATGCAGAAAAATAAAACAGTTTAATATGACAATAAAAAATTGTATTGTACTTTAAAATGTAATTTATATTTATAGTTTATATTTTAAATATTATCGTAAGAATAACTAAAAATATTCTGTCAGCAGTTTAGTAAGATATATATTTAATATTATATTTAATATAATAATGAATTATTATATTTAATTTGCTTTATAACTTTTTACCACTCTCACAAAATAAATAGTGTGGTTCATATATCATTTAAGTACAGTTTGTTTAGGTTGAGCTTACCAAATATATAATATGTATGTACCTGATTTCATATTAAAGTAGGTAAAACAGTACCAATGAAAATTAAAAGGAGTCAAGGGTTGATGTGGGATTTCCCAAGGGCAACATAAGGCCGTTGGTTCTGTTGCTTGTAAATGCATGGGACAAAGGATCTAAACATATTTATATGAAGTTAATCTTTTGCACTTACGTGACCACGACATTTTATTAAAAATAAAGTATTTGTTTGTACCAAGTGGCTATTGTATAATTAGGTTTTATGTGTTTTAATTATTTGTCTAATGTTTTAAAAAGAGACTAACAAATACAGAATTCAATTTTAAACAGAAGTATTGGCCATACCGAAATGAAATTATAAAGCACTTAAATAAGTAACTACTTCAAATATTTACCCTTGTGTAAGGTTGTTCATTGATACCACTTGATACATTTTAATAACAGCAATGCATCAACCATTTTAGTTTTAGTGGCATTTAAAGACCAAATTAGAAAGTTTAAATTGATTTATTGAAAATCTCTAATAAAAGGATACATTTAGTTTTTAGTTAATCGAATTTTTCTGTCCACAAGTTTAGGTTTGTTTCGTATTATCCTACTTAAAACGATGTGAGGCCGGTTTTATATTATGATGTAATTATTTCCAAACAGAATTACGTAATATTGATACTATGTTTAGCCTAAACTGTTTATTGCCATAGACAATAGGTCTGTGTTTCATTCTAAAGTCAGTGAGGTACCGTAGGGAAAATTGTCACTTGGGTAAGCCAGTAGTGATTCCTCGTGAAAAAGTATCACAACTTAGCCGGGATCGAACCTACGCTTGACCACGGCTGAAGTTTGAGGCCAGCGCTCTACCTCTACGGTACTGCGTCCAGAACAAAAGAATTATATAAGGACATATTGAAAAGGAACGTACTTCTTACTTTACTAAAACCCTTATAAAAAAAAAATTAAATGTTATAAATTATTCAATAGTTTTCCCCAATTATATATTATAACACTGTTTATATGAAATATAAACACCGATAAAGAAAATTACATCGTTAGTTTATTATTTAAACACGCTAAGTCTAAAACAAAGGTATACTACACACAGTATACTTTAATATGTTCAATATCATTGAAACAAATAATTTATTGAACATAAGCTGTATTTTTAAATATATTTTTTTATCTATTTGTTATCCATTTTTATATTTGATCATCCGGCAATAACGGGTATTCAACTTTATTATTTATAATCTGGGAATTTTATAAATAAAATACCCCGTAGCAGCAAACCTGCGTACTTAGCGAATTTCCAATGCATATATATTTATCTTAATTCCACATAAAGCTACATACCAATTTTCATCAATATAAATTAATAAATAAACAATTTATGACATTTTAATTATTCTCCATAAGAATAACATGGCGGCAGAGTATGCAGGTTTGCTGAAGCAAGGAACACAAAAAAGGGGGGGTTTTATGCTAATATCAATATGACTCAACTAGGTGAAGTCACATACCAAATTTCATTAATTTATTTTCATAATTAAGGGAGATAACACGTTACTTATTCTCCATAAGAATAACATGGGGCTGAGTACGCAGGTTTGCTGCTACGGGAGCCTTTGGCTAAAAATTTTTTTTTTTGAGCAAATATCAATGGTTCACAACCAGATGAAGCCGTATACCAAGTTTCGTCAGTATATGTTCATAAATAAGCTAGATATAAAATTTGTATTTTCCTCCATAAGAATAACATTAGACAACGTACTGTGTTTAGCACTTTCAATATCTCGGTAACCAATTGACGTAGAGAAATGATCAAAATACCGAATTGTGTGTTTTTTTTAAGCTGAATTCAATGGAAAAAACTAAAATTTGACTATTTCCAAAATTATTTGTATAAAATTAAAAAAAAAACATTTTTGGGGTACAAAACCCCCCCACAATACCCCTTTGGATAGAGCGATCTGGCTGGTTTTCGAACTTAAACTCATAAATGGTGCTTTACACGTTTATACCAAATTTCATCAAAATCGGATAATTTTTACGAGAGTTATCGTGCTCACGGACACACATATATATATATATATATATATATATATATATATATATATATATATATATATATATATATATATATATATATACAGTTTCGAACGAATGGTGTTTTTGGGGTCTGGGGACCTCAAAACGAAAAGTTATCATGGTCCCGGGCCTAGGTCTTACCATGCCGACTACGGTAATAGCTTCTTCCCTATAGGGGAAATTCGCTAAAAGGTATAAACAAATGTGTGGCATCAATCATAGGTTTATGTCATATCCTTTAATAACACTAGAACGGACGTTATTGGTAGGGGAGATTAGGTTTTTATGAGCACATAAATCTTTGGAGATCGAGTTTAGACCTTAAACCACGATCTTATGTAGACCGTCGTTTTATTTTTTACCACTGATAAACAAACTGATGACTGATGAATTAAAAATCAAAATTGGGGTAATTTGTAGTTATTTATAAAAATACATTATATTTTTGAATGGGAAATTCATGATTCTAACTTCTTCTTCTCTTTTAAACCGAAAATTTGTCTTTGCTAATAATCTTTTAGTGACATTGTAATAAAACTGACCAGTGTTTTTTTTTTTTTTTTAGTTTGAATATTAATAAATAGTTATCGTAATCGATCCGCTAATAAATTATATTTTTAAGAACATATATGACAGTATTTATGTTGCTCTAACGCTGTTACTGTTTTCTCCTTGTAGTATAATCGTGAATACTTGTCGAAATTTATGTTATTTAATATACTACATACTAATTTAGGTTTTAATTAAAAGTACTGGATTTGACTCAGAATAAGGCTGTTTTAATCATATATACCAGCTGTTCCCGCAGGCTTCGCCCCGCAAATAATTTAAAAAACTATAACAGTTGTGTGTGCTGCATTCTGCGGTTAGCCCGTGGAACTACTACGAGTCAAGATCACCTGTTTGTGTTTTTATTAGCTCAAACAAAAATGAATGTCCGTAAGAAATACATGGGAACTTTGTCCGGATCTCTGGCGGAGCCCTAAGGTCAAATCAGTATGAAAACCATTTAGTTTTTAAATTTTATGCCTAAAAAAATCAGTGTACAAAATTTCAGCTCTCCACCTTCTTGGGAAGGTGGAGAATTAGTGATGAGTGTGCCAGTGAGTCAGTCAGTCAGGGCTTTGCCTTTTATTGGTATAGATTAAATCAACTGCTGCCATACTTAGTATATAAATATAAGTGATAGTTCAGCTGCCAATGTCGTTACCAATGTTTACTGTTACCCTAAGAGCACCTGGGTAAGCGGTACAAAATGTTAAAGAACGCGAACGAGATCTATACAAATGCTAACTAAAACGTCATCCCTGGTACGCTGGACTATTGAGAATTGTTATTTTATATAACTTAATCGCATTTGGGTCGGAGATGTCGGTTTTCAGTCAAACATTGCATAAATACAAAAAACAATGCATATTAAGAAACATAGTCATATACCTTCTAACCTACAGTACGATGCGGAGCCTATTCGGGATCTATTTTAAGACATTTGCTAATCCTATGAATCTAAAGCCTTAAGAATTTTAATGGTTTTCTGAACACAACTACACTTCCGGGGCTTGCAGTTCTGTATAACACAACCCACCTGCGATAGAAAGTAAATAGGTGCTTCTGAGAGATTTAAGAAGATCATGATGGACCCGAAATCACCCATCTTGCAGGATCTCACATTGGAAAGGAGTCACTGAGGGTCTCAGGTAGTCTTTTCCATTGTAAAGTAAACTTTCACCCCGAACAGTCTTGGATAGTTTTTTTGGTGAGTTTGAAGGGCAAAACTGTGTTTTGGTCAACAATTTAGCTGCTCTGAAGGTTGGTTAAAAATACGAAAATCATATTTAGGGGTAAACACAAAATACTTGTTTTCGGTAGAATCCTTAAAAAACCTCAATGATTAGTATATTAATTACTAATATAAGATTTTTATCAATTTTGATAATGCCGATAAAATAATTATATCATAATTAATGATATAATAGGTTGATTTGTAAAATTTAATATGATTTTTATGATGGACTGTGACAGTACAAGAAAATAAAAGGTCTGATTTTAAAGTTATAATAATAAAATAAAACACAATATCATCAATAGCTTTAATACTTTTGATTTTCATCAAAGTGTGTGAAAGGCCTTGATTCCTATACTTCCAATATTTAAAACATACTAGCTTATTTGGTGTAAAAAAACAACAAATCTATGAAATATATCAGGGAATTGCTCAGTTTAAAATGATTTATTCTATTCCGTTGAAGTAAAGGGAAAATTTCACTGAGTAAAACTGAAACTAAAATAAACACAATATTTTCGTTCGTCTGTTTGGTTTTAATTGCTTGCAATAACTCACCCTGACCCTACACATACATCTTTTAGACAGCAGACATTCGTTTTCAGTTTTGTTTAATTACTTAGTGAAATATTTTCGCTTTAGCCGGTGTTGGTGTTTGTTAAATTATGCGAAAAAGAAATATAGCTGAGAATAAAAAGATGATAATATTTTGACAAATGTCCTTGGTAGATTCTCATGAAGAGATAATAAACTGATAGGAATATTATGCTTATAAAATGAATACAAATTAAGTATTCAAATTAATTTTCTTGACTTTAATTTTCTCTTCCAAAATTACACCTTTATATAAATTTATAAAACATACAGCATCTAATTATCATTATGAGTGAACAGAATCGCAAACCCTTTTAAATATAGAATTTTATTTAATGTCAACCCTCATACTACTGTTATTTCTTGGTTGATAAATTATTTGTTTAATTGTTTAAAAATAGTTTTAGATGTGAAAAAAGAAAACTGCAGTAACAGTATCAGTAATTGCATGGTGGGTCGTTGGTATTGATGGTAAGGGCATTTTACTCTAGGCCCACGGTCACGATCACGATCACGATCTTATTTTTGGTTTACATTAATGATATTTCAACATCCATTTCCTCTCCTGAAAGATCTCTGACAGTTTTGGCAGACGACACCTCCATTTTTACACAAAACTACAGCATTCCTGAACATGAGAGGGAGAGTTTTGGCCAGCTCAATGCCGTTTCTCAATATTTTTCAAATATTAACTTAAATATTAACTCAATCAAAAGACAATACATCTTCATAACAACAACTCAAAAGAAAAACATCTTGAGGGGGCTAGCGTCTCATCACCTTCTGTAGTTTTAAAAGAGGAAGTTCTTGATTGTTAATCACCTCATGTTGATTACTTGGGAGTTAGATTGGACGATGGTCTGGGGTGGTCAGGTTAGGTGGAAAAATAAGCTTCCACTCTAACATCAAATGCTTTCGTTCTCAGAAATTTTGCAGTTTTTAATAATTTAGCTCTAAGTAAATTAGTTTATTACAGTCTAATTGAATGTTACTTAAGGTATTCCATTGTGTTTTGGAGTCTGACTAGTCAAAAGAATTTAAATCGAATTTTCATTATTCAGAAAAAAAACCATACGAAGTATCTCAAGGCTTCGGCCCAGAGATTCTTGTAAGGACAAATTCAAAGAATTACAGATTTTAACTGTTCCATCTCTGTTCATGTTCGAAAAAAAAATTATATGTTAAATTATATAATCTGATAGGGGCTCATCAATATACTTACTTCACAAGAAATAGAAATGTCAATCCTTCCATTCAACATAACTTAACAAATGTTTAAACAAAACCCAGCTTAGCTGGGGTAAAATTGTTTTCCAAACTACCAGCAGAAAATAGAGAAAAAGCTGATTTAAATAAGTTAAAAAAAACCTGAAATCACATCTTTTAGAACAATGTTACCACAATCACCTGATCTTTCCTAACCATTTCGATGGTCCGCTTAAGAACACTACCATAACCAACCTTAAACCTGATTGGACAACGTTATTTTCGACGGCAACATCTTTTTAATTAGTTATAGGAAGAAACTGACGGGTCCCATGCCTCTGTGGTCAACGGGACGGACAACGGTGGTAACAGGTAGTTAACCGGTAACAGAGCCGCAATAGCAAGAATCTTTTTAGTAAAACTAATCCTGTAACAGTTAATCCCCTTGCTCAATTAGATACTTTTTAGCACAGGTCTGAACCTATATTGCTTTAGATTTTGCAGCAGTATTTTGTTTGTAATGTTTTGGTATTTCTTTACTTAATATTTATATTAAAATCTTAGGAATATATTAAGTTACAGTCTAGCAAAATTAATTATAAAGGTGAATACATTTTGATTATTTTATAAAACCAGCACTAATAGATTTTACCACACAGAAGATTAAAACACTTTTTAGGTATAAATAACCAAATGAATAAAAACCTCTTGGCTAACACGATCAAATAAAAAATGTTTATAAATGTGAGAACATCCTCGGCCAAATATATGTTCCATTATAAATAACAGGCTTGTTATCTGTCAATAACATACCAGAAGTGAGGATTTTTATTTTACACACAAACAAACATACTTATATGAGGAAAGGTTTTAAGATATGTTGCTAGTTTTACAATACATATATGCTCCTCTTTCACCTGATATTTATATTGAATTAAAAATAAATTTACAAATAAATTACCTCGTTTTACATTCGATTTAAATTTTCACAAAAAAAATATATTTACTCGAATTAGTTGTGTTTCTAAAAGTGTCAAATTTAAAATAAATAGTACATGTGTTGGCTACAGTTTTAATTTTAATATTTCCATAAGAGGTAAGTTTGCAAAATATCTTACATGTTATATATTGTGACTAGTTTATGTGTGATTTGGGTAATGAGTAGCCAACATATTTATTTGGATAGGTAAAAATATAACCCAAATGAGTATTCTCTACACACACCTTTACGAAGCACCATTTTGTAGTTTATTCGAGAAATAGAAGATTATATATATATATATATATATATATATATATATATATATAATTACAGTACGAAATGGGTATCTTTTGTTCTACAGTATTAGACATGAGCTGTATATAACTATAACTCCATTTTGACGAGGTTTTTATTCTTTTTGAACTTGAAAATTTGTTAAATCAAAATTAAACATTGAAAGTTATTAATGTTTCCTGATAAAATGTTGGGTTGTAATAGCAACAGAACATTTCAGATTACTGTAAAAATTACCATTACTGAATTATTAACGAAGGTAAACTATATGTTAAGACTTGATTTATATATCCGTCTATAATATGTGATAATTTACATATATATATATATATATATATATATGATAATGTATAAATATATATTCTAGGGGCCGATAGAAAGAAGTTTAAAACAACATATGACAATCATCTACAGACCTATACGATATACTGGAGTGCTTTTAGTCGAATGAACCAATCTCTTATCGCTACCAGCCAGGCGGCTGTGCCCGCTTTGCACTGGATAAACATATCTCTCTTATCCTTGAATAATAAAAGCCATTTAAATGATTTTAGTAGTTAAACATTTTTACTTCAAATGAACAATCACATAAAATAAGGGACAAATATATTAAAAAAAGATAACAATTCTAAGACCTTTACTTGGAAAATCCCCTTGATAGCAAAATATCCTATGACATTTTGATAACAGACAAAAGTTTGTGGGGATTTTTAAAATTTCCTCACAACTTTTTTTCACAAATAATTACGTCACAAAGTCTCAAGGGTCATATTAAAAATTTTAGTGGTTATTACAAATATTATTTCGGATTACTGGTTTCCTTTTCTCAGTTTGCAAGCAAACTGAATGAATAACTACTTAAAATATAATAGTTAAGACCTTTATTTTTAGAAAAAGATTTTCTTCTATATTGATATAATAAAAAAATAATGTAAATTATTTATATAAAAATAGTTCAAAAATATTAGTACTAGTTTAAAAATGAAAACTTTACTATATATAATCCTGTCAATATCACTAAGGATTTTTAAGTTACACTTAAATTCGTTCCAGCTGTTACAAAAGCATTTTATTCTGCTTAAGATAATGTAGGCGAACTACTTACCTACTTAATAGGCCATGAAAAAGTCATATTTTTCTGATTTGTGAACGAAATATGGTTAATGTTTTTGAGTTTTGTTCAAAATCAGCCAATTCTTTAAAGTTGTATAAGAATTTGGCTATATACTCAGAGTTTCATTCAAAATTATATTTATATCGCACCGTAAAATTTGATCTCAGATGTTAAAAACTGTTATGTTGGTGGTTGTGTAGTACTTTGTTCATGTATTTAAAGATAATTATTAGTATTATGAGGCGCCAAGTGCAGACTACATTAACGGTATCAGAAAACTGACACATCATTTCTCCATTTTAGCCTAACTTTAACGACCAACTTATTTTTTATTTACTAACCATAAAATATATATATACCGAGGTATACTTCACAGAAAATCTTCTACAAAACCTTTTTTTCAGAAATGTTTAATTAAATCCAATTTTGGAGTCACTACAAAATCTTTTGATAAACAGTGGTTTTTAGAGAGCAATCGCCTCCTTATCCAACCCCCCCTTTAGGGTTAGGGGGATTAATATTTTGAATATCCTCCCGTGGTTAATGTTAACTTGACCTGCATATAAAATATCAATGAAATTGGTAATTAAATAAGAGAGAAATTGTAATTTTTTGAATAATATTGGACACCATACTTTGTTTACTGCTAAATGAAAGTTTCAATTTCATCCACAACCAGTAACCGTAGAAACATTATTAAAAATATTACGTTTTTTGAGCATTCCTTAATGGGGATAGGTAAATTTTATTTAGCAAATACAAGTTTAAAAAATAAACAATTTTGGAGATTTTAACCACTATTATTTGTGACCCCAATTTTTACAGCAATTAGGATGGTGTTATCTTGTTAGACATCTAAAGCTCTATAAACCGTACAAATTTTAATGATCATCGTTAGAGCCGTTTTGGACAGTTTCAGATTTTATAGTTTTTTGTTAGTGTATTTTGGGCATAATTAGGAGCCTTAAAAATAAAAAAATAAAAAATAAAAAACATTTTTTTTTATAAATTATTTTGTGTACCAATAAAATTATAAATGGTGTTTTCTCACTTCTTCTTATTTCGTACAATTTGTTAAATAATTATTATGTAATTTGTTTATAGATTTCCTAAACAAACGTTTGTAAACAGCAACAAAATTAGTTTACTAGTAGAAATTACATTGTATAAATAACAAACATTAAATCGCAAATGCAAGGGTGCTCCAGAACAGTGTTTTCCACATACAGAAATGTTCAAAATTGTATTTAAGCGTTAAGTTTGTGGAACACAGAAACAGGTTCCCTCTTTTCCTGTCTCTCTGCAAGATTTAAGAAAATTTGAAAACTTTAAATTAGTTTCAATGTTACGGGTAACTATTGATTGTTCTAGCAGAATTAGAGAATGGATAGTTTAAAAGGTAGAAATATTACAGTGGGTGAAAATATAATAATATATCGTTTCCAGAGATGTGATAGATTAATTTTGGGTATTAAGTTTAGCATTTAGGTTCAACAATAATTTGAATAATAATTGAAAACATATGTATTATTAAAATAAATAACTTAAAGCCACAATATTAGCCTGCAAATTAAATTACAAATAATACATTGAAAAATATCTGTTGCTAACTTTTAGGAATATAATCCATGAAAAAATTTGCATAAATTCATCAATTTTTTGTTCTTGATAAAACCCCATCAGAGGTTTGAGGTATGGTTAAATATAGTCATTTCGTTCTTGTTTGCAATTGTTTGGATTATCCTGGAGGGAAATAAATAGTCAATATTATTATAATTTTATATTATACAAGAAAAAGTAGATATTTATATTCAAAGTACAAAATAAAACTAATTCTGAAAATAATTAAAGTTATAAATTAAATCAGAGTTATTTCTAGTTTTTAATATAAACGTGTTTTAACAGATAATGTAACACTGACATAATTTACAAGTATATAATTCAGGATATCTTACCATTTAATACGTTAGTTATTAACGTTTAGTATGATAAGATGGATGAGCTGAAGAAGTAATTTGCCCTGATTATGGATTGGTTCTAAGTTAGACATAGCTACAATGTATAATTGATGGATCTGCCCCTCAAAACTGCTTGGATAATTTATGGGTCCTTAGGGAAATATGCTAATAACGTTAGGGAAATTCAGTAATATCTTTATCGATGAATCAATCCTGATAATGCCTCGATAATGTTAAGTTCCTTAACAGATCCATCTTAATAATAAAGAAACATGCCATAAGGGAAACCAGGTTTTAATTCAATCCTATAGTTGAAGTTGGATTACAAAATATTAATTTCAGTAAAGATTAAAATACAAACGAAATGAACACTTAGTTTAGGGGTTTTCAAATGACATTAACTCATTTTAGAATAATTGCTAAAAAATTAGTAAACACACACAAACCGGGACAAACCTTAAACAGATCTATTGAACGACCCTTCTAGAGCAGGAGTAAATAAATTAGTGCGTTTGACTTTTAAATTAAAGAGCTTAACGAATGGTCAACCCTTCCCTGGAATGTTGGTTGTCCTGGGCAAAGACTGATTAGATTTATAATTGCTTTCTTTATTCGTAAAACCAATAGGGGTTTATTTATGATTATTTTTGTACCACGCTGATACTAATAGATATGATATTTTCTGACGGTTGTTTTTCTGCATAACTGCTTTAGTGGAATATATTTATTAGTTGTTTGCAGTAAAGCTAACTTAACACCAGTATTATAATTTAAAGAAACATTTGAATAAATTTTAACATTTATATTTAAATTTAATACTAATTTCAAAACATTGAACTTAAGTGTAAGGATAAATAAATGTAACAAGCTATTACACTTTAGTTTAGAGTATCATTCACTAGATACAAAGAGCTACATATTCTTAGTGCTAAGACCTTGTTATTATACATATTTATCATATCGAAACCTTTCTTACCACACTTAGAATATTGTGTTCTGTAAAATAATGAAAAGTTTATTGGTCTCTTTGAATCCAATCACGGAACTAAATATATTTATTTGTTCATAATACAAATATATCTGACACAAAATATTGTTATTTCGATGTAAACGGTTTAATAGTATATTTCGTCACTAGGATCAAAAGTGGATCTTTTTAATACGAGCTCCAGTTTAACTGCCGAGGCGAAGCCGAGGCTGGGAAATGAGCGAGTATTAAAAAGACACTTTTGATCCGAGTGACGAACTATATTTTTCGTCATACTGCCAAAAAACTTAAGGTTTAAACAAAAACAAAAGTAAAATTTACGTACTGTGTCTTCATAACCTCAAATGTTTCTTTCAGCTTGTCTCTTGAAACAATCAGCTGTTGCACATGCATAACTTCGGTTCATTCATATCTATCGGTTGTTGAGTCGATCATTCAAACCAATCATTGTGGTTCGAATCAATCGGTTGTTCTTCAAATAACAATACAACAATGAATGTTTCGATAATAACAATGAATGTTTCGATTATTTACAATCGAATGAATTTTAATCGATTTATGACGACCTCGAATCAAAAGTATCATCAACAATGATCTTTTTAGTCCTAGTACGATAATGATCATCAAAACATATGTTATTATCCAAAGACTAAAAAGAAGAACTTTTGAATCTCAACGCATCTGTCAAAACCAGATGTTTTTGAAGCAGTATGACGAAAAATGCTTTATTATAATTTTATAAACCATCACTAGATACAAATGACAAAGCTATCTCCTAAAGTTATTCCAAAAACAGTAATAAATCGCATTTTATAATTTTATATCCCGTTAAGGATTCAATTTAAAATCATTAAATATTTCCGATAGTTAATTTTTTTAAACTGCAAAAGAGAGTTATTTAATTTTAGATTATTGATAACTTTAATGCAATAAAAATTTTATTTTTAAAAGTTAAAAATATTTCGAGGTTTTTTTGTAAAAATATAAATAAATATATAGTAAGAACTTGTACGTGAGAAAACCCCAGATACGTGATTGACGGATAATAACCTTGCTGAGAAGGCCGTACAATCGAGAACATCAAACTTGCGAGAAAACCGTTAACAAATCTCGCCTTACGTAGCTGTTTGTAAAAGTAGAGGATTTGATTTTTACGGTGATATTCATCTTTCATAGTTTTCAAATGTTACATTAATTTAATAATTACTTAAATGCAGCATTACATGTTACATATAACAAAAGCTAAATGATCAACTAGAAGAGTAATCAACAATTGTTTAACATTTTGCACGTTTTCTTAGAGTGCAAAACAAATGTTGTTTTTATTTATAAATTAACATACTGTTATTATGCACCAAAAGTTGAATGTACAATTGACTAGCGTGAGAAAAGGGCAGTTTTCATTGGTGTTATGGCTGTATCAATAAAATTGGATATGTATCAGTTTTTCGATTTTTATAAAAAAATTTGAAACACAAAAGGAAAAAGGAAATCAAATATCTTATGACGGGAATCTTAATTAGTAAAGTTTTAAGCTACATTGTTAATAAAACAGAACAATTTTCCACGTCATATTGCCTCGTGTTTTTTACACTTTTTACGACGGTTTGTATAATATTTAGAACAGTTATAAATGGGTTCTTAGGTTAGGTTAGTTTAGGCTAGACTCAGTCACAAGCTATTTATAGTTATCTATAAACTCAATAAAATGTTACAATTTGATTAAACTCTAATAAACAGAACGAATGAAGCTCGTTTCAAAACCAACCTTGCCTCAGGTGGTAAAGGATTTGTGGTTTAGCCTGTGGTCTGTGGATTAACTTGAGGTAAACCTCGTATTCTTGTGGTATTAGCCAAAGCCGTATGCACCATAAACTCAGGAAACTAAGTCATGGTGACGAACCAGTGGATGATATTTATGTTTTTATTTTAAATAATTACTAAACAATACTTAAATATGCATTTTAATTTTGATATTATTTCAACCGTATTATTTAAAAAGATTATTTTAATTTGAGCTTTAACAACTAATAATATAATTAACATAAAAACGATGATTGTATTATAGGGTTTCAATATTGATTTCTCTTAGTCTAATGAATTCTAATTTATAAATCAAATACGTTATTAGCTATAGTTATTTTACTACTTACATTTTTATATGTTTCTATATTTTATAATAGCAATAATACATTTATAAATAAATTTAATAGTTGGTTTATCGTTTTTCCAGCGTTTTACAAATTGTTGTTTTATTTTTTAACAATTCAAACGATTTTCCAAACTTAATAATGCCATTAAGTCCTTTCTGCATTGATAAAAATATTATAAAATAGTCAAACCCTATTTATGTAACTTAAAATGCTTGACAATTAAATTGCATTGATGTATTTTGTATTAAATGCTTTAAAAATGGATTTAAACTCTCATGTTTTTATCCGTAAAGAATACTTTATGAAGGTAACGTAAAAAAAAAATACCCCCGTCGCAGCAAACCTGCATACTCAGCGAATTTCCAATGAATATATAACACAACACATTAAAACACTTAACAGGATTCATAAGAAATGTATTCACAAACAAGCGATATTTAAAATATTAATTATTCTCCATAAGAATAACATTGGGGATGAGTACGCTGGTTTGCTGCAACAAGGCATACAAAATAATGGGTTTTTATGCAAATATCAATAGAACTCAACTTAGTGAAGTCACATACCAAGTTTCATCCATATACATTCATAAATAAGCGATATATAACATTTTAAGTATTTTCCATAAGAATAACATGGGGACCGAGTACCTAGGTTTGCTGCTACAGCAACCATAGGCGAAAAATTGTTTTTTGTGCAAACAACAATAAACCACAACCAGATCAAGCCATATACCAAATTTTGCCAGTTTATGTTCATAAATAAGCTAGATATAATATTTTTCTTGTTCTCCATAAGAATAACATTAGACACGTACTGTGTTTAGCACTTTCAATATCTCGGTACCCAATTGACGTAGAGCAATGATAAAAATACCAAATTGTTTATTTTTTTAAGCTGAATCTAATGGTATAAATTAAAATTAGATTTAAATTAAAATTACATGTAAAAACCCCAAAAAACACATTTTTGGGGTACAAAACCCCACAAAAACCCCCCTTCGGATGGTGCGATTCATCTGATTTTCGAACTCGTTCAAATAAATGGTACTTTACACATTTGTACCAAATTTCATTACGATCGGACCTTTTTTACGAGAGTTATCGTGCTTACGGACACACACACACACATATATATATATATATATAAATATATATATATATATATTTATATATATATATATATACAAATATATATATAAATTTGAACGAATGTTGTTTTTGGCATCTGGGGACCTCAAAATGAAAAGTTATCATGGTCTTGGGCTTAAGTCTTACCATGAGACCTACGGTAATAGCTTCTTCCCTATAGGGGAAATTCGCTAAAAAAACACAAGTTAAGCAGAGTGAAGTATCTCAACTGTGGGGGACTGTAGGGCATTTTACATCTTGACCATCAGACCATCGGGGTCGTAGCGTCTCCAGACATTCATAAATGAACAGGACATTGTCTCCTTGAGCTATACCTGGAATTACAAATAATATTACAGGTTTGTGTATACACTGCTTTTAATTGTACATTTGATCTTCTCTAAAACTGTCTTTTAGATATTATAACACAATTTAAACTTAATATAAAATTATTGCTCCAAGACAAAAAAGAAATACACAAAACAAAGTTTTGAAGTAATAAAAAAAATTGTTAGCTATCTCCAGATAAATCAATTCAAACACGCCAAAATTGTATATTTAATTTTCAAATTCGTTGTAGTATTTAGCTGTAACAATGATTTTTTTCAAATATTAATACATATTTACTAAACTATGATGTTTTAATACATAAATAATGCATATTATTAAATGACCGTTGAATATATTTCAGTGAAAAATGAAAATATGGGAAGATGGGGGAGCACTGGGGTGGGGGATGGGATTCATTGATATAAGTAAAAGGACATGTTAATTTCAAACCTACATATCAAAAATAAAAATAAAATACTTAAGAATAATTATATATTGATACTATTGTTTGATGTAATTTTTTTCATAAATTTTGATTTGAATAAAAATTATTATATTTATCTCAATAAAAGAAACTTCTCCTTGATGGCTGAATTGATATGTATGTTTTTTATTAAACTTTTCTTAAATATGCCCTTTAAAATCTAGAGTTATAAAAACCATCGGATAGAATAAAATTGTCATTAAATAAACGGATATTAAAAAATCGTTGCAAAAATTTCAATTAAAATAGAACATTTTTTAAATAAGTGGTAGCTGAATATTAAGCTAGAAATGTTTGAGAAGAAAAACAAATTTCCTTACATGAAACGCAGTCCATAATCTTTGAAGTTGAGAAGAATGTCGTATCACCCATTTACCACACGTAAACGTCGTTTGTTGATTATTATACAATAAGATCGAGAAGTTGTTGTCGTATAGTACTTAAATGTCAAAGTTAAATATTCTTAGTTCTGAAAACCTTATTCAACCTAAGTGCAACCGTATTTATAAATTTATTCTAGGATAACAAAAGCAAATACGATTAAAGACAATATTATGTATAACATTAAAATTAAATATTTATGGGTACACAAATTATTTTTAAATACAAAATGTTATTACTGAGATAAATGTCAATCTAGAGAGACGTAATCATCACGAACCGTTAAACGATTATGCTAGTATTGCATTTATTGTGTAATATATTACAAAATCGAAGAACAACACTACAACATAAAACATATTAGAAAGTACGTTTGTTTTTAAAATAGTTTTTTTCTAATGCCGTTCTTCATAAATATATTTGATTCTAATCAAGTTTTTTACTATCCATACCTAAATTATGTCTTACTATAAACTTTGCATTGATATGCAAACAAACATGTATTTAATGAATACACCCGTTGCGGTTTCGCTCTCATTACTATATGCATATCGTTAATAAGTTATATGTACTGATTAAATGCCGTATTCTAAGGTAGCATTTTCAAAGATGCCCCACGTATTTCTGGTAAACGATTGCTACCGTTGAATAGCCCTTACAGTAATAGCTACTCTGCCATATCAGTTGCTTTCAGTTGCTAAACAAAAAATATATAAACTAAAATCTTGTTATAAATCTCAAATACAGAACACCTGTTTTAATTAGTATCTGATACAGTCAATATTAGTGCCTATAATATTAACAAGGGAAGTTAAGTGACTTCTGGAACAAAGCCCTAAATTAGTTTTAAAACGTGAATAGGTACTTTAGGATATTAGCTATAACTATACAAAATATCGCGGCTCAATCGTTTTAGTATTTAAAGCGTGGTTGTCCCCAAACAAACAAAAAAAAAAACTAATTAACTCGTAAAATTTAAACCTTATAATATTAGAATGATAAGATTACCTTAAATTAAATTAAAACTTGAATTCAAACCAACAAACAGAAAGCAAATAAGATTAGGTTTAAAACTTCTGTCTCGTGCTGAGAAAATCTGTCCCTCAACAGGTTGATGGAAATCGTAAAACTTTTGTGATGAAGATAAATGGCCGAAACCTTAGACCTCTTGGCTCTTAAAAAGTTTTTAATGAACAAGTAAAGTAACTAAGCCCTCCGATATTTGATCTTTAATTTAATGTTATTAAATTTATTGTGTGATTTTTTATAATTTAAAAAAGCAATCACCACAATATATGGAAATTATATATTTAGGATGCTCTATAACGTTTATTATGTTTGATTATCTTTGGATCTTTGTAACATGATAATACATATTATGCACTATAACTGTATGTAACACAAATTGGTTTGAGTATTAAATCTAAAATATATTGAGTGGTCACTCAATAACGATCAGTTGAATACGAATTTCTCATTATTGTTGTAACTTTTTAATATTCCATGACTTCAATTTTACCAACATATTGTTGCTTGCAATGGGTAATGCTGACTTCTATCAAAGTTTGCAAATTTACAAAAGGAATTGTAATTTTCATATAAATCAAATGAGTTTTCAACAGGCCTTTTTAATATTATTCTTAACATAAGGTGTCTCTAACTCTCTGGCCAACGGTATAAAGCGCTATTGCTTAGGTCAAGACAAACACATTTCATTCTAGGAACATAGGTCTGTGGTGCATAGTTTCCCGTCTATCTGTCTGTATGTGTTAAAAAAAAATCATAACTCCTATATGGTTTGAGGTACAGCGTTGAGATTTTACAAAAATGTTTATCTTATTAATACGTATGAATTTTAAAAATTCTAATAAAATATCTTTAACAGTTTCAAAATGGTGGCCATTGAAAATATTTTATGTCAAATTCCAAAATAACCGTTGACATTAAAAAAAATTGCAGGAGACATAAAAGTTAGCCCATTTTATGTAGATTTTGTGATACTTTATTTGTTAAGATTGGATAAAGAATAACAGATAAATTAGTTCTTTTCCTAATGCATGACCACTTTTCTCCATTTAAACAATGCTAATACTCCTTTGACATTCTCTAAATAACTTTAACAAGGTGTAAATGGAGAAAAGATTATTGCTCTCAGAGACTTGTTTTTTAAATTTAAAGTTATGAAATAGTTCATATATGTTGCTAAGTAAAATTACTTTTATTTTTAAATTTAAAAAACGAACAGTGATAATGTAAAAAGTTTATTTGTAATTATTAAATACAGCTGGACAATACCTTATGATATTTATTTATTTACAATAAGGCCTCCTTTATTTACAAAAACTGTTAAAAATGACGACCGTCAACACAGTTGCATAATCTAAACCGATCAATCATGGATCGTTGAACAAGTCCAAAAACTGGGCCATCTTCTTGTATGACCACGGCTGCTTCAACCATTCGACCTACTAAGTCAATCTCACTTTCTACAGGTAACTAATTGTTTCATTGTGCCCCGGTCACCACCGAGATCGACATGTCCGAGTTCGTCACATCTATGAAAATCAATGAGCTTACTAATTAGGGTCGGCTGTCTACCTGCCCCGCCGGGTATGTCATGCATGCCTCCTCCGCCCGACCAGGAACAACATATCCTAGTCACAGATCACAAGATAACGGTCAAATACAGTTCTGAATCAATCCTATTTATGTACCAGTAACCATTGTACAATACGCAAGGTTTCCCTTTAGAAGTAACCGAAAACTCCATTGCACTTGGTGGTGTCCCAAAACAGAATAAGTAAATTTGGTTCTCAAACTTACCTTCTTTCGCATATTTTAAGGGGAGGGGTGTCTAAACTGTGATTTGGAATCTGGAGTGGTCGACCTCTGGAGTAGAGGAATGCAAGGGTGGGAAATGACTCACCGCGATCACCACCCTCAGGACCACCTTGGATAAGGGTCTATAGCCTTGCTGAGATAAACATTCATCTTTTGCAAAGCATAACATTGCATTTTATTTGTGCTAATTGTAATAATGTTCTCGATTATTTTACATTTTCAGAATGTTAACACCGTCAACTATTAAATCATATGGGCTCTTCATTATTAGAGCAACTATCAACTGATAAAGCGGAATGTTAAAATTTTTAAAGAATATTGCTGTTTACACTTCAAATAGAGTTAAAAAAATGCAAATGTGCATGTTTGTTCATTAGCAAGGGCTTGGTATTCGTGCGGATAAAATAAATGCAATATTACAGCTGTCAGTTTAAATTTACCAAAGTTGTAGTAGTTTTGATATGATATTTTCGCAATTACTTACTTAAAAATATGTTAAATACATCCTTACAATTTAAGAATTTAATAAATATAACAACCAAATCCTATCATGGTTAAAAGTTTAATTGAACTTATATTTAACACTTTTAATATTGCTCGGCGAAATGTACAGGCTAGTTGTAATTTTCAGCTACATTAAGAACCAACATCAGTAAACTCTGAGCGTAAAGATTCAGAACGGTATTTGACCGTTCTCTTGTGATCTGTGACTAGGATAAGTTGTTCCCGTTCGGGCGAAGGAGGTATGACACACCCGGCGGGGCAGACCCTAATTAGTACGGCTCATTGATTTTCGTAAATGTGACGAACTCGGACATGACGATCTCGGTGGACACGTGTGCCCCAAAGGAAGAAGTCCAGAGGTGTGAAGTCAGGCGATCGAGCGGGCCACGGTGTCGGCCCTCCACGCCCAAGTTATCTGTTTTGAAAAGTTAGATCTAAGTAATCACGGATTATATTGCCGTAGTGGGCTGGGGCTCCGTCATGTTGGAACCACATATTTTCTCGGACAAGATGAGGAACATAAAATCCTGAAGAATGTCTTTAAGGAACACTAAGTAGGTTGGTGAATCCAGCCGATTTGGTAAAATGTAGGGCCCAACAAGGAAGTTGCCTATAATACCCGTCCATACATTAATAAACAACTTTTCTTGATGCCCAGCTACAAAAATAGAATTTGGGTTTTCCGCTGCCCAGACATGACACGTTCGATTGTTAAATATGCCTTCCCTACTGAAACTAGCTTCGTCAGTAAAAAAAACTTTTTCGATAAATAGAGGGTTGTTTAAGTCTTTTTCCAAAAACCAGCGAGCGCAGTTCACCCTTCTGGGAAAATCTTCTGGTTTCAAGGCCTGTACTTTTTGGGGACTATACGGGTAAAGTTTCTCTCCTTTAAAAACTCTCCACACAGTGTCCTTACCACAACCAAGTTCTTGCCCTACCACTCTAACACTTACAGAAGGATCCGTTTCAAACCGATCAAGAACGAGTTCCTCGAACTCAACATCACGAACAGATCTGTGACGCCCAGTGTCACTCATATTTACCTTAAAGGTTCCCGTTTCCTTCAATATGTTGTGTACAGTTTACAGCACTGAATGTCTGATGGCTAGGACATTGCCTGTTCGGGAAGTGTTCTGCATACAATCTCGCCCCTCCTCATGCATTGCCACGAGCCATTCCAAAAAAATAGTGCATATCACAGTACTCCTGTGATGTGTAAGTATTCATTTTGCTCACATGCAGTACAAAACTGTAAACTTAATAACATAAAAACACAATAAATAATGACTTTTACTAGGTTTACTGTTATAAGAATAGTGAGCAACAAAACACATTCAGTAATGTTCAGAAAACAATGCTTTTATAAAATGGCAACAACAAATTATTCAATTAGCTGTTTATGTAATAAAAACAGCTGACTGACGTATGACTTGATTTCAGTAAAGAATTTAGAGGATGTAAAAGGAGTATTAGCATTGTTTAAATGGAGAAAAGTGGTCATGTATTAGGAAAAGAACTAATTTATCTGATATTCTTTATCCAATCTTAACAAGTAAAATCATAAAAATCTACATAAAATGGGCTACCTTTTATGTCTTCTGCAACTTTTTTTAAAGTCAACGGTTTTCGTGGAATTTGGCATAAAATAATTTCAATGGCCACCATTTTGAAACTGTTAATGATATTTTATTAGAATTTTTGAAAAACATAGGTCTTAATAAGATAAACATTTTTGTAAAATCTCAACGCTGTACCTCAAACCCTTTAGAAGTTATGATTGCTTTTGTAAAAAACACATACAGACGGGAAACTAGGCACCTCAGACCTATGTTCCTAAAGTGAAATGTGTTTGTCTTGACCTAAGCAATAACGCTTTATACCGTTTTCCAGAGAGTTAAAAGACACCCTGTATATTACCAATACACCTAATCGCGTTAAAACGGCATACTTTTAATCATCCCTTGATTTTAATTAATACATATTTTTCCTTTACCTCACAAAATAGGATGTCTAAAAAAAGTTGATAACATTTTAGACTCTTTTAGACCTATCTTTTGTCCAGTTAAAAAAAAAATCGGATAGTAAAAGGGTGAATGTGATCATGTATTTAAACTGAAATAATTACGAGTAGCGCAACTAAAACCAAACTCTAGATTACGGTTGGATATATCTGACCGAAATAGTCCTCCTAAAGTGCGGAATTCAAATGGGACACGACCTGTCAATAGCAGAGGTGCTTCTGGCTCAAGAGCACTTCTGGGAGGGATCAGGAGGTTTCAGTCTCTGATGTTTAATTTCCAGAACCTGATTGATAACTATCCTACTTCTCTCTATAAAACATTATAATTGGAGAAAATATATCAAACTATGTAGTCTCTAAGTAATAATTGTTGGATTATTTAGTAAGTACACATCAACTATTTTAGTTATAGGGTAACTCTAGTAACTCTAATAATTTTTATACTGCAACATGTTATTTGTTACAGTGTACTAGTTTACAATTCCTTCTTTCGTTCTAGAATAATGTTAGGTCTGATACTAATCAATTAATCCTATAGAGGATTGCTCATAATTCAAAATACCCCCGTCGCAGCAAACCTGCGTACTCAGCGAATTTCCAATGCATAATATTTGTCTGAATTCCACATAAAGCCGCGTACCAAGTTTCATAAAAATATATTCACATATAAGCGATTTTAATTATTCTTCATAAGAATAGCATTGGTAATGAGTACGTAGGTTTGCTGAAACAAGGAACACAAACAATTGATTTTTATGTTAGTATAAATATAATTTAACTAGGCGAAGCCACATGCCAAGTTTCATCAATATTCAATCATAAATAAGCGTCATATAACATTTTAGTTATTCTCCATAAGAATAACATGGGGCTGAGTAGGCAGGTTTGCTGCAACAAGGAACAAAAAAATTGGTTTTTATGCAATTATGAATATAACTCAACCAAGTGAAGCTACATACCAAGTTTTATTAATTTATGTTCAAAATTAAGGGAGTCATTACATTTTACTGATTCTCCATAAGAATAACATGGGGGCTGAGTATGCAGGTATGCTGCTACGGAAATAACCAATAAAAAATCAATTTTTTGTGCAAATATCAATATACCAGTACTACGTGAAGCCACATACCAAGTTTCATCCATATACATTCATAAATAAGCGATATATAACATTTTAAATATTTTCCTTAAGAATAACATGGGGACCGAGTACCTAGGTTTGCTACAACGGGAACCATAGGCAAAAATTGTTTTTTTGAGCAAACAAGAATAAACCACAACCAGATGAAGTCATATACCAAATTTTGTCAGTTTATGTTCATAAATAAGCGAGATATACAATTTTTCTTTTTCTCCATAAGAATAACATTAGACAACGTACTGTGTTTAGCACTTTCAATATCTCAGTAACCAATTGACGTAGAGCAATGATCAAAATACCAAATTGTTTGTTTTTTAATCTGATTTCAATGGTAAAAAATTGCAATTTGATTAAAATAAAAATTACATGTGAAAACCCCAAAAAACCCATTTTTGGGGTACAAAACCGCCCAAAAACCCCCCTTCGGATGATGCGATTCGTCTGGTTTTCGAACTCGTTCAAATAAATGGTACTTTACATATTTGTACCAAATTTCATTAAGATCGGAGCTTTTTACGAGAGTTATCGTGCTTACGGACATATATATATATATATATATATATATATATATATATATATATATACATATATAAAAATTTGAACGAATGGTGTTTTTGGCATCTAGGGACCTCAAAATGAAAAGTTATCATGGTCTCGGGCTTAAGTCTTACCATGAGACCTACAGTAATAGCTTCTTCCCTATAGGGGAAATTCGCTAAAAGAGTAGTGAAATGACTTTGTGGACTACATTGTGAAACCGGAACAGTGCCTCTACCTGAGCAAACCACAGCCGTGGGTCGTTGCTAAAAAACGGGGGCAACTTTATGGTAGCACGATTTTGTGGATGTAGCTGAACCATATTTTGCTGCAGATGGGTGATGGCGGCTTGTTGTTGTTGTGTGATAGCGAACAAGCCTTGCAAAGCTTCGTGAAGGTTAGCGGTGTTGCCGGCGTCGTCCTGTGGCTGTTGAATCGGTGGCTGTTGATGGTTGTTATTTGGCTGCGGCTGCTGTTGCGGTTGTTGTTCCTCGGCCGCTTGTCGATGTCCCTCGCGAGTAAGAACCATCGTTTAATCACGTCGGGGTCACCAAATGTAGTGAAATGAAAGACACAAATCGCATAACAAATGTACTAATTTATTCCTAACCCAGGAAACTTTTCCAACCAAAACAAAAACAAAATAATTATTTTTAGGTTACCTAGCAACCACTATGAAATGACTGTTTTTAAATTATTTTCAAACTCTGGACGCCGCAAAAGTATTAATCAAGTCCTTATTCAGTTCTAATAAACCGATTGCTTACCAAGTAAGTGGATGATCGGGTTGGTTACCAAGTTACCTGATGGCTAATTACCTAGTATTTAATATACTCAATCTGGTATTTATTAGGCTTCACCCTTCTTAGTAGATTATGTCCAAAGACAGAAACCTCCTGATTTTGCATTTCATATTATAAGCATCAAAGATTTATTAAAGGGCATTTTTTTGATTTCTCAAATATAAGTATAAGTATATTTATATTTTTGTTATAGTATAAACGTAGTATTTACGCATTTAACTTATATATAATGTCATAAATCATCTCCCCCATGATGTTTACCGATGGCATAACTAGTGGCGCATACTCCTCCTTGAGAACGTTCAATCCTCACGTACTGCGCGGTCTACTGGTTAGACCACAAACAACGGGTTTGAACATGCAATCTCTCAGGTGGGATTGGTCTTAAACCTCTTTTATTTTACTCACCACGTTTTTAATTTGAACATAAGTTTGCTGATACAAAACTGTGTTTTTTATATAAATTACTAACATAGAATTTTTCTTACTTTTGTTTTGATTTTGTTTATATTCACTTACATAAGTAAAATATTTTTGAAGTTTAGGATTTTAATTTGTTTAATATTAATTAACAAATTCACCCAAACGATCAACCTGTTTTTTCTTTTCGGATTATTTTGTATTTTAAGTTTACACTACAACTATTTAACTACATTGAATAAAAACACAAATAAAAATAAAAACAATAAATAGAGAGATTGCTAACATAAATACAATCGTTTAGATTGATAATGCATTTCTCCAATTTATTCTAATAACAACTTGATGGGTAACTTCGTGTAAAACTATGAGTGGCTCATTGTAGTTATGTTTTGTAACGAGGCAAATATTTAGTTTTACTGAAAGCATATATTATGAACATTATTCACCAGTATGTGGTGTCAAATTAACGAACAAGTACTTAAGTGCTGTCAACAAAGATTATTTTATTTTTTTATAAAACAATTTTAAAATACAACATTATTCTACATCTAAATCAGTGCTTCTAAGGTACTTTATATTAACTACAAAGAATAATGGATATACGTTATCTAGGACTTAAATTTTCTATTATATACCAAATCAGCTGAAAATTAAATATATCATGCTTTTAAAATATCACAAAACATGAGTATCAGATATAGTATCAACGAATGATTGTTAGGTGTAGTTTAATTGTTAGCCAAAACATCTTTGGAAGAAAGTTCAACAAGAAGTTCCATAGAGCCAAGGAGTTCATTAATCCTGATAAATAAGTTTTTCAATTCCCAACTGACTTGTTACAAACTTGAAGAAACAGAAGCCACTTTTGCATGACAAAATTCCAACTCACTTGTTAGAGTACTGACAAGATTGATTTAAACAAAGAATTTTGTACATTTGCCATTACAACGGTAATTTCCAAGTAGATCTATTGTTATGTTGTTTTGCACATTGTCACTATGCGATTTAAGTTGCAGTAGGTGAAATAAATAACAATAATATTCATATGTTTTTAGTTACCCTCAGATCACGAAGGAGTGAAATGTGTTCTTATTTATAAAACTTAACTCTCAGAGTAAACCACTTTTTAAGGAAACAAAATCTAAAAACTGCATATAATTGCAAAGGTAACCAAATAAACTTAAAATTGACTAGCCGCTGTACCTGACGAAATATCAATAAATTAGATATAAGTTAAATGACGGTGATTATTACATATTATACTTCGGAAGTTACAAATATATTTTTAATTAATATGCCAATTTTTTACAATATCTTGCTGTCTACGAATGTAAAAAGAAAAGTTAATAAAAAAAAATTGAAAAACCATATTACTGAAGTGATTAGACATTTTCATAGTAATTTGTAACGTACAAACTGTTTTATTAAAACAATTACTTGAGGTCTACAGAATTTATTATTTTGTTATTAGTAATAGGGAAATGTCTTATGTTTTAAAATTAAAGTGTCTACCTTACTGATTAATTGATTGCGCATTTTGACTCATTATGAAGTATTTCAAACACGATTAAACATATCAGTAAGGTTATAGAATAATACATTTTATATTTGAAAAAAGTAGTCAATAATTAAATACATTGTCTAAAATTTAGTTTAGCAACAAACTCATACAAATCTTAATTTTTATTTTAAAATAGGTGGGGAGGTGAAACCATTTCGATATTCTTAACCCATTACACGGTAGAATTTTGTTACTTTGTAAATAAAAACCGACAATAATTTGATATGCTATCAGTCTCAAGAGCGTCATTATAACACCATCATTAATAATCTATTGTTAGGATCATCAAAGGATGACAAACGAGGTAGCGTTGTTGACGACCTGGTCATTCAAACATTGTGGGTCACTGCGACGTACTATTGTATTTTTTTAGCATGACTATAAATGATTGTACTAAAGTTGTATGTAGCGCAAATATGTAAATATTACCACATGTTTGTTGAAATTTTAATACAGCCCAATAAAGTAATTTTGTATTAAATTTGGCTTATATTATTTAAATATCCACTATCAAAACTAATAATATTGTTCCACCAACTAAACACTTCATAGATGTGGGTGGATTTATTGAACAACCTCTTAGCATTTTTTAAATTGTTAACAAAAGTAAATGTATACATGTTATGTTATAAATTTTTTTTAAAACGAATACCATTTAACTATCCAACCGTCAACCGTCAGTCCTGTCCATTCCCACCATTCACCTCTAGTCCAATAATCACTGTGTCCAACTGAACCATGTTGTCACAGTCTGTCACGTGACGTTACGTCACATCCAATGAGGCGGTGGTCACATGTCACATGATTCGAAGCGTAAAGGACATTGAGAAATGTAACAAAAATAGTTGTATATTTTTGTACTAATGATTTACCTAGGTTAGTAGTATGACGACGCGGAAAACACTTTCTTCCGGTGACTTTTTGGGTAGTAACAATAATCTGTCAACATATATCTCGTACGAAAATAATGTTCATGGTTATCCCAGGAAATACCAGTGCTAACACTTGGCACTGGAGAAAAAATATCTGCCAAAAAAAGAAAAGATCGGAAAGGATGACATAAAAATATAAAAAAACCACTTATGCAGCAACTGGAAATAGAGGAAGAACTAGGAACAGGAGACGTCTAAGACTATCAACTGTCGAGCTTCTACCAGGGCAATGCATATTCACCATATAATCATTAACCTAACATACAAGACAAAATGCATCTTTGAATCAAGGAAATTTATTTAATAATGCAACTAATAATAAATAAAATAAATTTCATTGTATAATGTTATAAATCCTTTCTAAAAAAGAAACAAAAAAAGATACAAAATAAAATTATGTTAAACTGAAGAAACAGAATTATTGTATTTCGTCACTTTATTACAGTTAAAATATTAGTAGAGTTATTGGAAATGCATTTTAATTTTAATAAGGTTATTATTTTAAAGGACATAATTTTGCTGACAAAGGCTTGCATAAAACAATAGATTCAGTCAGTATTAGAAATGTAAAAAGTTTAATATATTATCACACAGTAATTTTAGTAAAATAAATTACCCTTTGAATTTTCCTCTAGAGGGCAAATAATATTAAAATCTCAGGACATTTTCAACAAATATCGGGCTGGCGTTTCTTTATCAAAAACAAGTTATACCCTCAAAACATGTTCCATCTGTTTTCTCATCACATATTTACCAACAGTATTAGAGATTGTTATACTTATTTGCAATTATTGTCACTGTGTTACTGTATTAAATATTAGCACATTTATTTCAGTAAGGTTTCAAGTTGTAAACTACTGGCATGCAGATAAATAAAAACAAGTTTAAAATGTGAAAACGACAAATGGAATTCCACAATAAAATGTAAATAATTATCTCAGTTTTCTATTGGTAAATTATATCGTAAAAATTAAACAAATTGTTACAGCTTTTAGTATAAAAATGTACACTTGTGTATATTAAAATTATAAATTAATATATAATATGTTATTCCTAACATTATTATCGCACACTAAAAAAATATGTTTATTATATTGCATTAAACGAATATTTTTGTGGATTTAATTTACTATCAAATATTTACTAAATATATATATATATTTATATATATATATATATATATATATACACAATATAATATTGTAGTAGGTAAAACCATACCAATACAAGTTAAAAGGAATCAAGGCTTGATGAGGGATTTTCCGAGGGCAACATAAGGTCAGTGGTTCTGTTGTTTGTAAATGCATGGGACAAAGCAATGGAGGGTAAATATCTTTAAATTAATTTCTTTGCACTTATGTGACTACGACGGTGTATTTATAAAGGTGTATTTGTTTACCCAAAGTACCTCTTGTATAATTAGGTTTTACGGACTAAGATTATTTGTATGATTTTAAGATAGAAAAATAAATAAGGATACAATTTGGGCCAGAAATATTTGCCATATTTCACGGAAATTGAATAATTAGTACTTGCAAAATAATTACTTAAATTATTTTGGTATCAGAGACAGTAGTAAGTTTGAAAAAAACTAGACATTGTGTAAGGTTGATTGTCAATAATATTTGATAAATTTAAAAACTGTAATAAATTAACTCTAAGCGTTAGTTTAGCATTTAAAGCGCAAATTAGAAAGTTTAAATTTATGTGACAGTTAAATGAGTGTTGACAAATATTAGAATGAAAGCATACATTTTTTTACCAAGCCAATTTTCCTTTTCACAAATTCAGGCTTCTTTCTATTTTAGCTACTTATAGCGATGTGATACCAGATTTATTTCATGATGTAGTTAATTTCAAAAGGTTAAAGTTATTTTTAGATTATATTTACCTTAAACTGACCGTCAATATAGACCAACAGAATTATGTGGCAATCTAAAGCCAGCGAGGTACCGTATCAGAAATAGTTACATGGGTGAGCCAGTTTTGATCCCTCGTAAAAGGTATCATACCAGTCAGCAGGGATCGAACCTACGCTTGACCACGTCTGACTTGTGAGGCCAGTACTCTACCTCTGAGCTACCGCGTCCGGTACTAAGAACTATCAAAGGCAGTATTCAAAATTAATATCCTTCTGTATTTAAAGTCTAACACGTTAATTTATTTATTTTTAATCCGATTTACAAACAAATACATTTAATGCACTAAATAATTTTCTCTGACTCAGAGTTTTCTATTACTGCTAAAGAAAATTTAATTTTTTGTATATCCTTTAAAGTGGCTAATTGTAAAACAAAAAAATTTCACACACAGTATTTATTTTAGCAGGTAATATAACTAAAATTGCTAAATTAATTTAACACAAACTGTGTTTTTAACTAATATATTTTTATATTTTACCATTAGGCAATCATGAGTTAAACATTTTATCGTTTATAAACTGGTAATTTTGTTGACGAATAAGATATAAAGGAAATTATAACATTAATCGTAGATTTAAGTTATGTCCTTGAATGACACATGAACGGACGTTAATGGTAGGGGAGATTTGGGTTTTATGTGTACATTACTCTTTTAAGATCGATGTTAGGGCTTACACAACAAACTTGTGTAGACCATCGTTTAATTTTTTTACCATCGATAAATACAAATAATTGGACTTATGATTAATGAATTAAAAAGCAAAGTTGTGATGTTTATTAATTATAAGAACAATACATAATATTTTTAAAATGAAAAATCCTTATTTTGACTACAGTTCAAAATATACTGAAAATATAACAACAAAATTATAACTACTTCATACTGGAGATTTTTCTTTGCTAATTATATTTTTGTGACATTTTATCCGTAATAAAACTGATTGGTGATTTTTTAATTGACGTTTAATAAAACATTACCTTTTCAAGTTCTGTTATTAAAATGTGAATATTTCGAGAAAAATATATGTATGTACTTATGTTGCTGTAATGCTGTTACCGTTTGCCCCTTGTACACATAATCGTGTAGTCCTGTCTAAATTTGTAGGTATTAAAATAATAATTTATTACTTAAAAATGAATACGGAATTTAACTCAGATTATAGCTTAATTTTAATCTTTTATATTTAAATCAATACCTGCCTTAGTTGAGAGGTCAATGATGGGTCAGCTACCAATAACGTAGTATGTTTAGTGTTACCCTGGAAGCATTTGGAAGATGAAACATATCAAAGATCGTGAACGACATCTCTACAAATGTAAACTACAGCTTCGTCTCTGGTACATTCGACTGCTGGGTATTGTACTTCTATATAACTCATTGGTATATGTGTCGGAGAGGTAAGTTTTCAGTTAAACATTACATAAATAACATTAAAAGAAATTCCAAGAAACATATACTTTTCACGTACAGTACGATGTAGAGTCCCTCAGGGATCAATTCTAGGTCTTTTGCTTTTTCTAGGTTCACAGTGCATTAAGAATAGTAAATGGTTCTCTGACCCCAAAGCCACATCCGGTAATCACGGTACTGTGTAACCCACGTGCCATCCCAAGTAAATAGGCGTTTCTTAGAGATTATAAGAAGATCATGATGGACCCCAACAGGATCTCATATTGGAAAGAAGTCACTTACGGTCTCTTAAACCGGCTCTTAAGTTAGTCTTTTCCATGCTAAAGGAAACTTCCCCCCTCACAGCCTTTGGGAAATCTTGGGGAGTGTTTAATAGGAAAATCTGTGTTTTGTCCACATATTAAGCTGCTCTGGCTGTTATTAAAAATGCGGAAACTGCATTTACGTTAACACACAAAATAAATTTTGTTTAGTAAAATCCTTGCAAAACCTCAATTATTACTCAAAATAAGATACAAATATAATATTCGAAAAGGTAGGATGATTTTTTAAATGAACTATTATTTTTATGATGGACTATGACAATACAAAAAGACGAAGAAGGGCTGATTTAAAATTTGTCTGAATAAAATAAAACCATAATAACATGAAATAACGTTAATAATTTTAATTTTTGTGTTGCAAGTGTGAGAGAGAGCATGGTTTGGTTCCTAGACTTTCAATATTTAGAGAACATAAGCGTATTTTGTGTTAAAAAACTGTGATATGTATCTGGGTCATGCTCAGGTTTTTATGCCGTTGCATTAAAGAGATAAATTTCACTTAGTAATACTAGAAGTAAAATGAATACAATATTATCGTTTGTCTGTTTGGAAACGAAACAAACAGTTTTGTTTAATTACTTAGTGAAATATATTAGCTTTAGCTGGCGTTGGTGTTTGTTTAATTATGCAAACAATAAATATAGCTAGGAATACAAAGAGGATATGTTATATTGAATATTCTTAATGTTTAACTAAAAATAAGTCTGTCAAGACTATATGATTTAGTAAACCACTATATGGATTTGACTCTTCACCGTGATCATTTTGATTATAAATTGATGTTATGGACATTTGTGGACTAAAACGAAATAATTGTATTTAACAATAAATTTGTTGTGTAGCTTAGCAATTATAATTTGTTTAATTTAATTTCATAAAATATATATAATTATAAAAAATTAATATTTTATAGAGTTGGTAAGTAAAAAGTTGTAAACAGCAACAATATTAGTTGACTAGTAGAAATTACTTCAAATAAATAACAAACTTTAAATTGAAAATTCCAGGGTACTGCAGAACAGTATTTTCCAAATAAAGAAATGTGCAAATTTGATTCACACCTTAATTTTGTTGAAAACAAGCGCAGGTTTCCCCTTTTCTTGTATCTTTACATGATTTAATAAAGAATTGAAAACTTTAAATTAATTTTAGTGTTGTAATATTCTTGTTTGTTCCAGCAGGTTTATGTAAATATAGTTTGTTATGTCATGGTATTAGAGTGGGTGAAGTGATAACATATAGTTTAAAGTGAAGTGATAAGATTAATTTTGGGTATTAGCTTTCCTTTTTAGGTTTGACATTATGTTTACTAGTTACTGAAAAAATATCAATTTATAATAAAAATAGCATTAAGGTACACTATAAGCCTGTAAATACAATTACAAATAATACTCTACAAACATTTTTATCAAATACGGTTCTTTTATTTGAAGATTAAAAACAATAAGACATATGAGGTTTGGTTCAATATTGTTTTTTCGTTCTTAATTGCATTTGTTTGGATTCTCCTGGAGGGAAGGTTTTGGCATTATTATTATTTTATGTTATTCATGATCAGTATAAAGTGGACTAGTTATGAAAATTATTGAAAAATTTACACGTAAAAAAGAGTTAATAAAAGGGAAGTATTTAACATTGCTTAAAGTTTGAAATACAAACGATTTTTAACAGATAATATAACACTGATTAATCTACAAGTAAAGCTAAAGATTACAAGTTTGATAAAGGATATCAAACCATTTAAAACGTTAGTTGAAACGTTTAATTGAAATAAGGTTAAAATACCTGATAGGCCCTACTTTCTCGCGATTCTTGTAGATCCCAGTGGACTACGCGTTTCGACGGTTTAATCCGTCATCTTCAGGTCGCACAAACACTTTATTTTTAAAACATCCAAAGGATAGTTATGTCTCAGTTTAAAAAAACACATAACACCTAACATTAATCACATTACGAACTACGGGCGAGTAGACGAATAAAAACAGTAGGCCTACTTTAACAATTTTGGGTTATGATATGTGCATCTCGTTCGCCGAGTCTCGACTGGTTGGTGACTTGCTTCTAGGAACTGACCTTTGACCCCGGGCTACCTTTATCTCGCTCACTGTCTAGCTTGATCAATGTTCCAAATAATATATTTGACTGGAGAGTTCTTTTGTCATTTAGAATGTCTTGGGGGCTGGTTTTAGTGGCTTTGTAAATTTATACTGTTCCAGAGCTGTCATCAACCTTCCTTTATTACAAATGTGCAACGGCCTTAAATTAGTTTCTATATTAGTATAACTGTGGTTGCGGATTAGGAAACCCCAGTATAGCTGCTAGTCACATCGTCCACAAGCGTGAATATTGCACAGGAAGTTTTTTTTAGGGACGGCGCGAACGCAGTGGTTGTTCTCAGTCAGATGTTCGGCATAATTTGATTTTTGTACATTGACAGCTCTGGGAGATGATCTTTAAATCTTTTTTTTTAAACGAACGTCCTGTCTCACCAATATATAATTTATCGCAATCGTTGCAGGATAATTTATAAACTCTAGTTTCCTTAGCAGCATGACCAGTGGTTCCCTTTTTATTTACAAGTTCATCTAATTTGTTAGAGGACCTATAAGCTACAAACCTGCTATAGTTTTTATTTAGCTTTTTAGGGTTAAAGGAAATAGTTTAACGTATTCTGCCGATACATATTTTGCTGCATACAATAGTTTTCTCAACCGCCTTTTAACCGTACTATTGAGCTCCGGAGATTATGAAATTTAGAGAAATATCTTAAAACACATTGTAGTATCTAATGGCTACAGCCATGAAATTATTGAATAAAAAAAAAAAACTCAGAAAAAACTCAGAAAAAATGCCAATCCACAATCGCCAGGGGAATTTTGAATATGTATCAGCAGAATACGGTGAACAACTTCCTTTAACCGTGAAATACTAAATGAAAAAATGTGGCAAGATTGTACCTTTTAGGACCTCTAACAAATTAGATAAACTTGTTTAAGTTCCTCAAAAGATCCATCTTATTAATAGGAGAAATACTCGATGGTAAGCAGGTGTTATTTAAACTTTATAGTTGGAGTTAATATAACAGTTATTAATTTCAGTAAAAAGTAAAATATACAAACTAAATTGATATTCAGTACAAGGATTTTCTAATTGCATTAATGAATTTTAAAGTAATTGCTAAACCATGGTTAAATACACACTCAAACTCAAACAAACGTTAAACAGATCTACTGAACGAACCGTCTAGTCCAGGAGTAAACGAGTTCGCACGCAGCACGCTGACGTGAGGGAAGTGAATTTCCACATAAAAACTTTTAAAACTCTAAATCAGTGTAAAAACATACATTTGTCCAATTTTTATTGAAATCTGAAAACATTGATTTTTGGCTGTTCTGTTACTCCTGGTTTCATTTACTTCCAAAGCTGGGAATACAATTTTGCCCAATATAAGGTTAGGAGAAGGTCCAGACAGGCTTGAAAGTAGGTGTGAGGTTGCTATTGATGATAAAAGTACTCTAACAAAGGAATAACAGGCTTTTCTCGTGTAAAACCCCCATAAGACAACGTACTGTGTTTAGTCAAAACACATTTTCTTTAATAACTCGGTAAATATTTATGCTAGAATGACGAGAGAGGGCTTAAAACTTTCGCCTCTCTAATTTCCATCTTTTTACATGCATTTATTTTACATCTGGGGCTTTTTTGACCATTTTTGGGCCAAAAAACTCGAAATTTGAAAGATTAATCTCCCAAAAAAGGGTTTAGATTTTTCCGATTGTTTTGCCCAACGAACTTGTCCAACTGATTACAGAAAGGAACGTCCCTACCAAATTTTAAGTAAATCAGAGAAAAATTGTGACCGCTAGAGTGCAAACACATATATATATATATATATATATATATATATGTCTATATATATACATATATATATACATATATATATATATATATAAAATTTTAAACGACCCCCCAAAACGTGTTCAGGGGGTCACGTTAGGAACTTCTATGGTGGTCCCGGGCTTAAGTTTCACCGTGCGTGTCATGCTAATAGTTCACTTTCCATAGGAAATTCACTAATAAATAAGTGCGTTTGACTTTTAAATTAAAAAGCTTAATAAATGGACAGACCTTTCCCTGGAATGTTGGGTTTTCTAGGTGAAGATTGATTGAAGTTGTAATTATTTTCTTTATTTGGCAAATCAATACGGTTAATATTATTAATGCGTTCCATTTATAAGACGCTGATAATATGCTGTTTACGTTTGATGCAGTTTGTCTATAGTAAGTTTTTTTTTATAATAAGGAAAGATAATTTACATGAATAGCTGTAAATTTTTAATTATAAAGAACGATTAGGGAACTGTTGAAAATCATGAAAGCATATGTTTCCTGTGAATATATACGCCCAAAAATCGTATTACTATTTGCTAGAAAATATAACAAAAAGCTATTACACTATAAATTACAGTAGTGTTAACTACATACCTAAAACAATGTATTCTTAACGCCTTGACCTTGATATTATATGTATGTATTATAACGTAATTGTTATCATCAAACTTTAAACTTTGTGCGTCTGTAAATGAATTAAAAGGTGATTGTCTCTTGAAAGCAAATCACCACAGTAAATATCTTTATTTGTTTATAATAATAAAAAAAAACACATAAGATTAGTATTTGGATGTAAATTGTTCAAAACATTTGTATTATAATTTTATGAAACATAAGGAGACATAAATGAAAAGATTGGTTGTTGAAGATAATACAAAAACAGTAAGATATCACATGTTATCAAATTATACTCCGTTAATGATTATATTTAAAATCATTACATATTTTTGATAAGAGTACTGATTACTTTAATGCAATAATACCCTTGTAAATAATTTACTTTTGTAAAGTAAATATTTATTGCATTTTTATATGTAAAAAAGGTCTGATAAGTGAACCAATGCTAGGTATGTGATTGAAGGGAAATAAACTTAGTGAGAATGCCTGCTAATCCAAAACAATAAACTTGCGAGGAAACTCTTAACAAGTTTCACCTTATGTTCTACGTGAAAGTTTATATAGGTAGAGTACTGGGTTTCTTACGTTTATATTTATATTTAATATTTTTAAAAATATTCTATTTGCTTTTTACTTTATTAACGTTGTAAAAATGATTGAAACAAGGTACCCTTTTTAGTTTCATTCAATTTACATTAAATAAAAACAGGGAACTTTTAATTTTTTTTTATTTTTACATTGTTAATAAAAGTCTAAATATTAGTAGCTTTATTTATTGACCACTACAGAATCTCTATATTCAATATCTTAACATGAATTAAAATGCAACATTAAATATTACATATAACAAAAGCTAAATGAAAAAACCCGATAGGTGGTCGAAATTTGTTTCGCATTTTTACTTGTTCTAAATTGTTAAACAAATATAGTTTTTGCTTCTAAAAATTATTGATGTGTTATTAGTTATAAAAACAGTTACGATTTATTGGTTAACATGAACAAAAAACTAATATTCCTTTTTTATTTCAGTTATTTTAATTTAATTTCACATGTGTAAGCTTTTGGGGCTCCGATAAAAAATAAAAACATAAATTAAAACTGAAATAAAAAATCTTGAAAAATAAGTTTAATTAGTAAATTATCAAACTACTGTTACTAAAAGTAAAAAATCGGTCTGCGTCTGACTACAATGTTGTTATATCTATGACTATATTTCTTTATGTTTTTCTACATAACTCACCTTTTGATGACGGTTTATATATATGACATGGTTTTAGACTGTTCTAGTTTATGTTAGTGTAGGCTAAACTCAGTGAAAAGCTACGCATAGTTATCTAGAAGCTGATGTATTTAATCCAATGTTACCATTGGATTAAATGTTAATCAACAGAACGTATGAAGCCCGTTTCACAACCAACCTAGTCTCAGGTGGTAGAGCCTTTGTGGCTAATCCTGTAATCTGTAGATCAACTTGAGGTATTGTAGTTATGCGTGGTTGTAGTTGTAGGTATTGTAGTCTGTATTACCGTAGGATTAGCCAAAGCCATACGCACCACAAATATAGGAAACTACGTAATGAACTATAAACCAGTGGACGATATTTATGTTTTATAGTGTAAAAAAATCCTAAACAATACTTTTATACGCATTTTGTGTTATTTTATTTTTTATTTTGTGTGTTCTTAGTTTTAGTGTTTCGTTTTGTACGATTATCTACGCGAATGTGAGTGTTAATAACCAATATTATATATAATAGGTAAAATGCAAATCTATTTGGGTCGATATAGGTTTAAATATAACTGATAAAAGTCAATATATAAGTAAAATACTTTATTTCTTAAGGTTATTTCTCTACTCTTTTACTAATAAAATTATACTTTTCATACAATAATGCGTTTAAAAATAAAGCGAGTCGAATATATAACGTCTTTTTTTAGCATTTTACATATTATCTTAGTTTATCTGACAAACCTAACTATTAAGCACATTTTCCAATATAATTTATTATTGTATATATGTATATGCATATATAGTAAAATACTCAACGATCGAAATAACATATAAGTTACATAAACATATTTAACATTTTATGACTTAAATTTACTGTTCAAGTCAAAAGTTTATTGTGTGATACATTCCAAAATATATCAGCACAAAAACATGAAAAGTATAAAGTATAAGTTTGATTTGCAATATAATTGAGACTTGCTAATACCGTTCTTCAAAATACACTAGACTTTAATTATGATATTATTATCTCAAATAAGACTTTTATACTATGCAAAAAAAACATGTATTTATAGAATACACAAGCTATTACCCGTTGCGGCTTCACCTGCGTCACTACATAGCGTTAATAAGGTGTATGATAGTGATTAAATGTCGCATCATAATCCTAGGTTCTCATCGAATCAGTGCTCTGCCATAGTGCCATTTCAGTTGTCCTGAAACGTTCCTGCGCCTGAGCTTTCTGCTCTTTACGTCGAAGATGTTACACCTGGAGTTGCTTCTGCTCTGTGTGCTGCGTGCCGAAGAGATGGTTGAAGCCTTCTAATTTCCATCTGTGTTGATGTTGCCTGAATTTTAGCCACTTTATTGCATAAGTTTTTTTAATTTTTTGTTATAAATATAATTTAAATTTCCCTGTCATTATTATGATACAGGTATCTTCGTGGTCAAATGTGCAACAAAAGAGCTAACTAAAAATATATCAATTCAATAAATTCAACATATTTTTGTAAATCTCAATTACTGAACACCTCTTCAATTATCATCCGATCTAGTTAATGTTAATGCCCATAAGATTAAAATGGGAAGCTTAATGGTCACTTGGGCAAAGCACTAAAAGCATTTAAAAATGATCCTAACAAATCAAATCACTTTGGTTGTTGCAGTAGTTGGAGCTTGACTGAGCCCCAAAAAACATACAAAAAAACTCACACTCTTTTAGATTTACAATAATAGAATTTAATGATTACCATAAATTAAATTATAATTTGTATTCAAACCAACAAAAAGATGGCAAATAAAATTAGGTTTAAAACTTTTGTCTCGTGCTGAGAAAATCTGTCTCACAACAGGTTGATGGAAATTGGAAAACTTTTGTGATGAAGATAAATGACCAAAGCTTTAGACCTCTTGCCTCTTAAACAGTTTTCGACGAACAAGTAAAGTTACCAAGTCCTTCGATATTTGATAATTAAGAATAGTTGCGTTATTCTTAAATAATGTAAATATCAATCACCATAATATATTAAAAAGATATATGTAGGATGCTATGTGGAGTTTATATTATTATATTATCCTCGTCACATTATAATTTATGCAATACAACTGTTTTTAACACAAATCCATTTGAGTAATAATCTAAATTATACTAATTAATCACTCAATAACGATCAGGTACCTGAGATGTTCACATTATTTTTTACGTTTCAATATTATAAGACTTAAATTTTACAGACATTTAGTTGCTGGCAATGCGTCACTCTGACATGTGTATGTATATTTAAATAAGAAATTGGCATTTGTATGTATAAAACGGTTTTTTCAACAGACTGTAATTAATAATGTTATTCCTTAAATATATTACCAGTACACGCTGATCACGTTAAAATTCTATATTTTAAATGCCCTTTGATATAACTTCATAGACATATTTGTCATTGCATTACCTTTACTTCACAAAATGGGATACCTAAAATGATGATAATATATAAGACAATTTTAGACCCCTCTTACGCCAAGTTAAATAACATTGTAATCTCTAATCAAAGGTTGATTTTTATCAAGTGTTTTTACGATAATAACTACGAGTGGTTTAGCTAGAAACGACTCGCTTATACGACAACAATTGGACATATCTGACCCAAATACTCCTCCTGATGAGGCGAATACAAATGGGACACAAACTGTCGATAGCAGAGACACTTCTGGCTCTAGAGCAATTCTGGCAGGGTTCAGGTGCTTGTAGTCTATGTTGTTTGATTTCAAGAATACATTTCGTGATTATCCTAATCCTCTTTATATAATGTTGGAATTTGGATAAAGACTTCGATTTAAGTATAAATTATTTAATTATTTATTAAGTGCACATAAAACATTCAACCTAAAAGGTAATTGGGTAACTGTAACAGTTTAAATAAAACATCTTATTAGCTATAATGCCAGTGTAATAATGTGTATTTCCTTCTTTCATTTAAATAACGTTAATTATGTTACTAATCAATCCGTCCACTATAGTACTACTTGTAATTAAGAAATACCCCCGTAGCAGCAAACCTGCGTACTCAGCGAATTTCCAATGCATATATATGGGTATCATTACTACCTAGAGCCACTCACCAAGTTTCACAAAAATACAGTCAATAATAAGTGATATATAACATTTTATTTATTCTCCATAAGAATAACATTATAATTGAGTACGCAGCTTTGCTGTAACAAGGAAGATAAGAAATGTATTTTTTTGAAATTATCAATATAACTCAACCAGATGAAGCTACATACCAAGTTTTATTAATTTGGGTTCATAACTAAGGGAGATATAAAACTTTACTTATCATCCATACGAACAACATGGGGCGCGAGTATGCAGGTTTGCTGCTACTGGGAAAAATCAAGAAAACCTTTTTTTGTGCTAATATCAATATACCATAACAATTTCAAGCCACATACCAAGTTTCATCAATATACTGTACATACATAAATAATCGAAATATAACATTTTATTTATTCTCCATAAGGATAACATTGGAAAACGTACTGTGTTGAGCACTTTGAATATCACTGCAACGGTTGGACGTAAAACAACAATTAAAACGCCAGAATGATTTGTTTGTAGAACTAAACTGATTGGTAGTAAGAAATGTGGAGTTTTTAGTGAAATTATTTAAGGAAAATCTAAAAACCGTATTCCCATAAGATTAACATGGAAAATTTTATGGATAAATTTTTTGACTTTTCTCCACAACCACTAAACCTAGCTTAATGATTCAAAAAACGAAATTGTTTGTTTTTTTAAGCTCTATAAAATGAATTTAACCAAAATCTAGTGTTTTTAAAATTTTAGGGTGAATAGTTCAAAAAACTGATTTTTGGAAAATTTGAAACCCCCATAAAACCCCCTTCCCATAGGCCGATCGGTCTGGTTTTAGAACTTAAAGTCATAAATGTTACTCTCCACATTTTTGCAAAATTTCATTAAAATAGGGCGCTTCTTTCAAAAGTTATCGCGGTAACGGGCACACACACACACACACACACACACACACACACACACACATATATATATATATATATATATATATATTTATATATATATATATATATATATAAATAAATATATATATATATATATATTTGAACGAATAGTGTTTTTGGCATCTGAGGACCTCAAAACAAAAAGTTGTCATGGTCTCGGGCTTAAGTCTTGCCATGCCACCTACGGTAATAGCTTTTCCCCTATAGGGGAAATTCGCTAAAAACAACAACAATCTCTTCTACAGTCCTCATAAACCGATCGCTTACCAGGTAGTTGATTTGGTTGGTTACCTGGTTACCTGGTAATAGTTCTCTTAGTTAGTTATTTTTTTATTTTGTAAAAAACTAACTTATAGTTAATGCTAAAGGAAAAGTTTAATAAATGATATTTATTTATATTTTCCATGTTGTAAGCATCAACAATTTATTAAGGAGTTTTTTTCTATGTTTCTCACGTATAAAGCTAAATACTCTTATGTACACTATGTTATGGTGTGTCCGAAGTATTTAAGTAAATACTGTTAAATAATGAAATAATCATTCGATTCATCGTACAGTTACTAAGAAAACTAGTGGCTGTGAGCAATTCTTTGAAAGCGTCGAATAACCACGTACTGCGCTCTCTACTGGTTACACCACAAACAACGGGTTTGAACAAGCAATCTCTCAGATGGGTTGGTCTTAAATCTCTGATTTTACTCAACACGTTTCCGCTTTAAACATAAGGCTGCACATACAAAACTTTTTTTATATAAATGACTAACGTAGGATATAAACTACTCTGGTGTTTTGATTTAGTTTACATTCATTTACATTAGCAAGATATTTTTGGGGTTTATTATTTTAATTTGTTTAATATTTTCGAAGTAACAAAACCGATAAACCTATTTTTAACCCTGCAGATTTATAATTTTTACCTCTACAATTGCAACTATTTAGATTCATGTATTAAAAACACACGGTATATATTTTTGTTCATTAATAAACAGATAATGCTTACATACTTGTTATAGTATAGAGCGATAAAGTATTTTTACCATTGTATTCAAATAATACCGCCGTCGCAGCAAACCTGCGTACTCAGCGAATTTCCAATAAATATATAACATAACACATTAAAACACTTAACAGGATTCATAGGAAATGTATTCACAAACAAGCGATATTTAAAATATTAACTATTCTCCATAAGAATAACATTGGGGATGAGTACGCAGGTTTGCTGCAACAAGGCACACAAAATAATGGGTTTTTATTCAAATATCAATATAACTCATCTTAGTGAAGTCACCTACCAAGTTTCATCCATGTATATTCATAAATAAGAGATATATAACATTTTAAGTATTTTCCATAAGAATAACATGGGGACCAAGTACCTAGGTTTGCTGCTACAGGAACCATAGGTGAAAAATTGTTTTTTGTGCAAACAACAATAAACCATAACCAGATCAAGCCATATACCAAATTTCAGCAGTTTATGTTCATAAATAAGCGAGATATACAATTTTTATTATTCTCCATAAGAATAACATTAGACAACGTACTGTGTTTAGCACTTTCAATATCTCGGTAACCAATTGACGTAGAGCAATGATCAAAATACCAAATTGTTTTTTTTAAGCTGAATTCAAAGGTATAAATTGCAATTTGATTTAAATAAACATTACATGTGAAAATCCCAAAAAACTTATTTTAAGGGTACAAAACCCCCCAAAAACCAACCTTCGGACGGTGCGATTTGTCTGGTTTTCGAACTCGTTCAAATAAATGGTACTTTACACATTTGTACCAAATTTCATTAAGATCGGACCTTTTTTGTGAGAGTTATCGTGCTTACGGACACACACACATATATATATATAAATTTGAACGAATGGTGTTTTTGGCATCTGGGGACCTCAAAATGAAAAGTTATCATGGTCTCGGGCTTAAGTCTTACCATTAGACCTACGGTAATAGCTTATTCCCTATAGAGAAAATTCGCTAAAAACTTGTATGGTTTTATGTAAAACTAAGATAGGTTTATTGCGGTTATGTTGTGTAATGATAAAATAAATATAGTTTGTCTGAACGTATATAGTAGCAACATTAATCATCTGTATTATAAGTTAAAATAACGAATAAGTACCTCAGTGCTTTTTTAAATAACAATTATTAATTTTTAATAACAAAATTTTCAGTAAAAAAAACTGTATTCAAAATCTAAATCAATGTTTCCGGCGTAGTTGATTATAACTACATAGGAATTTTGATATATGTTAACTAGGAATTTACTTTAGTAAAAATTATCAAATCAGGTAAAAGAAATATATTTCTTTTTGAAATATGACTACACGTGAGTATAAAATAAAATCAATGAATGATTGAAAGGTATATTTTATTTGTTAGCCAAACAATCTTCAGAAGAAATACAACAAGACGTTCCTTAGAGCCGAGGAATTCATTAGTCCTGACCGAGAAGTTTTTCAATTCCCAACTGACTTGTTACGAACTTGAAGAAACAGAAGCCACTTTTACATGAAAAAATTCCAACTCACCTGTTAGAGTACTGATAAGATTGATTTAAACAAAGAATTTTGTACATTCGCCATTAAAACGGTAATTTCTATTAAAGAAGTAGATCTATTGTTAAGTTATTATGTTGTTTTGCACATTTTCACTATGCGATTGAAGTTGTAGTAGGAGAAATACTTAAATACCCCCGTCGCAGCAAACCTGCGTCCTCAGCGAATTTCATATGCAAAATATTTGTCTTAATACCACATAAAGCCGCATACCAAGTTTCATAAAAATATATTCACATATAAGCGATTTTAATTATTCTTCATAAGAATAACATTGGTAATGAGTACGTTGGTTTGCTGAAACAAGGTACATAAACAATTGATTTTATGCAAATATAAATATAATTTAACTAGGCGAAGCCACATACCAAGTTTCATCAATATTCAATCATAAATAAGCGCCATATAACATTTTACTTATTCTCCATAAGAATAACATGGGGGCTGAGTAAGCAGGTTTGCTGCAACGAGGAAGAAAAAAAAGGTTTTTTATGCAATTATCAATATAACTCAACCAAGTGAAGCTACATACCAAGTTTTATTAATTTATGTTCATAATTAAGGGAGTCATTACATTTTACTTATTCTCCATAAGAATAACATGGGGGCTGTGTATGCAGGTTTGCTGCTACAGGAATAATCAACAAAAAATCTATTTTTGTGCAAATATCAATATACCAGTACTACGCGAAGCCACATACCAATTTTCATCAACATACATTCATAAATAATCGAGATATAAAATTTTATTTATTCTCCATAAGGATCACATTGGACAACGTACTGTGTTTAGCACTTTGAATATCTCAGCAACGGTTGGGCATAGAATCACAATTTAAACACCAAAATGATCGTTTTGTGGAACTGAACAGATTGGTAAAAGCAAATGTGAAGTTTACATTAAAATAAACTGAGGAAAAGCCAATAACCTTTTTCCCATAAGATTAACATGGGCGATTTTATGAGCAAGTTTTTTTGGATTTTCTCTGCAACCACTTAACTTAGGTTAATAATTCAAAATACTATATTATTTGTTTTTTTAAGCTCTATAACATGGTCAAAACCAAACCTAAGTTGTTAAAAAATTTTAGGGTGAAAAATGCAAAAAAACTGATTTTTGAAAAATTTAAACCCCCATAAACCCCCCTTTCCATGGTCCGATTTTTCTGTTTTTCGAACTTAAGGTCATGAATGTCATTTTACACATTTGAGCCAAATTTCACAAAATCGGACGTTTTTTACTCAAGTTATCGCATTCACGGACACACACACATATATATATATATATATATATATATATATATATATATATATATATATATATTTGAACGAATTGTGTTTTTTTCATCTTAGGACCTCAAAACAAAAAACTATCATGGTCTCGGGCTTAAGTCTTACTATGAGACCTACGGTAATAGCTTCTTCCCTATAGGGGAAATTTGCTAAAATAATATTCATATATTTTTAGTTAACCTCAGTTGACGAAAGAGTTAAATGTGTTCTTATTTATAAAAATTAACTCTCAGAGTAAACCACTTTTTAAGGAAACAAAATCTAAAAATCTAAAAATTGCAAAAGTAACAAAATAAACTTAATATTTACTACCCACTGTACCTGATAAAATATCAATAAATTATATATAAGTTAAATGACGGTGATTATTACATACTATACTACCACAGTTACAAATATATGGTTAATTATTATGCCATTGTTTATACAATATCTTGATGTCTAAGAATGTAAAAAGTTTAATAAAAAAACTTATTTAAAAAGCCATACTACTGTTGTGATAAGACATTTTCAGGGTAATTTATAACATTCAAACTTTTTTATTAAAACAATTACTTAAGTATACAGAATTTATGATAAATTTTCCTAGTATAGGGAAGTGTCATATGTTTTACAATTGTCGCGTCAACCTTACTTATTAATTGATTGGGCATTTTATTTAAAATATAATATTTGACTCGTTATAGTATCACAAAAGTATTAAAAAATCAGTATAGAGTAATAGAAATTATGTATGCAAAAAGTATTTTATAATTAAATGTATTGTTAAAAAATTTGTTTAGCAGCAAACTCCTACAATTCGTAATTTTTTATAATGGGTCGGAGGTGAGAACATTTCGATGTGCTTGACCTATTATATGGTAGAATGTTTTTATATTGTAAATAATAACCGACAGTAATTTGATATGCTATAAATCTACAGATCGTCATTATACCACCATCATTAATAATCTATTGTTATGATCATCAAAGGATGACAAACGACGTAGCGTTGTTGACGACCTCGTCATTCAAACATTGTGGATCACTACAACGTATCATTGTGTTTTGTAACCGTAACTATGATTGTAAAATGATTGTACTAAATGATTTATGAATTATTAATGAATTATGATTTATGATTGTACTAAATGTAAATATAGTGCAAATGTATAAATAATATAAAATTTTCGTTGAGATTTTAATTTGATCCAATGATATAATTTGGGATTAACTATGGCATACATTATTTAAATATACACTTCCAATTAAAAATATGATTCCTTCTACTAAAAATTCTATGGATTTGGGTAGATTTATTGACAACCTTTTTAGCAGTTTGTAAAATTATTAACATTATAAGTTAATTTATTTTAGGTTATAACATTATTTATGTACATCCCCTTCCACAATGAACTGTCAACCGTCAATCCCTTCCATTCCCACCAATAAACTCTACCTCAAATCCATTAATTACTCTGTTCAACTGAACCTTGTTGTCACAGTCTACGTTATGTCACATCCAACATGGTGGCGATCACATGTCATGTGACACGTAGTATAATGGAATTATTTACTATAGTTAGTTGTACGACGACGCGAAACTTCCATTTTTCCATAACGTTATGAATGGTAACAATAACATGTCGACATATATCTCTTACGAAAACAAAGTTTATGACTATCTCGAGAGTTTTCAGTGTCAAAATCTTAGCAGAAGAGGGAAACGCGAACTACTATTACTATAGGAAATACAAGATTGGAAAGAACACTGTGAAGACCCAAGAGCAATTCTGCACATACCAGAAATGGCAGTGAACTTTGATCAGAGGTCCTGTAGAACAGTCTACTGCCGGGCTCCTACCGCGTAACCGAAAGTTGGAACGGTGGCAAGTGAGGTAGACTACTGGCCCTAGCAAATTTTTCGTGTCACAGCTGTTCTTGAACATATGGGCTAGACAAGATTTTCAGACTTCATTTACTGCCCAGGCGTTTCCAATGATGCGGAGCACACTTTCTGCCGCTGCCTAGGATGGGAAATGCCTCGGTTGTATGCCATATATTAGCTTCTTCCACCATAGCTAAACATGGTCTTCAGTTGATGGAGGTGGGTGCAACTCAGATATTGAGCCACGGTTTGTCAAGAGCATTATTCACATTGGGAAGACTTTCCTGAACCGAGGCAGGGGCTGGGCCTTTGAAGTTTTCTTAAGGTAGGAAGAGGTGTGACCACTGATAGCGTAAACCTAAAGGAGACTCGGCCTAATGCAATGTTGTAGACAGTTCCTTTGTTGAATCTAAAATATTATAGAAGGTTTAATGTTATATATAACACGAGTTCTAAACGATCAGAAGTCAATACTACTCCGGCCACTTGTGTGCATAATGGGATATTAGCCTCTTAAAAAATAGTTATAATTATGAAAATCCAATAAACAAAATTACGGGTTTTTCCGTTTATTTGGCAGGTATAAGGTTGACTTTTCACAGTCAAAGAATCCACAGACACCAAATTCATTCGTCATAAACAAAATTATAATATTGAAATATTAAATAATTTTATTTCAATTTCTAAATATTTTCAAAACAAAATATAAATTTTGTATCAATAAAATAATATTTAATTTTTGTTTAATTTATTTTGTCAATGAGATGTAAATCCATTTAAGGACAAAGTGTCGGACTCGCCCATCCCTACCCACTAAACCCACCCCCCATGCCTTTCTTTTCCCGGAATAGTTTGTCACATTACTTCGGTTAGAGATTCCCGTGTTGTCGGTCCACTGTGATGAAGTCCACAGTGCTGGGAATAAGTAACTAGTTCCTTTTATTTTATGCCACTTTATTTGGTTGCCTCCTTCCGTCTTGCTTTGCCTTTTCCAGGGCAGCCCTAAAAACGCGGCGTGCCCTGGCGAAGTTGAGAAACTCCGCCCAAAGGAAACCGAGCTTGAGGAGTTTAGCGGTCTCTCCCTCAGGTGAAGAACCGCCTTCATCAGCTTCAACTTGTTTTGTGGGCTTACAGTGATCTTTTGGTTTTTACTGGCCCATCGAAAACTGTTTATAATATAACTATTGTTAAATCCCAATAATTTTTAATACATTGTGTTTATTAACTAAATGTTGTTCTTTGTTCAAAATTCTTGGTTAGCGATGGTGTTTTTATGTTATTTAATAAATTTTTTTAGTCATTTTCCATCATTATTAGTTAAAAGATGTTAATAACATGGGAACTGTGTTAATAACAGAACGGTTTTATTTGTAAAAACAGTAATACTCCTTATTTCATATAAACTAAATCAACTTAAATGCATCATTTTGTAGCTTCCTGTACTGTAGTATAATGGCGAATTGAGTTACGTGCGTCGGTTACATAATCAATCAAATCAATAATTAGTTTGGCCTTGCAGTATTTGTTTGATCTTGTTTTACATGTTTTGTACTAAGGAAAAAAAACACACCTAAAAACTCGGACATTCAAAATGCTGTTAGTTAGATTAAACTGTAGTGGTCTGTTTAGCTGATTGCCAACTCGTGTGTGGCAAGCCAATTTAGACCACAGTTCCGTTTATTGACATTTGCAATAAAGGCTAATTTTGTATCTTCTAACTGCATGTTTTAATCAGTTGATTAGATGGCCTTGTTTCTAATAACTACGTGATATTAAACATTATTTTTTTTTATTGAAAATCGTTCAGTGTAAATAACTGTAAAAAAATAATTCATATAATATTTACTTAATACCAAGATAAATTTCACATATTAATATTATTTATAAAAACAATATTGCTCAAACAATAAATTTATAAAATTAACAAAAAATACTGATGTTTTTCTAAATATAGAGAGACGGATGAACAATCTATACCACTATAAGAAATAGCTATAGAAATTAACTGTCTTTTTTCATATTTTTTAAGACTTTTTCCCATGTTTTTTGTATATCTAAACATACTGTACAGCCATCGTGAGTTTCCTTAAAAGAGTTAAATATTAATTTATACAATAGTTTAATTAAATATATAGATAGCGTCAGTTTTTAATAGTTAGCATACATCTTGTAAAAACAAAGATTATTACCAAGACCAGTAGTTTTTGTCATACAAATGGAGCTGAAGAAAAATGAACGATAAACGTATACCAACATAAACAAATTTAAACTTGGAAAATAAAAATAAATACAACAATAATTGTTTTTTCTACAACCATATACTAATATTTTCCGATCTTATACTTCGAGTTAATCTGATCTTCAAAAGAACTTATTTCAACTAAACTGACGATATAAACCGCTAAGCTTCTAGGTAAACATGTTGTTGTTTGTTGAATTTAATATATGTTCCAAAGAATTGTGTGACCCAGATTATTCTCTGGCGTAGTTATAATATAATAGCAGTAATATCCGTCATATTTATTGTGATACGCCACTGTAGCTGTAATACGTTGTGAGACAGGGATTGTAATAAAGACAGTGCCAAAGCCGTAGGGATTTAGTTACCTGTAAGGTGGAAGATAATTGATTGTAATTATAGTAATTTGTTACCAGTAGACCAGTACATGGTCCTAATATATATTTTACCAGTAATTGAATTTAAAATACATTTGAAATACGTATGTTTGAGTAAATTATTATTAAAACAGAATACTAAATTATAAATAAATTATTTGTTGTGTGAGAATAATTATAAGGTTTAGTGAGTTTCAACCAAGAATGAATTCATGACCTATTACTATAGCTAAAAGTATAATGTATATATCTTATTTAATGCTGTCCCAAAATGTAAATTTACAGCATGATTGAATTGAATTTTAAATAATTTTACTATTGAAATAATAAAATTCAGGAATTAGTTGTTTTGTGGAGTATACATCTGACAGGACCCTAAGTAACAGTGGAATAATGTCAATGTTGTAGTCGTGGAAAAAATAAAGTTAAAATTATTATTTTAAACAATTAATATAATCCCTTTACTTATACCCCAGGGATATTTTACGTAATATATTTTTCCAAACCATTCCATAAGGCATTGTAGTTTTGAAATCAGAATAAGAATAAATTTAATTTAGAATATATTCTGAACTTTATCTAACTTATTATAAATTATAACTTCAGATTTATGTAAATACACTTCAAAATAAAAGATACAATTTAGCAAGGAAAATTATACTCTTGAATGTTGAGTCCACCCCTTAAAATTGATGACAATAAGCATATCGTTGGTGAGAGACTTAAGCTGCCGATCTTTTTATTTCAACGTTTCGTCTGCCTTTCGCCTGCCTGTCGTTTGCTTTTCTTTCTTTTCTTTCATCTTTTAAACATTTAATATAGATAATCACTTAACTTGCTATTCTATACCAATATTTTGGCCATATATGTTGAATCATAAAACAACGAGAAATATTAAAATGTGTTGAGGATATACATATAATCATGATACGTGTTTTGGGTGTTAAACATTTTAATATTTTAAATTTTCAATAACACTTATTATATTATAAATCTACACTAAATATTTGCCCCAATAAGTGAGGATATTAAATGTGAAACTATGTTACAATTCAATTGTCAACCTCATTATCCTTAATCTAAAGATTTAAAGGCCACAATATCCGTATGTTGTCTGACAGGAGTTTTTCGACTTGCAGTTGACCAAAATATTGATGGTCGCCAATGGACATTGTCAAAATAAATATTGATGCTTTGTTAAAACATTTGTAGAGCACCTTGAAAGCATAACAGTTAGTGCCTTGGGTTTTGGTAATAAAATTCACTGGTCCAATTCATATATAGTTTTCAAATCTTTGAGAGGATTAAACAATTGTCATTAACAACGTTATAAATACAAATTTCCACTGTTATAGACAAGATAACATAGTTTTTAACAGTTCAAGAATGATCAAAACTGTTAAGAAAGCTATTAATTAGCAAAACATATTTTATGAAGTATAATAAAGAGTAGTATAATATCGTATTTTAATACTACGATAAATCTATTTCTAAGTGAAATTATTTTTCCGCACAATGAACGACTGGAGAGAGAGAGAGAGAGCGAGACTTTACCACATGAGCAAACAGCTTAGAAATGTTTAACAAATACACTGCTGTGAAAAGGAAATCAAATTAAATGTACCTTTGTCTAATTGCTTATTAAACAGATCTGTGTATATAATATTACATTGTAAAAAATTACCGACGATGGATTCAGTGGTCAGTCATGTCTAACCGCAGCTCAATAAGTTAGCCTGAAGCTTATTAACCATTCTGTACAACTAACCCGCACTGACACGCGTGACGTCATATCCAATATGGCGGTGGTAACGTGGTACACTGTGTGACGTAACGCATTAGGTTGTCTGTGTCTGTCATTCCACTTGGCAATATGTTAATGTTGCATGGCATTATCACATGTCAGCTGTTAGAAGGTTTAGTCTGTAATATGTTGTGATAGGTGTTAGGAATGATAGCATATTATGATTAACATAGTACACCTCACACGATATAATTAAAAACGTAAATGCAATATATTTAACAAAGTGAAATAAATACATTATTTTTCTATTAAAATTTGGTAGCGTCAAGAGTAACGATTAAATATTAAATTTTAATAATATCAATTGTAAACTGAACTATCCAATAACCATATTTCAATTTGTCTTTGTAATTTGTGTAATGAATAACGTTAACTAGATAAAATATATTTCAAATGGTATCTTGAACATTGAGTAAATAATAAACATACATAATTTAATGTTTGTGTTATTAACTAGCCATTAGTCACTAAAACGTATTTAATAAAGAAGTTGATTACATGGGAGATAAAAATGATTATATATATAGCGTAAAGCGAATTCATTTTTTTTGCAGTTTATGTTTAGACATATTATTTAAATAGTTATTTTAATTCAAATGTATGATACTTTGTCAAGGACAAGTATCTTTAAATTTAACTTTTTGAAGAACATTGCTTGAATGATATACCGGCTTAAAAAAACAATTAAAATTAAATAAAATTAATTTCATACACAGAATGGTATCTTTACTGTAGTATTTAATTAAAAATGCCCTCCAACCTAAACGATCTCTGTAATAGGCACAAATAAATACAAACCAAGACCATTAAATAACACATTTTCAAACTATAACGAGGCCATGCAAAGCACGTCAGAACATTAATTAATACAAGTTCGGACAATGTAAGCGATACCGCTCAAAACGGCATCATTACTCAGCCAAGTGGTGCAGTTCTGCCAACTCTGCAATTGTACAAACTGGTTCATTACTAACAGTCGTACCAACATGTAAGAGACATTGTTTAAAACGTATACTAACTCCTGAATTAAATGTTATTTGTTGTATTGCAGAAACACGTTAGAAGAATTGAGACAAAATATGAATTGCTTGTTTGAGTTTCAAAAATATGTAGTAGGGTATCAATATGACTTGGGTAACATTTTTAAAGAATCCATGCAGCCGTGTTCACGTTCCTACTTTGCGAACACACACACAGTGACACACACACACACACACACACACACCCACACACGCACACACTCGCACACAGACGGACAACGAATCATTGCGCTTCCTAATACATAGATTCCCTTTCTTCGTTTCCTCTACAATTATTGTCTCTTCTTAATTCCATTATCTATACTTAAAACGCTAATTTTGGGATGAATGTATTCCGATGGTATATCCGCCATTGACTAACTGAACCATGTTAAACCAAAACATATTGCACACCAGAATGTTTGTTTAGAATTCCTCAATGTGTCAAAACTTCTGGAAACTGCAACATTTCCTCAGTGATTCCCCTCATTCGCCTTAACACTATTAACTTGGATATTCAACAGACCATATTTTTTTTGCCAAGTAAGTTTACACACATTTGTTCTTTCTACTAAAACGTTCATCAGTTTTACTAAAGAATGCAACAATAATCATACAGTTTTGTCTATGTTCGATTTTTCCAGTTAGACTAGGATGTTCAGGCCTGCACACAGCACATGGCGATCCTTAAATTTTCGGAATGCCACAAATGTTACCCTTGGCAGTAATTCCTTATAGTGGTGAAAAATATTACGATTTAATTAGCTATAATATTATATTTACAAGACAAATATTACCGTTTATTTCTCATTTTAATCTCAAGAATATATTCATTAATATATTTTATATAACCAATTATGTATTTCACAAACGGTTTAACGAGGCTTGTAGTTTTATGTATTGTAATGTTTTAATAAAGCTGTTTTTTACCATTTACACTTTAATTATAGTTATTTCCCACAAAAAAATCTTGTAGCATTCATTAATTTCTAATTCATAGAACATCTTTCATAACTTACCACAGCCATATGTTTGTCAAGGACATTTTTAGTTTTACAGGTTTAATCTAAACTCTTAGGAATTTATTAAGTTAACATTTAGGTTAAATGTATAATTATTTTAGGTTTTATTTAAGATCGCCCAACTCCTTTAAAAGAAAAAATATATATTTAATTAATATACGGTTCTATCTTGGTCAGGAACTAGTGTTGCACAGTTTCTGAGTAACAGTTTAGTGTTCCGAGATAAAATCCCCCGAGAATTCTCTTTTGAGCAATTCACACAACTGGATTGTGCCATGGATTAGTATTTAATTAGAATTATGGTTTAAAAATTTGTATTAAAGTATTTGAGTGACATATGTATGCATTTTGTACTAAATTTTACAAATAGAGAAATATACGATATTTTTAATGCAGTTCAAAACCATAATTTTGTATATACCAAGGAAGTTTACGTAAAGCCCCTCTAATAGAAGATAACATTTGTAATCTTCATGCAAGCAAGATGCCTAATTGGTAACTAAAAACTGCATCTACTAATACAAATGTAATATAAAATTCCTTATTGTAAATTAGTCTCCAGAACTGACGTACAACAAAAGTGGTCAGTATCCTAACCTGTTCCGTCACAGTTATTTTTTAATCCCTGGATGACCCGGATTTCGGCCCCTCGACGGGCCATTATCAAATTAATAAATTAAGATGTGATAATGGCCCGTTAGAGGGACCGAAACCCGGGTCATCCAAGGATTAAAAAATAACTGTGACGAAACATGTTTGTAAACCACTAATGTGATATTGTTATAGTAAAAAGCTAAGTAAAGAGTTTGGTACACTGTAATACAATGTTAAGATAAAATTGAGTAACACCAATTTGTTTAACATGCAGTACAAATTTCCAAAAATGCTACCAAGCCGTATTATAACCTTAAAATAGTTATACAAATATAAAAATCTGCCAATAGTAAAATTATACTGCCACAAAGACAGTAGGACAGCAGCAGCAGTTAACCTTTTGTAATTTTCCAACAAGTTTTAGGATAAATATATCAGGACCGAAATATTCAAAGTGAGTTGTCCAAGTGTAATATATCCCTCATGGATTGTATTAGGGGAACGTAGACAAGTTTGTGTTCCCGATTCGAAGCACGTTTACAAGAAATTCTTTACACTTGGAAGGCAACGAAACAACACTTCGTCTCAGGGGGTTGAAATACTTCTGAGGCCAATATGGAAATATTTATAATTTTTATGGTGCAGAGTAACGCCGTTGAGTTACTTAAAGAATAAATGTTAATTTACTAGCGGAAATTACTTACATAATCGAAATACTTAATGATATTCAGTTCTAAAAATTAAACTTAAAATTGTTAACTAGTTAAAGTTCAATTTGTTATGACTTTTCCTAACAACTATGCATGTAAGAAAACAACCTTTTACTATAATTACAAAATATGAATAAACAAATTAAAAAAGATAATACAAATCACAACATTTTAAACTAAAGTAAGTTTGAAAAATACTTTTTACACTGTATTAATGTTTGGCGGGATATATTTGTTTATGCATTATTTCCAAAAATAAACTAATACAACTAAAATTGTCAAAAATGCTATAAAGTTATTAAATTTAGATGTCCTCAAACCTGCTAGTTATTTAAAATAAAATATTATTATGACAATTATTTTTCGATCTCTTATTTTGAAAATGAGATTATCACATCTCATTACTTGCAGTACAACAGAAGTAGTTTAACTACGTAATTTACTTTGTATTTCGATAGTTTAAATTTTAAGATACATGGTATACAAGTTTCAGGAATTGAATACCGAAATTAATCCCGCTTAGAAACAATGAAAATTTACAGTCGTCGCCAACATTACAACAAACAACGGCAATCCCTCACTAGTGTTAACAACCTCGCGGTTGTGAATAACTGATTATGATTTGCATGTCAATCATCGGTTTTACATACATTTTGTAAACTATTTTAAGATAAGTATTTCTTGTATTTATACTTTATTTTTAAACCTAACAAACTTTCTAAAATATTGGATAATTCGATTTTATTAATTAACTTTTCACAATTGTTTGCGAGTAACTCTTCAACTATTTATAAATCAGACCTTTAAAACCTTAGAAATATTGTTAAATGTTTCACAAGCTTTCAAAGTATACCTGAACTGAGGATTGACTTCATTAATAACGCAAAAAAGATAGTATTGGATATATTTTAAATATTCCTAGTAAATATCAGTAAGGGAGGTTTATTTGATTATATATTAATTTTAGAGTAAACCTCAACTTCTTGTATCAAACTTATATTATTCTTCAAGATATATATTTTTGACAAATATTCCGTAGTATATTTTTTTTACTTTTCTAAAGTAGAATATAGTCATAGTAAAGGAAAAAAGTAAAACACCATGCGAAAAATCACTTCGGGCATCTGGAAGATAGTTACGGATTTGGTATTTGCTTCAGGCTCAATAGAGATAAGTCAGAACTTCAGACCAAGTTTGTCTTCAGATTAGCCGTTATCTTTGCCTTCTGGTTGTGTCAGACCCAGTTAGAAAGAAGCAGAGAAATTTTTTGGAACTGATAAGTTATGTTTTGTCCTGATTGTTAAACTTGCTAATATCTTTGTAATACGACTATTATCAGGTTTTTACGATATTATCTTTGGGTTGGATGTTATAAATTTGTTAATTTTTTGGGTAAAATATACTAGCGTGTTTATTAGATTTCATTATGAGAATTTTATTTATAATATATTACATATACATAAAATTTGTTTACGTTCTGGATTTATATGACATACTTATTAATGTGAGTATTTAAAGCATGTTTTAACTCTTCTAAAAGGTTTAATCTAATTTATATTAAGTTAAAAAGATATATCTTTGTATTATAAACTAACTTTTTAACTACTTCCTGGTTGTTTATGATAGTATCAGGTTCCATATTTGAGTAATTGTCGAATGATGTTTTGGTACAATACGTCCTTTAGAGCAAGATACTGTGACTTATTACATTTTTAGCCACTATGAAAATGTAATGTTTTGGATAATACTTCATTACATATAAATACATGTAATGGTATACATGTAATGGTATACAATATAAACCGTGTAAAAAAGGCAAAACGGAATGTTTTAATGTGAAATGTGCTAAATCTGTAGGGGGTTTAGTTTAGCAAATTATAAACATACTTGTTGAGTTATTTGTATTTGAATTTTAACCTTGGGTACTTTAGCCTAGACTGGTAAGCAAACATCAGCTAGAAGTAATCTATGAACACATTAAGGCGACGAAAGTATATATATATATATATATATATGTATTAATACCATAGATAAATATAAAAAAAAAATTAGGCCAATGATGTAAATAAACGTTGATTTCGCCGAGTTCATCGTCAACTGATTATAACAATAACATAACTTCGCTCGAGTAGAAAAATTATGTCAAGGGGTATTGTAGTATTAAGTATCAAGAATTAAGTATTGTAAGTATTAAGTATCAACGTCAGAGAAATCTATGACCCTACGACTCAAATAGTTTTAACTCTTTCTAAGTAAACACTCCAAAAACTGTAGATCTGAACCCGGATCCGAATCATTGGTCTGGTTTTCCATCTTATGGCAACATGGTGTTAACCCCATAAGGGAAAGTAACAGTAAAAGAGGTCAAAGAAACTATAGCAAAATTTCAATCCAAAATTCAACTGGCCATGATGGACTATCTATGAAAATCTTATAGGAATGCATAGATGAAGTTGCTGATCCAATCGTTAATGTCATTAACCAATCTTTAGTTGAAGCAGTTTTTCCACAGGAGGGGAAACTAGCAGTGGTAAAACTCATGTACAAGTAAGGGAACAAAAATATATGAAGAACGATCGACCAATTTCCATACTACCTGTAACTACTAAAATCATAGAACAAATTTTTTGTAACAGATTGGTAAATTTTCTTGAAAACAAAGATTACCTCCTTTTAAATCAATTCAGATTCAGAAAAAATAAATCTACAAAATTGGACTTAGTTAATTTGGTGAACATATTGACCACATCGAAAACGGAGAAACGGCTATTGGAACTTTCATAGACCCCACTAAGGCATTTGATTGTGTGAATATACACATACTGATAGAGAATCTGGCTGCAGTGGGAATAACCGGAGAGGAGCTGAAATGGATGACCTCATATTTAGTAAAAAAGGAGGATAATTACTTAAATTAAAGTAAATAAATCTTCTGGTGAAATCAGAAATTGTTTGTCTGATAATTTAGAGGCGTGAGCCAAGGGTCAACTTTGGGACCAATCTTATTTCATATATATGTCAACGATATCAGTGATTATGTCGACAAGTACAACCTGATTACTTATGCAGATGACACCACTCTGTTAATTTTAGACAAAAATACAAAACCTTGAATTTTCCACGATTTAAAAATCAATAGCACTTTACAGATATGAAACTGTCCATAAATAAATAATAAAAATGTTCATCTATTTTAAAACCACTCAGTTGAAACAAAGAAGGCCGTTATATGGGATAAATTTGATGATGGGAGAAGAGGTAATCGAAGAAGACCAAATTGCCGGATGTCTGGAAGTAGTTTTGGATATTAATTTAAAGTTGAATGCCCAGGTCGACCAAGTCTTTTCAAAATTATCAACAAATCTCTTTAAGTCAGAAACTTTGCAAATCTGTTAGATCTTGTTTTCCTGAATATAGCCTATTTAAGCCTTTTCGAAATTATTATAAGATACTCCATTATACTCTGGAGGTCATCTAGCAAACAGAATCTTGGAAAAAAATTAAATTAAAAAAGAGAGCCATTAGATCAATAGCTAAACAGCCAGTCCGCACCCCTTCTACACCATATTTTAAAGATTACAAAATTTTGACAGTGCCTTCACTTTATGTCTTTGAAACTATCATGTATGTTAGAATACAAAACCTCTTTCAATCACCATCCCACTATCACAATACTAGAAATGGAGCCAGAATTATATTTGCTTTTTAAGATTATCAGTTCCAATCTTGTCATTGTTGAAAAACATTTTAATGTGTACTAAATTATATACAATTGTATTAACAGGATTTCTTTTTCTCTAACAACTTGTAACTGATTTTACAGGACATACAAATATATCTAACGTAGCAATATTGCATCCTGCACATATCCGTATATTCTCGTGAACATGTTGACGAATATACTTCAATAATCTATTAATTACGTCTGAAAGTTATTATTTGTGTATGTATATTTTACCTTTATTTGCATGTTTACTCATACATATCATAATATTTAAATAAAAGCATATTATTAAAATTTTGGAAAGTAGTTGTAATAATACAAAGAATGAATAATTTTATATTAAAACAATCAAAAATATAACTGAACAAAATTTGACGTTTATAATGTATTTGTGTATAATTGCGAATGATACAAATATAACTCAACTCATTTCATAATATTTTTACGTGGAATGATTTCAATGATTATTAATCCAGCAAAAAGCTTCCCCCACTGACACATGCTGTTCACCTCATCGAGTTATATATGCTACTCCTTTCCTGGAGTTCCCAAATATATTTTAAGGTTTTCAAATCTAAACTTTCTCCTTTTAGTTCGTATATATCACAACTAGTTTTGGATATGTTATTTACTGTTACCATTACGTCAGTTGTGCGTTTAAATCAATAAATTATAACATGTAAATAAATAGTTTCCAAGAAAATTTTGTCTAAATTACTTCAAAAATATACAAATATACTTTTTAACTTAACATCTATCTTCATTGCTTGTTTTTTTACGAAGCATGTTGTATAATCACGTCAAGAGATCACCCCTCTCGTGGTGAAAGAGCATTTCGTATTATTATTGTCACTGTATATTATCCTTGAATGTAATTGTAATGCTGCCAGCCCCATTGGTTGATTAATTTGATACTTAATGTACATTATGCTTATTGTCAATGTAATTTGCTTTGCTGTTGAATGTTATTGTATTTATAGAATTAAGTACCAAATAACCTTGTTTATGCTCAGTTTAAATTAATTTTATCTTGAATATAATTACTGCACCACAATTTGTAAAAAGGCATATCCTCTAGAAAATAAGTTAAATGGGAAATAGTGTTACAGAACTATTTTGCAGTACAGTACTAAAACATGGTTCCCGCATTTACGTAAATTTCTATCATATCCGTTTTAAAATAACATTTTATGTATATATGTGTTCACTTTCTATGGCAGACTACGTCTTATTTCGCAATATAAACTTTAATTTATGGATAAAGATAAGTCACTGGTGTAGAGATAAAGGTGACGGACTTTATGCCCTAAGGTAGTGGTCCAATCGTGAGAATCATGGTCCAAGCAAGTAAATTGTATTATATCCGTGTTTATACTGTGACGTTGCATCCCTTTCTGTGCGTGATTTGCTCCACGCTATTGCTTATGGACCATGCATGTGGGAAAAGTATAGGGGAAAAGCGGCTTTTAACCTTTTTGAAATTAATATAAACAAATAATTCTTTATACGAAGATCGTAGTATTACATTTAATTGAGAGATAATTTTTCATCATTACTGCTATGATCGAACTACTCGTATAGTAAAAAGCTATATCTAGGATTGGATCAGAAGACAAAATCCAAATATTGTAAATGTAATGTACACGACACAATGTCACTTGATTTGCACTCTTAAATAGAGAATGCCTGCAAATAATGGCAGGTACTTTGGCTTAATTCCTATTGCAATATTTTGTTCACCACCACGGCTTTTATAAAACACAATTTACTGATTGAAAGTGTTTTTTGGAACTTATTTCAGATGTATTTCAGTCCCTAGGGTAATTTTTCTTTAATTTTAAACTTTACTTGTGGAGTGGGTATCATATACCGATTTAAAATTCGTTATCTTAGATATGTTTTGGACTTAATGAAGTTAAATAAAAGTAATCGCTTCAATAAATATATTGTTTTTATTCTATATGGATTATTGCTAAAAAAAGTTCAAATTTTACTCTGTTTTCTATACTCAAACGATAAAATATTGTACTCCACAATATTGACAATATACCCGTTAAAATTTCCAGTAAGTCAAATTAAGAGCTCTTGGCCTAAAACTCATTTTAAATATCAAGTTTGTATTTTGAGACTATTTTGAAGGTACAGTATAATATAGTATATTCATACTTACTTCTTGTGTTAATAAATAAAAGTAAATGTATATTTTCCTAAGTTAAATAGTATTAATACTGTACTGTGGAGTCATGCAAATGATTACAAGTTTTTGTTTTACAAGACAGTTCTAAAATTGGAAAACTTTGAGGATACATCTTTTTTTTTGTTAGCAAACAACCACTTTTTCTGCCCCCAACCCGGTATTTATTAATATTACTCTATATTCATTCGTTTTATAAATCATAAATAAAATAGTTTTACCACTTAGATCATACAAGTTTAAATCAAGCCTAACACGAGATTTCCAGTTTATAACAAATCCTAGACTATGGTACTTGGATACGTAATTGGATCCATATATCAATACTTATTATGGCTCATATATTTAATAATATACTTAATATGATCTATATACTTAATATGGTTAAGTCATATATGATGTGACAGTTAGTTTTTTATATTTCTTAAATTTAACGTATTATCAGTTAATGTTCGATTATAACAATTGTAGTTTCTAAAGCAACAAATTTCCTATTAACGTTCATTATTTTAGGGACAGTTGGGAGTTAAAAAATTGTTTATTATTTTAATTTGTTTATATATTTTTGTGCTATTTAAATGTAGTTCTTTCCTTTAAATGCGTTTACACTTAGGTGGTGGTTTATATTATATCAGCAACTATTTAGACCAGTCATTGAGTTATAAGCTGATCACATTTTATAAATAAATTAAAAAGTATATTTTTTATTTCATCTACTTCAACTTTAAGTTCTAAGGACTACCGAGAATAATGATTATGCCAATACTGCTTTAGGGATGTATCCTTTAACTGCCTGTGTACATTTACAGGATGGGACTTTTTGAATAATAATGAATTAGTAACAAATCTTTTTTATATCAAAAATAAGTCTAGCCAGTAATCCAACAGAGGAGTTGAAATTCGTTCTTACAAAGTGGCTTTCCGTTCTCAACTTCTGCAACAAGCCTGATGGGAATTGAAAAAGTTCCTGATAAAGATTAATGAACTCCCCGAAAGACTAGAACTTCTTGTTAGAATTTGTTGGAGGAATGTTTCACTCGATAAATAAACAAGCATATACGATTTTTTTACTTCCACCATCTAATTGATTCATTAGTCAAATCTAACCTCCAAAATTAAGTTTAAACTAAATTTAATCGAAACACTAAGCTCATAAACTTAAGACTTATACTAAAATTCCCTCACCGAACTTTACACTACATTATTCTTAACAATAGCAAGTGATGTGTTTCATATTTTTCAATCAAATAGATTTCAAACCAATCCAATTGAAATATTGCCTGTTCGAAGCGATTGTTTATGTGGTTGCCAGAAAACGCTTCTCTGATTGTGCCATCAACTTAATAACATATTTTTATCAAATAACTTCGTTGTTTATTATTTATAAGGGATATAATAATATATTGCGTAAAAAATGTAAGGTGTTTATGAAATAGTTAATAAATCTTAGTGTGACCTTTTGCTCGAGCTTGAGCGAGAATGGTTCTCTAAGATCTGAATTTATATCAACCTCCAAAACGTATTATTAGTTCTATTTTGAAGTTCCAGAAACCATTAGTTATATATAATGTCTGAAGTATCTGTTTTTGAGCTGTTTTTTTTTTTAAGTATTAACCATTGTCAAATAAACTCAATCAGCCGTTTGACGTTTTTGTGTTTTAACAATTTACTCTCAATCTATATTTCATTTCAAATATGCAAAGCTATCAACCTAAAATGCTCTAAAACTATTTTTTTGTTAAAGCGTCATAACCTCTCCCAAAACTGGATCTAGGATATTGTCCCTGCTATTGACAGATCGTGTATGTCCAATCTGTGTCCCCACTTAAAAAGAGAATTTAATCTATAGCGCTGACTAGCAGGCTATAATATTTCTTGAGATTAAGAAGTGGTCTTTTTTTGAATAAAATGAAAACAATTAAATCTTTTTGTATTTATTCAAATAAACAAAATAAAAGTTTTTTTCTCAAATAAAACAATTCAAAATTCAAAATAAAATTAAACTTGGTTTTGCTTATCACTTCTATCTTTCAAAATAAAAGTTAACTGTTCGATTTTTTATTTTTATTTTACTGGACATTAATTATAAATCTCCTTTTTGTTCTTTAACAGTCTGGTTTTAAGCATATCTTCAACCCTTGTATAGAAAAAGATGAAAGATGAATGAAAGAAATACTTCGAACACTGAAAAAGAAATAATTATTTTACAGACTGTTCCCCTTTTTGAAAAACAACAAATGATAAATGGAGCAATTATTTAAATTAAGACTCTAAAATTTTAAAACAACTTTGTACCTTCCAATCTGAAGAGATTCACGTTTCGTTGGGCGACTCACGACACACTCACAAGACCAGTGGTCAACGTAATATGCCGTATTCTCCCAGCGACCGTGAATATATAACCTTGGCTAAGAACGTTCTCGAAGCCGGGGACGCCGGCCGTCACGTGACCCAGCTCCAGTCCTTTCCAGCCAAGCAAGAATTTTAATCATTGTCTCCAACTCTTTCTGACATTCCCGAACAAGAAAATTGCGATCTTGCCTAGACTTGCAAAATCAAGTAGCACCAGCAATTCTTATTTGCATCTGTCAGCAATTATTCACAAAAATTCTTCTATATTTCACTATTTCTTTTTACATATCACAAATAGTATATTTAATTATATATATTTATAGCGTTTCAATAACAATTGGGACGCAATATTCACCCCTGACATTCTGAAATTGCTGGTGCTCTGCTACAATACATCATAAAATGTACATTTTAAAAACTTTCAAAAATTTTCCATTTCGTAAACAATTATACAATACAAAATATTTAAATTTGTTTTAAACATTCATACAAGTCAAAAGAAAATATTTACATTCAAATTCGCTCAACAAATATGAATTTTTAAACCACAGTCACTACTCAATGTTTACATCAGTGGAACGTAGAGTGTCCAGCTGTAGTCGAGTGATAACAATTGACAAATCCTCGCTCCTTATCGCCGCTCGAAGGTCAACGACCCAGGAACCCCCCTTCTCAGTCCAGGGAGCACCGCGACGTCAATTGAAAATTCACTAACGCGCTGTCCACTACTCGTGTATGCAGTTCAGTTCTTGTATGGCATCCGAAGTTCGCAGCAAAACCTCGACGTTGGCGCAAGTAAACGGTCATCTCAGCATGAGCAGGAGAAGTTCTGCGCAGATCGGGGGGATGTCTGGAATCGTCTTTGCAGTTGACATAGCAACAATACCCAGAACAATCAATCCTCAACGGCAGATTAATGTTATCCTCATTATTTTACTATTTATTCCGCTCACACTGCTTAACACAAAGGGTGTTTTATTCTTCAGCCATTCCTCCGGAAAAATATTTCTCCAAGCGTCAACACTGTCTCTATTGAACGTCAACCATGAATCAATCCGACAACGGGGTGTGAGTGAAGTGAAGATTGGTCTATTGTGATTCAAGTGCTGTAGTTTAGTGATTAGTGAGAAAATTTGTGAGTGCCCCAATGTGGATAAATCCCAGGCATTCGGACAACTTTCACGGCTAGCTAGTAAAAATATTTAATCCCACTTTACTCTTTCCTTTTGTTTGTCCATACACTCGCTCTTTTATCCACATTTTTTTTTATTTCACTAAAATTTATTCTAAGGCACAAGAAAATATTATTTAAATTGAGTCTTGTCGTCTTGGAGAAAGGTGATTGTTTTCTTGAATTAGCAATACCCATTAATTTACTTCAATAAATTATCTTCATTTTTATATCGTGCTTATAATCCACGTAGAGCAAGATATAATTTATTTATTACATTTTATATCGTCAAGTCTTCAGTATTGCTAATTACAATCAACCTTTTTATTCTCACTGAAACATACTTTATTACACAACCTGAAATCATTATTTTATGAACTTGCGACACACCTTTGTCACACTTGGTTGTATACAAACAAATTTACAAACATTTACACAAGGTTTCAATTGACTGACATGTGCCCTTTTAACATCTAACAAATCATCTTTGTGCTGTAATACAACTCATATCAGTTAAATAATAAAAAATTCTATATGGACAAATGAACTTAGCATTAAACTTTTCATTACCTCCACTGGAGCTATTCAGCACATAGGCCCAGATCCAATCTTGAATTGGCGGTTTTACTGCCCTCGTAGACTTTTTATTTCTCTCATTCCTCTTCTTATTATTCGATATTGCTTCCTTCAATTTATTACAAACATCTTCGGCATTTAATCCTCTTCCGTCAAATCATTTAATTCCCAGGTGTTACTTAATGAATTGTTGTGGGCATGAGTAAACATTAACTCATGTGCGCTGAACTTCGTACTTTCACTTGTCCCAGAATTTAAAGTTTGTTGGACTTCACTCAAGTTTTTATCCCATTTATTTGTAGCTTCATTAAAATAAATTTTTTAAATTGATTTTATATTCCGCAAATAAAGTTCACTTAAATTTGCTTGTGGGTGATAAGGAACAATTGTTTTATGTTTTATTGCAAATTAAATAAAAAGGACCTGAACTCCCCACTTCTGTAATAACTTGCATTGTCTGACACTATTTCTTTGCACAATGAAACATTTTTAAAAATACAGTTCTAGAACACTTGAATTATATTCTGGGATGTTGCCCTTCTAATTGCATTCACCCATATATACTTTGTACAGTGGTCAATAACAATTTAAAAAAATCCTAAAAACACAAACAAACTCGGAACTAACTATTCACACATCAGAACATTATAAAAGTCTTTCGGAATGTTCTAATTTAAACTCTAGATGCACTAACTTATCCATTTACACCTTTTACATTCAAAGCCTCCAAATTGCTCGCGTTCTCCTTGACTCCCAATTTTAAAATTTCTTGCAAATCCTTTCTTAATTAATTGTAGCACAACATCGTCCTTGGGACATCCTCGAATTTTCAACTCATATATTAATTCTTGCTTTGACAGAAGGTCCACTTTTTAAACTCCCATTTTGACTGTTTTTTTTTAATGAACAACTTCTTTTTTAAAAGCAGAGTGGCGCAATCTATAGCGCTGACTAGCAGGCTATAATATTTCTTGAGTTTAAGAAGTGGTCTTTTTAAAATAAAATGAAAAATTAAATCTTCTTGTATTTATTCAAATAAACAAAAATAAAAGTTTTCTTCTCAAATAAAACAATTCAAAATTCAAAATAAAATTAAACTTGGTTTTGCTTATCACTTCTATCTTTCAAAATAAAAGTTAACTGTTCGATTTGTTTAAATATTACTGGACTTTAATTATAAATCTTCTTTAACAGTCTGGTTTTAAGCATATCTTCAACCCAAGTAGCCTATATAAAAGGATGAAAGATGAATGAAAGGAACGCTTCGAACCCTGAAAAAGAAATAATTGTTTTATAGACTGTTCCCATTTTTGAAAAACAACAAATGAGAAATGGAGCAATTATTTAAATTAAGACTCTAAAATTTAAAAAAAAAAACTTTGTACCTTCCAATCTAAAGGGACTCACGTTTTGTTGGGTGACTCACGACACACTCACAAGACCAGTGGTCAACGTAAAATGCCGTAGCCTCCCAGCGACCGTGAATATATAACCTTAGCTAAGAAAGTTCTCGAAGCCGGGGACGCCGGCCGTCACGTGACCCAGCTCCAGTCCTTTCCAGCCAAGCAGGAATTTAAATCTTTCTCTCCAACTCTTTCAGACATTCCCGATCAAGAAAATCGCGATCTTGCCTAGACTTGCAAAACCAAGTAGCACCAGCAATTCTTATTTGCAAATGTCAGCAATTATTCACAAAACTTCTTCCATATTTCATACACTAGATCTTTTTACATATCACAAATAGTATATTTAATTATATATATACACCTATAGCGTTTCAATAACAATTGGGACGCTATAAATCCAATTATTTTTCATCCATAAATAACTCGTGTTACAGTTAAAAATAGTTCATAAAATGTTTGTACTTTCATTGGCATATTTACTGTAACTCGAAGTAAGTAAATTATAATATTTTCACTCGATTACATGGTGTAAAATTGTTATTATGCCATTCATAATGAATTAATGCTAATCAAAATAAAGTGCTGGTTATGCCTTTAGGATGGGCAATATAATCGTCAACATGGATAAACACTTAACGCAATGATTTTCATATGGACAAAGTTTGTTAGCCATCATAAACAAACGAGGTACGGATAGCTATTTTCTTCTTATAAGCATTGATATTTTACGAATAATTAATCCCCTAGGCGTTTTTATCCTTTTTTTCTGATTTTAAAACTAATACTAATGAATATTTCAAAAACCAAAGTATAAAATAATGGCTTGATTGTAGGTAATTATCACCACAAAACCCTTATCATTTTTAATTTTTTACTTGTTTTCAATATAAAAATAAATAAAGTATAAAATTGTATCGATGGATAAATAATTTGTAAACGGAAGGTGCTATAAAACCAAATTTATATGAATAAGAATGCAGCAAAATAAATATCACATATTGAGTGTACATAACACAATGTATTATTTACATTACGTTTTATAGGGTTCAAATAATAAATAATTTAAAATCAAACTAAAGAATAGAGTATTTTCTGAATAAACCATATACAGCAAATATACTATTCAATGACTTTATTCATTAATAAGATATGGACAGAAATTTATAAAAATAAAGCAAATCATCCCTAAAGTCAAATGTAAGGAGAGATACAGAGGTAGAGCGTCTTTGTTCCTTGTTTTATCGCTTGCTTGAATACATTTCTCTGGAGAGGACATCACAAAGCGATGTTTCCTTCTTACTTTAAAACCTTGTTTTGTGTTTCGTTTTGATAGAGATAGACTTTAACTCTGAATTGTATTTGAATTACGTTTTATTACCTTAATTTAATATTTAAGATACTTCGTAAGCTTTTAAATGAGTAAACGAGAACATTATGAAAGGTAGCACCATTTAGAAGACTATTCTACCGTAAGTTAGTATGGTTACTCCCCTTTGTAAATACAGGGATGCCATAAATGTATTTGATATTATTCGTTTCTTCATTTAGCCAGTTTAAAATATACGTTAAACACCTTCATAAGAACCTTATTATATTTGATTCTTCTAATATATCTGTCAACATGCTTAATACAGTGTAAAATAACCTCTCTGTTTATAACATATTAAACACAATATGTATTTATAACATATTAAACACTATATCTATGTTTTCCCCTTTAAATAACCTTAATTGTATATTCCAACCTAAGTTTATGAAAATAATTACTCGAAAGGCTTATAAATTTTAAAATAGTGACAAATAACATAAATATTAATCAAAATTACATTTATTTAAAACATTTTCTATAAACAAATATAATATTTAAGTTAAGCCGTAATTTGTAGTTTATATCGCTGCTTATACTAACGGTATAAATGGCCTCAGAAACTACAACCACAGGCGTATAGACTTAACCACGAACCACAAGTTGAACCACAGGCCACAGAGTAGGCCACAAATCCTCTACCACCGTAGGTTGGTAGCGGAAAAAGCTTCATTCGTTTGGTTTATTTACATTTATATATCGTATAAAATGTGTTTGTATTTAAAGTTATTAAAAGGCTCACAACGCACACAGCAGTATACAGCGAACACTAGAAACAAAAGTTAAATGCTGGCTTTGAAATGAACAAATAAAACACAACAAATAAACTTTTTAATGTAATATATCTTTGCTATCTCCCGTATAAGTATGTTATTCTAAAAACGTATAACAGTTATATTTAGTAAGGACATTTTTAGTAATACATCAAAATAAATTATTTATATTCCAGTGTTTGAGAAGTTTTAAATCCACCAAGATTGACCTTACATCTTAATATTCCATTATGTTTTCTTTAAGTTCATAACGAAGGAATATAAACCGCACAATACAATTTTAAATTTAACAAAAAAAATCTTTGGGCATTAACTTAAGTGTTTCACAATTACAAAATATATAATCATAATTATTTATTTATGAACGTAACATTTACTGCAACACCTAGAATATTAAATTGTTTAGTATTTGTTCAATATTATTTTGATGTTTTTTGGTAGATTTATAGTGAATTATTAATGCAAATATATTAAATGTATTTGTAATTCTGAAGAAACCCAAGCAAAACTTTGGTCTTTCCGACAAGGAGTTATTAAAGGCTGGTTTTTAAAAAAAATTGGATGATAGACATCATCGACTTCTGACAGTTACTTAAGTTATAAGGAAAATATTTTGATTAAAACATGATATTGATATACTAATTTCTTATTTTTTCAGTGTACATTTTATATTTTAAGCGAATTTACCCTATAGGGAAGAAGCTATTACCGTAGGTCTCATGGTAAGACTTAAGCCCGAGACCATGATAACTTTATGTTTTGAGGTCCCCAGATGCCAAAAACACTATTCGTTCAAATTTATATATATGTATATATATATATATATATAGGTACCATTCATTAGTTCATACCTCCACTTCTGAATTCCTTAGTCCTTGCTTCCATAATCTAACTGTTATATCTTGACTAGTTGAAAAGATATATCTGTCATCCAATTTGAGTATATGTTTACAACAACGAAAACAACAATATAATTTATATATACATATTAATATTTTTTCATTTTCATACTTGAAAATGTATTAAATATTGCTTCCAGGAGGCAATAACTAATGGTAACACATCACATCAGTAGGTCGATCATAGTTACTTGCTTCCGGAGGCTGTCATATATAATTGGCGCGTTTCATTTAATATATACAGTATAGATTATTGCTTCCACCCTCGGATTCTCATGCCTCCGACGCCACGCGATGTATACTGTGTGTACTGTAGCATGCTAAACGGATAAGGAGGATAGCGTTAGGCTAATACAATAGATGACAATTATATTTTAATATAAACCCGAGGAAATCTTGGATGCAATCTTTGTATTAAGCAACAGGATATTTCTGTCATTTCATAATTACTCTAACTTTTACCTCAATACTTTGTAATTTCAATTATTGCTAATTGTAGCTTGAGTTTGTTGAGGACATTACCCCAACTTACATTGCAATTTTTAACGTTAATTGTTTTTACTATTGAGGAAATTATTGATTTATTCAACCATTTTAACCCACAAAAAACAATGAGTCTGCGTTAATCTTAATAGAAATGCTTTATTAAACTTATGACAATTATGGTTGAAAACATATTTAAAGTTGGTTTTGTAAACGCTTTTATCGTTTATACTGTTTTAATTAACTTATTCTAAGTTAGGATACCTATAAAGGATTGCATTATTTTTAAGTTTCTAATTTTTATTCAAGGTTTTAACTAAGCTATTTATTAAAGACATAAGTCCTAAAGTAAATATGAGTTAGCTACTTAATTAGTTAGTTAATTTGACTTAGTAATTAACCTTATTCCTGGGATGGGTATTACAAAGCAAAACGCAAAATTCTAACACCTAAAATCCTATAAAAAACTGTTTTTGATTGTTTTCTAAATGTTTTCCGATTTCCCTTATGTATTTTACGTTTAAGAATGGCCGTGACCAAAAAAATAGGATCTAATTTCGTAAAATTCAGGCCTACCCACAAAAAAAAAAATACAAATGTTAATAATACTTCACCCGATGTTTCCTGACTTTATAATTCACTTATAAAAATAATTGCACATTTGAACTGAGCGTGTTACTCCGGACAATTAGATTACCCACAACCTCTTTTTTCAAAACTCTTACCCGTTGTTTCGCCCTTTAAATGTTTTAAACGACATAAAAATTTGGTATTTTTGATAATAAGCATTAACTTCCGCGAAACGTTAATACCCACATCCCCATATTTAAAAGCTAGATTATCTTTCCTTTTTCCCGTTGTTTTCCGATCGATCCCTATTTCCAGTTTTCCGATTTGTCCACGAGGTTCAGTAGCTGTGTAGGCCGAAGTATAAATATTCTCCAGTATTTATTCCTTAAGATTCGGAATGGAAAACATAATCATAAACTGCATTGTATTTTACTGTTTCACTGTTTTAACGTCGTATTTTTTAAGTAAAATGTGAATGGTTTATGTATGGTTTGGTATGTATGGTTTAAGTAACAGGCCCGTAGATAGACCGATTTTCTCGGTTGTTTTACCAAGGGTCTAGAAAAATAGCGCGGTATAGGCCTATATTGGCCGCAAATAACTATTCAGTGGTGTAATATTTGCGGCAAATTGTGATCTTACCACATAGTATGGACCTAATCTTCGAGGAGCCCAAAATAACGGCTATTCATATAGCCCCCTAATGTCCGTGACATTGTTCTCGCTGAGTATTTCATGCGGAATAACGTAAGTAAATATGGGAGGTGAGGCGAAATAATGTTTTTAAAGGGCCCACCAACCTGTCTTCAAAGTAGTTAATATATATATATATATATATCACCATTTAAAACTTTATCATCGCAAAAGTTTCTGCTCCGAAAAAATCTGCCACATTGGGTGGCAGGGCAGTTCGCCTACCCCTAGAGCGACCTGATGTTACTATAACCATAACAGATGTGTTAAACTCCGTAGGCCTACAACTAAATTTATGTAATTCCCGGACCAGTCCCTCTAGACTAGGGCTTTTATATTTTTTAACAAACATCTAGGACAAGAGCAAGTAGAAGCCAGGAAATGGGACTAAAATAAAACTATTAATCAATTATGGAAGGTGGACATAAAATGTTTTGTGTAATCATTTTCCCATAATATTTATTTACGAATTGCCGAAACTAGTTTTAGAAATGTCATATAACTTTCAGTTTTAAGTTTATGCTGATCCCTATACAAAAAAATGCACACAAACACATTAAATTTAGGAGCAGAAGGTTAGAATTATTACAAATCTATCGCTCAGCGAGAACCTCAGAAATATTAAGCTCTCACATAATTTCTAACTGCCAGTTTGGACAGAACATGCAAAAATGACATGTCAAAATGTCGTGTGTACAGTTTGCGAGGTGAGTAAAGAAACTCTGCGTGAACAAAAGGGCGCACCGACACCGCATTCTGCTTGAGGTGCGTCGGAGAGGCGCACCAACCTGAGCCTGTAAAATTATGTTGAGCCACCATCGCGCACCGCACCGGTCCCGGCGTCGTCGTCGACTTAAGCGGCTACAGCACAGCGCATCGGATCTGCGAAGTAGTGTGATCTAAAGTGACTTACGAGCGCCTTCACACTAGGTCGCTGCGACCGGGTCGCAGCCACCCTTCGGCCACTTAACCCGTCGAAATTTTATTTAGCCTTTGGAGCCCTTCACACTAGTGGGTCGCAGCGACCCACTCTGTGGCAGCGACTCGGTGGCCACGGAACTGCGACGCCGGGTGGTGGCAGCGACCCTGCTTTTTAGAGACTCAACCCACTAGCGGGGCATTGAAACATACGGAGCCCTTCACACTCGGTGACTGCGACCAAGTTTTCGGGATGCGCGCGTAGCTTGTTTTGGTTGTCTACCTGCCTCCTTCCTATAATTCTGTCATTTGCTGTTGACTCGTTTTGCTGATCCCCACTGTTGTGAAACTATCTTGTTTTGTGTCTGTGTTGTTTAGCGTTGATAGTTTATTGTGCCTTTTTAAATTTAATTGTACTTCACACCCCAAATTCAAATAAATGTATAAATAAATCATTCATAAATAAAATAACGAACTGGGATGTGTTGACCAGTTGAAGTATTAATGTGTGGGCCTAGGTGAGGTATAGTAAGTTACTTGTAGTAAATTAATCTGCGACACGTTACAAATATGATAATGTTTGTTTAGATTTCAACCAACGAGAATACTTTCATATTTGGCCTAGGTCTTACTGGATACTGTACTAGCTTTTTCCCTGGCAATAATTTGACCCATAATTATTGCCTGATTCTCAAAAGTGACATTGACTGAAGTTGTGCATTGGTAGGCCAGAAGTAAATGGGCTTTAAAGACTTGTTCAAATATATGCCTATAGCCTATAGCCTATTTATATCCACTTCAAATTAACAATACAGAATTCAAAGACAAATTGTTTACACAATGACTATTCTGAGAGGAATTTTTATGTGGTAAGTAGTTCTTTTTCAGGGCGAATAAATTTTGGTTCTTTACCTAATATAGGCCTACTAGATTCAACAATAAACTGGAATGTGGTAGGCTGGTCGAAGTAATGTGGGCTTAGGTGAGGTGAGGTAAGTTATTTTTAATTAATTAATCCGGCACCTATACTGCCTATTATGGTGGTATTACAAATTCTCGCTTCATCCTATTACGGGACATAGGAGCGTATACCTAGTATACCTTACTTAGACAAAATAACTTAAAGAAAATCTTTCTACAATAAAAGTGAAGTAGAACTTTGCCTACTCAAACTGTGTGGATGTTAAACTAATTCTAAGCAAGAATGTAGTGAGATTTTAAGAATTTTCGTACCATTATATCCCATAACACCGGTTTGGTTAGGTAATTATGATGTTTTCATAAGTACCTATGAATAAGGGGAGAAAGTAAAAACACAACAGTTGTGCTTCGTGATATGATAAATCAATACTTTTTACTTATGAAGGATAATATGTAGGGAAACAACTAATGACAATATATCATCAACACATGTTTCAGAATTATGGGTAATTCTGGTTGGCGACAAAATAGAAAACTTCAGGTTAAAATAATTTAAAATAGCCGTAAACTGCTGACAGACAATGTTATTTCCCAATAAATTAATATTGAAGTCATCATGAGGTCAAATCACGATTTGAACAATTTATGCTTAACAGTACCAAAGTTTGACAGATCAGTCATTCTTGCTCCAATATGGCTCAAACAGACAGCTAAATGGCTGTCAGATCTATACACAATTTCAAGGGGTTTTACCACCATTAGTTGTGACCTCCACGGAGGCAAGAACTACAATCGGAGGCATGAACTCAGTCTGGAGGCCAATACTTATAATCGGCAAGTGAAATGGAAGCAATGTCTAAGGAATGGTAAATCTATATATATATATATATATATATATATATATATATATATATATATATATAGATCTGTTTTTAGTTCCCATGTTGAACATACACAGATATTTTAACGTGGCATGTTGAACAGAAACTCTAAGTTGATCAGACGCTTGTTTAGTTGATCAAGAGCCACTTGAAAAGCATGTTTACGTTTATATACGGTTATAAATTTAAATGCCCTCATATAGGCGGCTACTGTATATAAATAGAAACTTTAGTTAAGTTGATCGAGCTTATAGGATATTTTGCAACGCAGTGACCGAAAGAGATATACTCCATAACAGATCAGTATTGTTATTTAAGGTTATTTTATTATATGCTGGTTGATTTTGACAGTATTTTTCCTAATGTTTTGAAGTTTTGAGCTCTATGGAGAAGAGAAAATCAATAAGACCAATCGCTTCATATTGTACTCCAAGTACTCCAAGATCATCTCGCTTGAAAATAAAACTTAATATTTGACTTGATGTTTGCCTGTCTGCTGTCGCAGTCCTTTTCTGTGCTCGGCATGTTTATCTTACATTTACCTATATTAAGCAAGTTGATGTGCAAGTTGATTATGAAGACTAAATTAAATGAAGATTGTTCTGTGTGAAAAGGTAGGTTAATACTTGTTATGTAAGTTATTATCCTATATTATATCGATAAATAGTTTAACAATATATCGTCTGTAAGGTCCTAGGTACATAACGAAGTAGATGTGAAACCACAAAGAGGCGCCACTTCCGGCGCTTTTTCCCCATGTTATTCTTATGGGGAGCCGTTTTTGCGCCGACGCCAGCTCCCGCCTATACTAATAAGCCACAAGTTTCCTTGTTGGCCTATATTAATACCCAACCCTTGCCTATATTAAATATATTGTCCCCATCCCTCCTCTATATTTTTAAAAATTTTCAAATTCTAAAAAACTATCTTTAGTGTTTATGGTCCGATTTGTTTAAAACTTGGATATGTTATTGTCGTAGGCAAGTGTTTTAATAAATTACACTTACATTTCCCAAATTCACTATTACGGTCAAATTAAAAATTATTTTTGAAAAATACTGCCAATTGCCAACTTCTTTATTTACTGTCCGATTTGTCTGCAATTTGGATATGATATTGTCCTAGGCAAGTGTTTTAATAAATTTCACTTACATATCCCAAATTCACGGTCGAACTGCCAATTTTGACCCTATTTTAAAATTCATTTTAACACATCCTTTGCAGAAATCCACGAGTTCTGGCCACTTGGGAACCCGAGCCATTTGACATATAATAAATCACCCTTCCTCCTAATTACCTTCTCTACCAAATACATGTCTTTATATTTAGTCTTTAACAATTCTTCTGTATAAAATCCTCCTTTGATTATATTGCCATTCTCATCTTTCAAAATATAAGTCACAGGCTTTGTTTTCTTAACTTCTGCTATTGTAAAAAGCTCTCCCGTCCAGTTGGGGGTATATCCTTTACTAAATACATGTTTATATTTAGATATCCTTACACTATCTCCCACCTTATATCATGGCTTTTTAACTTGTACTTTTGATGCTAACCTTTCATGTACATCTTTAGAGTTCTTAGCACTTACTTGGTTAGGCTTCATCCCTATGGATCTATGTACTTTATTATTATATATCCTTATTAACTTTGGAAGTAAATCCAACCACTTGTAACTCCCTTGTGCACTAAACTCTCTATACAACCAATTCTTTAAAGTTCTCTGGAACCTTTCCACAATAGCCGCCTTAGTTGTAGAGTAAGTGTTGTAGTGATTAATATTTAGAATTTTCATTAGTTTGGTAAAATGTTCATTAAAAAATTCTTTTCCGTTATCAGATTGAATATTTTTAACTCCCTTTGGGAGAATAGTTTTTATAGCTTCTGTGACTACTAATCCAGTTTTATTCTTTAGTGGAGCAGCATAAGCTTTTTTAGAAAATGTGTCTATTAAAGTTAAAATATATTTATTTCCAGAATTCTCTCTAGCATAATTCCGCATATCTATTAAATCGATTTGAACAGTTTCGTTTATACCCAACACCTTAAAAGACCTTCTAACAAAGTTCTTTCTCGCGGGCTTATGCAATTCGTAAGCAATTTTTTCCATTTTTTATTCTTTATTTTTAATGTTAACGTATCTGCCAGTCTCTGTCGTTTCAAAAACACCTCCATTGCTACCAATTAACATACCATCACTCATTCTTTGATATACATAGTTTTTTGGCAAATATGCCTCTCCATCTAAAGTCTTAAATCCGCTTAAAGATGTAGGGTCTGCAACCAACAATTTAGGATTGTACATCATCAAATCGATTTGATTATTGTCTTGCATAAATTTATTAGTTTTATTGTTAAACCTTAATGCATGTGATTTTAAACAAATATCAAATTTAATATTGTCTTGTCTAAAAGTTTTAATATTATCGTCATACCTCAAAACCTGCGACATTAAACAAATATCACTCCTATCTTTGCCTTCAGGTACATATTTTATTAATTTGTCCTCTGCATCCCACATATCTCTATCTAATGTTAATACATTATAATATTTATCCCCCTGTTTTATTATGCTTTTCTCACCTTTTGTTAATATTTGATTAACAACCGCCACATCATTTGGCAATGTTCCAGGTAAAATGTTTGTTAATTGCTTATTTTTACCATCAAATTTAAGACCGTCTTAAGTCACAGTCTGATGTTTTGTAACACAATCGTTCTCATCAACAGCGGGTTTAACACGAACTAGCCTTTTATTATTAAAATCCCAAAAGTTTAGATCCATTTTTGGTACTTGAGAGACGTTTACAACATCATCGCTTTCTTTACCAGCCAACAAATTACTTATTTTTCGCTTTTTGGCATTCCAAACACCATTCTCCGATTCCAAAAATTCATAATTATTTTTGTCTTGTACAAAGACACCATCTTTTCTTATTAAAGTTTGCTCTAATGTGGGTACATCGGTTGAGCTTTCACCTCGTTTAACATTAGTAATTTTGCGTTTATTAGCGTTCCAATTATTACTCTTGGATTCTAAAAAATTATATTTAGTATTACCTTGTACAAAAGCATCACCTTTTCTGGTTAACGTCTGCCCCAAAGTCGATACATCGTCAGTAAACTCCCCACCTTTAACATTACTAATTTTATAATTTAAAGCATTCCAACCATCATCTTTTAGATTTAAAGTAGTTTCTTTAAAACTTCTTGCTTCTGGTTTACTATATGGGTTATATACGCGATAAAATTTATCTATCATCTTTTTATTTAATAAACAATTCCACTTTCCCTCAATTCTTCTATGATAGAATCTATCTCATTATCCACTCCAGAATTTCCCGCCAATCGGCTTAACCAAAGCAGTCTTAACCTATCTACAAGCTCATTAGGATCGTCCCAATAAACATAGTCTATTTTATTACCAGTTACCTGCCTTAAACCTTCACCAACAGTCTTAAACAGGGGTTTAATTATATTAAGATATTTGGTGTGTTTATTACTTGACATCGCCGCACCTGTTTTATAACCCTTTAAATGTGCATTTGTAGCTTCCAAAATCTCTTTATAATTTTGCAAATCAGCCTGACTATAGTTTATGGGTTCTTTTAAAGTTAACAATTCCCACAATCCCTTTGTCCCTTTATAAATTGTTTCTCCAACTGTAACATCATCATTGGCAATTTGAACTTCCTGATTCCCAACAAAAAATTTATTTCCTTCTCGCCTAATACCATATGTGGTGTCTGTCATACTACTTCTACTAAGGTAATTTCCTAAATAGTCTGATGCTAAAAGACCAAAATCTAATTTGTGTGGTGTTATCTGTGTTATTCTTGGTATTCTAGACGGGGTCTTTTCTAAAATCATTGGGAGAACTGGCCTCTCTGTTTTTGTGGCTAAATTTTTTAATTCTTGCAAAGGCTCTATTAACGGTTGGAATGTTTGGAACCTCTCTTCAGCCTCTAGAAATTTACCACGTTTTAACGCCCTATATTTTTCTCTTATTTGTTTTGCAGACTCTACCAATTCTTGTTGAATATTTGTTTTCATTTTATTTACATTTTATTTATCTCATTTGTCAAAGGATTATACTCAAACACCTTATCGTGTATTATTAGGCAATATGCAGATGTGTTTGAAGGGACATTTTCTGCAGTTTCAATTTCTAATTTAATATCTACAACCCCCTCTTTTATTGATTCATTCTGCCTAGAACAATCTATTACAATTAGAGGATATTTCTTTATAAAGTCAGCTCTGTTAAACATAGGATCGGGGACGGTGTTGTAGTAACTCTCCCTAAACCTCACAAACATCTCATAAGCTTTAGAGGCATCTCCATTTTCAAAGTCGAGATTTAAATCACTATAAGGATAATATTCAGAGTTTAAAAACACTTTGATATTTTTCAATTTACAGTGATCAAATTCATCAGTTCTTTTTCGTGCACTGTTGTCCCTACCTGTTTGGAAACCAAATATAATATACCTGGGCTTCTCCAAACTCGAAGACGTCTTAACTGACCATGTGTGTCTCTTGGTTTCGGGGTATGATGGGAGTTCGTGTAGCTCCAAACTTCTAAATGCAATTTGCAAATTTTTATTTTGCAATAACATCTTTTGTAATTGAAGCCTCTCCCCATCAGATGGCACCACGTGCGGCATCACCCACTGAATCGATTTAAGCGTAATTTTAGGAATAGGATCGACACCAGATGTTGTTAATATACAATTTAAGTCGTTTTTGGATCTTTTCAACACCAATTCTTGTTTAACATTTACTAAAACCTTATTAAAATCCTCAAACACACCCATTAACAGCTCTAACGGGACACAAGTACTAAACTTGCCGCTTTTATGGAACTCCTTTAAATTTTCATCAGAATCAAATGCTACATTTGACAATTTAGTTGTTTTATTGTAAGAGCACAATATTTTCATAAGACTGGAAATTCCCGGATTTCTTACAATATCTATTTCTTTACCAGCAACTTCGTATCTAATTTCGTCAAATAAGAATGCAAATGCATTATTTATAAAATGTCCTTTATCATGATTCTCTATCTCTCCTTTAATATACAGATAACTCCTACATGGGAGTGTTAGTAAATCTTGATTATTTATGCATATTCGAATTTCATCGGAATTATTTATTGCTAAAGTGTTGTGTGGAACATAGGAGTGATTTGTAATTTTAACCAGGCTATCGTCGTATTGGAATTTTCCTGTAACGTCTAGAAAATCTTCCATTTTTATTAATAGAAAATTTTAACTTCAACCCAATTGATCGCAGAAACCTGGCATTTTGTACACTCAGTCCGTTCTTGTAAATTCTCATATCTTTTTTATATGACAAGTAATTGTAGTTTCTTCTTTATTAAAGTCAATTGGCTTGTCGTGTTGATCTGCAAATGTAATGCTAACAACATCTAAACTTCTCTTATTTACAGGGAAGTATATAATATTTCTGGGGACCTCAATAATTTTGTAGCCGGGAGGAGCTTCTGGGTAAAAACTGTGTATGGTGTGTGATTTGTCACCATTTAAATAAGACCCATTCGCAATATTACATTTTACTCTAATCACATTTACATTATTTATGTTGATTTTATTTACGGATTTAAACGCAATATCTGGAGTAGAAAATCCTTTAAATCCCAATAATTCAGACCCTAAACACGGTTTTGTAAAATCAAACACATGGCTAGAATGCAATGTGGCTTTCATAGTTTTATTATCGGCTATAAGTACAAAATCTGGGAGTTGCTTTTAAATTTCCTTCGCAAGCTCAAACACTTCGTATGTACCTTCAACAATTTCAATTACATTTGGAGCTTTGTGATCGTAATAATACACATCCTCACCCTCGTCTATAGTTAATTTTGTGTCTTTAAGTTTATTTAATTTTGGAACTAGCCCTTTGTAAAATATAAGTTTGACTTTTGTATTAATTAATGCTACTTTATTTTGTATAATAACTTCAACTTTACCATCTAATGCCCGGTTTAATTCGTCAATTGTGACCTCCCCTTTTGGGGTTGTAATTTTGTGCATTTTGTAATATGTCAAAGTATTTAGAGGTTTTTTAACATTAAATATAGAATTATAACTTTGAAAATCTACCAGTCCAATTACATAATCACCATTTAATTCTATAGGAGGAAAGAACACAGACTTCAACTCTGGCTCTGTACCCGTAAATGTTATAGTAAATGAATCCATTTTTATAAACTAAAATTTTTCAGAAATGATAAACATAAAATTCCACAAATGGAACTGTTTAAATCTTGTATTTGATCAGTTGTATAGTAAATTTTAGATGGTACAAAATATTCAATTACCTCTTTTGGAGGCTGTATTCCGAAAGGGTCAAAATATATTACAATATCTTTATTTTTACGATATGCTGTCCAATGTGTGCCCCTGTCACTGTCTAAATTAATAATTCCACATTCTCTTACTTTTGGCCTTTGTTTTAGCTCGTTTTTTAGGTACACTCCTCGAAAGTGAGGCACGTCTCTTGCTGCCTCTAACAGCTGAAAGTTGTCCATCTTTTTTATTAAATTTTAATCCCATTCCCATTTTTGCCTTAGCCTTCATCAAATTTGTCACTGCATAAGCTGCCGCTTTTTCGGCCAGACTGGCGTCCTTTGCCGAAACCCTAGTCCAAGCCTGGTCCGCTAATCTCATATCTGCCTTGTTCCGGGCGGCTGTATCAGGATTATTCATGTAGAATATGTCGTGCTCTTTACAATAAGAGTCTAGCTTATTTTTTGGAGGTACATTTTTGGCTAAATTTTCACGTATATTAGTTGCTGGACCACAATATCTATACGACGGGATGTGGAGAGGGAAAGGAAGGTTGTTTATAAGGGTATTTAACAAGCCACGACCTCTATATGGCTTTAAGAATAATCCCTTACCCTTCTTACACTTTCTCTTTGCCATTTTTATTATATAAAAAAATTATTAAACAAAAGATTTAACACATAAAGAAAATACACCATTTTTATTATGTGTCATTTATTCAACAAATTTAACACATAAAGAAAATACACCATTTTTATTATATAAAAAATGTCATTTATTCAACAAAAGAACAAATTTAAAATAGCACATAAAGAAAATACACTAAAGAAGTCGGGTCTATTTCCTAATAATATTCGCTGTCTTATAATAGGGCCCAGTGGTTCGGGGAAGACTGTTGTAATTTATAACTTAATTGTAAAAAAACAAGGATTAAAGTTTACAAATTTATATATAATATCCAAATCTTTAGAACAAGAAAAATATAAAAAAATAATTGAAATATTCCGTCTGTGTGATGAAGTTAAATTACACACATATTCAAACTGTGAAATCACACCAAATGATGTAGAATCACACTCAATAGTTGTATTTGACGACATAAATAGTCCAAATATCACACAATTTTTCTCAGTGGGCAGACACAAAAATATTAACAGTTTTTACTTGTGTCAATCTTACAGTAAAGTAAACAAACATTTACGTGACAATGTTAATTTTCTAATATTATTTAAACAAGACAATTTAAATTTAAAACATGTGTATAACAATCATGTGGGAAATGATTTTTCATTTAACCAATTTAGAAATCTCTGCCATCAATGCTGGGATAGGTCTAAATATGGCTTTTTTGTAATAGACAAGGAAAGGCCAAAGAATAATGGCAAATACAGATTTATGTTTGACCAATTTTATAGTGACCAAGGGCAAGGGTGTTGATGCCATCCACAATAAACCTCTTGTCGTCATCAAAAGAGAGTACCTTTTTGTTCATCGTTAATGTTTGCAGATGGTGGTTTGTGGATTTAATTCTTGTAACATTCTCATAGTAATCTTCCCCGGTTGCAAGACAGTGTAAGTAATGTTGGTGTCTTAAGAGATGTTTAACTGTAGCGTTGTCAGCTCCTTTTGCCTTCTTAACCTCTAGCTCATTTTGCTTTTCTTTTTCGTATAACCATTGTAAAGGAATGAAAGAGTATAATTTTGGCCTTAAACCACAATATTCATACATAATTTGACCATTTAATTCGTCTTTAAACTTGCCCGTAACTTTTTTGTTTTTATCAGAGTATAAGAAATGATCTTTACTATATGCAGAGGTGTCAAAACGGTCCAAGTCACATTGTATTTCCTTGTAAAAGTCCTCTGTTACTATAGAATAAACAAGGCTGTCTGTGTCTGTCATTAAGAACCTTTTATTCTTAAATTTTGACATATAATTATAGTGGAAATCATACATTATTACTTTACTGATATCCAAAATGGTCATTCCTAAATATATTGGTTTATCAAACTTTACAATTAATTTATTTAAATGCACAGCATGCAACTTGTTATCGAACATTTTGCTGCAGTCAAATCTTGGCTTTGTAACGTACTTTGTTAACTTAGACTCGTCTACAAGATGTATATCACGAAACTTGCGTTGGTTCATAATTGTTCGACCAAAGAGACTGTTATTTAACAGTTTGTAAAAGTCTTTTTCAAAATCATGTTCAGCTTTTTGTCGCTTTTCAATATTAAAATTAATATAGGGGGCGAGCCATTTTGATTGTCTGAATTTTAAGATTCTGTGGTATTTTGTAACTACCAAACCCAGTTCTTCGTATTTTTTTAGTGCTTTATAATGCAAAATATATTTGGTTTTGTCATTTAAATTTGGTATTAATTTTCCATTCATTTTTTCTGGTGCGAGCGGGTAGTCATTATGCAAATCGTGTAAACTTTTATCGTATTTTAAATCAACTTCCAAAATAAATCCAAAGTTTTCATTTTGATTGTATTTATAATCTTTCTCATTTGTCCATCTAAAGCCATCAACGGGCAACGACTCGCACATTGCTGTAGAGTATAGCGAGTTGCAGTCTAAGTATACAAGATAGGTGCTTTCTTGATTTGGGTCATAATGTTCGCCCATGTACTTATTATTGGCTTTAGCGTGGCGCGTGGAAATCATGCTTACACCGCCTCTAATGGCGTGTTCTATAAACAAATGCATGTCAATGTCTTGAAATAATTCTAATTTTATGCCGGTCATTCTAAGACACGCCTCCCATGTTAGTCCGGGCAGTGAGTACATGTGGACAGGGTCGAGTTTATAATCCTTTAAACACAAGTCCCTAAATGTCTCAAACACATCAGCCAATAACAACACATCTGTTTTAAGGTATAAATCGTGATATTCTTTTAAATTCTTTATATTAACATGATTCCATACGTTTTTGGCATGTTCATATTGTGCAGGAGATATACATTCTTTAGTTAGACTGCTGTAAAATGCCTCTATGGGTGGGAGGGGCTCTAAAAACTTTTCTGGTCCTGTCATGTATTCGTACGGAAATTCGCCCTTACATTGTAGTAGTGGATTGTCTATAAATCTAAACGTATTTAAATTGGAAGCTAATTTGCTTAAGGGAAGAGACAGAAAGTTGTAGGAATCCAAAAATACCAAATCATCAACAGAGAACGAAATATACTTTTCCATGTCTTTGGCTATGCAATTCAATTTGCGATTGAATTTTCCCAAGTGTTGCATTATTAAATGGCCGTCATAGTTTTTAAGATTGTGGAAGAATACTGGAATTTTCTTGGTTACTTTATAGTTTAAATTGCAAGAGTTGTGGGAGGGTCCTCGGAACTCGCCTGTTAGGTGGCAGTGGTCGCGCACTTTATCACACAGTAACAGTTGTTGGCATATGTGGCAGTGTGTAGAGTTTTTTAAGGATGCCTCTTGCTCTGGAGTCATTACAAGGGGAACATATACTCCCATCTGACTTTTAATAAAGTCATAAGTTTTAAATAACTTTTCGAAAAACACATCCATCACATTTTCACCGCTGTACAACTCTTCGTAAATAATGTTAGAATCTCTCACCACAACATAAGCAAATCCAGAAGGCGTGTGTTTGCCACAGTTTATAAAACAGTCGAAATCTGCATAAATCACAAAGGGAGCTTTAAGTTGATATTTGTAATTCGTAAATTGTAGTGTATCTTTTTTAGACATTTTTACTCTTTGGGCCTCAAAGGTTTTACAATATGTTGTGTGACGTTCCAATATATCTTTGGTGCAAAAATGTTGCAAACAGAACTTGCAAAAATATTTCTTATGGTCATCTTTTGTAGACCGTAGCATTAACTTATCAAAATCACGAATTAAACAGTAATGTGATTTCCGACCTTGTTGTAAAAGCAGCAGGTTGACGTGCGTATTACTGTTTAGTTTAGTTATTCTCAGTGGATATATTAATTGTCCTTCAATTCCATATACGTTAACACTTATGTTATTTTGTTTTTCAAATTTATCAATGTCGGATATTTTTACTGGATATTTTATATTTGACATATTCAACTGGCCTTCATAGGGTTCGTAGTAAAATACTCGATTTGCATGTTCTTTACTATTCCTTGGATTCAGGCTTGCTAAAACACTCCACACGAAACATTTATTATCACTGTTTTTAATATTTAAAACAGCGTGTTTTGATTTTATATTTTCTGGTGTGGGTATGTATGAGTTGGGAGTTAGGGGTTTATACTTGTAAACATGCAGCTGCCAGTATTTAGTATGGTCATATATCCATCCACTGCCTTGGGCTTGATACTTGTGCATGGAGGTATCGATCTTAAAAAGTGCTTCTTTAATTTGAGTCTTTAATTGTGCTTTCTCAATTGATAAATTAGTTAAACTTCGAAAATCAGCAATACATTCTTTGTCAATGATTAAATCACCATTATTGTCCACCGAGTGTTTGATGAACTTTACCCTCCTAATAAGAATCCATTTGATAGGTAGGGGACAAGATTGAAGAGTGTCTAATACTTCCACAGATTCACCGTTAAAAACATACAACTTGTAAGGTCGTTTGTCACATCGTAGGTGGTGTCGTTTCTTGTCACGAGTGATGACTCTCTTACACACATTACAACTATTGTGTTTTTCTAGCATATGCGCTTTAAAATGATTGTTATTATCAAATATTTGATGGCATTTTTTACAAATTTTAGGAATAACTTTGTGAATGTTACGATAGTGTCTAAATTAAATTGCCTCTTTTGGAGCAGGGCGTGGAGCAGATTGCACAGGACAACATGTTGGATGTAAATAAATTTTGAGATGACATTACTCTGCTTTTTATAAACAAGAAATTACCATTTTTAAATTTTTTAAATTTTTTAATTTTTTTAAATTATTTAACAGCGGTTTTTAAATTATATTTTACAAGTTTACGAGAGTTCAAAAATTGCCATAGTGATGGATTAACCATTGTCCCTCCGTTGAAGACAGATTACAACTACCGTCGCTAACACTCACAGCTAACATAGAGTCCTTGGTGGAGAGGTGGGCCGAGAGACGTGGAGAGGTGAGAGCCAGAGTGCGGCGTGGTGACGTCATCTGGTGCCGGTGCCTTGTGTCGCTGGTGGCGCGTCCGGTGTCTTCATCCGGTGCTGGTGGTGGAGGTCATTGTTGTGTGTTGTTGGTGGCACCTTATATACACATCAGATTTTCAATTTAACCAGGAAATCACATTGGCTGGACTTTCTATGGTAAGTGGAAATTCTGGTCAATGTGACGCGTGCTTGCACATGACCGACTTAGTGTGTTAGTATGTCAGCGTGTCAGCGAGCGGTGGATTGTTGCGTGTGCAAGTGGCGGATGTTTTAATCAGTTGGCAGTTCGACCGTAATAGTTGGGATTAAAACACCAATAACATATCCAAGTTTTAAATCAGTTGGCGGCAGTATTTTGGGTAGAATTTATTAAAACACTCACAAATTTTAAATCAGTTGGCGGCAGTATTGGGAGAATTTATTAAAACACCCACACCAAAGATGGTTTAATTTTAAAAAATATAGAGGAGGGATGGGGAAAATATATTTAATATAGGCAAGGGTTGGGTATTAATATAGGCCAACAAGGAAACTTGTGGCTTATTAGTATAGGCGGGAGCTGGCGTCGGCGCAAAAACGGCTCCCCATAAGAATAACATGGGAAAAAAACGCCGGAAGTGGCGCCTCTTTGTGGTTTCACCACTACTTAACGAATTGTTCTTTATTGTTGGCTTACGTTAAATCTCATGCTCCCAAAAGTCTTAATCTACTTTTTTCCTGAGGTAGGCCTAACTGTTATTCTGTGGATCAACTGGTATAAGCTTTTGGGTTTCAAATCTTAAATTTAGTATTAGTATAGCTAGTCAGGATGCTAGTAGGTCGTGGTACTCGTTTAAGAAATGTTTATTGACATTTTCCATTACTGATTGAAAAAAATTATAAACTTATCCAGATTAAATTAATTACAAACTCACCATGACCAAAAGTTAATTTTAAACAATGAATAGACCTAGGCTTTACTGTTTGTAATAAACATGCCATGGTTCACACTTTCTGGAAAGTCAGGGAATTTGAAAAAGGTCAGGGAAAGCATTAGCCGCCTTTAAAGAAGGCCGCGGCGTTTGAACTGGCAACGCCATGCCGCAATCTCACAGAGCAGAGAAGTCTCTGCCGGCAAAAAGACCATAAGCCGCTAGTCGAATAGTGCATCCTAACTTATGTAGTTTATTTTGTTGGGGGGAACAAATAAAATAGGGCGTTAGGGATTTTTAATAAAGTATACAACAACCGAAAAATAATATTAAACATACAAATTCGCAGTAAACTAAACAATAGGTCTACATCAATCACGTACTTCTGTTAGGTTTTAAAGATATCTGCATATCATGGTCAGATTAACTTATCATTTAAGATGCCCCTATGAATACATTTTTAAATTAATGTGTTAAATAAATTCTGTTGATAAACTGCTTGAATTAAAAATTAACAGTGACAAATGTAATAAGAGGCACACAATTACTGTATGTCTTTGGAAGACAAAAGTGCAAAACCCAATTTAATACTTTATACAGACAGTTTCCCATTAGTTGTATTTATACTTGTTATTTTAACTTCGCTTTGTCTTTAAATAAACTGCTGTATGTCGTTTTAATCTTGTTTAATATAGGTATGTTGTTTTAAATAATACTTTACTTACGGTATCAGCACTTAGTAAATGGTGCTAAGCTGTCTTAAATATTGTTATTTATAGAACAAAACTAATGATAAAAGTATTGTTATTAATTCCTTTCTAAACTAATAAAAAACATAACTTACCATTGTTATGGATTAACAACTTTAAAAAATGCAAATTAGGGCAAAAAGAAATGTAGCCCTAATAACATTAGGGAGTTTTAGCCTATACAACTCTTTAGTAAACAAATGTTGAGCGTATTACATAACTTAACTTTAAATCCAATAAGTGGGTGGGTTTGTTGCAACGGGGTAATTTTAAAAAGTGATGTAAATTCCTAGTACATTCCTGAATTAACTGTGCTAGGCATTATAGTATTAATATGCCTAAGTAGGCAGTACAGTACTGTACTTGTAAAACCCAGCAACACTGACTATAAACATGCCTAATTTTACTCTAAGTTTAAATATGAACTCTGTTGGGCTCGCAACAGGGTAAGATACTCGTTAGCAAAACGATAAACATCACTAAACTGTGTTGCACGTTCACTGTGCAGTACAGGTATATGGAAAATGCCATGTTACTATCTGAGCTGAGTGCACCGTTGGTGTTGTTATGCGGGTTGTATTAACTGTCCCCCCGACCAGGTTGAAGGTGCTCATGTAAATACTTTCAGGCTGACTACTAGAATTTGAATTGCCATTTGAAATACATTGCTTATTGGCGTTCCATTCTGCACAGTAAATGAGGAACAGAATATAGAACGGTATTTTCTAACTTGAAGAGTAAAAAATAACGATTTTAGATGGCAGCGTCTTGATTCCTCCATTCTAGTATATGGGTGGCAAGGCGCATGGTAACTCCTCTTGCGGCGCTGCCAATTCTACTACGCCGCGGCCTTCTTTAAAGTTAAAGTTTATGGGGAATGTCAGGGAAAAAGTTGGAAAAATATTAAAAGTCAGGGAAAATGCTTACTATTTTATAAAAGTCAAGGACAATTTTACTTTCTCCCTCTATACATAGTATATGGAGAAAGTATTGTTTTCGTCAAAATTTTCGAATTTGAGTTGTTAGTGGAAATATTCATTTTGGTGCTCCCTGAACCCAAAAAAGTGGTTTTTACGTGATGTCTGTCTGTGTGTGTGTGTGTGTGTGTCCGTGTGTGTGTGTGTGTGTGTGTGTGTCTGTGTGGATGTGTACAGAGCTAGAGCCCTAAACAATGGGCCGATTTTGATGAAATTTGGTATGTAGGTACTAATCCACGATATCTCCAGGCGTTTTTTTCATTTTTTTGAATTTTTGATTTTTAAGGGTAATTATCCCCCAAAAACCGCCAAAAAACATGAAAAATCCAAATTTCTCAAAAACGGCTCTAACGATTTTGATTAAAATTTAGTAGTTTGTAGAACTTTAGTTTTCCAACAAAATGACACCACCCGCATTCCTGGAAAAATTCGGGTTCAGAAATTACAGGACTTAAAACATCCAAAATTCAGTTTTTTGGATTTTTCATAAAAATACATAAAAATAAAAAAATGTTACTATTCACCATTAAAAAGAGCTCAAAAAACTAAATAATTTAGTATTTTGAATTACTATTCTACGATTGCTGGTTTCGGAGAAAATTGAAATTTTCATGTAGCGGTAAACGCAGTACGTTGTCCAATGTTATTCTTATGGGGAATACAAAAGTTACTATTTCTCTCTTATTTACTGATCAATTTCATTCAAACTTGATTTGCTTGTCAATTTAGCATTGACCAACAGAGTTAATTCGAAATATGTTGCCCCTTAATAACCCTGGGGGGGAATAGGGGGCATTTCCCCTCTTAAAACCACGAGTGTAGCAATGGATTCTGTAGTGCCTCCAAAGCAGGGATTTAGGTGGATGTTTTTTAAAACAACTTGTTTACAAGATTTTCTGTACATTCGACCGTGCTTTGTATTCTATATTTAGTAAATAAAAAGTAATTTATTCATTAAAGTTGGGCTAAAAGGGAGAAAGTATGAGTCAGTTTCCTGATACCGTTTATTTTATTTTTATAGTAAACGCAAAGCAGGGATTTCTCAATCCTTAAGCTACTTTAAATAGAATATAACATGTATGTTCATATCATTATTATAAAAGTTTGAGTTCCTTCAGTTATCCATATACAGTCTTAAAAAGGCCTAACTTATAGTACTTAAAGATTATTTATAAAAAAATAAAGAGGATATAGCCATAAGCCTAATATTTTAAAAATTCTTCTATGGATTTTGTAAATATGGATTTTATTTTGTGTGTGTCTTGTTTTATTAAGCCTAGATCTATTTAGAAATTTAAGTTTAGTCCTATTGAAAATAATGAAACTGGTTAAAATTTAATACAACTGTCTGGTGACTCGTAAACTTATTTGGAAATATTCTATTAGGCTAAGAAAAGATGATTCATAATCAGGTTCAAATGGTAATAGGCTCGTAACAAAACTAGATACCTAGGCTTATAACTAATGATAGGTCTCATCACATTCCTGAAAGACCCTTTTAATTAAATAAAGAATGGTGAATTAACTTATGTAGCAAATAAAGAGAAACAAATAAAAACAAATTGGCAATGTAGGGTAGTTAGCCTACAAGCAAGAGAAACGCATCGTCAAATTAAATTAAATGTTGAAGGGCAACTCCACATTAAATTTACACTTTATGTAATTACTCTAAACACCCTAAATAAGATTGGAAGGTCATTGTGCATTTTTCGATTGCTGTATTTTCTAGAAAAAGCTTTTCTTCTAAGCATGTCCTCTTAAATTAATGATATCAATAGTTTAAAGCCAGTTTCATGAAAACTGTCAAGAAAATTTAAAATTTTCGAAATAGGCATTAAGTATTTACCGGTTTTAAGTATTTTTTCATTTGGTAGCCACCAATTTTACTAGATTTCCATGTTTCATCATGCTTAGACATCAAATCCAAAAATTTTATGATTTGTTACAATACCGTACTGTAATTTGTTCCTAATATGCAGTTTTTGTATGACAAGTGAAGGTAATTTCCCTCAAATTTGTGGATTTATTTGTTCAGTTTATATCTTGCACACAGTAATTGTTTTCTACAGCTGAAAAAAATGTTTCTCACCTTGATAAATTGTTGTATTTATAAGTGTTTATATACAGTAGCCTAATAAGTACATACATTCAACGTTATCAGTAGGCCTAATTACAGATTCACATAAATTATGCCTAGAGTATTTTGGGAGTTGTTTTAAATGTATGCACGTGAGGTGTAGGGTTGCCAGCCATCCCGGGACTGTCCCGACTTCGGAATCATTTGTTTCGCGTCCCACCGGATACGAGTCGGGATGTATATTGTATACCAATTTAGTGATTTTTAAAGTAAACTAATATTTTTTAGGACTATTTTTTCAAAGGAATAACTTATTTTAACCCGCACATTGTTATGTATAGAATCAATACTAGGATAATTAACTTATGTTGAAATATGACCAAACTAACAATGTCGTAGGTACTGTATTAATTCACATTCCTGTTATTCAGCTGATTATTAACATTGTTTCAACGACTGCTCAAGTACAGCAGTCAACTTGGTAGAAGCAATGGTATAGACCATGTATAGTTTATAAGTTAATGGTTTTATTATCAGTAACCCAACAAAGCCTCTGTGCCACAGCATACTTTAAAAGGAGAGATTCAAGTGGTGGATGTACAATTGTACACCATGCTTAAGCGGTTCGGCTAGGTAACTTAAGGTTATGATAAAAAATGTTTGAGTATTATTAAGTTAATGATAAATAATGTATAAGTATTATATAAATAATATCAGGTACTCCATTAAGATTAATGTGGGAATCATGAGAGAACACATCAGCCTGTAATATCTTACTGTCAAGTAATATTATTTTGATTTCACCAAGAATATTTATGTGAAATAGATAACTATTGGTTGTTTATTAAATGTTTTAGAGCAGTGTGATTTAGTACCCGTTATATATGTAAATGCTTAATTCCTTCTATTGGGATATTTGAGTTTCTTTACTCTAATATCGGTGTTTTTCTGTCAGTGCAGCAGGCAGTTCAAAGTACTCAGTATACTCAGTACTCAAAGTACTCAGTAAATAGTACATCCGTAACTGAAACATCAGTATCATTGGATTTAAACTAGTTAGTGAGCTTTCGTTATAATTTGTTTACCGGTAAGTCATTTTTAAATGACTAGTTTATTTTAATTGATAATTCCTAATTGTTTTCATGTTTCTGCCAACCAAGATTGAAAAGAGACTGCCTGCGCTGCAAAGTGAGAGTGGGAACCCAACACCCAACCAGACTTGAGACCTATGGGAAATGGACACACGTAACTGACAGCTCATCAAAGATTAGGAGGTAAAATTAAAATATTACTTGGGCCTAGGTCAATGCATTTAACTTTTAAATATTATTTGTTCAGCCTCCTTCTAATACATCCATAAGACTCTTGGCATATTGCAATCCCAATCTAATCATAAATCAAATAAAAAGTTGTGTTACCGTTAGACTGTACATCTGTAGCATTGACAAGCGTCAGGTTTTGTTCGAGTAAGTACTAAGCTAAGGCAATATACGCAAGAATATAATGATTCACTTGCAATGATAAGTAATAGTGTAGATAGGCTAAGTAATAACGGTAATAATAATCAACGAATATAGGCTAAGATATTTTGAAGGAAAAAGTAGGATCCTGGTAATTTTTAAAAAAGTTTCTGATTACGGTACTTGTGATTAATTCACAGAGAAGTAACTAATACCATTGATTATAATCAATGCTAATACTTCTCGATTGCTTTCGGTGGCAATCGAGAATCAGAGGTATGTACGGTACGTTTTATTTTCGGTACTTTTCCTTTAGTATGACCACACTCTCAAAATAAATGTACTGGCATATTTGTTTAGTTATCTATAAAACGATATTAAAGTTTCTAAGATGAAAACCCTCTGACTCAAGCTCGTCTGTTTTGTTAAGCTCGTCTGTTTTGTAGGTCCTCCAAAAGTCTGAAATAATAGTACTTCCTGATTCTATATATATATGTTGTTTATTTAACTTTTCCGTTTAGGGTTTTTGCATTTCTATTGGGCACTTTGATTAGGAACCTGTCATTTATAACTCAGTACGCAGTAAACTGTCAAGTGAAATGAACAAAATTGAGTATATACATGACACCACAACGCACTGGTTAGTAAGTTTCCGTGCGACCTAGGTCCAGTTACAGGGGGACAGGAAGGGTGGCAGGGAGTCTTAATGCAACCAGAAAGATGATGTTAATAGAGAAAATACTGTTCTTTACAAATACAGTAACCTAGACCAGCCTAGCCTCCACAACGTGCTGTAACTGGGGTGTGGTCGAGCTAAAGGAAAAGTACCTTATTTTTTTCATCAAATGTGTAAAATCATTGTTACAAGAGCGTTAGGGAATGGTTTGTGAGCTTTGACACATTGAGTGCGTAAAAGAAGTTGCATAATGATAAGCTTGGGTCTACAAAGTTTGTATTGGTTAAATCGACTCGGGAGAGCGATATGCGGCAAAACATTTAACAATTTAGGATAAATAATCAGCTTTTATACTGTTATAGCCACACAGCACAGTTGGGTTGTGTCAACAAACCAAATTACAGCTAACTGTCAAATTACAGGGCTGCAAACTGAAACAGCAACATATTGACAACTTTAAAAATCCATATAAAAAAAACTGAACTTCCAACCCAGAGGCCAAGTGTTCTGCATACTTGTAATATATTCCCATAGACCAATATGTAAGTTCTAAAGCAATCTGGTGCACTGAATGAGCGTGCCAAGCTAATTACCAACAGAGTAACAGTTACATACATACGTGTCATCGGTCCGCTGGATTCAGCACAAGCTGCAGTGAAAACCAACTGCGTCCAGTGCTGGTCTATTTTAGGTTTTTTTTTAAATTGCGTCGCGTATGTGGGAACGTCGGTAGCCAATGTGTTCATGAAAAACTTAGCTCACAAGAAAAAATATAAATTTATAAGATCTTTAATTTGAGATATGAATAATATTTTTTCGTAATAAATGAATGAGATATCACTCATTCCGTTCAACATTGGTTTTTATGAAGCGTAAATCCAATACGGCCGCCAACATCAACTTAAATTTACTTAGGCCAAGAAAACCTTACACTCACAAATTATAGGCCTACACCAGAAGATTAACCTAATAAAGCTAGTTACCATATAGTCATTATAGTATAACCCTTATACTATACTATACTTTTGGAGGACCTACAAAACAGACGAGCTTAACAAAACAGACAAGCTTGAGTCAGAGGGTTTTCATCTTAGAAACTTTAATATCGTTTTATAGATAACTAAACAAATATGCCAGTACATTTATTTTGAGAGTGTGGTCATACTAAAGGAAAAGTACCGAAAATAAAACGTACCGTACATACCTCTGATTCTCGATTGCCACCGAAAGCAATCGAGAAGTATTAGCATTGATTATAATCAATGGTATTAGTTACTTCTCTGTGAATTAATCACAAGTACCGTAATCAGAAACTTTTTTAAAAATTACCAGGATCCTACTTTTTCCTTCAAAATATCTTAGCCTATATTCGTTGATTATTATTACCGTTATCACTTAGCCTACCTACACTATTACTTATCATTGCAAGTGAATCATTATATTCTTGCGTATATTGCCTTAGCTTAGTACTTACTCGAACAAAACCTGACGCTTGTCAATGCTACAGATGTACAGTCTAACGGTAACACAACTTTTTAATTTGATTTATGATTAGATTGGGATTGCAATATGCCAAGAGTCTTATGGATGTATTAGAAGGAGGCTGAACAAATAATATCTAAAAGTTAAATGTATTTTTTACACCCCCGAAACCCCCTCCCCCCCTATTAAATATTGTGTTGATAAGTATTCACAATCGCTGTACATTTTGGTCACGTAATGCGTAATAACTAACCTGGGAATTTGGAACGTTAATTACAACGAAGTATCAGATACTTAGTTACAGCGTTATAAGTTTTCCACTGCACTGTGTTGCCAGATTGTCAATGTTATTCTTATGGGGTTATTTTGTCTCACATGGGAGACAAAGTAGTACTTTATTCGTTCATTATAAAAGCCAATTCACACCGGCAAAACGTTATGTTATGTGACAGGACGTGACAGACTTATTAAAAGATCGCTCACCGTTGTTTCAAATGGGTCAATTCATACCACCGAAAAAAACGTAACGCGTAGTCGGCGAAGTAAACCAACTAATCGCAGGGGATCGCTTGGGGAACGATATTTTAGAAACGTACGCAGCGTCGGTGGCCTCGCGCATGCGTTATAAAGACCTTGTGTCCTGCCCTTGTCAGTGCTGCTGAAGGGTTTCGACATATCTTTATATATTATTCTGTAAGCGAATTTAAGTAAAAATTGTGGCAGTTTGGCAAATTGCAGGATGATAGGAGAGGGTTCAAATTAAAGGTCTTGATACCACGGACTCGGGGAAAATAGCAGTATTTCCATTAAGTTACCAGTAAACGAGAAATAACGTAAAACTTCCCCCATAAGAAAAGCATGGGGATTTGAAAAGGTCTGATTTGTTTACATTAAAACATGGGATTTTGTATCTACTTTGTTTGCGAACTGACATGTTTTAACATATATGAAGCAAATTTAGGAAAAGGGTTAGGGGTCATGGCCCCTTCAAGCCAATATTACTATTTCTATTATTGTTTGTTTGTTTGGTTATTATAAACATGGATCAGTTAATTGATGAGGTACGTGCCCGACTACTGTTGTGGGATAGTAATAGTAATATGGAGAGTTTTAAACCAAATTCAACTATTTGCCTGGGAAGACATTTATGGTGTACTCGGCAGGGTTTAAGCTGCGGTCGCCTTTGTCGCAAAAATGCGACATGCACCACGAAAATCGACAATATTTGGGCAGGCTGTCACTTTTTTGCTACAAAGAAAGGTATTTTATAATTTTATTGCAGAAAATATGGTTTTAACAATACAAATTGTAGGTATTAAAAGTCCGTGATCACGATCCACAACCATAAAAGATTAGAAGATTAGTTGAGATGTTGTAGAGGCTTAACGTTGCGTAGGTTGCACTACGTCACTTACCGATCGTCTCTGAGCGATGGTAGAGGGGACGAGCCTACATTACGTAAACAGTTGCTGTCGATTTCAACTGCGTACCGTGTAAACGGAACGGGCGAGTTACTGATATGACAGTTGTAGTAACGAAGTGACTACGTACACGTCCAATGTAAGGGCAAATTCACTTCGCTACCGCTTAGGTTAGGTTACGTTACATTACATTAGGTTAGGTTACGTTACGTTAGATTAGGTTAGGAGGTTTTCTGGCTCTCAATTTGTTTGAAAAGTCACAGGAAAGTTAACGTACGGTGCATAATTTGGAACAGACTTGAACAGTAGCGGCTCACGTCGGACGTGTACGTAGCCTCTGCCTTGTAGTAACAGACCCCCCTCGTGAGTCAGTCCTTAGAAGCCGAGCGAATCGGCGAATGCGAGAATGTCAAGGGCTAGTTCGCCACCGAAGGAATGACGGCGCTCGCCTCACCTTCGCACCGATTCTTGGTGGTTTTTGTGACCGAGTCAAAGGAGACGAGTACTTAAGTCTCGACTCGCTGCTGAATGTGAACGGTTACATGAGCACGAGTCGCTCGAAGTCGCAACAATCGGGCGAAAGTGTAGAGGTTAGCGAAAACAGACAACTCGAAATCGGTGATGCGCAAATGCGATCGCGATATGCTTTGAGGTTATGTTTCAGAGTGTGTAATGTTTGGGTTGTGTGAGTTTTAGTTGTTCTGGTGCCATATTAGGCCTATTCTACTAGAATGTTTAGTATATTTCCATTATAGACTTTAATGGTTAAAATGGATAAGTTACCAAGAAAAGTAGACACTGCTGAATTATATATTATTTAAAAGAATAATATATAATTGAGAATGGTATTATCCATATTCAACCTGGTTAAAAATAACTATAATTTATTTTTCCCCCATCTACTATGTAAAGTAGAATTTTACTCCTTAAGACCTTTTTACACCGAGATCTGTCACATAACATCCGATAGCGTAACGTAACGTAACACGTGGCCAATTCACACCGCAAGCGACATCCGCGAGCTCCTGTTCTGAGTTTTCCAGTTTTCCCCCGATTACTGTCGGATTCAAAATGATGGATAGGCCTTCTCGAGTTTGATTTGCCACCAAAAATTGAGCTACAATAACGGCGGTTACATCAACATTTTCCATGTCTTTTTCTCCGTGTTTTGGTGTACAGGTTTTTAAATTTTGATTGCGGGTAGAATATAAAAAGTAAACGATTTTTGCCGTTTTTATAGCAACTACGGACTTAACAAATTCATATTTCCGAAACGGGTCAACTTATCGATTCCAAATTTTGATACGCCATAAATAAATATTTTTTTAGTTTATTTGTATAATTTTAGATTTTTAAACTTCATTTTATGAAAGCTGGTATCCATTTCGTAAAGTGATGTTTTCTCAGCCCTCAAAAGAGCTAAAAACATGTTTAATGGTTTGTTATGAAGCTCGTGTTTTTTTATAGTCTAATTTTTAATGTACTTAAACCAAATATACTTCGAAACGGTTTATTCAGATTGATTATTAAGTAGTATTATATAAAATACTAGTATTAATTACAAGTATTAATTTAAATACTATGGTATTACATTTAGTAGTTCGTCAGTCACTGATACAAACAAACCTTTAAGGTGGTAGGATGTCTTGTAAACCGTGGTATTTTTGTTTTCAAGAATATATTGCGTTGACTGCATTAAAAAAGTTGTGTTAAATGTAGGCTTAAAAATTTGTTATGTTTTCAAAACATATAAATTTGCTGCAGTGTACTATGCTAAGGGTAAAGTCCCATTGATAAGGTTATTTTTATTTTATTTTTGGCCAAAGTTAGTCAACATTATCAATTACAGCGGGTATAAAATTATAGCTAGCAAATTAGTACACCAAACAAATTTTATCTCGTATAAGAATATTTATCCCTTTCATTAATTTAAATTAAATTATGTAGGCCTACTTTAAAAAGTGTTGTATTCTAATTATGTAGAATATCATATACCAGAAAATGTAAAGGAATTATTTTTTTTCTAATCAACAAAGTAGTTAAGGAAAACATTAATGCAATATAAACTGACTGTCTTTTCCGAGTACCAGGGATTCAGCTGGGAAAAAAATTCTTTGAGCAAAAATGCTACAAGCTCTTAAATACTTGTAGCAAAAATATTTTCCTTTTCACATTTTTATCGCATGTCATTATACTATTTTTTGGTCTTAAGTTTTTTTTTTGCTTGTATTTGTTTTTAAGGGTTAACTTTTAAATAATATATAATTCAGCAGTGTCTACTTTTCTTGGTAACTTATCCATTTTAACCATTAAAGTCTATAATGGAAATATACTAAACATTCTAGTAGAATAGGCCTAATATGGCACCAGAACAACTAAAACTCACACAACCCAAAAATTACACACTCTGAAACATAACCTCAAAGCATATCGCGATCGCATTTGCGCATCACCGATTTCGAGTTGTCTGTTTTCGCTAACCTCTACACTTTCGCCCGATCGTTGCGACTTCGAGCGACTCGTGCTCATGTAACCGTTCACATTCAGCAGCGAGTCGAGACTTAGGTACTCGTCTCCTTTGACTCGGTCACAAAAACCACCAAGAATCGGTGCGAAGGTGAGGCGAGCGCCGACATTCCTTCGGTGGCGAACTAGCCCTTGACATTCTCGCATTCGCCGATTCGCTCGGCTACTAAGGACTGACTCACGAGGGGGATCTGTTACTACAAGGCAGAGGCTACGTACACGTCCGACGTGAGCCGCTACTGTTCACGTCTGTTCCAAATTATGCACCGTACGTTAACTTTCCTGTGACTTTTCAAACAAATTGAGAGCCAGAAAACCTCCTAACCTAATCTAACGTAACGTAACCTAACCTAATGTAATGTAACGTAACCTAACCTAAGCGGTAACGAAGTGAATTTGCCCTTACATTGGACGTGTACGTAGTCACTTCGTTACTACAACTGTCATATCAGTAACTCGCCCGTTCCGTTTACACGGTACGCAGTTGAAATCGACAGCAACTGTTTACGTAATGTAGGCTCGTCCCCTCTACCAATCGCTCAGAGACGATCGGTAAGTGACGTGGTGCAACCTACGCAACGTTAAGCCTCTACAACATCTCAACTAATCTTCTAATCTTTTATGGTTGTGGATCGTGATCACGGACTTTTAATACCTACAATTTGTATTGTTAAAACCAGATTTTCTGCAATAAAATTATAAAATACCTTTCTTTGTAGCAAAAAAGCGACAGCCTGCCCAAATATTGTCGCATTTTCGTGGTGCATGTCGCATTTTTGCGACAAACGCGACCGCAGCTTAAACCCTGCCGAGTACACCATAAATGTCTTCCCAGGCAAATACTTGAATTTGGTTTAAAACTCTCCATATTACTATTACTATCCCACAACAGTAGTCGGGCACGTACCTCATCAATTAACTGATCCATGTTTATAATAACCAAACAAACAAACAATAATATAAATAGTAATATTGGCTTGAAGGGGCCATGACCCCTAACCCTTTTCCTAAATTTGCTTCATATATGTTAAAACATGTCAGTTCGCAAACAAAGTAGATACAAAATCACATGTTTTAATGTAAACAAATCAGACCTTTTCAAATCCCTATGCTTTTCTTATGGGGGAAGTTTTACGTTATTTCTCGTTTACTGGTAACTTAATGGAAATACTGCTATTTTCCCCGAGTCCGTGGTATCAAGACCTTTAATTTGAACCCTCTCCTATCATCCTGCAATTTGCCAAACTGCCACAATTTTTACTTAAATTCGCTTACAGAATAATATATAAAGATATGTCGAAACCCTTCAGCAGCACTGACAAGGGCAGGACACAAGGTCTTTATAACGCATGCGCGAGGCCACCGACGCTGCGTACGTTTCTAAAATATCGTTCCCCAAGCGATCCCCTGCGATTAGTTGGTTTACTTCGCCGACTACGCGTTACGTTTTTTCGGTGGTATGAATTTGGAACATTTGAAACAACGGTGAGCGATCTTTTAATAAGTCTGTCACGTCCTGTCACATAACATAACGTTTTGCCGGTGTGAATTGGCTTTTATAATGAACGAATAAAGTACTACTTTGTCTCCCGTGTGAGACAAAATAACCCCATAAGAATAACATTGACAATCTGGCAACACAGTGCAGTGGAAAACTTATAACGCTGTAACTAAGTATCTGATACTTCGTTGTAATTAACGTTCCAAATTCCCAGGTTAGTTATTACGCATTACGTGACCAAAATGTACAGCGATTGTGAATACTTATCAACACAATATTTAATAGGGGGGGAGGGGGTTTCGGGGGTGTAAAAAGATTTTACTTTATCTTGGTTTAAACTACTACAGTAAAAAAACTCGGGCTAATTGTCCAAAGAATTCTAGTTGTGATTAGAAATATTTTGTAAATAATTGATTATTTATTTTAGTAACAATATTTCCCTATATTTAATATATATATATATATATATATATGTTTGTTACAGATTTTGGCGATCATCAACTTCTAGAATGCGCCAGCCGTTGCAAGAACACAGACACCATCTTAATTAAACATTTGTTACACTTTTTATATTATTAATTTTTTAGGCTACTTAAATATACAAAAGTAGACACGCATTTTGTATTTTATTTAGCCATTACAGTCATGGTAGTTTTAATATTTCATTAGGCATAAAAATATTATGAAGCATATGAAATAATTATGTTTATTTTTTTAATTTTCAAATAAGTTAATTGAACAAAAATAAGCCTAGTTTTTGTGGTAAAAAAGATCAGTAATAATGTTTTATGGTTTTATTTATAATTGTATTTAACAATTATCGCAAAATGAAATAGGCTATGTAATTCCTGTGTGATTTATAAGTAATCTTTGACTATTACTTGTATGGTTATAAATGATAAGTCAGTTTTTTCTTTACGATTTATAGTTCAGAGAAACTTTTTTTTCAAATTCTGTTACAAAATATTCAACTGATTTTTATGTTGGCACAATATTTTATTAGATGACGTAGACTTCTTAAGAATATCTTAAAGTGGTCACAGTTTATACAATTTTCAATTTCACGACAAGATGTTAAGGTTTATTTATTTTATAACCATTTTTCCAATTCTGATCTAAATACTTCCTAGTTAACATTCCCATTAATCAGTCGCTGAGGATGTAATCTCATTTGTGGTCGTGTGAAAAAGAGATTGTTACAGGCATATTGTCAGAATCTAGCTCAGGTAAGCCTTCCTGAATGATAGCTGGAGTGAAATTTGTGTGTAATGCCAAAATCAAGTATGTAGGGTTGGTAATCCGGTTGCCGTGGTAATGGGTCGGTAAATCTGGAGCGGAAATCATTATATCTGAACCATTAGTATATTGAAGTAGACGATTCCCATTTGGATTAGTTTTTCGGCAGCCCCATACCTGATGTTTACATTTAAGTCACCTTCAACAGTTGAACAGCCTTCTTGAAAAAGAATCTGCAAGTCGTGATAGTGTAGCCGTCTGTTAGGGGATTTATACACAGATATAACACGAAAGTTTGCACCATTGTTTAAACTAATTTCAACACCAACTGATTCCAAGGAAGCGAGAGTAGATAAAAATATATGGTGATGGTCTAAAGTCCTTCGTACAAAAATTGCAACACCACCTGATGCAGCTGGATCCGGTCTGTCTTCCCTGTATACAGAATACCCACTTACTTTAAAATGTCCAACAGCAGTTAAATGCGTTTCACTGATTGCCATTTAAAGATAAACAACTAGTATTGGCGGCCGCTATTGCGACTGCAGGAAATAATCAGCTGTTTCAGGAACAAAGCTTGAATACTCCCGGCTCTGCTAATATATGCTAAAATGGCCTAAAAACAGCTTAAAGCTACCGTAACTCAAACAAGGTTGCTTTTTTTCAAGAAAAAACAAACAACATGTGCAGCTTCCCCGACCTCGATTACCCTTAAAATATATCTTTTCGTAGCTTGGGAGCCGTTACAGCTAAAAACAGCCGTGGACGCATAGACGCATGAAAATGGCCTAAAACATGAAGCTTTAAGCTACCGTAACTCAAGTAAGGTTTTTTCAAGAACCGTCGCTTGGGAGCCATTACAGTTTGAGAAACAGCCGCGGACGGACGCACGGAGCCTCAGACAATACGATCTATAGTATTGATGTTTTTAAGGAAAATTTGTGTAACATATGATAATACCTTTCTCAGAATTTAATTGTAAATATAAACCAGGGTTTACCTTGGTTTTAAAGTTTAAAGTTTATTGGAACAACTGTTACAAATTTAAATTTTTGATTAAAAATTAATCAAAGTTATTTCATGGCCAACATTAACCACTACATAATCTGTTTCATTCCTGGGCCTTAACAAAACCAAGTCTGTCATGTTAATTTTCATTGTAAATTGCTGATATATAACTCATTTTACCTGTAATAGAAGTTTGTTCATTATTTTCAAGGTCATGACAATCATTTCTCCAGCATATTTCAGAAGTACAATCCGCACATTGTATAATCTGCACTTATTGTTATAAAATTTCACTGGGGCCCGTTTCATAAAACTTTCAGGACCTGTATTACAGGTAACTTCTCTGTATTATTACTTAAAATTACAATAGTGCGTTTCATAAAGTTTTTCAACTGTAGAAATACTTACAGGGGATTTACCTGTATTACAAGTACATTTTACAAGAGTTATAAAGTGATCTGTTTCATAGAGGGTAGTGGCCTGTATTACAGGCCCTGTAAATTATACACAAAATGATGATTGTTTAGAATATTATAAAACTTTTACAAGTATCACTTATTAACGCATTCGCTGCGGGTGCCACGAATCGGGACATTGCTCAACATTGAAATATATGAGATTTTCATGTTTAAACATAACAAACGCAGCAAAGCTGTTAAGTTAAATAGTGTGTTATGCATATATTTGTAATTATAAAGTGTATAATAGACACAGAAAGCAGTTCTTGTGATGAGGAGAATTTTATTTTTGTATACTATTTTTCAATTAATTTATGTTCATAATTAAGAGAGTCATACAAATTTACTTAATCTCCATAAGAATAATATTGAATAATAATATCTGGGTAACCAATTGACGTGAATAGTAATTTAAGTACTAAATTGTTTTTTTTTTTCAAGTTAGAAACCCAGTCAGATCGCCCCATCACAATGTTTTTTTTTGGGGGGGGGGGGCCTTGTACACCAACATTTTTGTTTAAACTTTTAGATATGATCTTTTTAAAAGTCAAATTTTTATTTTCACTATTGGATTCAGCTTAGTCATAAATATTGCTTTATATGTTTGTACCTAATTTAATCAAAATGGGACCATTTTTATGAAAGTTATTGCACCCACAAACACTCACTAAACTGAAATGTCTGTTTCCCATATAAAAATGTGTAAAATATTAGAATAAAGGTTGTTGAGTGCAGTTTCAGATGTGTTTCCGACAGCAAATTCTTTTATATCTGCCTATGTAAAAATATATCACTTGCAATCAAACATGTTTATGTTTGCCAACGGTACACTATACTGAATGTTTGTTGTTGTTGTTATTGGCGGATTAGGAAACCCCAGCTTTGCTGCTAGTCGCCTCTTCCACACGCGGAAATATTGCAAGGGTTACCGGAAAGATAGGATATAGCAGGAAAGGAAAGGGTGGGAAGGGACGGCAGCCAAATCGACCCCTCAGAGGGCCAATTCCCGTGCCCCTGTGACAGCTGGGATGAGGCTCTCAACAGGGGACCCTCATTTTGCCCTCCAACAGGTCAACCCAACTGACAGGGTATCCATGCACAACAGCCAGGGACCATTCATTCTCAGGTTGGAAGGAGGGACCAAACCTGGAGACTCTGTCCCTAGCCGCTGCAAATGGAGGGACCAAAGGTGAAAGGGAAGTTAGTCATAATGGACAGCCAAAAGACTTACCATATGTCGTAATGACAACCTCATTTGCTGTACCCAATGTCAGCCTCAAAACTGGTATAGACCAGTCTTAAGGTAGTCCTGGGACTACTGAATGTTTACCTTTCCATGGTGCAACCCAAGGTAATATATAGATTCTTTCTCGAAATTCGCTAATAAATCCCACGAATCCCAGGATTCAATTGTAACCCCCCCCCAGGCCATTTAAATGAGAAAATTAGATAAATGTCATCATTATACGATCATAACATTTTTATTCAAGTGTCACGTATAAAGTAAAAATAGTTTGTTATTGCATAGATTTGTAATTATAAAGTACTAGCTGCTACCTGCGGATTTGCTCGCGACAAATTATAAAAGACTGACCAGCACTATCAAATATTTGTTTAGTTTTCCCATCTGATTTCCTTTGCCCTAACTGACATACAACTACAGCTGGTAATTTTATAAATGACTAGCTGCTAATCCCGTGCTTCGCAATGGGGAAAAACATTCAGAGTAGAAAGACTAAGCAGTTATGTGTGCTGCATTCTGTGGTTAGCCCGTAGAACTATTACGAATCAAGATCAGCTGTTTGTATTTTCATCAGCTCAAACAAAAATTAATGTTCATAAGAATAACATGGGAACTTGGAAGTCCTATGGGGAAGAGCCCTGAGGACGTTTAAAAACGAAAATAGGCCTATGTGTTTATTTAGTATATAAGGAAAATTCCTCTCAATTTTCATGCCAATCGGTTCAGTAGTTTTTAGTGATTGAGGAACAAAAAGCAGATAGACAAACCATCCCATTTATAGTAGGATATCCTTCCATGAGATTTTCATTAGATTAGAACTTACAGGACCAGGGGGGGTGGAGCCCTAAGCTTGGATGTGGACATTATCAGGTCTATATGTTAATGTGATATGTAAAATGCAAAATTTTAGCTTAATCAGTCCAGTAGTTTATATGTGATGGAAATCCAAGTATCCATACTTTCACATTTATAATATTAGTAGAATAATAAACTATCAGAAAACTCATACATGCTTTCTCCCTTTTATACCAATTTGAATCAGTAAATTATATTTACTAAATATAGAATATAAAGTACGGTATCATGTATAGGCAATCTTCTAATGACCTTTTTCAAAAATATCGACCCAAATACACGCAGAAGTTACGAGGGGAATGCCTCCTCCTCCCCCCAGGGTTAGGTGGCAACATATTTTGAATGTCCTCTGTTGGTTAATGCTAACTTTACCTACATACCAAGTTTTAATGAAATTGGACAGTAAATAAGATAGAAATAATATGTTTTTATTCCCCATAAATAAAAAAAACATTGCAATTAGAATTGTAACTGCGGTTGGTGTCATTTTACTAGGGACTTGAAAACCATAAACCACTACATTTGAAATAAAAGCGTTAGCCATCGTTAGAATCGTTATATTTTAAACACACTAAATATAAATGTTTAATATGAAAAATAAATGTACTGAGCAGGCCTACGTGATTCTAGCCTAAGTAATAACAGTAAAAATAAATCCCAGGGGCCAGGATTCAATAGTAATACACGTGGAATTTTACAGGTGATTTTAGGATTGTGGAATAATTTTTATGAAACAGATTTTACAGGAATTGTACTTTTTATTTTACAAGTCCTGTATTACAGGACTTGCATTACAGCAAGCTACTTTTATAAAACGAGCCCCTGTGGGATCCCCCGAATTATGGATTGTTTTTAAGATGACTTTTTTGTTTGAAAAAAGGGTGCCGAACTAATTGGGGGCTTGCTTTCTTTACAATAAAAAGGTAAGTAAGAAAAAAATTCAAAAATTAAGAATTATTCATGAATTGTCGCTTTAACGAAATAGGATTATCTTATATTTTAAATTGTTGAACAACAAAAACGTAGTTAATTCTTTTATTTATTTCCTTAAAAGAGAATATAAATACAGTATTAATTTGTATGTGTAATATTAACTGATTGTTTGAGGAAACTCCAGATCAGAAAATTAAATTTCCTTAGCCTATCTTTTGTATCCTTCCATCTCAACTTCTAAGGTTTTGTGTAGTTCTATGAGTAAACAAGTAATCTACAGAACCAGCAAAATAGTTTGGCGAACTTATCATCTTGAGCAACATATAGGTCTTATTTATCTTTTGTTATATTTTAGATCAACATGAATTGATTAAATATCCATTTCTGTAACTAGAGCAACACAAGCTTCTTATTTATATAGTTTTTAAATATTTGATCAACAAGAATGCACTATATATCTATTGTATAATTTAGATCAATGTAAATGCATAAATTTCCCATTTGTATACATTAGATCAACGTGGACGCGTAAAGTTTCCATGTTTATACTTTCGATCAACGTAAATGCATTAAATATCCATTTGTATAGCTTGATCAACGATGTAATGCATTTTATCCAACAGAGAGCAACATAAATGCGTATAATGCCCGCGATCAACATGGAAACAGAAAACGGGAATATATATATATATATATATATATATATATATATATATATATATATGTATATATCTATATATGTGTCCGTTAACACGATAACTTGAGTAAAAAACATCCGATTTTGATGAAATTTGGCTCAAATGTGTAAAATGACATTCATGACTTTAAGTTCGAAAACCGGAAAAATCGGACCATGGGAAGGGGGGTTTATGGGGGTTTTAAATTGTCCAAAAATCAGTTTTTTTGCACTTTTCACCCTAACATTTTTAAAAAACTTAATTTTGTTTTGGCCATGTTATAGAGCTAAAAAAAACAAATAAATATTAGTATTTTTAATTATTAACCTAGGTTAAGTGGTTGCGGAGAAAATCCAAAAAAACTTGCTCATAAAATCTCCCATGTTAATCTTATGGGAAAAAGGTTTTTTGCTTTTCCTCAGTTTATTTTAATGTAAACTTCACATTTGCTTTTACCAATCTGTTCAGTTCCACAAAACAATCATTTTGGTGTTTAAATTGTGATTCTACGCCCAACCGTTGTAGAGATATTCGAAGGGCTAAACACAGTACGTTGTCCAATGTTATCCTTATGGAGAATAAATAAAATTTGACATCTCGATTATTTATGAATGTATGTTGATGAAACTTGTTATGTGGCTTCAAGTAGTACTCGTATATTGATACTTGCACAAAAATTGATTTTTGTTGATTATTCCCGTAGCAGCAAACCTGCGTACTCAGCCCCATGTTATTCTTATGGAGAATATGTAAAATGTAATGACTCCCTTAATTATGAACATAAATTAATAAAACTTGGTATGTAGCTTCACTTGGTTGAGTTATATTGATAATTATATAAAAACCCATTTTTCTGTTCCTTGTTGCAGCAAACCTGCTTTCTCAGCCCCCATGTTATTCTTATGGAGAATAACTAGAATGTTATATATCGCTTATTTATGATTGAATATCGATGAAACTTAGTATGTGGTTTCGCATAGTTAAATTCTATTTATATTTGCATAAAAACCAATTTTTTCTGTTCCCTGTTTCAGCAAACCTACATACTCATTACCAATGTTATTCTTATGGAGAATAATTAAAATCGCTTATATGTGAATGTATTTTTATGAAACTTGGTTTGCGGCTTTATGTGGTATTAAGACATATATTATGCATTGGAAATTCGCTGAGTCCGCAGGTTTGCTGCGACGGGGGTATTTTATACATACATATATAAATGGTCTAACTAATATACAATTACTCGAAATTTTTGTATACATTAATTTTGTTTTTAGATAACTGTATTTTAAGGAAACCTTTTTTGGTTTACTTAGCCAAAATACAGTTGAAAATAATATAAGTGAAATTAAAGATTATTCTTATCAAGGTACTTAATCCTATAACAGCATTTTCATGTAAACACGTTCCATTCAAATCTTTTAGCGAATTTCCCCTATAGGGAAGAAGCTATTACCGTAGTCAGCATGGTAAGACCTAGGCCCGGGACCATGATAACTTTTCGTTTTGAGGTCCCCAGACCCCAAAAACACCATTCGTTCGAAACTGTATATATATATATATATATATATATATATATATATATATATATATATATATATATATATATAAGTCCGTGGGTGCGATAACTCTCGTAAAAAAGGTCCGATTTTGATTAAATTTGGTACAAACGTGTAAATCAGCATTTATGACTTTAAGTTCGAAAACCAGACGGATCGACCTATCCAAAGGGGTATTTTGGGTGGGTTTTGTACCTCAAAAATGGTTTTTTTGAGTTTTTTACATAAAATTTTTTTAAAAGTAAAATTTTATTTATTTTTTCATTTGAATCAACTTAAAAAGACGCACAATTTGATGTTTTAATCATTGCTCTACGTCAATTGGTTACCGAGATATTGAAAGTGCTAAACACAGTACGTTGTCCAATGTTATTCTTATGGAGGATAAGAAAAATTCTATATCTCGCTTATTTATCAACTTATCCTGACGAAACTTGGTATATTGCTTCATTTCATTGTGGTCTTTTGATATTTGCACAAAAACCCATTTTTTTCCCGATAGTTCCCGTAGCAGCAAACCTGCATACTCAGCCCCATGTTATTCTTATGGAGAATAATTAACGTGTTATCTCCTTTAATTGTGAACATAAATTAATAGAACTTGGTACGTGGCTTTACCTAGTGTAGTTTTATTGATATTTGTATAAAAGCCCATTTTTAGTGTTCCTTATTTCAGCAAACCTGCATACTCAGCCGCCATGTTATTCTTATAGAGAATAATTAAAATGTCATAAATCGTTTATTTATGAATATGAATGTATATTGATGAAACTTGGTATGTGGCTTTATGTGGTATTAAGATAAATTAATATGCATTGGAAATTCGCTAAGTACGCAGGTTTGCTGCTACGGGGGTATTTTGTAATAGGGAATAAGTCGCATACTTATGATAATGGAATATTCAAATGTGATTTTACGTTTGGTAATATAAAGATGGAAGAAGTTAAAATTGGACGTAACCACAAGAGTATGATTAATGGATAGGTTAACCTCCTCAATGGTTAATTAATTACCTTGGAGATAATATATTGGGCAAACTAAAGATAACTCAGAGAGCCATAATTAAAGCAACATCATAAAATTGCAACCGTCCTAAAATAAATCAATAAACGTGAATCTCACTTCATTTTTCTCTACTTTTTCCGTATACGGGAAGTCTCAACTTATATTTTAGTTTAGAGAATTATTTGAGTTAGCTCTTTGCCTAGCGCTGCTCAATTTATTAATTTAGTTTTGACGATGCCTATTGTATTAATTGTAAATATTTTAATATCAAATAAATCTTGGATATTGAGTAATTTTATGTTTCTTTTATTATGGTTTGAAAAAATAATAAGATACAATTTCAGAAAAAACTGTTTGAAGATATCGTGTGGTTCAATACTCGATTAAATACGAAAACAAACGTTAAAGTAAGGTATTGAACTACCCGTCAATTCCAGTAGAATAAAATTTAGTGCATTTGACTTTTAAATTAAAGCTGACAGTTAAGGCATTAGACCAACCCCTTGCTAAAGATAGCTTTCTTGCAAAAAACACCTGAATAAATAAATATATATATATTAAAAGCAAATTTAAACGAAAATAAAAAGCAACCTGATTATAATAAAATATTTAATTTGGTAAAAGTTGAAAATTTGGTATTTAATTTTTAATTATTTACTTTTGTTTCTTAAAAAAATAGATTTAATATTGATGGACTAAACTAATACAACTAAGTCTAAATTAAAGATTACTAAATAATTAAAGAAATTAATTTAGTGTTGTGTAATGTCTTACAGATTATTGATTATATATACTGAAGTAAACTTCTTTAAAAGTCTTTGCTTTTATAGTGTTTCGTGTCTTTGGAATGTAACTTTAAATCCTAAATTGATAAAAATAAATTCATGTCTAGGAAAAGTATGAATTACAAACAATTGACTGGAATAAATTATAAATGCCACAACTGAGAAACAACACCAAATAATGGTTGTTCATATAAAACAAAAAAAATTATATAAAAGTGAAGGCATGATACGTGAAAGGTTTAAAATAACTGGAACTTGTATATACTATTATAATTTTAAATTTATTAGGCGTATAAAAGTTAATCCTTTTAAACTGAAAGCTAGTAACTAATCAGTGCTATAAACTTGTATTCTTGTAAACGTCAATAGTTTTTAAATACAAATGAATACACGCTATACTATTATACGTTGTCGTATGATAGTTTAATAATAATTTTAATAATATATAAAATTATAATTACGTAAATTATACATATTACACATTATATAAAACATAAATTACACTTCAAAATAAGATTACATACCTTGTGGTCATAAATCTACTAGTTTACCAGATTACTAATTTCGGAACTGAAGTTGTCCCATTTTCAAATCTATATTTATCACAGAACCTAAAATACTGTCAACGTCTTAAGGTTTAAAATATTTTCATTACTAAACATATTTTACAAACAAGTGCTGTACATGTTTTAAAACATGATATGTACAAGTTGTATTTTAAAAACAACTTGTAAATGACACCAACAAATGTTACATTTACAACTTCACAATAAGTGTACACATTATTTTCCATGTGTTTCTGACAAGGACAAGAGCAGAGTAAATTTAGGACAGTATTTTAGTTAGCTTTAGTGGTACATAAAGATAAGATAATGGGACAACACAAGTGGACTAAACTAGTGGATTGATGACGACAAGGTATAAAACCTAATCTGTTGAGTCTCACAATCTTTCGAGGAGGCAAATAGCATGATTTAAATAAATTATACGTTACTTCATTTGTTTTACAACCCAAATTATTTGTTCGGGGCGTATTTAAAACATTTAATTAGATTGTTTCAATTATATTTAAAGTTAAAATCATAATAAAGGATTTGTTATTTTACTTTGTTGACTATTTTGTTGAAAAACATTTTGAAATATAAAACAACACTTTTGCACGGTATGGATTTTTAATGTTTAGATTGCATTACATAAGATAGTTGAAGTCTTTAATTCTACTTATAAACCATATTTAATTACAAATACTTGACTAAATTGTGAGTTTTAGTGTACAGATATTAATGCACGTCAGTTTAATTATATTATTAAAAACCTAGCTTGCTTGGTACTGAAAATACAGTTTTAACCAAAAGTTTTCAGAGGCTTTATAGTATAAAAAATAATTTTACCAAGAGTAAAGAAGGTTCTTAAAGTTTTCCACAGCCAATTGCGTGATTGGCGAAAAATAAACTTGCTGTGAAGACATGCCAATCCAGAACACTAAACTTTCAAGACAACACTAACAAGCCTCGCCTTCCTTTCTACGTGACCATTTAAAAAAGTAGGGTATTCATTCCCTGGCCTTCTCGACTCAGAGAGTGATGTACTATAATACATCTATATTAAGTACTTGGATTTCACTTAAGTATATTGTTTAAATTTTTTACTAAACCTTTGGTATACGTAAAGTTAATAAGCCTTGGTTATTAATAGAGTTTACAAAGTTATTTTTTCTTTCGTAACAACCCACTTTGGATTGGCAAGTCGACGAAACTCTGAAAATATCTTAGTAATTAGAAGTAACTTATATTTCAATCGTAACGTGTAAATATCCAACTCAAATTGTTAAATTGATTGATATAACAATCTTCAGAATAAGCCAATTACAAATCAAATATGTTCTTATAAATACATAGTTCTATATATTTATAGATATATATTTGACAACATGTTTTTAGTTATTTTCTACTAGCTGTTACACGTGGCTTCACTTGCAACAATTAAAAGAAGATTAACAATATCGACCTGACCAGCATTATAAAATCATTGTGTAGTTTTACCATATGACATCTTCTGCCTCAATTAACAGACAAACAAATGCAGCTGGTAATGTTATAAATTATATCTCCCGTAAGATTTGCATTGGAATTCACAGGACCCGTGGGTTGAAGCCGTAAGGTTGGATGTGGACATTATCAGGGCTATATATGTTAATGTCAAATCAAATCTCTATATTAGACACTAGAACAACTCCGTACAATAGTGTCAAAGTGGTGATGCTTATGTGAAAATAATAATGACCAACACTAACATGATAAATTAAAATAACTTAATAAAATAAAACAAGTATTTATTTTGTACGTGATATGTATGCTACGTCCATGCAAAATGTTATCTTAATTGGTCCAGAAGTGTGCGCGTGATGGAGCTCAAAATATCAATGAATCTAAATTTTCACATTTATAATATTAGTAGGATTAGCTATACAAATTTACAATACTATAACATATGAAATATTGATATTAAAAGACATATATTCTTTTTTTTCGTTTTTTATATATGAACGAAATAATGACAATTTTTATATTGTTAAGCTTTTGTGAATCCTGTAACATTGTAAACTGCCCCATCACAAAATTATAAATAAATACCTTTGATGTCTTTCTAAAAGAATCATAACTAAATATTGCTCTCATGTTTTTTTTTTATAGTAAAAATAATGTTATCGCAGGATTAAAAGTAAGTCAAGTTATCAATGCTTCAATTTAGTTATAAATTTATCTAGAATTGCAATATATATTAAATATCTATTCCCACAGGCTTTGCCCCGAAAATAATGATTTATAAAAACTATTTCAGTTGGGTTTGCTGTATTCTGTGGTTATCCCGTGGAACTACTACGAATCAAGATCAGCTGTTTGTATTCATCAGCTCAAACATAAAGTGAATGTCCTAAGAATAACACAGGATTGGAACTCTGACTCCCCGTGGAGAGGAGAATTATGGGAATTTCTTAAAACCCTTTCTTAGTGAGCACCTAAGACCCAAGAGAAAGTATGTTCCGAATTTCATTGCAAACTATTATGTGGTTTTTGAGATTTCGTGATGAGTGTGGCAGTCAGTAGTATTTGGATTTTATATATTAAGATAATATTTTAGAAATGTAAGTAAAGCGAACAAATGATGCTCGTTTCACAACTAGCCTATTGTGAGGTCGTAGAGGCTATGTGGCTAAGCCTGTGGTCTGTGATTCATCTTGTGGTTTTTGGTGAGACTGTACACCTGGGATTGCAGCCACTGAGGCCATTTGTATCAGCAGTATAAGCAACGACATCAACTGCCAATATCTTCTTATCTTAAATGTTATATTTATTTATACAAAGTTAGTAATATAAAGTTAATTATTTAGGATTTGATTGGATTGATTTATAACTATTTGAAATATAGTAATAACTTTATTAAAATTAATTTGTAATACATCAATAAATGTTATGTCGAAACAAAAACGCATTTATAAAATATGAATGAAGTACCAAATATATTTTTAAAATGACTTTTTGAGTAGATAGATTATTTCAACCAGTAAAAAGCGTGTTGACAAACAAAGTAGTCAGTTAAATGAAATAAGTTGCTCATAAAAGGTAGTTTAACGAATATTTCAACAGGGTAAATGCAAAAACGACTAATATAATATACAATTACGCTATCCCTGTATTATAAAATTGGAGAAACCTTAAGAACTCACTGGAGTCTTCCGAATAGCCATAGCTTTCAGGCAGACTTCAATTACTTCAATTTTGGAGATTCATATGCTCTCGGTTTTTGTTTGAATTACAATTCAACCATGAAGTAAGAAAACGTATTTCAAATTGAATTCAGAGAAAAGGTTCTAGGTTCTTTCTCTAAATGAAACACAAAACAAGGTTTTATAGTAGGAAGGAAACATCTTACTGTGATGTCCTCCCCAGAGAAATATATTCAAACAAGCGGTACAACAAAGAACAAAGACACTCTACCTCTGTCTTTGTCCCCACATTTGACTTTGGCAATGATTTGGTTTATTTGTTTGAATCTAAGATTGAGTCTTGTGATCGTATAAATAAATTGAATAGTGAACTTTTTATAATAAACCAATAATTAATTATATTTTAAAATAATTATCTGTTTATCTTATAAAATATATTGTAAATTAGGCCTATAAGTTTAATTTTTTATATTATATTTGTACTCTATGCCTTTCATATTATTATTATTATTATAAGTTTTCCTTGAATATCAACTGAGGTTTAAACATTTTAGAGTGTTTAAGTATAACAATTAAATAAAATATAGCTATGGAAACCTACATCTTGTTACAGTTTTTTTCCTCATAAGTTTTTTATCATGCTTGTTTTAAAATTTGTTGATAGACATTCCACTCTCAATTTAGGCTTGTAAATAATTTTCAGAAATACAAATTTATATTTTTATAAAATCGTAGTAGTTACTGAAATGAAATTAACTAATACTAATTGGTTGTAATTACTAACTTAAACAAAATTAGACTACCATCGTGTTCAAAGGCTGTATTTAACTGGGTGGAGATTTATGTAGGTAATCGGCGAGTAGATAGGTGAAATTAATGGAAGTGAATAATATTAGGAATATATTTATAATGACGTTTGATGAATCTGGTCCATGACTAATACGGTGTATGTTAGGAGAATTAAAAGCTAAGCACTTACTATTAATTTTCACAATTCGTTTAAAAATATATGTTTAACAACTGAAATGTATTTTTAATGTCAACGAATGCATTTTCGTTGACAGTAGTTCAAGAGGAAGTTAGTTTTTGCTGATTTGGGGTTTTCGGAACTTCTCTTCGAAATTGACTTCAAGACATCAACAGACGCAATCAACTTTTTGCTAGACTCATTATTTAACTGAAATGCCTTCAACAGTTCCACCACAAATAGTTCGTCATGGTAACCAGCTTCCAGGTTATTGGCCCTCTTTTGTATGAGTTGCAATATCATTAAACCTTCTGTTTTGAACTGTTTTTTATCTAGTGGTTAGGAGGATATTAATATAAGTATAGTAATTGTCATATTATCAGTTTTGTACACTTAGGTGAATTTAGTTCTGTTCTGAGCTTTTGAGTAGCATTATGTATTGGTATTTTGTTTTTTAGCGAATTTACCCTATAAGGAAGAAGCTATTAACGTAGTCGGCATGGTAAGACCTAGGCCCGGGACCTTGTTAACTTTTCGTTTTGAGGTCCTCAGATGCCAAAAACACCATTTGTTCAAAACCGTATATATATATATATAGTAGAAATGTTCTCTCCAGATTCAAATTTTAAAACTTTTATTAATTTTCGTTCATCTGGTGAACTTCATCAGATAAATATAAAAGAAGGTGTATAAATATGTACATAATTGTATAAAAAAACTAAACAAAATAGGTTAACAACAAAATATAAACAGATAATAAAAATCACATGCAATATAAAACAGATGGGTCATAGATAAAAATAATATACAGGTCAAGACATAAACCAATATTGGACTTTATAATTATCTTAGATTTAAACCAGACGGGTGCCGTGTTTGTAAGACTAGTTGATGGGCCAGTTTGATACTTATATACATATATATATGATCCGATTTTGATTAAATTTGGTACAAACGTGTTAAGCAACATTTATGACTTTAAGATCCAAAATCAGCCAGATCCTCTATCCAAATGGGTATTTTTTTGGGGGGGGGATGTTTGTACCCCAACAATGTTTTTTTTGAGTTTTTACACATGATATTTTAGTAAATCCAACTAAAATTTTCACCATTAAATTCAGCTTAAAAAAATAATTTGGTGTTTTGATCATTGCTCTACGTCAATTGGAAACCGAGATATTGAATGTGCTAAACACAGAACGTTGTCCAATGTTATCCTTATGGAGAATAAGAATAACTTTTATCTTGCTTATTTATCAATTTAACTTGACGAAACTTGGTATATTGCTGTATACCGTTGTGGTCTATTGATATTTGCACGAAAATGTTTTTTTCCGATAGTTCCCTTAGTAGCAAACCTGCGTACTCATTGCCCATGTTATTATTATGTAGAATAAGTAAAATATTATCTCCCTTAATTATGACCATAAATTAATAAAATTTGGTATGTGCCATTGCCTCCTTGAATTGTAAAAAAATTCATAAAAACCCATTTTTTGTGTACCTTGTTTCAGCAATGTCATAAAACCTTGTTTAAAATGTCATAAGTCATTTATAGTACGTATGTATATTGATGAAACCTGGTATGTGGCTTTAAGTAGTATTAAGATACGTATATATACATTGGTAATCCGCTGAGTACGTAGGTTTACTGCTACAGGGTTTATTATTAAGTTGGGAAGTGCTACACTTTATACTATGTTTTGTTTGTTAATGTAATCCTATCTTTGATGCATTGAGAGTTCATGTGTTTTTGTATGATTCCTTAGTACTTAATCTGTTAAGATTTTAGGATTATGTTTATTTTTTGTTGTTGCATGTATTGACTTGGCCATCTTGATCAACATTTTATTGGATATTGTGAATTGGCTTTTTCCGTTGGAATAATGAAATAAATCAATGTTTAAGTGTAGTTATAAACAATAAAGATATTTTAAATTATTTCAAAATGGTACTCACTTCTTAAGGTAGTCCCACACTTCTCGCGAACACGCCTGAACATTCTCCCGGATGTTCCCGCATGTAATCTAATGTTCATGCAGCTCCTACACTTCTCGTGAATACTCCGAACATTCGAAATTCGGCCGAATGTTCGGGCGTGTTCGCGACAAGTGTGGGACCGCCTTTATACAATGAGAGAGGTTGTTGAATTTGAAATGAAGATAAAATATAATGCACTACAATCAAACACACCGTTTATTAACCAGTTTTATGATAAATGTCATAATTAATGTTATTGTGTGATAACTATATTTTTCGTTGTTTTATTTTAACACTTTCGAGATTTAAGTTTTAACAAACAAGAATAGCTGCCAATTATATTACTAAATTATAAGGGAATGTGGACTGCCCCAAATAAATGGAAGTGTGTTAAATTGGAAGCTATCCAGTCTTAAATCAAAACAATGCTTCATTTCGTATAAATAACACTTTGTAAGTAGGTCACCTGTAAAACTAACAAAAAAAATCTCTTACTTTTCCTGAAGGTATAAATAAACCTTTTTCTGCATAAGGTGTAAGAATGTATTCTCTCTAGTTGTATATACTCCGCAGTTCCACATTTTCAAAACTTGTATAGCTTTCAAAACATATCTAACAAGATATGTCCGTCAAAGAATAAAACAAAACAACAACAAAACCTGTTTTGGATCCTCGAAATTACTTTCATACTAGAAACCATACTAATTATGGAAATGAGAGTTCAGTTATTACAAATAATTTACCACAAATCATTTAAAAAAATTCCATCTTTTAATGTTGAAACATTGTTAGTGAGAGTATATTTTTTTCATGGACAGTTTGGACCGTGATAAAATTGATATAAAGATCAGTATCATTTAACTGAAATCCCTTTTAAAAGTAGGAATAATAAGAGGAACATAAACAGATCTGTCGATAACAGATGCACTTGTCCAAGAGCCAGTTTTGGGAGGGATTTTGGTGCTTGCAGCTCTGGTTAAATTATTTTCAGACCTTGATAAGTTTATAGCATATATTCTAAACGTTAAAAGTATAAGTGGAGTTTAGCTTTCGTGTAAATTAATAAACAATTTAAAGCTATAAGAATAATTCCTAAGTAAAGATGACAATAATCCAGCACCTTAGATTTTTTCTTCTGATACTAAATATACTTGTACATTTCTATTACTGCTTTGTCAAGCTAAATCTTATTTACTATTTGCTAATAATTTTGTCAGGTAAGAATGATTAAAAACCTGAAGGAGATTTGGAAATTAACTATTTGGCGAAACATTGAGGCAAGTCCATAATTACCAAAATGAGTAAATTCAATCTTAAAGTTAAAGCATACAAAATAAGTAACAGTTATTATTCCGTACAAGAATTTATCGATACATGAGCCCCTTTTTCCCAAAATTACCCTCTAAAAACAATGAAACAATGAAAAACAAACATTCCGTACAATAATACTGTATTCTGGATCCGTCCTATCTGTTCGATAAGACAATGGAAGGGATGTTGACTGGCTCCACGCCTACAACACAGGTCTACGGGGCGGCGCGGGATAAATAAGTAAGTCAGTATAGCCAACGCTTTTGTGAACACTAGGATTCTTGTGAACTAACATTGCACGCCTTGAAAATACCCTATGCAAAATACGCAACAAATGTTTAAGTTCCATCAAGTTATGATGTAAAGTATAACAAATATTTGTTTGTTGAAATAAAATTGCATAAGAAAATCTTTTTTTGTTGTAAATTATGTTAAACTGAGAGCCTGGTAGTTTACTAACTGTTATATGGTTACAGTAAATTACTATACTTATAAAAATAATTAAAAACAACTTAAAGCTGTTTATATCATACTTTATTTAATTTTACTCGTTTTTAAGTTTATTGTTTTTGCCATGACTGAAAGTTTGTTCATGAACTTCATTGCATACGTTATTATAAGACTATTTTAATTAAAATCAGCTAAAACTTTGATTATCAAATTGGTTATATTGAGCATTAAAATTGACCAGCCTTAAAGTAGATATACTTGAGTTAAAAAAATTAGATGAATGTACATCATTTTAAATAAAATGATTGTCTCCAAAGTTATAAGTCTAAAACATGATGATTAAGATCAATCAACAGTCCATGTTCAATAATATAAGAAAGCAAGATTATTCCGAATAATATGTTCTTAAAGCAAAATATTATATTACTAAAACTTGACGTGTGTAATTGAGTAAAAACTGAACATTCTTAAAATAATATATAACTCCAGACGTTGTAATCATATATACAAATCGTATTACTTAAATCCCTGTTAAAACTGTTGTTATCAATGTTGAATAATGTGGTATCAATAGTTCTGGTTTAAAGTTTTTAGATACAGTGTTATAAGTACATTTTCACATTAAATTACAGAAAAGTATTTTGTTGTACCTTCAAATACAGTTCACATAATGTATAACTGCTACGTCCTAATCTAGAAATTGTTAGACTGAAAATACATTTTATAAGATGTCTTTAACATGACCTCACTGATTAGTACTTATTTATTTCTAATACAAATAATAAAAATCAGTAATAATTTTATACAGTATTAAAAATTTATAAATTACTAATAAAGAGGTTATTAGTTGCTTGATGTACTGGTTTTATGAAAAATACAGGTGCAGGGTGTTATTGTTATGGTAACATTAGAAACAATAGCTTTAAAATGGAATTCTTTCAATTGGATCGGTCCTAAATCGCTATTATTGTACATTAAACCACACACTATATAAGATTTCTGATAGAAAAACTTGTGCAAATATTCAAATAACGTGATATATTTATGACTGAGGTGTTTCAATTTTGTTTTAATTTAAATCACTTTAGGTACATTTCCGGAGTTTAGATTTTAATAATAAAATGATAAAATGCTAGAAGTAATTAATCGTAAATTACTGTTTATTTGTTGAGTCCAAAAATCCACTAACAAATACTAATAAGAAGCTTTAGAAGTTCAAGTTCTTGAATCTTTATCTAGAACTTTTTCAATCCCCAACAGGCTTGTAACAGAAGTTAAGAAAGAGAAGCCACTTGTGTAAGAAGAAATTTCAACCCAGCTGCGTCTGCGTCTGTTACTCGTTACCTCCTGTTACCTCCTTCGTCAGTCCCACAGACCCAGAGGCATGGGACCCATCACGGCTACTTCTAAGCATGTCGAAGACCCCCTTACTGTTGTGGTGTTGTGGGCAGTGTTGTACAGTTCGGGCCACGGTGCTTGGCGCCTGGGAAAGGCGAGAAACAACTCAAATTTTTCGTAAATAAAAGCAGACAGTATCGAAAATAACCAAAACCAATGTTTTAAAATTAAATAAAGTAATTTCGCTTTCTGTTAACAAAAGTATACTGTAACACTAACGGTACAAAGCCAAATAAGGGTGAAAAGTCATTCCAGAGCATACGCTAACCAGGCGTCAAGCACTGTGACCCGAACTGTACTACTGTTTGGATTTATTTCTAACGTTTAAAGGATACGTAAATATTTTCTTATTAAGTAATTAGTAATAGTCTAAATATTTTCAATGGCGCACTAATTTTTACAGGTTGTACCCTAAAGTAATATTGAAATAATGCGTTTTTATTTTTGCAACACAATTTTTAATTTGTGGTGGATTAAATAATTTATAACAATTATTGTTTAACATTCTTTTATACTTTTTTCTCAGCTTGTAACTCCATAATATATCTAATTGGCTTCTGATATAATAAGAACAACCCCTTAAGTGCAAAAAAATTGAAGGTAGCAATAATTTTCAAAATAAAGCCGAAAAATACAAAGAAAAATAAAATTTAAAATAGATTTTTGATAGATAACTGAGCCTAAATACACTTAAAATTAGAACAATTATTGCTTTAAGACATATAATTATTACTATGGTGGTTAAACTTAAATCTAATGTTAACTAAAACTGCAATAAATTTAAGCAATGATCTAAAAGATAGGACTACTTCCTTTTAGATTAAAGGGTAACGTTTTGGACTACGGGTCAAAAGGTTACAGGTTTAGTTCCCAGGGAGTCACACAAAAATTGAGAAATAAGACCGTTGTCCTTTACCAACGCTAACGCAAAATTTCAATGGCGTAGACAAGGGAAAACCCGTTGTTATAACCTTATTTAAAACATATATGAACGAAGACGTAAACATTTGTATTTTCGATTTATAAAATGAATGAGTATAGAGTAAAAGAAAAGAAGTACCAGTTTGAGCGCAGAAGAAGTGTTTTTGAAAACAAAATCACGAAGCATCTTCAAAGTTTTCCAATTTTAGAACTTCTTATAAAAACAACTTTTCATCTTTTGATTGCAAAATTTCATGAACAAGTTTAATTTAATTGTATTATTAATATGTTAATAAAATGTATTTTAATTTGTATTTAGTCACAGGGATAATAATTAGCGGTGATAATTCAAGGTTTAAAACCCAAATCAGTCTCAAATTACTAACCTGTTATTTAAAATTTATGACACGTATCAGTATCTGCAGCTGTTTAATTTAAGTGGAGTTTTAATTTTGTAACTATTTTCGATTTTACTGTTAGGGTGTCTTATGCTTTAAAACGAAAGAATTATTTCCTATAATTACAAATATAACTGCTGTTTAAAATTTATAATTATTTTGAAGGGGCAGTTATTTATTGAAATTCACGTTGAGTATTACATAAGACGTCTTTAGGTTGGCTGAAAAGTGATTTCTTAATATCTTAATATCATAATATCTCTTTAAGACGCCGACGAAACCTGGGCGTATTTTAAGGAAAATCTGAATGAGTGATGGGTGTAGAACGGGTGAGAGGCCTTGAGCAGCCTTGTTACTGACAAGACGACTGATTCTTCTGTTATATTTAGATCATTATGAATAACACATCTATTAAAAATATATATATATACTAGCTGGCCAGACAGACGTTGTCCTGTCCTAATGTCATTGAATTTGTTTAATATCAAATACTCCTTCATTTTCAGTATGATCTCGTTCGCTTCGCTCACTCACCTATCGAATAAAAAAAAATAGTTTACATCCAATTCTCAGACATACTGAATATACACACAAAATTACATAATGATCAGTCAAGTCAAACCGTTTTTGAGGGGTTTTGATACAAACCCTGTGACACAATAATTTCATATCTTAGATATACATATATATATATATATATATATATATATATATATCATATTTGAAATGACAGCTTCGTTTAATACGTATTAGGAACCATACACGTATTTACAGGTTCTGATTTTGTATTATTATTTGAGATTTGTGACTAATAAAGCAAAGTTACTTATAATATGACGTTTATAGTTTATATATTTTATCACAATGGTAATTCTCCTGATACATTTTATTTTAGTTTCTAGTGCCAGTTATCTCAATAGTACGTACATTGGGAATTGAGCCAAAGTACCTGCCGTTATCGTCAAGCACCCTCTATTGATAAGTTTATATCAAGTGATATTGTACAGTGATCATTACTTTTGGAATACTTTTATATTTTACAAGTACCTATTAGTAGACATATTTTGTTATAGCTTGATCACAAATTACAGTACTTCGATTGAAAAGCATGTGTAACGGTATTATAATTGAATAATTATCACTTTAATAAAAATCAAAGTTCTTTTTACACCCGAATTTTTAAACATTTATTTAAGTTTAAAAGAAAATAGAAGCTTTTTTATGCATACTTAGACAATCAACATGGTTCTTTGGTGTAGGAACACATGTGATGCATCCCAAGGATGGAAATGTGTGAGTCGTTATATTACAAGGTATACAGCACTGATACGTTTCTTGCCCGGACTAGGCTACCAACCCAAGACAGCAGGACTAGGCTACCAACCCAAGACAGCAGGACTAGGCTACCAACCCAAGACAGCAGGACTAGGCTACCAACCCAAGACAGCAGGACTAGGCTACCAACCCAAGACAGCAGGAATAGGCTACCAACCCAAGACAGCAGGACTAGGCTACCAACCCAAGACAGCAGGAATAGGCTACCAACCCAAGACAGCAGGAATAGGCTACCAACCCAAGACAGCAGGACTAGGCTACAAACCCAAGACAGCAGGACTAGGCTACAAACCCAAGACAGCAGGACTAGGCTACCAACCCAAGACAGCAGGATTAGGCTACCAACCCAAGACAGCAGGACTAGGCTACCAACCCAAGACAGCAGGACTAGGCTACCAACCCAAGACAGCAGGACTAGGCTACCAACCCAAGACAGCAGGACTAGGCTACCAACCCAAGACAGCAGGACTAGGCTACCAACCCAAGACAGCAGGACTAGGCTACCAACCCAAGACAGCAGGAATAGGCTACCAACCCAAGACAGCAGGAATAGGCTACCAACCCAAGACAGCAGGACTAGGCTACAAACCCAAGACAGCAGGACTAGGCTACCAACCCAAGACAGCAGGACTAGGCTACCAACCCAAGACAGCAGGACTAGGCTACCAACCCAAGACAGCAGGATTAGGCTACCAACCCAAGACAGCAGGACTAGGCTACCAACCCAAGACAGGTTTTCTCTGAACCCACTGCCAATGTTTCGGAGTCCACTACTTACAGCGCAGTCCATAGTACTGACTTAGGTCACCGAGTTCCTGAGTTCGATAACGGAAATTTATCTTAAGGCTCTAATATAATGTTTTAAAAATTGTTTTTTATATTAAGAGCGTTTTATTTGTTGGGAAAGTAGAAACAAATCTAAACCATATATTACTTCAATATCACATATATAAAAAAGGTAACGTACATGTTGCAATACAATCACAAATTTAACGTACACTAATTTGTTTTTCAATCGTATAGGCTTTTTATCATAACCATGAAAAGCCTTTCTCCTTTTGTATAAATGTTCTATAACGTACATCGCACTTTTTATAAACTGTTTTGAATATTGCAATTAATACATTTAAAACAAAAAATTTAAACGTTAATTGTCGCTTTAAATTTATTATTTAAAGTTGTTTTAAATTGTATATGTACTCAAAGTAAGAAAGTTTATATTTAGATACCTTGCAATACTTTTGTGAATTTAGGGCAAGGAATAACATATAATACTGGAGAAGGTTTAAGAACCCACACATGACACTAGTTAAAGCTTTAAGCTGTATTAACAATCATTGGCAGGATGTTGTTTTCATAAATCATGAACCACTTCTCTAGGACTTTTTATTTTTTCAACAACAATAAAATAATACTTTCGAAAAATCTAATATTTGAGAAATTATATCTTTGAATGTTTTAATGTAAATTCACTTATTTAAAGTTTAATTTTAAAAAAACTCACCGTTAGTGTAACTGAAATATTTTTTATTTCTTATAAATATTATAAAATACTAAGATCTAGCAAAAAACATTGAAATAAAATTGATTAAAGAAATTGATTTTAAACTTACTCCTTTAAGGTCATTCAATATTTATTGCATATTCGAAAGCCTTTTACAAACAAAAACGGACGTAGATATGCAGCATGCAATATTTTTACGTTATTAGGATTTGCAATATTTGCAAAACCAGTCACATGCTGCGAGAGGAAAACTGTAATTTCTCCTTACTAATTTATTTGTATGCCATTCAGTATGCATTAAAATTTGTCCCTGGAAAATGTATGATTGGTATTTATTATTTGTAAATAAATTTATTAGATGTAAATGAAAAATACCCCCCGTCGCAGCAAACCTGCGTACTCAGCGAATTTCCAATGCATTGATATGTTTCTCACTAGTACATAAAGCCACTCACCAAGATTGACAAAAATACATTCATAAATAAGTGATTTATTACATTTTATTTATTCCCCATAAGAATAACATTAGGACTGAGTACGCAGGTTTGCTGCAACGAGGAAGATAAGAAATGAGTTTTTATGCAATTATTAATATAACTGAACCAGGTGAAGCTACTTACCATGTTTTATTAATTTATGTTCATAATTAAGGGAGATATAAAACGTTACTTATTCTCCATAAGAATAACATTAGGGCTGAGTATGCAGGTTAGCTGCTACGGGGACAATCAACAAAACATTTATTTTTTGTGCAATTATCAATATACCAGTACAACATGAAGCCACATACCAAATTTCATCAATATACATTCATGAATAATCAAGATATCAAATTTTATTTATTCTCCATAAGGATAACATTGGACAACGTACTGTGTTTATCACTTTGAATATCTCTGCAACGGTTTGACGTAGAATCACAATTTAAACACCAAAATGATTTTTTTGTGGAGCTGAAGTGATTGGTAAAAGAAAATGTGAAGTTTAAAGTAAAATTAACTGAGGAAAAGCCAAAAACCTGTTTCCCATAAGATTAACATGGGAGATTTTATGAGCATGTTTTTTGGATTTTTTCCGCAACCACTTAACCTAGGTTAATAATTCAAAATAACATATTATTTGTTTTTTTAAGCTCTATAACATGGTCTAAACCTAAATTAAGTCTTTTAAAAATTTTAGGGTAAAAAATGCAAAAAACTGATTTTTGGAAAATTTAAAACCCCCATAAACCCCCCTTCCCATAGTCCGATTTTTCTGGTTTTCGAACTTAAAGTCATAAATGTCAGTTTACACATTTGAGCCAAATTTCATCGAAATCGGACGTTTTTTACTCAAGTTATCGCATTCACGGACACATATATATATATATATATATATATATATATATATATATATATATATATATATATATATACATATATATATATTTTAACGAATAGTGTTTTGGACATCTGGGGACCTCAAAACAAAAAGTTATCATGGTCTCGGGCTTAAGTCTTACCATGAGACCTACGGTAATAGCTTCTTCCCTATAGGGGAAATTCGCTAAAAGGTCAGCGATAACTTGAAGTTGTATTAAGTAATTTCCATAAAAAAGTAACATTACTTTTTAAGTATAAACAATTTAAAATGACATAAATTTTATATATATATATAATTATATATCGCTAAATTATATAAGCAATACAAGCAACGGAAAATACCGTTCATTTTTTGAGGTAAACCTTAAAGAAATATATTAGAAGTTCCAAACATCCAAGAAATTCATTGAAGTTTATTATGAAGCTTTTGAATCTCAAACTGAGATGTGAAAGTAAATATATGAAAATAGGTTTTAGGAACAAATTTCAACTTATCGCTTTATATACTGACAAGATTCCTTTTCAGTGTATCAAAGTTTCGTAAATACGAAAACCAAAAGTAATTTTGTAGTCTTCGGGTAAACATTTCTCAGTGATTTTGAGGCCATTTCCCGTCAGCAGTGATAATATTCTGTTTTAAACCTTGATAAGTCCTTGAAATTAAAAAGTAATGCAACATATTGTTATTTTACATTACTAAAATGCAACAGTTTTTAATGACTTAATATTTGCTCATACAATAAACTTACTGTTACTCACAATATACAATGAATGACAGTTAAACAACGGTTTATCAAAATGGAAAGTAGGTAGACAAAAAAAAATTAAAACTGTGTCAAAATTAAAATTAAACTTTTTTTATAAAAATAAATTAGTTTTAATTTTATTTTTGCTGGTGTTTTTTCTTAAATTAAAGCAGGTATTGCAAGTTCTAGTTATACCAGATTTTTTGCATTAGCACTTTGGCTCATTAAAATGCACTCCGGTTTACCATTTATTTATGCTTGTAAATTCAAAACTAAAGCAACATAAAAACGAAAAGTAAAGGAATAATTATCTATTAAATCTTTGATAGCTGTTTTGAACAATAAAATATAAATTATAAGGAATAAAAGTATGTCAAGTCAATGTGTATCTAGAATTACGGTAACAAAAGAGAAAGAAGTATTACTAATGTGTTGCATATACTTTGTAAGCTTTACTGACTGTACGTAAGCTTTACAATTATGACATCGTAAACAAAAAATTGCGATGGAGATGTAAATAAATGATGATTAATATTAAGGCAGACTAGCACACAATATGAGCGCATCCATCAATTATTGTGAAAGCTGAGGGTGGAAAATAGGCCTGTAGAGGCGGAGTATACCAGCAGCAGTCTCTGAATAAAAAAATTATAAAAAGTGTTGTGTAAATATAGGCCCTATGTTCTGTTTATTTTTTATACGTTTCTAACATTGGAAAGATAACACAATATCATATTAAATCACTATCTTTAGAGACAATAAAAATATATAATTATTTTAATTGTATATAAATATTATTAAATGTGAATTTAATCAGTATTTCGTAACCAATAGTTTTAGGATAGTTATATCAAGCATTTTTTATTGAGATAGGGGCATTGCCATACGTATGTAATCGTATCAGCATCTACAGTTTTATAAATAGTAACACGCCAACATTGGTTGTAGGTGATCCTACCTAGGGGTTAAGCGTCACAGCTTTAAATAATATATTATGAGTTTTAAGGTCAATACGTTTTTTAATTGATAATTGACATAATGATAAAGTACTCTCTTTTCAACATACACTCCAAGAAATGTAAAGTGTATTGATAAGTAATTACTATTTCAGTTACCTCATAGATTCGATGCTACGAGATGTAATAGACCCTACTATTCTACTGATGAAGTATTTTTTATATTAACCTGAGGATTGCGGGTTTGGGTATAAATAATTATTTGCACATGAAACAAGGGAATTACATCAACATTTGCCATGCGAAGACTTAAAATGTTTCTTTCCCTAATTTAACTTGATGAATGGAAATATGTGGTTGTAGAATACTATTGATTATCAGTACCTTAACGTTAAAAAATATGTAAAGGAATAATTCAGTAAATAACTAATTAGATTTAAACTACACAAATATAATTACATTTGTTCTACATACCTTGACAGTGGAGCCTGAACACAAGTTCCATCAAGAGCAGTCCAAGGCTGAGCCACTCTTGTCAGGGGCGGAGCTCTGCCGTTGATTAAACTATCATCAAGTGGATTCAGATGGGTGGTTATTTATCTGTTTATGAGTCCAAATTTTAATTTTAGACCGTTCTCCGCGGTAATACTTCGCTAAATATAATGAATAACATTTTAGTTAGCACATGGTACGTACGGTTATAGTTACAGGACAGTCAATAAATAACGTCTTACAACACATTAAAATATACTAAGGCTAATAATGTAATGATATTCGCAACAGAAAATATACATACTCGACAGTATCACTCTCTCTGTCTGATTATGACCGGTATGACAGGTAGAAATTTATTACATTGCATCATTAAAAATGTACATTTGTTGCATTGGATGAGAATACAGACAGAAGAGTAAGTTTATATTTATGTATGTTCAAAATTAGTTAATTAAATTTAGTAAAACTTAGTCATAACAAATACTGAATAACTACTGTTTTATAAATGAGTATACACCTGTTATTACTAATAAAGAAATATCTTAATCGTAAAAATATCAAAAATTTCAATATACTGAATATAAAAAAAAAAATTGTAGGTGGTATACTTGCAACTTGTATATAAAATTGTCTGACTTTGGCGTTGACAATTTAATGTTTTAATACAAACCCATGACTTATAATTAAATTATGTTAGGAGGTGCAGAATTTAAATAAAAATGTATACAAAGTTAAGGTAGAAGAAAATATCTATAATGCACGAAACATTGAAAGGTCTGCTATCTCAGGTTTTAATAAAAACTACATAATATTGTGCATTATTGTGGACTTAGCTTAGTACAATGTACAATAAGCTCTCAATGTTTACCTCCATTATATATAAGCATACAACAGAATACAACTTTTTATAATTTTATTTTTGAAAGTATTCCCAATATTGCAGTTATTTAAATGTTTGCCAAATCTATACTTTTTGTTTATTTATTAGTAAAAGCAGCGTTTCTAAACCGAGGCTGTTTATTGTGGTCGTATACATTATTTGACAGTGAGGACGTTTATTGCATGTAGTGAAATTGATAAACAAGTATTCTTAATTTGCTAAAACATACAAACACATTCAATACAACTAAGGTCTTACATTCATAATGTTAATTACCATCACAATGTTTTTATATAAATAAGTGAATTATACTTTGTTTGTTAAAAGTTTATTAAAACAGTTCGTCTAACAGAATGTTTAAATAGCGTTTAGAACTTTTAAGGTATTTCTCTCACGCATCAAAGCCATATAACTCAATGGCAAGTCCCCGTTGCAATACAAGCAAGGAAACGTGTCATGAGTTAAACACAAGGGAATTGGAACGTTGTATTAATGATTTTTCCAGAGGAACTTAAGAAACATAAAATATTATTAAATAAATTGAACAAATTATCATGTTTATATAACTCGTTAACCAAGGTAATAATATTAACAATTATTTTATTTTAAACATAAAATTGAAGTGGTGGATTATATTGTAAACAAAAGGAACAACAATGTAAATAATTTTATAATCAAGTTTGAACCATAGCCACCCAGTTTATCATTCTTGAGAAATTAGTACCACTGGCGAAGGATAAGTTTTTATTTTGCTTTTAAATTTTGCAAGAAACTGTCACTTTACTCTGGGTTGCTCGAAAATTAACTTTCTTATTCGCGTAAAAATTAAATTTGTAAAAACTTGGAGAAACGACTATTAAAGTAGTATTAATGGATTTTGGTTGTATTTTCAGTATTCCACGTCAAACCACTAATGTTAAAGGTTAAAATTTAAATATTTATACAATTCTTAATTAATACCACATATAAGAATAATTTAAAGTTTAAGGCATATATAACAATATTTTTAGTCTAATTTATTTATTTTAACATAACCATTATAAAAGTAAAATTACTGATCAAGAACTAGCAACTAGTTGTCGCGTCGGCTAGTTGCGTCAGATAGTTGCGTCAGCTGGTTGCGTCAGATACTCGCGTCGGCTAGTCGCGTCAGATACTCGCGTCGGCTAGTCGCGTCGGCTAGTCGCGTCGGATAGTCGCGTCGGCTAGTCGCGTCGGCTAGTTGCGTCGGCTAGTCGCGTCGACTAGTCGCGTCGGCTAGTCGCGTCAGATACTCGCGTTGGCTAGTCGCGTCGGCTAGTCGCGTCAGATACTCGCGTTGGCTAGTCGCGTCGGCTAGTCGTGTCGGATAGTCGCGTCGGCTAGTCGCGTCGGCTATTCACGTCGGCTAGTCGCGTCGACTAGTCGCGTCGGCTAGTCGCGTCAGATACTCGCGTCGGCTAGTCGCGTCGGCTAGTCGCGTCGGATAGTCGCGTCGGCTAGTCGCGTCGACTAGTCGCGTCGGCTAGTCGCGTCGGCTAGTCGCGTCGGCTAGTCGCGTCTGCTAATCGCGTGAGCTAGTCGCGTCAGCTAGTCGCGTCAGCTAGTCGCTTTAGATAGTTGCGTCAGATAGTTTTAATCACAGACCATAGTAAAAAATATACTGGGCATCCCTATTACTTTAGCATTACAGCTGGTGAAGCCTTATTTTTTTAATTAATTGTCCACCATGATGGTGGTCCAAGTTTATAAAATTACTAAATATTAATTATGGTTGACAGTGTTTGTCATCATATTTATAAAGGAATGGAAAATTTAAACTAAAGCATTCAAATTATTCAATTGTTAGACCCAGAAATACATCTAGTTAAGTAACTTTGTGTATCAAATATATTAGTAAATTGTTTTGTTTCCCATCCTTTGATATTTTACTCATTCCCCTTGGGCTTAAACAGATAGCGTTGATGTACCATCATTGTACTATCAAGAACGTTGTCCTTACTTTCTTACATAGATTCAAACATAATTTTATACTTTCATATTTTTTATAATTTCATAATTTAAAATAATGTTACCAAATGTTGAAAAATAATTTTAATTTAGAGTAGTGAGAAGTTGAGCTTTTTTTGTGTAAGAACCGTTTAAGCATTTAGTAAACACCTTAAGTTAGTAAATAAATAAATTTAAATATGTTAAAATAAAAATTAAAATAAACAACATATAATATGACTTATGTGTATTTTAAAGACCAAAGTCACAATACAAGTAACACTACCTTCTGAGACTGGGAGATGTTGCAGGCCACGACCTCGACGGTTCAATTATTAATTTGTGCTTCTCTTTTATACGCTGGATGTCCAGTCTACTTTTTTCTATAGTCTGTGGTTTCAACTTCAAAAGCACTAACCTTACACATAGCGTTATTGAATTACTATTTCTGTTATTCAGATATATCTGTTATTAATATATTTTGTAATTCAATATTTAATACTACTTTAACATATTGATTGTGGCTTTTTAATTTAGTTTTTAGTTTTGTAGTAGTTTTTATTTGATTATTTTAATTCATATTATCTGTAACTCTTTTATTTCTCCAATGTTTTCTAAAATTGTCATAATACATATAAATTTTACATGAGATTCCACATCAAAACTTAGTTTGTTGTTATTGTTCACAAATGGAACGAGTCACATTGTAAAGCTCAAACAATGTATATATATATATATATATATATATATATATATATATATATATTATATAAATATAGGGTCTACAAACAACTTTTTAGAGTGCAATCACTGACTCTTTCTCTTTGACGGAGGGGAATTACATATTATACATACTTGACCTAAATCATTGAAATAATAACATTAACTGAATAAAATCTTTTAAATAAAATTCTTATAAAATAACTAATAGACACTCTAGTTGTTATGGTCTAAAAAATGCATAGCATCTAAAAACCTAAATATAATATACGTAAACTATATTAAAGTCTAATTATAAAGAGATTAGTAAATTTCATAATCAGGACAAAACTCAACTTATCAGTTCCTAAAAGTTTCTCTTTTCCTGTCCAACTGGGTCTGACACAACCAGAAGGCAAAGATAACGCTAATCTGAAGACAAACTTGGTCTGAAGTTCTAACTTATCTCTATTGAGCCTGAAGCAAATAACAAACGCTTAAAGTTGTTCAAGATACCCAATGTTATTTGTTTTACAGTAATCTGCTTCTTATACTGTAAAATTACGATATGCTTTAGTGGAAAAATTACAAAACATATACTACTGAATATCTTTCAAACATACATGTATTGAATAATAATGTAAAGTTAAGTTTAGTCTAAAATCAATATATAAACAATTAAAACCCGGTTAGTGTGTTAGACCAAGACCAATCAATCAGAAATAAACATTTTATATAATTAATGACTTAATAATAATCCACTACATAATTATGAATAAGTTTGATTGAAATGTGACTGAATATTGGCTAGATATATTATGTAATTAAAAAAAGTCAATAATGATAATTGTTTGGTTTTTAATTTGGCAACAATGTCACAACTAATATAATCCAAAAAAGATTGCCAGCCGTGGAGAATCCAATAATCACTGGCGAAGCTTAACCTTTCTTTGCACCGTCAAATCTGCACCAAACTGACGCTTATATACTGGTTTTGTATGAGAACTCGCGTTTGTATTATTTTCGTTATGTGGATTTAATTTTATATTTAAATAAAATTATAACAGATGGTTAGTGTATTGTAATCGTAAATTAATGTGTTGTAAAATGTTATAAACAATTATGTTGAGGGTAAATATAGCAAGTGTGGAGCATATCAAAATATAATTATTAGTTAGTAGTATGTACAATTAGCGAATTTCTCCTATAGAGAAAAAGCTATTACCGTAGTCGGAATGGTAAGACCTAGGCCCTGGACCATGATAACTTTTCGTTTTGAGGTCCCCAGATGTCAAAAACACCATTCGTTCAGTACTATATATATATGTGTCCGTAGGCACGATAACTTTCGTAAAAATGGTCCTATTTTTATTAAATTTGGTACAAACGTGTAAAGCGACATTTATGACTTTAAGTTAGAAAACCAGTCAGAGCGTTTTATCCGAAGGGGTATTTTAGGGGGGTTTTGTACCCTAAAAGTGTTTTTTTTTTAGTTTAATACATATTATAATATTTCAATAAATCTAATTTTAGTTTACACCATTGGATTTGGCTTAAAAAAACGAACAATTTGTTGTTTAGATAAGTTCTCTACATCAATTGGTTACCGAGATACTGAAAGTCTGAAACACAGTACGTTTTCCAATGTTATTCTTAAGGAGAATAAGACAAATTGTATGTCTCGCTTATTTATAAGCGCATCCGGACGAAACTTGATGTATGGCTTCATTTCGTTGTGGAATATTGATAATTTTTCAAAAAAACTAAATTTTTTCCGATGGTTCCAGTAGCAGCAAACATGCGTACTCAGCGCCAATGTTATTCTTAAGGAGAATAAGAACTAGTTATGCCTCATTTAATTATGAACAGAAATTAATATAACTTGGTACGTAGCTTCACCTAGTTGATTTACATTGATATTTGTATAAAAAACAATAATTTGTGTTCCTTGTTGCAGCAAAACCTGCGTACTCAGCCCCCCATGTTATTCTTATGGAGAATAATTCAAATTGTATAAATTGCTTATTTATAAATGGATACGGATGAAACTTGGTATGTAGCTTCACCTGGTTGTGGTCTGTTGATATTTGAATTGAAACATAATATTTTCTCTTCCTTTTTGCAGCAATCCTGAGTACTCAATCCTCATGTTATTGTTATTGAGAAAAATTAAAATTTTATGTACGGCAAATTTTTTTAATATGTATCTATGAAACTTGATAAGTGGCTGTATATAGTATATACATATATATATATATATATATATATATATATATATATATATATATATATATGTATATATATACATTGGGAATTCGCTGAGTATGTAGGATTGCATCAACGGGGATATTTTATTTTACAATACAACTATAACAGATGGTTAGTGTATTGTATTCGTAAATCAATATTTGTACTTATTACAAAAACTACTGTCGTGTATAACAATAGCATGTGTAGAGTTATATCAAAATAAATTAATAGTTAACGTTTGCAAACATGTTTGTAAAGCTCAAACAACATATATATAGGTTCTACAAAAAGCATGTTACAGGGCGCTTACTGACTCTTTCTCTATGAGGGAGATCTGTATTATATCAGTTACCATACCACGAACTGTATAACAAAATTATTTGATTTATCATGATATAAAAAGCTATAATAACGTGTAAACGGTAATCTATTGACGAAAATTATTTGATAATATTTTACCAACAATACAAATAAAAGCTATTTTGTTAAGTATCCATATGGATATACACTTTTACAGACAAATTAAGGTTATACTGGTTACTTATAGATTAACACAACATTTGCACCAAATACACCATACTTATCCCCTTTTACTTTGGCTGTTTCACATACTTCAGTAAGGAAATTCATGAAAGGGCAGTATGTGAAAAATAAACCCTTTGAAATTTAGTCAGTTGTTCTTTTATTTTATAGTAAAGACGATGTCACAATAAAGAACAAAAACCGTTCACTTATTATAAATGATAGCCGGTTAAGTTCAATTAAACAATCGAATTTGCCAACTCTAAGTGTTGCGATTTTAAAACTATCCTCAACCCAAAATAGGATAGGCAAAATAGTGTACTGAACTTTGCAGTAGCTTTAGACTACGTACTTTATGACCAACGAGTACTTAATTATTAGTGAATTTCCTTTGGAAAGTGAAATATTAGCATGACCCGCACGGTAAAACTTAAGCCCGGGACCACCATAGAAGTTCCTAACGTGACCCCCTGAACACGTTTTGGGGGGTCGTTCAAAATTTGTATATTTGTATATATATATATATATATATATATATATATATATATATATATATATATATATATATATTTGTGTGTGTGTGTGTGTGTGTTTGTGCATGCACTCTAGTGGTCGCATTTTTTATCCGATTTACTTAAAATTTCGTAGGGACGTTCCTTTCTATAATCTTTTAAACAAGTTCGTTGGGCAAAACAATTGGAAAACTCTAAACCCATTTTTTTGGGATTAATCTTTCAAATTTCGAGATTTTGGGCCCAAAAAGGACCAGAAAAGCCTCAGATGTAAAATTAGTGCATCTAAAAAGATGGTAAATTAGACAGGCAAAAGTTATAAGCCCTCTCTCGTCATTCTAGCATAAATATTTACCGAGTTATTAAATAAAATGTGTATCGGCTAAACACAGTACATTGTCTTATGGGGGTTTTATACTAGAAAAGCCTGTTACTCATTTGTTAGAGTACATTTATTATCCCCAGCAACCTCACGCCTACTTTCAAGCCTGTCTAGACCTTCTCCCAACTTTATATTGGGCAAAATTGTATTCCCAGCTTTGCAAGTAAATGAAACCAGGAGTATCAGAACAGCCAAAAAATCAATGTTTTCAGATTTCAATAAAAATTGGACAAATGTAAGTTTTTACACTGATTTTGAGTTTTAAAAGTTTTTATGTGGAAATTCACTTCCCTCACGTCAGCGTGCTGAATGTAATATTATGTTTCGTTTATAATTATTCTTCAAATACCACCAATAAAAAATAGATTTAACATCTTGCAAGACTGTTGCCATTGTTTAACTAGTTGTTAATGACAAAATAAGATATCCACAAAAAAGTTCATCATTATAATATCTCTTTATAAATTGAATTATCCTAAGAACATTATAGTATCCAATAATAATCCTCTACAACAGAGACTAACAATAGCGCGACTTTTTTAAGTGTTAAAGCAAATCTCAAACATTATCAAATCTATTTACTTTTAAAATTATTTTGTTATGTAAGCATTTTTTTACTTTTATATAATAAAGATAGTTAACTGAATTAAAACTTTATGATCCAATTATAAGTTAAATTATCGGCAATGAATAAAAAAAAAATTGTTTAAAAGCAGGTGCTAAATTTATTTTCAATTAAAGGGGATTTATAGTAAAGGCAATTTCTTAATCAAGATAAAATCTGTTGACTTATCAAAATTGATAGGCGGTTAAGTTTATTTAAATCATTTCATTAACAAGTTCCAATATTTGTGATTTTTTTAAATATCCTCGAACCAAAATTGGGTTTGCAAATAAATAGCCAACTGCAAAGTACCATAGAAACTGCGTACTTATTACTGCTTAATTATCCATTACATGTCAGTACAACCAACCAAAGATGTAATTAACATGTATTTTCACTGTTTAGCCACGGTCATTTACAGCAAAATAAGAAAACCCCATAAAGATTCATTATGATACTTAACTATACTCTACATTTAAAAAATACTATCATAGAACATAACAGAATCCCAAAATAATCCTTTACAATGAAAGTTAAGAATAAAGTAACATTTGTAAGTAGGAACAATATTCTCAGAACTATTAAATCTAATAATTTGTTATAAATTATTTGTGTATCAAAGAATGTAGTTCATTTTATATGACTAAGATATGTAACTAAATAAATACTTGCATTTACGACAAAAAGCCCAGTTATCAGTTGCCCAAACTTACTTCGTTGCTGCCAACCCATTTCAAAGTAAATAGAGCAAGGATAACTCTAACCTGAGATAAACTTACTTTAAAGTTTTGAAATGTATTCGAAAGAGCCTAAAGCAAGTAATAAAATCCATACAATCTTCAATTAGTAAAAGCGATTTGATTTATTACTTATTATCTTTATCTTGTTCATCGTAGCAATATGGTATTTTTTTCCTAGTGAAAGAGTGTTAAATAGAATCAAGAACATCATATTTAAAATAATACAATATAAAAAAACACTTCTGAACAAACTTTCACATCTTCGTGGTTTCTTGTTATTTCCCCAACATGCATACAAAATATACTTAGTTTAAAAACACCTAGTTTGCAATAAAATTCAAAATCAAACTTTCAAAAACCAGACACAACACAACTATTATTCTAGATATTGTTCTAACACGGTTTCACTTGTATAACAGTCCCCTGCGTCGGTTCGTTAGGTAATATGCAGATGTCACAGATCCAACATACTGATGTCACAGTTGTAACATTCTCCTGTCACGGTTACAACATGACGTGTTAGGTGTGTTGTAATTATGTCTGAGCCAGCTCTCTGTAGAACAACTATGGCGTAGGCATTGATTACACTATACACTGAAACGTGTACACCACTATGTTAAATGTTCTTATTGTTTAGGTATATGTTATTATTGGTGGTTCTCTTTATATACAATTTCATGATAATGAATTTAATGTACTTATATTAAATAACCTTAAAACCATGTAGTCAACAAAAATATATATTTTGTATTACGTATAACGATTATATAACGAATACGTAATTAATCAAATGTATAAGTAACACATGGTTTTAAAAATATAAATAAAATGGTTTGCTACCTGATTTCACTGATCGTGACAAATTATAACTAATAAATACTAATTAGAATAACAATTGTAAAATGATAATAGCTTACAATATATAGGGAAACCTACTAGTTCCATGACGTTGTCTTCTCGTTTTCATTTGCATTTTAATTTGTAATCATATAAAAGAAATATGACTACAATTAGTCGTTGCCTCCCTAATACAAGACCAATTTATTTAAGACTAGTTTTCCAACTTTTATCGAACATATTTATTTATAAATACGTAAGATGTGTCATTTGTTTTTCTTCATAAGAATATTATTAGGAATGAGTTAGCAGATTAGCTGCAAAAGGAACCCAGGGTAATATTTTTTGTTTTCCATGAAGGAAGTTCGCTAAAATAAAACAATAAACACAAATAATCCAACCATAATTATATGTAAAGGTAGTTATAACCGTATACAAACTGGTTTAATATACCTGAAAGCAAAGGTCTGCTCTAATTAATTCAGATTTAACGTAGCTAAAGTACAAGAATTCTTTAAATCCCCTCAATTATAAATAAGATTCAAGAAATATCTAATGATGATTAATACATCCCCGTTTATTCATTGTAATTCTTAATTGAATTGTTTGTTGTTATGTTTGTTAACAGTAATAGTTTAAATATTTTTCCATGCGAGTACAGCGCAAATAAAGGTATTCCGCCCTACGTGGATCCCAGTTTAAACGTAATTTTTAGACACGGAATTGTTTAAAAACCTGTGCCTTCTATTATAATAATAATCAGGTGAAATGGTACCTACGTATACATAGCTGAGGTAGCTAATCAATGCGGACTATTGATATTTCTGTTAAAAAATACTAATAACAATTGATTTTACAATATTGTAATGCATTTAACAAATATTTTTGTAATTCGCACTTACTCATAAATATTTAGAGTGTAAATAACACAAAGACGTCACTCTACACTTTACATATTCTAAATGTTTCCAGTTCTCGCCTGAGAAGTATTGCCACCCCCTGAGACGTAGTGGTGTTTCGTTGCCTTCCAAGCGTAAAGCATTTCTTGTAAACGTGCCTTGAATCGGGAACACAATCTTGTTTACGTCTCCCTAATTCAAGCCATGTGGTGAATATTTACAAATGGACAGCACACTGTAAATGTTTTCGGCTTAATATTAGTCCTAGAACCATTTGGAAAATTACAAAAGGCTGACTGCTGCTGCTGTCCTGCTGTTTTTTTTTTTTTGCAATACAATTTTACTATTGACAGATTTTTTAATTTGTATAACTATTTTACAGGAAATATAATACCTCTTCGTAGCCTTTTTGGAAATTTTTACTGCATGTTAAATAAATTGGCAGTTCTCTTTTAGATTCTAACATTTCATTACAGTGCACCAAATTCGTTTCTTAGTTTTTTAATAAAGATTTTACATCACATTTTTCATTAGTAAGTGCAGGTTTTAGTTACCAATAAGGCATGTTTCTTGCTTTACGGTAAAAATTGTATATTCTATTATTGGACTGCAAAATAAATATTTTAAATTTATATATTTGTAACAGTACAAAATTCATCTGGCCTTGATACACAAATAAATGCAATTTAAATACTGCAATACAACTTTTTATAACATAATTCTGATTGAATACATACAGAAGATTTTTTCGAATAAACCTAAGGGATATCACGATCCAGTTGTTTGATTGGCTGGAAACAGAGATGCCATAAGGCTTGCCAAGCTGGAATTAGAGAATGTTGCTTAGCAACTGTGTAACCTTAACACGTGCCCAAAATGAATACCGTGTGTAGCCTTCCGTTCACAACAGATGGGCAGGTCATTATATTAAATATTGACTATCGTATTACAGTCTACCGATTATTGAAGTCTACTATTCAACTAGCATCTATCCTTTTACAGCTTGTTCATTTGTAACTTTCCCACTATTCGATGTGCTATGGTGGATCAATGGATACAATATCGGATTCACGATCATGCAGTCCTTCTTTTGCAGATTAAATTTTGGGGTCTGAATTTTGGCAATTTTACGTTATTTTGTTCGGCTTCAAGCCTTATATTTGTTGTTTACCTTTCAAGGTCTAGATTTGTTTTCTAAAGTTTACTTTATATTTTTTTGATCAATATTTATTCTATTGTAATATGTTGCACAACGAAGAGCCTCCATCCAGCGCTCTGTGGGGTTAGGTTAGGTTAGGTTACTATAATTTTGTCGTGAACTGCTGCAAAAGTCGTTAGTTTTTACACGTAATTCAATTTTTATTATGTTACAAAACACAGAGCTAGAATTGGTAGTCTATAATTCGATAGTCAATATTTAATCGAATGACCTGCCCATCTGTTGTGAACTGAAGGCTATCCGAATACCGTAAACTGATAAAGTGTCTCTCTATTGCCTGTCTAATTGCATAGATATTTTTAGTCACAATTTAAATTAAAAAGATTGGGCGATCTTACATGAAGTCTTAAAAAATTATACAATTTTATCTTTAATTTTAACCTAATAAATGACTAATCATTCAGAATTAATTTATATACGTATATGTCATTGGACAATTATTACTGAGGATAAGTCATGAAATACGTGCTATGAATTATAAAAAAATATGCTAAATGATGGTTTGGTGTGAAATAACTATAATTCAAATGTTAATGGTACAAAAAGATTTTATAAAACAGTAATATATAAAAACTACTAGCATATTATACAGAGCGTACTTTACATAACTGTCCATATAAAACATATTAATGGATATTGTTGAGATTAAACAGATCAAATAAACTGAGTGTCAAAACAGTATTACGGGTATGGTTTTGCAATCAAATGTGTATATGTTTAGAATGTATTTTAATTGAACATGTTACATCTATTACTACTACTTCCACCTTTTCGTCAACTTGGAAGAAAGATGATAAACATAATTTAATTCAAGAGAACTTACAAATATTTTATTTTTTTTTAGCGAATTTCCCCTATAGGGAAGACGCTATTACCGTAGTCGGCATGGTAAGACCTAGGCCCGGGACCATGATAACTTTTCGTTTTGAGGTCCCCAGACCCCAAAAACACCATTCGTTCGAAACTGTATATATATATATATGTGTGTGTCCGTGAGCACGATAACTTTCGTAAAAATTATCCGATTTTGATGAAATTTGGTATAAACATGTAAAGCAACATTTATGACTTTAGGTTTGAAAACCAGCCAGATCGCTTTATCCGAAGGGGTATTTTGGGGGGGTTTTGTACCCCAAAAATGGGTTTTTGAACTTTTTACATATAATTTTGGAAATAGTCAAATTTTCGTTTTTCCATTGCATTTAGCTTAAAAAACACACATTTTGGTATTTTGATCATTTCTCTACGCCAATTGGTTACCGAGATATTGAAAGTGCTAAACACAGTACGTTGTCTAATGTTATTCTTATGGAGGAAAATAAAAATTTTATATCTCGCTTATTTATGAACATATACTGACGAAACTTGGTATATGGCTTCATCTGGTTGTGGACCATTGATAGTAGGGGGCATTGGATGGTTCAAAACCAGCAAAGGCGTGCGAGGAGGAATGAGGAATCGCCCCCCCCCCCCCGTGACGTCAGCCCCCCCCCCCCCGAGGAATGAGGAACCCCCCCCCCCCGTCACGTGACCCGACATAAACCTAACATAGTCTTTGTCCACCAGTTGTATTATAAATTTGTTTTGTTTGTTTTTGTTGTTTCTTTTTTTTTTTGTTTTGTTTAGTTTAATAATTTAATATAATATTATAAAATACGAATATAAAAGTACAAATACGAATATAATAGATTATTGAAGTTGAACCCTTCGATAGCTTATGACAGCTGTGAAACCATTGGAGAGGAAGCCGTTAACCCTCTATTTTACTAGGCTCAGCTCCACCGGCACATTGGCAGTGAACCAACTGGGGAAGAAGTGTACTCTTCCGTCTTCTTCTACCCAGCCGAGGTGGAGGATTATTAATCCATGAAACATTTCTTCTTCTATTTTGTGAAATGCAATGGCCACAGTGCAGGGGCAGCACAAGACGTACATGGTGTCCGACATGGTGTTCCGTTGATCATCAACTGAAGAATGAGGGTTCGGCTAACAAACAAGCCATTACCACGTCGTAAACAAGTGGAACGTTCCAGAAGCCTTTTACCGCTCCGTTGGAAAAACCCTTTTGAAGTAAACAAGCTATAACCGTATTGAGCGTTTCCTCCAATATCCTTTATTTTATTCAGAAAAAGCAATACCCTAACCTACCCTCCGTTTACTACAACTCTCACATATATCGGAGGATTAATCTCCCGAAGGAGCCAAAGTATGGCGTTGCGGCATAAGACGTGTGTCGGTATCACATTAAAGTCTCCCAGGTCAGCCCTGAGTTGCCGACATTTGTGTGGGATCAACGGTCTTTCTAGCCAAAATTCAACATGTAATTTTCCGAGGAAGCATCTCGTATAGTAGTACACCGTTTGTAGAAATACCTCCGCGTCTATTGAATCCACCTCTGATATCGTGGAATGTATATGGAAAGGCATTGTCGCTGGATAGGTCCCTACCGGCTCCGAAACAATTGAGAATAAATGAAACATGGTGCACCGCTTGTCAGTACTGTTAGAAGGAGACTAACGAGTAAGACCGAAGGTGTAAACAACTCGGAGGACAACTCGGAGGAAACTGCCATGACGTCATCTTCCACCTACGTGGTCGCCACAGTCGGTTTACCCATTAGTGGTTTCAGTGGAAAGTCCCACGACCGATTTCACCGAAACTGCCATGACGTCATCCTCCGCCTACGTGACCGCCACAGTCGGTTTATCCATTAGCGGTTCCAGTGGAAAGTTCCTCTTCCCGACCGGAGTGCTATTTATGAGCGCGTCTTCAGAGGTTTCACCAGTTTGTGTTTGGAGCTCTTACTGTGCGGACGAAGTAGTGCTGCCTCTGCGGTATACCTACACAACTTGCTGTTCATTGCCTTTGGATTCCCGTAACAGTTAACGTAAGTAACATGTAATTTACTTTTTCATCAGAAAGTTTATCAATGCTCTAAAATCTTATTAGCTAAAATTAATATTTAATGTTTTGAATATCTCGGTACACTGAGTCTTGTCCTTGTCTCTTTTCAGATGGAGATGAGTGAAACTGTAATGACCTTGGAACAGTTGTGTTTTCTAACGATTAAAGTTAACGAATCAAGTTTAAAAAGTAAAATAGACTCGCTTCCACTCCTTTTTAAAAACGTTTTGAGTGAAATAAAATTTGGTTTCGCTTTTAAATCGAACTTTCAAGTGCCTAGTGGAATTATAGACGAGGGCGAAATCGCTATGTGTGAGTGTAACAAAGACAAAGACGTGTACCAGTGTTGGGAATGTCATACGAGCGATTCATGCCATCTATTTCTATCTAACATTATTAAAAGGAATAGACTCGCCTCGTTCCCAGGGGTATCGCTACCAAAGTGTTTTTGCTGCGACAATTGTGCCTTTGAGGCGGACGGGGAATACAGATACCCGATGTTTTTGTAGATGGCTGGTCCCTGTATGTGTGTGGTCTGCGGCCGCGTGTTCGCAAACGCCGGAAACCTGACTCGCCACACGAGAGCCGCTCACAGCGACCGCCATCTCAACTGCGACGTCTGCGGTAGACGCTTCGGGCGAAGCGATAACCTGCGACGCCACCTCGCCACAGTTCATCTTCTCACTCCTCACGACCAAGCGCCAGGTACGGTTTTTATGTTAAACAAGAATAGGTGGATTGCTAGCCTCTGTGTAATTCCTCACCCTTGTATTTACTGGACCTAGGTAAACTGGCGATTGTGATGAGGAAGAGGTCGTTAGTTCTCTATACAGTTCCTCACTCATCCTCACGATCAAGCGTCAGGCATGGTTTTTATGTTAAACAAGAAACCGCCAGTACTAATGACCTGTTTTCGAGAGAGTAAACGGCTTTAGTCGAGTAAACAGATTCAAGTAGTAAACAAGGGGCTGCCAGCCTCTGTGCGATTCCTCACTCTTGTATTACCGGGCCCGGGTAAACTGGCGCTCGAGATGAGGAAGAGGTCGCCAAGCCTCTATACAATTCCTCACCCTTGTTTTTACCAGGCTCAAACTGGCGATTGAGATGAGGAAGAGGTTGTCAGTTCCTCACCTTCGTGTTTATCGGGGTCACTAATAGGACTTGTTTTCCTGTTCGCAGGCCATCCGTGCCCGTTGTGCTCCGTCGCCCTGGCGGGTCCCGAGGATCTTCGCCACCATATGGAAGCGGTCCACGGTGCGAGCCCGTCTGCTTCAACTTCCTCCTCCTCCTCCGCAACGCCACCCTTCAGAGACCCACGGCCCGAGTGCGACGCGTGCGGGCGGCGATTCGCCCGCGAGGATCTGCTCCGGCGTCATGTGCAGCTGGTACACGCCAACGGGGTCCGCTGTCCCGAGTGTGGCGCCCTTTTCCGCAGGGCCGCTTATCTCCAGCAGCACGTGGCGAGCGCCCACCGCGGCATGAGGTTCGCGTGCGCCTACTGCGACCGAGGCTTCACCCGGCGCTACAACCGGGACCAGCACGAGGCTCACAACTGCCCCGTCGTGAGGAACCTCGTTGTGGACGAGATGCCACGCCTGCCCGTCCTGTCACCCGAGCCCCGACCCGGCCGCGAGCCCAGGCCCGGACCCAGCCACGAGCCCCAGCCCGGACCCAGCCACGAGCCCCAGCCCGGACCCAGCCACGAGCCCCAGCCCGGACCCAGCCACGAGCCCCAGCCCGGACCCAGCCGCGAGCCCCAGCCCAGTCCCAGCCGCGAGCCTCGACCCAGCCGCGAGCCCCAGCCCGGACCAAGCACGGCACCCGACGGGATGGTGGGTGGTGGCGGACTACCCACGTTTCGCCCCATCCAACGGGCGTTCCGCGGACGCCTCCTGACCTTCGGCCTGTCCCGGCCCATGGAGGACTTCTTGGCCGTGGAGGACGCGTTGGTGCTGCTGTTCGACAGCGTCCTGGAACTGTTGGCCGACGTCAGGACCCGACACCCTAACATCAAGGTCAACATGTTCCTGGAATGTGAATTCGCCAACGTTCACGGAGCCACCTGTCTGCGGGCCTTCAAGACGAAGAACGTGCCTCTCACCGCCGCGTCCAACTTGGAGGACTTCCTGTCAGCGTCCTTCCACAAGTTGGAGGAAGAGAAGGAGCAGTGCCTGCTAGTGGGCAGCGGGTGGAGCTATCTCCGGATACGCGACCTGGAGATCCGCGTCAACCTCTACACCCCGTTGGGAGAACGCGGAGCTCGGTTCGTCCAGCTTCCCAGGACCATCTGCGAGACGCGTGCCGTTATCAACGTGCAAAACGTCGATGACATGTGCTTCGCATACGCCATCCTAGCCAAGTTCGTCGCGCAACACCCGGAGAGGCCCGCATCGTACACACCGGAAGTCATGGCACGTTACGACTGGGTCGGCCTACGCTTCCCCGTGGCTGTGAAGGACATCAAGGTCTTTGAGAGGAGGAACCCCATCAGCGCCAACGTGTACGGGATCGAGCGCGCCATGGTGGGGAGACGCCCCGACGGATCGCCAAAGTTCCAGGACCGCGTGTTCCCGCTGAAGATCTGCAAGCGGGAGTTGGAGGATCACCGGGACCTGCTGTACGTGACCACCGGCGGGGACAGTCACTACGCCTACATCGCAAACATGAGTAGGCTTGTGCGACCCCAGCTGACGTCCCACGTCAACGCCATCCACGTGTGTAAGCGATGCTTCGCTTACTTTGACAACCGGCCTAACAAGCTGCAGCTGTCCGGTGCCGAGCGCCTGGAGGAGCACATGCGATACTGCACCGCCAAGGCTCCCCTCCGCTTGGACTTACCGAAGAAGCAGCAGATCCGCTTCGCCCACCCCGAGTACACTCGGCGCGAGCGCTTTTGCGTTTATGCCGACTTTGAGTGTGCTCTGCAGCCCGTCGCCGCTGACCCTGCGGAAGCGCCGCCCGGCACGAGGCCCCTGCAACTGCACGTCCCGTACGCCTTCGCTTACCAGATCGTGGACTCGCTCGGCCTGGAGGAGTTCGAGCCCCGCGTCTACTTCGGGGCAGACGCGTCCAAGGTCTTCATGGAGAGGCTCAAGACGGACGTGCTGGCGCTGTGGGAGTTCCTATTCAGCATGAGAGCTCTGCACCCTTCTCTGACCCGGCAGGAGATGGACGAGTACCTGGCAGCGACTCACTGCTACCTCTGCGGGAAGGAGTTCACGGACCAGGACGTCAAGGTGCGGGACCACAATCACGCCCCGCCCTACGAGTTCCGAGGAGCGGCGCACCGCTCGTGCAATCTGCGGTACAGGGAGCAGCGGGTCATCAACTGCTACTTCCACAACCTGTCCAACTACGACGCCCACTTCGTAGTGCGCGAGCTGGCCATCGACCCCGGCGACGTGGACGTGTTGGCCCACACGGAGGAGCGGTACATCGCTTTTACCAAGCGATTCCACTTTGGTCAGCCCGGGGACAACCAACGACAGAGCAGTTTCGCGGTGCGCTTCCTGGACACCTACAGGTTCCTGTCCATGAGCCTGGCCAACCTGGCGGCGGGACTCCCCACGGACAGGATGCGTGAGACGAGGAAGCGCTTCCCCGACGACCGGCTGTTCGACCTGGTGCGCAGGAAGGGCGTGTTCCCCTACGACTTCGTTACGTCCTACGACACGTTGTACAGGACCAGGGAGTTGCCGCCCAAGGAGGCGTTCAGGAACTCCATGACCCTGGAGGACATCAAGGACGAGGAGTACGAGCACGCCCTCAACGTGTGGCGAGCCTTCGAGTGTCACAACCTCAAGGACTATGCGGACAAGTACCTGCGATGCGACATCGCCCTGCTCACCGATGTCTTTGAGCAGTTCCGCGACACCTCGTTGGCAGAGTACGGGCTGGACCCTGCCCACTATTATACCTTGCCGTCCTACGCCTGGGACGTGATGCTCAAGACCTGCGGTGTGGAGCTGGACACGCTGCAGGACTTTGACATGTACCTGTTCGTGGAGCAGGGGATCCGGGGAGGCATCTCTCAGGCCATCACCCGCTACGCCAAGGCCAACCACGACAGGTGCCCGGACTACCGCCCGGACGAGCCCACGCGCTTCCTCCTGTACCTGGACGCCAACAACCTCTACGGCTGGGCCATGTCCCAGCGCCTGCCGACCGGAGACTTCGAGTGGCTCAGCCGAGAGGAAATCCAGGCGTTGGACGTCGCGGCGCTGGACGCAGAGGCCGATCGAGGCTACATCTTGGAGGTGGACCTCCACTACCCCACGCGCCTACACGACCTGCACAAGGACCTTCCCTACTGCTGCGAGACGAAGCGCTCGCCGACAGGGAAGTTCCCCAAACTGTTGACGACCCTGGACGACAAGACGCACTACATCTGTCACTACAGGATCTTGCAGCAGGCGCTGCAAAACGGATTGGAGCTGGTCGCGGTGCATCGGGCGATCTCCTTTCACCAGTCGCGGTGGTTGGAACCGTACATCCTGATGAACACGGAGCTGCGGAAGAGGGCCAGGACGAAGTTCGAACAGGACTTCTTCAAGCTCATGAACAACGCGGTCTTCGGCAAGACCATCGAGAATGTACGGAAGCGCCTCAACGTGAAGCTGGTGTGCACCCCGGAGAAGTTTTCCAAGTACGTCGCCAGATCCAACTTCCTGGACCGGACGTACTACACGGAGGACGTGGCCCTGGTGCATCTGTCCAAGGTCAACATCGTGTTGGACAAGCCCGTCTACGTAGGCATGACAGTCCTGGAGCTGAGCAAGTGGCTCATGTACGAGTTCCTGCGCAAGATGAAGGAGCGCTACGGTGACCGCCTCACCGTGGACTACATGGACACGGACAGCTTCGTCTTTGACATCGTGTCCCAGGACGTCTACGCAGAGATGAAGGAACACCTGGACGATTTCGACACGAGCGGATATCCGAGGTTCCACCCCTGCTACAGCCCCGTCAACGCCAAGGTCATCGGAAAGTTTAAGGACGAGTGTAACGGTCTGTCCTTATTCGAGTACCTCGGCCTGCGGTCCAAATTATACTTTATGGACATCGAGGACGCAGCGACAGGCGGCAGCAAGGCTCTCAAGCGGGCCAAAGGGGTGGCGAAGGGCGTTGTCAAGAACGTCCTCACCCCCGACGACTACAGAGAGTGCCTGTTTGACGGGGTCCAAAAGCGCACCACCAACGTCCGCTTCCAGTCCCACTTACACCGGGTCTACACCGTGGAAGTGGACAAGCTGAGCCTCAGCCCGACTGATGACAAGCGGTGTGTCCTCCCCGACGGCATCCACACTCTGCCGTGGGGACACAAAGGCGTCCCGCCGCTACCAGCCAGGAGAGGAGGAGATCGACCTCAGTGGATGGAGGTGGACGGTGAGGAGGAGGAGGAGCGCCAGGACGAAGACGAGGAAGAGGAATTTCCTGTTTAGTTTTAAATATTAATTTTAAGAAAAATTTGTAATTAGTATTTGTAAGAAAATATAATAGCTTTATGTACAGCACGAACCCGAGTTGTTTATTTCCTCCCCTTTGCTCACTCAAAAGCCGTTAGGCTTAAAGTGTGTGAGAAAGGCGTTATGGGCCGTTTGGCCCGAGCCGTGCAGCTTAAAAAGCCCCCGCCAACCGGGAGCGGTTGGCGGCGCGTGTCGGGGGACGGCCCTGAAGGAGTTGCCCAGGAAGGAATTACTCAGCGGTCTGCTGACGCTCGAGGTTGCACCCTTGAATTGCTCAGCGGCTTGCTGACGCTTGAGGTTGCACCCTTGAGTTGCTAAGTGGTTTGCTGATGCCCGAGGGGTCTTGTGGCGCGCCCTCTTTGGCGGCCTTCACTGCCGCTTGGCGGGGGCTCAGCCAGTGACACGCGCCGCTGGTATATAAACCTGAGGTCCAGCCCCGCTGCCTCAGTTTTGCTAATTTATTTTTAAAATTTAGTAAGGAGAAAGGAGGAATGAAAACACAAGCTTTATCATTATGAGGCATGTATTGTACAGTAATAAGGTTACATACTACAAAAACCTTACAAACTAGTTTTAAGCGAATATGGAGTGGAAGAGCCTGCGGACCAGAGCGTTGTTGACAGCGGGAGCGGTGAAGTCGAAGAGCTGGACGTAGTCGCTGAGTGACGTGCGGAGAACAGCCCGGCAGTACAGGTAAGTGAGGCAGTAGTAGCCGCAAACAGAAGTATCGTAGCCCTGGAGCCGATACCTGTTGTAGACGTAGTGGCGGTGATGAGGATTGCGCCTCAGGAACCTTTGAAAGTCGGCCTGGTATGGCGGCCTCCCGTAGCTGTCCAGGTACTCGAGTCTGTCCTCTTCCGAGCAGTAAAACGCCACCCAGTGTTCGCCGCTCTCGGTGTGCGCCACTGTGTTGGACACGATGGCGGTCAGAGGCTTGACTGGCGCGTCCGGTAGTTGGTCAGAGGCGTAGACCGCGACGTTCCTCAGTCCGGGGATCTTCGCCAGGCATTCTCTGATCTGGACGGTATTCATCGTGGGCGGAAGCAGCACAGGCAGCTCGAGGTGGACGAGTCCAGTGTGTCGTTAGCCACGAGCCAGTCCCGCAATACTATGCAGTTATGAAGGGCGCAACGGTTGTGGGAGCTCTTATGGTGGCGACAGCGCAGGGTCCGGTAGGTGGGCGCACCGTTGAGCGACCCACAGCCCAGATCCTCCATGTCCTGAGCGGTGGTGGCGGCGGGCTCGGTTATGAGGTGGCGTTGTACAAAGTCCCTCTTCTGCGATCCTTTGACGTAGACCAGGGGGCGGTGGATGAGGCAGGAGCGCAGCTTGTCCAGCAGGGCGACGTACGCGATGTCCCCCTGGTCCCACTCCAAGCCGTGGCAGTGGCGAGTGACCCAGACGCTCTCGCGCTGTTTCTCGGAAGTCAGGAGGTCCTTACTGAAGGGCGGGCGGGCGATGTGATGTAGGAGCAGCGTGCCGGTAGTCACGTCCACCACGCAAACCTCTTTCAGTAGAAAGTCATTATCACTGTATTTAAAACACTGCATATCCATCACCACGCTTCCGTGATGACAGCGCGCTGGCGGCGGCTCGATGTAGATCGGTGGCGGCACGTCCATCCCGTACGGCTGACTGAACTCGACTGAGCGCTGGCGGGAGCGCGCCTAGCGGGTTAACCTTGGGTGCGCGCGCCACCATCACCTAACGGTCCGCGGTGACCTTGAGCGCGCGGCAACTCGTTTACCCGCCAAAACCTAACGGTGCGCGCGCGGTGACCTTGAGCGCGCGGCAACTCGTTTACCCGCCAAAGTCGACTGTGACGTTGCGATGACAGTCCACCTCCACGACGTTGTCCAACTCGGCATACACTATGCAGTTGAACGCCTCCGCCAAGGCTTCGGAGAACCCAATCTCTATGCGCAGGTTACCGTTGCGCACCAGGTTCCAGTGGCTGGATTGAGAGGCCGCCATATCGGGCGTCAGATCAAACGCCATCAGGCAGTATCCGTAGGGGTATTCGTTGCGACTGACTTCGTTACCACAGTCTGAGAAATTGATGCCGGTGCCGGTGTACAGCGTGTGGTAGGCGAGCACGCACAACTCCTTACCGAACGTGTAACCCGGTTGAAGCGGCTTACATGGCACTTGCTCACCGTCTATGTACAGCGCGAAGAAGTTCACGTGGCTGTGGGTGAAGTTGAACGGGTTCTTCTTGTAGTCCCCGTTGAACGCCTGATTGCTGACCAGGCCAACTATAACGCGTTTCGGCAGTTGTCCCAGAAACACACTGTCCAGAGTCTTGCTGCTGATACCGGAGGGTAGCGTGAAGGATTTGACTTCCACGCGCGTAATGGGATATTTGGCTGTACCCGACTCCAGCGTCCTGCTGTGAGCCAACAGCACGCTCGGGTTGATCTTACAGCGGCGCATGAACAGGTTGACTTCGGCGATGTCCACTTTGTAGTCTGTCACGGTTTTGGACATGATGGAGAATGAGTTCTTTGACCTGATCAGGCGAAAGCGCATCTCCACGCCGTTTAACATGAACTTCTCCTGGTTGCACAGGTCGACGTGCAGATGTCCGACCATGTCCGCGTACCGGCTGGCCTTGACAAACTCCCTCCGGTTCTTGAGCCCGGCATTATCCTCCTCAGTATTGTCCATGTACCCGGCATAGTCCTCGTAGAACAACTCCGCGGTGAGGTGCGATGTCTTGGCATCACCGCCATAGGACAACAGGTTCTCCAGGTAGGCGCGATAGGCGTACGTGTTGTTCTGAGGAGACACCAGTTTGTTGTTCAGGTACAGGTCCACTTGACTGAACAGCGAGTGCAGCCAGTTGTTAATCGGACCCACCTCTTTTATCGCTTGATCACCCGTTACAGCGCCTCCGCTAGCCGTTCTAATGGTAGCCTTCACATGCAGTAGCGTCTGTGACAGATCCGTGTACTCGTCCCCGTGGCCCGGAACTATGAACTCCACGGGCGAGTCGTCTGTCAGGGAGGAGATGGGCTTGTACTGCACCCATTTACCGCTCTCTATACTGGTCTGCGTGGGCGGTAGCGAGAACAGGTCCAACTCGGTCTTGACACACTCGCACGACTTCTGATGTAGAAACGCCATTATCCAAAAATGTCCTTCACGGTACTCTTGCTCTTCTTGCTTCTCCTCTTCTTAGCGACACGTTTTGCGGGCTTCCTCTTGGGGGCAGCGCTCTTCTTCCTCGCTCCGAGGAGTTTCGCCAGAGACTGAGGAGTAACCTGCTGTACACGCCTCTTCTTATAGGCACCACCACCGCTCAGCACGCGATCCAGTTTTTCATCAGCCCTGCGTTTCAGCGACCCGGTAAACTGTCTGAGTCGGGCGTTGGCTGCGACTCGGGGGTTGGCTGTGCCCGCCGCCACGTCGCCCAAGAAGCCCACACCGGACCTCAGCGCCTCCTTGCCCAGCGCCGATGCGCCGGATCTGATCAACGGGACCACTGTCCGCATCAGCCCGCCTAGGAAACTGCCGATGCCGTGTCCGCGTTGGAAAGCGGCTCCTCTGAATACGGAGGATACGCCATGGCCCACCTGCTGGTGGCGGTAATACGCCAGATAGGGATCGCTCGGATTCATTGCCGCTGCCTCTCTTTCCTGAAATGAAGCTTCATGCACGTAGTCCCGAAGTGGAATGGCAAGTGTCGCCCTTGGTTGTCCCTTAAATCGATTTCCACGCTCTCGAATGAGGTTTTAATCACCGGCACGTAGTGCGGGTCTATTATATACACTGTCGTGTTGGCACCGTACGTGTAATTCCTGATGTCGATGTTGAGGATCTTCAGTAGTGGCGCCACAGCGTCGCCCACCAGTTGGGGTTCCACCAGGTCGCAATACACGTACATGTGTGATGGTAGACCGGCGAAGAGGTTAGCCGGCCTCACGGACCTGTGACGCTTGACGATATCCGTATCCACCTCGTAGCCAAACTGTAGCGTCAAACTGGGGCTCAGTTTGAGGCTCTGAACGGCTGAAGACGTCGACATCAATTCCACCCTGGAGGACCTCTCGTCATACGAGAAGGCGCACAGGTTACTCTTTATTTGAGGGTGGTTGTTGATTGCGTCTACGAGTTCCTCGGTACTACTGTAATTGCCCGGCTCCACTTTGATTAACAACTTGTCCACCACGGCCAACCCGCCTTTCGAGTCCCTCATTCCCAGCACTAGTTTGATGTAGGTTCCCTCACCGACGGTCAGAAAAGAGAAGGGGTAGTGCGCCTCCGCCAGAGCGACCTCCCACTCACCGTCTGACAGATCAACGGTCGAGGGTAGATGGGTCGTGTAGTTTGTCACCATGTTGTTGGGATAGTAATTCATTGAACTGTTACTGGGCAACGTCAGGTAAAACTGGTCGTGCCTCGTCATCGCAGCTGTTGCACGTCCGCTGCGGGTACCCACGAATTGAAGTCCTCTCCGTAACCGGTCCACTTGACTAGGTAGCGCTTACTGGAGCCTCGCCCTTTAGTGTCCAGTATTTTATCTATTTGATACAGGCGGTCCGGGGCGATCGTTACCTTTTGCATCTCGTGCTCGTAGAAGCGCCCTTCCAGCGGCGTCCCGTTCAGGTCTCGCAGCACGTACAATGGTAGAGGATGCGACCCGTATACGTGGTCCACCACGAACAGCTCCTTACTCCAATTGGTCTCGTAACCTTTGGCGAACGTGCCCTTCTCCTTGGCTATGCGCACCGTGTCACCAGGCTCGAACCTGGGCTTGTGTCGTCGGATCGCCTTTCCATACATGTGACGCCAAACCTTGTACACCATTTTTCCATCGCCGCTGTCCGCGTCCACGGGTCGTAGGCCACCCAGGCTCCTGTGCGGACTACGGTTGTAGGCGTCCACAAGCCTGTCCAACACGTCCACGTAGCGATACGTGTTCTTGTAGGTCAGGTAGCGCCACATGCGGGTCTTGAGCGTGCGGTTGACTCGCTCCACCACCGCCGCCTTCACGTCGGGGTTCTGCGTGGTGAAGTAGTTTACACCGTGACTCTTGAACACTCGCTTGGTCGCGGCCCCGGTGAACTCCGTCCCCTTGTCGGTCTGTAGGCAGCGGGGAGTCGCCTCAGCGAATATCCTCTCGAACGCAGCAGCCACCTCAGGCCCGCTTTTCCTCTTCAGTGGTACCGCGAACAGCCGCTTACTGAATACGTCTATCACAGTCAGCAGGTAGTTGACTCCGTCGTTGTACCGGCTCAGGCCGCGCATGTCGTTCAGGTCCGCCTGCCACAGCTCCCGGGGCCCGAACACGGCGTAGCGGTTGCGGGGAAACCGCTTGCACGCAGGCTTGTGCAGCGTGTAGGTGTCCTGGGCGCGCAGCCAGTCGGCTACCCGACGTTTCGGTAGGCGCGCGGCTCTGGCCAGGGCGGCCACCCCGCCGAGGGAACCGGGCTGGCTCGGGTCGTAGTACAACTTCTCCATTACAGTGTGAACAGCTCCCAGTTGTCCAATGACGATTCCCGGTCGGGTTCCTCGGTTATTATCCTTCTTCGGGCCGCTGGGGGCCGCGGTCTCAGGCGGTCCAGTATCGGCGTCAACCTCGGTGAGAGGGGTGTCGACGAGGCTGTCGTCGTGTCTCCCCAGGGGCTCGATGCCGAGTCCAGTCCCACGCCTAAGTAACGCAACGCCGTGGGATTGCTCACGTATTCTTTGGGCACGTTCATGTCCTTCAAGGCGGCCATCACTTGATGCCAGCCGGTAGGCAATCGGTCCGCCCTTCGCGCTCTCACTATGCTGTGCGCGATGTCCACTATATTGGAATCGGGGATCTTCACCTTGTCCACGTACACCACCCCACTTGCGTCCCAGGAGATGGGGCTGCCTTGCCGGGTCATGAATCGCAACAAGTTGCGCGCCACCGACCTGTAGATTTTTGAGAACGATTCCACAATGTCCTCCTCCGCCGAGGCGCTAGACTCGCGCTTCATCTGACTCGGACCTCCCGCCGCTTCCTCCTCCTCCCTCTCCTCACCCTCGATGATTGACAGACCTATGGGTTGACGTTTAGCCGCGGAAAAGTGCAGGAACCGCTGTAACACCTGCTGATATTGTTTCCATTTCTCCGTATCGTCCAGCCGCTTGTCGCTCAATATGCGATGCATCTCAGCGTCCAGGCTGGCTGGCTTATTGGCGCTACCTGCTCCTCCTCTTGGCTCCGGCCCTGGTCCCGGTCCTTCTCGCAATCTCTCGATGAGCTCCTGCGGTACAACCACCATTTTCCTAGCGTACTCCATGTCCGATTAGCTTCTGCGCTAGAACGGGCAGAACAGCGTTCAACAGCAGAGGTAGGAGGATCCCTCCGCCCCGTTGGACGAGGTAGTGTCGCTTCTTGGTCCAACCCTCGCCGCGTTTCACCAGCCGTCTGAGCGCCTGTTTGTGTTTGCTCAATTTGCGTTTGAGGCAGGGAGAAAGCGGTACGTTTCCGCGTAGCACGTTATACGCGCACTCGCACAACGACTTGATGCGACTCTTGTCGCACGCTTTTAACAGGGCCTTGCGTTCTTTGGGCGTAGCGTGTATTAGGGCCCTCAGCAGCGCCGCGTCCTTCTTCACGCGGTGTGACATGATGACTGACGCTGGCGCGTGCTCGGCCTATTTATCACTTCTTCTTGGGCAGGTACACGTAGTTCACCGGGTCGTCTGGAAAAATGGCTGAACGTACGCGCATCTCTTCTGGCGTGGACTGTTTCAAGTCTATGAGCAGGTAGGCGTGCGGATCACGCGTGGCGTCCGCGTAAGCCTCCTCCACGAATTTGGGGTTTTCCGGGTATACTTGACGGGCCAGGTGTTTGATCTGAGCGCGGTCCCTGGGATTCTTGAAGCACACTATGTAGTGAGCGTTCAGCGATATGTCGCGCTGGCCCCTGCCCTGGTGAAACAGGTTTTGCGTGATGAAGAACACGCTCATGTTGCGGTGGTGCGAGCCCTTGGTGAACAGGTCCGCCACGCCGGGGCCGGCCTCGCGCATCATGTCATCGACGATGACCAGGGCGGGCTCGCTACCGTCATAGTCGTCCAGGTCCGGCAAGCCGGCTACGTAGCGCACGGCAGAGTCCGCACGGCTCTTGCCGCCACCGCTGCCATAGTGCCAAGTGATGCGGGCGAACCGCGTATCGCACATGCGGTCGGCGTGCTCTATGAAGCGAGCCACGAAGTGCGACTTGCCGCTGCCCGAGGGCCCGGCCACGATGGCGGTGAACGGGTGTTTCCACCTCAAGTCCATGGCGTCTACTGACCGCCGTGCACCGCCACCTCGGCTCTTGTAACTAAAGGTTCTTTTCTTGCTCTTTTTTATTTGATTTTATTTTTTTTTTCAATTTTGAAGGAAATTAGGGAATAGGAAATACCGTTTATTTTATACAAATTCCAGGAAAGGAGATTTGCTGCCAGGAGGGCCGCTCCTCTTTACAAGGCTCGTCCTCGGCCCCACGCCAACGTTGTACTGGGAGATGGCGTTGTCGTCCAGGACCGTGAGGAACCGTCGAGGCATGTAGATCCGGATCGGGTCGTCGCCGACGAGACCCTCCAAGGTGGCCATCACCGCCTCGCCGTACGGTGTATCTACCCGCTCGAATGAGCGAATCGGGTACACCGCGTTGTCCCGCAGATCCGCGATGCGAGTGTAACCCGCGGCCTTGCAGCTATTGAGGGCTGTCCTGAGGTCCATCTTCTGGTCCGTGTTGAGCATGGCGCAGCGGCTGGATGCAGAATGACCGGCTCTCGCCACCGAGTCGCCTTTTATTGGCGGTGTCTACGTGCCGACTCACGCGTATCAACAACATGATGGCATAGTTAATCGCTCAATTCCAGGAAGGGTGATGTAATGGAAAGCTTTACTGCGTAAACAAGTGGATTGTTCTAGAAGCGTCTCGGTTATCAACTGCTTAGTGGAAGTTTCCACGCTCAATTCCAGGAAGGCTGACGTAATGGAAAGCTTTACTGCGTAAACAAGTGGATTGTTCTAGAAGCATCTCGGTTATTAACTGCTTAGTGGAATTTTCCACGCTCTCTCGTTTACTGGGTAGCGCGCTTGGAGTGCGCACTCCTCTTGGTTTTCCCTGAGATGATGCAATCGGTCTTTCGCCAAGTGGGTAGAGGAGTAGCGGTCCTAGTGATCCCGTCGTATCTTGACTCTCCCGTCTCGCTATTTGCCAGCCATAGGTTTTGCAATCTGGATAGCAGGTCCTCTAGACATATGCAGATTTCATCGTTTTGCTCCTCGTCCAAGTACAAGCCGCAGCTGAACGTGGGGCGACCTCCTTTGAACACATTCATCTTCAACAGTACGTTACCGCTGTTAGTAGGGTTCTTCACAATGTACTGATATCCGCCAGCGGACCAGCACAGTGCCGGGGAATCGATAGGCACTTCCTTCCTCTTTACAGTCCACCCATCGAGCTTTTTCTTCTTTGACGCACATCCCTGCTGAACTGGCGGTGCGTTGGCGTTCTCATCGTTCATTGCGTTCAGCTCCTCTAGGAAGGAGCGGATCGTTTGGTCCACTTCGGCTGCGCTGACTCCGCTTCCGTTCATGGTGACGTCTCGAACAACACTGAGGTCGCGCGCGCGCGGCTCTGCCTCGGTTTTATAGCAGAGTCGTGCGCTCCAGCGAACCTTCTAGAAGCTTCTTTATAGCCGAGTCGTGCGCTCCAGCGAACCTTCTAGAAGCTTCCAGAAACGTAACGCTCCTCACCTGCATGATGTTCCGGTGGGTCCTCACTCCACCGTTGCTAATTTTATTAGGGTGGGATGGGAATAGGATTATGGGTTGGGATAGGACAGAGGGTCTTGGGTTGGGGTAGGACAGAGGGTCCTAGGTTGGGGTAAAAGTAACCGGTTTAGGGTTTAACCGATTACTGTCCAGGCCTTCTATAATTTTCCTGGACGTCCAACACCGCCATGCTGCCTTGGTTCAAGGTTAACTGCAACACTTGCAGAACCTCGTTCCACTGCGCTGGGTCTCCCGGGTCGTAACGACGAGAGGACATCACAGGATTGGGCGGACTCCACCGCCCCGGTCTGAGGAAGACGTGACCGCCTCTCCTCATCGCCTCCTCAACCCGAGTCCTTGTAGGGGTGAGGTACTCCGGTCCGAGCAAGAGGTAGCGGCTGATGTTGGGAACGTTGATAAAAATTTCTACAGTAAGGACGTCCATTATGAAAGCGGCTCTGATCAAGACTGACTCGAACACCGCTTTCACCCATAGGAGCTTCGCAGTGGAATGTAAGCAGTAAACTGTTCCCGGAACCGCTGATGAGAAAACAGCCCCGGGCAGTCACGTAGTCCTTAGCACGGGGGGGGGCTGACGTCGGGGGGGGGCACCTGTTGTTTACACCTCTGAGGAACGTTCTACGTTGTTGACTACTCTGGAGTCTACCGCTTTCACCTACTGTTGTTTACACCTCTGGGTCGGACCATCATTCCTTCCCTGACCGCCAAACCACCACCAGCATGTTCCCTTGCCCTCACTGCACCGCCACCTTCTCCCGCAAGGACCACCTCATCCGTCACCTCCACTCCACACATGGTGAAGGAGGTGAATCCTATTACTGTCCCGTCTGCGGAAAGGAGTTCCGCAGGGGGGACAAGTTGAGGATTCACCTCCTCACTCATGCCTCCACCTCCTCCGCTCCACAGACTACCTTTGACGCCTCCACACCATGCTCCTCATCCGCCCTGCAACCACCAACCTCCGCCACCACCTCGACCCAGACCGCCACCGAAAATGTTTCGGTGGCCATTCAGGTCGGGGTGGAAACGTCTGAACGTTCCACCCAGACGTCAGTCGTCGAGCGTCCCGTATGTAAGTATCGTAGGGATGGGTTAGGGACGGGTTAGGGCCTTGATGGTTCGCGCTCTAGACAGTATTACTAATTACTGACTTCTCCTTTACAGGCGCTGTCCGCCCTCAGGTGCACCAAAACCAGAATTGGCTCCAGGACGAGGTGCGGCAGCAGCTGCGGGACAGGCAGCAGCGGGAGGCCAGAAGGCGGGAGCTGGAAGAGGCCCGCCAACGCCTCCTGCGGGAGCTGGAGGAGGAGGCACAGCGGCGGCGCCATGCCGAGGAGGCCGCCTCTGACAACTCCGGCTCCGACGTCCAGCTGCTCTCGGACGACGACGGGTAGGACTAAAAATAAAAGACTATACCCCATGTCCTTTTCCCTTTTTATATAATATTAAATAAAAACAAAAAAAAAACAAAAAAAAAAAAACAAAAACAAAAAAAACAAAAAAAAAAACAAAAACAAAACAAATCTATATAATAAAACTGGTGGAAGAAGCCTATGTTAGGTTTCCGCCAGGTCACGTGACCGGGGGGGGGGGGGGGGTCGGGTCGGGGGGGGGGCGATTCCTCATTCCTCCTCGCACGCCTTTGCTGGTTTTGAACCATCCAATGCCCCCTACTATTGATATTTGCTCAAAAAAACAATGTTTTGCCAAAGGCTCCCGTAGCAGCAAACCTGCATACTCAGCTCCATGTTATTCTTATGGAGAATAAGTAACGTGTTATCTCCCTTAATTATAATAAAAATAAATTAATAACATTTGGTATGTGACTTCACCTAGTTGAGTTATATTGATATTAGCATAAAACCCCATTTTTTGTGTTCCTTTGCTTCAGCAAACCTGCACACTCAGCCGCCATGTTATTCTTATGGAGAATAATTAAAATGTCATAAATCGTTTATTTATGAATGTATATTGATGAAACTTGGTATGTAGCTTTATGTGGTATTAAGATAAATATATATGCATTGGAAATTCGCTGAGTACGCAGGTTTGCTTCTACGGGGGTATTCTTTTTACCTGTTATTCTTCTATAGATTAATAAATCGTATTATATATTACCACAATAAAACATTACAGCCAAAGGTAACATTTATGGCATTCCAAAAATATAAGTATTGCTTCGTGCAGGACTGACGATACAAGTTAAACTGGAAAAATATGGTATGATATTTGCGGCATTCTTTAGTGAAACTGATGATCCTTTTAGTGTAATGAACAAATATGTATGAAGTCACTTTGCAACAAACAAAAATCGTCCTTTATATGTAAAAGTTGAAAGTGTTAAGGTGAATGGGGTGAAGCACTGAGGAATATGTTATAGTTCTCAGTATTATTTGCACCTTAAGAAATTTTTACGAACATTCTGGTGTGCAATATGTTGTGGTTTTATCATGGTTCAGTTACTCCATAGCGGATTTACCATTGGAATACATTTATCCCAAAATTAGCGTTTTAAGTATAGATGATGGAATTAAGAAGAGACAATAATTGAAGAGGGAACGAAGTAAGGGAATCTATGTATTAGCAGAGACAATGATTCGTGGTTCGTCTGTGTGCGAGTGTGTGCGTGTGGGTGTGTGTGTGTGATCGTAAAGTAGCATCGTGAACACGGCAGCACGGATAGTTAGAAAATTTAACACTACTCATATTTATACCCTATTATTTTTGAAACTCAAACAAACAATTTATATTTTGTCTCAATTATTCCTACGTTTTTCTGCTTTACAACAAATAATATTTAGTTCAGGAGTTAGTATCTGTTGTAAACAATGTCTCTTACATGTTGGTACGACTGTTAGTAATGAGCCAGCTTGTACATTTACAGAGTTGGCAGAACTGCACCACTTGTCTGAGTAATGATGCCGTTTTGTGCGGTATCGCTTACATTGTCCGAACTTGTACTAATTCAGGTTCTGTTGTGCTTTGCATGGCCTCGTTGAGGTTGGAAAATGCGTTGACTATTTTTTATTGTTTTGTATTTATTTGTGACTATTATAGATATAGTTTAGGTTGGAGGGCATATTTTTTTAAATACCCTAAGAAAGAGGATTTTCTATGTTTTCAGTTAATATATTTTATTAAATATTGTTATTGAAGTTTGGTGTATAGTTCAAACAATATTCCTCACAAAGTATTGTTTAAATATTCTTTTCCTTGACAGAGTATCAGACATTTTAATTACAAAAACCAGTTTAAATAATATTTTAAAACTTAAACTGCCAGAAAATCTTGATCAATTGTATATATAACTAGCTGTTACTCGGCAGACTTCGTCATGCCTTTAACTATTCCAACTAAAACCAATATCTTCAAGATCACATGTTCAAGTAAGCATGTTTTGTTTTATCATGGTTCAGTTACTACATAACGGATGTGCCATTGGAATACATTTATCCCAAAATTAGCGTTTTAAGTATAGATGATGGAATTAAGAAGAGACAATAATTGAAGAGGGAACGAAGTAAGGGAATCTATGGATTAGCAGGCACAATGATTCCTTGTCCGTTTGTGTGCGAGCTTTTGTGTAAACAACAATATATTTCTATAAGGTTTATAAGGGAACACTTTTGGGCTACTAAGGAGGAACGCAATTGAGTTAGGACGATATGGATGGCTTAAAAACCTTCTCCGTGAAATTTAACATATATATACCAAGTTTCATGGCAAACAGTCCAACGGTATCCGAGTCCATAAACTTCAAATTTATATACAAACAAACAAACCAACATACTTTTTTACAAATATAAGAATATTATTTATAAATTATTTACAATTATTATATTACTTATTTAATATCAATGTTTAGTGGCTAATGTATAGTTAACAACAGAAACAATTAAATACTTATTTTTATTATTTACCGGATGTATACGATAATATTTGAAATATATTCAAACTAGATAACTTTATTTACTGTACAAATTTAAAAGTAAAAGCTAAAATATGATTTATGGATATTTACATTTACAATTTACAATACGTAAAATTAAAATGTATTTTTCATTGTTACTCTCTAAGTTACCAAATGATAATAGAACTATATTACTTGTATATTACTATGTTAAAAACATAACGATTACATTTAATCCTTTATTTATATCGTGTGAGTTATACTATGTTTATCATAATATGCTATAATTCCCAACACATTACAGTCTAAGTCTTATGACAGCTGACATGTGATAATGCCATGCAATATTAACATATTACCAAGTGGAATGACAGACGGAGACAGCCTAATGCATTACGTCACACAGTAACCCACGTGACCACCGCCATTTTGGATATGACGTCACAAGTGTCAGTTCGGGGCAATGTAAAGAGCGATTAATAATCTACTGGTTAACATGAGTGACTGGTAAATCCATCGTTGGAAATTTGTATCAATGTATTATACACATACAGTTCTCTTTATTCTGCATTTGGATTTGGACAAAGGCATATTTAATACGATTTCCTTTTCATATCAATGTACTCCCCCCCTCTCTCTCTCTCTCTCTCTTCTCTCTTCTCTCTCTCTCTCTCTCTCTCTCTCTCTCTCTCTCTCTCTCTCTCTCTCTCTCTCTCTCTCTCTCTCTCTCTCTCTCTCTCTCTCTCTCTCTCTCTCTCTCTCTCTCTCTCTCTCTCTCTCTCTCTCTCTCTCTCTCTCTCTCTCTCTCTCTCTCTCTCTCTCTCTCTCTGTCTCTCTCTCTCTTTCTCTCTCACTCTCTCTCTAGTCATACATTTTACGGAAAGATAAGTGCACTTAGAAATCAATTCAGAGTATTAAAAAGACGATATTATACTTCTCTTTTTCACTGCAGTATGTTTTGCTAATTAATACATTTCTTACTACATTTTATCATTCTTGATATCAAAAATAGATATTTCTTGTTTATGTCAATGGAATTTTGTATTTAACGGTGTTAATGACAATTGTATAAACCTCTCAAAGTTTTGTAGATACTTCGAGAATTTAACCCGTGACTTTAAAACCAAAATCCAAGACGTTAATAGTGAGACTTTCAAGACGCTCTTTTATTGCGTTTATAGTTTTATTATTATTATTAATATTTGTTTTAATAAGGTCCATTGGTAGCATCAATATTAAGATTAATTGAAACCCTACAACTTCTAATCAAAAAACGTACTGATATTAGGCCTATATTATTTTAGATTTAGAATAATGAGATTAATTGAATTGTACAATAGTTTCAAATTTAATTCCATCTATTATCAGGGAAAACATATGGTTTAACTTTATAATGTAATCTATATTAATGTAGCTTAAAAATAACTTTAAAATATTAAAATTGTTAATAACCACAACACGTATCATGCTAAAATATATAGACAAAAGACATTTTAATAATTGTACTGGTTTGTGATTTAACATTTATGGCCACAATATTGGTATAAAATAGCAACGTAATTAATTGTTAAACAATCATAAATTTTTGAACGAACAAAGTAAAACAGGAAAGGCATACGAAAGGCCGACAAAAGGACAATATAAAGTTGAAATAAAGTTCGCCATTTTCTATATCTTACCAAAGATTTTGTTATTCATCAACTTGGGCGTGGACTCAACAGTCAAAGGAGATAATTTGTCATGATACATTGTGTATTTTAATAACATAAATTTATTGGCATATATCTGATAATTTCATTTTAAATCAATTACATAAAGTTTAGAATATTTTCGAAATTACATTTATTCTATTATGATTTTAAAACCAAAATTTCTAAAGGAATGCTTTGGAAAAAATATGTCTTAGGAATATCCTTGAGTTAAAAGTTACATGGATATTAATAACTAAAAATTGTACTTTTAACTTTATTTTGTTCCACGAGCAAAGTATTGGCAGTATTCCAATGTTACTTTCTCTCCTGTTAGATTTATACTTGGCTACACAACTGATTCCTGAATTTAATTATTTCAATAATAGCATTATTTAAAATATAATTCAGCCGCGCTGTAACTCTACATTTTGGGACAGGTTTAAATAAGGTAAATTCGTTTTAATTTTAACTGCAGTAATAGGTCAAGAATTCATCTTAGGCTGTATCCTAACACAAACAATAATTATTTTTATAACAAAATATTAATTTATAATTTAGTATTCTGTTTTAATATTAATTTACTCAAACTTATGTGTTTAGAATAAAATGTATTTTAAGTCAAATTAATTGTAAAATACATATTGAGACCATGTACTGGTCTACTAGCTAAAAAGTAAAATAATAACAATCAATAATCTTCAACCCTGGAGATAATTTAATCCATATGGCTCGGGCAAAGTCATTATTACAATACGTGTTACACGACGTGTTCCAGTGGCAAGGCGTGTCATTTGTAATGTAACGCATATTACGGTTATTATACTGCAACTGCACCACAGTTGAGCAATATTTTATATAAATAGTTGTAATGAGTGAAATGTATCCTGGTATTAAATGAATATTATATTAAATACGTTATTACAATTATTTTCAAAATTCTTCATCGTGCAATTTTCAATAAAAGTAGACATAATGTATAATATCGCGTGGTTATTAAAAACAAATATATAAATCTACTGATGAAAACATGCAATTAGAAGATACGATATTAGCCTTTATCGTTAATGTCAATCAAAGGAACTGTGGTCTAAATTGGCTTGTCACACACGAGTTGGCAATCAACTAAACATACCGCTACGGTTTAATCTAACTAACAGCGTTTGGAATGTCCGAGTTTTGACGTTTTTGTTGTTTTTTGTTCATGGTACAAAATGTGTAAAACAAATTGATCAAACAAATATTGCAGAGCTACACTAATTATTAATTTTTATTTATTAAGTTCATGTTCAGATCGAGGCAAAGTCGTGTGGTGTGATGAGTTTATCTATTTGAATATTTGTATATATCCGTTCCGTGTGTGTTTATGTATGTTAACTTCGTGATGATACCACATGATATGTCGTAAATATTTTATGCTGTGGTGTTCGACAATGAAACTGTAGTGTCGAAACTTATTATATAACTCAGTTTTAATTATTCTTTAACGCTGACGCAGGTACGTAACTCAATTTTCATTATACTGCAGTTCGGGAGGCTACTATATGATATATTCAAAGTAATTTGATTGATTTAAAATTAATACTATTACTATGTTTATACATAAAACCATTTTTTTACCAACACAATGCCCATTATATAAACACGGTTTAACTAATCATTGATGGGAAATGTCTGAAAAAAATGTCTTAAATAACATAAACTCACCATCTCCAACAGCGAATTTGGAGGAAAGAACACAATTTAGTTAATAAACACAATGTATTACAATGATTTATTTTAACAATAACTCTATTGTAGACATCAACAATCAAGAATTTTATGAGATAAGGAATGTGAATTAAAGACTATTTATAAAGTAGACATATATTTGTACTAAAATACAATTAGTTGCATGTGACGCCTGTAATATTCTGTTGGTCACTGAGATGCCCGAGGTCGTGTATGTCTTAGAAAAGTTTTTGGGTGGGCCAGTAACTACCGAAAGATCACTGTAAGTTCAATAAACGAGTTCGCACGCAGCACGCTGACGTGAGGGACGTGAATATCCACATAAAAAACTATAAAAACTCAAAATCAGCTAAAAATATACATTTATTCCATTTTTTATTCAAATCTGAAAATATTGATTTTTTGGCTGTTCTGATGCTCCTGGTTCTATTTACCTGCAATGCTGGGAATACAATTTTGTGCATTATAAGGTTAGGAGAAGGTCCAGTCAGGCATTAAAGTAGGCGTGAGATTGTTGGGGATGGTAAAAGTATACCAACAAATGAATAACAGGCTTTTCTAATGTAAAACCCCCATAAGACAACCTACTGCGTTTGGTCGATACACATTTTCTTTAATAACTCGGTAAATATTTATGCTAGAATGACGAGAGAGGGCTTAAAACTATCGCCTCTCTAATTCCCATCTTTTTACATCCACTTATTTTACATATGGGGCTTTTATGACCCTTTTTGGGCCCAAAAACTCGAAATTTGAAAGATTAATCCCCAAAAAAGGGGTTTAGAGTTTTCCGATTGTTTTGCCCAACGAACTTGTCCAACTGATTACAGAAAGGAACGTTCCTACCAAATTTGAAGTAAATCGGACAAAAATTGCGACCGCTAGAGTGCAAACACACATATATATATATATATATATATATATATATATATAAAATTTTGAACGACCCCCCAAAACGTGTTCAGGGGGTCATGTTAGGAACTTCTATGGTGGTCCCGGGCTTAAGTTTCACCGTGCGGGTCATGCTAATAGTTCACTTTCCAAAGGAAATTCACTAACAAGCGGAAGCTGATGAAGGTGGTCCTTGACCTTTCTGAGGGGGAGACCGCCAATTGTCTGAAGCTCGCCATTATCGGATGGGTTCATCAGCTTCGCAGTGCGATTGAAGATTGGTTATCTACAGTGCTAAGTGCCTGCGATGCGGGCACCAACGCAGCAAGTGCACTGGGGTGTATCTGAATCTCTGCTGAAAATGCGGAGAGTCGGGTCATGAACACAGTGTCTGCAGCAATAGGTCTCACTGCTTCCCCTGCAGTTAGCTCAAGCTAAATACAAAAGCCGACAGTCCGGGGCATACCCCGTTTTAGGCCTTCCCTGGAAAAGGCAAAGCAGAAAAGAAGAACTTAGCCAAAGAAAGCGACAAAAGAGAAAAACAGGTAGTTCATTTCCCCCAGCACTGCGGACGTCAGCTCAGTGCATTAAGAACGGGACTCTCTCCTCGTCGTATTGTGACAAACAATTCCGGAGGGAGAAAAGCCTGAGATGGGGTCGGTTTAGGGGGTAGGGCTTCGAAGAGTCCGAAAATTTGTCCTTAAACGGATTCCCATCTCCTTGAATAATACAAAAATAAATATTATACCATTAATGTAATGTAATATTTTAATAACAAAATGTTAATTTAAATTAACATTTTGTTATTAAAATATTTATAAACTGAAATTTATCATTCGTGTATTGATACATTAAATATTTACGTTCGATGAGTAATAATTGCTATGTGTATGTCGATTGTTTAAAAGTAAACATTATAAATGTCGAATAAACGGAAGCAAAATGAATAAATAAATAAGGATTAACAATTAGTTTGTCAAACTTTATGGTTATAACTATTTGTTTAGAGGTCAAAGAAAGTATGCGCCCTGGTGGATAGCCTAATTAGGACTGTTCGTTTAAATATTGTGTTCTATCCAATATTTATAAATCCTCTTATATTTTAGATTCAACATGGAAATTGTCCGCAACATTGATTGCATTAGGCCTACACTCTTCAAGCTTTCGCTATCGGTGTTCACACCTCTTCCTACCTTTAAAAAACTGTATAGACCCAGCACACGTCCCCATTCAGGCATTCAGGAAAGTCTTCTCAACGTGAATGTAAAAACTTTTAACAATCCGTGGTACGTTCTCAGTTGCCCTCGCCTCCAGTACCTTCAGACCGTGTTCAGCTAAAGCGGACTAAGGTGTTATATGGCATACAATCGAGGCATTTCCCAACGACAGTAGGGGAAGAAAGTGGGTACTTATGCATTATACATACCACTAAATCTTAGGGGAAATGTCTAGTGAGAAAATCAACTTAAACTTTGTATGGATAAAAGGTATATAGGTTTTATTAATTAGCCTACAATCTACAATATTTAAACTTACTCGTAGCGTTTTATGACTCGAGGCTCCCAAAATACAACAATATTGGCGTTATGAATTTTTTATTACCTGCAAACAGAGCGTGTCAGCGGTTAAGCTGGATTCGTTTATCATGTAATTTACCAAAACTGTTAATACCAAACATAATGCAAACCAATCGCTGCAGCGCTCTGTATAAGTATACTATCCACATATAACACGACCTTCTACGCGCAGGATATGCCGAAGCTGTTGCGCATGCGCACCAGCGTCGGATAGGTGTCACTGTTACAACTATTATTCACCCGTTCCTTTATGTGTTCCACGGTTAAATAAGTAACAGTGTGTAATGTAGCAGTTTAAATGCTAGGTTAGTTTCTAGGTGCTTTTTTATTAGTTGATATTGAGATATTTTATGGCAGTTTACCTTAATAATAAAAGAATAGATTATTTGGTGCGGTATAACTACATTGAAGCGATGTTTTTTATTTACACCCTATATTTTATTTATCTGGTAGGTTAGATTTTCACTTTTAAAAATGTGGATGTTTTAGTGATAGATGAACAGATTTGCCTTATCGCCTAATACTACCAGTTTTATGCACTGACTATTATTTATTTTGTGAAGACGATATTTATCACAGCTAAGTTGTTATTTGCATCAGCTTATAGTACCTATATAATTTTGTCAATTACAAATACATGTAAAACGTCAATGACAAATAAATGATGTTATATTTTATTGCGAGAGAAATTACTAATTTATATCATATAAAAGGTTATCACAATACAAATCTGCATCTGGTAAACATTTGTTCTTTATTTTTGATTAATAAATATGAGGGTGTTGAGTAAAATTACTACTGGAATTGCAAATGTAGGATGTGTAGTAGACGATAAAACGGTTACTTTAAACTAAAGCAGTAACTGTTGCAGTAACAGTTACCTGGCATTGGTGGCATTCCTCGAAGGAACAGTTACTCTAAAATATAGCAGTAACTGTCCCAGGGCACTTCCTGCGCATAGACGGTCGTCATAAAACAATATGTCTTGAAAAATGCATGTGGCTGTACACTAAGTGAGAGGGGAGAGGAGGAGTGTCGAAGCGTAACATATGATAAATTCGGTCGACAAAAGAGCACCTACAAATTTACAGAAACTTGACCTATTACAACAATCGCAGCATGCCACCACAGGTAGTTGGTGGTCGTATAATTCATAAGTACTAGAAAGGGTGTTCCCCTTCATTGGAAATTCCTGGGCAGTAATTGAAGTCTGGCGATGTATCTTGCTTACATGTGTGGCCAAAATATAGTTGTAACACGGCAGCAATTGCTACAGGTAGTAGCCCACCCCACTTACCACCATTCCACACTACTTCTGCTCCTAGTTCGCCTGCCATTTCTGGTATGTGCAGAATTGCTTGTAGGTATTTACAGTGTCCTTGCCAATCTTGTATTTCCTCTAGTAGTTCGGGTTTCTCTGTACTGTTAAGATTTTGACAGTGGAAACTCTAGAGTCATATATAAACTTTATTTTCGTAAGAAAGACATGTTGACAGGTTTTTGCTACCATACAAAAAGGGTAGAGAAAAAAGGAAGTTCCGCGTAGTCGTACCAATAACTACAGTTAAAAATAAGTTTAAAAATGAAAAAAAAAAAACAATTTTTTAATTTCTCAATTTCTATTATACTACGTTTCACATGCCATGTGAGCGCTATCATATTGGATGTGGCGAAACGTAGTCTGTGACAACAAGGTTCAGCTGGACAGAGTAATTAATGAGTTAGAGGTAGAGTTAATGATGGGAATGGAAGGGATTGACGGTTGACAGTTGTATAAAGGAATGGGATGTATATACATAATGTTATAACCTAAAATGTATTAATTTAGTATGTTAATAATTTTACAAACTGCTAATAGGATTGTCAATAAATCTACCCAAATCTATAGAATGTTTACGAGAATGCATACTAATTTTATTGGAAATGGATATTTAAATAATTTATGCCAAATTTAATCCCAAACTTCATTATTGCAGCATATTAAAATCTCAACAAACATTTTATAATATTTCATTATTTGCCCTATACATAACTTTAGTACAATCATTAATAGTCACGGTTACAAAGTGCAATGGTACGTCGCAGTGACCCACAATGTTTGAATGACCAGGTCGTCAACAACGCTACGTCGTTTGTCATCCTTTGATGATCATAACAATAGATTATTAATGATGGTGGTATAATGACGTGCTTTAGATTGATAGCATATCAAATTATTGTCGGTTATTATTCGCAACATAAAAACCATACACCAAACCATTGAAATCTCATCCAATTCCTGTGTTTTTAGAAGGTGAAGCGGAAGTTGTATTTTGCCAAAAAGCAAATGTTTTAGGTCTACTTGTTGACTCTCGTAAAAATTTTTTGGCGCACAACGCTATGGTCTCTGGCAAGTTCAGCAGTTTCTTCTTCTTAGAATTTCTACAATTCCAGAAATTAATGTCCTCCGTACCGCCTATTTCGGCTGTACCTACCCGCACCTGTGCTATGGTGTGGCTCTGTATGGTATTTGGGGTACAGAATCCACGAGAACCCTCAAGTTTTTCCGCTTACAAAAGAAAGCTATAACATTGATAATCGGTCTGAAAAGAGAGGAATCGTGTAGAGGTTTTTTTTCCACAAATAATTTTTTTGACTTTTTCATGTTTATATATTTATGATTGCCTTTCTTTCTTAGTAAAAAATATGCTATTTTTTCAATCTCGCTATATCAGTCGTTATGACTTCAGAAACAAAACAAGTTTAATCCCACCTAAACACAACACAACCTTTTTTGAAAAACAAAGGTATTTCTCTGCAATACAAATTTTTAATGCTTTGCCCGCACAAATCAAATCAGAACTGGACGTGGGAGTGTTTAGATATAAGCTTAAAACCTTTTGAATGTCAAAGGAATATTACAGTGTCGGTGAATACATGTCTGACAAAATGTTAAATAAGTTTGTGATTATTTTTTAAATATCTTTATTGTAATGTACTTGACATTTTACACGCTATATTTATGTAGTCAATGACAATAAAGAATTTTGATTCTTGATTCTTGATTATTGGTTGACTAATATTACATAAACATATATGTCAATACTTCCGTAATATAATTGTAATGATTATCGTCATAACATATATGTTATTGATTGATAGGTACAATGGGTTATAAATATAATTTTTATTAATTATCATCGTACATTTAGTTTCCCTGTACTTAACTAAGAGTTAAAATTCATAAATTACAGGTCATTTGACTTATTTTAACCTATCCATATTCAAAATGTATTATGTTCAAGTATTTCCCCTACTACAAATTTAATTGCATAGTCACTAGGTGGAAATCGATATAACTTAACAACAGATCTACTTAGAAATGACTTTTGTAATGGAGAATTTACAAAAATCTGTCTTGAAAATAATCTTGTCAGTACTCTAACAGATGAGTTTGAATTTGTTCACGTAAAAGTGGCTTCTGTTTCTTTAATTCTGTAACGAGTAAGTTGGGAATTGAAAAAGCTTTTTGATTGGGATTAATGAACTCCTTGGCCCTTTAGAACTTGTCCTCGAACTTTCTTCTGAAGATTGGTTAGCTAACAAATAAACAAAAGCTTGTAATAATTTATTGATATTCTTTGATAATCACGGGTTATACTATTTTATAAACAACGATTTATTTTATTTACAGCTGAATTGGTATCTTAGAGAAAAGGGAAGCCCTAGTATACATGTTAATAAGTTTCTATACTTATAATAAAGTAACTTAAAATCATTGATTTAGAGTTTAAAGAATGTTATTTACAGTTTTTTATTATAAAAGATAAATGTTTACTAACACCGTTGACATAAATGTTATGCTGATACTCCTGATGATTTATGTTTCAGTACACACATTCGTTCAAACTAAATATTAGGTTCATTAAAAGCATAACTACAAGGACCCACTTAAGGTTTGAAATAACACCACCCGTCAAGTTTTTACTAGAATAAAATGGAAACATTCATTAAGAATCTAAGCTGTCATATGATGTTATAGTTCTCTGTTTTTTAGTTGTAAATTAAATAGAAACGAGTTTTTCCGATTCCGGTAGCTAAATAGTTGTAGTTTTAGAGCATATAAATAACATGAAATCTGAGAAGTAAAAAAAACATCGTTTTAATTAGATCTAAATACATAATAAAAAGTCGGGTTAATATGTTAGTTAGTTAGTTACATTAAGCAGCTGTTATAAGGATTATGGCTATACATACTCGAAAGGGATACACTTACGTTCATTATGGAAAAAACAATTTACTTAAATGGGAACTCAAACTCTTTTTCGATGCCAAAATTAGCTTCATATAATAAAATAGGCAAGGGAGCGTAGAG